>CM024179.1:7198146-8515801 GCA_013433145.1 Ascaris suum
TGCAATTTCGATATTTTTACAATATTTCAATGCACATTGAAAATAACAAAAGTTATTATTACTGCGTAAGTCAGCGAACAAATGCCTGCATTATAGAGGATAATTTTTTTTTAGTTTGTTAGTTTGGGTTCTTGTCAGAAAGACTGCTCTTTCGAGCAAACGACAGCAGCCTTGTTGGATGATCGATCTTCCACCGATATCTCCGAATTGACCTTTCATTGGAAAAAAATTTTAAATAAACAAACGGCATGAATAGATCCGTAAAATAGTGGCAGAACTTTGTGTGATAATCAGAAGCAAAGAAGAATGCAGATTCTATTGATTATGGCAACACCAATTTCTTATTAGCTCAATCTTTCTGGTACTATTCCGGCACGAATAACTGATATTATTTAGCATAAAGATGCAGTGAAGTGATATGATATTGGTAAAAATGCCTCTTCAAACCCAAAGACATAGAAGTAGTGCAACGTGGACGAGGGTAGGAAGCCAAGCTAATGGTGCCAAATTGTGTGCACTCAAGCACTTTAGAAGTTCAATCAACGGCTTGCGCATTTTTTGCGCGGTTTTAAAGCGTTTCGACAGGAAATTGGAAAACGCAACTCCCTAAACGCAGTACATGAAAAAATTGCTGATGCGTAGAGGGGCAATTTTTTGAATTTTTATGCGCAGGTTTGCAATGACGATTGCATTGCTTTCGCTCAAAATGTGGGACACATGTCGCCAATGCTCGCGAAAATCTCTTCAAACGTATCGGATGAGATGTCGAATAGTAAATGAGACTGCAATATCTGATTACCAATTGCAGCATTAAATAAAGTAGCAACAAATTAAAAGCACTTGAAGGGCGCTGAAATTACAATGTTTGCAACGTGCATCTGGCAAATTTATTGAGAAATTCGATTTGCTGCAATACTTTTTGAAGAATTCAAATAATATTTTTCTGAAATCAGTTCCTTAAATTCTGATCGAAAAAACTATTACTTCTCTGCAATGCTGCAGAGACATGAGTGAAAAGAAGAGTTAATAGCAATTTCTGATGCGTCACAGCATAGTAAACCATGGCGCAAATAAAACATGTTGCATATGATGCTTGCATTTAGAGGAAGTAAGGAAAAAACATCAGTGAAGAAATAGAGCAATGAGACCAACGCCAATTGACACAGATGAGCATGCTCATATGCAATCGATGTTGCGTTATTGTACAGGATATTAACGAGTCAAGAGGTGGTTGGAACATCGGTTACGCTACAACATGATAAATCAATTCTCATCTGTCGACCCCCCATTGGTCCTCTCAATGTTCATTGCTGTTTTAGCGCCTTATATTGCGCCAATGCTCCTATACCTTTTAGAAGAGGCTAGTAAGATTATACGGAAGCTAATGAGGATAAATAGCGGAAGTCGTGGAACATTCATTAAAGAACTGCGACGGATATAATACGGAGATGAGTGATGATTTCGAAAGGTAGGCATGGACCATATTATTATCTTTGATAGACGCTTTAATGCACTCTTCCGCTCTAACGATGGCTGCGTTTTAATTAGCGACACAAAAGAACTATTGAAAGAAGTAAAAAAAGTAAAATATGAGTTAAAAGGCGAGAAAGTTTCTGATAAATTAGGACTGTCTGAATTTTCCATATGCTTTAAGAGGAGGTTATTCCTCTTCGCAAAAAGTATCGAATTTAGCGGAAGATATTAATAAAGAGCCAAGCAAAAATGCTATCATATTAGTTCTCGTTCAAATATTTGTAATTAAATTTACTTATATTTTAAAGTCATGCACTCATTTTTTATAGAATCATTTAGTTCCCATTACATTAAAAAAAACTGTTTATGCTTTCCATTAGACAAAATATATTTCTATGCGATCACGTAAAAGACATATAATGTGTAGTGATTCTCATCGTTCGTACAATCGGCGGAACCTCACCATCACAATCACCGAACTTCCCCAGTGATACGACAACCATATAGGTATAATAACCAATGAATAAAGACATTGCACGAGATCTTATCGTATCTTGCCTGTTTCATCGAGCTGTCTAGAGAGGACGGTTGTTGAACAATTTAAGTGGATTGATGATTGTGACAAAACAATATATCTGGATGCATTCTTGCGATTTATCAAATCGTCAACTCGAATCAACGCAAATCGCATCAAATCCCAACAACGACGTCCGTTGGACTTGTTGAATGAAGATAATGGCGAAAACATTCGGAAAAGCATTATATATATGAAATTAGGCATCGTGCGATTGCGGTTAATAAGTGCTCGTCACGCGACGCTCAATTTGAATGAAAATCGAACTGCAATAACTATTATTCGTAATATATGATGAATCTTGACGATTATCGCGCAAGAAAATTGTTCTTTAAGAAACTTGCTCAATGACGCGGAATTTTTGTTGAACTTTACTGAGTATCTCACAGCAGGAATGTTCAATACATTTCAATATTATTTTGTTTTGGGGAATTTTTAGCGAATTGACATTCTTATTTTTCACAATGAGCATATCGATCTTCCAGCTAAATAGAAATGAAGTATCGAAAAGCTTGTTGTAAAGATTAAGAGGTTTACAGCTGAAAATTAAAGCTCCATTTATTTGTTTGGTTACTTGTTTGCCTATCCATTTGTTCATTTGTTAATCGATTCGAAACTTTTGTTGATAGCTTTTCAGAATTATAACTTTATCATTGCGCTTTTTTGGCCTCTTGTTCTCCTCACCAAAGTAAAGAGAGTTGCTTTACCCATTGGAATACTGAAATTGTTTGAATAATAGATAATAAGCTGAAATTCCGCTGAAGCTGGGTAATTTTTAGCCGAATATTCGTTCCATTATATTTGTAGCCTGCAAGTGCAAAACAAATGAGGCTCTTTTGGATTAGTGAAGTTGAACTCAAACGGGGGTGTGCTGCTCACGTGATTACACTTCCTTCTATGTGGCAGCCAACATGCCTTTTCATCACGGCCAACATTTTCACTCATAATATGTAAACAAGTCCAATTAAAAATCTGTTGTTGTAGAAGAAAAACTATTGCTTTATAAAGTATAAGGTATTAAGAGGAATAGGATTACAACTGAGGTTCATGAAAAACTCTCTTATTGATGTGGAGATGTGCTAAGATGAGGTTTAAAAACAGATGCTTATTTCCGCATGAGCTATGACTCCTCGAATGTTGCTGAACACTGCAGCTATGAAAGTAAACTCCGCAATAAGTCTAGCAATGTTAACTCATAATAAATGTAAAACATTTTTTTTCTCTGAATTCAAATGTTTTCTTTTAGAAGATTAACAACATGAATGTGCATATACCCTTGAGAATAACGGCATAGGTAATGAGTGATACGTGATAAGAAATCACTCACAGAAAGCGAAAAATACTGATAAAAGGAGAAGCAAATTGCAGAATTAGCATATTTTTTATATTCAATTCATGGCTGCTCTTCTTCAACAGCAATGTTTATTTCATGAACTATTGTTGCTCATAATCTGAGTCTTATCGTTAAGAAGGATGGAAAACAAAAAGAACCACTTCGTCTATTTTCTTTTTTCTCTTTCCCCAATCCCCTTTGTCCCCATCGTATGTTTATGAAGCTCGCATAGGAAGGTACCTGCGCTTGAAATATCAATACTACTTCTTACTTGGTAGTCGGCTGTGACTTTGTATTGTGATACACGTTGCTTACGTTATGGCCATGATAAATGGCAGCGAATGTTCAGAAATGAACACTTTGCCAAATTTGCATTTTTCAACGAAATCATTAAACTTTTCGTATTTTTATAGAATAAAAATGTATTGCGAGGACTTTTTTTTTACAATGTCGCTCATTTTCTCTTCTCCTAACGAATACTTACTGTATTATACATTGTCATCATAGGAAATCCGAAAATTTTTATCGAACTATAAAAGTAAAATTTGAGACCATAGTTTACTTCAAATTCATTTTGTACCCTCACCTACAGCTGTCACATTTTTGTCAGTGCCAAACAATTTCTTCGCTTATTTTTTACTCGTCGTAATTAGCAGAAAATAACAGAAAAAGGTTCAAGTGGCCTAATGAAGAACTGGTATAGCGTGACAAGTGGCCCAATTTTTGCGATGCTTCAAGAACTCTTCAACATGAAGTGTTGCTCTAAACGACTAAGTAATCACACCCCAAATCTGGCCAACTGTTCTATAGGTGCAATTATGCGCTAGTCTAAAACAACATACGCAGATGCATAATATGTTCGTAAATCATTCGCGCTTTATTTAGCGTTCATTTTTGTTCATTCATTGCCTCTCAATCCATATGTCAATCGGCGCACTTAATATGACGAAGCTGGCCTCTAAGCAGAAATGGATTGCTTGAAAATGAAAGGAGCAATCCCACTGGCTGAAAGCCGTAACAATTTTTTTCTAATTTTTTCACGGTCTCTATGGCTTTTATGATGGTTGTTCTCAAGTTAAGTTGAAGTGTTATCAGAACGAGCAACTAAACCAATTGTATATACAAACTTTTGACAGTTATTTGTTCATATGCGTGACTCATCCCATCTATGGATACGCTACTCTGACAGGAATATGTTAATCACTACAGAAAAAAATGGGTGACAAAGTGGATTTCTTAGCAATCACGTAGCAATAATTTTTTTGCAGTGTTCCTACTTCGAGGTTTCCATAATACCTTGTTCTAAATAACCCGAACACCTTGCTCTATATAGCCTCGCCTATCCACCTAGTCACACCAGTGCCATATATGTGAAGTGATTTCAACTTGTATTTTTGCATATACAGATATAATTGTTCGGCTTGCTCATATTGTTCAATTCTCTTAAAGTATTAGCGAAACTTCTTCACTGTATCGTAACCAAATTTTTTATGTGGGCATATTCAGCGCTCTAGTGTAGGCGATGCGTTGTGCCACAATGAAATTCAAGGCAGCATGGGAGGATTTGCCGACAGTTGGAGGGCACAACTACGAGGGAAGCATTGGACGACATAGACAAAACTATAAGGCAACAATTTTCGGTGGTGATCCCATATGGAAGTTGGTCTTCCAAGTTGATTAGCACAACAGGGAAACAACATATAGGCACAAATGCAGAAAATAATTAGTTTTGCTGTTCAATTAGTGCAATACGACGATATTAATAGAAAAAAGGCTTTCACGCATATCCCTTTATCGCTGACCGGAATTCTTCGTTCTTTTCTATGTGCTTCTTTTTTGCAGAAATGTATCAAAATCTTTAGATCGGTTTGTTTTCAATGAATTTTCACACTATTTTACATATCAATTTCAAGGGCTTATGGAAATTCAGGAAATCCTGCATATGAAATTAAGAAAAGAGCTTTTCAAATATATTTTTTTCGTTTTTATGATAAAAAAGTGTTAAGAACATGACAGAAAAGTAACTTTTTGCAGAAAATTTATGCTATCTTTTTCTACATTCGAATGAAATCATTTCAAGAAGGATTTTATTTCAGTGCTGGCTGCAAATAGTTCGCGTCAAGGGTTATGGATGTAAGAAAGAGGGGAACCGTTACTAACCTCATCATTTCTTCTTTTGATAATCGCTGAAGTTATGATTAGGCATTGAAATTGAATCAATGATCCAAAAAATGCAAAGAAATAATTCTGAATGCTTTGAAATAATAGCACATATCAAAATAAAAGCGAAAAAACGAACTTGCAAATATCATCTTCAGAATATATTCTTTAAGCGGTGGCAACGACGATGAAAATGGTCGATGCATCTGCAGTTTAAGCTCAACAACTCCTTCTCTTTCAGTGTTTATTTACAATCATTTTCATGGATATTTCATGCATGGCTATCAAATTACAAATTATTCTTTTCCTTTTCAAACGACGCCGACGTAAAGCCTCTATATGACTAACCAACTAAATCTCGGCAACAAGAGGCGTATTTTTATTCTTTTCGATCAGATAACCAAATCCTCGAAGAGAAATGAGGCATTCGCTATAGTTCCGGAATATTTTCATATAGTTTCAGAGAAATCTGAGGTAGTTTTATGAAGCCCAAGATGATCAATACATGCGAAATAACCACAGCCAAAAATTTTCTTGTTTATATTCGCATTCAACTGGAAGTGCAAATCAGGAAACAGTCAATAAGGTATGTTCGCTATTGCTGGCGATCGTATGACAAATGTTCGTCATCAGTGTCAAATATGTGATTTCCTCTATAAACATGATCAACAAACCAATAATTAACATGTCGAAAACTTCGCTCATTTGGTGCTTTCGTTATGTCCCTATTGGAACACCAAACTTTTAATTTTGGCATTGCTAGCACAGACGATTAGGGATAGTAAATTGGTGAAGAGTTAAGAATCTATAAGTATGGAGCAAAGTCAGTGAAAAATTAAAATTTGTTGATGAGATGGGATGAAAATGCTGGAACGGTTTTCGCGTTTTCATGCGTTCATCATCGCAAATAAAAATCGGAATCATAGGCTGCTTAATTGGGCTATTTTCTGTCGATGAAACGTTTCAGCAAAGAATTTCCTGTCGATCGATGCGACGTGAAGAAATGGAGGGAAAGGAATAGCTTCATGCACGAAACCACCAATTATTTTTTTTTTTTTTTTGAATTAACGTGTTGCTTAGGCATAGCAATACAATTTCAGAAGAGCTAAAATCTGTGCAATCGAAGCGCGATTACTATTGTGCGAAAAGAATTACATTTATAGCGGCAAGATATGGCCCTCAAATATTTCTAGCATGAGAATGAAATGTTTGCAAGAAAAAAATGCAATATGGCAAATGCAGTTGCAATTTTTCGAACATAGTGGGAAGAATATTAATTTTGTGCACACCATCATGCAAGACAATTGCACACAGCTTGTGAATACTATCAGATGGCAAGCTTAAAGCTTAAAGTTTTCGTACAGTTGCAAAGAATATCATAATTCTTGTGTTTCTCGAAGAACAGCATAGTCAAAGAGCCTCAGCTATTGGAAACAACGCGAACTGCATTTCTATCTCACAGACCCTAAATTGTGATTTCTTACTATTGTCTGTTATCGTGAATTGCAAAACACAACTGATTGCCAGCAGCGGATTGGCAGATAAGTCATAACTTTCGTCAAAAAAACTTCTTCAATGCTTCCTGTCTCATCATGCTCCTTTGATCATGCGTGTCTTAGACGCATCTGCTCAAAATCCATTAATAAGAACAAAAAAAGCGCATGAAAATGTCCATATATTTCACCAAACCCAGCCGACAAAAACAACGAATATTTGAGGGTTGGACGTAGCAACTGTAATCGAAGATTCGGAGAAGCTGACATTCCTCAAAACATTTTATGAATAATTTGTGGACCAACTGACTGTGAAATATGCACTCACATATAAAATTATAGATATCAAGATACTCATAGTGTCCCTAATACTGCCAAAAGCAATGCAGACAAAGAAGGTAGACGTTCCGCCCTGATCCCATCAAGTGTAATGGGTAGGATCAGTGGTTCAGAAATTTGGCTGCAACGGATTAAGAAAATTGAATTTCACTTTTTTTGCGGCAAATCACTCGCCATAGGGCGTCCACGGTGAAATCCTCAGCGCCACTTTTTATAGTCATCCGGATATAATTGCAACCTTTCTACATCTTTTAAGCGATTTTGTTGCTAGGTGTGTTAAGTATTGCTCTAAAATTTCGTATCAATAGCTTGGAGAAGTCTCGATACAGAAATAGATGCCAGTCATTTAAGAGGCCATTGGAATATTTTATGGACTAATCACAAACTCAAAGCAGCTGCGTTCACTAACGAGATCCAAGACTAAAAGCATTTTCTCCGTAATATTAAGCGTTTCGACTTTACAGATGACAATTGTGGTTACAAAAGACGCTAGAATTTGCCGCGAAGTTAGTTTCTTCAGTCGTTCTAATCGGATCATTGTGATGAGGTATGTGAAAGCCATTTCTGCCTGGCAACAAATATGACGGTTCGAGAAGGTCTGCTGAAAATGTACCTCGAGTAATCAGATTTGTGGGACTTTTAGTTCTGGATATGAAGCGGTGCGCGATTTCGGTAACGCAATTAATTCCGCTCAAATGATTTCCACAAGTCGCGGCAAACGTTCATCAGACGTTCCGCTTGTCCAGGATAGAACACGGCGAATTTTACACCACAAAGTGAAACCTGTATCATTTAGTGGGAGTTGTTTGCGAACAAATTGAAATGATCGGGCTTCATTTAGTACTCCAAGCAGTTCAAAACGGTGAAGAGGAAGATACTCAATTGGAGATATGCGACTCTTGGCCATTACGAGCACTGTCGGTGATCCCTTGTCTGTCTCCTTTCGAATCGTACAAACATAAATAGCTCTAGCAGAGGCACTTGACGATGCATTGTGAATATTTGCCATCGAATTCTCCAGAGCAACGTATTCGTGGCATGACGTGAGAATAACTGCACCATCATGAGAGAGCATTTTTCACTGCTTTGTTTTTCAGTAATATGTGCTGATCTCGAGCATGTTTTTCATCCATATTATCTTGTAAAAAGATTTTCAGTGGTGAATTGCTGATGTCCAAAGTCCGAAAGAAACGAAATATCCCATAAGAAATCATAGAAATACATGCTTGTTTGGAACCGCCTTTGGAGGCTCGAATGTTTTCAATGTCATCGTATCCTCATCAGTAATCCCATATTGTCCCTAGAACATTGGCAATTTGAATGACTAGTATGTCGATCAGACACATCGTTGTGCTGGTTCATAAAGGAAAATTTGAAACAAAACCGCATTAATTCATTTCTGTTGGTGAAAAAATTTGCTTCAATTTGTGATATACTTCAAGTGCTAATTCTTCGGTTTCGGTTAGTAACAAAATGTTATTGTCCTAAATGCTTGCTGCAATCTTGAAATGCATTGCGAAACGTGACGGCGGACAGCCGCTGCAAGCGGAAACGGGTGATGAAACGGCCCCGACGAAGAACATTCAGCAAAAACCATTGTAACATTCGTACAGATGAAACGGCCCCGATTCGCAATGCAAACAGAAGTTCGCGTTTGTTCAGACACTTGTCGTTCCGACACTCGTCGTTTTTTGTTTTTGGTTAGCAGTGATACTCAGTTTTGCTTTATCTAAGGACGACTGAACTTCAGCATTAAGCAAAAGTATAGGGACTTTTGAATGATCAGTAATACTTGGTACACAGGCATTCCTAACAGAAATGGGACATGAAATCGGTAAAAAGATAAGCGCTATTTGAGAAAAACTTGAAGAAATAACATCGAGTTGGAGGTGATGGACTTCAGATGTACCCATAGAATCTGCCTCATCGTTGGAACCGTCGATAACTCCATTGTAAAAGAAGAGCAAACAGAAATGCAGGGTTGTTAATCCCAACCTCATACTTCAAACTTCAAATGACTAAGATCGAGGAGTGAGGTTTAATCATAAATGAACAAACCAGGGCTGATGAGAGAGTGGTAGAATCATTTACATTGGCGAAACGAAATGTAAAATCTGCATTATGACTGAAGGCTTATAAACCTGCACCAAGGGTAGGCAATTCAGAGTCGGTAACAACCTTTCAAAATTTCCCGTATCAAGTTTATTAGGATAGTCCACTTACTTCCTGATCCGCTGGAGTACTTTGCCTCTTCGAGATTGTTTCCATATGATTCAAAGCTGCGAATCCAAATTTTTACTGTCCAATACACTGCTGCCTATCGCCTATTTTCTTTATCATTTTACGAGCCGCAGTTGCAATGTTCATAAATCAGTTTTTTGATCCTCGCAAAATTTAAGTTTCTCGTTGGGATCCCCATCATTCCATCTAGAAAGGGGGAAGAACGGTAGAAAAATTCAGCAAAATTTTAGGCATTGAATGAAAGACTGAACGAAATATTTTGGTGATGACAAATAGTAACAACAGTTCAGAAAAAGGATTTGGTATTGTCGCAGCCGCAATGCTGAAGTTCAGTCGTCCTTAGATAAAGCAAAACTGAGTATCATTGCTAACCAAAAACAGAAGACGATAAGTGTCGGAACGATAAGTGTCTGAACAAACGCAAACACAAAGCTTCAGCGATTTCCAAAACAAGAAAAAAATCTTGCGTCATCGCCAGTAAAGGATTTATTCAGTTTGCAATGCAAACAGCAGAAGTTCTGAAGGGAATATTGAGAATACTTTAACCGCCTGCTTACTATTTATTGCCTTAATTTTTCCTTTTATCGCCTTCTCACTGTCATTCTTTCGTTATTATGGTCTGATCCAGGTTCTCGAGCACAATTCATGTTATTCACAACTCTTCACAGTTGTTCAATATGCTGGCATTCATCTGCGCAACACATGTGCGGTGCAGGCGGTGTAGCTGACACAAGCAAAAGCAGCTACAACTACAGCAACAAAAGTAATTGAAGAATTGCAAATCGGTGCAGTATCAGATTTAAGTGCTCTTGCTCTTCTGCAGCACATGAACACTTATTGGCGCCATCGAAAAAGTCAAACGCTTCAAAGAGACGTCGACGGCCTATTTACAAAAACACAAACTTTAACCTCGGAAGCATATTCGAGTGTTTCCACGCTCCTTTTGTTAGCTTTTTTTGAGAGCGTTCCAAATGTAGCCAAAAAATGTTTCCATTGCACGACGATGGTGCTGTTGATTGTTACCTCGCATAGGAAGTGTCATCTTCGAACTGTGGAAATTTAGAAATTATCCGCTGTTGATTTACAAACAAGCATGTTATTGGAAAGTATAGATTTCCCACCGCATTTCTGCGCGGCGTGACAAGCGGCTACCACCTACATTTTGAATACTGCGACGAGAAATATAATACTCACAGGACAAGATACATAAAATACGCATTCTGTCAGTAGCATTATTCTTCAGAGATGGTGAAAGTGTATATTTTGAAAACTTCCCCTCGAAAACTCCTCCACAGTTCTGGCCTACGCAGCTTTTCAACCACCCGACCCTACCTAGCCATTCAAAACAACACTTCAAACAGCCCATAGCGGGGCGGCTAGCACTTAGGATTTTGAATCCTGCGACAGGAGTTCAAACCTCCCCAGGACCACATACCTACTCCGTTGTCATCTTGAAGCAACAATATCTACAAACAATGAGGAAGCGGTTTGTTCTCAAGGTAACCGAGGTGTTTCGAACATTATTTTCACAAAAAGGTGTCCAAGGTAGTCGACCCCTCCGAAACATTCCTACATGGATGAGATTCCGCGGTCCCGTGGTGTAGCGGTCAGCACTCAGGACTCTGAATCCTGCGACGGGAGTTCAAATCTCCCCGGACTTCATACCTGGCCTTTGCGAACCAGGCGCAACACTATTTTAGAAATAATGGGGAAGCGGTTTCTTCTCAACGAAGCCGAGGTGTTTCGAACACTGTTTTCACAAAAAAAGTTTCCGAGGTGGTGATCCGTATGAAACATTCGTACATACATGAGACTCCGCGGTCCCGTGGTCCAGCGGTCAGCACTCAGGACTCTGAATCCTGCGACGGGAGTTCAAATCTCCCCAGGAACTCAGACCTACGCCGTTGTCATCTTGAAGCAACAATATCTACAAACAATGTGGAAGCGGTTTGTTCTCAGGGTAGCCGAGGTGATTCGAACATCATTTTCAGAAGAAGGTTTCCGAGGTCGTTGGTTCGTCGGGAACATTCGCTCAAAAACACCAGTCTGCGGTCCCGTGCTGTAGCGGTTAGCACTCAGGACTCTGAATCCTGCGACGGGAGTTCAAATCTCCCCGGGACCTGACACCTACGCCGTTGCCAAATTGAAGCAACACTATTTTAGAAAGAATGTGGAAGCGGTTTCTTCTCATGGTAGTCTTTTTTCGAAGATTATTTTCACAAAAAAAGTTTCCGAAGTGGTCGATCCGTCCGAAACATTCGTACATCCATGACACTCCGCGGTCCCGTGGTGTAGCGGTTAGCACTCAGGACTTGAATCCTGCGACGGGAGTTCAAATCTCCCCGGACCTCACACCTACGCCGTTGCCAAACTGAAGCAACACTATTTTAGAAATAATGTGGAAGCGGTTTGTTCTCAACATAGCCGAGGTGTTTCGAACACTATTTTCACAAAAAAAGTTTCCGAAGTGGTCGATCCGTCCGAAACATTCGTACATAGATCAGATTCCGCGGTCCCGTGGTGTAGCGGTCAGCACTCAGGACTCTGAATCCTGCGACGGGAGTTCAAATCTCCCCGGGACCTCATACCTACGCCGTTGCCAATTTGAAGCAACACTATTTTAGAAATAGTGTGGAAGCGGTTTCTTCTCAATGTACCGAGGTGTTTCGAACACTATTTTCACAAAAAAAGTTTCCGAAGTGGTTGATCCGTCCGAAACATTCGTCAAAAAGACTAGTCCGCGGTCCCGTGGTGTAGCGGTCAGCACTCAGGACTCTGAATCCTGCGACGGGAGTTCAAATCTCCCCGGGACCTCATACCTGGCCGTTGCGAACCAGGCGCAACACTATTTTAGAAATAATGTGGAAGCGGTTTGTTCTCAAGGTAGCCGAGGTGTTTCGAACACTATTTTCACAAAAAAAGTTTCCGAAGTGGTGATCCGTCCGAAACATTCGTAGATACCTGAGAATCCGCGGTCCCGTGGTGTAGCGGTCAGCACTCAGGACTTTGAATCCTGCGACGGGAGTTCAAATCTCCCCGGGACCTCATACCTACGGCCTTTGCGAACCATTCGCAACACTATTTTAGAAATAATGTGGAAGCGGTTTGTTCTCAACGTAGCCGAGGTGTTTCGAACACTATTTTCACAAAAAAAGTTTCCGAAGTGGTCGATCCGTCCGAAACATTCGTACATACATGAGAATCCGCGGTCCCGTGGTGTAGCGGTTAGCACTCAGGACTTTGAATCCTGCGACGGGAGTTCAAATCTCCCCGGGACCTCATACCTGGCCTTGCGAACCATTCGCAACACTATTTTAGAAATAATGTGGAAGCGGTTTCTCCTCAACGTAGCCGAGGTGTTTCGAACACTATTTTCACAAAAAAAGTTTCCGAAGTGGTCGATCCGTCCGAAACATTCGTACATCCATGAGACTCCGCGGTCCCGTGGTGTAGCGGTCAGCACTCAGGACTTTGAATCCTGCGACGGGAGTTCAAATCTCCCCGGGACCTCATACCTACGCCGTTGCGAAACATGCGCAACACTATTTTAGAAATAATGTGGAAGCGGTTTGTTCTCAAGGTAGCCGAGGTGTTTCGAACACTATTTTCACAAAAAAAGTTTCCGAAGTGGTCGATCCGTCCGAAACATTCGTACATACCTGAGAATCCGCGGTCCCGTGGTGTAGCGGTCAGCACTCAGGACTCTGAATCCTGCGACGGGAGTTCAAATCTCCCCGGACCTCACCTACGCCGTTGCCAAATTGAAGCAACACTATTTTACAAATAATGTGGAAGCGGTTTGTTCTCAAGGTAGCCGAGGTGTTTCGAACACTATTTTCACAAAAAAAGTTTCCGAAGTGGTCGATCCGTCCGAAACATTCGTAGTCCATGAGACTCCGCGGTCCCGTGGTGTAGCGGTCAGCACTCAGGACTCTTGAATCCTGCGACGGGAGTTCAAATCTCCCCGGGACCTCATACCTACGCCGTTGCCAATTTGAAGCAACACTATTTTAGAAATAATGTGGAAGCGGTTTCTTCTCAAGGTAGCCGAGGTGTTTCGAACACTATTTTCACAAAAAAAGTTTCCGAAGTGGTGATCCGTCCGAAACATTCGTAGATACCTGAGAATCCGCGGTCCCGTGGTGTAGCGGTCAGCACTCAGGACTCTGAATCCTGCGACGGGAGTTCAAATCTCCCCGGACCTCATACCTACGCCGTTGCCAATTTGAAGCAACACTATTTTAGAAATAATGTGGAAGCGGTTTCTTCTCAAGGTAGCCGAGGTGTTTCGAACACTATTTTCACAAAAAAAGTTTCCGAAGTGGTCGATCGTCCGAAACATTCGTCAAAAACCAGAATCCGCGGTCCCGTGGTGTAGCGGTCAGCACTCAGGACTCTGAATCCTGCGACGGGAGTTCAAATCTCCCCGGACCTCATATCTGGCCTTTGCGAACCAGGCGCAACACTATTTTAGAAATAATGGGAAGCGGTTTCTTCTCAACATAGCCGAGGTGTTTCGAACACTATTTTCACAAAAAAAGTTTCCGAAGTGGTGATCCGTCCGAAACATTCGTAGATACCTGAGAATCCGCGGTCCCGTGGTGTAGCGGTCAGCACTCAGGACTCTGAATCCTGCGACGGGAGTTCAAATCTCCCCGGGACCTCATACCTGGCCTTTGCGAACCAGGCGCAACACTATTTTAGAAATAATGGGGAAGCGGTTTCTTCTCAACATAGCCGAGGTGTTTCGAACACTATTTTCACAAAAAAAGTTTCCGAAGTGGTGATCCGTCCGAAACATTCGTAGATACCTGAGAATCCGCGGTCCCGTGGTGTAGCGGTCAGCACTCAGGACTCTGAATCCTGCGACGGGAGTTCAAATCTCCCCGGGACCTCATACCTGGCCTTTGCGAACCATGCGCAACACTATTTTAGAAATAATGTGGAAGCGGTTTCTTCTCAACGTAGCCGAGGTGTTTCGAACACTATTTTCACAAAAAAAGTTTCCGAAGTGGTGATCCGTCCGAAACATTCGTAGATACCTGAGAATCCGCGGTCCCGTGGTGTAGCGGTCAGCACTCAGGACTCTGAATCCTGCGACGGGAGTTCAAATCTCCCCGGGACCTCATACCTGGCCTTTGCGAACCAGGCGCAACACTATTTTAGAAATAATGGGGAAGCGGTTTCTTCTCAACATAGCCGAGGTGTTTCGAACACTATTTTCACAAAAAAAGTTTCCGAAGTGGTCGATCCGTCCGAAACATTCGTACATACCTGAGAATCCGCGGTCCCGTGGTGTAGCGGTCAGCACTCAGGACTCTGAATCCTGCGACGGGAGTTCAAATCTCCCCGGGACCTCATACCTGGCCTTTGCGAACCAGGCGCAACACTATTTTAGAAATAATGTGGAAGCGGTTTCTTCTCAACATAGCCGAGGTGTTTCGAACACTATTTTCACAAAAAAAGTTTCCGAAGTGGTCGATCCGTCCGAAACATTCGTACATACATGAGAATCCGCGGTCCCGTGGTGTAGCGGTCAGCACTCAGGACTCTGAATCCTGCGACGGGAGTTCAAATCTCCCCGGGACCTGATACCTACGCCGTTGCCAATTGAAGCAACACTATTTTAGAAATAATGTGGAAGCGGTTTCTTCTCAAGGTAGCCGAGGTGTTTCGAACACTATTTTCACAAAAAAAGTTTCCGAAGTGGTCGATCCGTCCGAAACATTCGTACATACATGAGATCCGCGGTCCCGTGGTGTAGCGGTCAGCACTCAGGACTCTGAATCCTGCGACGGGAGTTCAAATCTCCCCGGGACCTCATACCTACGCCGTTGCCGTGCAACCAACACTATTTAGAAATAATGTGGAAGCGGTTTCTTCTCAACGTAGCCGAGGTGTTTCGAACACTATTTTCACAAAAAAAGTTTCCGAAGTGGTGATCCGTCCGAAATATTCGTAGATACCTGAGAATCCGCGGTCCCGTGGTGTAGCGGTCAGCACTCAGGACTCTGAATCCTGCGACGGGAGTTCAAATCTCCCCGGGACCTCATACCTGGCCTTTGCGAACCAGGCGCAACACTATTTTAGAAATAATGTGGAAGCGGTTTGTTCTCAAGGTAGCCGAGGTGTTTCGAACACTATTTTCACAAAAAAAGTTTCCGAAGTGGTGATCCGTCCGAAACATTCGTAGACACCTGAGAATCCGCGGTCCCGTGGTGTAGCGGTCAGCACTCAGGACTCTGAATCCTGCGACGGGAGTTCAAATCTCCCCGGGACCTCATACCTGGCCTTTGCGAAATTGCGCAACACTATTTTAGAAATAATGTGGAAGCGGTTTCTTCTCAACGTAGCCGAGGTGTTTCGAACACTATTTTCACAAAAAAAGTTTCCGAAGTGGTCGATCCGTCCGAAACATTCGTACATACATGAGACTCCGCGGTCCCGTGGTGTAGCGGTTAGCACTCAGGACTTTGAATCCTGCGACGGGAGTTCAAATCTCCCCGGGACCTCATACCTGGCCTTTGCGAACCAGGCGCAACACTATTTTAGAAATAATGTGGAAGCGGTTTCTCCTCAACGTAGCCGAGGTGTTTCGAACACTATTTTCACAAAAAAAGTTTCCGAAGTGGTCGATCCGTCCGAAACATTCGTAGATCCTGAGAATCCGCGGTCCCGTGGTGTAGCGGTCAGCACTCAGGACTTGAATCCTGCGACGGGAGTTCAAATCTCCCCGGGACCTCATACCTACGCCGTTGCGAAACAAGCAACACTATTTTAGAAATAATGTGGAAGCGGTTTCTTCTCAACGTAGCCGAGGTGTTTCGAACACTATTTTCACAAAAAAAGTTTCCGAAGTGGTGATCCGTCCGAAACATTCGTACATCCATGAGAATCCGCGGTCCCGTGGTGTAGCGGTCAGCACTCAGGACTCTGAATCCTGCGACGGGAGTTCAAATCTCCCCGGGACCTCATACCTACGCCGTTGCGAACCAGAAACAACACTATTTTAGAAATAATGTGGAAGCGGTTTCTTCTCAAGGTAGCCGAGGTGTTTCGAACACTATTTTCACAAAAAAAGTTTCCGAAGTGGTCGATCCGTCCGAAACATTCGTACATCCATGAGAATCCGCGGTCCCGTGGTGTAGCGGTCAGCACTCAGGACTCTGAATCCTGCGACGGGAGTTCAAATCTCCCCGGGACCTCATACCTGGCCTTTGCGAACCAGGCGCAACACTATTTTAGAAATAATGTGGAAGCGGTTTCTTCTCAACGTAGCCGAGGTGTTTCGAACACTATTTTCACAAAAAAAGTTTCCGAAGTGGTGATCCGTCCGAAACATTCGTAGATACCTGAGAATCCGCGGTCCCGTGGTGTAGCGGTCAGCACTCAGGACTTTGAATCCTGCGACGGGAGTTCAAATCTCCCCGGACCTCATACCTACGCCGTTGCGTGTTCAAATAACACTATTTTACAAATAATGTGGAAGCGGTTTCTTCTCAAGGTAGCCGAGGTGTTTCGAACACTATTTTCACAAAAAAAGTTTCCGAAGTGGTGATCCGTCCGAAACATTCGTAGATACCTGAGAATCCGCGGTCCCGTGGTGTAGCGGTCAGCACTCAGGACTCTGAATCCTGCGACGGGAGTTCAAATCTCCCCGGGACCTCATACCTACGGCGTTGCCAAATTGAAGCAACACTATTTTACAAATAATGTGGAAGCGGTTTCTTCTCAACGTAGCCGAGGTGTTTCGAACACTATTTTCACAAAAAAAGTTTCCGAAGTGGTCGATCCGTCCGAAACATTCGTACATCCATGAGACTCCGCGGTCCCGTGGTGTAGCGGTCAGCACTCAGGACTTTGAATCCTGCGACGGGAGTTCAAATCTCCCCGGGACCTCATACCTACGCCGTTGCCAATTGAAGCAACACTATTTTAGAAATAATGTGGAAGCGGTTTCTTCTCAAGGTAGCCGAGGTGTTTCGAACACTATTTTCACAAAAAAAGTTTCCGAAGTGGTGATCCGTCCGAAACATTCGTACATACCTGAGAATCCGCGGTCCCGTGGTGTAGCGGTCAGCACTCAGGACTTTGAATCCTGCGACGGGAGTTCAAATCTCCCCGGACCTCATACCTGGCGTTGCGAAATTGCGCAACACTATTTTAGAAATAATGTGGAAGCGGTTTCTTCTCAAGGTAGCCGAGGTGTTTCGAACACTATTTTCACAAAAAAAGTTTCCGAAGTGGTCGATCCGTCCGAAACATTCGTACATCCATGAGAATCCGCGGTCCCGTGGTGTAGCGGTCAGCACTCAGGACTCTGAATCCTGCGACGGGAGTTCAAATCTCCCCGGGACCTCATACCTGGCCTTTGCGAACCATGCGCAACACTATTTTAGAAATAATGGGAAGCGGTTTCTTCTCAACGTAGCCGAGGTGTTTCGAACACTATTTTCACAAAAAAAGTTTCCGAAGTGGTCGATCCGTCCGAAACATTCGTACATACATGAGAATCCGCGGTCCCGTGGTGTAGCGGTCAGCACTCAGGACTTTGAATCCTGCGACGGGAGTTCAAATCTCCCCGGGACCTCATACCTACGGCGTTGCGAAATTGAAGCAACACTATTTTAGAAATAATGTGGAAGCGGTTTCTTCTCAAGGTAGCCGAGGTGTTTCGAACACTATTTTCACAAAAAAAGTTTCCGAAGTGGTCGATCCGTCCGAAACATTCGTACATCCATGAGAATCCGCGGTCCCGTGGTGTAGCGGTCAGCACTCAGGACTTTGAATCCTGCGACGGGAGTTCAAATCTCCCCGGGACCTCATACCTACGGCCGTTGCGAAATTGAAGCAACACTATTTTAGAAATAATGTGGAAGCGGTTTCTTCTCAAGGTAGCCGAGGTGTTTCGAACACTATTTTCACAAAAAAAGTTTCCGAAGTGGTCGATCCGTCCGAAACATTCGTACACCTGAGAATCCGCGGTCCCGTGGTGTAGCGGTCAGCACTCAGGACTTGAATCCTGCGACGGGAGTTCAAATCTCCCCGGGACCTCATACCTGGCCTTTGCGAAACATGCGCAACACTATTTTAGAAATAATGTGGAAGCGGTTTCTTCTCAAGGTAGCCGAGGTGTTTCGAACACTATTTTCACAAAAAAAGTTTCCGAAGTGGTGATCCGTCCGAAACATTCGTACATACATGAGAATCCGCGGTCCCGTGGTGTAGCGGTCAGCACTCAGGACTCTGAATCCTGCGACGGGAGTTCAAATCTCCCCGGGACCTCATACCTGGCCTTGCGAAATTGCGCAACACTATTTTAGAAATAATGTGGAAGCGGTTTCTTCTCAAGTAGCCGAGGTGTTTCGAACACTATTTTCACAAAAAAAGTTTCCGAAGTGGTCGATCCGTCCGAAACATTCGTACATCCATGAGAATCCGCGGTCCCGTGGTGTAGCGGTCAGCACTCAGGACTTTGAATCCTGCGACGGGAGTTCAAATCTCCCCGGGACCTCATACCTGGCCTTTGCGAAACAAGCAACACTATTTTAGAAATAATGTGGAAGCGGTTTCTTCTCAACGTAGCCGAGGTGTTTCGAACACTATTTTCACAAAAAAAGTTTCCGAAGTGGTCGATCCGTCCGAAACATTCGTACATACCTGAGAATCCGCGGTCCCGTGGTGTAGCGGTCAGCACTCAGGACTTTGAATCCTGCGACGGGAGTTCAAATCTCCCCGGGACCTCATACCTGGCCTTGCGAAATGCGCAACACTATTTTAGAAATAATGTGGAAGCGGTTTCTTCTCAACGTAGCCGAGGTGTTTCGAACACTATTTTCACAAAAAAAGTTTCCGAAGTGGTCGATCCGTCCGAAACATTCGTACATCCATGAGACTCCGCGGTCCCGTGGTGTAGCGGTCAGCACTCAGGACTTTGAATCCTGCGACGGGAGTTCAAATCTCCCCGGGACCTCATACCTACGCCTTGCGAAATTGAAGCAACACTATTTTAGAAATAATGTGGAAGCGGTTTCTTCTCAACGTAGCCGAGGTGTTTCGAACACTATTTTCACAAAAAAAGTTTCCGAAGTGGTCGATCCGTCCGAAACATTCGTAGATACCTGAGAATCCGCGGTCCCGTGGTGTAGCGGTCAGCACTCAGGACTTTGAATCCTGCGACGGGAGTTCAAATCTCCCCGGGACCTCATACCTGGCCTTTGCGAAACAGAAGCAACACTATTTTAGAAATAATGTGGAAGCGGTTTCTTCTCAACGTAGCCGAGGTGTTTCGAACACTATTTTCACAAAAAAAGTTTCCGAAGTGGTCGATCCGTCCGAAACATTCGTACATCCTGAGACTCCGCGGTCCCGTGGTGTAGCGGTCAGCACTCAGGACTTTGAATCCTGCGACGGGAGTTCAAATCTCCCCGGGACCTCATACCTGGCCTTTGCGAAATTGCGCAACACTATTTTAGAAATAATGTGGAAGCGGTTTCTTCTCAACGTAGCCGAGGTGTTTCGAACACTATTTTCACAAAAAAAGTTTCCGAAGTGGTCGATCCGTCCGAAACATTCGTACATACCTGAGAATCCGCGGTCCCGTGGTGTAGCGGTCAGCACTCAGGACTTTGAATCCTGCGACGGGAGTTCAAATCTCCCCGGGACCTCATACCTACGCCTTTGCGAACCAAAAACACTATTTTAGAAATAATGTGGAAGCGGTTTCTTCTCAACGTAGCCGAGGTGTTTCGAACACTATTTTCACAAAAAAAGTTTCCGAAGTGGTCGATCCGTCCGAAACATTCGTACATCCTGAGAATCCGCGGTCCCGTGGTGTAGCGGTCAGCACTCAGGACTCTGAATCCTGCGACGGGAGTTCAAATCTCCCCGGGACCTCATACCTGGCCTTTGCGAACCAGGCGCAACACTATTTTAGAAATAATGTGGAAGCGGTTTCTTCTCAACGTAGCCGAGGTGTTTCGAACACTATTTTCACAAAAAAAGTTTCCGAAGTGGTGATCCGTCCGAAACATTCGTAGATACCTGAGAATCCGCGGTCCCGTGGTGTAGCGGTCAGCACTCAGGACTTTGAATCCTGCGACGGGAGTTCAAATCTCCCCGGGACCTCATACCTGGCCTTTGCGAAACATGCGCAACACTATTTTAGAAATAATGGGAAGCGGTTTCTTCTCAACGTAGCCGAGGTGTTTCGAACACTATTTTCACAAAAAAAGTTTCCGAAGTGGTGATCCGTCCGAAACATTCGTACATCCATGAGAATCCGCGGTCCCGTGGTGTAGCGGTCAGCACTCAGGACTTTGAATCCTGCGACGGGAGTTCAAATCTCCCCGGACCTCATACCTACGCCGTTGCGAAACAAGCAACACTATTTTAGAAATAATGGGAAGCGGTTTCTTCTCAACGTAGCCGAGGTGTTTCGAACACTATTTTCACAAAAAAAGTTTCCGAAGTGGTCGATCCGTCCGAAACATTCGTAGATATGAGAATCCGCGGTCCCGTGGTGTAGCGGTCAGCACTCAGGACTTTGAATCCTGCGACGGGAGTTCAAATCTCCCCGGGACCTCATACCTGGCCTTTGCGAACCATGCGCAACACTATTTTAGAAATAATGTGGAAGCGGTTTCTTCTCAACGTAGCCGAGGTGTTTCGAACACTATTTTCACAAAAAAAGTTTCCGAAGTGGTCGATCCGTCCGAAACATTCGTACATCCTGAGAATCCGCGGTCCCGTGGTGTAGCGGTCAGCACTCAGGACTTTGAATCCTGCGACGGGAGTTCAAATCTCCCCGGGACCTCATACCTACGCCGTTGCCAAATTGAAGCAACACTATTTTAGAAATAATGTGGAAGCGGTTTCTTCTCAACGTAGCCGAGGTGTTTCGAACACTATTTTCACAAAAAAAGTTTCCGAAGTGGTGATCCGTCCGAAACATTCGTAGATACCTGAGAATCCGCGGTCCCGTGGTGTAGCGGTCAGCACTCAGGACTTTGAATCCTGCGACGGGAGTTCAAATCTCCCCGGGACCTCATACCTGGCCGTTGCGAAACAGCGCAACACTATTTTAGAAATAATGTGGAAGCGGTTTCTTCTCAACGTAGCCGAGGTGTTTCGAACACTATTTTCACAAAAAAAGTTTCCGAAGTGGTCGATCCGTCCGAAACATTCGTAGATACCTGAGAATCCGCGGTCCCGTGGTGTAGCGGTCAGCACTCAGGACTCTGAATCCTGCGACGGGAGTTCAAATCTCCCCGGGACCTCATACCTGGCCTTTGCGAAACATGCGCAACACTATTTTAGAAATAATGGGAAGCGGTTTCTTCTCAACGTAGCCGAGGTGTTTCGAACACTATTTTCACAAAAAAAGTTTCCGAAGTGGTGATCCGTCCGAAACATTCGTAGATACCTGAGAATCCGCGGTCCCGTGGTGTAGCGGTCAGCACTCAGGACTCTGAATCCTGCGACGGGAGTTCAAATCTCCCCGGGACCTCATACCTACGCCTTTGCGAAACAGCGCAACACTATTTTAGAAATAATGTGGAAGCGGTTTCTTCTCAACGTAGCCGAGGTGTTTCGAACACTATTTTCACAAAAAAAGTTTCCGAAGTGGTGATCCGTCCGAAACATTCGTAGATACCTGAGAATCCGCGGTCCCGTGGTGTAGCGGTCAGCACTCAGGACTCTGAATCCTGCGACGGGAGTTCAAATCTCCCCGGGACCTCATACCTGGCCTTTGCGAAACAGCGCAACACTATTTTAGAAATAATGTGGAAGCGGTTTCTTCTCAACGTAGCCGAGGTGTTTCGAACACTATTTTCACAAAAAAAGTTTCCGAAGTGGTCGATCCGTCCGAAACATTCGTAGATACCTGAGAATCCGCGGTCCCGTGGTGTAGCGGTCAGCACTCAGGACTTTGAATCCTGCGACGGGAGTTCAAATCTCCCCGGGACCTCATACCTGGCCTTTGCGAAACATCGCAACACTATTTTAGAAATAATGGGAAGCGGTTTCTTCTCAACGTAGCCGAGGTGTTTCGAACACTATTTTCACAAAAAAAGTTTCCGAAGTGGTGATCCGTCCGAAACATTCGTACATACATGAGAATCCGCGGTCCCGTGGTGTAGCGGTCAGCACTCAGGACTTTGAATCCTGCGACGGGAGTTCAAATCTCCCCGGACCTCATACCTACGGCGTTGCGAACCAGGCGCAACACTATTTTAGAAATAATGTGGAAGCGGTTTCTTCTCAACGTAGCCGAGGTGTTTCGAACACTATTTTCACAAAAAAAGTTTCCGAAGTGGTGATCCGTCCGAAACATTCGTAGATACCTGAGAATCCGCGGTCCCGTGGTGTAGCGGTCAGCACTCAGGACTTTGAATCCTGCGACGGGAGTTCAAATCTCCCCGGGACCTCATACCTGGCCTTTGCGAACCATGCGCAACACTATTTTAGAAATAATGTGGAAGCGGTTTCTTCTCAACGTAGCCGAGGTGTTTCGAACACTATTTTCACAAAAAAAGTTTCCGAAGTGGTGATCCGTCCGAAACATTCGTAGATACCTGAGAATCCGCGGTCCCGTGGTGTAGCGGTCAGCACTCAGGACTTTGAATCCTGCGACGGGAGTTCAAATCTCCCCGGGACCTCATACCTGGCCTTGCGAAATTGAAGCAACACTATTTTAGAAATAATGTGGAAGCGGTTTCTTCTCAACGTAGCCGAGGTGTTTCGAACACTATTTTCACAAAAAAAGTTTCCGAAGTGGTCGATCCGTCCGAAACATTCGTACATCCTGAGAATCCGCGGTCCCGTGGTGTAGCGGTCAGCACTCAGGACTTTGAATCCTGCGACGGGAGTTCAAATCTCCCCGGGACCTCATACCTGGCCGTTGCGAAATTGCGCAACACTATTTTAGAAATAATGTGGAAGCGGTTTCTTCTCAACGTAGCCGAGGTGTTTCGAACACTATTTTCACAAAAAAAGTTTCCGAAGTGGTCGATCCGTCCGAAACATTCGTACATACCTGAGAATCCGCGGTCCCGTGGTGTAGCGGTCAGCACTCAGGACTTTGAATCCTGCGACGGGAGTTCAAATCTCCCCGGGACCTCATACCTGGCCTTTGCGAAACGCGCAACACTATTTTAGAAATAATGTGGAAGCGGTTTCTTCTCAACGTAGCCGAGGTGTTTCGAACACTATTTTCACAAAAAAAGTTTCCGAAGTGGTCGATCCGTCCGAAACATTCGTACATACCTGAGAATCCGCGGTCCCGTGGTGTAGCGGTCAGCACTCAGGACTTTGAATCCTGCGACGGGAGTTCAAATCTCCCCGGGACCTCATACCTACGGCGTTGCCAAATTGAAGCAACACTATTTTAGAAATAATGTGGAAGCGGTTTCCCTCAACGTAGCCGAGGTGTTTCGAACACTATTTTCACAAAAAAAGTTTCCGAAGTGGTCGATCCGTCCGAAACATTCGTACATCCATGAGAATCCGCGGTCCCGTGGTGTAGCGGTCAGCACTCAGGACTTTGAATCCTGCGACGGGAGTTCAAATCTCCCCGGACCTCATACCTGGCCTTGCGAACCAGGCGCAACACTATTTTAGAAATAATGTGGAAGCGGTTTCTTCTCAAGGTAGCCGAGGTGTTTCGAACACTATTTTCACAAAAAAAGTTTCCGAAGTGGTCGATCCGTCCGAAACATTCGTACATCCATGAGAATCCGCGGTCCCGTGGTGTAGCGGTCAGCACTCAGGACTTTGAATCCTGCGACGGGAGTTCAAATCTCCCCGGGACCTCATACCTGGCCTTGCGAAAGCGCAACACTATTTTAGAAATAATGTGGAAGCGGTTTCTTCTCAACGTAGCCGAGGTGTTTCGAACACTATTTTCACAAAAAAAGTTTCCGAAGTGGTCGATCCGTCCGAAACATTCGTACATACCTGAGAATCCGCGGTCCCGTGGTGTAGCGGTCAGCACTCAGGACTTTGAATCCTGCGACGGGAGTTCAAATCTCCCCGGGACCTCATACCTACGCCGTTGCCAAATTCAAGCAACACTATTTTAGAAATAATGTGGAAGCGGTTTCTTCTCAACGTAGCCGAGGTGTTTCGAACACTATTTTCACAAAAAAAGTTTCCGAAGTGGTCGATCCGTCCGAAACATTCGTACATCCTGAGAATCCGCGGTCCCGTGGTGTAGCGGTCAGCACTCAGGACTTTGAATCCTGCGACGGGAGTTCAAATCTCCCCGGGACCTCATACCTGGCCTTTGCGAAACAGGCGCAACACTATTTTAGAAATAATGTGGAAGCGGTTTCTTCTCAACGTAGCCGAGGTGTTTCGAACACTATTTTCACAAAAAAAGTTTCCGAAGTGGTCGATCCGTCCGAAACATTCGTACATCCATGAGAATCCGCGGTCCCGTGGTGTAGCGGTCAGCACTCAGGACTTTGAATCCTGCGACGGGAGTTCAAATCTCCCCGGGACCTCATACCTGGCCTTTGCGAAACATGCGCAACACTATTTTAGAAATAATGTGGAAGCGGTTTCTTCTCAAGGTAGCCGAGGTGTTTCGAACACTATTTTCACAAAAAAAGTTTCCGAAGTGGTCGATCCGTCCGAAACATTCGTACATCCATGAGACTCCGCGGTCCCGTGGTGTAGCGGTCAGCACTCAGGACTTTGAATCCTGCGACGGGAGTTCAAATCTCCCCGGGACCTCATACCTACGGCCGTTGCGTGTTCAAGCAACACTATTTTAGAAATAATGTGGAAGCGGTTTCTTCTCAAGTAGCCGAGGTGTTTCGAACACTATTTTCACAAAAAAAGTTTCCGAAGTGGTCGATCCGTCCGAAACATTCGTACATCCATGAGAATCCGCGGTCCCGTGGTGTAGCGGTCAGCACTCAGGACTTTGAATCCTGCGACGGGAGTTCAAATCTCCCCGGGACCTCATACCTGGCCTTGCGAACCAGAAGCAACACTATTTTAGAAATAATGTGGAAGCGGTTTCTTCTCAACGTAGCCGAGGTGTTTCGAACACTATTTTCACAAAAAAAGTTTCCGAAGTGGTCGATCCGTCCGAAACATTCGTACATCCTGAGAATCCGCGGTCCCGTGGTGTAGCGGTCAGCACTCAGGACTTTGAATCCTGCGACGGGAGTTCAAATCTCCCCGGGACCTCATACCTACGGCGTTGCGAAATTGAAGCAACACTATTTTAGAAATAATGTGGAAGCGGTTTCCCTCAACGTAGCCGAGGTGTTTCGAACACTATTTTCACAAAAAAAGTTTCCGAAGTGGTCGATCCGTCCGAAACATTCGTACATACCTGAGAATCCGCGGTCCCGTGGTGTAGCGGTCAGCACTCAGGACTTTGAATCCTGCGACGGGAGTTCAAATCTCCCCGGGACCTCATACCTACGCCGTTGCGTGTTCAAATAACACTATTTTAGAAATAATGTGGAAGCGGTTTCTTCTCAACGTAGCCGAGGTGTTTCGAACACTATTTTCACAAAAAAAGTTTCCGAAGTGGTCGATCCGTCCGAAACATTCGTACATCCATGAGAATCCGCGGTCCCGTGGTGTAGCGGTCAGCACTCAGGACTTTGAATCCTGCGACGGGAGTTCAAATCTCCCCGGGACCTCATACCTACGGCCGTTGCGAACCAAGCAACACTATTTTAGAAATAATGTGGAAGCGGTTTCTTCTCAACGTAGCCGAGGTGTTTCGAACACTATTTTCACAAAAAAAGTTTCCGAAGTGGTCGATCCGTCCGAAACATTCGTAGATACCTGAGAATCCGCGGTCCCGTGGTGTAGCGGTCAGCACTCAGGACTCTGAATCCTGCGACGGGAGTTCAAATCTCCCCGGGACCTCATACCTGGCCTTTGCGAACCAGGCGCAACACTATTTTAGAAATAATGTGGAAGCGGTTTCTTCTCAACGTAGCCGAGGTGTTTCGAACACTATTTTCACAAAAAAAGTTTCCGAAGTGGTCGATCCGTCCGAAACATTCGTAGATACCTGAGAATCCGCGGTCCCGTGGTGTAGCGGTCAGCACTCAGGACTCTGAATCCTGCGACGGGAGTTCAAATCTCCCCGGGACCTCATACCTACGCCGTTGCCAAGCAACACTATTTTAGAAATAATGTGGAAGCGGTTTCTTCTCAACGTAGCCGAGGTGTTTCGAACACTATTTTCACAAAAAAAGTTTCCGAAGTGGTCGATCCGTCCGAAACATTCGTACATCCATGAGAATCCGCGGTCCCGTGGTGTAGCGGTTCAGCTCAGGACTCTGCCGAGGTGTTTTCGAACACTATTTTCACAAAAAAAGTTTCCGAAGTGGTGATCCGTCCGAAACATTCGTAGATACCTGAGAATCCGCGGTCCCGTGGTGTAGCGGTCAGCACTCAGGACTTTGAATCCTGCGACGGGAGTTCAAATCTCCCCGGGACCTCATACCTGGCCGTTGCGAACCAGAAGCAACACTATTTTAGAAATAATGTGGAAGCGGTTTCTTCTCAACGTAGCCGAGGTGTTTCGAACACTATTTTCACAAAAAAAGTTTCCGAAGTGGTCGATCCGTCCGAAACATTCGTACATACCTGAGAATCCGCGGTCCCGTGGTGTAGCGGTCAGCACTCAGGACTTTGAATCCTGCGACGGGAGTTCAAATCTCCCCGGACCTCATACCTGGCCTTTGCGAACCAGGCGCAACACTATTTTAGAAATAATGTGGAAGCGGTTTCTTCTCAAGGTAGCCGAGGTGTTTCGAACACTATTTTCACAAAAAAAGTTTCCGAAGTGGTGATCCGTCCGAAACATTCGTAGATACCTGAGAATCCGCGGTCCCGTGGTGTAGCGGTCAGCACTCAGGACTTTGAATCCTGCGACGGGAGTTCAAATCTCCCCGGGACCTCATACCTGGCCTTTGCGAACCATGCGCAACACTATTTTAGAAATAATGTGGAAGCGGTTTCTTCTCAACGTAGCCGAGGTGTTTCGAACACTATTTTCACAAAAAAAGTTTCCGAAGTGGTGATCCGTCCGAAACATTCGTAGATACCTGAGAATCCGCGGTCCCGTGGTGTAGCGGTCAGCACTCAGGACTTTGAATCCTGCGACGGGAGTTCAAATCTCCCCGGACCTCATACCTGGCCTTTGCGAACCAGGCGCAACACTATTTTAGAAATAATGTGGAAGCGGTTTCTTCTCAACGTAGCCGAGGTGTTTCGAACACTATTTTCACAAAAAAAGTTTCCGAAGTGGTGATCCGTCCGAAACATTCGTAGATACCTGAGAATCCGCGGTCCCGTGGTGTAGCGGTCAGCACTCAGGACTTTGAATCCTGCGACGGGAGTTCAAATCTCCCCGGGACCTCATACCTACGCCGTTGCCGAACAAGCAACACTATTTTAGAAATAATGTGGAAGCGGTTTCTTCTCAACGTAGCCGAGGTGTTTCGAACACTATTTTCACAAAAAAAGTTTCCGAAGTGGTGATCCGTCCGAAACATTCGTAGATACCTGAGAATCCGCGGTCCCGTGGTGTAGCGGTCAGCACTCAGGACTCTGAATCCTGCGACGGGAGTTCAAATCTCCCCGGGACCTCATACCTACGGCGTTGCCAAACAGAAGCAACACTATTTTAGAAATAATGTGGAAGCGGTTTCTTCTCAACGTAGCCGAGGTGTTTCGAACACTATTTTCACAAAAAAAGTTTCCGAAGTGGTGATCCGTCCGAAACATTCGTACATCCTGAGAATCCGCGGTCCCGTGGTGTAGCGGTCAGCACTCAGGACTTTGAATCCTGCGACGGGAGTTCAAATCTCCCCGGGACCTCATACCTGGCCTTTGCGAACCAGGCGCAACACTATTTTAGAAATAATGTGGAAGCGGTTTCTCTCAAGGTAGCCGAGGTGTTTCGAACACTATTTTCACAAAAAAAGTTTCCGAAGTGGTGATCCGTCCGAAACATTCGTAGATACCTGAGAATCCGCGGTCCCGTGGTGTAGCGGTCAGCACTCAGGACTCTGAATCCTGCGACGGGAGTTCAAATCTCCCCGGGACCTCATACCTACGCCGTTGCGAACCAGGCGCAACACTATTTTAGAAATAATGTGGAAGCGGTTTCTTCTCAAGGTAGCCGAGGTGTTTCGAACACTATTTTCACAAAAAAAGTTTCCGAAGTGGTGATCCGTCCGAAACATTCGTAGATACCTGAGAATCCGCGGTCCCGTGGTGTAGCGGTCAGCACTCAGGACTTTGAATCCTGCGACGGGAGTTCAAATCTCCCGGGACCTCATACCTACGGCCTTTGCGAACCAGGCGCAACACTATTTTAGAAATAATGTGGAAGCGGTTTCTTCTCAAGGTAGCCGAGGTGTTTCGAACACTATTTTCACAAAAAAAGTTTCCGAAGTGGTGATCCGTCCGAAACATTCGTAGATACCTGAGAATCCGCGGTCCCGTGGTGTAGCGGTCAGCACTCAGGACTTTGAATCCTGCGACGGGAGTTCAAATCTCCCCGGGACCTCATACCTACGCCGTTGCGAACCTGAAGCAACACTATTTTAGAAATAATGTGGAAGCGGTTTCTTCTCAAGGTAGCCGAGGTGTTTCGAACACTATTTTCACAAAAAAAGTTTCCGAAGTGGTGATCCGTCCGAAACATTCGTAGATACCTGAGAATCCGCGGTCCCGTGGTGTAGCGGTCAGCACTCAGGACTTTGAATCCTGCGACGGGAGTTCAAATCTCCCCGGGACCTCATACCTGGCCTTTGCGAACCAGGCGCAACACTATTTTAGAAATAATGTGGAAGCGGTTTCTTCTCAAGGTAGCCGAGGTGTTTCGAACACTATTTTCACAAAAAAAGTTTCCGAAGTGGTGATCCGTCCGAAACATTCGTAGATACCTGAGAATCCGCGGTCCCGTGGTGTAGCGGTCAGCACTCAGGACTTTGAATCCTGCGACGGGAGTTCAAATCTCCCCGGGACCTCATACCTACGGCCGTTGCGAAACTGAAGCAACACTATTTTAGAAATAATGTGGAAGCGGTTTCTTCTCAAGGTAGCCGAGGTGTTTCGAACACTATTTTCACAAAAAAAGTTTCCGAAGTGGTCGATCCGTCCGAAACATTCGTACATACATGAGACTCCGCGGTCCCGTGGTGTAGCGGTCAGCACTCAGGACTTTGAATCCTGCGACGGGAGTTCAAATCTCCCCGGGACCTCATACCTGGCCTTTGCGAAACAGGCGCAACACTATTTTAGAAATAATGTGGAAGCGGTTTTCTCAACGTAGCCGAGGTGTTTCGAACACTATTTTCACAAAAAAAGTTTCCGAAGTGGTGATCCGTCCGAAACATTCGTAGATACCTGAGAATCCGCGGTCCCGTGGTGTAGCGGTCAGCACTCAGGACTTTGAATCCTGCGACGGGAGTTCAAATCTCCCCGGACCTCATACCTGGCCTTTGCGAACCAGGCGCAACACTATTTTAGAAATAATGTGGAAGCGGTTTCTTCTCAAGGTAGCCGAGGTGTTTCGAACACTATTTTCACAAAAAAAGTTTCCGAAGTGGTGATCCGTCCGAAACATTCGTAGATACCTGAGAATCCGCGGTCCCGTGGTGTAGCGGTCAGCACTCAGGACTTTGAATCCTGCGACGGGAGTTCAAATCTCCCCGGGACCTCATACCTACGGCCTTTGCGAAACAAGCAACACTATTTTAGAAATAATGTGGAAGCGGTTTCTTCTCAAGGTAGCCGAGGTGTTTCGAACACTATTTTCACAAAAAAAGTTTCCGAAGTGGTGATCCGTCCGAAACATTCGTAGATACCTGAGAATCCGCGGTCCCGTGGTGTAGCGGTCAGCACTCAGGACTTTGAATCCTGCGACGGGAGTTCAAATCTCCCCGGACCTCATACCTGGCCGTTGCGAAACAGAAGCAACACTATTTTAGAAATAATGTGGAAGCGGTTTCTTCTCAACGTAGCCGAGGTGTTTCGAACACTATTTTCACAAAAAAAGTTTCCGAAGTGGTGATCCGTCCGAAACATTCGTAGATACCTGAGAATCCGCGGTCCCGTGGTGTAGCGGTCAGCACTCAGGACTTTGAATCCTGCGACGGGAGTTCAAATCTCCCCGGGACCTCATACCTGGCCTTTGCGAAACAGGCGCAACACTATTTTAGAAATAATGTGGAAGCGGTTTCTTCTCAAGGTAGCCGAGGTGTTTCGAACACTATTTTCACAAAAAAAGTTTCCGAAGTGGTGATCCGTCCGAAACATTCGTAGATACCTGAGAATCCGCGGTCCCGTGGTGTAGCGGTCAGCACTCAGGACTCTGAATCCTGCGACGGGAGTTCAAATCTCCCCGGACCTCATACCTACGCCGTTGCGAAACTGAAGCAACACTATTTTAGAAATAATGTGGAAGCGGTTTCTTCTCAACGTAGCCGAGGTGTTTCGAACACTATTTTCACAAAAAAAGTTTCCGAAGTGGTGATCCGTCCGAAACATTCGTAGATACCTGAGAATCCGCGGTCCCGTGGTGTAGCGGTCAGCACTCAGGACTTTGAATCCTGCGACGGGAGTTCAAATCTCCCCGGGACCTCATACCTACGGCCGTTGCGAAACTGAAGCAACACTATTTTAGAAATAATGTGGAAGCGGTTTCTTCTCAACGTAGCCGAGGTGTTTCGAACACTATTTTCACAAAAAAAGTTTCCGAAGTGGTGATCCGTCCGAAACATTCGTAGATACCTGAGAATCCGCGGTCCCGTGGTGTAGCGGTCAGCACTCAGGACTTTGAATCCTGCGACGGGAGTTCAAATCTCCCCGGGACCTCATACCTGGCCTTTGCGAAACTGCGCAACACTATTTTAGAAATAATGTGGAAGCGGTTTCTTCTCAACGTAGCCGAGGTGTTTCGAACACTATTTTCACAAAAAAAGTTTCCGAAGTGGTGATCCGTCCGAAACATTCGTAGATACCTGAGAATCCGCGGTCCCGTGGTGTAGCGGTCAGCACTCAGGACTTTGAATCCTGCGACGGGAGTTCAAATCTCCCCGGGACCTCATACCTGGCCTTTGCGAACCAGCGCAACACTATTTTAGAAATAATGTGGAAGCGGTTTCTTCTCAACGTAGCCGAGGTGTTTCGAACACTATTTTCACAAAAAAAGTTTCCGAAGTGGTGATCCGTCCGAAACATTCGTAGATACCTGAGAATCCGCGGTCCCGTGGTGTAGCGGTCAGCACTCAGGACTTTGAATCCTGCGACGGGAGTTCAAATCTCCCCGGGACCTCATACCTGGCCTTTGCGAACCAGGCGCAACACTATTTTAGAAATAATGTGGAAGCGGTTTCTTCTCAAGGTAGCCGAGGTGTTTCGAACACTATTTTCACAAAAAAAGTTTCCGAAGTGGTGATCCGTCCGAAACATTCGTAGATACCTGAGAATCCGCGGTCCCGTGGTGTAGCGGTCAGCACTCAGGACTTTGAATCCTGCGACGGGAGTTCAAATCTCCCCGGACCTCATACCTGGCCTTTGCGAACCAGGCGCAACACTATTTTAGAAATAATGTGGAAGCGGTTTCTTCTCAAGGTAGCCGAGGTGTTTCGAACACTATTTTCACAAAAAAAGTTTCCGAAGTGGTGATCCGTCCGAAACATTCGTAGATACCTGAGAATCCGCGGTCCCGTGGTGTAGCGGTCAGCACTCAGGACTTTGAATCCTGCGACGGGAGTTCAAATCTCCCCGGGACCTCATACCTGGCCTTTGCGAACCAGGCGCAACACTATTTTAGAAATAATGTGGAAGCGGTTTCTTCTCAAGTAGCCGAGGTGTTTCGAACACTATTTTCACAAAAAAAGTTTCCGAAGTGGTGATCCGTCCGAAACATTCGTAGATACCTGAGAATCCGCGGTCCCGTGGTGTAGCGGTCAGCACTCAGGACTTTGAATCCTGCGACGGGAGTTCAAATCTCCCCGGACCTCATACCTGGCCTTTGCGAACCAGGCGCAACACTATTTTAGAAATAATGTGGAAGCGGTTTTCTCAAGGTAGCCGAGGTGTTTCGAACACTATTTTCACAAAAAAAGTTTCCGAAGTGGTGATCCGTCCGAAACATTCGTAGATACCTGAGAATCCGCGGTCCCGTGGTGTAGCGGTCAGCACTCAGGACTTTGAATCCTGCGACGGGAGTTCAAATCTCCCCGGGACCTCATACCTACGCCGTTTGCGAAACTGCGCAACACTATTTTAGAAATAATGTGGAAGCGGTTTCTTCTCAAGGTAGCCGAGGTGTTTCGAACACTATTTTCACAAAAAAAGTTTCCGAAGTGGTGATCCGTCCGAAACATTCGTAGATACCTGAGAATCCGCGGTCCCGTGGTGTAGCGGTCAGCACTCAGGACTTTGAATCCTGCGACGGGAGTTCAAATCTCCCCGGGACCTCATACCTGGCCTTTGCGAACCAGGCGCAACACTATTTTAGAAATAATGTGGAAGCGGTTTCTTCTCAAGGTAGCCGAGGTGTTTCGAACACTATTTTCACAAAAAAAGTTTCCGAAGTGGTGATCCGTCCGAAACATTCGTAGATACCTGAGAATCCGCGGTCCCGTGGTGTAGCGGTCAGCACTCAGGACTTGAATCCTGCGACGGGAGTTCAAATCTCCCCGGACCTCATACCTACGCCTTTGCGAAATGAAGCAACACTATTTTAGAAATAATGTGGAAGCGGTTTCTTCTCAACGTAGCCGAGGTGTTTCGAACACTATTTTCACAAAAAAAGTTTCCGAAGTGGTGATCCGTCCGAAACATTCGTACATACCTGAGAATCCGCGGTCCCGTGGTGTAGCGGTCAGCACTCAGGACTTTGAATCCTGCGACGGGAGTTCAAATCTCCCCGGGACCTCATACCTGGCCGTTGCGAAACAGGCGCAACACTATTTTAGAAATAATGTGGAAGCGGTTTCTTCTCAAGGTAGCCGAGGTGTTTCGAACACTATTTTCACAAAAAAAGTTTCCGAAGTGGTGATCCGTCCGAAACATTCGTAGATACCTGAGAATCCGCGGTCCCGTGGTGTAGCGGTCAGCACTCAGGACTTGAATCCTGCGACGGGAGTTCAAATCTCCCCGGACCTCATACCTGGCCTTTGCGAACCAGGCGCAACACTATTTTAGAAATAATGTGGAAGCGGTTTCTTCTCAAGGTAGCCGAGGTGTTTCGAACACTATTTTCACAAAAAAAGTTTCCGAAGTGGTGATCCGTCCGAAACATTCGTAGATACCTGAGAATCCGCGGTCCCGTGGTGTAGCGGTCAGCACTCAGGACTTTGAATCCTGCGACGGGAGTTCAAATCTCCCCGGGACCTCATACCTACGGCGTTGCCAAATTGGCGCAACACTATTTTAGAAAATGTGGAAGCGGTTTCTTCTCAAGGTAGCCGAGGTGTTTCGAACACTATTTTCACAAAAAAAGTTTCCGAAGTGGTGATCCGTCCGAAACATTCGTAGATACCTGAGAATCCGCGGTCCCGTGGTGTAGCGGTCAGCACTCAGGACTTGAATCCTGCGACGGGAGTTCAAATCTCCCCGGGACCTCATACCTACGCCGTTGCGAACCAGGCGCAACACTATTTTAGAAATAATGTGGAAGCGGTTTCTTCTCAAGTAGCCGAGGTGTTTCGAACACTATTTTCACAAAAAAAGTTTCCGAAGTGGTGATCCGTCCGAAACATTCGTAGATACCTGAGAATCCGCGGTCCCGTGGTGTAGCGGTCAGCACTCAGGACTTTGAATCCTGCGACGGGAGTTCAAATCTCCCCGGGACCTCATACCTGGCCTTTGCGAAACATGCGCAACACTATTTTAGAAATAATGTGGAAGCGGTTTCTTCTCAACGTAGCCGAGGTGTTTCGAACACTATTTTCACAAAAAAAGTTTCCGAAGTGGTGATCCGTCCGAAACATTCGTAGATACCTGAGAATCCGCGGTCCCGTGGTGTAGCGGTCAGCACTCAGGACTTTGAATCCTGCGACGGGAGTTCAAATCTCCCCGGGACCTCATACCTACGCCTTGTCGTGTTCAAACAACACTATTTTAGAAATAATGTGGAAGCGGTTTCTTCTCAAGGTAGCCGAGGTGTTTCGAACACTATTTTCACAAAAAAAGTTTCCGAAGTGGTGATCCGTCCGAAACATTCGTAGATACCTGAGAATCTCCGCGGTCCCGTGGTGTAGCGGTCAGCACTCAGGACTTTGAATCCTGCGACGGGAGTTCAAATCTCCCCGGGACCTGATACCTACGCCGTTGCCAAACAGAAGCAACACTATTTTAGAAATAATGTGGAAGCGGTTTCTTCTCAACGTAGCCGAGGTGTTTCGAACACTATTTTCACAAAAAAAGTTTCCGAAGTGGTGATCCGTCCGAAACATTCGTACATACATGAGACTCCGCGGTCCCGTGGTGTAGCGGTCAGCACTCAGGACTTTGAATCCTGCGACGGGAGTTCAAATCTCCCCGGGACCTCATACCTGGCCTTTGCGAACCAAGCGCAACACTATTTTAGAAATAATGTGGAAGCGGTTTCTTCTCAAGTAGCCGAGGTGTTTCGAACACTATTTTCACAAAAAAAGTTTCCGAAGTGGTGATCCGTCCGAAACATTCGTAGATACCTGAGAATCCGCGGTCCCGTGGTGTAGCGGTCAGCACTCAGGACTTTGAATCCTGCGACGGGAGTTCAAATCTCCCCGGGACCTCATACCTGGCCGTTGCGAACCAGGCGCAACACTATTTTAGAAATAATGTGGAAGCGGTTTCTTCTCAAGGTAGCCGAGGTGTTTCGAACACTATTTTCACAAAAAAAGTTTCCGAAGTGGTCGATCCGTCCGAACACAGTCCTACATCCGCGGTCCCGTGAAACTCCCTCCGCGGTTCCTCCCCGGTGTACCTGGCCTTAACAAACTGAAGCAACACTATTTTAGAAATAATGTGGAAGCGGTTTCTGTTCTCAAGGTAGCCGAGGTGTTTCGAACACTATTTTCACAAAAAAGTTTCCGAAGTGGTGATCCGTCCGAAAATTCGTAGATACCTGAGAATCCGCGGTCCCGTGGTGTAGCGGTCAGCACTCAGGACTTTGAATCCTGCGACGGGAGTTCAAATCTCCCCGGGACCTCATACCTACGCCGTTGCGAACTCAAGCAACACTATTTTAGAAAATGTGGAAGCGGTTTCTTCTCAAGGTAGCCGAGGTGTTTCGAACACTATTTTCACAAAAAAAGTTTCCGAAGTGGTCGATCCGTCCGAAACATTCGTAGATACCCATGAGAATCCGCGGTCCCGTGGTGTAGCGGTCAGCACTCAGGACTCTGAATCCTGCGACGGGAGTTCAAATCTCCCCGGACCTCATACCTGGCCTTTGCGAACAGGCGCAACACTATTTTAGAAATAATGTGGAAGCGGTTTTCTTCTCAACGTAGCCGAGGTGTTTCGAACACTATTTTCACAAAAAAAGTTTCCGAAGTGGTCGATCCGTCCGAAACATTCGTAGATCCATGAGAATCCGCGGTCCCGTGGTGTAGCGGTCAGCACTCAGGACTTTGAATCCTGCGACGGGAGTTCAAATCTCCCCGGGACCTCATACCTGGCCTTTGCGAAACTGCGCAACACTATTTTAGAAATAATGTGGAAGCGGTTTCTTCTCAAGGTAGCCGAGGTGTTTCGAACACTATTTTCACAAAAAAAGTTTCCGAAGTGGTCGATCCGTCCGAAACATTCGTAGATACATGAGAATCCGCGGTCCCGTGGTGTAGCGGTCAGCACTCAGGACTCTGAATCCTGCGACGGGAGTTCAAATCTCCCCGGGACCTCATACCTGGCCTTTGCGAACCAGCGCAACACTATTTTAGAAATAATGTGGAAGCGGTTTCTTCTCAAGTAGCCGAGGTGTTTCGAACACTATTTTCACAAAAAAAGTTTCCGAAGTGGTGATCCGTCCGAAACATTCGTAGATACCTGAGAATCCGCGGTCCCGTGGTGTAGCGGTCAGCACTCAGGACTTCTGAATCCTGCGACGGGAGTTCAAATCTCCCCGGGACCTCATACCTACGCCGTTGCCAAACTGAAGCAACACTATTTTAGAAATAATGTGGAAGCGGTTTCTTCTCAACGTAGCCGAGGTGTTTCGAACACTATTTTCACAAAAAAAGTTTCCGAAGTGGTCGATCCGTCCGAAACATTCGTACATACCTGAGACTCCGCGGTCCCGTGGTGTAGCGGTCAGCACTCAGGACTTTGAATCCTGCGACGGGAGTTCAAATCTCCCCGGGACCTCATACCTGGCCTTTGCGAACCAGGCGCAACACTATTTTAGAAATAATGTGGAAGCGGTTTCTTCTCAAGGTAGCCGAGGTGTTTCGAACACTATTTTCACAAAAAAAGTTTCCGAAGTGGTGATCCGTCCGAAACATTCGTAGATACCTGAGAATCCGCGGTCCCGTGGTGTAGCGGTCAGCACTCAGGACTTGAATCCTGCGACGGGAGTTCAAATCTCCCCGGACCTCATACCTACGCCGTTGCGAACCAAAAACACTATTTTAGAAATAATGTGGAAGCGGTTTCTTCTCAAGGTAGCCGAGGTGTTTCGAACACTATTTTCACAAAAAAAGTTTCCGAAGTGGTGATCCGTCCGAAACATTCGTAGATACCATGAGAATCCGCGGTCCCGTGGTGTAGCGGTCAGCACTCAGGACTTGAATCCTGCGACGGGAGTTCAAATCTCCCCGGGACCTCATACCTGGCCTTTGCGAACCAGGCGCAACACTATTTAGAAATAATGTGGAAGCGGTTTCTTCTCAAGGTAGCCGAGGTGTTTCGAACACTATTTTCACAAAAAAAGTTTCCGAAGTGGTGATCCGTCCGAAACATTCGTAGATACCTGAGAATCCGCGGTCCCGTGGTGTAGCGGTCAGCACTCAGGACTTTGAATCCTGCGACGGGAGTTCAAATCTCCCCGGGACCTCATACCTACGCCGTTGCCAAAGGCGCAACACAATTTTAGAAATAATGTGGAAGCGGTTTCTCTCAACGTAGCCGAGGTGTTTCGAACACTATTTTCACAAAAAAAGTTTCCGAAGTGGTGATCCGTCCGAAACATTCGTAGATACCTGAGAATCCGCGGTCCCGTGGTGTAGCGGTCAGCACTCAGGACTTTGAATCCTGCGACGGGAGTTCAAATCTCCCCGGGACCTCATACCTGGCCTTTGCGAACCAGGCGCAACACTATTTTAGAAATAATGTGGAAGCGGTTTCTTCTCAACGTAGCCGAGGTGTTTCGAACACTATTTTCACAAAAAAAGTTTCCGAAGTGGTGATCCGTCCGAAACATTCGTAGATACCTGAGAATCCGCGGTCCCGTGGTGTAGCGGTCAGCACTCAGGACTTTGAATCCTGCGACGGGAGTTCAAATCTCCCCGGGACCTCATACCTACGGCGTTGCGAAACTGAAGCAACACTATTTTAGAAATAATGTGGAAGCGGTTTGTTCTCAAGGTAGCCGAGGTGTTTCGAACACTATTTTCACAAAAAAAGTTTCCGAAGTGGTGATCCGTCCGAAACATTCGTAGATACCATGAGAATCCGCGGTCCCGTGGTGTAGCGGTCAGCACTCAGGACTTTGAATCCTGCGACGGGAGTTCAAATCTCCCGGGACCTCATACCTACGGCGTTTGCCAAACTGGCGCAACACTATTTTAGAAATAATGTGGAAGCGGTTTTTTCTCAAGGTAGCCGAGGTGTTTCGAACACTATTTTCACAAAAAAAGTTTCCCGAAGTGGTGATCCGTCCGAAACATTCGTAGATACCTGAGAATCCGCGGTCCCCCGTGGTGTAGCGGTCAGCACTCAGACTTTGAATCCTGCGACGGGAGTTCAAATCTCCCCGGGACCTCATACCCCTTTGCGAACCAGGCGCAACACTATTTTAGAAATAATGTGGAAGCGGTTTGTTCTCAAGGTAGGAGGTGTTTCGAACACTATTTTCACAAAAAAAGTCCGAAGTGGTGATTCCGAAACATTCGTAGATCCCTGAGAATCCGGGTCCCGTGGTGTAGCGGTCAGCACCAGGACAGCGACTTCAAATCTCCCCGGGACCTCCCTGGCCTTTGCAACCAGAAGCAACACTTTTTAGAAATAATGTGGAAGCGGTTTCTTCTCAAGGTAGCCGAGGTGTTTCGAACACTATTTTCACAAAAAAAGTTTCCGAAGTGGTGATCCGTCCGAAACATTCGTACATCCATGAGAATCCGCGGTCCCGTGGTGTAGCGGTCAGCACTCAGGACTTGAATCCTGCGACGGGAGTTCAAATCTCCCCGGGACCTCATACCTGCGCCGTTGCCAAACTGAACAACACTATTTTAGAAATAATGTGGAAGCGGTTTCTCCTCAACGTAGCCGAGGTGTTTCGAACACTATTTTCACAAAAAAAGTTTCCGAAGTGGTGATCCGTCCGAAACATTCGTAGATACCTGAGAATCCGCGGTCCCGTGGTGTAGCGGTCAGCACTCAGGACTTTGAATCCTGCGACGGGAGTTCAAATCTCCCCGGGACCTCATACCTGGCCTTTGCGAAACAGGCGCAACACTATTTTAGAAATAATGGGAAGCGGTTTCTTCTCAAGGTAGCCGAGGTGTTTCGAACACTATTTTCACAAAAAAAGTTTCCGAAGTGGTGATCCGTCCGAAACATTCGTAATACCTGAGAATCCGCGGTCCCGTGGTGTAGCGGTCAGCACTCAGGACTCTGAATCCTGCGACGGGAGTTCAAATCTCCCCGGACCTCATACCTGCGCCTTTGCGAACCAAATAAACACTATTTTAGAAATAATGTGGAAGCGGTTTGTTCTCAAGGTAGCCGAGGTGTTTCGAACACTATTTTTCACAAAAAAAGTTTCCGAAGTGGTGATCCGTCCGAAACATTCGTAGATACCTGAGAATCCGCGGTCCCGTGGTGTAGCGGTCAGCACTCAGGACTCTGAATCCTGCGACGGGAGTTCAAATCTCCCCGGGACCTCATACCTGGCCTTTGCGAACCAGGCGCAACACTATTTTAGAATAATGTGGAAGCGGTTTCTTCTCAAGGTAGCCGAGGTGTTTCGAACACTATTTTTTCACAAAAAAGTTTCCGAAGTGGTGATCCGTCCGAAACATTCGTAGATACCTGAGAATCCGCGGTCCCGTGGTGTAGCGGTCAGCACTCAGGACTCTGAATCCTGCGACGGGAGTTCAAATCTCCCCGGGACCTCACCTACGCCGTTGCCAAACTGAAGCAACACTAATTTAGAAATAATGTGGAAGCGGTTTCTTCTCAACGTAGCCGAGGTGTTTCGAACACTATTTTCACAAAAAAAGTTTCCGAAGTGGTCGATCCGTCCGAAACATTCGTACATACATGAGAATCCGCGGTCCCGTGGTGTAGCGGTCAGCACTCAGGACTTTGAATCCTGCGACGGGAGTTCAAATCTCCCCGGGACCTCATACCTGGCCTTTGCGAACCAGGCGCAACACTATTTTAGAAATAATGTGGAAGCGGTTTGTTCTCAAGGTAGCCGAGGTGTTTCGAACACTATTTTCACAAAAAAAGTTTCCGAAGTGGTGATCCGTCCGAAACATTCGTAGATACCTGAGAATCCGCGGTCCCGTGGTGTAGCGGTCAGCACTCAGGACTTTGAATCCTGCGACGGGAGTTCAAATCTCCCCGGGACCTCATACCTGGCCTTGCGAACCAGGCGCAACACTATTTTAGAAATAATGTGGAAGCGGTTTCTTCTCAAGGTAGCCGAGGTGTTTCGAACACTATTTTCACAAAAAAAGTTTCCGAAGTGGTGATCCGTCCGAAACATTCGTAGATACCTGAGAATCCGCGGTCCCGTGGTGTAGCGGTCAGCACTCAGGACTTTGAATCCTGCGACGGGAGTTCAAATCTCCCCGGGACCTCATACCTGGCCGTTGCCGAACCAGGCGCAACACTATTTTAGAAATAATGTGGAAGCGGTTTCTTCTCAAGTAGCCGAGGTGTTTCGAACACTATTTTCACAAAAAAAGTTTCCGAAGTGGTCGATCCGTCCGAAACATTCGTAGATCCATGAGAACTCCGCGGTCCCGTGGTGTAGCGGTCAGCACTCAGGACTTTGAATCCTGCGACGGGAGTTCAAATCTCCCGGGACCTCATACCTACGCCGTTGCGAAACAGAAGCAACACTATTTTAGAAATAATGTGGAAGCGGTTTCTCCTCAACGTAGCCGAGGTGTTTCGAACACTATTTTCACAAAAAAAGTTTCCGAAGTGGTGATCCGTCCGAAACATTCGTAGATACCTGAGAATCCGCGTCCCGTGGTGTAGCGGTCAGCACTCAGGACTCTGAATCCTGCGACGGGATTCAAATCTCCCCGGACCTCATACCTGCCTTTGCGAACCAGGCGCAACACTATTTTAGAAATAATGTGGAAGCGGTTTGTTCTCAAGGTAGCCGAGGGTTTCGAACACTATTTTCACAAAAAAAGTTTCCGAAGTGGATCCGTCCGAAACATTCGTAGATACCTGAGAATCCGCGGTCCCGTGGTGTAGCGGTCAGCACTCAGGACTCTGAATCCTGCGACGGGAGTTCAAATCTCCCCCGGACTCATACCTGGCCTTTGCGAAACTTGCGCAACACTATTTTAGAAATAATGGGAAGCGGTTGTTCTCAAGGTAGCCGAGGTGTTTCGAACACTATTTTCACAAAAAAGTTTCCGAAGTGGTGATCCGTCCGAAACATTCGTACATCCATGAGACTCCGCGGTCCCGTGGTGTAGCGGTAGCACTCAGGACTTTGAATCCTGCGACGGGAGTTCAAATCTCCCCGGACCTGATACCTACGCGCGTTCCAAACTGAAGCAACACTATTTTAGAAATAATGTGGAAGCGGTTCTCCTCAACGTAGCCGAGGTGTTTCGAACACTATTTTCACAAAAAAAGTTTCCGAAGTGGTGATCCGTCCGAAACATTCGTAGATACCTGAGAATCCCGCGGTCCCGTGGTGTAGCGGTCAGCACTCAGGACTTTGAATCCTGCGACGGGAGTTCAAATCTCCCCGGGACCTCATACCTGGCCTTTGCGAACCAGGCGCAACACTATTTTAGAAATAATGTGGAAGCGGTTTCTTCTCAAGGTAGCCGAGGTGTTTCGAACACTATTTTCACAAAAAAAGTTTCCGAAGTGGTGATCCGTCCGAAACATTCGTAGATACCTGAGAATCCGCGGTCCCGTGGTGTAGCGGTCAGCACTCAGGACTCTGAATCCTGCGACGGAGTTCAAATCTCCCCGGGACCTGATACCTACGGCCGTTGCCAAACTGAAGCAACACTATTTTAGAAATAATGTGGAAGCGGTTTCTTCTCAAGTAGCCGAGGTGTTTCGAACACTATTTTCACAAAAAAAGTTTCCGAAGTGGTCGATCCGTCCGAAACATTCGTAGATACCTGAGAATCCGCGGTCCCGTGGTGTAGCGGTCAGCACTCAGGACTTTGAATCCTGCGACGGGAGTTCAAATCTCCCCGGACCTGAACCTACGCCGTTGCCAAACTGAAGCAACACTATTTTAGAAATAATGTGGAAGCGGTTTGTTCTCAAGGTAGCCGAGGTGTTTCGAACACTATTTTCACAAAAAAAGTTTCCGAAGTGGTGATCCGTCCGAAACATTCGTAGATACCTGAGAATCCGCGGTCCCGTGGTGTAGCGGTCAGCACTCAGGACTTTGAATCCTGCGACGGGAGTTCAAATCTCCCCGGGACCTCATACCTGGCCTTTGCGAACCAGGCGCAACACTATTTTAAATAATGTGGAAGCGGTTTGTTCTCAAGGTAGCCGAGGTGTTTCGAACACTATTTTCACAAAAAAAGTTTCCGAAGTGGTGATCCGTCCGAAACATTCGTAGATACCTGAGAATCCGCGGTCCCGTGGTGTAGCGGTCAGCACTCAGGACTCTGAATCCTGCGACGGGAGTTCAAATCTCCCCGGACCTGACACCTACGCCGTTGCCAAACTGAAGCAACACTATTTTAGAAATAATGTGGAAGCGGTTTCTTCTCAAGGTAGCCGAGGTGTTTCGAACACTATTTTCACAAAAAAAGTTTCCGAAGTGGTGATCCGTCCGAAACATTCGTAGATACCTGAGAATCCGCGGTCCCGTGGTGTAGCGGTCAGCACTCAGGACTTGAATCCTGCGACGGGAGTTCAAATCTCCCCGGGACCTCATACCTGGCCGTTGCCGAACCAGGCGCAACACTATTTTAGAAATAATGTGGAAGCGGTTTGTTCTCAAGGTAGCCGAGGTGTTTCGAACACTATTTTCACAAGAAAAGTTTCCGAAGTGGTGATCCGTCCGAAACATTCGTAGATACCTGAGAATCCGCGGTCCCGTGGTGTAGCGGTCAGCACTCAGGACTTTGAATCCTGCGACGGGAGTTCAAATCTCCCCGGGACCTGAAACCTACGGCGTTGCCAAACTGAAGCAACACTATTTTAGAAATAATGTGGAAGCGGTTTCTTCTCAACGTAGCCGAGGTGTTTCGAACACTATTTTCACAAAAAAAGTTTCCGAAGTGGTGATCCGTCCGAAACATTCGTACATACATGAGACTCCGCGGTCCCGTGGTGTAGCGGTCAGCACTCAGGACTTTGAATCCTGCGACGGGAGTTCAAATCTCCCCGGGACCTCATACCTGCCTTTGCGAACCAGGCGCAACACTATTTTAGAAATAATGTGGAAGCGGTTTGTTCTCAAGGTAGCCGAGGTGTTTCGAACACTATTTTCACAAAAAAAGTTCCGAAGTGGTGATCCGTCCGAAACATTCGTAGACACCTGAGAATCCGCGGTCCCGTGGTGTAGCGGTCAGCACTCAGGACTTTGAATCCTGCGACGGGAGTTCAAATCTCCCCGGGACCTCTATACCTGGCCTTTGCGAAACATGCGCAACACTATTTTAGAAATAATGTGGAAGCGGTTTCTTCTCAAGGTAGCCGAGGTGTTTCGAACACTATTTTCACAAAAAAACAAGTTTCCGAAGTGGTCGATCCGTCCGAAACATTCGTACATCCATGAGACTCCGCGGTCCCGTGGTGTAGCGGTAGCACTCAGGACTTTGAATCCTGCGACGGGAGTTCAAATCTCCCCGGGACCTCATACCTACGCGTTGCCAACTGAAGCAACACTATTTTAGAAATAATGTGGAAGCGGTTTCTCCTCAACGTAGCCGAGTGTTTCGAACACTATTTTCACAAAAAAAGTTCCGAAGTGGTGATCCGTCCGAAACATTCGTAGATACCTGAGAATCCGCGGTCCCGTGGTGTAGCGGTCAGCACTCAGGACTTGAATCCTGCGACGGAGTTCAAATCTCCCCGGGACCTCATACCTGGCCTTTGCGAACCAGGCGCAACACTATTTAGAAATAATGTGGAAGCGGTTTGTTCTCAAGGTAGCCGAGGTGTTTCGAACACTATTTTCACAAAAAAAGTTTCCGAAGTGGTGATCCGTCCGAAACATTCGTAGATACCTGAGAATCCGCGGTCCCGTGGTGTAGCGGTCAGCACTCAGGACTCTGAATCCTGCGACGGGAGTTCAAATCTCCCCGGGACCTGACATACCGACGCCGTTGCCAAACTGAAGCAACACTATTTTAGAAATAATGTGGAAGCGGTTTCTCCTCAAGGTAGCCGAGGTGTTTCGAACACTATTTTCACAAAAAAAGTTTCCGAAGTGGTGATCCGTCCGAAACATTCGTAGATACCTGAGAATCCGCGGTCCCGTGGTGTAGCGGTCAGCACTCAGGACTTTGAATCCTGCGACGGAGTTTCAAATCTCCCCGGACCTCATACCTGGCCGTTGCGAAACAGGCGCAACACTATTTTAGAAATAATGTGGAAGCGGTTTGTTCTCAGGTAGCCGAGGTGTTTCGAACACTATTTTCACAAGAAAAGTTTCCGAAGTGGTGATCCGTCCGAAACATTCGTAGATACCTGAGAATCCGCGGTCCCGTGGTGTAGCGGTCAGCACTCAGGACTTTGAATCCTGCGACGGAGTTCAAATCTCCCCGGGACCTCATACCTGGCCTTTGCGAACCAGCGCAACACTATTTTAGAAATAATGTGGAAGCGGTTTGTTCTCAAGGTAGCCGAGGTGTTTCGAACTCTATTTTCACAAAAAAAGTTTCCGAAGTGGTGATCCGTCCGAAACATTCGTAGATACCTGAGAATCCGCGGTCCCGTGTGTAGCGGTCAGCACTCAGGACTCTGAATCCTGCGACGGGAGTTCAAATCTCCCCGGGACCTGACACCTACGGCCGTTCCAAACTGAAGCAACACTATTTTAGAAATAATGTGGAAGCGGTTTTTCCTCAAGGTAGCCGAGGTGTTTCGAACACTATTTTCACAAAAAAAGTTTCCGAAGTGGTGATCCGTCCGAAACATTCGTAGATACCTGAGAATCCGCGGTCCCGTGGTGTAGCGGTCAGCACTCAGGACTTTGAATCCTGCGACGGGAGTTCAAATCTCCCCGGACCTCATACCTGGCCTTTGCGAACCAGGCGCAACACTATTTTAGAAATAATGTGAAGCGGTTTGTTCTCAAGGTAGCCGAGGTGTTTCGAACCTCTATTTCACAAAAAAAGTTTCCGAAGAAGTGGTGATCCGTCCGAAACATTCGTAGATACCTGAGAATCCGCGGTCCCGTGGTGTAGCGGTCAGCACTCAGGACTTGAATCCTGCGACGGGAGTTCAAATCTCCCCGGGACCTGATACCTGGCCTTTGCGAACCAGGCCAACACTATTTTAGAATAATGTGGAAGCGGTTTCTTCTCAAGTAGCCGAGGTGTTTCGAACACTATTTTCACAAAAAAAGTTTCCGAAGTGGTGATCCGTCCGAAACATTCGTAGATACCTGAGAATCCGCGTCCCGTGGTAGCGGTCAGCACTCAGGACTCTGAATCCTGCGACGGGAGTTCAAATCTCCCCGGGACCTGACACCTACGCCTTGCCAAACTGAAGCAACACTATTTTAGAAATAATGTGGAAGCGGTTTGTTCTCAAGGTAGCCGAGGTGTTTCGAACACTATTTTCACAAAAAAAGTTTCCGAAGTGGTGATCCGTCCGAAACATTCGTAGATACCTGAGAATCCGCGGTCCCGTGGTGTAGCGGTCAGCACTCAGGACTGTTGAATCCTGCGACGGGAGTTCAAATCTCCCCGGGACCTCATACCTGGCCGTTTGCGACCAGGCGCAACACTATTTTAGAAATAATGTGGAAGCGGTTTGTTCTCAAGGTAGCCGAGGTGTTCGAACACTATTTTTCACAAAAAAAGTTTCCGAAGTGGTGATCCGTCCGAAACATTCGTAGATACCTGAGAATCCGCGGTCCCGTGGTGTAGCGGTCAGCACTCAGGACTCTGAATCCTGCGACGGGAGTTCAAATTGGTGGTCAAACCTAAAATTAAAAAAATAAAAAAAGAAGGAACAGGCTTTACAAAAAAAAAGAAATAAAGCAAAAAAAAAGCAAACGTAGAAAAGTGTTTCGAAAAATATCTCAATCAAAAATAGACGAAGAAAAATCGAACGGAAAATAAAAAAAAAATTTTGTTTTCAAAGAAAAATATTTTAAAAAATAAATGAGATTTTAAAAATAAAAAAAAAAATTTCCGAAGTTGTGAACTCAAAAAATTTGCAATCCTTGAAAGGAAAAATCTCCCCGGGACCTCATACCTACGCCTTTGCGAACTGAGCAACACTATTTTAGAAATAATGTGGAAGCGGTTTGTTCTCAAGGTAGCCGAGGTGTTTCGAACACTATTTTCACAAAAAAAGTTTCCGAAGTGGTGATCCGTCCGAAACATTCGTAGATACCTGAGAATCCGCGGTCCCGTGGTGTAGCGGTCAGCACTCAGGACTCTGAATCCTGCGACGGGAGTTCAAATCTCCCCGGGACCTGATACCTACGCCGTTGCGAAACTGAAGCAACACTATTTTAGAAATAATGTGGAAGCGGTTTGTTCTCAAGAGCCGAGGTGTTTCGAACACTATTTTCACAAAAAAAGTTTCCGAAGTGGTGATCCGTCCGAAACATTCGTAGATACCTGAGAATCCGCGGTCCCGTGGTGTAGCGGTCAGCACTCAGGACTTTGAATCCTGCGACGGGAGTTCAAATCTCCCCGGGACCTGAACCTACGCCGTTGCCAACCTGAAGCAACACTATTTTAGAAATAATGTGGAAGCGGTTTGTTCTCAAGGTAGCCGAGGTGTTTCGAACACTATTTTCACAAAAAAAGTTTCCGAAGTGGTGATCCGTCCGAAACATTCGTAGATACTGAGAATCCGCGGTCCCGTGGTGTAGCGGTCAGCACTCAGGACTTTGAATCCTGCGACGGGAGTTCAAATCTCCCCGGGACCTCATACCTGGCCTTTGCCAAACCAGAAGCAACACAATTTTAGAAATAATGTGGAAGCGGTTTGTTCTCAAGGTAGCCGAGGTGTTTCGAACACTATTTTCACAAAAAAAGTTTCCGAAGTGGTGATCCGTCCGAAACATTCGTAGATACCTGAGAATCCGCGGTCCCGTGGTGTAGCGGTCAGCACTCAGGACTCTGAATCCTGCGACGGGAGTTCAAATCTCCCCGGACCTCATACGCTGGGCCGTTGCCAAAACTAAGCAACACTATTTTAGAAATAATGTGGAAGCGGTTTGTTCTCTCAAGGTAGCCGAGGTGTTTCGAACACTATTTTCACAAAAAAAGTTTCCGAAGTGGTGATCCGTCCGAAACATTCGTAGATACCTGAGAATCCGCGGTCCCGTGGTGTAGCGGTCAGCACTCAGGACTTTGAATCCTGCGACGGGAGTTCAAATCTCCCCGGGACCTCATACCTGCCGTTGCGAACTGCGCAACACTATTTTAGAAATAATGTGGAAGCGGTTTCTTCTCAAGGTAGCCGAGGTGTTTTCGAACACTATTTTCACAAAAAAAGTTTCCGAAGTGGTGATCCGTCCGAAACATTCGTAGATACCTGAGAATCCGCGGTCCCGTGGTGTAGCGGTCAGCACTCAGGACTTTGAATCCTGCGACGGAGTTCAAATCTCCCCGGGACCTCATACCTGGCCTTTGCGAAACCAGGCGCAACACTATTTTAGAAATAATGGAAGCGGTTTCTTCTCAAGGTAGCCGAGGTGTTTCGAACACTATTTTCACAAAAAAAGTTTCCGAAGTGGTGATCCGTCCGAAACATTCGTAGATACCTGAGAATCCGCGGTCCCGTGGTGTAGCGGTCAGCACTCAGGACTTTGAATCCTGCGACGGGAGTTCAAATCTCCCCGGGACCTCACACCTACGCCTTTGCGAAACGGCGCAACACTATTTTAGAAATAATGTGGAAGCGGTTTGTTCTCAAGGTAGCCGAGGTGTTTCGAACACTATTTTCACAAAAAAAGTTTCCGAAGTGGTGATCCGTCCGAAACATTCGTAGATACCTGAGAATCCGCGGTCCCGTGGGTGTAGCGGTCAGCACTCAGGACTGAATCCTGCGACGGGAGTTCAAATCTCCCCGGGACCTCATACCTACGCCGTTGCGAACCAGGCGCAACACTATTTTAGAAATAATGTGGAAGCGGTTTGTTCTCAAGGTAGCCGAGGTGTTTCGAACACTATTTTCACAAAAAAAGTTTCCGAAGTGGTGATCCGTCCGAAACATTCGTAGATACCTGAGAATCCGCGGTCCCGTGGGTAGCGGTCAGCACTCAGGACTTTGAATCCTGCGACGGGAGTTCAAATCTCCCCGGACCTCATACCTGCCTTTGCGAACCAGGCGCAACACTATTTTAGAAATAATGTGGAAGCGGTTTGTTCTCAAGGTAGCCGAGGTGTTTCGAACACTATTTTCACAAAAAAAGTTTCCGAAGTGGTGATCCGTCCGAAAACATTCGTAGATACCTGAGAATCCGCGTCCCGTGGTGTAGCGGTCAGCACTCAGGACTTTGAATCCTGCGACGGGAGTTCAAATCTCCCCGGGACCTCATACCTGGCCGTTGCGAACTGGCGCAACACTATTTTAGAAATAATGGGGAAAGCGGTTTCTTCTCAAGGTAGCCGAGGTGTTTTCGAACACTATTTTCACAAAAAAAGTTTCCGAAGTGGTGATCCGTCCGAAACATTCGTAGATACCTGAGAATCCGCGGTCCCGTGGTGTAGCGGTCAGCACTCAGGACTTTGAATCCTGCGACGGAGTTCAAATCTCCCCGGGACCTGAACACCTACCCGTTGCCAAACTGAAGCAACACTATTTTAGAAATAATTGGAAGCGGTTTCTCCTCAAGGTAGCCGAGGTGTTTCGAACACTATTTTCACAAAAAAAGTTTCCGAAGTGGTGATCCGTCCGAAACATTCGTAGATACCTGAGAATCCGCGGTCCCGTGTGTAGCGGTCAGCACTCAGGACTCTGAATCCTGCGACGGGAGTTCAAATCTCCCCGGGACCTGACACCTACGCGCCGTTGCCAAACTGAAGCAACGCTATTTTAAATAATGTGGAAGCGGTTTGTTCTCAAGGTAGCCGAGGTGTTTCGAACACTATTTTCACAAAAAAAGTTTCCGAAGTGGTGATCCGTCCGAAACATTCGTAATACCGAGAATCCGCGGTCCCGTGGTGTAGCGGTCAGCACTCAGGACTCTGAATCCTGCGACGGGAGTTCAAATCTCCCCGGGACCTGACACCTACGCCGTTGCCAAACTGAAGCAACACTATTTTAGAAATAATGTGGAAGCGTTTGTTCTCTCAAGGTAGCCGAGGTGTTTCGAACACTATTTTCACAAAAAAAGTTTCCGAAGTGGTGATCCGTCCGAAACATTCGTAGATACCTGAGAATGCGCGGTCCCGTGGTGTAGCGGTCAGCACTCAGGACTTTGAATCCTGCGACGGGAGTTCAAATCTCCCCGGACCTGACACTACGCCGTTGCCAAACTGAAGCAACACTATTTTAGAAATAATGTGGAAGCGGTTTGTTCTCAAGGTAGCCGAGGTGTTCGAACACTATTTTCACAAAAAAAGTTTCCGAAGTGGTGATCCGTCCGAAACATTCGTAGATACCTGAGAATCCGCGGTCCCGTGGTGTAGCGGTCAGCACTCAGGACTCTGAATCCTGCGACGGAGTTGAAATCTCCCCGGACCTGACACCTACGCCGTTGCCAAACAGAAGCAACACTATTTTAGAAATAATGTGGAAGCGGTTTGTTCTCAAGGTAGCCGAGGTGTTTCGAACACTATTTTCACAAAAAAAGTTTCCGAAGTGGTGATCCGTCCGAAACATTCGTAGATACCTGAGAATCCGCGTCCCGTGGTGTAGCGGTCAGCACTCAGGACTTTGAATCCTGCGACGGGAGTTCAAATCTCCCCGGACCTCATACCTGGCCTTTGCGAACCAGGCGCAACACTATTTTAGAAATAAATGTGGAAGCGGTTTCTTCTCAAGGTAGCCGAGGTGTTTCGAAACACTATTTCACAAAAAAGTTTCCGAATTGGTGATCCGTCCGAAACATTCGTAGATACCTGAGAATCCGCGGTCCCGTGGTGTAGCGGTCAGCACTCAGGACTCTGAATCCTGCGACGGGAGTTCAAATCTCCCCGGACCTGACACCTACGCCGTTGCCAAACTGAAGCAACACTATTTTAGAAATAATGTGGAAGCGGTTTCTCTCTCAACGTAGCCGAGGTGTTTCGAACACTATTTTCACAAAAAAAGTTTCCGAAGTGGTGATCCGTCCGAAACATTCGTAGATACCTGAGAATCCGCGTCCCGTGGTGTAGCGGTCAGCACTCAGACTTTGAATCCTGCGACGGGAGTTCAAATCTCCCCGGGACCTCATACCTGGCCTTTGCGAACCAGGCGCAACACTATTTGAAATAATGTGGAAGCGGTTTCTCCTCAACGTAGCCGAGGTGTTTCGAACACTATTTTCACAAAAAAAGTTTCCGAAGTGGTGATCCGTCCGAAACAATCGTAGATACCTAAGAATCCGCGGTCCCGTGGTGTAGCGGTCAGCACTCAGGACTCTGAATCCTGCGACGGGAGTTCAAATCTCCCGGGACCTGACCACCTACGCCGTTGCCAAACTGAAGCAACACTATTTTAGAAATAATGTGGAAGCGGTTTCTTCTCAACGTAGCCGAGTGTTTCGAACACTATTTTCACAAAAAAAGTTTCCGAAGTGGTGATCCGTCCGAAACATTCGTAGATACCTGAGATTCCGCGGTCCCGGGTGTAGCGGTCAGCACTCAGGACTCTGAATCCTGCGACCGGAGTTCAAATCTCCCCGGGACCTCATGCCTGCGCCTTGCCAAGCGGACGCAACACTATTTAGAAATAATGTGGAAGCAGTTTCTTCTCAAACTAGGCGAGATGTTTCGAAGATTTTTTTACAAAAAAGTTTCCAAGGTAGGCGATCTCTCCGAAACATTCGTACATCCATGAGATTCCGCGGTCCCGTGGTGTAGCACTCTGAAGCCTGTTACAGGAGTTCAAATCTCCTCGCGACCTCAGACCTGCGCCGTTGTCATGTTTAACCCAGAATATCTCACAAACAAGTGGAAGCGGTTTCTTCTCAAGGTAGCCATTTTTCGAACATTATTTTTACAAAAAAGTTTCCGAAGTGGCCGATCCATCCGAAAGATTCCTATATCCATGGGATTCCGCGGTCCCGTGGTGTAGCGGTCAGCACTCAGGACTCTAATCCTGCGACCGGAGTTCAAATCTCACCGGACCTCATGCCTAAGCCGTTGTCATCTTGAAACAACACTATATTACAAACAATGCGGAAGCGGTTTGTTCTGAAGGTAGGCGAGGTGTTTCCAACATTATTTTCACACAATGTTTCGGAAGTAGTCGATCCGTCCGAAATATTTTCAAAACGATTTCCAAGCACAGTGAAATGAAGCTGGATGTTGGTGATTAAATGTTCAACTGGCTATTGAGCTAACTAATTGGTGATATTTAGGTACGCGTGCTAATGCACTGTGAGTTGGAGAGAAATCTTATCGTAAGCAGGTAGAATGCACTACTCGTTGAAGTTCCTCGTCGGAAAATCAGTTTGTGGGGGCAGGAGCTTATTGTTGCAATGAGTATAACTGTATCCGTAAAGCTACCTGTAGTTATTATATATTTCCAAAATATGAAGATGGACTCAAAGGAACAGAGGAGACCCATTAGAAACGTTATACAAGATTTGGTCAGTTCGATAATAGAGATTTGTTAGATGATATAATCTCAAACCTCAGCCGCCGTGAATTTAAAAAATAGATTCGAGATCGAAAAGGATAGCAGGGATAATTTAAGGCAATGGTAAACTCGAAGGATGCCGTCTAAAAAACATCTACGAGATATTGGTGTAACTGAAATCTTCTAAAGAGGGAGAACGGGTCCGAGATGTCAATGGTAGTTTCCGTGTATAGTGCATTTCGACGTGGATGTTAGTAACAAAGGTATTGTCTTCTTATATGCAAATGCGGAAAAGGACAAACGATGTTGTCATGATAGAAAATTTGCTCGTCAGCTGCAGTAAAAGACGAAAACTCACCCTGTTCCACACAAGTAAGCATGTTCGAATTCCGGCACTGAAGTAACGCGGAACTACGAACTCCACTTTGCAGTTGAGACGACTGCGTTGATAATAATGCAGCTCAGAAGGGATTTGTGAAAACCATATTCAGTTGCTGTTTGCAGATATTGGTGCTCGCGCTTGAGAGCTGAGACCGGCACCGCCTTTCAGCCTGCGTTTCTTGTTCTTTACCCTTCAGCCTCCCGCCGGGACTGCGCCCTCAGGACTCAGTCTTCGAAAAAGCGGCAAGAATGCTTCAAAGCATGCATTCGAACGTCGCCCTGAAATTTTTCATAAAAACAGGCAGTAACTGGTGGCCTTCTCGAACATGCACCAGCACTGCTACAGCTCCACCTGTTGATTCTACGGTGGGAGATCTCTTAGTTTCAACGCTTGCTCACCTCCACGGTTTACGTGGAATACTCCTAATAGCCACTTAACTCCACCGAATGACTCCCTGTGGAGATCTGGTGATCGTGTGTGCTTACTCAGTCCCAGGGGGTTGATTTATAGTATTTTTCATTTGTTACTTTTTCTCTTTCATTCAACATCACACCTCTTCCCTGTTTCCTGGAGTCTACGGTCCCTAAACATTTTCCAAACTTTAGCTAAAGAACTTCGCCTCATTCGTCTCTATATTTCAGTTGTTTTTTCCTTTCGCTAGTCGAAATTTTGAGCATCACTTTGCACTACTTAAATTCAATAAAATTGAGACTTTGCGGATGTTCCAGATTATTAATGCTTTTGTGAACAACACCGATGATGCCGTCAACGCCACAGCTCCATGCTCGCTCGAAATGTGGGACTCCTAGCCATGACGCTGAATAATATGACCCAGCCGAGTGCTTTGATAGTATGGACGAGTACTATATGCTATCGTATCACTTCTGTAGCCGCTACAATTGCATGGAACGAAGTCGTTAGACTATGGAAAGTCGCATTCTAAGCAATTTTTGCGCACACCTACATAGACATCATAAGCTCGACCTTTACTAACCTCACATTTTACGACAAATCAGCGTGTTGTTATCTCCCCGGCCCTTCTGGGTATATTCGCCACTTCGTCGTGCATGTCCTACCTTCTCAAACCCCACCTCCGCCCGCCCTACTTCCTGCGTGGTTTGAACAGAATCTCGCCGTATCAATTGCAGCAGCCAAAAGGGATGATGTCACTTCATTCCGATATCGGGACTTCATATAAAATCAAGGCTCATTTACAAACACCATGCATCTCTTTAAATCAAAACAAAGCTTTAGTTCATTAATAAGGCAAGTACGCGAAAACTCGAGATCAAATAGTACAATTAGTTATACAAAGTAAATCAAAATATCCAAAAAAATTAAGCGCAGTCTCCTTACCACGGCGAAAGCACATAGTGTCATCAAATTACGAGAAGCAAGCAGAAACCCTTATACCAATACAAAAAAAATGAAAGATAGAATATGGACACAAATTGAGCAGAACGAATTCAGGCTTTCGCTTTCCATATCATCTACCAGAAAACCAATTATCTCATCACCGGCATACGGCAAACCACAACACCATTTTCTCCGAACAAAGAGCAAAACACCGCTCTATTATACAAAGGCTAACAACAATTCAGATATAAAAAGGCAAGCAAAGAAGTGCCGTCTACAACGAACACATAGAAGTGACCCAAAAGTTGTTTTTGAAAAGCACATAGAAAAGTGTTCGCGCTCGCAACAAGAAGTGAATCCACGAAAATAAGGATAATGGGCAGAGGATCTAAACAAATACGCGGCACTCAATTAAAGCAAACATTCCGTCCTCATTTATGAATGAAATCAATTTTGCTTTGCTATCAGCACTTTTACTTCAGCATGGTAAGAACACAACGATTGAACCAGGCAAAGAAGAGATGCTACAGGGTGATAAAGGCGTTATTTATATATGCTAATGTAAATAGGTGTTACAAATAAAAGTGAAAAGTAAGAAACTTGCAGAGCGATGGAAAACGCGTCCATCTCACACCTCCTCCATTTTGCTCTTACTTCACCAAGTCCACCACAGAAATAAATATAAATCGATACGCTATACCGAAATTCCTACAGTTAAAGAAAAAAGAAAATCGATGATATCTTTACTTGGCGAACGATTGAAATGCAAGCGCGTAGAAAATCAGTGCAATGACCCTCCGAAAACAGACAAGGGTGAAATAGAATGGTACAAAAAACGACAAATTCAATTATATCTAAAAGGACGGTCCAAGTTAAAATAACTATTTACCCAACCTCCTCTCTCCCCTTTCCACTACCAGCATGATGTTCCGTTGCCCAGTTTTTCATGACAACAAAGATCATCCTGAATTAAACCATAATGAGCATTTTAGACGACACGGGATACTTCCGAAAAATCAACTGAAAGGACTGAAAGGCGTTAACTTCTGTATCATCACAACAAACGTAAAATGTGAACTTGATCGCCTTTTGCACTAGACACAAAGACCACGAAACGCCCACAAATAATCTTCAAATACGGAATTTCTTATTGCTTAAATCTAACTCTCCTTCCTTCTCTCTTACATCAATTAATTAACCTATGTGTGCCAATGGAATTATGGAAAGCGTTTTGCATTTCCGAAATTTCTGAAGTATATTTCATTTCAATATTCCAACATTTCAAAAATGCTTTTTTGGATGTAAGCAATTGCGTATAAGCCAATATTTCAAAAAAAAGTCTTTTTTTAAAAAACGATGCCTATGAAAAATTATAGAATAAATTGCTAGCAAGTATTTGAAAAATAGAGGTTTTTTTTTTCATATAAAGAACCCCATTTCAAAAATTTACCAATCTTCTCGAATTTGAACGTCAGGTAAGAGCAATCTTTGGGTAATTGTACTACAAATCAAAGCACTCTAGCAGCTTCATTCGAAAAGCACTCTCCATTCGACTTTTATAACGTAAATCCGCAATGTCAATATGTAGCTCTATGATTGCAAATAATGAGTTTAAAAAATTAAAAAACTGCCGAGACATTTGCGCCAATTACCCGCATCAAAAATTTTGTAGCGCAAATGGTAATTTTCTTTAGCCTTTACGAGGCTCCACTCAACAATTAATATTAAACGAAGTTTCCATCAAATAAAAATCCAGCTCACAAAGTTGTCTATAGCATTAGAATATAAACATACCACACACATACAATATATATACGTACATTAGAGCATCTACAAATACGTATATATCCTCTTCCACTTTTCTCTTCATTAGACTCTCGTTTTTCTTCACTACCCTTTTTCTGATTTCATATTCTCTCTCCTTTCTCTTTTTCACGTATCCTTTTTTCTCTCTTTATGTATATCACATCTTTGACTCATTTCATACAAACATTTTTTTCCCTCCCCACCAGAAACAACATTTCCGTTTCTTTATAAATGGTGAAAAATTATTGATTAACATAAAAGACATGCCGATATTTGAAAAATTTGAAAAATTTATCAAACACCAAAATTTTTATACTTGCCGCTATTAACGAAGATAGTGTTCCCTTAAAAAAATGTACTAAAATGAAATAAAATGAAAAAAGTTAATTTAGCGAAATAAAAACACAAAAGTATCGACAGCATAATTAGCAAAGACATTTGCCACGCAAAACATATAAGTCCACCATTGAAATTTCAAGCACAAATCGAAATGCACGCACTCAAGTTTTGGAAATAAACCGAGAAAATTTTAGCACCAAAAAGCAAACTCGCTAACTACCTCCTACCGTTTTTTTTTTTTCGCCTCTAACTATGTAATAATTTGTGAGAAAAGAGTTACTGAGGCAGGTGGAAACTGTATACGCCTTAAACAGGCAACTTCCATATAGATATAAGCGACGAAGACAGAAATCGAATTAAGAAGCACGACATGTGCAATTGTTATACTAAAGCAACGGCTCCATTTACCTCTCATCACCATCGTTTTTCATTGAGATGAAGAAAAAAAAAATTTCAACAAGCTTTACTTTTTAAGTAATCAATGATTTTGGAGAAGAAATAACGCATGTCACACGATGCGCAGTGTAAATAAAAATAGGGAAACACGTTCAATTTTCGTTTAAATCTTTTTCAACGAATATCCTTGTATTTCGCTATGAAATTCTGAATCCAACCAGACTGAACAACAAACTATGCACCTATGAAGGTGCATTCAAAGATGAGCAGAAAAAAAAATGCATGGAATCTTATGAACTGGGTATAAGCAACGATGCGCATCAAAAGCACCTATATTTAATCCAATCTATACCACCACTACTGAATTTTGTTTTGCTTCGAAAAACAAATATTGAATTTTTTTGCGTTTGAGAAACGGCGGAGTCGACGAAAGACACATCAAATTAATATGATTCAGGAAGTGACTCAAATTCTTCAACATCAGCCGCACTGAGATAAACCCGCTACTATCGTCTTTAACTTATGCTATTCTAAACGACATAAAATGTCGGTTCAATATTTTGTTGCAGCTGCATTTTTCCAAAAAAAAAAAACGACAACTAAAATTTCAAAAAAACTGCAGTATATTTGAAGCATATTTTGAATCTACCTTAGCAAGCTGAAAACTTCAAAAATGCTTTAAAGTTTTCGAAACTTGGATAACGCTTCTCATTTCTCATTAGCTACGTACATGCAATATAAAATATGCAGTTGAAATGAAATACAACAAAAATATTTCTTTAAAAACATCCCTCCTAGTGAAGTAACTTTTTTTATTTATACGATTTTGGCACTATTACTGTAAAAAGTAGGCTACAGCGGATCATGATGTGATGCCTTATTTAACTGATAAATGATAATTATGAACAAACCTAACGGTGGCCTTAGAGGTGGTCGAATAACTGAAGTGGAAGCGTTAGATCTGCTACTGCGATTTGATCGAGTCGTCACCTTATTATCGTCACCGAATATGCGTCGCATAAAGCCGACACTATAAATAAATCAATTCTGAAAATAAATAGATCCGTATTTCAACAACAAATTAACTGCCATTCATATCTACTACGACGAAAAAAATTGCTGATTTTATTAAAACATTAGAAATGGAAAACGTTATAAATATTAAAATAATCCTTCAAAAAATTTAGTTTTTTAGGCATTTTTAGGCACCCAAAAGTCTAAAGATTTTTTAAATTGAGGGAAAAAACAACTTCCTACCATCTTCGTTCTAAAAAATCTCGATGACTCAAATATTTTTACGGTCTTTCTCAAAAATCGAAAATTCAGACCGAAAATTTCCACGTATAAAAATTTATAAGAATAGTACGAGCTCATGCTCGAACAATGCAACGCTATGCTCACTGTAATAACCGAAAAAAAACCTTTAAAAAAAACTCCTGAATATGCAAGTGCTTTTATCAAGCATCAGTTCGGTGCTTTTTTTTTCCAATCATCCAAAATCTTAGCTGCTGATAAACGACAACGATATCATTCATAGCCGAAAATCTTATCACTCGACGTTTATCACTCGGCACACAACTACACAAATAGTAAACAATTTGTATAAACTCAAATGCACTATCAAAAAAGTATATAAACGTATACAAATATACGCACAAATAAACCTACACACACAAATACTAACCCCATAACATATATTTAATGCTTAATTCATTTAAACGCTAACTTGACGTCATTCAAATTTAATGATATTCGAATTTTAGTTTAGCGCTATTTTGATACCAATCTAATGCTAAACTTAGCGCTAATTTTCAAATATTCAAAATATTTCTCCGCCCAAAAAAACGTCTTTGCGGGTGGATCCACATATCTCGTAGTTTTTTCCCACCTGTCGAAAACTTCGACCAGGAAAGTATCGAAGATGAAAGTACCAGTAATTAAATGTTGTCAATATACCGAAGATGAAATACCAGTAATTAAATGTTGTCAATATTCGAAGATGTACCAGTAATTAAATGTTGTCAATGAAATTATATCCAACTGTTTGGACGACGAATAACATCGCATTTAATATGTGGTGATCACTTAACAACGAAAAAATTGCGAAAAAAATAAACACAAAATAGAATAAATGAGCACTGAACGGTTAGAATGACGTCATCCTCAAAAAAATATATAAACGACTGCAAACTAAAGAAAAGTCTACCAAGAGACGACCGCTTGTCGCATTGCTAAGAAAGACGAATAAAAATTTCAGTATCAAATAGCGAAACATCGACGTAAAATTCTGCAGCAACTGCACTAAACATTGTTGCGTCTTATATGCTAATTTTCCAAAAAGCGCATCACATGTGACATATCTAATATGCTAATTTTTTGAAAAGTGCATCAAACATGGCTCACACTTCATATGCTAATTTTGGTGCAAAATAATCTCATACGATTAAGTTGAATATAGTAAGTGCGCCGAGTTTCAGATCTCTAACCCCTATTAGGAAAATGAATCAAAAAGAGTTCCGTGAAGACAACGGTGTACGCGGATCATAAGTTGCAATCACCAACGTTCTACGATCGCCATCTACTGCATATTGGCAGTACCCGATAAAGGAACGCAAACCGAATGACTAACTCAAATGCGTCACGCCTATGACCACATATATAAGCATTCAATGATCCAATCAAACATTATGCGATCCTTCCATTTGTCCACTTTTGATCTCTAGATCAATGTACAGCATGCAGCACCTGCACTTTCGAGATCGCCTAATGAAAACCTTTTTGGAAAGTTTTTCCCAGAAATGAAAGTTTCACCACGAGCGCTTCTTGATGAAATAGCATAACGACGAACTGCAGCTTTCGTAAAAGTGCCTTCCTTTCGTGGCAATCACCGATAGAAAGTTTGCATCGAAATGCATTTTTTCCAAATTATGCAATCATAAACCTAAAATTTGAGAACGAACAGCACCTTCGGCTCAAATCGATAGCATGTAAGCCTGCTACACTGCCGTCAGTAACAACTGCTATTATTTAGAATAGGCAAAGGGCAATGCGCACCTATCATCAAGTCACATCGTAGCCCGACCCAAATGTCACATAACAGCATGACCCTCAGCTTCAGTGAATCTCCCCGTGTGAGGAATTTTTTCCCGATGGTCGAAAATAAAAACCTAGCGTGGAGGGGAAATCGACGCCGACACTACACACGTGTCGTTCCAACTTACTTTCATTTCTAATGATGTATGTTATTTACGAATTTTGCTCTTCGATGCTTTACAAAAAACTCGATTTACTATTCAAATTTCACAATCTTCACATTGCTTTATTTTAAAAACCTTAAAACTTAATAGAACCCCCCTTATGAGGTGCCGCCATAGATACATTTTGATGCGGCTTAATTCTTATATTTGTATTTGCCTAAGTATGTTTCCATATCTTTATAAAAATCACAAATTCGAAACGTTGAAGCAATGCAGAAATTCACCGACAATGAAGTTCGAAAACCTGCCTTACAGCAGCTTATCAAAATGAGCTTTCAACTCAAGTAAACGCATTACTTAACCCCCCCCCCCTCCCCTTAACAGTATCTCAAAATATAAAATTGAGTAACTCACAAATTAATAAACAAAGTAAAAAGCAGCAAGTAAATTGTAAGCAGTACATCTGCCTAACTAGTAGTATATGTATGAATGTTGATATATTAAACTAATTAAACGTGCTTTCTGCACCTTCAGTAGGGCACTATAACTCAGAGCAGAGCCCCGAGCAAAAAAAGGTAAGGTTAATAAACAGCCCCGAAACGATTTAATTTAATACTTTCAATGTACTATAAATTGCACTATAAAGCATGGAAAAACAAACCTTCAAGCACTTCTCATTTCATACCTCATTTAAAACACCTTCCATGCAACTAACAACTCCTGGGATATTGAACAGGTAACACATGTGGCGGTATCAAGCAACCGATAGCACTAGTACAACCACACGGATCCAAACAAATTCATTACTTTTATAGCATACTACGAAGTACAATAAAACAGTAAGCTAACAAAGTAAAAAAAGAACTTCTTTTAAAATATTCTATAAATTGCAACAAAGCATAAGAAACAATTGAAATGAACTAATTACAGACTCGAAAACAACAGAAACCAACAACAACAAATACTGCGGTACTAAATAGACATACCAACTTACAAGTATTCTAACAATTCTTTAAGTCAAATTCAAATGAAATCCGTATTATCCGTATAAAAGAGTGACGAATTAGAAGCATCAAGATGCATTCCTATACGAAAATAATAAAGGAAATTTACGATGCAAAATTGATACAAAAAAGTCAATACGAACAAATAAAATTGGCACAAATGGAGTCAATATGAAATAAGCATTTCTTGACAAATCACAAACTTTAACCGATCGTGATATCACTTGATCGACGTTGACCCTAAGCTAGGTATAAGCTTCACCTAGCTCGAGTCTTTAGTTCAAGCTTAAGCTAAAGATAAAACTTAATACTCCAAATGGTCGAATGCGAACAAATAATGTTCACGACATGCCGTGTTTTCTTTGAAAAGTTTCAAACCTAACGTGATGATTCATGAAATGGACTACACAGTATTAGAACTTGATGTACTTGTACTTGACTAGGTTATTATAAGAATCTAAATCAGTAAAACCTTTTTTTTAAAAGTTGTTTTATATAATAGTTCTTTTGCGTAGATCAATCTGGTGAGCCTCCATCCCCTCTCCCCGGCTTTATTTCCGGTTAACATTTTGGAAAATATTTCCTGAGCAAAAATTTGCGACAACTGGCCAAAAATTACTGAAGCAAACTTCTGATCAAAATTCTTGCAAACATCGTTTAGCCAAAAACAATTCGGATAAACTTCATAGGAACTGTTACGTTGAAAATTTGTAGAGGCGGAAAAAACTTCCACCTTTTTTAGGCTACATCTAGTATAAAGCGGCAAATTTCTGACAAAACCTGATGGAAAAAAGATTGAAACAATCGCGTCTTAATTATTTTCACTCAATTTCCTCCTAAATTATCGGGATTTATAAACTGTCGTTAGAAATTTATTGTTTCCCATGTTTTATTCGAATCTAATAGACTGCGAGAAAAAAACTGTTCTGAAAGTCAAAAATTTTCATTCAATTTCAATAAGCAATATTTTTAAAAGAACGAAAAGAGCGTTTTTCAAGTGCAATTGAAAAACTTTTAATATTTACAGCACAAACGCTCACCCCTCCCCTCCTACCCCCCCCCCCCCACTTGACTTTATAGTGGATCAATCCAAGCAATCAGAAGTCTGCTGTTTGTTATTTATGCAATAAATTTTCGCTTCTTTTTACCTCTTCGTTACTTAAACCTTAACGCAATTAAAAAGTACTGCTCTTATCCGATATCAAACTAAAATTTAAAACATTTATTTGTCAATAAGCTTCACGCCTTGAGATAAATCATATATATATATATATATATATATAATATATATATATATATATATATATATATATTATATATATAAAATATATTTTTTATATATATATATATATTTAAAACATGTTTAATTTTAGTCTCTGAGTACACGTGAACGTCTAAGTGATGTCAGTTGGTGTGCAGCAACCGCATATTGGGCATCTAAGGTGAGGTTCTAGCCCACAACCAGGAACATACAACCAGGTGATGTGCATTTTGAGTGTGTCGGGTGGCCAAAAGAACTTCAGTCGACAACTCGAACACGACACACTTAGACAACCACGCACACTCCGATCGGCTGCCTTCTGTGCCCGATACCTCCTGAAACAAATCATATGTATGAAATGTTGGGAAAAGAAAGGGGTGAGGAGGCGTATTTATTCCTGGGACGTGACATCATAAAATTAACCTGAGTAAGAAGTTGAGGTTGAAGAATATGTGTAAAAAGATGTTTCCGAATGGAAAACAAGCCTGAAAGAGGAATACACTCGCGAAAGTTTCTCCCTCTAGGCCCAAGGCTAAACCAAGGAAAGAAGGTCCGTTGGAAGGAATCTACTGAGCGAAGGGGATTCCAACACAGAAACGTCGGAAGATGGTCTCAGTGGGTAAAGAAATTTAGAATACTGTTCTCTTATTTCCTCTCTCTCCACGACAATAATTAACTAAAAGTATTTGCTTTGCCAAATTGCAGTGAGGGAGGAAACAGCTCTTGTCGTGAAAAATTCTAAAAAGCAAAGCCATTCCAGCGCCATTAAATACTTGGATTTAGAGAGGTGAAAATTTCCAGGAACACAATACCAACACAAACACGAACTCACAACAAGCAACAATCAGTGGGCATCATACGCTCTTGGAATCACAATTCCCCCTTCCCTCCCCCTCACCTCTCTTTGGGTCCGAGTAAGAAAGAAACTCGGGTTTTAACGCGCATTATTGAGAAAATCTAGGAAACTATCTAATTTATTCTGTTAGAAAAAGTTTGTCTTTTTCCCATGAAAATTAAACATTTTCAGAGCCAAACCTCCTCGTACGGGCAATACGGCAATCTGAACTAAAGAATTCTGCTCCAAACGCAAATCCTGGGCTTGCTAGTGGTCAACGCTATGCACCTCACATTAGCAGACATCATTTGGTATTTTCAATGTTACTCAAAGATAGAGGGTTCTTGTCGCACTGACACTTCCACTTTCATGTTACAAAACTCTTCAAATCATGGTGAAGGAGGTAAAGATCAATGGATTTGTCCATCCATTCATAGTCCCGCTTACCTTATTAAGACACCTCCCATTCCGCATAGTTACGGTTCATACTGTATTAAAAACACATTAATGTATGGTCCAGTTCCCTCTCACCTCAAATTCATGAAGCAATGAAGGTCTTGAAGTCATGGACGTCATATCATACTGGAAAAGCCCTCATGACCCTCGACGGAACGCACGCACTATCGAAAAGCGGACATGAAACAAAATCTAAACCCTCGCCTTTATAAGAGAGACCGCCTTGACAATCAGTTAGGGATTTCAATACGCATTAACGAAAAAAGTTGAATTAAAAAACCATTACCTATTATCACGAAAGAATGGTTGTTCGACACTCCGAATGACCTTACAAGCTTCTACATAGTCTTCATCCAAGCTATCGACTTTCTTCTCTAATATTCGGTAAGTCTCTTCAATGCTACCCCTTAAACAATTCTAATTAAATACTTCTATATGTGAAAAAATACATTATGATATTTGCAGAGGAAACCATAGCCAGCAGAAAGGAAAGGTAGCCATTTCCTTTCTAAAGCCAAAGAAGAAGAGATTATTCTGAGAATTTTGAACTGAAAGTCAGCTCATCTGATCCAGGTCATCCAGAGAACTCGAAAGTTCCAAACGTTTCTTTCGACGATAACGGAATCGGAAACGTTATCTGTTTGAAACTACTACACTTTGCTTGTTAAATATTCCTCTCACAATTTATCGCCACAGAAATCGAATTTCAGTCCAAGACGTCAACTCCGAATATCGAATTTAACGCACCAGTAGGGTATAGGAAAGAAAAGTGAAAACTGACTATGTTTCGCCGTCCAACGTTCGAAATTCCGTTGTATCCACACTACCTGTATCTACCTGATCATAAGTAAACGCAGTAAACGGAACCATATTGTATGCTTAAAAAATGATCAGCTTTATTACCTTCCACTTTAAAAAATTCTTATAAAATCATACGAAACAGTACCCGACACCGTTCTCAACAGCACCATTGTCAATTTGCTTCGAAATAACCTCCACCTCCTCGCCACCATCATAAACACCCTCCGAGCATGTGTCACACAGATTTGATCCGGAAGTATCGTACATACACTCGCCCTCTTCCGCATCATATAAACAAACGCTGCAAATTTCATCCTCATTTCACGACACTTAAAATATCGTCTTGTCCAATATGACCCTTGGCGATTAAAAACCTTACTCAAAACTTCTGCGCCTTTTCAGATCTTATCAGCTTCTCCATCATACCGTCCAGGAAAAAAAAGGAAATTAATAATTAAACCAAATCGCATACTGCTCTCCCTTCTTCACACAATTATTCAATCGAAGTCGAAAATTTGAAGCCAAATTTGCATGAGATAAATAGGCAACTAAGAGAATTCTATGAATACGCAAGCCCCAATAAAGAAAAGTCAATTCATCCACGACAGAATCGCAGAACGTTTATCTTCCACAAGAAAAGAATCCCCCTACAAAAAAAGAATAAGGAATTATAAGCCTTTTAACGACACATGATTCAATAACTTCAAAATTTTACTTGCAAAAACATCAAATTTAATTATGATTAACTGTACTGCAGTACGCTAAGGACCCGATCGTCGAAAGTCACCTCATGCATAGATATGCTTCAATATCCCTCCCACTCCTTCCTTATCTATTGTCATCAATTAACAGCTATCACCCAATCATATAAATTGCTGTATAATCAGTCGTCGTTATCTCATAGTGATAAGGTTTTTTGTAATGATCATGGTACGTTATTAGTGTGTTAAAGATCACCTCCTTTGAACGCATAAATAAATTCGCCTAAACAATAAAAAATAAATAAAACCACTCCTGTTATTTTTGCTTTAATTGCTCGCATAATGTCAGCTGTAGAGAGAATTTTCGGATTTATATTTAATAAACAGTTCTGAAACATTGTTCACTATCAAATACATTCACAAATTCAAATAATTCAGCACCAAACAAAGCAATAAACTTGATGCTTAATCTATAGAAAATACTACGGTGCCAGTCTGCAGTGTTAAATGCGCATCCGAATCGATCATAACTAGAGAAGCGAAACGGAAGCGTAAGAAAAATATGACGAGGTAAGGACATCATTTCCCACCCAAATCATATGTTTTCTTCCTCAAAGTGAATCCCATTTTGCCGTTACCTGCCTGATTTCATCTACTACATTTTCCTCCTTTTTCTAAGAAAAATGCCACAAAAACCTAAGTAAAAAAGTGGAGCGTGAACTAGAAGGGAGGGGAGAAGGAAAGAAGAGAAGAAAGAAGAGGGTGAGAAGGAAAAGAGGAAACCGTGAGGTCATGGCCGTACGTTATCGCAGTTCTTATAGATCACTTCCCGTCGCTGTTTACGATCAGCAGAAATGACTCCGAACATTTCCCCTCAATACACACTTGGCAACGTTATTAATTCGGTAACGAGTGCAACAAAAACGCTTACTGTGCAGGTCACCGCAATTGAGCGTGTTCTTCGTAGCGGTCGGGTACATGAGACGGAGTGGCGACGATGCGGCTCGTTTACGTGACATTGCATACCGTATCGGTTGTGCAGTGCTTACTTCAACGTATTGCGACACTCCTGGCACCTTGAAGAGACATTCTTCAACTCCAGCGAACATTAATCTCTCACAGAAAGTAATAAAAGTAAGGAGCATGCAGAAAGAGAAGAAATGCACCGACAAGATTAAAAATATTAAACGCATTAAATTAAAAATGAGAATTAAATTAAATATATGTATTAAATATATAAACAGGTAAAACAAAGATTAGGCGTGACTGTCACCAAGGTTGACGCAATATTATACCTGCAATTCACCTATTACGTCAAAATCATTTACACAGCTATAAATGTCTCGAAAACCTGAAAGGATGGAAGAAAAAGGTGGAAGAGAAACGAGTTCTCAAATAATTAAATGCAATTTTTCGATAGATTTATAAGAACTTATTCGTATGAAATTCCATATGACCACACTCTCCTTCATTCTCTCGTCATGCGATCGCAGTTCTTTATTAATTAACATTGATTACCAAATAAATTGGTGAAATATTAATCGAATTTATAATTCATTAAGTGGACCAACACCATAATATTAATTACTAATACTGATATTACTATTAACTTTAATAATAAAATCAATCGAAAGGTCAACCCATACAACAGGAAATCTAATCGAAACTAATTGCTTTTAAAAGAAAAAAAAAAATTTCTCCAATCTATAAAACGCGGATCAGTGCTCGATCGAATGAACTGATATACGATTCGAAAAAACATATTTCAAAAGAATCGGAAAATAACATTCCTCATTGCAAATAAAAGTGGAACTAAATCCACGAACATGACGTGGACTATGCAGCAGGATGGCTAGTGTGCAAATATATTAGCCACAATTGTGCAATGTTTGTGCTTGCCGCAGCTACACGCTCACCCTGCCTAGATAGTTCCAGTATTACTTTCTTACCCCTCCCGCCTTCCCCTTCCCCCCACATCCTTCCTTTCCCTAACTCTGTTCACCAATAGCAGTGACCATCCACACCGCTCACTGTTGATCACATCACGTTATACAGATCAAACCAAATGAACCTAGTACAAAGTGAAGTGCCATGAGCGTACCTCATCAAGTGGGAGAACCTCGAGGACTTCACATGGAGATGAGTTGCCTTCCTCTTCGAAGGTGCTGTTAACCACATGAACGAAACTCATTAAACGCCAAGTAGACAACTGAAGCAATGATAGGCCACAACGGTTTATTTCTCTATGAATGTAATGAACAAAATGACGAAACGTTATCATAAACCGCAGAAAATCAACCTGCTCTACCTCTATCATCACATATTTAGCAGAGTGGTGTAAAAGCAAAGGTGTTAGAGCTGTTGCAGCTTGAAAGAAAGCAATGCATGTGGTCCACAGTATCTGTCGTCAATACTACTTGAACACAGACATCCTCATCCTCTGCATTCCTTGACGCACTCCACTATGCCACTTACTACCTCTAAAACCCCGAACCCATCACAGCGTGAAGATTAACCTGTACAGTGCTTCGCCTTCTAACAGATCTGTTCGCTACTTCCGACTTCCGTTCCATGTTTCTTCCCTTTCTTCCCTAGTTAGTGCAGGTGGCGTTCCGTTGTAGCGCATTTCATAGCGTATCTGCTTCAACGTTCGTTTCCTTATTTTTCCTCTTTCCGTAATGCCTTTAAAATGCGAAACTCTCCGCTCTCAAGAGATCTTACCTCTAGCGCGTGCCACATATCTGCCACGAGTTCGATACTCATGTTAGACAAAACCATACAATTCCACCAAGTTTTGCAGCATAGTTCAAGTTATGTTCGTCAAATAAATGCATAATCTCCCTAAGTTTCACAATGAACAAAACCCTTCGCTATGCCTATAACGGAATCTTACGCTCACTGTTCTTTTAGCAAAAAGTGTGGGTGAAACAACTTCCGGATCCCGTGACATGAAGCAACTTTATATTCGTATCAGTCAAGTGAGTTGGAAGAATCTTTTGATTAAACGAGACCCTCCCCCCCCCCCCCCATTCTCAGAAAAGAAAACCACTGCTTTTGAGGAGGAAAGTGGAAGGGAACTGCAACCTCTGGCCACCTCCCTTCATGATTCTGTTTCTAACTACCTTTGAAACATCCTTTGAATTTTGCGCACAACAGTGTCGCTGATCCAAACTGCTCCTTAAGTCTTCCACGCTAAATGCAGCCATCTACGAACGAAGACTCTATCTCTACATTGCATCACCACACATCGTGAAAAATGCAAAATGCGCCTTTGACGAGGTAATAACCAATTTCAGGTTCATCCTTCGCTTCATTGCTACGGTTAACTTTTTGACACAAACACTTCAACCCCTCACTTTATAGCATCACAGCGAAACGTACTGCCCATATAGTTCAAAACCACATTTGGAATTCACTTCTCAGCCACTTTACATAATATGCATGAAAATAACTGACCTTATTGCCAAGTGGCAAGAGCATCTGCTCTAAGCCGACGTCACGCGTCACCGGATAAGGCCCTACTCCATAGCACAGGGCTCAGCTTCTCATTGATCATGCATCCAGATTACCAAAAACTCTACCAAGAACTTTCAGTTCTTCCCATTATTACCACACACCATCAGCAAATCAAAAGTCACCATAAGTCGGCAATTAGCAGGCTTGGTTAAGGATGCAAGAGTAACAGTCAACTTATTACGAGGTGGGAAAGCGCATCACAGCAACTGGCACAATATACGCTTTTTGCAGTCCCGTTAAACAAACCAATCGTTGTCGTAAATTTCCGAAACTTAATATAAAAATAGACGCTATCGTCCACTCACAGATTAAGGAATCATCTACTCGGTACTAATATTCTAGAAAAGATTCGTTGTTCAAGTCCAGGCGAGTAATAAAATGCAGGTCGACCGACGCAACGCGCAATCTGGCCAATATAAAACGCAAGCAGGTTCTTAAGCAGCCTTAACTGCCATAATAACCTTGAGAAACAGGTAGATCCACCTGAATGTATACCCGCTAAACCCACCTGAATTTATAACGTTATTCCACACCTTTTCTGCTTTCACTTTCTTTCATTTTTCAGACTTTCATATTCAGTATACTTAACCTAGTTCTTTCGTTTCGTTACCTCAAGGGGCCAGCAAAAGCGGATATCCCCCATTATATAAGACACGAACTATTCAGACTGAAAGCTGGTACAAAATATCGGCCTGAGGTACTTCACCATACCTATCGAATTTCGCAATTGTAATTGCAGTGGTTACTTCCCTTTTGGAACTACTATATAAAGAGACAGACAGGCGGGCAGACAAACGCACAGACACGACATTACCTTAATGCACTAACTGCACAAGAGAAAATCGCAAGAAGCATTTCAATTGCGTACGTAATACCTGCATGACATTAAAGTTTTATAGCATAATTGAGTAAAACAAATGTCAGGCGACAATGTGCATCCGTAATCGACTAAAAACGATTCAAAGTAGACTTTTGGGAGAGTCGCTCTCAACTCTCTTGCGATAAAAAGTCGACGATAAAAGAGACAAATACTCACTGCTCAAAAAATTCATTTGTTCGCACGAGTTATAACACCAAAAATAACAACAACGCACAAAATGATACATAAAAATACATATTGTAAACTTTTGTCGCTCGAAGTTCTCAGGATCAAGCTCACGCTCAGGCTCAAAATTCAAATAAACTTCAGCCTGCCAACGTTTACAACATGGTCATAGAAAAACGTCAAAGCGTGCTTGCAGAGATCGCACTTTCCACATTCCAACTATACAATACACAGAATAAAAATATTTACGGCTCAGGTGTCAAATACAACGCATAACCTGTGGATTAAACTCGAACAACAAAAAAGGTGAAGTCAACGTAAAACAGAATGAAAACATTGTAGTACTTTTGAATGAAAATGGAACTCACATACCGTATTCCCTCCAATAATGCCCCACTCTCCGCTGTATTTAAAAACCTTGGAAGAAACATGCCCTTCAATAACCCGCAACTCCTCTCTTTTACTCCGTGGTATTTGGAATGTGACTTGTTCTCATAGGTCCGAAAGGATTAATACTGATGCTACATTTCGTCAAATATAGATAACAAAAATAAGCCATGTTCAAGTATCCCCCCTTCTAAATTGTGGAACATTAATAAGTCCGAGGTTTTATCAGAAGCAAAACAATATGTCATCTCCCTGCCATTACCTGCTCATTTTCTGCCCTTTACCTCAAGTGTAAGCGTTAAGACTGCCAAAACTCCCTTTCCTCGCACTCTCCCCCTTCGATCAGAAGTTCGTCTATTATTATTTTACTGCGTCACTTAGGCATTTGAAACATTTGATTTCCATCAAGCTGAACTCCATTATTTTCTTAACTCCTTAATTTACCAGTGATGGAGTACCATACCTAGCAAGTATAGGCTCATAGCTACTCAAAAAGTATATTCAACACGTTACTCTCTCAATGAGAACGGTCATTTCTGAAAGCATTAAATAATTCGTTCGAGGTAGAAAATAGCCGAGGCAAATGAAACCTACGAATTTCTGGATAGCGATTGTGAATATAAAATCCGTGAACCAAACGAATATACGCATTTGTTAAGGACCACCTCAGTTATCGCCTCAACGCCTCTTCTCCGTTGCCGATCTGTGGCATGAAAACGATATCGAAACCATCGAAAAAATGGAGATGAATGGGTAAGTAGTCAAGGGAGGGGGGAGGGGGGGTGAAGCGGGGCCTACTGAAAATATAATACCCGACCTAATACCTAAAGGAACTTGGTATCTGCATCTGCATCTGCTATATTTGACTGCAAGATAGAGTCTCAATTATTCCAACGAAAATGCCGCAAATGCAAAGAAAAAGGTGGCGACCAACACCTAAGTCACATAGTGTAATGAAGAAGGAGGATAGCACAAATTTTTTGAAATGAAGTTTCCTCATCAAGGAATGAATGATACGATCTCTTCTAATATAAAGCTTGGGTTTTTCTGTATCTTCAATCAATCAAATGGCTAACACCAACTTCTAAGACAATAAATAGCGGAAAATGAGTAGAAACGTAGAGGAGTTCTTCGGAAAAAGTGAGGAGGGGTGAAAGGACTGATATCGAGCAAAAATTTCGACACTCGCCTCATCATGTATTTAAAAATTTCTGCAAAGATGCCTATATTTAACAATCTTTTTCTAATATCCAAAAAAAAAAATTACTCGAGAAATAAACTAACTATGGAAAATTCTTTTCTCTCTCCCCCCCCCCCCCCCCATCCACCTCCCACTATTTTGCCTCTAGTATATCGTCACCTATGAATATATAAAAATATTTAAAGTTCGAGAATAATCTTTTCTTCATTCACAACCATTATCAATTTTGCTTCAGATTTTTCCACATTTTCTAATGTAAAGAAAAATTGTATAAATTATTTGAAGGAAACAGCACCAACGATTATTATTCTTCATACCCGAAATTTAAAAAAAATTAATAACATTGACCAACGCGTTTATTAAAATGCCCCCTAGAAATGAAAGACACGAGCACAAGAAATTTTTTAAGAAAAACCCTATCCTCATCGATATCTTTCCATTCGTCCTCTCCCTCCCCACCTCCTCGACCGTTCCTCATTTGCGTACTACAACGGAAAGGTCTCGAATACCAACATATATTAATTTAAACAATAATTGCCCTTTCTAGAGTTCCATATAAGGCCTGTTGCAAGCAGCACGCTCACAACATTCACTACTGTTGGTTTGCTTGACCAGCGGTATTGTTCTGCTTCTTTCTTCGGCAATATTTGCGATGTGTGGCCCAGTGACTCTGTTGACATTCCACGCTACAGTAGGCTGTATTCCAACAACAATGATAAATTGCTTCCGCTTCGCACTGCCAGCACCTATAAATTAACAATATCCACCGAGGGACTGCACTTCTCTGCAAGCATTTCCCCAACTCTTCCACATCAATGCTGAAACGAAGCCGGTACGGAGCTTCGTTGCAGTTCCTGCACAATGAGACTCACCTCAACAGTCGGCGTTGCTCGAAGCAGAACAACAGTCCGACAGGCACAGCTCTATGAGCTGGACATCTCAATTAAATGTTTCATTTATGGCCGTAATTCGTTTTAACGTTTAATAAATTAGCATACAGCTGCAAAATAGCAGAAAAAAAAGAAATACTTCTAACTCGCACCCTTTTATTCTTGGTTGTTGTAGAGTTTCTATTCAAAGGAAGCTGGAAAACCGGAGGGAAAAACATTACATGTATGCGTATATATATATATATATATATATATATATATATATATATATATATATATATATATATATATATATATATACGATCTCTGTTCTCAATTCAAACATGCACCTATACTTATTACCAATGTTAATCTGAGACCACTTATGTACCATCAATCCGGCCAAAGATGCTTTTGAGGAAGGAACACCACTTACCATTGCTTCTTCTTACAGTTCGATATCTCCTTCCTGTGTTTCTCCGATAGTTTTGCCAGTTCGGCCTTCAAAGATTCGCGGTACTTCTGCTCGAGCTCGGCCCTGTAATCGAACCTCACCCAATGAAGGCTTCAAAACCACCATCATTTAATCATTTCTCACTCTGCGAACGTTTTAATGCTTCTGTTGTTCCCTCCTCCCTATTAAAGTTGCAATTTCAACTCAAAATTTTCTCAAATTCAGGTTAGAATCCATTCAAGTGGAATTCAGTAAAATTTGAGAGAAAAGGCGGGAATTAATTAGAGAATAACTTCAAAAAATGAAACAAAAAATAACAAACGAAGTCCCAGGCATTTACAGTTTCAATCTCTTCTCAAGATTTACTTCTCCGATTTATTTGTCGAAGATACATCAAATTTCCTCGAAAATACCTCATTTTTCATGAGTAGAGTAAAATAAGACCAATTTCATTTAAACACATAAAAGCTGTTAAACCATGTCCAGTGCATGAAATTTTACACTATAGAATTGAAAAAAAAAAGCCAGTTGGATGCTGTTGGCGCAAGGCGAGCTAGATAGCGTTCTCAGGGATAAGTGGTGTGCTCTTCTGAAAATGAAAGGTAACTACTGCTTCATCCTGCTAATGTTTTGTCCTTATTTTCATCCCACAAAGATTAACAACTGTAAAAACTTAAATCATTTACTAAAAAATAAACCTTGCATTGTCATATAAAACGTGACATCATATATTAAAAGATCAGTCAAAATACAGAAATACAAAACAAAATATGCAAATTTAGCAGTTCCTCACTTATTTCTTTTGTAAATTCTCTAATAATCATTAAAACGAGAGAGCAACTCTTTAAATAACAACAAAACAACAAAGAACTCTTTGCCGTTTGCCAGTGAAATTTTTGGTATCACTATCCGCTATACTTTACTACAAATGAAGCTCTGGCCATTTCGAGGCACCTGATTTCATGCATAATTCTCAATAAGCTCATTAATTGCCTGAAGCGGCGAATTACTGGCACTTCTCATGAGACATTTACAATTCGCAAGCGAAAGTTTTTGTATTAAAATATGGTTATTTAAATTGAAACCGTCATAGAGTATATTTTAAATCCGTATCTTAGAGGAAGTGGATGAGGATACAGGAAGGAGATAAAAGCACAGCGATAAATTTAAAGACTCTCGCACATGGCTTTAAGCGAAACTAAATGCGATCAAACGGTAACATTTCAGGACAATATTTCTACCGACTCTTTTACGTTATTGAATGGTCCAGGTGAAAAAAGAAACAAACCTAGTTGTGTCGAGCTCATCCTTAAACTGTGTGAGAAGTTCCGTTCGAATCTTCTGTTGATCAGAGAGGAATTCTTGATGCAGCTGTAAAACAAACATTACTTACTGCGATAGTGGGATATTTCTCGATTTTCGATGATTGTAAAAATTGTTGGTAGGAAAATAATGAGAAATTGCTTAAAAATATTTTCACCATCTCTTTCATCAGAACTTTCATTTCTTGCTGCAAAAAATTTCAATACGACGTTTAAACAGCCTTAGTTTAGCCTTTAGGATGAACCATTTGATTGCGCTATGGTCACTAAAGAAAAGTGATATGCAATCAACATTAGTGAAGCAGTAAAAATGTTTCATATACCCAAACGTGATCCTATAAATGATTGCCCACAAAAAAATCAACGATAAAAGAATTTTTATCTGAAGGCCGCCGATGGGTAATTCCAGATTGTCGCCTTTTTACAATGGCGTGCAATGCGAAGCCAAATTCTGAACGGCGATGGGTTCGATCGAGGTGATTTCATTAACAACATCAAGCACCGAAATGCGACGACGTCAACGATAGACCATATATAGCGGTGCTGAACTTATGGATCGGCGCTTTATCGCCGTATTTTCACAACCATAACCCCCCCCCCCCTCCACCTAATTTATAACTCCCCACACTATCTCTTTTGAAGAGCAAAGCGTTTTTACACAAAAAAAATTCATATGAATAATGGAAGACATGAAAAAGATGGCTAGATACCGCCCAGCAACAATCCTTTCAAGAGTCTTATGAGCCTTCAGCATCTGCCGCAGAGTTTAAATGGACACGTTCTGAAAAGAACTGAGATCGAAACATCGTGCACTAGAGCTATTAGACTAACCCTTTCAGTCATTTCGACTAGCAACTTCTCTCGACTCTGCTGATAATCGGTTAACCAATGCCGTTGAAGATCCATGATCATGCGCTTCATACGATCATCAAGTACCCAATGCTCATCGTGCATCTCACCTTCACCTTCCACTACAAGCATACCCTCTTCGACCGGTTGATGATGTCCGGTATCTTTGTGTACTACATCCTTCACCTCGTTCATCATCTTCAATACCACTTCTCAAACCGTTTCTGCTATCATATACGACTGCAAAATAATAACTTGAATTATTCAGCAAATTAATATGTATCACCTGAGGAATACCTGTGATAAAACAGGTTGCCAATTCTTTAAAACGTCTAAAATAATCTCGAACCCTATTAAAATTCATCGATTTGGCAATATTTTTATGAATTAATTGAAACGGCAATCACGTCAAATATTTAGCCACTCATAAGACCACAAATAAACGTTGCCACGAAGCTTTCTGGGTACTTCGGATCTGTTTTCCCATAGATTTTCTCTATTTTTTTTTCTATGTTAGTTGGAAATTTCAATCTTCATAGCAAATGTTAAGTTTTATATGAAGCGAGACTACAACGTTTTGAAAGGTAATCATACTACTGCATAATATATATTTTAATAATAAAGTGAGAAAGAAGAGTAGATAAAATTTCTGAACGAATGCTGTTATCGATCGATCGCAAAATGAAAAGGAAAATTAATGTGAGAAGAAAAAATGTGCCACACATAGCCCCCTCCCCCCTCCCTTTCTCTCTTCCAAAAAAAAACCTAAGGCACTTATTATTTCGCCTATTTTAAAGGGTTTCTGGATATTGCCAAGAATGTATCTTATAACATACTATTAAAAACTCAGAGAAATGAGTTTAAAAAACTATAAAGACTACATCCAAATAGGTTTTCCTCAGCTCTTTTGAAGTAGAATGTATTCAGATGTTTCAGTGATAAACAAACGAGAACAAAAATCGCACAAATAAGAGGTAATCAGCACAAAAAAAAATGCATTGCGGGTGATTAATACCGTTCACCTAAATCCATTTCGGAATTACCAAAGCGCATGCAATAAGTAAGGATAAAATCGTATCCTATCAAAACTGATATAGTGAATGAAGTGACCAGATAGACTGCATTGAGGATGATGAATATCGATATGCACAAGAAAGTATGCCCACTAATTATTAGGTGATTGATCGGTTAGCAAGATGATTGAAAATAAAGCTATCTACGTGAATAACCACATAAACGCTAATTCAATATGCAAATTAGAGAAGTCAAATATTGAGCAAATTATTGATGCTATGTGCATTTACAACATCCAGTATGAATCCAGAAATTCGTTGGAGTAATAGCTTCCCTCTTCCCCTTCCCTCCGCTTGATTCAATTCAAGGGGACCATCCAAAAATTCGTTGATACAATTGCATCCCCCAATTGAGTTTAATGAGAAAATTCAGAAATTCGTTGTTACAGGAGGAGTCCTCCCTCCTTCCCCCCTCCCCAATTCAATTTCAGATCCAGGGCACTTTCAAGTAGCAAACAAAACCCAGAAAAAAAAAGCCCAACGTCAAAAGCGCTCTACCAATGCGCTTCACTACTATCCCACGACAACGAAAGCGTTATCTTCATTGCGCTACGATCAATACCGTGTCACCCCCATTTTGCCGCGTGCATTTATACGCGGCACCACCGTAATCATGTCATACGGTAACCGTAATTTGAACACTTTGAATTGCCACCAATTATAAAACACTACTAAAATAGCGTTATTCAAGTTCTTTTATGAATATTGAAGAGAAAATAAAACATTTGTGAGAAAATTAACTAAAACTCATAAATGAAGTAAAATGCTATCAGAATTGGAGAAATATTTGGAGATGAAGAGGAATAACTTCGGTGTTGCTGTTTTGGCGCATTCCGGTCAATCGAAAATAAACTGAATATCGTTATAATTTTGTGGATAAATGGCTGCGTAGCGAGATTTTACGTTTCTTCAACAAAACAGCATCACATCCTAATAGCAACGGAAATGATTTTCTCTACGATACAACGAAGATCACATGTTTACGCGATATTGTTGTAGGTGGTCTTTGATCGGTTCTGGATTTACTCTCAACGATTTTTGCCTTGGTTTTTTTTTTGTTGAATGTTTATCATTCAATATTTATGAGTTCTTAGAGCACGCTATGCTATAGTTTATTGATAAAAGAATTTCCTCGCCATTTGTCTATTCATTGTTTGCTTTGCTTATATACAATTGCAATTACTTCTATTATATTTTCCGTTTGTATTTTGTAATATTTGCAGTGTTTTATCACTCATTGAAATGTAATTAAAATGACTCTGTTGTGGAGCGTGACGTTGCATTCTCTGTTATATAGGTGACGTATATCCTTTATCATCTACTTCCCTGTACTGCATATCGTCTGTTTATGATTTGTAATGCTGTCTTGATGACCACTGACCAGAATCGTAAGCTGTTTTTTATGAGAGAGGAGGTACTTGCAGTTGGGGAGAGGGGAGCGGAGGGACTTGCAGTTGGAAAGAGGGGGGGGGGGGCAGGTTTCTTCTCAAGGTGAAGAAATTCTTTACAGTCGATCTTTTCCGGCTTCCTGTGTAAGGGTCTATCGCTTATTTTATGATCGGATTTCAAAAAGCTATTGAAGCGCGAGCAGTCGATGGACAACGCATAAGCGCTTGCGAGATATTGCGTCCATAAAGCGATTATCCCATCATAATAACTACAAAACGACAAATTTTTTTTTTACTTTGTTTGTATTTTTCTGCTTTGTTATGCTGGCTTTTTTTTATATTTCTTGAATTTCTCTTTATTGTTATCGTCTCTGAGTTGTTTGCATCCAGCTATTATTCGAGACATCGCTAAGATTCACCTCTAAAACCAATTTAGGTGGTTCTCTGTCGTTGCGCATCGATATTCTTACTCACAAACCGTCTCGTAGGTAATACTCTGATTGACTTGAACGAATATTTTCCTTTACAGGATGCGATCAATTGCTGCACTATCCCGTCTTGCATATCGACGATCTATGTTTGTGCTTTCACGACGATTCGCACATGGACATGAAGTGCGCAAAAATTTGCCAATTTAAGAGTTGGAAGAAGAATCTAAAAGGCCGATAGTCAACTCTGTGCCCGATATGAAATATTTAGTGCTTTTCGTAACTGTGATCTTTACTGTAACATTTCGTTATTTGTTAAGTATTCATACCATAGGTTTAACTTTCTTTTCTTGCGGCTTGTTTCAATCTTCGATAAGACAGCCGATCCTCTTATCTATCGCCGTTAGCGCTTCGGAAAATTTCCTTCCGGAAAAGGCGTATCGGAAAATTTCCTTCCCTGTATACTAGCTTATCTTATTGAATGAATGTGTCAAGTTTTGTTATTTTTGAATTTAAATAGTCAGTTTATTTTCTAAAACTTTTCAGCTAAAAAAAAAACTCTATGTTACAGCTGAAATGGAATAATCTGTCATTACTTAGTAAAATATTACGTAATTTGTTATTTAAAATGAATAGAAATTCAATATTTCTTTTCGGCCCGATTTTGAATCTTTGGGATTTTTATTGTTGCGACGAAATTAATCGGTTATTTTCAGCACTGATCAATTTTCAGGTGATGAATCCTGGTCCACCAGTGACTCTCGACTATATGCCGATACCATACAAGCCTTATAAAACTGTTTACAATGAATTACAAACTAAATTCAATAAATATCTCGCTATATCTGCAACGCTACTCATCGTCTCATTAACGCTGGTGAGACTTGAATTAAAAGTTCCTTTATCTGGCTAATTAGAAATACCTCTAACCTATACTCGTGTAATCATTTTTCAGCGTCGTTTTAGAAAAATCCGGTTTATATAGACGATGATCCGAATATCGATATTGCAGATGCTTCTTAATTTGTTAAAAACATTACTGTAGGTAAAATTTAAGTATTTCTGTATGCAAGAAAGAGGTGCCAGCAGCTGTTAAGCATTACCTGTAGGTAAGATTTATCACCGATATGTGCACTAGATTTCACTAGATCACCGATAGTTTTCACTAGATTTATCACCACTAGTTTTCAACATGCGAACTTTCTAAAACTATACATATTGTTTTATTATGAGAATTAAAGATTTATTAATGGTGGAAGTTTTTTTGCTTCATAACGAAATCAAATCGGTGGCAATTGTGGCCATTGGTAATATTACATTTCTATTGTATTTTAAACTTGGTCTTGGTAATTATGCAGTTAATAAATGAGCAAACAGCGTAACGGTGAAAAACTATCAAAAGTGGAAATTAAAATAAAGCTTCAAACGGTATAATAATAATTAACCTAAGCCTTTGGCTTTGGTTGATGCCCATTCATGTTTAAACCATCTGTACATATTTAAAGACTTTCTTTTTAGGCGATTTCTGAAGATGTATTCGCAGTTGAAGCACTTCGTCCACCGCTCAGTTATCGTATTCGAAATAAATAGACGTGATGAGGCATCATCATATCACTGGATACCGATTTTTTTTCATTCTGTCATCAAGCGAATATGCATAGGGCAAATTGAACATTTTATATTTCATGGAGTATGTAGAAGTGGTGAGATTTTAACTTTTGTTCTTTGTAATTAGATGAATTGTGCTAATAAAGTCCACTTCATTTACATTTGTTTTATTTACATTTATTCATATTACTACTGAAGTTGACAGGAAATGTGACAATTTAATGATCAAAAGTATGCGTTTAAATATATATATATATATATATATATATATATATATATATATATATTATATATATATATATATATATATGCATTTACATATTTTTACAATCGTTAATAAATGCACCAATCAGGTGGGCATCGTTGACGGATAAACACCAGTTGTTACCAACAAGGCAACCGGCATCGATAAGTTGCAGTAGCAATGAGCAATCAACAGTGACACTATGGATGGACGCTTCACAACATTAGCATATCGGCAATGCAGTGCAATAATATTCTAGAGAAAGGATCATATTCCATTTGCTTCCATCAGTAGGCAGCATCTTTAACCTGCAACAGTGTTTTCTATACTGTGAGAGTGAATAATATATAATAACTGTAAGTGTTGAATTAAAGAATGATGATTATAGCATATTATTAAATTCGAGCAAAGACACTATCAAATGTAACAATTTCGGCATTTTATTGAGGTGGGCCAAAGTTATAGGCTTCTTAGGTCGAGTGGTACATCATCTAGTATACTCTTGACAAATGAAGTATATCACCGAAGCGGGCCTTATGAACTTCACTATCTCTTCTGGAAGAACGGATCGTCAAGCGTTGGGTAAATAGGCGGTCCCAAATCATCGATGACCTTTGACCCGGATGTTGTGACAGATCATCCTACCAGGAAAGTTTGAGCTAACTAAGTGACATAATTCCGCAGGAAAATGTCGCTGTAGATATATTCGCTAGGTGTGATGCAACTTTTCTCAATCAAAACATGAGAGGAAACGTTTGGAGCACTTGAGGAAATGCGCCAGGAATTTGGTATGATTTTTCAAATAATTCGACTGATCATTTCTCAATTGGTCTAGTCAATGCCCCCAAAAAGTTGCAGCGACAGTCCTTCACGGTCTGTCATTCTTTTTTTCCGCTGTTCAACCAATTCACGAATGCGATCACTTAAATGTAGAGTATGCAGAGCGATAATTCCTCCTCGTCATAAACTGAAATTAGCCAACAACCGTACAGGCAGACACCGACAGACTCCGACAGACCTTTAACATGAAAATGTTGAGTAGAGAGCAAAAAGCATACAAAATTCTTTTTCTCAAGAATTGTCTTCGGAAAGCATTCATAATTTTTTCCTCAATGTGTCGTTGAAATTATATCGATATTAGCGTTGACGTGCAATTATTTTTCGATATCAGACATAAAAAGACGATAGATGTAGCAATAGTGGTTCTTATAAGAAGCAGTCTGCAAAAGTCTGTGACGAAGAGTGGAACAAGTTTTTTGAATTGAAATGAAACGAAGCAATACGATGATTGTTATAATCGAATGCTTCTTGTGCTCAACGATTGTGCACTCAACGAATCGTTTTACTCGTTTGTTGCCCTTTTAATGGCACATTCGTCGTCTAAATTTCACTAATATCTAATATTTTGAGTGCAGTTTATTTGACTTTAAATTTTAATTAGCATAATTGAAATTATTATTTCATTTCAATAATTCTTTAAAAATATTTCTTAATTTATTGACGTTCGTTCCATTTAAATTACGATTGATAGAAACAATCTTTAAAAGATGGCTATGCTAATGTTGTGAAAATGATGGAAATTTCTGACATAAAACCTTTCATAAAGAAATAAGATTTATTGATTTTATTTTAGAAAACTCGAAGATTGAAAATTAAAATATTATCAACTCGATCGATTTTTCAACTGCAAGAAATTGTTGCTAAAATTGTTGCTATATTGCAAAGCTGAAATTCATCTTAATTGATAAGATCAGCAGAATTATTCGTTGTATCAAGTAATTACGCCTGCCCAATATAAGGAGCCTTGATCTAATATATAGTTATGAGTTCATATAATGGTTGAACTAGCGAAACTTTATTGCATTAACTGTTACTTACGTGCACGCTTCTGCACATGAATCTGTAATCTCCCGTTTATCGACGGGTATAACCAGCTAAGCCATTGCGGATGTAGATGTTTACTACTGCTTGCATTTTTCCCAGTAGTAATACTGTGCAAGTAACGCAAACTAGTAAAGTGCTTATGTCAGAAGCTTTATTTCGACTATCTAGAAGAAATAACATAGAAATGGGTAATGCAAACAGTAACTTAATAATATTTGTAAGACCTAAAATGGTGAAAGTGGGATGGCGACTGGTGGTGTTGCTGTGGGTGATGGCAGTGCTCTACCAATCCGGTATGGCCGCCTTGTTTGACGTCGATACGAGTGTCGATCCATGTGACGACTTCTCGAGATATGTTTGCAACAAAGCCAACCTAAGGAAAACCCGAGACCAACTTCTCGAACTTGCAGCTCGAAAACTTGAGCAAAACAAATCCACCTACCCGCTCGTCTACAAAATGATTAAGGTATCCGATGAATCTGTTGAAAACTGGCCCAAAGATTCATTTTCCATATGGATATATCCTCTAAAATTTGAGACACTTATTGGAAGCTTTTAATTTTTGTTTTTAAATGGCCATTTTTGCCTCTGACAATGTCAGTTGTTTTAGAAATTTTTCTAACAGTTTACTAGCGGGTAGAGTTGGCGTGCCGAAAGAGTTGGCGTGATATATAACCCACTCGCCTCACCAATCGAAATCTTCAATTACCAACAAATAATAGATGTGCACGAATTACTTCCATATGATAATTAACCCCGAGAGATTGTGCACGCTTCCGCAGAAGGTTCGTTTTTTTGGGAACCGACCGCTGTAAAGGTGCAAAATGTAATTAGATTTTTCCCAACTTCATATATTTCTTTTGAAATGGATGGGTCAACCGGAAATTAGGTTAGGAGGTCCAACGGTGAATAGAATGCCAAGCAAGTTTCGCCAACTCCATCTTTTGTGGTTCTTGGATTGGCCTCCAGAAATATAGACGTACAGATAACTTCAGACATACCGACAGGCCGGCAAACACATAAACACGTGCAAATGCATAAAAATGACATCCTTGAATACGCTTCTGCACACAAAAATGATATAATCATTGTGCAAGTAGAAGAGTATTTCATTTCGTTATTTCCAGGACTATTGCGTTCCCAAGAAGTGTCGCTACGTTTTTCTTCTTTGTCTCATTCCTCGTATAATAATGACCATTTCTTTAAGATGACGAATACTATTAGTTATGATACTCTAAATATCACTATTATTATTAGGCTAAAATCATCTTCAAGAGAATACAAATGCGAATATTGCAATAATGCCGATATTATTAAACGGGAATATCTTCAGTACATCATATTTTTTGTGGAACTCTTTTTACCTATCACTTAAACTCACATTATATTATCTATTCATATCACCTATTTACCAGTACTACTTAGAGGAAAATTTCAATTTTTGAGTTATTTATTTTCTCTTGCTTTTTATTTTCTCTTTCAGGATATACGATATTTCAGAGCGAATTTACATCTAGTAAAGGAGTATTCCGTTCAACAAGCATCAATGTTATCAAATCTTAGTGGTGAGGAAACGATCACCGCAACCGCTTTCTATATGGTCACTAAATATTTCGACCAAATTAACGCAAAGTAAAATAGAAAATCTTATATTGAAGAAATTATTTTTTTTTGTGATACTATAAATACAAACATAAAGTAATCTTTGATCAAATGTCAATCATTTCTGATACAGTAAGGTGAACGCTTCTTTGTACCCCATGGGGTACTTTTTTTTTCAATTTCAGCGATCATGCGAATGTGCGATAAATAAGCGGAAAAATATACATTATTGAAAAATGGCTTAGGAAAAAAATTTTCCTAGAATTCATTTTATAAACGAATATTTGGAAAAAAAAAGGAGTTGAAAAATATTTAATTCACATCATCGCTAGTCTAAATAATTATATTTTCTTCTGCAAAACTTTTCCTTCCTATTGAGTGAGACCCCAAGAAGTTCTGTGAAAACAAGGCAATATATTGAGGCACATTAATACAAGCGGCAAGTAAACGAATGAAACGAGAAGTATATAGACATCGCTCATCTTTATTACCTGTCGCAGGTATTTATACTTTAAAAAAAAACTTTATTTATATATGAAAATAAATCTCTCTCTAATAATTCGATGCTTTTTTTTGAACAATGGAATTGGATTTACTATACTCATTTATAAAACTATTCGATAAGGCATAATTTCAGGAACCATATAACAATCGATGAAGGTGGTCTCTTCGTTACATTCGATGATTATGCGAAACGATTTACACGACAAGATAGTCGAATTTTTGTTATTTTGAGAATTGCACCTCAGAGGTTTCATTTTGATATTTTTTTTCCGTTCAGTTCTGAAGCGACTCAATTCGGAAGCAATTCCACTTATAGTCGAATTTAGAGTGCCACAAGTCTGATGCAAAATTCGAAGTTTACTTGGAAATTTTCTCTCTTATGTAATCATTCGAAAATTTTTGCCACTTTCAAACAAGTTTTCACGCAATCATTACTTCATTTTAAGAAGAACTTGTGAGTTATGCAATCAATGTGCAATTTAAAAATTTTACTCTCTAAATCGACATTCGAAGTGCAACCTTTCACAAACTGGAACCATTTTAATTGAAAAATAAAATAAAAATTGCGACGTTTTCAATTCCGAATATGACGTATGTTTTGATGATAGAGAATTTTAGCATAAGGAAATTATTAAAAATGCGTTTCGATTTGCAGTAAATAATTGAAAAATTGTTCACGATGGATACCCAAAAAAAGTATATTCTACAATAAAGCATTTATACATTTATATAACACAATTTTTTTTTCATTTTTAATAACCGACATAAATAATATTAATATTTGCATCATAAAAGCACGAAATGGCGATATTTTTGTTGACTCGCAATGCATCAGATAATTTTGTTCCTTCGTGAAATTGTTGTTAAGCATTTCCATTATATTCAACGGCGTCAAATATAGTCGGTAGACAGTTTCAATGAGAGGTTCAGCGTATGAGAGAATTATTCGTCATTCATGTCAAATTCATCGAGAGAAAAATCCAATCAGCCATGTCATGAAAAACGACATGAAAAAAATTCTTGAAGAAACTGGAAAACTGGTGGGAAAAGTAGAAAAAAAAAATCATCGTCTCTAAGAAAAGATCATTTTCTTTTCCACGAATACATAGACATAGCTGACAGCTTAACTAGCTGAGTGGAAAGTGCGTCGACAGCCGACTGACGCTTACAATAATCAAGAAATTGAGTCAGAAGATCATTCCTATGACGATGTAGAGCAGGAAAAAAAGGCTTTTCAAAGTGTACGATCAAGACTTTATCATACCATTGCCTAACTGCTGTTCTTCTTGTCAGGTACAACAATTTGCCGCTTCAGTTGTTGATTTTATTATTTTCAACGAAACCGACGAATATGATGTCACACGTAAGAACATAACGATTGAAGGGAATGTTGCCGGTGAGCACATCAACTTATTAGACATTGTTTCGTCGTACTTAACGACTCATATTCTTATTCGCATCCGTGTTGATTAATTAAAGAGCATAGGGGAGTTGTGCACTGAGCCATAAAACAAGACTTAGAATGGTTAGGTTGAAGCTGTTATTTAACTAGTCATGAGCTCCGAACTGAACAGAGAGTAAGATGATCTTTTTGAAATAAAAAGAGGAGGAGTTATGGATGGCAATGATCCACAATTCTTCGTATAATTCCCAATCAACAATGAAACCGAATCAACTGAACGACACGGCGGAAAAGCATACTTGCAGTTTTAATTCTAATTAGCAGTGCACCCTCAAAAATATCGAGCAACATTTGTGGCATGTACAAATGAAAAATTTTTTAGTGGGTATGGGAGATCATACTTCAAGCGTTAAGCAATCGATCCCACGTTGGACTACTCTGAACATTGAAGAGCACTTGTGATGACAGTTTTTTTTGCAATCTCTCATTTTCTAGAGCTTCGATATGTTATTCTGACCCCTTATATATCCTCATTTCTCTGGCAAAGAAAGCAGTCTGGTCCAGGCACTTTTGCTCATGCCAATATCCGTACGCTGAGGTTAATGCTGAGGTTGACTACCGCAATGGATTGGCATTATAGGGCTCGGGCGGTTCCATTTTTATTTCCCTTCAGTTGCTTCTTCAAAAACTCTCAACTAGCACATAAAGAAAGGTATATAGCCTGACCTCATGATTTGGTTGTCGAGGCGTTGAGTTGAAGCCTTCCACATGTCGTATCGGCGCCCAAAAAACATGAAGGTGTCGGCGAGTATTCAAGAGCATTTATCGATTCGTCCATCCTCGTCCTTCTAATCTCCAGCACCTAACCATTTGTGTTGCAGCCATCCTGCTCAATGAGTCGATTCAGAAGGATCTAATTTACACAGCACTTGTATCGTTCGCAGATGATTTTAGAACGTCATCGATGGGAAGTCTACTTCTTGTGAGTAACTTTACCACCTTCGTTGTTCTAAGGAAATGACCTTGAGTCTCATTTTGTGTGCCTTTCTAAAATGATGCTCCCTTTTTCGTTCTAATTATTAAGTGTTGTATCTCATATATTAGCAAGTTGAGGTCATGAGGTCAGGTGATGAGCTTTTCTTTCGAGGAGATGACCTCATGCTAGTCATATTTGTACAAGAGCAAATTTTCCTATTGTTAACAATCCTCATAGGATAAACAATAGAATTGCATCGTAAAATCTTTGTGCTTTTGAGAATTTAATGGCCGATTTGCGAGTGAATTCTCTTCCCTTCAAAAATTTCAATAAGAGCGTTTATCATGTCTTCTTCTCGCTTACTTTTAAATTATCGGATTATTGTAATATTATTAAAAGTTTCTTTGATAAAAGTTTTCATTTTTATCGGAAATTTTTTGAATTATTTCTTCACAAATTTCAACAATAATAGACACTTGGAACTCCATTCACAACGATGATAATGGGCGATGTAATGTGGAATATTGCACAAAATAAAATTGCTGCTAAAGAGAAGGCAGAACTTGCGAAAATGATGCTGCAATTGAAGACCACTGCTATCGATCGTTTTTTAGTGAGTTTATTTTCATCATATAAAAGACCGTATGAGGATGTAATTTTGCACACATTATTGAGTGATTATGCTTGTGTAATCGATTATTGCCTTAGGCACTACAATTACTTTTTAGGCACATGCAGTGTTTTTAGCAAAAGCCTTTGCACCATTCTGTTCACTGACAAATTAATATTCTATGAAAAGGAGGGCAATAATCCCTTCCGAAGAAAGGGAACTAATTTAAAGATGAAGGGGCGAGGGGGGGGGGGGGGGAGTGGCGAGGAAGCAGCTGTTCACCCCTAGTAGGGGAGGAGTACAATTCTGTTGCAGCGATTCGCCCATTATGAACATCGATTATCTCTTCATTTAGCCGTCACCAATGGCATTGATTCAAAAGAACAAACACTTCAAGGGAATTAATTTTACAATTGATGAGATCCTTCTATAGAACTGTCGATGAATAAATAATATTTCTTCGAAGGCAACCGACTGGATCGAAACCGATGATAGAATTATGGATTGGTACAACAGGAAATTAAACAATATAACTTTTTATTTCCCATTTGCATCATCCGATGAAGAGCAAACAAAAGTGAAACAATTACTCGCGAAAATCGAACAAAAGATCGAAATAGCTGCATCAATGTAAGTTAATGAAGAGTTAAAGTGGAAGACTCCGAGTAAGTTAATCACCATCAGCTAGGTAGCTTACGTCTATCATATTGAATAGAACATCCTATCATCCATTGTATGCACTATGCAAAAATTGCAAAAAATTTTTGTCCGATCTTCTTAAGCACGGATATGGCATTCAAAAAAAAATGCGATGTCCCTTTTAATAAAATCAAAATGCTTTTATTTGTGCTGATTTTGAAAGAACCCGATTATCAACTTCATCATAAACAATCCAACATGAAATTCATGAATCGCTGAAAAAATGTTGTAAGGAATTCAGCAAAAAGAAATTAACTAAATAGTTGAATATTGCAGAAGAGATGTAAATATGGCCGAGCCATTATTGCCTCAACAATGGATGGAATTAATGGCGATGGCTAGTGCCGAATTTCGTTATCGTGATCTCGTCGATTCGTTTGCCCATTATTTATTGCAATCACTTGGCATGAGCGGCTCCAGCTCCAGCAACACTATCGTGAGTGAGTCATTTCTATTGCATCTGTTGTAAAATAGAAGCGAAAAAAAAATTTCCACTTTTTTATGATTCATTAAATTTTGCATATTTCCTCTCTTTTTTTTAAAAGCATCATCAATACCTTTCAAAAATGCAAATTGTGTTTTCATCCTATAAGTCACCTGAGGGTTAAAAGCAGTTCTTATCAGGTAACGTCATTACTCATGCTAATGAACGCCGTTCTAACGCTTTCATGTGCTTTCAAGCCCATTATGGCAGCGCCCTGTCTGTAGATGTGTCCTTGTCCGTCTGCCGGACAGTTTCACTTCAGGAACCATTGAAGCAAAACAAAGCGAATTCGATAAGTATAATGAGCGTCATATGTGATCGACCATCCTATAGCAGCATTCAGTTTAAACCTCGAAAAGAGTTATAAAATACTCCCAAAACTTCATATAACTACAAAAGTAATTATTCGATTTTTAAACTATCAGTCGAACCAATTAAAATATGAATTATTTGTAGTGTATATTTTATTAATTGTTTGCAAATATTTATGAAATTTGTTGGTCTACTGAGTAAAATCGAAAAACGGCATATTGCTTAAATTCGCTTGCATTTTTATTATTATTATTAAACGAAACTATTATACTTCTTAATCATTTATTAGTTGTTTGTTTCCATTGTTAATAATATAAATTTATTTATTATTTTGTTATTTTACTATTGCAAAAAAAATTCTTAATGAGTGCATATCGTTTATGGGCCGACTATAAAATTTCTCTAAATATCATCGCGAGGTAATTTTTTCCACAATTTATTGGGAGCGATTTGCACATTATTATTAGCATTGATTGCTAATATATATCAATTGATTCCATAGTGAATATTTAATACAGCTTCTAAAAAAAGTCACATCTAGACGTTCGGTTTGGGTTTATTGGCCGATTATGATGTCAGATTTCCGGCGGCATTTAATTATGGTCGTTATGGTTCATTTATGGCACACGAGGTGTTTCATTCATTCTCGCCGAGTGTACGATCCTCCTCAATACCATCGTTTATCACTCACGAGAGGAAGTTTGCACGTGCTGTTCAATGTTACAGTGATTACTATAGTACGTTCTGTAAACGCTTCCAAGTCGGAACTGTAAGTAACGCTCGAATAAGTTTAATTCTTTATTGCTATTTATTTGACATTCTGTTTATTTATTTGTAGTTTATGGGCTACTATAAATTATGGAAATTTTTGAAATTCGCTATTCGCCACTCTTGTTTCATAAAACGTTTGTGATGAAAATGTTCTCCCAGAGTATTATTTTTTTCCAAGAGTATCATGAAAATATTGAGCGCTAACAAAATTGCAACCACCATGAAAGGAATATTTTTGAACAGCGGATATGTTTTGAATAAGAAGCCCCAGTACTTATTATAGAGATTGTATCAGTTCAGGCAGTATTCTCTGCACGAAAGTTTCAACACTTCATGGATCCAATCCTTGGAACAGCTACTTCTTCACATTCATTTTACTCCTATCTCTAAAATGAAAGAAAAAGTAAAGTTAGCAATAGACGACGGTATGTAGTTAGTACATGTTCAGCGTACAATATTGCCATTATCTCTATTATGATACCTAACTTACTAACCAAAAGCTCGATCGGCGCATGCAAAGTCGAAGTCCGAAAACATTTGCCGACCTTCATTTCAAGGGCTTTGGCTAACTCACTGAATAAAACCTGCCCATTTTACTAGGGTGAGATTGCTGCTTGGGGTGGACAACAAAGTAGACGCACAGTCTCCGACATACTCCAACTGTCTTAAAACGGAAACCTATTTATAGAATGAAATGCTTAATGCATTCAAGATGACCTAACTGATAATGAAATTATCTGCAAAGATTATGCGATTGATAGTTCAAAGTGATCTAAGTGATAGTCATAAGGCTTCCATGTTTATTATCACACATGGAGATGAATGATAATCTCTTTTCTGCAGATTTGTTTGAATGGAGAGAGGAAAATGACAGAAGGAATGCCAGATACGGAAGGAATTCGTACCGCTTACGAAACGGCTTTAAGCAATTTACGTAAAGCGTTCTTTCGTCCCTCTCCGATTCAAGGTTTTTTTTAAATTGAAATTTACACGCGCTTTTTGAAAAGATAAAAGAAAGGACGAGTCATTTTAAGATGATCGTATATTGTGATAAACGTTGGTAGTTAATTAATGTTGAATATGTCCTTTTGTAGAATTCGACTGTGCTGACACCATTAGGCTGATGTGCTTTCCTAATCTCGGAACAAGCAGCCGAGGTTGTTGCAGCAAGGTGTATGACAGCCGTGACCAATTAACTGAATGGGCAGCAAAAGCACAATTTCACTCATTTCATCGCTCGTATCGAACTTGACAACGCCAATTCTTTGACGTCACATATGTTAGAAGCGATTTGATCATTATCGTAGAATACATGCGGACTATTAAGCACCATTGAACCTCCCAAGAAACTTCCTTAATACACCCTCTTCCTTGGGTTCCATTCCTCCCCACACGAAATTTGAGGAACAAATTTAATAAAATCATTTTCTTTCTCCCTGTACATCATAGATAATTTTTAGCTGAAAGTTTACCTCTCAAAGTTCGCTATAAAAATGAACGTTTATTTCTCATACAGGTTTTTCCAATGAACAGCTATTTTTTATTGGTTCTGCCTTATGGATTTGCGAAGGTCGCGCAAGTGAAAATGTCCCATACACGAATCGTCACTTCCGCTATCCACCACGAGCTGTACGTATCAATGCGGCGATGCGACAGATACCTCAATTCGCTAGTGCTTTCAATTGTTCCAAAGTAATTCACTCACTTCAATTCTTCCGCTTCCCTTGCAAAACTTCCTGATCGCACGTATCGTCGGTCTTCCCTTGTAGACGTCAATCCTCAGGTCCAAGATAATATAGCAAAAGCTCAAAACTTCCAACCTTGTTGGTTGATATAGTAAACTGGCTGGAAAACCCTTCGCCTAAATTGACAGTATTATCCTTTTGTCGAATTAGCGAAAAGCTAAAACAACCATTCCCCTTTCCCCTTACTCGCTCTAACTTTCCCTCAAACCTTGACTAATCCAGCACCCAATGAAGCCCATTCACTTCTACTATTGCTTCAGGTGTAAAAAAAACCAACTCTCAGATGTACGACTTGAATGTGCAGATTTGAAAAATCACAGTTAACAGCAGCGGAAAGCCCCTGCTACGCAGTATCGCGAGTATTATTTAGCGAACACGGTAAAACACTTCGGATAGGACAGGCGTAACAGTTACAGAAAATCACAGTTAACAGAAAACCCCCCCCTCCCCCTCCCCCTCCACCTCAACCTGATTGCATTTTTTTGAGCCTTTTATATTATGCAAGTTTCAGGGCTCCTATATGGGTTCATTAAGCGAGTTCCAGCTTTGTAGCCCATACGGCAGTTCTTTGAGGGTCATTCCTTAATGCGAAGAATCCGAAGCAATATGTACGAAGTGCATAGCAATAAATAAAGGTAACGAAAAATGTGTGCTATACAATTGCACATGCAATATTGCCTTTGTTAAAGATACAAGCATCGCTGCATACAGAAAAACAAATGAGCAATAGTAAAAAATAACCACATAAAGCATAAAGGCATTATAATGCTTGACCATCCAGATATGATCGGATATAGAACATTCAACAGCATTGAATATACAACTTCTAACACTCGTAGAAATCAAGAGGAAAAAACAACAATGCTGAGAAGTACGATGCGTTGGCACAATACAAACATTTTCATAATTTTGCGTGGATGGACCCACCGCTTACATAAATGCACCCAATTAAAATCACAAAAACAGTTCTTATTTATGAAAAATGATGCGAGAAGATGAGGTAATTGCAAAGTTGGCGGATCAAACCCATCCATCAAATATTATGGTCATAAGTTGCGCGATCGTAGAGTTCTAAATACCGCAAAAGTATATAGGCACATCAGAACGACTATAAAATAGATATAAATAACATCGATACTCAAACTTTCCGACTCCACAACAATGGACGTCAACGTCGTAAAATATAAAAGCATTCGACGAGAGATTACGCCTACTGATTGGAAGATGCGACTGTAATGTAGCCAGTTAATTTAATGAGAAAAATTGCGGCAAGTTAACAGCATTCATCTCGACTATATTTTGCAATAGGTTTTATGCAGCTCATCTAACGCTGCACCCAAAACATTCTTTCCACCCCCTCCCCCCCCCTCACGCCCCATTGATTCTGCAATAAAAATGGACCCCCTTATAAGAGCAGCTTGGCTGGAAACCAACAGGGAGCAAAAAGCACATTAAAAAAGAAATAAAAACGTTGTAAAATAAAACAAACTCCCAAGAAAAATACAATCAAACTTCGTAAGAAGTTTACGATCAAGAGAAAATCCTTCAAAAACTTACATAACTTTTAAAGAAACTAACAAATAATTTACTGAAATTAACATCGTTAGCAAGAAAATTGAAACTCGCACCTGTCTTCTACCATTTAGCATAGAGCAACGACAACGATAAACGATCACCACCTTGAAGCCAATCATTCGAGTGAACCGATAAATCGATCGATAAAAATGCTATAAGTCGGATGTCTTTTCCTTATTGAACCGTCGCTGCAACGGAAAGGACTGAATACAATCATTTCAATAATCTTTCCATAAACTAAGCATAAGCAGTTATCAAATACGAATTGAACAGCAACAACTCAATCTCTATAATACGATTTAGTGTTATCTAAATTATATCGATTAAAAAAACCAACTTAATGGTAACTAAAATAATAAATAAATGAAACTAGTAAATGAAAATTCTTGAAAAAACCGATCACCTATGAAAAAAAAAATGTAAATTCAAAAAAACCGTACAAATAGAATTTGATAGCCGGTAGCAACGTAGTGAAGTGCCCTTTCTTGATCATCGCATCAAAAAGAAATATTAAGCCATGGATATTCGCCGCAAATGGTTCACCACTCTCCGACTGAAAAAAATTTCTTTCTAAAGCTCAATTCTAAATTATTGCCTCATTACTTTCAAATATTCTTATAGACTACCTCACTTGAAATTCAAGGATCAAATATGATAAAACGAGGAAAACGGGATACCTTTATGCTCCTATAAGCGCACTCGCTTATTTAAAACTTTTTGATATATTCAGAGTGGCCAAATATTCCTCCATATTAGCGGAAGCGAAGTAAAAAAAAAGATTCTTCATTCCTCATTGCATGAAACTTTCATTTCAGCGTTTTCTTCACCGTAGGGGGTCCACCAATGTGCTTTCCTACCGCTACAAGGTGCATATGAAAGATCAATAAGGCTGGTCTTTTATTCCGACCAAATAGTTAAATATAATGACTTTATCAAGAGTAAAAATCAGTTAAGTTAAAGTGACCTGATGATCTCATTAAACATCCAAATAGGTTCAGCGCTTTCCTTTTCCGCAGACAACGAACTGATTTCAAAGCATCAACCTCTATTGAGAAATGGGATTTTTTTTTCTTGAAAATTGTTTAGTTGGCTGCCTTTCTAACAACGAAACGAGTAACACACCTTGACGGCACCCGCATAAGCCAACAGGAGATTGCAAATTTGTTCACTGGCTGAGAGTGGCCATCTTCTTTTCTGCTCGGCTGCTTTCAGTATTGCATCTAAATACATAAATTCATTGCTTCGTTCTCAATTCTACATAACTTCTCTTATTTTATTTAAATCTAATTTGAAAGGCAATCAATTGCAAGTGCATTATTTCAAAAAAGGTTAAAGTTGCAGGAAAAATGTTTCATGAGACCAATTCAGTGAAGATTTTAGCGCTGCGATAATCATAGTAATCCATTAATGATCCTGGAGTTTTGATATTGAAGTCGAACTTAAATATTGTGTCACCATCGATAGCGGAAGCATCACAATGATATTCATAATGTCACTAAAAGTGATCCCTAAATGCTTCATTTTAGCAAATTATAACGCTAGATTATGTTTTGATAAAATTTCTCTTGCATTAAAAAAAGATCAATTCAACTCATCACTTCGCATTCGATTATCATCACTTGCTTTTCATGTAATAGTCAAATAAAATTACTTCCTACCCGCAAAATTTCATCAACTTTTCAAATTTTCACCCCAATTTTATCTTGCAATCCAATAAAACCTTCAAACTACGAAAAAAAAAACAGGAAATAAATGGGAGATAACTTTATAGCATAGAGTACCAACCAGCAAGGATGACGATTCGCTGGAGTAGCTGTGGACTGGCTGTATTCTCGCCTGCAAGTGCCGCCAACGAATAGAGGAATGCGGCCGTCTCTTCTTGTGTTCTCCCTTCCAATCCTTTCTGTCAATCGTCCATAATTACAATTAAACGAGCATCCCCAACAACAAACAGCCACCACTACTATCACTATTTCTTCACTCCCCACAAAAATCTATAAAGACTATTGACAACATTATGCACCTAAATATCAGCGAAATTTTACTATCACCCTCAGAATACGTCAACATAATACTCTGTTAGATAATGAGTGAATAATTCAAAGCATAGGCCGCTCGAATAGATCAAAGAGACCATGCTACTTCATGAATTACGGGGCCCAATTTACGACAACTTTTTGAGCAAACAAAGGAATAATGTAATATAAAAAATAAACCAAAATCAATATTATCAAAGACAATCTCCGAATAAGAACTACATTCAAGATAATTATATGGAAGTGACCGGAAATAATAGCATAAATGGTGCAGCAAGAAAGCATATTCAAGAAACTACCCGAAGCATGTCCACAACAATCTTTGGCTGATGCACGAACGAATTCAACAACGTTATCGACGGCCTTCTCGTAAACAACTCCACATCATCCTGAAATATTTATGCAAATTGGATCTCAAAAAAAGGCACCAATATGCGATAATAAATCAATTTCACTCGCACAAGTGGTTTGTCATGTTCGGAATTGCCAGCAACTCTACACTGAAGACCACCCAATTGGAATACGCTTGTGGTAAGTATGACCATCGGAGAATATTGAAGACACAAGAAGATCACTACTTCGCTTATCGGACGGATGACCATTTGCTTTGAAGAATGGTCTTTCCTCGGTTCCCTTTCTGTATCTTCAGTATTTTCGTCGTCTCCTTCATTCCCAGACTCTTCGTCAGATCTCGTTCAGTGTCTTCTTCTCCATCCAAGGAACCCTGATCGTCACTAAATGCAAATCTCGTTAAACATTGAAGGCGATATGCAAATATCTAGAGGATTTGAAAAGGAAAAGCATTCTTGGTTCTACTAAGCCTAAGTTTAATCCCCATAAACGTTTCTGCCAAGAATTCCACCACTCACGATGTCAATATTGCGTAACATTACAATAAATAAATAAACGGCAAATAAATATTCCTTCCAAAAGAAGGCGTTAAATATTTGACAGGAATAGTCATTTGATTATACACTACGAGAAGAACTCTTCAAATGCACAAAATCAACTTTCATAAAGAATGAGAAACGAAATGCAGCACTCATAGAGTGAAGCATAAACAAAATCACTTTGCAAGCAATGAATAGAATTAAACAAGACAGGCAAATAGAAACAAATTCAGATGAGAGGCGTATAATCAGATGAACCGAACAGACAAACAAAATCGATTAAACTTTTTTAATCGAATTACCTATACAACAACACCCTGAAATTCTTTCCAGGGTTCATCCCATCTCTATACGCCTATGCCTAAGCAGAAAGTTAATTGCACTTCGGATGAACAAATAAATCTCCTTGCGAATAAGTTTTAGTAGCGCCATCCTAGAACTTCTTTTCATTTCAAAGAAAGTGGCATGAACCTTTCTTCTCCGAGATCAACGAAAGCTTTACTAGAAGTGTATTGCTTGAGCTCGTCGAATCGATGGCCCAGATTGTTCGTATGCAATACGAGTGATTGCAGTCTAAACGATGTCTCCAATGAACGCACAACTTTTTCCACCGTTTCGGCGCTCAATTCGTTACCCGACAGATTGATTTCCTGAATATGCATTCCATTATTCTTCAAATTCTTCAGGTCAGAGATTCAACAGATAAGCGGAAATGCCGTTTTTTGGAAAGTGCCAACTGAAAATCAATTCTTCGCCTAAGTATTCAACAAATGAAGAAAAATGAAATAATAACATACCGATTAAGCAGAGTGTTTTCAAGCTAAACAAACTAGTTGACTCCTCATCAACTAAATATGAGGAAGTGCAACTTTATATTGTGCTTGCAAGATCATCGCATGGTGATATTAAAAGGACTAACAGCTCAATAACCAATAGACATCGCATTAGCTGAATAACCAAACATGGTAGACAGCGAACTCGGAAACGACAGATTCATGCTATTTGTGGAGAAACGTTTCAGCTCGGCAGCCAGTCGCACTTATTTCTTTCAATATGAACCAACCTCCGATTCCACCCTAACCATAGAAAATATAATACCTAAAAATGAAAGTAGGTTGTTGAAACGAGACCCAAAGGGGGAGACAGATTCAGATTCCAAGAATCGATCCCATACATCCCTTACATTAACAGTCTAAGGTTTCAACAATACAACAATCAAAATTAACAAAAACTGATGACAAACTTTTATTCGGAAGTGAACCAACGAGCTGAGGCTCGCGACGATCGCGATCGCTCCGTCGTTGCGACAGAGGCAATCACTCAAATTGAGCACCTCGATGAGTCGTAAACTTGGCAACACCTTGAAAAGATTACCTTAGATTAAAGCTTCATGTCATTTGCATACCTTCATTCTTCTGCCTCCCGGCTCTACAGCTCTATCAGCAGCGGATATAAACTCTTATACCAATAATTTATGTCCTATTTTACAGCAACTGATTTATATAAGTATCCACCATAATAACGTAACAGTATATAACAATAATATACGCATAGTAACAAACGACTTCCGTTTCAGTAAATCTACAAAATCTACCTGAATGTGCTCGATTCAAAGAGCGACCAACTACTAAATACCATCTTGGTTACCTCACATATAGGTGATAGGCGACTTCGTAAACATGACAAACTTCATAAATTCAAAGCCCCACAATTCAATGACAACAGCGTTGTGAAAGGCACCGGTAGGTAACGGCTAATCCAAAATGAACGGTTTCTCTCCTTCTACGATTATCCTTCAAGTCAATTATCACTAACAAGGTGTTAAGAGGGTAATTAATGTCCATAGAAAAGCTAGCCTTTGCCATTGCGAGTGCGCCAACAACAGTGAACGTATTATCACTCAAATTGATCACTCTCAACTTGGGGTTACACTTGAATGACGATGCAAGCGCCTCTATACCTTTCGCTTTGATACCGTTCTGATGCATTGTCACCTCTTCGAGTGTACCGATCAGCTGAAGACATTTTTAACCTCCTTCAACTTTTCGTATCATATATTCACAGCTCAATCTCTTTTAGCTTCCAGCTTCACATATACTTACAGCATCACTTTTCGCACATAGCAGGAAAAATGTCAACAATCCTCTCAAAAGTTCACAATCGTTTGCAGGTCAAGGTCCAAGTTCCAAGGAAATCAAAGGAGCTGAAGACTAAGGAGAAAGTAAAGGATGACAAACCGCTTCAAATCATGCTGCCATACGTCTTATCCCAGCAATCTTCTTATCAACAAACACTCTTAACTGAAAGAAGTATATGTGACATATAAATCTTGCTCCTTCAAGCGAATATCCACTTTAAGTGCACAACCTAATAATCCCCTACAAAAAGGCTTAACGCTTTTGAAAACTATCCATTAATAATGCAAAGTGTTAATTCACTATATATTACATATACGATCTTATTGTACGCTAGAGTCAACACTACTATGAATTCAAAGTAAAACTTCGCGGCCGTCGAAACATTTCCAGTACCCGATCGATGCCAGCAATTCAGATTCACAAAAACGATTATCATTCGTCAGTCCGCAACTATTCCTTCTACCAATTTATTCCCCACTAGTTCATTTTTTGCAGCGATGTCTACTAACCACTTATCATTGCTCGACCGAATATTTGCTAAGCTCATTCCTTCATAGTAATCTCGCAATGAATCAAAACTGGTTGCAACTCCGCTCTATGTAATTAACCTGGAAAGCTTCGGCGAGTGCTATTGCACCGGGAACTTCGAGCCGATTTCGACCAGCAACAAATGTTTTAAGACGAAAACATCGTCCATCTCGTTTTGCGTTGATACAACACTGCTTCAACGACTTTGCAATCACCTGAAATTACATTCCGTTTATTTATCGACAGGTGAAGGGACACAGCAACAAATTAACGCAAAAAGAGAGAAAAAAGTGCGGAAAGATATTACTTAGACAAAAATTGATGCCACGAAGAACAAAGAAACCTTTCTTTAAAAAATAAAAAAAACGATTCTTGGCTAAGGCAGTATAATCAACGTTCCATAGCAATAATGTTGAATCATATATACCACAATAGCAGTCAAAAAAAGCAGTTACTGCCTAGTCCAACTACCCCCCCCCCCCCTCCAAAAAAAAAACAAAAAACAATACTAAATGAAGACCAACCACCGAGATGATCACAGAATAGTACCACTTTAGTATTGATTTCTTACTATGTGATCACTGCTTCGATCATCTGTCAATGGCATTGCTCGCAACTAAAGATGATTACCCACTTCTGAGCAAAAGAGCGATCCCGTGCTACGAAAAGCGTTTCTCCTTAGTAAACTCGTCTACAGTATTTAATTGAAACACGCTTCCACTCGTTGTTTCACCAATGCCCACCAACATATTAAATTATTCTAAGCGAAGACAATCTTCTATCCTACAGTAAGCACCCAAACACTTTTGGAATCTTTCAAGGCCAATATGGTCACTCACCTTACCACCAGCGCCAAGGCCATTATTGTTTAATTTCAATACTTGAAGAGAATATGCAGCTGGACTCTCTAAGAACTTCTCGATTCCTTCTGCACCTATCGGTCCGAAGGCGTTATCCGAGAGATCAAGCTCTACCAGCTGGACTCCGCCTGTTATCATCGCGTTGCATAGAGACTTCTGCAAAAAAACAAAAAGTAAGAACAAAAATAAAAAACACCGCGAAAATTTATCATCGGTGTTCACGAAAATGCACGAATGTAAACGTACTTTTTTAAAAATCTTTGCGGTATGCTAAAGGCCCAGGGATATTAATAGGTGCATGAAACTTGCGAGAGAGATCACTCAAGCGTGTCCCCATAAATGCAGATTTATTTGCCCAATCCCCTGAGCCGTACCATGCAAGATCATTTACCTCTTACAAGTCTCGACCATGAAACACGCTGGAAACTGATTTCAATGGCTGGTAATTATTCGAACATATCTGATCTTTGTTCAGCTACTACACCGAAATAAGAAGAACATCGTACACAAACTTACCAATATGGGTGGTATTTCACTTTTCAGGCGACCGGTGAATAAATCGCTCCATAACGCTTTCTGAAATAATGTGAAATAAATTAGAGCGCCGCATGAAAATGTGGATCGTTCATACATTCGCTCTTTACTTTAAACTTCAGAATGTGGGCAGAACCCTGTCCCTCATGGCTCCCCCCCCCCTCGAGGGATTTCTCCGCCACTATATTCAGGAAGAAATCAATGGAACTTGAACTTGTTCCACCAACAACTCCTTCACGAATTGCAGATCCAAGCAACTGCAAAAGCTGGTTTAAAGTACCTTAAGCTCGGGATGTCTGATGATAGCCTGTGCGATACGCTGCCCAGCCGCTACACCAAGTGTATTGCCTTTCAATTCAAGCGCCTCAACACGACTACGGGCTTCGATCGCCCTCGCAGCCTCTTCCACTGAAACAATTCAAAAATTCGGCGATATAGTTGACATCCAACATCCCATTCTAAAAAATCACATTAGTGGAAACAAATAATGTCGACTAATATATCACACTGCATCAGCCCGCTTTCCCTTCGATGAGAAAGGATCGAATGATCCGCTAATATATGAAATTGTATCATTCGAACGATAAACGCGTACTATCCACAACACATTGAAAGATTTTCAGAATCGAAAAATCTATGAAGAGTAACACCACCCACGTTCTAAATGTTGAAAAATATCCTCTCCCCTTCTCCACTTTCCTTGACGCATCAGTACCAAGTAATTTCTTCAATGACAATACGCACTGATGTGAAGATACTGATGTTTCGTAAGTAAATAAATATATATACGCTATTCGTTCAGCCGGTTTTTACAGAAAACAAAAAAATTTAAAAAAACAGACAAAGAATTTCAAAACGAAACCATCTTCTCGTGAGTTCCATTTGTTTTGCTGATCCAAAAACGAAACAACTGCTTCCGTGCCATCAACAGTGCATGCTGCCAGTTGTTCGCTCAACAAATCGCCTTAAACGCTACCCTTTATCAAGAATGATCAATGGCCTAAATAAATAAGAATAATCAACGGCCTATATAAATGATAATCCAAAGGTACAAAAAAGTTGTGGATTTTCATTGCAATATCGTTTCCAACAAGAACACTACACGAAATAAATAAACACCACAACCGAAAAGGATGTTCTTCTAACTGGCTACAGCAAAAAGCTTTCATAATTTTTATTTATATTCACCAAATTTTTTCAATTTTAACCTCTTTCTGAAACACATTCGATAGAAATTTATAAGAAAGTTCGCTGCTATTCCCTTCTATCGAATGCACTAATTACCCGATAAGAATAATTCCCTATAACACCATTTTCGATCACCTTGGTCATGATGGCTGTAATCAGTTTCCCTTTCGGTCCTTTCGTCGTGACTCTCATAGCCCGAACCACTTGCATTCGAATTCAATTCCTCGTCCTCATCACCGTCCAATGTGCCTTCGTTATCACTACAAAAACTGCTTTGTGTTATGATCAACGATGCGTTTACTGGCGGGAGATGAGGAATAAGACAAAGTGCAAATAAGTTGGTAATTAGCCAAAGAAAAAGGTAAGTAAACAGCAAACCAAATTGAATGCATTTACCTCTCATCACCGAGGTCCACAAACGCACTGTTCTCCCATCTAGCCTTCAGGTCATCAAAACGAGAGCCCAAATTATTCGTGCCAAGAATGATTGAATTCAAATGGAAGATTTTCATCTTCTGTAGCACTTTCTCGACCGTATTCGCATTCAGCTCATTTCCAGATAGGTTAATCGTCTAAATACATCAAGTCAATAAAAGAATTTCGGAATAAAAAGGCAGGTGAGGGGAAGCTGGATAAGGGTTTCAGACTTCTGTATTAATTCACCTGCTATTTCACAAAACGTAATGACTCTCATGACCTCCCCCACCCCCCCCCCCTCTCCTTCTTATAAGATGGCAATATTTTAAACAGGCAGCCTAACTAGCTGATGGATCCATCTAAACACGTAGATAAACGGTGTGACTCTATGAAGCTTTGAAGAATGAAATGCTTATTTATAGGATCGCCTTAAGTACGCTTATATTTCATACTTTTTTCACTCTTTTTAAAAAAATAGTTTGAATCAGACCTTTTGCTTTCGACCAAAACACCAAGTTGTCTTCAAAAAACAGCCGCAGGGCACACAACTCTCAGAGACAAGCACAAGAATGATAAAAAGAACCAGTGGATCAATAAATAAAAAATAAACCTTTAAAGATGGATGCTTCACCGGATCCAGATTCGCCATAATCGCGTCGACACCGGCATTTCGACATAAGCAATCGCCAAAATCCAACGTTTCCAAATAGTTCAATGATGGAAGAATCTGAGGAAAATCAAACGCAAAAAATTGGCTACGAGCAGAAATGATTTCCTTGAAATCACCTTTTAAAACATTTTCCACATAAAATAACTTATTCAATTATTATTAATTAGGTAAGCATTGAAAACAAAAGAAATTTATCAGATTTATCACGGTGATGCAAGCGTAGTACCAAATTAGGCCCGACACAGATGTTGAAAAAAAAAGAATAAAGTTTCTAAATTTTAAAATCCCCTATGAAGAAATATATCGCCGAAAAGAAATTACCTCAGCAAAAGCACGAGCGCCAACCGCCGTAAATGTATTGTCTGCTAAATTGATAGTCCTCAAATGAGCATTATAACGGAATGATTTCGCCAATGCTTCGATTCCTTTTGCATTAATTCCATTTTGTGGCATTGATACTTCCTCTAACGATCCGATCTCCTAAAGAAACCACAGGAATAAAAACAATAATCGAATCGACTAAAATTAATGCAAAACGATAGCATCGCTGTGATATTATTGCATCGAAATCGTTTTTCACACTATAACCGTGTTTCTTTGCAACATATTCAAAACTTATCAAACTATCGCCATTTTACTGAACATTCAAAACAGCCGAATTGACGAATGCCGATTTGGACTACCATATGCACAGTACTGCTCGAGGAGACTGTACAATGGAAAAATATCCATCTTCAAGCCAATTGCATCATACCTAATCACCTAAATGCGTCATATTGTGATGACTTCCTTTTCTGATATCATATATAAACACTTCGCGACCATAACTAATGAATGTTCATGTGAACCTAAACCTCTAACGAATAAGCCCATAAAGCCATTAATGCTTACCTGAAAAGCATCGGCAAACGCGATGGCACCTGCAATTTCGAGTCGATTACGGCCAGCAACGAACGTTCTCAACCGGAAACAACGACCGTCTTGTTTCGCATTCAAACAACACTGCTTCAGCGACTTCGCGATTATCTAAAATAACGCCGTCTTCATTAAAGGTATATGAAATGCTGAACGGAACAACGGCTGCAGCATCACAACCCAAAGCTAATCGACTTCGCGTATAACTCTCAAGGGGTAAGTACATCGAGTCTACCATAGCAGTGAAGCAAGCCTAAATGGGAATGCGCTATTCGAAAATTTTTAAAAATTAGGCATGGCGCATCCATTACTATTTAAGGTAGAAGTTAAGACTCGAAAATCATACCTGGTATATTACTGAGGTATAAACAAAGCGTTTAATCCACAACATGAAGTAGGAATAGAGAATAGACTATAACTCCATTTTCGATAATATTCAATTCAATGAACATCGTTTTACAGTACCCACCCAGCTGCACGCAGGTAATAAATTAACCTTGTCAAAGAGAATAAACCAGCCTTGTCACAGGCAATAAACCGAACTTGCCACAAAGAACAAACCAGCCTTGTCGTGGACAATAAATCGACTAACCTTGCCACCTGCACCGAGGCCATTATTGTTAAGCTTGAGAACTTGAAGCGAATAGGCTGCAGGACTTTCCAGAAACTTTTCGATTCCATCCGCCCCAATCGGCCCGAATGCATTATCAGACAGATCCAGTTCCGTCAACTGCACTCCTCCCGCTATCATCGCGTCACATAAGGACTTCTGTAGTATACAGTTACTGTTTAAAAAAAATCAATACTGAGGGTAATGAGTTCGTTAAGATGGTAACAATTATACCAAAAAGACTGCCAAAAGCCTATTTAATTTAAACTCTTTAGACTGATGAATTACAACATTCGATTTACAACTGAATGAAATCGCCATCGCACTTAATCGAAAACTGTAAAAAAAAACGTAGTAAAATACATTGAAAAAGATTACCAAAATCGGGGGTATTTCAGTCTTCAATCGACCTGTAAACAAATCGCTCCACAGTGCCCTCTGAAAATAAGACGTTTATAAAGTAAAACAGTTAACGAAAAAGGTAAATCAGGTAGGCCAGGTATATTAGAAAGCATCGATGGCATGTCACAATGTGATTAGCTCTCCTCAAAATTACTTCAATATTCATCACGCTAAAGTCATTAAAATGTGCAAGAAATGCTGTAAACGTGAGTGGTGGAGGGGATCAACGGAGAGGGAAGAAAGAAAAAAGAAACGCCGCGTGTTCGCACAGAACCTCCGTCAACGCATGTTATCAACTGATAGCTTAACCTAAACAATCGTATTTTGTGAGCAGGAAAAATGTGCAATCCCCTTTCCCCCCCCCCCCCCCGGCCAAAAAAAGGGAATGCAACTAGAGATATAAGTTTCCCGGGTCGCTCGCTTTTCTCTTTAGGGAATTTGGATAATTTCAGCAAAGAGGAAAGGTACGATATGCGGAAAGCTTATCGATGAGATAACAGTAGAGATTTTGCCCGTTTCGGCTTATTATAGTGTAGAAAAAAACACCCATGTTCCCCCCCCCCCCCAAAAAATATATATATAAATGAAAAACGTAAAACCACTAGTTTCAATAATAATGTCTAATAATAATTTAATGTATAGTTCAAAAAATAGCATGACTTCAAAATAATAAAAAATATCTAATCGGTCTAAGATAGGTCGTTGATTTCATAAAAATAGAAATACCTTAAGTTCAGGACGATTTTGAATCGCTTCTGCAATACGCTTACCAGCCATTACACCTAACGTATTGCCTCTCAATTCGAGAGTCTCTAGATGAGGAGCCGACTCGATTGCATTTGCTACTTCTTCCGCTGAAATAAAAATACATCTTTATCGATCGATACTCCTAATACTCCTTAATAAAGCATAATAATGATCGAATTTTATAGAATGCTTTAGAAGTTGTGCAATGTTTAAACTACCAAAAAAAAAGGACATTGCATAAAAAATTGAGAAAAATTAAAAGAAAATGCAAAAAAAAATTGCAATTAATCAAGGAAAACTCATTGCAAAAAAAGTTTTTATTTGAAGAAAACAATGAAATGGATTTCGAAAAATTTGCAATTAATTCAGAAAAAAATTTGCAAAAGAAAAAAAACTGCAGCACGAGATTTATTAACATATGGCAAATAGTGAGAGTAATGAAAAAAAATGAACGAAATATAAGATAGGACATTTGCGCCAGCAATAGGCATACGATCATGTAGGTGGCCCCGCTAGTGCTACGGATTCGTTGACAAATATTCGCTATTTCAAAAGCATCAACTTATTTGCATTTAACGTCTTCCTATATTAAAAATAATTGCAAAGTGTCTATACAAATGAATATAAAGCATTTATCCGGCAAACTTAAAAACACGGACTACTATTATAATAAATACAATTATGTGAGTTACCACATCCGAATATGGCCCATTAAAGATTCAAGTACGACGATAATGTATAGCTAGCCCAATGAACCATTGCCTAAATCGTAAAATTACGGAAAACCTCCAGCTCAAGTTTGAGGAATTTCAAAATTGCAGAGTTTACGATAGCACAGAGGACAAAATATTGTCACATAATAGCCATACCATCCTTTCGACTGTCCCATTTATTTTGTTGATCGAGAAACGATAACGTCGTCGTATCGTTCGACATCTTTTTATACTCGCCTGTTGATTTCTTCCGATTATTATGAAACTTGTAAGCACTGTAATGACAAATGCTCAAGAAAATATAACTCAGGACTACAAACAACAAGGTGGGAATTTATTTATATGGGCTTGAGGAATATGCACATCAGAGCTGACTAGCTCTAAAGCTATCCCGGCATTTGCAGCTTGTGCTATTCGAAACTCCAATGAACGGACCTGGAATTAAAGACTATGGTTATGCGGGCTATGAAAAAAACCGATCGGAATTTGTGTTATATACTGGATGTTGGGTTATTGGATCATTGAAAGGCTTATTATTGGTTAGGTAAGGTTACGGTAAGGAGAGAAAAATGTGAGGGGAGGTTATATTATGAGGAATACTTTCACTTCCTCGTTTGTTAAATGTAGCAATTGAAATCGATAAGGCCTAAGAATGAGTGAAACAGACATCGATGAAACACATCGATCATTACGAATATTGAACTAATGTGATCCCCCCCCCCCCCTCCTCCTCCCAACATCAAGCACTTGCCCTGCGATTGCGGAGACTCGTCAAGGCTTTTCTACTTGCAACAAAAACTGCCAAAAGCGCCAATCTGATCTGGAGAGAACTTGGCACAGACTTTCTATCGCATTTTTTAAAAGTAGGCCTCACTCTTAGAAATGTTGCATCCGCCTCTAAGCTTTTGTAAGTGAAGCGCTTCCAGGCTCGAATATTTTGACCTCCCTTCACTTACCGAGAAAGAGGTTTGGGATCAAGGTTCTTGACCTTTTGAAAGTGACAATTTCTCCGTCTACATAAATGGAGACTCCCGCTGACGAAATATGACGGCGATCTGAAACTTTTGAGAAAATAAATAACCCCATAATAAAGGGCAAAAAATTCATGATTTTTCTGAAGCATTAATTTAAGCACTTTCAGGCTCAAAGTTCCCCACTGGGTAAGTTTGTTGACGATCTAAGCATTTCCAAGGGGCAAATGTTTGTTTATAATACATAAAACCTTTTCGAGGAAAAAATTCCATTGTGAAAAAAATTTAACAACAACGCAAACAAAAGCGAAGCGTAGCTTAACATAAGCGGGGGGGGGGGGGAGGGAGGGGAGGGAGGAAGGGATTGATAAGAACTTATCGTAAATGAGAAGAAAGAAAAAAGTGCAGCGGGTATTGAACAAAAAAAAAAAATCTACGAAGTAGGCTAGTTGGTCCCTTCTAGTGATACACCGAAAGTTTCAGAAAAACGAAAAATTGTGGCCATTCTAAGAAACTTAATGATTCGATTTTAATCGTCGAATTCTCTAACACGAAAATAATCAATAAAACCTCATATATACCATTAAACTAAAAGCAGAGCAAATTTCATGTTTCAATACATCCAACTAAATAAAACAAACGCTACTTATAAACGCATAACCATATTTTTTTCTTCTTTTGAAAGGAATTTGAAAGCGCCATCAAAAACAATCGTTGCGAGACGATCCCGAAGCCATTTTCTAGCAAATGGCGGTTAAAAAATTACGATTGATCGTTGAGACCTCAGTTCGCCTCATACGTACTTAATTGTCAAGTATGACCATAGCACCTCCATCTTGATTAGGGAGTACCTCAGAGGAGGTGTCTGCAGTGCCTCGGGGCAAATTGAACAGCAACTTGAACATGCTCATGTTACAGTGCATAATGAGGTGAATGCTTAGCTCCATTACAAGATCGGGGTGGGGCAACTATCCTGCCGTTATAAATTGCACCATCGGATTTCATGAACATATCCGTTGTGGTCGGTGGATTAAAACTATCCGACAGACAACGACATAAATCATCAGGTGGATCAAACGTCGCCATTGAGTGCTTTTCGTACAAATTTGTAGAACAACGCTTAAAAAAGAGTGCAATGTGAAATGAAATAGCTACAGTGGACAAAGGAATAGAATGATAGCTTGTTTCAGAAGTAAATGCACTCAGTTCCTTTTAGATATAAAGATGTATACTTACAAATAAAACAAGTCAACAGTACAGCCTTCATGTACTTATATCAAAGAGAAAGCTCGGAGCAATAATGAATGACTCCGGAGTCGAACTCCACCATAGGTTTACTTTCATATTTCATTGTGGAACGAAAGTTTAATATGTGTGCAAGTGAATGACACCGCTCTGAATAAATTTTTTCCCAACTAAATGACCTCAATCCGGAGTCGCCAATTAACGGTTGGAAGTGAGAATATTTTCATATGCGACGTAAAATAAATAACCACTATGCTGAATTCAAAGTCAATACGAAACTATTTACAAATTACAGTACTAACAATAAGTAAAGATTTTTTGCTTATTTGGTTATGTCTCAATAGTTCCCATGGGAATTTTTTTTTTTGCCCATGAAGGGAATATTTTTGACGACATTTATAGTACAGTTGAAGTGATCATACGCTTCTTTCCGTCATCGTACTATTTGTGATTGAGGAATATTACATTGCAGTTGCGTTGCTATATTGCAATTGTGTAGCAAAATAATATTGCAATTGCTTGAAATTTTCGCATTGCACTTGCTCACTTTATATTTTAATCGTAATTAGTCACCTCATGTGATTGCCCGAAAGAGTAGGTGGAAGGGGAGTCGGGAGGAGGGGGCGGGAGGAGTTGGGGAGGATTTGCGGATATGAAACCTCAATACCGAGGCAGGCTGTAACCCGTTCGATGCATCAGAATGTATAATCTTTGCAAATGTGCATGCATTTAGAAGAGTGAGAAACATAAGAAAAAGGTTACAAGAACGGTGTGAATGCGTTTCTTCGATGAGAAACACTCCACTCCTCTCATATGGCTAAAATTTGATTGAGTCAAGTTCATCAGAAGCTGTAAGCATGCAAAAGTTACTGCACAAAATTAATAAAAAAGTGCCGCAACACTTGCGCCGGAGACATTTGCGCCAAAACTTACCTAGAGTGGAAAAAAACATAGCAATGCACTTTTTATGTGAATCTCGCATTACGTTGTTCAATCATTGTTTTACACTATGACCTTTAGTGACAGATGAGCTGATACGATATGTGCACATTGATAATAAATGAACCGACATTGTAATTTGACAAGAAATAATGAAACATGCGTAGTACCCCGTTCACATCTCACTTAAATCAACCAAAATGCCTCCCTATCAAAAGATTCATTTCTTCGATGCAATCGACTAAAAGTTGGCAAACAAGCCGATTGCAAGATATATGCAAATTTTTGAATGTTTGATCTAGAAGTTGATTTAATCAACATGCAAGGTTGATATAGAGTTGAAATTAGGTGCTGAATATACTTTAGTAGTTCTGAAACTGAAACTACCGAGGAACCGGAAGCATATACATATGTAAGGAACACAAATCTTTCATAGAGTTTCCACTGCATTTGTAAATTTTACGAAGTCAGGGCATAGCGTTATAATGTCTCTATCGCTGCGATTTTATGTGTCATGACAAGACACCTATTTGATGCTGTAACCTTCGACGCAATGAATTCAATTTTCCATGCATAAATTTAAGCATTTTTGCCGCACTATTGCAACTGCAATTATCGCATAGTGCAATCGCAATTGCAACTGTCGATCGATTGCAAGTATCGCATGGTTTAATTGCAGTTGTTGCATTGTGCACTTATCATATGATCGTATTGCAACTGTTGTATTGTACAATTACAATTGCCGCAAAAAGCATCGATGATGCACAATGATGGCAATGTGCAGCGCAGCAACACATATAAATCGATGTGTGACGTGCGACTAGCTGAGTGAAAAGAGCAACAAAAGTATAGCTGCAGAGTTGTGATGCGCCGCAAACGCATTTTGATGCATTGCGCTTACAGCGACTCGGCTATAGGTGTGCTTACGCTTCTTTTATTCTCAAGTTTGCATTTAATGCCTGCCCTTTATCGTAATTTAACGCATAAAACTTTTGCATTCCCACTGCTTGTGATATAAGTTGTTTGTTTGCTTCACTTTGTTTACTTCAGGAAGTGCATTTTTTACGTAATCACGCAAATTTCTGTCTCAACTTCACCTGGTCAAATATACTTTCACGAGAAAAAGTGAGCAGGAAGGAATGAAAGAGTGGTGGCCACAAAGGAGAAGGACGCAGGAGAGTGGTTATGGCTGGTAAGAGATGATCATGAGAAATAGAGTGATGGGGTGGAAGAAGATAAATGTGACTGTTCTGTTGGAGGTTGGGGGGGGGGGGGGGGGAAGGTAGAAGAGGCATATGTGACGAGGTAATTTGACGCGACGTCTTACCGTCGAAATAATCCCATCAAATAAGATAAAGAATTTGTTGCATATGTCGAGCGTCGTCTGGACAGATGATCTACGCAAGTGTCTCATCGATGCATATCATTCACGACCACCATTATGGAATCATTTCGATGCGTGCTATAAAAATTCCGCACTCACTACCGATCTTCGTAATGAGGTGGCAGCAATTTTAAGTGCAAAAGCATGCGTGCAAATTTCAGGTATGTTTGTTCTTTTATTTTTTATTAAATTGTTTGGAGACTAATAACTTCGCTCGTTTGTTTTTCATTATTCATTCTTGTAAATTTGCATATGCAAAGCACATCCTGTCGATGTCATGCTTGGGCATGTTTGTCTGCATTTGTGTCTGTCTGTTGGATAGACCCAACTTGAGAAGCACCAAATTCGTGAAATTTAGCGGGTACTAAAATTTGCATAAAGATTTAAGTGCGTTTCACAATTGGCTGGATTGCATTTTTCATCACCGTCGTTCAAATGGACGAATCTACTGTTAAAAAAGTTTATATGAGCGGTCAGTTCAATTAAAATATGAACACATTACCACGCAAACCATATTAATTGTCGGCAAATTTTAAAACTAGTCCGACTGAAATAGAAAAGCGCATATTGCGCCAGAAGAGCGCACAGGCGCGCTTTTTTAATAGCCTAGTGGATAATATTCGCAATTTCTTTAAGCATTGGCGATGTGTTTTTTATACATTCATTTAATATTTTATATTTCAAGAAAAAAACTTTGCTCATTAAATTCGAAAATTTCATCGATTCAGGTGATGAAGTAGCGAAACAATGGAAATCGCTCAAAGATCAATACCTACGATTTCTTGGTAAGGTGAACCGCTTCAGTGTTGGCCTCGAACGGAAATTACCGAAATTTAAATTTTCACGACGACTACAATTCTTCATGCCACCTCGAGCAGCTATGTTCTCTCAGTATGTCTCTTTCTTTCTTCTTCATTAATTAAACGCCTAAACGTGGGCAATAAAGATCGTTCATTAGATGTGTTTTCTGATGTCAGACTTTGAGTGTTAATGATTATAACCGATATATCTGCTCACAGAAAAATTCACTCACAGACTATTGGCATCTAAGACTATTGGCATTTACGGTCGTAACTGTAAGTTTTGCCGAGGATCATATTCCACTTTGAGGTAACCTTTTCCCACTTAGTCGATCAGCCATTCTAAACAACAATAATCACCTTGATATGTGCAGCTCGTATATCTTCAGGTTGGCGAATGCAAATTGGGAGGTGGAAAACCCACCGTCGTTATCAGCACGCGAAATAAAAAATGAAATAAACGGTGAGGTTACGGAACCGATAGAAATAGCAATTACGTCACCTTCGTCGTCTTCTCAAAAGAGAAAAAATACCGAGCAAGAATTGGAGCGATCAGAGAGAGCACTCGAAATAACCGCAAACGGTGATGTTGTACAACGAACAACCGAAAGAGAGAGAGACGTATACGATAGCCTTGGTTAGTCGTTCTTCATATCTTTGCCCCTTTGTTTTGCTAACTAATTGAGATGAAATGAATAAAACACCACTTTGAGATTTGTAATATAATAAAAACAAGTGGGATTTTTCAAAGCGTTATTGCGCTCTGCTTTGTTCCGGTTTTTTGCATGACTTGGATTTTCAGTTTTGATCGCGTCAGGTACCCTTATCAGCGTCAGGTAACTAGGTAGCATTATCCCATCTCAGGTTACCGCCCCAGCAGTTGTGCTGTATTTTCCAAGTTGATAAGCGTTCCTTAACGCGCTTGTCAACCTGTTGCTGTTTAATGATTTAAAATGACGAAAGTTGCAGTTAAAGAAGCTTCCAGGTCAAAGAAGATATTATATCATTCCTTCTTTTAGAAAAGATTTGTCGACCACCTCTATATCTTGTCTATAGACTTAGGAACAATTAAATAGCTCAGATAGATCCGTTCTGGATCGAGGACAGCCGAGGTTATTTTGTTTATTTGCACCAAACAGTACTTAAATTTTTACATACTTAAAAATCCTTTAGTTAAATACATAAAGGTTATAAATAAGTCTTACATAGATTAATTCACTTATTTTTCACTTAAATAAGCGATTATTGTAATAATATAAATGAAGTTTTTCAAGGGGAGACGTTGGCCGACAGTCTTCGAACAACGTACGAATGCAGTCCATTGGAGGGTATTGAATATAAATGTGAAATACTCGAATTGATCACTAAATATGAGAGGAAGAAATTGCGCCTGTAATTTGCATAAGATTGATGATGCACCATGCTCAATGAGTGCCGATTCGTTTTTTTTTTCTTCATTTTCGGAAGACAGGGTGGGATACTATAACAACAAATAATATTGCATTTGTGTCGGGACTTTCCGCATATTTTAGAGGTTTGGATGAGTGACGATTTGTGAGGGAAAATAAAATCGAAGCGGAGTTACAAAACTTTTTACAGCTATAAATTAAAAAAAAAGAAACTTTTGGAAGTTAAATGTTACGCTTCATTTGTTTCTAATGAAATTTGAAAATAAAGTTTCTTGAAAGCCCAAATTATTTGTTGTTATGGCGCTTTTAGTGAACTCATTATTTTTAGGCCTTCGTTAACCTCGCTGATAGTATAATTGCACAAATATTGTATTGTTCATTAAAGGTAAACATAATTTACAGCAAAATTCTTTGGAAGGTAACGGTGCATGTCCCCTTAACAGGTACCCCTCACTGTTTGAACATTCGGATGTGCTCAGTTTCCACATTTTAGCTGTATATGTAAGAAAATGGCCTAATTTATCTAATTTTCGAGCTTTTGCTCGATGACTCGACCTGTCGGAGGCGATTTCCTCAAGCAAAGACCCTCTGAATCATCAAAAATCCGGTGAATTCGGCGTCCAGTATGATAATGAAAGAAATAATTCGAAACGATTAACTCGATTTATCTTCTTCAGGCATTTTCAATAATAATTCTGTAAAGTTTTTTCGATGCAATAAAATAGCGGTTACATATTCCTATAGTTGATATTCTTTAATAACTCTTTCCTCGTTTTTGCTTTTTGAGGATCCTCTTCGCCTTGATATGTTTCATCTGAGAGCAGCTTATCTGTTCGATTTTTACAAGTCTTACGAGCTTCGATCTGAGGTTATTTGCACTCGGCCAACAGACCTATCCGACTTTTTGTCTATTTTTGAGGTCTTCGGGCAATTATTTGGGAAATCAATTTCGTGTTATACGTTCGGCATCCTTGATTTTATGAGTTCCTTATGGCTTTTAATAATCAATATACTTTTCTCTGTATGGTATCTATTACAACACATCAACTTATTACTAAATTTTCCTAAAATTGTGCAAATAAATTGTAACCGATGAAACGTAAAACAGCATCAAATTGTTCGTTAATAAATACAAGTGTGTACGCTAACAACGAAGTTAAAACAAAAATTTTTAAATTATTAAACCCAAATTTCATTTCAAACCTAAATTTAATATCAGAATATAAAGTAATTCTATAACCGGCAATCAACGATCCCAAATATGCAAATAATATAACCATAAGATGAATAACAAAATCATATAACCAAAATCAAACGTTTATTACCATGAAAGCATTTACAGATTTCTAGATTTATTTAAGTTTTGAGTACCACATTGCTCTGAATCTTCATAATCAAAAGATAAGGCAACATATGGAAAAGTTGAACTGAGCTAATTCGGTTGTTCTACTTTCATCTGGAAAACGCGAATCATCATTCTGTAGTCTTTACCACCGGTTTTCCATTCTCCCATTTCGTTATTCGTAATGATGCAGGCGCTTTTCCATGTGCGTCACCCTGCAATTAGACAATTCTTTAGACAAGTTGGCAGGCAATCTTGGATAATTTTGCAAATGGTTTTACATAAGTTAACAGGTGATCTTAGATAAGCTGATAGATGATGTTAGTAAGTTACAGGTAACCCTTACTGTATCCGTCATGATACACCTTATGGAGGTATCTCGAAATAATTGACGAAAAAACTTAGAAACGGATGAGACCATCGCTAAAATTGTTATCCTACCCACCAGATGTAATAAAATTCGAAGGAAAAGAGACCTTTTTCAGCAATTCAAAAAATAAATCCAGAAATCAAAATAAAAGATTTGCGAAAAAAGTTCAACGAGGAACGAAACTGAACCTTGATGCACTTTCTGGTAACAGTAGCAGCAATCTGCGAAAAGCGTACATAGGTGATACCAGCACTGCGCCAGAAAGTCATTGCTCACTTGTTGAAGTTGCGACGAAGAAGGATTCAGAATCACCTCTGAAACCCTAAATTCATCAACTTTTAGCAATTGTACATTCGGCTAATCGAAATATCATCGAATCACATCAGTTAAAAAAATAAATATCTAACGCTTTCGAGTAATATATTACTATTAAGGATGTTTGCAAATAATAACGTAATTACTATTAAGTAATAATTAGTGCTCTTTCAAAAAATCTATGGCTCTTATTGCGTGTATACACAAAATAAAGCGCATGCAGTATCATTCACTTCCCTTCCCTCGTCGCTCGACTGCCATCGCCGCAAGCGGGATTCGGGTTGCACGGTAAAACGAAAACAAATTATAACAAACGCATTGATAGGCTATTCTAACCACTAGTCTAAGTGCAATCCCTCCACCCTCCCCCCCCCCTCTCCTTATTGGTCTAAATATATCTCCCCCCGTTTCAACGCCATCCCTAAAGTCATTCTGAGGAAACGATCAAATACTAACTTTACCTCATTCCCTTCTTATACTTTCATAAAAGAAGAAGATCACTTTAGCAGTTTTATCGTAAATAAAACAAATACCTAATAACTTTCCTCTTAATATCTCATGAAAACATTTGATCCTGTGTTAGTAAAAAAAAATCGAATTCATTTATAAATAAATAAACAAGAAAGATTTCGTCTCTATGGATTGGTGAGGACGATTTTTTGAATACCACAAAAAACGTGCAATGACTTACTCATTTTCTCATTATGCAAAATATTCCAAAAGAAATTTGCATTTAAAGAAAAAAAAGAGTAGAATAGTACATCACCACCTTAAAAGAAAAAACAGCACATCCTTAACTGAGATTACTTCGATAATGATAATAATAGATATTAAATATGAAATTGAAATATTTAATTCACTTAGTAATAGTAACTCATAATAACTGTAATAAATTATATGATAGCCATAGGTAATTAAATGTTCGCAATTACATCGTCGAGCAATTTGCAAAATTCATTACAACCATTTGCCGGAATGGATTAACATTCGACCCAGAGATGAATATAGGTGATCTATAAGACTAATATTCCATAAGTTTGCATAGCATTTCGCATAAAATGTTATTAGTTACCCAATCGGCCAGGTGTAGCACCTTTGAATTCTACGAATTCGTTGTAACAAACCTGAAGGGCTGTTCTTCGAGAAGGAAAGCCGACACCCGTTCGCTCCTCTCCCTCCCTTACTCTCTCTCTCCCCATATGTATATATATAAACGGAAATGGAAATGAAGCAGGGTGGGTATTGAGGAAGAAGAGGGAGCGAAAGAGAATAACCACAAAACATCTACAATTAGCTCAGTCAGATTACTGCAACAACATCTAATTCCGTCCAGAAATCCGAAGTCTTCGTAATAAAAGTATAAAATCCCTATCACAAATAGTCGTCATATTCCCATCATATCGAAATCATCCTCAAAACAAATTGACGACGATGAAGGACTCAGTTTCTGGTGAATGATGCACTCCTTTCATAGTGTCCTGCTTCATACGTAGAACGTCAGCGAAGATACCACTTCGACAGGTGGAGGTGGGGTACGATCACCTGAAGTAAAATAATAATTCATCACGTCAACGGAACTAAATAATTCCACCTGATGTCAATTAGTGCTTATAACCTATATTTAGCACTTCAGCTCATCGCAATCCTTCGTCTTCTTCAATCCACCCCCTCCCCTCCCCTTCCGATCGCCGGTGGACGCAACAAATCAACCACCCCATAGCCCAACTATGCATACGCACAGTATTTAGTAACATGCGGTCGAACAATGGCTCTACCTATGACAACCAATCATCATTTGATCTTCGGTTCAGTCCTACCTATAACCATACAACTTCGAACCACTCACAACCCACAATCTCAAGTGGATAGATTTACCTCCGAAGCAAAAACTGTAGTTTCCATACTGATCTTATTCTATAGGTCGTCCAAAGTACACTTTAAACATCCACAGCACGGGAACTTTTGAATACCAAAAGCTATTGCCAGAAGAAAATTGAGCTAATCAAAATTTACTCGGTGCTAAAATTTTATCTGAACCATTTAGTGGTATTCTCTGACATATGACAGGACAGCCCACCGGCGAATCAACCGGTTCATGCACTTACGATCGGATGATGTATGTGCATGAATGAATGAATCTTTGATACCCACAGACCGACCTCGTCACCCAAATCATTTACAGACTCATCTGTGAGCCGTTTAACGATTTAAACCGAATCAACAAAAATGCACCGAGATGGAGTCTCATTTTGAATATTTTAGTAAGATGCAACTCTAATCTGTTATAAAAGTCGCCACCTCCACATAAATATGAAAAGTTGATCCCTCATAGTTCTGAAACGCTGTAAACTACTACCGCAGCAAGATGAAAACTTCGAGCAGAACCACCCCTTCCCTCTTTTCAATAAGTGCCCTTCACCTCCCGAAAAACCACCGAGACCTGCTTATTCCGTTGAAGTGGTATCATTCATTGTCCACCTTCTTTAGTTACACCACTCCTGAAGAAACGTTACTTCTAGGACTTGCCAAGGCAAATACGCTTGTAGCAACCTCACCTGTCACGAACAATTAATACTAGCGAAACACTTCAGCTTTCATAAAATTCAAAGAAGGTGCTGAGTTTGCAACAGCCTTGATGCTTCATATAATCTTATTAACCGAATAGTCGAGTCTAATGTGCCATAAATTCTTTTGCCCTTCACTGGCTACTAATCTACTCCTCCCCTTCTCCTATATGACTATCAACTAAAGCCGCAAAGGCGTTTCGCCTTCTTTTCTTCTTTTTTTTTTTTGATTTCATAGTAGGCAAAGTGGGTGAAGCCCGATCCTGAGTTGCGGCCGGCTGCAACCTGAACCGGATAGGAAATGCAGAAAAATAAAAGTTAGAAAGTCCATACACTGACTTCGTTAACCTAAATGAAATACATCCCTTCCCCCACTCCCCCCTCCAAAAAAGGACTAGAATCGAACAAATCACAGGAAGGCAATAGCCAATTCAAGTCGATCATTTTCCACCCTCATAGCACTAAACTTATGCAAATTTAGATATTTGCATACGATAGTTGATTGCATTTTCTCACAAATAATTGCAACGTAAATAGCAACGTTTGCGTAATGGTTTGTATAGACAAATAAGCAAACTCTCGACGAATAATTCATTGCTGAGCCGACCCAATTCCTTCAACGCAGCCGCAATGCAAAACATCTCGTATTCGAAAAAAAAAGGAAGAAGAAATACCTTCCCCAAAAATTACAGAACAATACAAACTACAAAGATTATGTATTTTTATAAGCAAAAAAAAAAACCGATAATAAATTAAAGTTAAAAGCATTGCAAAAAGCAAAAAAAAAAAACCCAAAGCAGAAAGCGCAAAAAAAAAAATCGCCATGACGCTTAATGACTTTTGCAATCTTTTAAAGTCTTTTATTAGCATCATTTTGATAGCATTTCGATAATATTTATGAAAATCTCAAATTTAAAAAAAAATTTTTTTTTGAAAGATTTCAGTCAAAAATATCGAAATTCCTGAAATTTCTCATAAAATTCAAATTTCGCGATCTCTCTAAAGTATAAATTTCTCGGAATTTTTTTTTTTTAAATCTGGATATTTACTCCAAATAACTATTTCAAGACACAATGCTTTTGAATGTAACAAAAACTTGACTACTAAAAAATGTCGATTAGACCTCTCATCTTAGCCTAAGCAAAGCATTTACGGGATGCATTATAGCTATAAATCGAATAAAACATTTCTCGACACGCTAACCTTCAGATCCAAGATGGAAACGTATAGTGGAACGTGATTTGCCCGCCGGGCAATTATAACGCCCCAATTACAAATAACAAGCAACCAATCTACACAACATCAAACATGCTCAACAATAAGTGCGGATGGAAAACATTGGAGAACATGGAAATCCCCTATGACAGACGATCGTTTCTGCTATTTCTCCAACATTTTTTCTTCGAGATTTTTTTTTCAACGTAAAATTCCGAAAAAGTGAAAAATATTTACGCCGTGAAAAGACAACAAAAATATGAAGAAATTTAGTTAATTTTATAAAAAAATTGCGGAAAGAAAATGAAAAATTCGTAAAAGAAAATTTCATTGCTTTAAAACTGTTACAAATAAAATGAGAAATCGGCTTTTTTCTAAAGTCGAAAGAAAAATTTTGGCATTTAGGGATATATCAATGAACCGATTGAAATATATTCGCCACTATAAAATATTCAACAAAAACGATGAAAGATAATAAACCCGAGACGTTCGAAAAGGGCTTAACAATAGAAAGCAAAATGCCCAAAATCAAGGCCGATTGTTGTAACGCAATTTTTTGGAACGCCATAAATGAATTACATTATGGTACGATGCACGCTCGTATACGCATACGCAAACGCAAATGCACATAAATGAAAATCAATAGTAATTTATGCATCGAAAACTATAAACTACAAAATGTGCGGAATACTGCATCATAAGCACGTGTTATGCATTAACTAATAAAGCCATTAAAATTAGTTTCAATCCGAATCAAGAAATTTAACTGCTTTAAAAAATTTTAGTGCAAAAAATTGCCCGCAGTTAATATTCGAATTTTTTGGCAACCGATAATTATTTATTCCATTCTATAAAATTCAAAACATTTTGGAAAAACGCCAATTTAAGTCGAAAAAAATTTAATAAACATATATGAGTCATTAATGACTACGAACAGTGAGAAATGAAAAATAATCAGGGAGAAAAACAAAAGAATGAAATAAGAAAAATAAACAAATACAACTGATATATAATATAGAAAACATTTCGACTGACTGACTAAAAATTCAAATTACTAGTAAATTATACAATTATATATTGTATATGAATAGGAATGCAAATCACAGAAGTTGCAGAATAAGAAATAATATACACGCGCCAAAAAAAAGCAGTTTTAAAAATGAGTGCAGAAAAAAAAAGAACTCGACAGAGAGATGTGACCTATGGTTGTGAGGCGGCGGCAACTTAGCAAAACATATTAAGCGCATGGATGGCGGGCGCCACTAATAGTTCCGAAAAATTCTGTATAATGATTTCCTAATGCGTGAAGACCCGCTAAACGAATTAAAGATCATAGACCAGATAGCTGCCTAGAGAAGAGAAGCTTGAATCTTAATCGAGGATAAACTCATATTCTCCAATTTATCAAGAAATCTAATTCACTGATCGAAAAAACAATGGAAACATCAATATTGAATCAATGATTGTTCAGATCATCAACCTTTACCTCTTATGAATCGAGCGTCTGAAGGCAAGAAAAGAATCGTCAAACAAGCATGAAAGAAGAAAACAAATAAACAAAAATAAACCGACGAATAGCAGCTGAAAATCACAAAAGCGAGCTAGCGTATAGCGTCCACAACCGACATATATCTTAATGCCTCGTTTCGAGCAATGCGAAGCTCTGCTTGTAATAAGTGTCTAAAGCGAGCAATGAAACGGCTGCTCCTTGCCACCACCTGTGAATAATCCGAACCTGCTTACCACCAGAGACGATCATCACCAAACCATCACGCTTGCACCGCTGAAAAACCACATTCCAGTTAGTGACAGTCTGTATACATACCACATTTAATAGTTAAACGTTTATTAGCTTTCTCTCGCCTTATGAATATTTATCTCTTTTCCTCCCTAACAAATGGCTTCCCTCCCCTCATATTCACTCTCTCAATGCCTGCTTATGCCACCTTTCCAGCAGTCTACTACTGGTCCGTTAGCTTTAAATTGCTCTGAAACGTTTCCTTGTTTCTTCATTTCGCAGCTAATTCAAGAACGCAGCTATAGGAAGACGACGGCCATATAAGAAGCCCTCAACGATAAGATCCGATTGGTACTCAATGGTGCTGCAATAAGCAAATACTAGCATAAACACCCCTCGATAAGACAACTGTGGACTACAGCAATAAACCTCTGCAAACAACATAAACAAGTTAGGACAACGCAACAGGGATTCTCACTGCAACCCCCCCCCCCCCTCCTTTCCTTCTGAAACATCTTCCACAGAATGCCATCCTGATTGCCCATCCTCAGGAAGCCACCATTGCTTCAATCAGTAAGAATATCAGAAATTTGTGTAATCCATCATACCACCTATAAAATCCGGCAAAAAGAACGCAAAAGGGAAACGCATTATACAATTGCGATTGCAAATTTCTGTCGTAAATTCATTTTATTTCATTATGACGAAACAAATTCATCATTAAATTCAACAATATAAAGGAGCTGAAAATTTTAAAAAAAATATTCAAATCGCTTTCTATTCCAAACCATGAGATTCTTATTCTTCCCCACCAAACCACGACTAAGGGTTTGCAAATGCAATACTAGATGGCGCTTATATCTATGCTAACTGCAATCAATCAAACGTGCAATCAATTATAAAATGATGAAGAAAACATCCGCAAAAGAAAGAGAAGAGAAAGTGCAACAAAGCGCAATACAAACATTCTCTATCTTTTCAGTGATGTCCATTTATTTCATGCAGTCCCCCTTCCCTTCCCCCAGTTGCCTCCTCACTCCCGTCGAGCATTTGTTCCTTTATCATCCACAGCGCGTCACAACTGCGTCATGATATGTTACCTATCACTCCTGTGATTTCAGTGGTTATAAGAACCCGCTAATGTCCTTCGACAACCCTGCCTGGATACCTGCAGATGAAGCGTTACTATATCATCGAACTTATCAGCACCTAATTTCGCCGTATATGCTGCATTCCTTTGTAACGACGTTTCGTCACTTAACTCACTCTTTATTTTGTTGTTCGCCCTTTTCAACCACATGATTTTACGTACTCAGAAAGCTTTTTCCATCACTTCACAACACGATTGCAGGAAAAACTATATCCCAACATGGCTTTCGCTATATTTGTGAAGTAATGAATATAAGGGTTCAGAGTTGATAGCAGGCTGGATTTTGTCTTATTCTCATTCGATATTCCCTGAAAGAGATTCCATCTAACCCCCCCCCCCCCCAAATAGTACTGCTTAGCCCATACTAGTAATTAGTCAAACCACCTCTGTTCTCTCGTCGATCGCCGGTTTCACACTGATCTATATTGAAGTCCATCGAACGTTTTCACCAATCTCTGGCAATAAAACCAAAAACTAAACAGAGAAATATTTCAACAAAAATACAAGCGGGATTAGGTTATCTCCTTAGTTTGAAATGAAGAAGAAGAACAGACACACAGACGAGTGTCGTGAAAATAATACAGAAGTGAGAAAAGAGGACAGGAAAACATCAAATTTTCAGAGAGTCTCATCAAATATAAGTTATATCAAAAGAATAGAAATGACAGGTTCAAACATTACAAAGTTGGAAAGTATCAGGGGGGAAACAGACGGCGAAGGAAAGAAAACATCACACAGAAAACAAATAAAGAATAAAAGTAAAAACGAAATTCCCAATGAAATGCATTGGAAATAAACAGGCCACATTTAGATCGCCTAAGTCATCAATTCAGACAGACAAAAGGATGAACAGAGAGATAATTCGAACAGAGATGAGGGAAAAGAAAAATAAGCACCTCCTCATCAAAAAAAGCCAACTGCTGCATCAAGGATGTAGAAGAAATTGACGCATACAAAGGAAATTCTATAGACAAAGATGGATACATATCCTCTCATGCTCTCTGTCTATTCTCCTCGTATTATGTATGTATAGATGAATAAACACATGCTTGCGTGTGCACATATATGCGCATATACTTCCCACAACTGCTGCAAAAAACTCACCTCTATGAGCCAACATCAGCATCCACAACGCTCTTTAAAAAATGACCTCAGAAAACAAAACAAGTAAGGAGAAACCTACCATTCATAGAAGCGACGTTTGCTGGAGGCTGACCTAAACGTTGAGCAGGTGATGCAGCACCAGGTGTCGTTGGTACAGCACCAGGCATTGGCATCGGATAATGCTGACCTGGTCGGATCGGCTTCGCTAAAATTTTTAAAACGATTTAACGTAATTAAAAGCATACGTTACCGCAGAGATAAAACCTTTTGAAAAGAGCATTTAACTGTCGACCTATCATACTACGAAAAAAATATAAGCCATACTACCTTATAACTGCTTAAAAAATAGATGACTGCCTACTTTCCAATTTTGCAAGATGAGGAAAAGTTACGCTATCAAATCCAGATTCTGATCGTTATGCTATCACATCCGAAAAAACTTCAAACTAACCAAAAAAAAATTCAAGACTTACCAATCTGTGGAGCAGCGAGACCTCTTCTAGCAAGATTTCGCTGACGTACCGCCTCCTTTATGCGTTCAACCTCGTGCTGATACCTGAAATTGGCACTAGTTTATCACACAAACAGTTTCATAGTTCAACCACCACTATTAAATATTTTCTTGCCCCATGCTTATCAACCAAAATCCTTTTTAAAACTCAACTTTTCCATCAGCAAATTTTTATGTTCGCCAACGCCGTTATGTTTCCCACTGAAAGGTATTTGAAAGCGGTAAAATTGAAAATATACCCAAAATGAGATGCAAAATCGATTCAAGCAGTGACGAATGCCAATCCCCTCAAGAAATATTCGATATTTCTTTCAAAAATCAATCGCCCCCTAACGGTTTACTGAATTCTAAATATAATTATAATTAGAAAAACAGCTGAAACAATAAAAAGTGAGTGAAACAAAAGTCGAACTTTTTCCTATCCCTCATCGTATTCTCTTTCGCCTCTTTGAGAGCCGTTTCGAGAGTTTTTACTCTATCCATCGTTGCACGTAAACGTTTCTCCATCTTTGGCAACTCACAACGTAGATCAGCATTGTCTCGCACCAACTGTAATTTCATTATGCTACTCCATCACAATTCATCTTTCAACCATTACAAAAACAGAGGTTCAACCTGGCAAAAATAGATTTTAAAAAAATAAAATAAAAATATTTGCCCAACTTCCTGTACAACTGAAACCACAAAAATAAACAATATTTTTCCGATACAACGAAACGACTTTGGGCACCAAATATTTCTGCTAAGGGTTAACATAAAAGCACATCAAAATACACAACTATACGAGAAGTGCTCCATATGAGGAACAGTGACGCTAATTAAGAAGAGACAAACCTGTTTGTGAACTTTGGTGAGTTGATCAAGATTGTTCTCTAAGAAAATGATCTTCTGTTTCTGAGCTGGAGATGACAAATATTCATCTTCGCTCGGCTCAGTACCTGTCGGCGTACGTTTTATGCGCTGCCCAATATCTTGCACGAACATCTTTCGTAGATTATGCAATGTTTGCAGTTCCTTTGCAACAGTCTCTTCCAAACCTGAAAGCTTTCCTTTACTCTCAACAAACAAACGATGGTCACTTCCGCTTATCTGTCAGGAACAAATAAATCCTTATCAAAGAATAAAACTTATCGGAGATTAGAATTCGCTCAATACCTCATCTAGCAAAACGTGAAACCACGCAAAATATGGTACCAATAAAGTTATTTTCAAGCAAATAAAGAAAAAAGTGTCCACCTTTAAGATCACTCTTCGCTTGTTCGCGTTTTTCGGAAAGCCCCGATAACTCTTTGATGCGTTTCTCTCGCTCCACCTCATCCAGCTTGAGCTTCTCGTAGTCAGACTGTAGTCGTTCTTTTACCACTTGTAGCTCTTGTAGAGATGCCTGAATTGAATTACAATACTGATAATGAAGAATGATTCACTCAAATGTTTTCCCATAAGGTTTTAAACGAAGCAAATTAAATATCAGTCAAAACTATTATGTTTATAATAAGTGAGATTTTTTTGTAAAATAATGCAAGACAAATTTTATAAATTAATACAAAAAACTTGCTTAAACATTAAAAAGACTTGTAATGATACTGTCCCATGCTTAAAAAGATCAATCCTACGTGCTAGCAAAACAGGATTGTTTTTTTTTTTTTGAATGGGAATCTTTCGTTTTTGGGGCAAATAGCAGATAAAATGAGGTATGAAGAGTGGGTAAAGGTTTTAAACCATATTGTTTTGTACCTACTTCAATAGCTTCCTTTCCCCAAGTACTGTTCTTCCACTAAAAATGACCGGAAACTAATACACGCTTATGTAAGCCTATCAAAGAGAAAGGCGTGATACGCGCGAACTGGCGCACGCACGCGGCGATGGCGACCACACCGCCGTGCGCCTTTCTGAGCTGTTCCACGCCATATCCCAGCTTCGGATGGACCAATTTTGACCCGGCCTTGACTAATTAACTTCACAGGATATGAGGCAAAATGTGATACGTGAGACAGTGCAACACGTGCTAGTAGACCGGTGAAGAGAACTAACCGTAAGCTCTTCGATCCTTTTGCTTTTTTGTGCGATTTCATCCCGAAGTGCAGCCACCTGTTTAGTATGCTGCTCTTTGGCCTCATCACTTACGTGCGCTTCAACGTCACCTCCACTTGCCGCGAGTTTCTCGTTCAGTGCATCCACCTTTAGTATATTTTTCTATCAAACTCTCCTATTCAATACTCCGAATGTGAGTTAAGGTGAAACACACTGACCTAATGATCTACTTATTTAGCCCTTTTCCGCCTGCCTATTTCACCTTAAAAAGCATACCGCAAGGAACCGTTGCAAAGCGCAAGAATGCTTTACGACCACACTTCCCCGCCCTCAGTCGATCACTGAATTTCACTCTATGCTCAATGCAATAGTCGGGTAGCAATGCCCGTCTCATAAGCTTCAAATAAATAATCAAAAGAGATTAGCTACCTGTTCCTCGAGTTGCCTTTTTGTCTTTTCTTGCTCGGCAATCGTCTCTTGCAGCGTTTTATTTTTGAGTTCGTTCTGTTGCAATTGCAGACGGCATTCAGCGAGCTCCTTTTCACTTGCTTCTAAACGTTGCGCTACATCACCAGAACCCGACTCCAGATTTGATACCTTCTGAAAAGTAATCATCTTTTATAGCTAATTTCAACCTCTTGTGGAACTTAGCAAAACGCATATCCGACCTGCAGAATGCCAATCACGCATGTACATGCACGTTATATATATATATATATATATATATATATATATATATATATATATATATATATATATATATATATATATATATATATATAAAATTAGGAAATTCCATAAACGGATGAAAATTAGGAAATTTCACCGAGCAAATCAAGTAGTGATACTGAAAATGAGCTAAGTACCACACTTTTCAAGTTGGTAATGCCCCATTATAATGAAACAAATATTAAACTAAAATAATTAAACAAAAACATCAATTTCATGGCAATTCCCCCCTCAAAACACGTCTCCAATCACCATCATAACACAAAACCCTGCATGCTATCCGAATATTCCCCAAACAATTCAAAGCATCATGGTACATTACAAAGCATTTCACCGCTTACCGAAGGGGCAACCCAGAAGAAGTAACAAAAGGTTTCACATATTTCTAGATGATTTCGACTAGGCATCACCGGTCGCCGCAAATCTCCAACATAATATTCTTTCGTTTTCTGAAAGTATTGTCTTTCGTGATGAATCTCATTCGCTAGCAGCAAATCTCTATATTGCTACGGAGGCTCTAATAGCCCATAATGCTCATAAAGTTGTGAGAAAAAAAATGCAACCTTTTTAGATGGGAATCGAAATTCATCAAAAACGTGATAAAACCAACCTGCAGAGTGGATTTGAAATCGGCGCTAAGTTTTGAAATGCAAATACGCGCATGTGCAAAAAGCTCCTCATCGAACGGCTTCTCGCTCGCACCCTCGAAATTGTACTGCAAATTCGACAACATCAGTGAGCACCGACCTCACAGATTGCAGCAAAATGTATACCAAAGACATTTCGTGTATTTCTCTACTTGCGTCAGTATGGGAACTATAATTTAAGTTATTTTTATTTATTTCAATCAAAACGAGACTTATTCCGCCACCCTCGTCCCGATGAGAGTGCTGGGCGAGGTGGTTCGATTGAGCGCAGCCACTAAGTCTGGTCAAAGCTTACTTGCAACCGACCACGCAGCAATCACCACAAAAAGACAAATGGGTTATTCATAACGAATGAGAAAACTGCAGCTAGAATTACGTCGGCGGTACTGAAAGATTCAAACGGGTGACAAATCGAGAAAAGAATGCCTTATAGGATAAGATCGCAATTCGAAAGATCTATGGCGAGTAACCAAAAAATCTCACATGCAATAACCGAATACAAAATCCCACACTTCAACTAATGGGATCGAAGGTGAGGAATCCCTCTCCAGCAGTTAGCATTTTACCTACAGCCTTTCTAATCCTAATCTATTTCCTCTCATCATTCAAAATACAGAACACCATAATAATTCAAATAAACTTTTTAGAATCTTCTCAAAATTTTTATGAAAGCCCTCATCACCAACCAGTTGCCCACCCTTAATAATCGTCGACTAAAAATAAAATAATACTCACCTTCGCCGCATTTGCATAATTTGGACTAATCTCAGAGAGATCTCTGAGCATACTCTGCATCGCATCCGTTATTCTCTTCTTCTGTGTGCTACAGCTCTCTCGGAGTGCTTCCAACTCGGCAGTCAACTCAACCATCTTTACATTCTTCTTCGATAAATCATCCTAAAAAAGATCCTTAGTTGCATCTCAACACAAACAATGAAATCTTGCGAAGGCATGATGCCTAAGGTTAAAAAACAATCAACACAAAATAACTGCAACGGAAACCTCTGCCTCCTATCATGTCTATTATCACACTAATTTGTTACTATCATTACTACTAACTTCACTACAATTCACCTTCAATTACTTCAACTCGCCTCACGTCACTCAGAATTTCAGTAGAAGAAAATATCGCTTCCATAGATACATAAATCTGGGACACAATTTTAGAGCTTAAACATTGAACATAACGTTGTCGACAAAACGGATATATCCTTAAATAAATTTTGTGATCCTCCTCAAAAAGAAATCCTTCTTAACACTCCTCTCCTCACCTCCCCTCATAACAGCCAAAAGTAAAGCAATTACGGATATTAGGGGCAAAACTCTGGGTTTTAAATCACTAATTAAAAAAAAGACGAACACTAAGTTGATCATTTTCACGTGATTTCTGTTCGGCCTCCTGAGTTTTCATGTCATAGTTCATCGCTAGTTCTTCAAGCGCTGTGAGCACTTCTTTCGACTCCTCTTTCGATGCTTCATTCTCACTCTGAATTCGCTGTACCTCCGCCTGAGCGTTTTCATAATCGAGCTTGATCTGCTTGATCAATTCCTCCTGAAATTACTTACTACCTTATATGTGAGTCAGTGATGAATTAAAAAGTATTATGCATTTAGAAACATCTCAACTATAAGTGCCCTTGAAAAGTATGAAATCGAGTTAAATCTTTTGATTACTCTTTCCCTCCTCTCCCTCTCCCCACTTTCTAATATGCTGGGAAAACTATAGTATAAATTCTCAGCCAAACAGACGGGTCTATTCCTATACTATGGAGTATCAGGTAATGCACATATGCTGATGAAGGATTATCTTTAATTACAGTGATATCTCTCGTTTCATCTAATTTTACCAACAAATGCTTCACGTGACATATCAGCGTATACCTGTTTCCCTTTTTAATCGAATTATGAATGTTATGATCAGAAAATTGTGTATGGCAGTACGAAATTGACGGCACAACTTCAGTAACTATACATTTCAATATTTGAATAACGAAGTGTTGCAAATTGTAAAACATCAGCACTGCAAAAATAAAACTACAGATATATGCGAATGCATCATTACGTAAATACTTGCACATGCCAACAAACCTGCTCATTCATTTGCTGTTTGAGACGCTCAGCCATTTGGGAGTGAAGCGTAATCTCATCGTCTTTCTCATCCAGCTGCAAGTAAACAGTTTATTTGTCTCTCCGTTAACAGAACTTCATATTTGCAAACGAAAGTAATTTTTTCATTCCATTATCTATTATATAGAGAATTATCTTCAAAAAATACTATGCCTTAAATTAAATTAATCATCATCAGATGAAAACGCGAACAATGTGGACGTTTGGAAGTTCAAAATTTTTCAACAAAGAAGCAAAAGTCTACAGCAACTCTCCCGAGCAAAACCCGCCAACTGTGAATAATACGGAACTGCGCTGCCCTATCGACTCAACGGAGCGTAACTACTTTTTTTAGATGCGAGCGATCGTACCTCATCTTCACTTACGGCAGGTTTTTGATTTAGTGCATACCTGCATTCTTAGAAACGCAGATAAGTTTTTGAAAAAAAAGAATAAACCTGTTGATAAAGCGCTGCCCTCTCCTCTTCATATTTCTTACGATCCGCATCCGTAATCGCGCCGATTGCAGATGTCAACAGAGGGACTGGTGCCACTGAAATCGACCTGTCCAGAGATCCCAATACAGAATCGCTCACTGAAGGCGACAGCGCTGCAAAAAAATAAAAATAAATGTTTAAATCTCTTTGTTCTCATGCAACGGGGCAGATAAACATCCGATCCCCATATATGAGCACAAACAATGCATATTAGCATAGCCACTTCGCAACTCAACTATACAGAGGCAGCCATCTCCTATTCTCCGATCCCCAATTTGCTCACTGGTCTATGAAACAATGAAGTATTCCCCCCCCCCCCAAATAAATACTGCAAAGGGTACAGCAATAAAGGCTTATCAACAAATAAAACTAAAAAACAGAGTGGCCAGGCATAAGCAGCACCCACCACCTCCAACATCTGCACCTCTTCAAGCTCACATGCACAGAGAACAACCAACTGTAATACTTCCCACTAATCAAAATCTCTTGATGACGATCGCGTATAATAATAATTGCCACTAGATATTCACAAAGCTTTTATGATGTAATCCCACATGTTAGTACGCGTCAACTGTTTTATATGAAAAGCATGTTCATAAGGTGGTCGACTCTCTCGCCAAATGACCGTTAAGCAAATGCAATATCACGCATGCCACTGCAGTAAAGTCTCACGTATTTTCAATGCTGATGTAAGGGGATAAATTGGTTCAGTAGAGGGGGGGGGGGGGTTGAATGTCATGGACCGATATAAGGCGGCGGACTGAAATGGACTGACGATCAATTCAAGCAAGATGGCATTAAAAATTCCCAGGTTTGCTGCAAAGAACTGTTCCCAGCAAAGCCAACATCAGAGGGGAGGGGAGAGGAATGACAGAAGGCGGAAGATGGGTGGAAGGGAGGAGAGATAGTAAACGAATTAAGAGACACCGCGCAAGCCGTAGTATCTAACAAAAAAGAACCTTCAGCTGACTGATCAAGCGTGCCTACAGAAAACTTCCGACTAAAACGGTGGAAAATAAAACGTCCATATGTGCATCCTATTAGGAGCATCCACCTTAAACGAAAGGAAGGTACGAAGCATGGGATGAGGCGGTGAATGGAGGATAGTGGACTCATCGCATCGTTGCAATGTGACCACATCGAGAGTATCGCGAAAGGAAGGCGGCGAAACAAAGCAGCAATACTAAACACTCGATGCAACAATGCAAACGGCGCGCAGAAAAGCAAAACGAGCGCAAATGAGCAGCGAACGTGCATATTTCTTACAAGTATTCATTCACCTTTCTCCGAACAGCTCTCTTCTGCACGTGATGCCAATTTCGCTAAAATATGTCACCCTCTGTATATCGCATCCTTTACTAGATGAACGGAAGGGACAATAGAAGAGAGAAGAAAACGCCGGGATCAAAAGAAGAGAGGAAGGGGATTGCGAAGAGGAGGGAGAGGGTGGAGAAAGAGAATAAAGCAATACTTTCGATGTGCAAAATAAAGCGCTGTCGTCGTCATAATTTCTTTAAAGCATTTCACGGCGAAATTTCCCATGGACTAGTGCTGACGATTCTGTGTTGGTATCATCCTTTCCGCTTCTCTCCTTCCCCTCTCCCTGCTACTCCTTCTCTCCCCCCCCCCCCCCCCCCCCCAAATTATGTATTCGAATGCGTCATTTGAAATGAATGAAGCAAGAAAACCACAAACGACCTAAACAGTCAAAAATATTACACGTACTCTCTGATCCAGGTGGCAGTTGGAGATTTAATGCGGCACCCTCAAGTAGATTTACCCATTCGGATTCGGGTACCTTCTCTCCTTTCCTCCATCGATTCAACTCTAATTCGGCGGCCATTAACTGTTGCTTCAACCTTGCAACCTAAAAGAAGATCCCTTTTATCAATTATCACTAAGACAATCGTACCATCCTTATCAATGCCCGCATAAACCTGGGCAACAAGGGGAACCGTCCCTCTCAAAAATTTTTGATATATTCAGCGATGAGTATATCTATCGTTAAGAAAGCAAACGCACCAGAAAAACTTACAGCTAAGAAAAGAGAAAGATCAGCAAAACTATTAAGCGGCCACTTTCCTCCGCTTCCCCATTCCCTATAAAATTATCTGGCAATTGCAGGTATTCGAACCGCAGAACGACCAGAATATCACATCCGAAAAACCAATCGATTCTGTTATTGTTTCGATATCCCGCAGGTAAATCAGTGAACAACATCTTGCTTGCCAATTCAGCCTACGAAACTTTACATGGCATCATGTTTTGCAACCTTCTAAAATTCTTTTCTACGAGGAAAATGCGACGAATAAAAATGAATTGTAAAAAGATATTTTTATCCAACATACCTTATCTTTTTCACGTTCGTATCGTCGTTTCCATTCTTCGGCGGTTAATTCTTCATTGACCACAACAACATTCTTGATCGTTTTCGCTCTGAAAAACCATAAAAATTACACTTCTTTCCCCACATAGTTTTTTATATCTTATTCCATCCCCGGTTACTCATGCAGTTACCGAAACAATTGTTGCAATTACCAAGATATAATTAAATTCCAACTTTTTAGTGGAAGGAACTCCGAAGATGGCGAGAAGGTTAGAATATCAGCGAAGGAAGGGAAGACGAAAGCAGCCATGCTCAATCCCACACAAAAAGGTTCGAGTAATGCAAAAGCCCTTTTCAACGATGGCTATGATAGACGCCTACTATATATATCGATTGAGTATCATCAAATTAGAAAATAAACCCATCGCAGTTCTATAAAAGGACCGCACCCGAATTGCTGCAAAAAAAAAACCTAAATTATTGCTGAAAATAAAAACCTATAATAGCTGAAAACCACAAAAACTAAATAATAAACAAACAAAAAAGAAACGTAAATAACTGCCCAAATTGGAATGGAAATTCTTTACCTCTGACCGAACATAAGGGTACTTTTCGTTTCGGCTTCATTCGACGATGCAGGTGAGCAACAGATAACGACCGTCGTTCGTGAGTTGCCTCCGAGTGATTCTTGCAGAATTCGAGTTAGCTTACTATCTCGATATGGTACATGACTTTTCTGAAATATCAACTGATATTTAGTTACAGAACACGAGGAAGTGGAACGGTTACGTTTACTTATTACCTGTTTCACAAGAAATAAGAAAGGTGTGCTGCATACCTGAAAGAATAGTGGATTATAGTGAAACTGTACTGAAGTTTTGAGAATGTAGCTCTTGTCTTTCCCTCCCTGTTGGTGAGTAAAACAAAAGCAAATTTTTCCTCATCAAAACTGAATGTGCGCAGTTAGCAAAAATTTGTCTGCTACAGCAACAGCATCTTGCAACTAAAATATATCACCGACCACCGCGAAAATAAAGTGAAGAGAAAACGGCATGGAGATTCTATGCAGGAATCAATGCAAAGATTGCAATTCGTGTTACTAGTCTTCACGCTGCCATCTCCGCATTCTTGCATTTGTTTCACTATACTCGATATCGCATGAGTAAAGATGAAATAATGAAACTGACTAAAAAATTACCTGCTCTCCTATCCATTAATAAACATCAATTCCAATCCTTAACCTTCTAATGAAAAGTTTCCCACTTTATCTACCTAATGGTCTACCTACTTTATACTGTTGACCTGATGACCTGATATTAAGATAACCGTATGAATCATTTCTTCGTTACGATTGGCTTTCTAAGACAGAAATAAAGAATAAAATTGAATGCTTACAGTTCCTTCAGCGAGGGCAGCTATCACATTGCCCAAAGCTGATAGCGATTTATTGATATTCTTCGCCTCCTCCAATACTGCACCTTCGGCACCCGTCTTACTCACCTTAAATTTACTGCCCTTCTAATTATCCATCAAATAATCTATATAATCAAAAAAAAAATCTTGTTGAGGGACAAGCTCAACATTTAACCTCTAATTGCCATTGACTTCTATGATAAAGTCCATTGCAACTCGGTTCTTAATCTTTAACGGTATAGCCACACGTTGTTTCGACTGAGAACTGAGAATAAAGGGAAGCGCCTGCCGACACATTTCTGCTCAATACCGCACACAATTCTAGAAATCATTCTAATACGAAACCTTGACCTCACCTGATCCTTTACTGCTTTAATTTCGATAATATTCATTAAAGGTACCTTCAACGTATTTCAGACAAGTTGCACCACTCCTGTATAAATAATGATTTCATTACTAGTTCCGCTACCACTAAATTACTCAACAAACAAGGTCATAAGGAAACAGAGTGTTGCATTAAATATACATATATATTTTCAGATCATTGAACACTAAAACAACGTCAGCAATACGGCGCTATAACTGCAACAGTGAACTCGCAATCGTTATACACAACATTAAATGTCAAATAAATAAATAAACGAATAAATAAATAGATAAATAAATCGAAACAAACAAACAAGAGATAATAAAAAATGAACAAGAAGTAATAATACCGAAAGAATAATGTAAAAAATATACAAACCTTTTCACTACCGGCCAAATCGACCAAATATAATTTACCGGTGAGCTTCTTTTGTGTTGCTGTATTCTCTTGTTTCACTTGAATCAGGAAAACACTATGGCTCCTTGAACTATGCTCATTCATATCTGCAAGAAAACAAAACCATCGTCACATCATAGATCGCACCTAAAACATTTCTTGTTGCGACAGGTGAACACCTGTACAATATACTGCTTCTTAAACAACAATAGGTCCTGGTATGCACTGATATCGCGATACGCAGTTGATCGTGTCGAGTGATTAGCAGGATCGCAGACAGCAAATAAGAATGTTATCGAGACTTTCGTCTATCTAATCACATCAACACTAAAATCCCCGCAAAGGATATTCATTTCATTCTCCCCTTACAGGTGGTTATCTAACAAATAAGAGCATAATATTTAATTGAACTACTAACACCACTTACTACCCTGCTGTGAGGTCGAGTAGCACAATTCTCATCGTTGACCATCACTATCTTCTTCCACATTACTTTAATAAACCATATGAATATTTACTAGTAGTTAACAGTTCAATATAAGCGATTCCTTAGTAAATACTATCCCATAAAACGTTACTTGTAACAGCGACATGACGATTATTCTTGCCCTCGTCTATACATGCCATCACCTCTTCGGGACTTGATACAAAACGCTCGGTTGCACCTTTCACGTATGGAACGCGATTCTTATCTTCGTGGATCGCCAGATTCATCTTTGTCACTAAAATTTCGTTATGACATATTGCCTAATGACCTTACCATATGTGCGGATTATTAGCAGCTGTAATAAGGTAGGCGGAGGAGGATGATGAGGGAACGAGGAAGGGAGGGGTGAAGGTGAACGGCAGAGACCAGTCCCTTGCAATTATCAAAGAACTGACAACAAAGCCAAATTTCAAGTACAATTTCACTGCAGACTCCCATCAATACGATAATATTTATTTGTGGTCAAAAGCAATATCAACGAAATGAGATTCCAAACAGATATTTAAATTCTCTCTTAACAGTGCACTGCTCGACCACAGTATCGCTTAACAGCAACAGGTGAGCAATCGAACAAACTCAATTAAGTAAGCAAACGAATTTGCGTCCACCGAGTGCGCCCACTCCCCTCTCCCCCCCCTTCCTTATCCCCTCGTCGTCTGGTAAAACACACCCCATCCATCCTCACGATAGGGAAATCAACTATAACAGCCACAACAAACAAGTGAAGCTAATTATGCCGCTAAACAGGCCAACGACCGAACACTATAACGCCGATCAAACATGCAAATCAACTTGTATGAGACTTAATTACCACTCGCTGATTCGACGATAAATAAACAAACATGCAAATTAAACTTGTTTAAACTGCTTATGCAAATCCATTTTGAAAATGGCCAAAATTATGCAAAAAAATGAGTCCATAAAACTATATCAGTAAATAAAGAAATAGTTCAAGTGAACTGAAGAACGAATAGCCAACCATCAAGTAGATCTCGAATTTTCTCGTTATATATCTCAAAATATGAGACTTTAATATGGAATTCAAGATCGACATCCATATTATAGATGTGATTGAATATATCCTGCACTATTCGCGGGATAATGCCCTGTTTCTCGGAATCACCAAATACACCCTGCAATCACTATTCATTCTACATCAATTCTATATCAAGCAAGAAACTGATGAGATAAACGTTTAAAAAAATAAATCTAAGAAAGCGCATTCTTTTAAAAAATAACCACTAAGAATGTATTTCATTTGTTCGAAAAATGCAAAAGCTTAAAACGAGGTTATTCCTTATCAAATGACTTCTGTGCTTTGAACACTCATCTGTTAAATAATAATAATGATGACAATAACAATAACACTTTCAACAATAGTAGCAGTAAAAGTAATAGCAACAGGAGCAATCGAAGAAATAAAAAATAATAATAATACCATGATCTAACGACGAGAAGCACCGAACGAAATGCACTCACCTCCATCGTATGGGTTTTGCCTGATGACGTCTGACCATAAGCAAAAACGGTGCCGTTATAACCGGAAAGAACATCCTGCACAATATGGTAGGCCGCTCCCATGTACACTTCCTCCTGTGAGGAGTTCGGCTTGAATACCTTATCGTAGACATATACCTTGCCCTGAAAATATCACTCTTTGCCACACATACATAGTAGGTACTCTTCATCTGCGGATTGCTTCTGATATCAGTGAATAATTTTTAATTTCTCAATTTACAATCGATCACGGAAAAAAGTGTTGCAGGTATATTTCATAACCATCATAGCATGATTAATCAGACATTAATAAATCCATCGGCTTGTTTCGTGAACAGTTAAAACGGCAGTTTTATTCCGTCTAAACCTAAAGAGTAATTTGCGGTTATCTCAAACAAAAATAAACCATCCACCACTCGTTCCTTTGCTCGATTCTGGACTGCCTCTCACTTTATATTCAAACAATATCTATTTTAATGTGCAATATTTCAGTAAATCACAATCATCCCTCAATTATCTTCACGAAAATCTATCAAACATTAATCGGCATCTTTCTATCATAATGTGACATCTGCACAGATTGCTGTCACTTCGTTTCTAGTCGATTTGGTAGGAACCGATGAGCTCAACTCTCTGTTCCCTCCTCCTCGTCTTGCCCCGCCCTCCACATTACCCCTCCGATACTTTCATCCGATCTTATCATTCACGTCGACTTTGCAATATCGGGTTGATGAAGGAAACGCTCGAACTCGAGTACGATCCGTATATAAGACGGTGAACATCGAACACCGAGTATTTTGTGAGAACTCGAATTTCAAAAACCGATACAGAATGAATGCAGCGATGCGCATTTCTTCCTATTATTTCACTGCTGCATTATTATTCATTCATCAACTTCAGCGATGATGAAAGAAACATAGGAAATACGCAACAAAGTGAAAAACAAAAAAAATCGAAGGAAAGATTATCTCTTATGTAAATTTTACCATAAATGCCTTATGTATAAAATAAAAATTTAAATATTATTGTGTACTTTTATTATATATTCAAAAATATATTGTTATTATATAAATATAATGGAAAATTATATAAATATTAATGACCAACATTTTTAACAAGTCAACTGCGTTATAAGAGATTACAACAAAACTTTACTTTTTAAGTGATTAATAATTATAGAACAATAGTAATTAAAATAATAAAATTGTGTCTAATAAATTCGATGACTTTAATGAAAACTCAATTAAGAATAAATATTATTTACTTCAAAAATAAACAAAGAGATTTTTAAGACCGATAAATTTACATGCGAATCAACAAAATCGGATATATTCACTACTGAAAGACCTACAAATAATCTGAATAAAAGCATTCTGTAGAAATCAATGCGTTATTTCATAGCGCATCCTCTCCATTATCATTCCAGTTGAGATATCTTTCCCCTCTAATTTATACTTCTATTTATTGAGTGATTTTTTAATATTGGAACGATATTTTCTACTAACATAAAACTATAAATAACTCCCCCTCCTCCTCCCCGATGATCACTCCAATTCATTAGATTAGAAAAGAAAGACTTGAAAAAAGTATAAATTACATTTATTAAAGAAAAAGTAGAGGAATAACGTATATTATTTTCAGGTTTGTGAAAATGGACGTCGTTAAATTTTTTTTGAGTGAAGACGGTTTTATTGATTAATCACTTTCATGCCAAAAATTTAAAGCGATTTTTGATAAGGAGATGAGGATTTACTGCAATTTATTTTTACCTCCAGTACTAATTAATAATTAGTGATATTGATTTAGTCGTAATTACTAATAACAATTTACGGAAAATCACCGATACTAGTTTACTGACGGCTAATAATATTGGTTTATTGGTAAATACTGATAGTGATTAGCTGATATTATCGATACTGATCTACTGATAACTGCTGGTAGTGATTTAATGATCGGCACGGTCGCATAGTCAAGATCGGTTCTGCGGTGTTTCTCGTCCCCACTTCCTTTCAGTTTCTGTTGCGTAAATTAAATTCGTCTGTGTTCCTCGCAAGATTAAATAACGCAGCAACGAGATGCAGAAAAAAAGTCCCTATTGCGAAATCCTTTCGAAGTCAACAAAGAGGAGGCGAGTGTGCAACGCTATTGACAATTGCGCCCAACAATGCCGTTGTGTTCAATGAAAATAATGAACCAATAATTCTACGACGTCTTCATCGAGAGAAGATATATGCGAATGTAAAGAAATAAAAATGTTGGGGAGACCCTTCGAAATTCTCAAGTCGCCTAAAATTAATCAACAAAAGTGAGTAGGACTTCCAAGGAATTAAACCACCTTTTCTTATTTCAGTACCTTTCAGTAACCTTTTTTACACATTCGATATTTATATTCAAGAGGTATTTCGTGAAAATATGTAGTTCTGATTTAAAAAACCCTTATTTATTCGAAAATCCGATCTTTTCTCCAATAGAATTGACCTAACCAAAAGAAGGCGATCAGCTCCCCCCTCCTCCACTCCCTCCTTCCTTCTGTGCAATGCCCCATTATAAACTACATTCCCTCAATGCTTTCGTTGTGAGCATTTCCACACAAAAACTGTGACTGCCTCAACGCTTATTGGGTAATTCGCTCGCAATGCATGCAATCGATGAAACGACCTTCCATTAAGCATCACGCACATACAGCGCCACTTCCATTTGCTTTGTCAACCTCCATATCTGTTCCTCCTATCTCTGCCCCCCCCCCCACCCCACCCTTCAAAACTATCATCGGGGTACCTGGCGACAGACGTTTGTTCTCTACGACGACCTATGAATGAATGCCACCATATTCACAGATATATTCTTATAACTCTACGACGTGATGGTTATCTGCCTTGGGAAAAACACTCCAGAATGAACTGCAGCTACGGACTCACACCTCATTCCCTTCTGCCCATCCATCCCATCCAATCATCATACTACAGGAGAATAGAAACAGGTGTGAATATCGCTAGCCATTCACATGGCACATTCGCTTGACCCACGCCTGGATTTACCTGCTATTAAGTTATTTAAAGCCCTCCCGCATTCGTTTTTTCCTATGCAGAAATGTTCATAAGTCTCAAGCGTATCATACAAAGAGTCCAGAAGAGAGCAATCACAAGTGTTGAGTTTTTATTGCTTCGGTTGAGAATTGCAGCGGTACATTCGCAAGCCCCCTTTTATAGACGATATTTGGAATATTTCTGCAGACAGATCATAGCTATATAATCGGCATATAGCAGCCATCGATCAGAAAAAATATTGAAATTTGTAAGGCTCATTTTTTACTGCTACGTCAAATCGTTATGTTTGGAGCACATTTCTGAATCGATTGTGCTGTAATAAAGTTATCGTGATGTGCAGAAGACAATAATAACCTTATTCGCTATCTCAATTAATTACCTCATTCAGATAATTAAAGCTCACCTCAACCCATACTTGAACATTATCTTTAGTATATTAGCTCATCTTAATGCTTCTACATGGAAAAAAAATTAATGCCTTCGATATCCCGCTATCAGAAATATTTCAGTTTGCCCTCCACACAGTCGACGCGTGTATCAATTTCAGTTTGCCAGATGATGTTGCAGTACAAAAAATGTTTTGCATAATTTCCAGTTTCACGTTCGATAAGTCTGGAATCTGCTTCCAGAATCTGCTTTTAATGCATCCAGTCCTCCAGTATTTGAGCTCGACCTGCATAGCACTACTGCTCTTGTTGGCTGTAAATATTTTTCAATTCTGGGACGTTGGAATAAATAAACTAAAAGATGAAATGCCTACACATACCACCAAACAAGAAATACTTCGGGTTTATTCCAGCCCTTCCGGATGGTGACACATCATCCAACATCCAGATTATCGATGAGTGTTGACGAATGACTCATATGTCCTAGCCTCACAATCGATAACCTCACCATCGCAGACGGGACACAAATGCCTCTCTCTCCCTCCATGCAGCGCCATTTCGTCATTGCGCCCTAATCGATTTAATTTGACATCCGCTGCGCTCCAAAGCCATCCTTATACCAGCAATGCTCCAACACGTCCTTCAGAAAGAAATGCCTCGAGACAAACAACCAGTGAAATATACGACCATTTCCCAGATTCTTCCCCGCGCGATTTTTTTCGGCAATTGTTTCCATATTGTTTTTTGAGCAATTTCATTTCCCACATTCTTCCCCGGGCATTTCTTTTTGGTAATTATTTGAGGGAAAGGGCGGAAGAAGGAGTGTGAATTTCTGTATTTCCTGAAAGTCCTGTCTAAACCGTAGATGTCTTTCTCAGCGATTACACCAATAAATACACCATCTACCCGAACGTCCATCCTCAAGAAGAGAAGAAAGGAAGGGAAGAGGGGATGTGAAAGTGCGACTCTGTATTTGCATAAGAAGAACATTCGCAAAAACTGAGACAACGTGATAGTAGATCCCCTTCTCTCCATATTATTGGGGTCTAGCTTCACCTAAACATAGCTCGAGCCCGAACCCCTCAAAGGACATTCCTCCTCCGGATAAGCACTTGAGCTTCTACACTTCAAGAAAACTCTACGAAAAAGGGAACCACGAGTTTTGAGTGGTTCCCTTTTCGTAGAGTTATCGTAACCCAAACAATACTCCCTGGCTCCCCGCTGCACCTCCTGGCAGACAGTAAACACACTTTCAAAAGGTGTTGCTGGCGAATGCTTCTTTTATCCTCCTAGCACTAGGCGCATAGCAGCTTAATTTGAACACCTGCTCGCGCTGTGGCCTCCAAAACACTAACGCCAATATGCATCGTTTCATACAGGTGGGTGCTTGCAGGTCATTTTTTGGCATATCGCCAACATTGCTTTATTAAACCCTTCTCTCCAAAAAATTTCTCAGGAATACCGTCAATGGAAATTTTGGTAGACTTTCAAACATTCCATTCAAACACTGCTTCCTATGACCTTGTTGGCTGTACATCCGTAATGCATCAAATAATCTTTTCGATAATCACAGGTTCAGATCATAAACAAAGGAAGGCGTAAATTTGAATCCCGAACCCGTAACCCGTGTAGTATGTCTAAAGGACTTCGGCACTCGGTCAAGTAACACACCTCGCCATTCTCCTTCGGACTTTTCTACTCTTGACTATTAACGAAGAAGAAATGCTTAAAAATCACTATTAATCGCGCAACAAAACAACCTTATACAATCAGTGAATGAGATTTTCTTAAGACCCATATGCCCCAAAGGTGTCCGACCCCGCCGTTCACTTCTTCCACTTGTACCCCACCTCCACACCTGTGTTTTCGTCACCGCCTCTAAATACGAAAAAGCTATGCGTTTCTAAGCTGATAAGAAATAAAAGTGAGACAGCACATCGTTACCTTAGGCGAGAGAAAATTCGGACAACGCAACTTCAACGGTGGGTGTTTACAATCACTCATTCAAATACATTTTTATATATGCAGCAGAAAAGTGAAATCAACAATGGAGAAGAAAAATAAGATGAATGTTCTGGGCTCGGGAAAAAGAAAGACGTTCGGTGGAGGGGAGGGATGAAAGGGGAAGGAAGGAGGGCTTTAGCACATCATCAAAACCGTCAGCCAGGTGCCCTCACAGAGAGTGAGCAGTTTTTAACAGAAATTTTGGTTGTGATGGAATAATGCTCCTGTTAGACTCGTAAAGGATCGTAAAATGCATAAGATAACCCCTCCCCCAACCACACCCCTCCTCTCAATAGTTCTTGAGGGTAACGGAAGCATTTTTCTCTAAGCCAATCACAAGATTGAGGCATCACAACGGATGAACGGTATACAAAATACACCTCTCAATTTACCTCCATCGCCCCATTTAAAGATGAAACAACGCAAAAAAATAGACCCGATTTTCAAAACATTATAGCAACTTGTTCCATTTAGAAGAGCCAATAAAACGGAACAACCAGAAGCTTGCATATAATTTATCTCAGTTCATGGAAGATGTCGAACTATTTTAAATACCTTTGAAACATCCCATCTAATTATTCAAATACTTACGAGAGAAATGGATGGATTCAACGCACTCGAGGACGAACGGAGAAATGAATTTGATCGAAGAAAAGGAAAACGAAAAATGAATGGAACTGCAAATGCATATCGATTATTAAAGAATATTAAAATAATTCTTTGAAAAAGAAAAAGAAATAAATAAGACATACCCCAACAGAGATTGCCTCTTCGGAATCTGAGGGGAATTTCGGTATGAATTTCGAACCATTCTTCTCCTCCATCGAATTGAGAGGACGAATTCGGCAGAACACCTCAAAGAAAATAAAACTCATCGGAGTGACCCGTCAACTAAAAACGGGAAATATTTTCCAAAAAAAAAAAATCCTCTCAGTGCGCTCTTCCTCATGAAGAATAATTCGGCGCCCTAATTTGAAATCAAGTAAAACCACAATTGCATCTCTTGTTCTACCTTTCAGAAACTATTCCTCATTTAGCGCTAAATTACCATAAATTCTCAAAGTGACAGTCGGCTGCACATTGCATCTGCAATTTTCTCAACTGCTCATATTAACGCTAAGAGCAATTTGCATATGACTGATATCATTCGCTTCCCTCCTTCGAAGCCTAACTCCGACATTGCCTCGAGCAATTTCCCTCCGGCTCTCTCATTATAAAATTTGGAACAGTGATTCATTTTTATACATCGTCCTGAATGAAACCCAACACTTAAGAACTACAGACATTCATAACGCCTGAGGGTTTCTATTCATGACGCTACGGTATCGTTGACAATCGCTTTTATCGCCTACCATTGAGATATGCTGAATATATAATTTGTGGCATGCTATCAAGTAATACTTTTAGTTCCCAAAGAATACTAGAAACCTGGATGCCGCATTCGGCAGGATTCGGCACCGGGTTCGCCATGACGACCTACGTGTCAGAAAGCGAAGCTCGATGAGGCGTAATTAAGTTTCAAACGATTGCAGCACTCGGCACGAAGGATTCTGAAGGCAGCGAGTGCAGCGAAACGCTCGCCAGGCGTCAACTCAGCGTCGCCACTGTGCTCGCTGAACTAAACGATAGTTGTTCACATAACACTATAAAAAATCATTGATTTCCTATGAGCGTCTTTTTAGTGCGCGTCGATTTTAAGAGAACAGAAAATAAATAAATTAATATGAACAGAACCACTGGAAATTAAACCTCAAAAATAGACAAAAAATAATATAATTACAAAAAGAAACTCGAAGGTTACATATGAAACAGAATTACAAAGTGAATATCAAAAGCGGCACACTCCTTTCTAGTGGCGGTCTCTTAAAAGGCTTTGCAGTTAGACATGACGACGGTGTTCTTCACACTTTTCAATGACATTTCATTATACACCAATCACACATTCAAATCAACAGCCATTCATAAAGAATCAAGGATTCACTTGATACGTGTGTCCAGTTTAAGATTTGGCAAACATCCCTCCCTCGTGGTTCTGTGGGAAACACAGAAGTGAATCGTAGCAAGGAACGTCGGCTAGCAATGGTTTTCCCTGGATTTCACTGGAATGGGAATAGAAGGCGCTCGGCCACTGGTAGAAAACGCTCATTTCCTTTCAGTTGTTCACATTCAAGAAATATAACAAATGAAGCATGAATAAAGAAATTATATTGCAAAGGAAACATTCAGAAGGTTAGGTCCATTGCTTAATTTTCCAATTAAATCCTAGATGTGGCAGGCAATGATCGCTTACAATCAGTTTCTAAGGTAGACCACTCGGCTACAAATCAAGTACGAATAGTGCGCGTTGCAAGCTAAGTCGAAGAAGGACAAGAGCACATAGACAGATCAAACGACTGTCTAACACGTGTCGTGAGACTAGCCGGAGGCAGAATCGGGAGGATATAAAAGAGGCTGATGCGCTCATGTACTCATTCAAGCTGCGAGATTGTTCGTAAGGACGACTGGGCCTATATGTGGCCGTTGGAGTGATCGGTGACAGCGTGAAGCTCGCCTGTGCGCTCGTGCCAGCGATTCGACCTGTCCTAATGTCTCTTCTTGTTTATCACCTTATCGTATAAGTATGATAAACTGTTCGCGCCTTATACCAGTGTTATCTCGCAATCTATTCAAGTGCACCTCGACAGAGGGTGCAGATTCTCAAGCAGACCTGCACGATTAGAAGAGGCCAAAGAGCCAAACTTTCCCGCTTCTTTAAATTAAATTATCAGAGCGTCTAGTAATTCAAAAAATCAGCTCACCTTACACAGTATCAGTACCATCCCAAAAAACGTGCCACAATTACTATCGAAATGCATGAAACGCAATATGAAACAGTATTCTAATATTTGTTTAATAAACTCTCATAGTGGACATTTAAATATTTAAATTGCCGCCGAAATATTCAAAAGTGCCTCGCAATTATCGACGAAAATCAGAAAACTAAATGCATTATAAAATCCGAAATTTTCATGTGATCAATCAGAAAAACTTTCCCACTTCTTTAAATTAAATTATCAGAGCGTCTAGTAATTCGAAAATCAATTTTTTGCTTCAAAATAGTGAATTTATGATATCCTTAAATCATATATATATATATATATATATATATATATATATATATATATATATATATATATATATATATATATATATATATGGAATGGCAACGACACTCCCATCAGAACAGAAAAAAATCTCAACATTCTGCTTCTATTCATATGGCGATGAACAGAAAGAAACGAGTTCTTTAATTCGTCAATATTGGGCTGCTCCCCCCAAAAAAATTTTCGGCCTCTCTCTCTTTACCCTCCACTTTTCCAAGAATTTTTAGCAGATATTTTATGCGTACGAACTAACACTTACAAACTGCATATGAGCGGGTGGAGGATGGGGGGGGGGGTGGGGGGTATAGTATATTTCAATACTAAGGAATATGTACCGTATAATTCAAGATAACCTAGTTACTAGAAATATTTGCTGTGTATACAGTACACATCCCCCAATCTGTGACATTAAATAACTTCGACAGTAACCATTTACCCTTATATAAGCTAAAGCCTAACACCTGTGAATTACTTGTACTTATTTCATCGCCAACATCCAAACATCTCTCAAGGATTCTAAAATCAAATTTCGAGAGCTGCTAATAAACCTCACTTCTGAGATAATCATTATCGCCGATTCTATACTCCTCTATGAATTACCTGTTCCTACCTACAAATTACCTGATCCTCCCACCTGTGAGTTACCTGTTTCCACCTATGACCTATCTAGAATGCCAAATAACTCATAAAAAAATGTCAACTTGAATATGAAGATTAAAAAAGAATAAAATTTTTATAGGTAATTAAAAAAAAGAATTCCACCTCAAAAATCGTCATACAACATTTTTCAATAAGGTGTGACGATGATAAAGTTCCTCTGCGTATCTATAAGATATGTGCACTTTCTTGATGAATATACACGGTGATTCATCAAGTAACTAGGCAAATATTGTAACATAAGAAAGCTGATGCCTCTATTTGAATAGGGAAGCTTTTATCGCTTTTCATTTGCCGGCACTTGAGGTGAAGCAATGAAATCTGGCACTATCACGCTGACATCGGTATGTATGTCTGTGTATGTGTGTCGGTGTGCCTGACACAGACACTAGTATATATAAGCATTATTCTTACACTCTGACATACTTAAATTGCTTTCAAAGAACTGATCAATTCCCCTCAAGTAAACTGCTGTCGTTTTACTTTTTATAGCCGATATCCTGAAAGAATATTTCATGCATTTGATTGCAATGATGAAATTTACTATTTAATTACTGCAATTGTAATTCACCGTAATATAAACTCTCGTTCGAGAGTCAATGGCAAAAGTTTGCATGAAATTCGTTACATTAAATCATATGAATTAATAATCAAAAATAGAAATTTGCCGCATTCACGATTTCTTCTACGATTTAATTCGAGTTTCGCTATTGAATGAGCAATAAAATAAATAAATAATGAGCAATAAGAAATATACAAAGACGGTGGAATCATTCATCCATCTTTGCCAATAAAAAATTTGTGCCTTAAAAAGTGCATAACGTGCTTTCACGAAAATGAAAATGATTCTAACATTGCCGTAAAAAAATCTCAGCAAAGAAATGACGAAGAACTCAATAAGAAAAAAGAGGAAATTGCATCACTATTTGATTTTCTTATCACTGCAATTACGCTCCTCGGTTATCAACGAATCGTAAAACATGCGCATTAATAAATATTTTGATTTTTTTGTTTACCAGTACAAAAAAGTTACACAAAGCGATCCTCCGCACCGGATACCCTCACCTTCTTCCCCTCCCCCCTCCCCCCCCCCTGCCACTTATCCTCCGTTGTTTCCCCACCATTTTAGCCAAAGGATGGTTGCATAGGACAGAGAGGATTTTGCTCCCACATGTCCCCTCATTAAATAAAAGCAATGTGCATATCAACTCTGAATTTATAGTCCATAAAAACTGAAAAACACATCATCACTAATAAAAATAATGATTGATGATATATTCGGCTACGCAAGAGAGGCAAAACTCCACCTGAATGAAAGCGGAAGCGATAACGGCAACGTTTTCGGTGTTCAATGCAATGGGCGTCGTTTTTGATGAGACTGGCTTCTGAACATCATAAGTATCTTTATATAATGGTCATAACAAAGGCTTTAAAATAAAATGCAATGGGCGTCGTTTTTAAACGAAAATGGTTCGTACCTATATCGAAATGTTTTCATTTGCAACGACCACAACAATGTTTTAGTGATTAAATAAAAGTGCTATTATTTATAAACGGCGTAAGCCTGCAGAGGTTCACCCGCAGCATTCTTCTTTATACATAGTAACCATGAAAATGCCCTAAAGGCTAAATCATGGGATGTCGTTAAATATGAAGTTACCTCTGGATCAAGCTACACGTGGCTAAAATCGGTGCGCTTGCAGTTCGCTGCTGAAGTACGACTGTATATCTACTGAATTCAACAAGTGCACAATACGAACCATTATTGCATCGCTGATCAAGGTATGTTCCTCCTCAAGGAAAAGATAGTAACAGGATACGTTCTACCTAAGAGACTATTTTCTAAGCGTCATTAAGTTTGCAAATACCTCACAAAAATGTGATGGGATAAGCTGTTGAGAGGAAGGGGAAGGAAGGAACGGGGTGGAGGATTTCAGCTTCGGCACGTTTCCATCGGTAAAAGTGTTGAAATTTAGGTTAAGGTGGCGGTGAAACTAACAGATATACGCGAAAAGCTTTTGGAATAACTTTGAAGAAATCGTTTTTGCATCTAAAAATAAAGCATCCCATGGCGCACATATGCGACCGCTTTATAGAAATCTACGCTCGCCTTTTCAACACAATCCATCACTTAAGTGACACCCATCTGGCGGTTTAGTGACTATGAACATTTTCAATCATCCCTAAAAGCGATGTAAGACAATCGACCATTGATTTTATCTGAAAGCCTCAATAACAACAAATTTATCTTTTTTTTACTGACAATGTCTCTTGCCTCGTAATGGATATTTCTACAGCAAAGCCTAACGCGTACCCAAGGCTCCAGAGGAGCCCACTGATTCCGTTTGCACAGGCTGGCTTGAAATACCCATTGTAACGACCCCCCCCCCTCCCCCGGCCCCACTGGAGAGCCGATAGTTCATTCATTCTCCCTTAGCTTTTCATTATGGTTTTTTGTTGATCGATAGCGAATGCAAGTCGAACACTGAGTCACAGAAATTTGCATAAATGGACGGTTCCTTTAACGATTAAAAATGCAAATTTATTTAGGAGGAAATTCATCAATACGTGTGCGTGCTCGAACGTTTCCTTGGACTGCATGACAACTACCGTGTAGCCTACGTTAAAAGCCCCTCCTCGAAAAGCTTCCCCCTCAAACCCTCGGAAGTCCAATAAGCTCAAAGGCAGGAGAAATAAGCTCAGTGAAATGAAACTCCACCTCAACACACTACCCCTCTCCTTCCCACCCCCCATCCTGTTTCGCTCACGGAACTTGAAAAAAGGTTTATTTTCATATGCGGGTAGAATTCCGTTGTTTCCAATAAACATAACGCTGAAATCGATGTACTTTCCACAACAAAACCTTGGCAAAAAATGAATAAAAACTTCCCCAACAAAGTTGGCAAATTTCTACCCGAGACAATACGAAGCAACTGAATTATGATAATACAGAAATGGCTAACAATAAAAGCGCTTAGAACGACAAAGCAAACGACAATTCTATGATTTCTTTATTACCATGGGAAGAGGACGGATAGCCAAGCGAATTCGATGAACGCATCTAGCAATGTGACGTCATCAAATGGGGCTCAGCTGGTAACTGTAAGTGGCCGATTGTTATGGACCATTTTAAGGCAACGAAGATCTTTATGTTCAGCGGTCTTCCATCACCAGTGGACAGTGGAACAAAAGAAAATATAGGGCAGTGGTGAGCGACTCCACACTTCAACTCCCTCAGTCCGCTGCCCGGCCCCTTCCAGAAATTCATTTCAATATTTGACTCAACTTCTCTTGGTGTTTCCTAAACAGTGAACAACCCGATTCAACCGACCGACCGGTCCGGTCTGGATTAATTATGCAAATGAACTTCTACAGGAATCCTAATACAAAATCGTCTACGATTGATAGGACGTAAGCTGAAGATGAGAAGACCTATATTATTCAATCATTTCAGACAAAAATAGCGGAAATTGAGGGAAATATCACTAACCACCTTGATAAACTCCTCATACACGTGATCAATTACTACGGTGGAGTTATTATTACTAAAAAAAGACTCATATTTCGAATATATTTTAAGAAATATTCAATTCAATTCAATTTCATTATTCAAGTTTTATTCTCTAATATCATTTTCATTCCACTCACCTCGTTAATTTAATGACTTCAATAGAAAACACCAACTTCCATGAAAAATTTCCATCATTGGAATAAATTCGAAGAGAAATTTTCAGCGAATATTGTGAACGCAAACGAATTTCACAACGAAGCAACGAACCCTTTGGGGGGATAGACGCGAACGAATAGAGAGAGAGAATGCACACCCATCTCAGCTTAAAGCAATCGACGAGACATACAGAGAAGTGCTACATCAATCGAACAACGTCAAAGAAATTTAGTCGATTGGAGATATAATGTAGTAGAGAAAACGACATTGCCCAATAGTGCAATAATATAATGCAAAACGAGAGAGGTAGAGAGATAAAATATGACAATAAGGCAGAGTGGTAGTGCAAGTTGCTCGCAATGCGCAATTCATGGCTAATTTTGAACGAAATCGATAATAGCAATACATTTATGTTGTTGTTTAGAGAGAAAAAGATCGGGAAGTTAGTGTTGAATCGATGAAAGGTAACAAACATTGAGAGGAAAGGTGAGAATTCAAGGTGTATATCATCAACACAACAAAAAAAAACAACCTAACGGAAGTGAAATATTGGATTTCGATAGGACATTCTGGAGAGATATGATGGGGTATTCTATAATATTCATAGCTAAAAGCTCCCGTAGTTCCTCAAAATTCAAATAAAAAGCTGCATCACAACAGTGCAAAGTAAAGGTTGATGCTAGAGCATTGACGTCAGGTAATAAGAGTAATGAAGTTCAGGTTTTTTTCGGAATACACTTCTCCTTGCGTTTCCTAAAGCAGATGCTTTTGCAAATACGACATTTTCAAAACTTTTGATTCAGAAAGTATATTCCACGAGTGTAATCTGTGTTGCTCGAGTGTTCGAGTTCCCGTGTGCTCGACCTTGCCCCGGCGATGAGTGCTGCACTTCATTCTAGCGATCAGTACTCGACCTGATTCCAGAGATCAGTGCCCATCCTTCTAGCGATCAGTGCTGGACCTTGTTCTAGCGACCGGTGCTTGACGTTGTCTTAGTGGTCTATTTAAATTCGGTGCGCTAAGCAATGTTGCTTAAATTTTTCCGCTCCTCAGTTCAATTTTAAGAAAGGGGTATGTCCATCGGGATTTGTAGACTGCAACGGAAAAATTAGAGGAGAAATCGAAGAATAAAGACTCACCTACATAGGTGTTAAAGAAATGAGGTCTTTTTGCTTTGTACTAGACGATGATTAAATTTTTACCTGTCGGCAGGTGTGATGTTTCACAAGGTGAGTGACCCTAGTAAACCGATCACCGTTCTCCACACTCACTGTGTTTACATTATCCAGAACTAAGGACGAAATTATCCAGTAATCCTTCACAAGCCACTCGCCTCAACAACCTTATTGATAGGTTTCCAGTGCTTTTTATGGTCGCCGATGTCTGATCCAGTTCCGATCCGGTCATCTCTCGCCCGGAATGCTTATTCAGTTTCTGTTTTTAGCCTTTTTCCGGCAACCAATAGTTGTTGGTAACCGCATCTTCTCATTTACTCCATCCGCTCTCGTCCATGCTATCGATGCGACTTAAAAGCTGTATTGCTGACATGACAACTCAATCAATAAAATAACGCGCTATAAGCTTAGATGAACGACTGTAGAGGTGAGGGAGGTTTGAGAGTCTTTCGGAATACCTGTGAAATTGAAGAAAGCGATCGTTTAATGGCATCAACAGATGGCAACAAATGAAGAGTGATGTGAGATAATGCTCCAACGACCACTGTAATTTTCCTTTGCAAAGTGAATTCAATTTCTGACTATTTAACGTTTTATATTTTCGTTTTTATACGCCTAGTTCCTTCAGATATTTCCCCATATATTGAGAATCAACGCTTCGGTTATTCGATATTCTAGCGTGAGCTTGTTTGGGGATGGCGGGGGTCGGGACGGGTTATAAATGAAGAAGTATGGTATTTCTATTTCTAAGCCTTCAAATACTTGAAAAGAAATCATCGTAGGAAGGTGAGACAATTGCGCCGCGAATGGCACAAATTAGGCGAATGCATCCAAAAAAAATCAATCTGCAGATGCGACTCTCATCATTGCAAAAGTAAAGTCTTACATACTTAATGGTCTCATCCTTAGCGTCGTCGGTTGTCCTACCTATATCCACCTGATGCAACCCAGCTGGCAGCAACAACTCGCCGCGGTCAGATATATGGTCAGCACCTAACGATTAATACCAACTTGGCAGAATTTTTAGCCAACATATACATGCATCGTTTAGTGATATTTGAAAACAACCTGAGCAATTATTGACAATAGTTTATGAATGCATTCACTTCAGTAACTGAATCTTGAAGTAAACATGAGGTAAAGGGATCCTTTCGTTGCAATAAACACAGGTGATATTCTTGATGCAAAAATCTTTTATTTTCAAGAAATCCATAAACGGCACCGAATAAATGAGAACGAATTCATTTTGATAGTCATTTTATCGATGCAGGGCTATTGAATCGAATCATCGAGTGATCGAATCGATACTGCAATCAAAAAACCACTTTTTATAGTTATTTTCGATGTTTTTATCACAAAAAAATTCCACACGAAGATGGAATCATTGAGAGGAAAGGAGGAAAGGGAAGGTTTTTTTTCGAGAGGAAACAATTTTTTAAATTATCATATCAAGAAAAAAGAAATCTCTTCGTTTTCCTTTACCTCTGTGAAATTATATGCAAAATTGAAAATCTCCACGTAGCTGTCGAACAATTTCTTTCATTGTCTCACAACGTCATTTATTGCCTCAATGAGAAAACGCGTCAGTTCTGCTTGAAAATTCAAATTGCTGCGCCATTTAAGTTTAAAAAAGAAGATTCTATTCCTTTCAATGCAAATTTATCTCATCGAAAAATGTATATGATTGTCGAGTTAACGAATTGCTCACTCTTCCTTGAAGAGTGACTGATATGCGATAATATCGAGGCATTTTTGATGAACTATTCAACCATCTTAGAAATACATCCAAACCTCAAAAACAGTATATCACGCGTTGATCTGATTGCCAAAGTCCATTCAGCAGTGAACTGAAGAAAGCCTTTTTTTGCATCCATTTCCGTATATTAAATGAGCGGTAAAGAATTTGATATTCGATAAATGCAGTATTCATTAAATTATGTGGTCGATAATATTTTGAAACCGGATCACATTAAAGAGAGAAGCTAACAAATGTGCATCCGCTGAAGTTGTTCGTTCTAATCTCTACCTTTGGCAATTGCTTTCTGCAGGATTATACTCTCATCACACCAATATAATCTCTCTTCAAAGCAATCGAATATTTCATTCAGCGATGCACTTCAAAACCATTTCGCTATTGTGCCTCAAATATCGATTTAACAATAGAATTTCATCAAATGAAATTGATCTACTACTGTAGAGCTAATTAATTCCAGAATTTAAATAGGTCGAACTTAAATTGTTGGGAATGAACTTAAATAACGAGGGGGAGGGGTCGGGAATTGATCCCAAATTTTGAACATTATTAATATCCAATGGTCGAAATTCTAGGAGAGCATTTCGCATTTTGTTTATCAACATAAACTTCTTAACTTGAAAGCAGTTTTAATTGGAATAATGATGTAATTAAGCAAAATTATCAAAACAATCAAAAAAGAGAATAAGCAAATCTATGAGAACGTTATCAGTCGATAGTGATATTAAAATATCATCAGAGATACAAAAATACTGCGATTAATTTTGACACCAATCGAGGATGAGAATTTAGATTCCAAAATCGAAAGGAAATTGGGACTGCGTAGGATTTTATGCTATTGATGGAGGTGAAAGGTTGTTATAGGTAGGTGCTTTCGGTGACCTTTGACCTTTCAGCTAATCGACTATTGCCTATTTTCATTTTATATTACGCTCTGTAATATTTAGTGTACTCTTACATTACCTGTCAAGGTAAACTGTCTTGCTTTCTTCTTAAAAACTCCACTTTTTCACGCTATATATACGCATTCTATATATATATATATATATATATATATATATATATATATATATATATATATATATATATATATATATATATATATATATATATATATATATATATATATATATATATATATATATATATATATATATATATATATATAAATGCGCATATGTATATATATGAGATATATCTGCTACAAATGGTGTATACAGCACCTATATCCTGTGCATGCGATATATATATACGTTTATTAATATATTTATTGCTGGTAATGCTTGCATGCATTTCTCGCACCGCAGTTACATATCGATGCACTGTGGTGTAAAGTTTGTCGGGTTGGTAGAACGCTGCAATTGATGTAATGAGCTGCGATGGAAATCGTAAACGGTGTTTTAGATTGGTGCTGAAAGTATTTTCTCTGTGATTCTATCGGCAAGTTGTGTGTATACCCTATCCCCAAATAACAGTTTTCTATTTCTCGTCTATGTTATTCCAGGTTTCTCACGAGTTCAAGTGAATCTTGTTTGTCGAAGATGCGGTGCACTGGATTCTGCAATATACAACAGCCATAAGTGAAAACAATTATGTAACCATTAGGTGATATAAGTGCACGTACTTCCTTTGAATATTTTTTCTAAGATTTCAGCAATGACAAATCAAAAATCTGTCCGTAATCTTCCCATACTTTGAGTTTTAGTGCAGTGCAACCCTTAGACACATCTCTGTTAATATCTGCAGAATGAGTAATCCGGCAAGAATTCAAAACTGAACAATTTTTCCGGAAAGGATTGCAGTGAAAAATTCGCGCATCTCATATCAACAAGTGCGGACCATCTGAGGAAGCCAAGACCTGCAACGTACATATTGCTTCATATAAGTGTTTGCTTGGCTGGAAGTTTATTAAAATTACGCAACAGGTCAAAACGAAAGCAAGTTGGTGGTGCACTTAGGATCTGGATGTGACTTGAGGTGGTGAGTATAGGGCTTAAGGGCAGGTCGGGTTTTGACAGTCACCAGACCGGAACTGGGTTCACTCCGAACCCAACGCTTTTTTTTTGCCAAAAATTGCTCTAATAGAACGTTTATGAGCTCCGCTATCGTAAAATGGCGGAGACCGCAAAATGTTCGACATTTGTTTCCGGCCTCGTGCCTAAGACTTCGAGTGAACCAGCGTGGGAAGAGGGGTCAGGAAATCAGTTAAAGTCATTTTTTAATGCAGTTCAACAATGAAGAAGAAATTTCTAAGGTTAGCTGAGGAAAGAGCGCACCTTAATGGCAGTTTCGTCTGCTGATGGAGCTTCCGTCGTTCAGGCATCCAAGTTTGTATGAAAGAGGAGGGAATTCCCTCTATTCACCCAATACATGGCTGTATTGCCTACGTAAGCCGTTTCATCTCAATGCTAACAATTTGTGTTGTCACAGTCGTGCGGTTATTCGCTGATCGATTGTTATGCTCGCCGATCCATTGTTATACCTTCAACTACAGTAAATAATACAGCGAGACAAGTGAAACAGTGTCGCACTAAGCACTAGAACAATTAGGTAATGATCTAGTTCGGGAACACCTGTCCGATAATCTAGACATAGTTGATTTATAAACGCAGTGCAGCTGTCAATAAAACTTTGGCTGTAACCCATCTACCTAGGTTACAAGGGAGGTCAGGTATTTAATAATGTATTTATGAGCTGATATCTTTCTCCACGCAGCTTTTTACGGTGAATTAATTTTAGCTAAATATGCTCAACAGTTGCTTAGGTTCCATGCTTGTTGCAGTGCTAGCTGCCTATTCCATAATACTAGGTGTATTTATAATTGCGCATACATCAAGTGAAACGTTGACTTGGCCGTTCATACCTGAAGATGTTATATTTATACGAACTCACCTGTACTTTCGTTCATTGTTTTGGGCAGAAATAGTGCCATCGTTGTATGTGAAAACAGAAACTTCTTATTTTAAAGTGTATCTAATGTGGTTGATCGTTTTTGAGGGTGCTAAAGCGCGTGTTGTGTTTTTTTGAAGATGGCGATGCGTTTTGTGATGAATCCTATCGGAGTGATGGGCGGCTTGCGAACATCGGTGGGTTCTTTTAGCTATTTTTTGGTTACTGATGTCGCTATATTGCTTTATATAAAATTACCTTCTTCGATACAAGGATGCGTATAAATAAGTACATAAGCATAAGAAAAAAGGGAAGCGAAATGGAGGTGTTATACGTCTTTTGTTACCTGCATGCATGATAATCACCTGGCTAAATTATGTTCTTCGAAGTGTACCACCTGTGCAGTTTACAGTCGTCTCGTACCGTCTGTGAAAGGCAACCTATCGGTTTGCTTCAACTAATGAATGCTGTTTAAAAAATTTTCTGGTACCTTTTGGGCATAAAAATGATAGTCGAGGCTAATGAGGAGATCTCATAAACCAATGAAACCTCATAATCATCTATATCTCCTCGAACTTTCTATTTTCTTTGTTCTATTTTACACCTTACTTCGGCCTGTGTTTTTCTAAATATAGGCTTGCTACGCACCTCCTCTTTTCCTTACCGCCTTCGTCATCTTCTCCACTTTCTTTCCATTCCCCACTCTTCTTTTTTTCCCGCAATCCTGCTTCCCGTTCCTTCGTCTTATTTGCTGGGACCCCGTTGCTTTGCCAGTTGGAATGATTTTGATTGTGATCGTGGTTCTTCAGGTACGTGCAGTGAGTATCGCAGCCCGTGAAGTGCTAAGTAGTGTGCCGGATTCGGATCTCAGTTCACTGAAAAATGGATTTCGTGTTGCATCCGAATGTAACGGTCGGCCTACAGCTACTGTAAGTTATAATGCATTTAAATCATTTTTTCTTTTTTTTCAGTGGGAATCAAAATAAGCGTTTTTTTTTCTGCCTGGGAAAAGGTTGGATTTTTTATTCGGTGAGTTTGCAGATGTTTTCTAAAATCGGTTTATTGAGTCAAAAACTTATCAAAGTTTTGTTTCTTTTTCATATTATTGCTGTTTTCTCAATAATATGCACATTTTGCCCCATAATCATGAAGAATTTTCGTTCGTTTCTATTTGCTCAAATTTTTGATTTCATACTAGTAGTAATTTTCTTCTATGACTGACGCCTGATGAAAGGGATTCGGGCAAACCCATTGAATATGTGCTGCAATTGTGTGCGGCTGAGAGTAACATCTGCGTCTCTGGTGGAATACAAGTTGCGTTTGAACTCGAACTCCTCTCACCTAAGGTTAGCAAGTATACTGTTGAGGTGTAATCAGCCGAACCGTGTCCCAAAATGTGATCGGAAATTTATAATAGGTGTTGAAATTTTGGTTTAGGTTGGAGTATGGATTGATGCGGGAAGCCGTTTCGAAACCGAAGAAAATAATGGAGTGGCGAATTTCTTCGAGCATATGATCTATAAAGTAAGTCGGTTGCATCTCATTATTTCTCATTTTTTAATCAAACGTTTGATTAATATCACGTAACAAGAGTTTTCGCCATCTGCAGGTAAAGTTGGGAATAATTATTTTAATTTACTTTCCTAGTAAGGTGAGTTTTGTTGATTTGAGAGTCTTTTAAACTTTGTTGGCTATGACTTTTTTCCGGTGAGGGTTTTCTTGAACTCTTGTGGCATATTTTAAATAAAATGGAGCGCTTTTTGAGCCCAGTTAATCCGCTAGTGAGTTGTCTGTGTACCCCAGCTCTCCCTCCCCTTTCTCCTTCACCGGTCATAAAAAGAAAGAAATATTTCGAAGAGAGGGAACCGGCGTAAAAGCCTGCAGCCCGAGAGTGACATGAACCTGAGCATAGGTCATCTTGTTTTATTTCGGCTTCTTAGCAATACTACAATGTAATCGCGGATAGTGATTGATTCGCCGAGAGTGTGGTCAGTATCTGCCTAACGCATGTAATGCAGGGAACGATGAAGAGGGCACAGTCACAGCTAGAAAAGGAGTTGGAGAGCATCGGTGCACGACTTAACTCCTATACGTCACGAGAACATACCGCCATCTATGCACAGTGCTTGTCGAAGGATGTCGAAAAAGGTTGACCGCAGTTCACTTCATAGACGAACATATCTTAGATGAAGACGGCCTTTTTTATTCCTATGGAATATTTTTTTGCTAAAGTTCGCGGAAGGTAAGAAATGAAAAAAAAGTGAAAAATAAATGAGTGGTGGGATTTTTTTGTATCGATGAGTGATCCAAAAGTGATACACATTACAAACATCGATGGGAAAGTCATAAAAAATTACACTTGAAAAAGAAAAAGATTTCGATGACTGAATGATTTCATGATATTGCCTATCAGCAAAAAACCTATGGCACATCGCTCTCTGGAATCAACTCCTCTATGATGAAATCTTGAAATTAATTCGTAGTATAAATCTATCTCTGCGTGAAGCATTATTTGATGCTAGAAATTAGGGGGGGGGGGGGAAGGGTGGTGGATTGGCACTTGGCACTCACACACAGGTACTTTTCATCAGATTATTGTTAGAGGTATTTTCATTAAAGGTATTTCCTCTTTTTTTTTCATTGCAACGATATGTTGGCTGGAGGGAATAGGCACGTTTATATTGCAGTAGTAGCTATTTTGGCGGACATGATTCGAAATAGCAAGCTCGATGAGGCGACCATCGAGAAGGAGAGATCGGTGATCTTGCGTAAGCTCGAAGAGGCGGAAGATGACTACGAAGGTGTCGTCTTCGATAATCTTCATGCGGCCGCATTCCAGGGTACTCCTTTGGCCAAACCTGTCATTGGGCCAACGAAAGTCATTCAGTAAGTCCTGTTGTGGTAATATAGCATGAGTTGAAGAGTATAGACCAAGTGAATATAAGCCGTACTATTAAGAGCGAACGCGAAATACGTAATTAGTGGAAAGGATTATGGTTAGTACACTGCATATTTGAGTGCATCTAAAGGGCATGCCTAAATCTGAGACGGCAATATAGGCGTCACGGGTGGATTGGAATTTGGGACGATTATTTTCGAGTTGCGGTGAGCCGATTTAACCTGGACAAACAATTGAGCGCTGTCTTTTCAAGTTTCGGGCAAAAATCTGCTGTAATTTCTCCACCGTTTCGGAGAAAAATCTTGTTTCTTTTTTTTTCGGAATTATGCTCAGATAAGATTTTATGAAATCTTTTTTTTATTGATCTCTTTCTCTAATTTTTCATTGTTATTTTCCTCCTGGAGTTTGCATATCTATGTTATTCATTTTTTCAGCAGTTTATTTCTTCGAAATTTCTGCTTACTTCCTGTTTCTTCTCTCTTCTAGTTTAGTAAGAATGTAGCTTGCAGTTTGCTGTAAACAGTATTCAACAGACTATAGGACTAGACTCCCTTTTATTTTTGAATACCTTTAAATATACCAGAAAGAATTTACAAGTATTCGATACCTCAGCATATTCTCAAGGCTCGAAGGATAGCAAAGATATATATTGTGTGTTTGTGACATAGCTGTAGGTTGAGTAACTCAATTCGTTTATGAAGTTCCTGTGGCAAGGTAGTTCGTTAAAGAGATTATTTCGTTTACCAGGTCGGTGGATCGGAAGATGCTGCATGATTTCGTTGAGGACAGCTATAAACCAGTTCGTATGGTGTTAACTGGCGTCGGAGGGGTCAGCCATGGACAGCTCATATCACTGTCAGAGAAATACTTTGGCGATCTCTCGAACGACTATCAGAGGAAAATACCGCCTGCTAAAGGGACCCGGTTCACTGGTTCTGAGGTAGGTTGTTGTTCCTTTGGTTGCGAAGTGGGCGTAAGTTGCTTTCTTCAGTGGATGTATTATCCTGAAGCGCAGTCTGAGTGGAGTGGCCAGCAGGTTGAGTCGATCACGATACCCGAGAGTGCAAGCTGTGAAGGTGTATAGTACCAAGACTATATTAGATAGTTTTTTAAAGCAGTTGTTGCGAACAGCATGCTTTGCCGTCTTATTTCACCATTTTTTATTGGAAGAGATCATCAACAAGATCACTGAACGGCAGATAATCACAGTATCATTTATGCAACGGCGTGTTAAGCAGTAATGTGTGTTGGATGACAAGCTGAGCGTTCTATATGGTTCATCGATGTTCAATAAGTAGTGAAGGCATATGGACCAAGATAACATCAAGTGCCGATGGCAGAATCATACAGTGCATCATTGCAGAGTTGTTGCATAAGGCAAGTTGGTGAACTTGCTAATCGGCGCATTTGTCTCTTGACATTGTTGTTGGCGGCGCTTCTGACATGGTACCTGTTTAAACAGATTTTGAGGGATGTTTAGATTGATTCAGTGGACCACTTTGGATATAGGTTTAGGACGTGAATTTACCGGATCTGTTTTAGGACAACTTCATTTCTTTTGCAGTTTCGCTACAGAGACGACAACATTCCGTTTATGTATGGTGCAATAGCGGTTGAGGGCATTGGTAGAAACCATCACGATTATCTTCCACTTCAGGTGGCGAACACGGTAAGCATGATTTCTTATGATTGCAAAGGGCATAGATTACTGTCGTTGCTGAGTTTCTGCGCCTTTTGTTGGCATAAAAAGACATCGTTGTCTTTTTTATGGAGAGGTTCTTCCTTTGTTTAAACTTAAAGTCTGAGACACTGGACTTTTTTTAAACTGGTGGATAGGTTTGGAAATGCTTTCGAACGGTGGAGATTGAGCGTGAGGTAAAGACAACTTTGTTTGCTCAACCGTTAGAAAGCCGATTTTTAGAGGTCAGATGTCACAGACGGCCACTGTTTTCTCTTTTTGAACAGTGTTCAGGAATTTGATTCAGTGATTGAGTAGAAATTTGCTGCAATGCGTAGGAGATTGTCAGGATGGGCGATCACGAGTGGGGGTCCCAAGATATTAGCCTCAGCTGAGGGAGCGGAAACGTTGTGGAGGTCACATTACTTGTGGCTAATAAATAGTCGAGGAAGTTTGAGTGCATTGTTTCGAGAAATTTATAGTTTGTGGGCTGCTGGGACCGCACTTATGGATCGTCAGTGAATGCACCGACACGTCTGGCGCAGAAATTGTCGATAGCCGCCGACTTACACCAATACAAGTCGTTCTTACTTAGTTATAAGGACACAGGATTGTTTGGCATTTACTTTGTTGTCGATGGAAATGACCATGACGAGACATTGGCTATCGTTAAAGCGGTACAGAAGGAATGGTGAGCTGCATCTGACAATTTGCGGTTGTTTTGCAACGCCTCACACCCGCCCTCTCCACCTCGCTCATACGCTCACACTCCCCTTTAGAATCGTCTGGCAGACGCTGTGAACTGAAATGGTATCATAATATTTTGTAAGGGAAGTGACGGGGCAAAAATGGCTTTCGTTGTGAAGTAAATAATTTCGTAAAGCTTTTTTGTTGTACAAAACTCTTACCTTTTAACCTTCAAAATTGGGTTGATGGTAACGAAATTGATGCTATTATATGACGGCAATATCACTTCTGTTGGATTACCGGTACGGCAGGCAAAGTCATAGTCTGTCCAGCTGCATTAAATCGGCTCTTTAATTAATTATTACATTGGAAAACGCGGAAGCAGTAACATTTGTATTGATATTCGGTCAGTAATGCATGGGCCAATGGAGTATGACCACCCGAAGTCAATAATGCAAGCATGAATAATCAACAGCATCGAGTGCTGAGCGTATATTGTAACAAAATAGTTTCCTTTCTATATGTGTATTATTTTTATACCACCTTATTCTTACTCGGTCTGAATATTAGAATTTTATGTCTCTCGGAGAGGGGGAGAGGGTTGGAAGAATGGCTGTGACGGCAAAAACCACTTCTCTTTTCTGTCTTCCAGCTTGATTGAAGAGGGAGTTTTTCAAAGGTTTTCTCGAGGGAAATATATGACCAGATTATAGACGTTGAGGAATTTTTTACCTCTTACAAAGTTCTATATATTTTACCTAAGTGCTGTGATTGGGTGTAGCTCTCCGGTTGAGGGCAGTGAGATTGCTTCATTCGGAAATCTTTTCGATGCGTTTGTGCATGTGCTGGTATAGGTTTTATTCCATTCATAAGAAGTGCACGTTTTAAGGCAAAATTGATTCACCTGTTTAGTATAAAATGCGTTTTCAAATGTAAATTTCAAGGAAACACCTGTCAACGAGTGTCACTGACGAAGGAGTTGATCGGGCAAAGAATATGCTGAAGACAAATCTGTTCCAATCGTTGGAAACGAATGCTGGTAGGGCGGATGACATTGCGCTGCAGGTGCGTTGATTTCCATTTCCGGAGGTAGTTGCCTATACGTCGGGGTGTGGAGTAGAAAAATTCGCTTCTCTGCAAAACTCATGAGAAGATGAGGGAGAAAATTACATTTTTAACTCCTCAGGCAGTTGCCCATCTTTGTTGCAGTATTTCATTTTTCTTCCTAAAGGCAAATACAACAATATGTTCATCACCAGCTGTCGCTTTTGTGTTGAGGGGTGTTGTGGATGGCGTCCATGCAAAGTGTGCAACTACAGTATACTTAGTGCTTTAGGCCCAGAGGGGCACTATTTTAGTGCAATAAAATATGAACCTTATAGGAGCTACGTGATTTTATGTAAGTTTTTTTGTAAGAATCTGAATTTTATACATAAAGGAGCGCAAGGAGTCAGATTTGGAAGTAGTTAATAGCAAGCATAGTGAGCAGTATGTCAATTTTTCGACATTCGCATATGGCGGATAGGCTTCGCCTCCCAAAAAAGAACTGTTGGTTCATGCAACTGTTTAGGTGTCACTGATGACACTGTTAAGTGCACGTTTAATGTTTGTGCCCGTGGAATGATCGATCGGAGCAGTGTCACAGCTTTCTTTTAAGCTTTAAGTGATAGGTCTAGCAGTAGGCTGTGTTTAAGTGCAACTTATTTATTGCAGCGTCGAGCATGTATGCTTGTAATTGAAGCATTTAGAATAGGATAATGAACATGAAGCTTACTTTTATTTCGATTATCACATTCCATGGTCATGAGTCCTTGCTGAAAATGAATGTGGAGAGAGACGTTTGTTTTCACGCCAGCTACCGAGATGTGCAGAGCATGTGTTAGGGAAATGATCTCCTCTTACTTTAGCTGCTTGTTTATTGTGGTACTATTTGCCAGTGAGGTTGTCTCCAGGTAGTGATTTGTTTAAGGTATTGGACACAGGTAAGATTCAGTCGATGGCAGATTTGGAGAGAGATATTGAAAGAGTTGATAAATCGATGGTACGTGAAGCGATGAGCAGACATGTTTACGACAGGGATATAGCGTGCGCAGGCGTTGGTAAGACGTGTCACATTCTTGCACATTCTGTTTAATGCAGTAACATTAGAGATAGATTCATGCAGTGATATTGAAAATAGGCGTTATCATATCTGCCTAAGCGTTTTTACTCATTTATTCACTACATATATCGGGTGATATGGCGCTTATGTCGTGGAAAAGTTATAAGAGACAAAGGATAATGTCGTGACCTAGTAAATTGTTTAATTGCTTTAATTCGGGTCGGAAGTGAGGAGAACTGAGTGGAAAGTGAAGTTAATTAAAAGAGGCGAGAAATAGATTAATGAGCTGGTGGAGACTTTAAAGGGCGGTAAAGCCCAGATGCTTTTGAGCGACGAACAGCTTCCTTAAGGTCGTAGTACCCTATGTGTCCATCTGTGCATCGACAATATGAATGTACGGAATATGTTGGAACGCTTGAAGAGCTTTTATAATAAATTTCGATGAAAGGTGTTTTGGCTTGTTGCTAAAGACCAAAAAATTAATTTCTTTGCGTTGTGTTTGATGAGGTAAAAGTGGAAATTTCAGGTCGTACCGAGGCGTGGCCAACTTATTCACATGTGCGTTATGGAATGAGTTGGTGGAGGCTGTAAGGGGGTGACTGAATCTGAACGAAGAGGGACCTCAACGAGATGACTTCAGTCGAATCTTTTTGTGGTAGAACGATACTAGAAATTTTTGAATTTTGTTACTTCGGCACAAGTATTTGAAGCATTCGGTCCAACTTACAGTAAGCTCTGATTACTGTAAGTGGCAGGAAGTGATTTATTTGTGTGATTTTCTAATGTTGCGTGCATTATTGTCTCGCAAGAGAGATGTTACCTCGAATGAATTGGATGAATATCACGATATGTGCGGTGCACTTCTTGTATGGTATATAAAGTAGTGTTATAAACAATTTTGACCTATACGTAAGGCATGGAAGTGGACGAACACACCGCTCAATTCGGCATGCATAGCACGAGTTGTAAGAGAAGGCCAGGCTTTCTTTGTTTAGGGCATGGGGGAAGGGGAGTCTCTACTTTTACTGATGTTTCATTCCTTTCCTTGTGGGCCGTCTACATTCTCTTATCTCTGCGTAATATTTAAACGGCGTCTGTTTATTTATTAAGTTGATTTTAATTAACCGTCTTGAAGTGGGAAAGCACAGAAGTATGTGAGCATAAAGAGCAAGAAGAAGAAAAGCGTTTGCAAATCTACAATTTAGGCGAATAGAATTTAATTTTGAATAACGCAAACAAAGTGGAATTTCCAAAAAAAAAAAAAATTAACGTAAGAAAAGCAGTGGTGTGCAGATCGAAACCACTCAACTATAGTGGTAAAAACTGAAGGATTCGTTGCACTAACGATTTCATGGGGGAACCGATATCAGACTTGTACAACACGACACTGGAAACTATGCAGGACATTTTTTGCATTGCAGTATATTTTGGCGAGCTAAAACTGCTGTGCACGTCGACTACGGGGAGGGGCGAAGTGGAATATTTTCGAGAGCGAGATGTCGGGAAAGTCGAGCACAACTTTGTAACGAAGAGTGTATGACGTTTGATAAAAAGTAGAGCATTTATGAATTTGAAAAATCTTTTATTTGCTCTAATGGATTTTTTTTTTTTTTTGAATTTCCGAGTGAAGAGAGCTTTTTTTGTTTTAAAAGAATGAACTCATTTTTATTAAAATTGCAAAATTTTATTTGCAGCTGGCATAGAGTTACCAAGAGAGGATTTTTGCACCGTCGACACGCGACCTACCTTAGTTTACGGTGTCCAGGTGAGGTCACCTTGCGAATAAACGTCAAATGCTTGTGCTCTCATTTACGCAATCTCTCGGTTAACATCGTTTGCAAATACATATATTCCACTGATCACTTCTATAGAAGTTTTTTTTCTGCATTTCTTTGCGAATGCGATTTCAGACGTTCAAAATTTCTAAATTGTAAATTGAAACCTGAAATTTGAAACTGAAATTGAGGTTCGGATTGATGAGTAATGAGTGCATATATATATATATATATATATATATATATATATATATATATATATATATATATATGTTTTAAATATCGCTCTGCTTAAAACACGAATTAAGTGATATCACTATGTTAGGGGCAGTTTCGTGAACTTTCTTAATTGCACTTCACGATTCTCTGCAGAGCAAAGGCGAGAGCCGCACAGGTAGGCAAACTTCGCGTTGCGCATGACTGTGATACAGCGACTCTAAATGCAAATACCTCCACCGCTATAAACTCTGTGCCACAAGTTGTCGGCGCGAAAGGAGGAAGATACACACCGTCACATGTTGCATTAATTCCTTTCATCCTCAGCGGTGATGCAGATGACAATTCTGTGCGAGGGCTGCTCTCGTCTACCGCCTTCAGATTCTTTTTTGTTTTTACATATGCAGATTTAATTTGCTGAACGTGGGAAGTAGCTGAATTCCCAATGGTGTTGCCCACTTCACCATACTCTAGCTTCTTATAGCGACGTTAACGTTCACTTTTTATGATCCGTTGATGTTTTCCATCCCGATGCAACAATGTTGATGTTTTTCGTCAAAAAAGATTCGTTACAGCTGTGGCGTCATCGCAAGCTTAATCGCCCGTTAGTTTCTTTTGGAAACTCCTCTCGACCCCCCTCGTTCCCTTTGTCCCTTTCAGGAAAACAATTTTCAATATTATTACGGGCCGATGCGGCACTTCTGAGCAGCTATCTGCCAGCAACCACCAACATGCATATGCGTCCAGGCATCCATTCCTTCATCCGTTGTAGGCGCGCCGATTTGACGATCGGCCCGACATAGGAAGGACCCGAATTTTCTACAGCACAGCAGGATACACGTCGGCGGCCAACCCAATCGAGGGAACGAGCGGCCGGTCGCAGCGGTGACGGTCCTGGAAAGCGGAATCATGGCAACGACGACTTCGATTTGCCAGTGGGTAGGCGGCGACTACTGGCGTCCTTCGCAGTGGTATCCACGAATAAGGAGTGCGTGTCGTGTGGCGTATTGCACTTTCGCAACGAGCCGGAATTGCGTTGTTGTGGGGGAATATATGAGACCTGAGGAAAGCCGAGATTGTGTGAGGAGGACACATGGCGAGACTGGCAGGGAAAGAGAGGTTGCATTGGGCGCCAGCTCAATTGTTTCAATCAACCAAATTGTCGTTATTCAAATTTGAGAACAAAAAAGACTGCGATAAGCAGCAGGACTTATACAGTAATGAGTAAGAAATAGCTGTGAACAACACAACTGTATCAGCCAATGCAGTTCAAGCACACCACAAGGGCGAACATAATACAGGCTCTCGCTACACATAAATAACCATAACAACAAGAGGCGAGTAAAATGAAGTGAACTATAAAGAAATTTGAGAGATAAGGACGAACGAGATCGAATCATAGCAAAGAAGCAGTCAGTAAACTGATTAAGCGATCCTTGTTAGAACAGGTGATTCGAGGCCACTAATAAACGCAAAGAGGTTCGTTGCTTCGGCGATTTCACGAGGAAGTTCATTCCAAATACAAACAACTCTGAGTGAAAACAGTGAAGGACGCTATTCATTGAGCATGTTTTTCGCGGTAGCAGAATGCGATCGGGTCGACGTTCTCGATGAACGAAAAACGTGAACAGGCTCTCGTGAGGTGTATATTTCTGGCAGGAAACTGCTCATGATATCATGTATCGTGGTCAGCAACACCTTACACATCTCCTCAGCCATAGCTGCCATCGTATGCTCCATGGTCTTATGGATGCCATCAGCCATGGACGACACGATAACAGGCATTGAGGCTTTTTGCCATTACTCACTGCGAGGTTACAGTTGAGCAGGATGAAAAGTGAATACGAGAATTGAGGGAAATTGATGAAAAGATGAGAAAGAGTCGAAGGAATAGTAGTGCTAAATGAAAGACAGTAGCGTAGTAGAGAAGAGAAAAGCAGGGTGGATGACCTCATCATTCACGCTCCCCGCAAGTTATGGTCAAGTTAATGACCTATTCCATCGAATCCGTCCTCAAGTTCAACTCTGGTCGCTCGCGAATGTGCAGCGGGAAACCTCTTGTGCCTTGCGGTCCCTCAGTGCACACGCTGCAAAACGGATGCCCATCATGCCGCAATCTGCAAACAGTACTTCCTTCGCGGTTGACGCAACAGAAGAGAAACGACGACGTTCGGTGATATTCCTTACTATCGAGGAATCAAGCGGCTCACCTCAGTGACGGTATGAAAATGACGTAGAAACGGTGGCAGACATATTGAACGAGCTAAACGTCGATCAAAGAGTCTCACTTGAAGTTTTCCGAATGGGAGTGATCAGTCTCGAGAAGCGACGTCTAATCGATATTATTTTCGGTATCGATCGTCATCTGGTTCAAGTACTTCGTTAGAGTCGCGTAGTGAAATGTTCAACCAAGTTTTCTTCGAATCATTTTTCAAGGCTCATTAAGAAGATTCAAGGCCCAAAACTTCATCGGTTAGTCAACTCGTTCACTCGACGATAGGTTCGTTATGAATGAGCTCCTTGTTGTGAGATCGTTTTGCCAATGCCACTACCTATGCTGATAGCAATTTTGATTTTCTTTTGTTCGAGTCTTATGGACATCGCTGACGCCTTAATGAGTATCGGTTAATATATGCTGGCGATTTCAAGTGTCGATTGATTGCTCGATAGGAACCCGAAGTAGACAAATTACACTTGAAATACTCATCTGTTAGGGAATCTCTCCGTTCAGACATTAAAAAAATTTCTCGCAATTTGGCCGGATGCTCGCTTTTCTTAAGGCGGACATCCGTTTGAACATTTCAGCGGGTTTTTAGAGTCTTTTATTTTGAAATATTTTAGTGGCGTTTAAACGTTATTCAAACAATTGTGATTCATCGTCAAACGTTCATCATCAAATGAAATCTCTTTTTTTTTGCTTTAGTCTTCAAGAAGGAAGAGTACGGACCAGCGATTGTTGTAAAAGAGTATTGAATGATAGAACCCGATGAATTCATTTGATACCAAAGTCATGGAATCACTGGCGAAAAAATATTCTCAAAATTTCCCTTTTTTTTCTCACCCCTCAGAGAGGTTTTCGAGAAAACATTTCTTGTTCGCTGTCTCCACCAGAGGCTAGGATCCAGAACTCTCGAAACCAAGATTTCAGAGGTCCAGCCGACGGAAATGAGATAGCACAGGCCTAAGTCCTAAGGTTAATTCGTGTGTATGTGGTAATTTTCCCTCCTTATCAATTGCAAGCAACCAATTTCTTTCGTCTGCCATACGAACCGGGCATAGTATCATTCAGGATGAGACTGAAGGACATGCATAAAGATACGGCTATTTCATTTACTCTTCACAGTGAGAAATTTCTACAGTTCATTCATGTATAAACATTTTCCATCCAAGCGGGGCAGTTGTAACGACTTCCGAATCCAGGAAATTCCTCTCTTCTATATCGGAACAAAGCTGCATGTGAGTAGGTGGGAACGAATGGAGAAACATGAATAACACAACACGGGTAAGTTTTTGCCCACAAGATACTCGAACTCAGCGGTTTGGGTTCGATTCTCATCCGCTAGCAACAATTTTCATCGTTATTTCTTACGCGTGATTAAATCGTAGGTATGCTCGAATTCCCAAAGTTGTTTGAAAGAATTACTATCTGCAGTTGCTGGTTAAATTCAGGTAATGGGACCAGATTTTCCTCTCGAAACTAAGACGTAAAGCATTCTAAACAACCTGTTGTGATGACAACTGGTGAAATTCCTCCCAAAAGTCATCACAAATATAGGTCTACCTTCGTTTCCATACCTGTCGTGGCGTATTTGCATTTTTTTCGACTGAGTAAACCAGACTTGGTATAATCCAACCTAGTCCGTGGCCGGGACGGCGTCTAAATTTAATCAGCGCCGACATGGAAAATGGTTTAAACCAGCTATTAACCTGATTCAGGATTAAACCAGGATTCAACCTTGGCTCACCGAATTGGTAGATATTGATTGCCTTTGAAATCCTATATCAGTCAGTCAGTTGGGCCATCCAATGGTGGGCAAACGCTCCACTTTGCAATTTGCGACATTGTGGGCGCTTTTCTTTCAAAATCCTTTTGCGTGCTCATTTCTGATTGCACTTCGTCGATCTATCGTTTCTTTTATTTTCGTCTTGTTGTCTGCATTTTCAAGAATTCGTTAGCCTCGATGCGAATTTCCGTTTCTCGACTCGACTCTCTTCGAGAGCCATACTCACTACGATGAAAAAATCGAAAACGGCGCACGCGTGTTGAATGTTAACTTACCGCTAGTCCTATTCACTCTTGCATGCGGGGCGTACGTATATTGAGTGTAAAATTTTTCTTTGCTAGGCCTTGAATATTTCCACTGTCGTTTTCAGTGCATTCCTGAATTTTGAGAACGCTAGAGAAATTTTTTACAACAATTTTCAATAATTCAAAAAAAAATCCAATGAGAAAATATTTTCAAAGTCGAATAATTTCGTTTATTTCCTTCATAAATTTGAAATAAAAAAGGAGAGAAAGAAATATTCGGTCTATAGGGGGATGATCGTAGTGCATCGACCTGGACTATGCTTAATTAAGAAAGAATTTGGATATTTTCCAATTTTTTTTTTTTGGCACAACTTTACCTCATTTCTGTAATTATTATGAAGCAAAGAAAGCAATTTTTTAAAAAATATTGCAGAATTTTGCAGTAACACCATTTCAACCTCAATGTTAGCATCTCCGCACCTCGAAGTGTTGAACGTGTTGGTGAAATGATTTGTTGTCTAAGAATGCTCTTCGTAATATGTAAATGTCCCAGTTGAGAAAAGATTGACTGTTTGATATGGTAGGCACCATATTACATGTGTGTAATCTATATCTGCTGACTCAAATGCAAATCAGTAGCCGCAAGTTGCGAAAGCTATAAGCTCATGGGTTTATAAACCAAAGGATACTGTATATCATCTAGGTTTTTTTCTCGACCACCATCGTTGTTAGTTGTTCGGTTCATTTACCACACAATAGTGACGTACGAATCAATGATAGCGGTTAGAGAACTTTTAATTACAAATAACATTTTGGACTATTGCAATGCCTTTATTTCCTGGGAGAAAAATTTGCATATAAATTTATCGAATGTGAAGTTTAGAACATCAGCATTTTTTTAAAAGCTTTTAAAAATTGATTTTTATCTCTTATATTAAAATTTTTACTTGTTCACTTAAAAAATAATTTACATTTATACTCGGAACTAAATATTTATCAATTTCCTTGTAAAAAAAAAACAAAAATTTTCTCAAATCATTGATTTGATCTTCCAAAAAAGAATTCTCCTCTATGAGGTAATTTCTCAACCCCGCCCACTGCACAGAAGTTTTAACCTTGGAGGCCTCCTATGAAGACTTTCGATTCGTTCGAATCCCTCGATTGCTTCATTCTCTCATAATATTTGCTATAGAAGACGCATCGATTAGTGCAATTTTTAAAAACATTTCCCTATGATCTGATATATGTTGTTCGTTTGATTTATAGTTTGCAATAAAGACACTTTTTTTTGCTTTTTTTTTATTAATTTCATCCATAATTTCGTCGAATTTATGGAGATTATCCGAAAATGTTGTAACGTTATTTGTGGATCGATATTTAATTCGACTTGATTCTTATCAAATTCTCTTTATGGGAAACGGATCGGTTGGCGCTTTCTCATTGGTAAAAATATCTACGAATGGATCAAACAGTTTGGCCTTCTGATTCCATCGATGATCCTTTGGAAATGTCAATTGCGTCGGTGATAAAAAACAACACAGTTGGTTAACTTAGCTATAAATTTTCATCACTTGTATTATTATATAAATTTGACGATGGCCAATGGCCAATGGCAAAATGGCCAAAAAATGGCCAAATAATATAGCCAAAATAATAATGGCCAAAAATAATTAAATCATAAAAACTTAACAATATATTTGTTGAGCATTATCGCTAATTGTTAAGATTATTTAATATTTGATGTAGAAAAAACGACAAAAAATATTTTTCGTTTTTTTTTCATTTGTGATCGAATTGAGTGACGATGGAGGGTGCAATGGGGATGTAAAGCATCCTTCCCCTCGTCGGTTTCCTCCGCCCTGTTCACCTCCTCCCCCCTTTCCTCTCCGGTCCTCCATCGTCGCCTCTTCCTCCTTCCTTCCCCTCCACTTTTTGGCACATTTTTCGAATGATATATGAAAGAAAATGATTTCGTGCCAAATTGTATTGCATTGCAACGTGTGCCGTTAGCATTGCAATAGTTTCATAGGTCAGTGCATAAATGCTTCCAGATTACTGTAAAGAATTTTGGAACAGTGCCAATTGTGATAAAAACGCAATGAGGACATTCGCGGCAGGTGCATTTTTTGGTGACCATTTGTCCACCACAGGCATCCTCCCATGGCTAGTTGTCCACCTCAAACGTTTCAATAGTGTGATTGTTTGCGAAACGTTTCCACCTCTATGTTACTTCAATATTTAATGACTGTTTTAAGTTTTCACTTTCTTCACTGTAAAATTGCTTTTATTCCATTATAAGGCCATACGTCTATTTTTTTGAATTTCTATGTCGTTAATTAAAAATGCACTAATTAATTTAAAAGGTATTCCACACCTATTTATCTATGCAGTTTTTAAATTATTGCACATCTGTTTTTGCTCAGAGTTAATTCTTCGTAATACACAATTATCTCTAGCTTCATGAAAGTTTTTATTGCAAGCCACGCAACCATTATTCTCCTTTTCTGTCTAAGTTGATGCCGATATCTGCAAATTAAATGTTCACGTCTAAATCTTTTTCATCCTTTTTCTTGGAAGTTTTTTCAAAAATTCCTTCATTCCAGGTGACGAGGACAACAACATTTCTATTTGATTGCCAAAAATATTTAGCCGAATTTTTAGTGCAATGATTGTCCTCTCTTTGAATTATATTACTGTTATTCGCCGTTATTGTTGCTATTCGAAAAGGATTTGATGGCTTTCAGATGGCCGATGCAGAACGCACTAAAGAACCTCAATATGAACAAGTGGTCAATGAATGCGAGACTAAATGTTAGTGTTATAGCTCGTTTCCTTTTTTTTGAAAGCGGATTAACTTTTCCGGTTTTTTTTGAGCTTTTCCGGATCAGGAAAATTGATTCCTTGATTGACGACAAGGCGCCTGTTTTCGTATCATTTCGTCGTAAAATCTATATTAAAATCCCGCCTCGACTTATTCTATCATTTTTCCTCGGCGTTTACAAAATTAGAGAGCGATTCGAATGTATATGTAAAAACTTTTGGTAGTGATCGAGATATGGAATAGGTGGTCCACAATAGGATGAGAGAAGAGAGGATAAGGGGAGGATAGAGGTGGTCAAGAGATAGGACTGCGAGAGCTGGCTTACAGGATGAGGCTAATTGATGAATGCTACGAAAAGAGAGTCAGAGGCTTCTAGATTTAATTCTTCTTTCCCTCTTCCTTCTCTCTGTTTAGGCCGTGCTATGGGCCACTCACATTTTGAACCCAATTCGTATCAGTTTTTTAACACATTTGTCTAACCAGTCAAATCTTCATTACGGAATCAGTCACTGCCTTATGTTCTGTGTTTTGTTTCTGTGTCTGCCTTCATTGCCTGGTTATGAACTTGCAGTTAGTATTGAATCCAACAGGTTCGTCTATCCGATTACCGTTATTTAAAAGGTATTCAAATCTGGCTTTTACGAAGAGGAGGTCCAGATTGTGTGGGGCAGAGAGGGGGAGGGGGAGGAGGGTTCCGTAAGCCGACGAGCTCGAAAATCCCCGAGCCCAGGTGACTGCGAGATGGGATCGAAATTTTCGGAGCCCCATATGACAGTATTACTTGCGCTAGTGCATCGACCTGCTTCTATGATTTTTTGTCAATTCATTCGATGCTTAATGCTTCTTCTCCTGTTCTTCTACCGTATTACCTTCGTTAAATCTTCTGGGCTACTGGAAAGGGTTCATGGGTTCAGACCTTGTTTGCAGAAAACGTTTTTTTTTGAAGGTTGCTGGACGGTGATATTCAAGAATTATAGTGCTGTTGGACAGCTTAAAACTCTGCGTAGCTATAAGTGCCTAATTTCTTAGAGAGTTTTGGAATAAGTCGATTTGTGGCGATTCTATCTGCATCGCCGAATTTCTTTTCTCAGCCTTGCTTCTCGATTCTCACTACACTTTAGAACAGGTTTTATTGTTGTCATCAGTGAGAGCTTCATTTATTTCCTCTTTGTTTTCAACCTTTACCTAATTGTTTTTAAACTATTACTATACCTGTCGAAATGAAAAAAAAAATTAGAAATTACAGCACGCTGTCTAGGTGAAGAGGTGAAGTTATTACGTGAACAGGGATTGACTTTTGCACAAATTGCCATCGAACTTCAGGTTTATTTTTCATTATTTTCTTATAAAGCATCAGTGATACTACTTAATTGTTTAAGGAAATCGATCCGGAATAATTTCGTTATCTTTAGAAATTAAGAGGAGACGTTTTATCATGCCGGAAAATAAGTGTTGGATATGAAGGGAGCTGTTGAAGTAGCTATTTTTAAGTGTTGATTTCGAAATTAAATGTAGTTCAAGAAGTCATTTTTCGGGGAAGCGATAGCGTTTGGCCACCTTGATTAAAAGCCTACCGAGAAGGAACAGATGGGTGGCTGCGGGAGTGGAGATGTTTGCAGCTTTAAAAAAAGCTGTGAAACCGCTAAATTCGACGAATAGGCCAACGGTTTTTCGCGATGCCCTTACATAGACCTATAAATTTTCCTGTGCTCTCTTTTCTGATCTGATTCCTTTTTCACTGGGATTGAAGGCATGTTCACTTCTAACGCTATAGATATTATAAATGAGGCAAAACAAGTCGATATAAAAGTTTATTTCCCATCGGTGATTTTTTTATCGAGGGTATTTTTGTAATCGCTTCGTTTCATATTTCTTTCAGTGATTGAAAAATTCTTCAAATTAAACCGTTGCAAAAAAATGCATTCTCGAAGTGCATAAAAAATACCACAATCGGGGATGCGAAAAATAAGATGAGAAGCTCTTAGAGCACCGGAAACATCTGAGACAAAAAAAACTGGTGAACTTTTTTATTTAAGTTTGATAAAATGAGATGAGTTATTGCTTTTTTTTCTATTGCTTTGTGAGCTACTTTAGTGAACGTTGCAAATTTCTGAAAAGTTCGCGCTTTTCTTTTTGAAGTATGGTAATATATGCTCTAATTGCTTGCAGTCTATTAGGGGACATCGACGGATGTTTGGTTGAATAGATATATTTTCAGCAACCTCTTTCAACTTGCTATACGGCATTGAGAAGCCTTCGATTACCAAAAGAATATTCCGATAGCTTCAAAAATGCTGTTCGAAGACGCAAATGTAGCGGGTTATCGTCATCTGCGGTTCGTTCGTTCTTTATTTATTCTCTTTTTAATTTTTTTTTGTGGATTTTTAATTTTTTAGGCGTCAGTGCAATAATCGATGAAGATTGCGAAATCGGAATGCAACAAACGAAGTGAGAGTGTTTGCATGGGCTGGCTGCCACTTTTTTTTTCTTCAGTTTTTCAATGAATTGTTCGAAAGTTTTCTCCTCTTTTCTCGTATTTGATATCAGTAAATTAAATCACGAGATTCTTCTGGTTATTTAAACCGTTATCGGGTGGCAGTAACTCAACAGTGGCGACATCCTTCTCTTTCGAGAAACTTTTTACAGTACTTATTATACTGCTGATATTTCTTCATTCGTGGCTACCGGAACTCATATAGGACGTTGTTATTCCCCTCTTCCTTTGCTGTTCATTAAAAATAGCAAAGTGCAAAATTCAGTCCATTTGTTTTTTGAATTACCTATGCGCATATTCACCAGTTTACTTATCTGATTAAAGGCTAATTGCAGGTTGCAGAGAGCGCAATGAATAAATCTTTTCAAGGTCTTTCCTCACCCGTGCACAATGCTTTATTTCGATTTCTTCCTCATACCCACATGTAATGTGTTGGAATCGTCCATGTGCTCGTATTTGTTCCTCTAAATGACCACATGGCTCTTTATTGACGTTGTTTGATGAGACAGTTGTCTATATGACGGTGACTTTTTATTATTTCATTTAATAATTCGATTTTAATGTTTTTTTTTAATGTGACATTTGCAGCTTTATTTAATGATTTTTAGAATCGCCGATGGTCAGATAATGCAGTGACCTCGTCTAGCAACAACGCATCGGGTAAATGAATATCGAAAGATACATTCAGTGATGTGTGCAGAGTGATATTGTGCGAGCAACGTTTTTTATCTTGTTTTATTTGTTCGTCCATTCACTAATTTTTTCTTGATAGCGTGAATGAATAAGGAGGAAGGCCAGTGCTGGGACATTGAAGGCGTTATCGTATCAAAGCAGACAAGGAAGGTTCTCGAAAGTCTTTCGGTCTCGGTTAAAACATCTGTAATATATTGGAAAAAACCCCTGAACTAATTTATTTTAAGCTAATTTACTCAGAATTAATTGGATGTCATATATTCAAAATTTTTTAACGGGATATTCGAGGCCAAAACGGCAGTGATTGCTGTTGTTAGGGGTCATGCAGTAATGCTGCTATTCTTTGAAACTTAAGAGTAAAGGCAGGTTTGTCCATGGTTTCATAATCTCTGTCAGCACGGAAAAGCGGAGAAGTCGATGATATGCGCTGGTTGGTATATGTTCCTTGTGACAAAACAACATAATGTCCCTCCTCCATCCTACTTCCCACCTCCTGCCTCCTCCTTCATCCTCCTCTTCCTTCTTTGGATGCTTTCTCTCCAACAGAAATGTTGTGCATATGTCGATCGAAAACCACATCTTTGTTTTTGAGCTATCGATGAGGATATTAGAGTATAGGACATTGTGCATGTCGTTTAGCGTAATGGCTTTTGCATTATTTCTTTTAAAGAGGATGGTTTTCGTATGGACGAGCAGAACAGCAATGGAGCGGACTACTCAACGCGTGCGGCGTCAGCAGGTTTTGATGATGGGGTAAGGCTTCGAATTTTCCTTTTCTATACTCCATTTTTTTCCACATTATCTTAATGAACTTATGAAAATCTCTTATTTATCGTTGCGGTTTCGGTATTTTTCAGTGTATTTCCGATAGGGCGAAACGGATTTCGTTGAGCGTTTTAAAGAGATTGTTTGCTGCTCTCTCTTATGATGGATTCATTCGTGCACTATTAATGAAGGACAGAGTGAATGTTTAAAGGGTGGGGGGAGGGGGAGATTTTTTGATAGCGCAATTGGGGGGTGATTGTTGTAAAGTTTTACATTTATGCTGAAAATTCTGGAGGTTTTCGGTTCAATTTTCCATTAGAAATGTTCATTTTTCCTCCCGTTCGCACCTAAGAATCATCAAAGCGAACTACATTTCATTTGCAATTCCATTTTCTCAGATAGTACCGAAAGAGGAACCGAACTGGGTGAGTCAGCAGATTGAATGGAATGATGGGCAAAGACTAGATGATTCTAGCGCCGATCTCTCGTCGACCACTCAACGCGTACTCCAAATGGTCAACAAATCTATAACGGTGAGTGCAAAAAGTAATCTTGGAAAATAGCTATCACATGATAAAGCAGTCACTAAACGCCTATTAGATGCTTATTTGAAAACTAGGCGTCGTCTCCACTTCCATGTGCTCTGCGCTCACCGTTTGCATTCTTTGTGGTATGCTTACTAAACCATTACTTAGTTATCTTTATTCTGTCATTGAAAATGAGATGTTTCCTCCATCAAAGTATTTACGAGGAATAAAATACAAGCTTATGGAATGCCGCAAAATGACCGATGCATTGCCCGACGAGGAATAATTTTGCTATTATTTTTTGCTGTATTTTCCTTCTTATTTGTTTGATCTATTGTCAGGACAAATTTTCTTTATATTCTGTATATTCATAAGTTTATTTTATGTTTGTCTTTTATATTCTTATCGTTATGTCGGTCCAAGCTAAAAGATGACTACTTCTCTATCTTTGTCGGTCAAGATGCCTCTCGTCATTGTTCACTCTAAAACTACCTGGATACGAAAAGATTGTTAGTCCATTAAAGCGACTTAACTTATTGATTGGACTTTCAACACTTCAAGAGTTATTAGAATACAGGTATTCATGTTCCAAAAATTTTAAAGGGGAGACTGAGAAAGTATTATTATTGAATGGGAACGATCATTTTCTGCCATTTTCTTGGTGAGAGAACGGAAGCCTGAAAATTGTTTTTTCGCCAAAGGTCATATAGGCAGTGGGAAATTCACCTTCGCATCATGCGAATTTTCCATTATGATTTTGTCCTATGCGTAGGTCACTGTTGCTTTCCTATATGCGGTGTTCGCACATCTTCTTGCTTGTTTCTGCATATCAGCACAACAAATTTTGGCCTATTTTACTCTTTTCGATTGTGTTTACGAAATTAGAATGGGTATCCCTGTTCGGATGTCACGGCTTCGCCTCCAATGTCCTTCCAGAAACTGCAGTTCAGCCTGCAGCATGCGTGCGAGGAATATTCCGACCTGGGACGCTGTTTTTTTTTTTTTTTTGTGATAAGCGAACAGTTCGCCCGAGGAATTCGGTTTCCTCTCACCGTCTTTTTTCTTTGTTTTCTTTTTTTTTCCGGCGACCTGCGACCGTCTTACCATTTGCTAATTCCTCCTAAGAAATTGAGAGCGGAGAGATGAGAAGGAATAAGAGAGCTGCGAATTAAATATCTGAATCACAGCGTTGTGAAACAGAATCATTTATTTCCGTTTAGTTTCGTCTTTGCCGTATATAGCGAACTCGAATTTATTTTTGTTCAGCTGCATTTCATAAAGGTTGGATGATTTTTTTGAGCATATAGGTGGACCGCTGGCGAAGCTCATTTTGGTTTTTGTTGACTATTCAGTTCGCACTTTCTGCCTTAATTTCGCTTTACTAATGACAATATGATTTCTTGTCCAGTACTGAGAGGAGACTACGAATTGAAGCTTAAAATTGCATATGAATGATAAGTTTTTCAGTGATTAGACTTATATCTTGAGGTTGTGATCATTTCGGTGTTTTATTGCTGAAAAAGATGACTAAAATTGGACTTATCTGTGTGGTATTTGTTCAATTTTCTTCAGTTTGTGAGTCTTCAGGTTGAATAATTTTCGTCGAAAAACTTTGCCATTTACAGAAAATAATAAAATTTTGAAAAGAAGAAAGTGGGATTTTGATGGTAATTTTAATATGCATAGTTGAATTCCTCAGCCTTTTGAAATTGCAAGTCATTTATTACAATTTATTAAAATATTTATTACCAAAAGTTTTAGCAAAAGGAAATCAACTTCGAAGAGACGATACCAAGTGTTGGTCCGGAGTATGTTGCTTCGGATTCAGATGTTTCGGTGGAAGCAGATTCGGTAAATGAAACTACAACAAAGCAATCGAATACATCACGAGTTGGCGACGGAAAGGCGTGTGGGAAGTTGCTGCCAGCCGATCTGCTTCCTTTTGTAAAGCTACGCCACAATGTCGGCGGTGTACAATTCAGCTGCAAGCTTTGTAGTGCGGTCAGCTGCTTTTTATATGAAGGCACCTTAATTTCATTTCTCCCTTTAAAGTGCACCTTAATTTGATTCATTTAGATTCATTCATTCAAAATTTATTCATTTCTTCGTCTCCACTTTGTCTACGTTCTCGACTGTCAACGAGCATACCTTTGTACTGTCAGCCTATAACATAGCGGTTTATCAAATTTTATTGTGAATGTTGCGCCAACTATTATTTGAAAGCTTTTTCCTGCGTATTTAGTTGAAGAGTATCTTGTTGAAATTCTTCAGTGATTTGTTTCTTTTTGGGAAAGTCTAGTTTTTCAGAAATTCGCGCAGTTTGAGACACAAACTATATCGAATCATATTCGCAAATTCCATGCTGCTTCGTGGACTTCTGGACAACCACACGATGAAAACAATGTTTGTTTTATTCTCGATGCTAATTATCTAAACTAGGAGCTGAAATTAAAGGTTGCAAATGTGTATGAAGTGAAATTTAAATCCTCTCACCTTTGATAGGTATGATTTCTTCGTCACTTCTTTGTTTGTTATCTCTGCATTTTGTTCTCTTCTTTTATCGTTACATCAATATGAGCTCTAGTTGTTGGATTTTATTTATTAACTTATTATTAGTTCAAGATTGATTTCGATGGATATTTACGATGAATTTCAAATTATTGGTGAATAAGAAATTTCATAAGATCGGTGCTTCATCTCAGCTAAACGAAATTTTTTTTTGTAACCATATGATAATCAGTATGATAACCACACCTGTTCTTTGTGCGGTAACGAAGTGTAATTGGTTTTTAGACGTCACAGTGTCGTGAGGCGACAACAACTTCGGCGGACGATCATTTGGTGACCGTAAATGCGCCCAGTCGGCTTAGGCAACTTTGTGATCACCCGACCGGCAACGTTTCTGAAGGTTTCTTGAAATTTTTTGGCAACTTAGGATTTTTTTTTGTTACGCAAGACTTTCCGTCTATAACTCACATATTGCCGAAGGGCTTCCAATAATAACAAAGGAATGTTTTTATCTCGTGAGAAGAAAAGGTGTTTTTCTCTTTGGCCTGTTCTCCTCTCTGATCCGCGGCATCAACTTCCTGTTTGTTTCATCGACTTCGAAAAGAGTTATAAGTGCAGATTCAAATTTTACCTGTACTTTGCAATTGTCTAGCAGGAATTGCTTCTTATATGAATGCATTATTTTATGAATGGGACACTGAAATTAAAATGTGGATGCGTCGTTGCGCTCGTGTTATTGTTTGCTGGTAAACTAGTTGGTGTGATGAGGAAACGTTTGCATTTATATATGTTTTCTTGGAAGAGCATATCATGTGTATCCTTATTGCAGGTGTAGCACCGATGTTCACAACTTCAGGAAACTTGCATGTGCGTAATCGCAGCAGTGATCGAGTTTCACCAGCTTGGGAATTTGTAGTACCCGGATCAGGACCTGATCGCCATAAATGTCTCCTATGCAATACCGAAATAAAATCATTTGGCGTATCGAATATCGTCCAGCATATGCGACGCTATCATCCCGGCGTTTTACAGGTTCATACGATTATTTCAGTTTTGTAAAGCTTATTTCTGACTCTCAGGTGTGGGTATAATGGCAGGTGTTAACGTGAACACTCTTATCCTATGGCTGGGGAAGGATTTTAGGTTTGCTGTTTTCATCGGTAGCTGTTTCGGCTTGTGTTTCGTGTTCAGCAGCCAATTTGTGCGTAAATAAATTGGCAGCGTTAAGTTGTCCAGGTAGAGGACGCTGTTTGCGCAGGTAATGCAATGCGAGGTTGCACGTTATGCGTTTTGACGAATTGACTTCATAAGATATGAGGAGAACGGGTGGTACAAGGGACTTCATCTGATATGTGCAAATCTATGTACGTGAAGGATACTGGTTGCGCAGATTACGCAACGAACGTTCTTTTGCAAACGTGTTCCTTGTCATAGAAATGATTTAAATGTAATACAACCCGGGTAAGTTTCTATTTTTGTGTTTTTGCTTTCACTTCCGATCTTAGTGTTGTAATTATTGACTTACGTTGTAAGAGTTTCGGAATCGACTTTTCGAAAAATTCCCGAAGGGATATAGTCGGTCATTTTCGTACTGGAATGGTTATTTCATCACAGCTATAACTCAATGTTGGCCATATAGGAAAACTGATCATATAGGGGAAAAATGGGAAAAAAGAAAAAAAGGGGAAATCAAGATTGATAAAAAAGAAGGAGAAGGAAGAAAAATCACTGGTATGGGGAGTTGTTGGTTTAGGATTGCGTTTTGCTCAACGATGATGACATTATTGAAGACGATTTTATTGCTGTTGCTTTATGTTTATGCATTGGCTTTCTCTGTAGAGTAGTTAAATGAAATTCAAAGTTGGAAATTTCTAAACACTCAATTATTGATTGGAACTTATTAAGTTGTTATTGTGTCATCTTTGAAAATGACTTTTAAAAAATTGCTTTCAATATTATCCAGAAACTATATTTACCTACCACAGAGATTTAAAATTTCCAAAAGTATGGATTGTTAGTGAATTTGCATTTATGGTTGATATTAATGATTCGTTGTAGCATGTGTAGGAAAAATTGAATGAAAATTTTTTGTAGATCACTTTTGATTATCAAATTTCCACGTTGATCTTATACTTTAACCAATCGATTATTGTGGCGATCGCAAATCTGAACCTTATTAGCGGTGCAGTTTGTACTAATCGTTTTGCATCAGCATCGGATATTATTGTTAAGGAAGCTGAAGTGTTGGTCAGTGGTGCTGGTCAAACAACGAAACGAATGCGACTGTCAACGAACAGTAAACCAGTGAATTCATCTACGCTTGTGGTCACTCACAAGAGTGATAGCGAAGGAGAAAAGACACGGCAAGCGGTGGTCATTCACACTGAACCAGTGATACATCACGAAGTTGCTCAAGTTGCTCAGGAAATCTCAGATGGGTCATCAATGCAAGATGGTCAAATGGTCACTCCAACGGTAGTAGCCACTTCGCCAACATCAAGTCTTTGCACAACTCCACCAATCGCAAATGTACCGGTTTGTATTTACTCGCTCATTTTTTTGATTTTAATGTTCTATTTTGCGGTCATATTTATTAGCAAAAAGAAAGGAAGGAGTATTGTCGTCTTTTTTGCTTTATTTTCTTTTCTTAAAGAAACTTTTAATTCCTTTTTGATGTTTAGTTGAGTAAATAAAATTTCGTCGATTCGAATTTATTGATAAACATCTCAAAAGTTTTCTTCACTGCTGTTTATATCGTTGAGACCTTTTCTTACTCATTACGGTAGCGATTTTACGGTCAGTTTTTTGCTTTATCTTTTTTTTCCAAGTTGCTTTATTTATAGAATGTTATACTATATGTAAACAGATGCGCTAAGCATTTTATCAAAAAAGCCTTCGAGGATATCTACCTTTACAATCGAATACAATATATTTTTTGAAGGTGTTGCGTGTACCAATATCAGGGACGCCGCAGCCTTCTGCGGTAATTAGTGGATCTCATGAGGCGCTAGCAGCAATTCAAGGAATCAAAAACAAATTGGCATGGGCCACTGAACAACTATCGACTACAGCCGATCCCAATGAAATAATTTCTCTGATGAACGTCGTCTCAAGTGGTTTGGCTGTCTTGGAAAAATATGGCAGCATTAATTGAAGATTTGCTGTCGTAGTGCATCTACTAGGGGGCGATCAGTATCTCATTACCGAATGTCACTGTTGTAAGGACCAAAGTTGAACACAGTAAGGTTTCGGATCATGGCCTCTGATCGTTTCGGAACATGGCCCCACTCTTTTCTCCGGGGACCGGTAAATCTCATCTCTGTTATGTGGAAGGAGGTCTTTGGCAATTTGGGAAGATTCCTCAAGAAAAGGGAATTGCGGATGCATATTGAGTAAGATTATTGCCCCCTCCCCGCTCTTCTGGCATCTGCGAACCTTGGCGAAGGGCATGTTATTTTACCACATATGAAGGGCCGCCTTCACCTGGTGGATGAGTTGCCTGTTCTCAAGGAACGGCGCAGAGAACCAGGTGAACGGATCTCCTTTCCTCTAGATGATCATACGGGGTGTTTGCTTATAACGTATGAAATGAACTAGAAATGATTCGAATGATCCGCGCTTTGCTTTACTGGAGAAATTTCATGACAATAGCCATATTTATTCGGAAGAATTTGGATTAAGTTCGTTCCATTGGCTTGTTGGATGTAATCACATTTCACCACTATGCTTTTTGAATGGTAATTTCCAGTGAAATACCTAGCTGCTTTGTTTGCTTTGTTGTACTCATTTAATGATATCGCGTTGACAGCAGAATTTCCTGATATATTTATTGATCTAGCAAATTTAAGACGTTCTATGAGCTCTGATAGTCTTTTTGTTTACCTGTAGAAAGTTTTCTATATTCGGAAGTAGTTTCAATAGAGGATGAAAAATAATGAAAACCGTTGTATATTCTTGCGTCTGCACTGATTTCCTCTGGAACGGGTCACCATATTCTCTGGGACTTCAGTCTTTGGCTTCTGGCCTTTGGTCAGCGCCATGATTGACCTTTGGCATGGTTGAATTCGAATGCAGTTGTAAGCGGATGCTAAAATGCATTTTTGTCATGCAGTGTAATGAACCTGATTACTTGCGTATATTTTTGTTTATACTTGCAAAGGTGTTTTGACGTAAGACGCCAGCTTTGGTTTTTCTCTTAACTTCGTAATTAAACTTTTGCTTTTTCTTTTACTCTTCCCTGTGATCGGTTTCATCTTATTTCACTCACAGAATTCCCACATTTTGTCCAATATGCGCAGTCTTTGCATTTCTAAGTATTGAGGCGTAGGCCTTCGATAATCCTTCTTATTGACTAGCCTCCATCTTGCCTTAGAGATATGCCATTATTCATTTATTCTTATGGTTGTGCTTTGCTTTTTATGTTTCACTGAAGAGAGAAAATGGCGCAATTCAGCAAAATGTCCCATAAAATGTAAATAAATTATGAAAGATATTCAGCTTGCGAATTTCCTCGATAGAAGACTCTCATTTGCATAAGTAATTAAAGTACGACTGGAGAAGAAATTCCTCAGGGCTGCTTTAATTTATGTTGGTATTAGGTGAGAGATGCCTATAATAGACTTAAAGCATCTCAAGAAAATTCGATAGGAAGGAAAATTCACTCGTATATAATCCATCTCGTTCTTGATGATATAAACGATTTATTTGTAAACGAATTTTTTTTGTTTATTTTATTATTGTACGTGAAAGAGCAGTTCAGCGAATCGAAGTGGGAGAAACACCTCAAATAACGGATTTTTGTGAGATTTGTGGCAGTTTGATGGTTGGAAAGAGTGGAAAAATGCAATTGAAAAATTTTTGCAATTTCGTTCCTTTGTAGAGTTCTTGAAAACTCTTAGAGAATTATGTAAAGCAGCATGATTTAATGTAAATTGTAGAGCAGCTAAGAGTTGTCGATTGTTGGAAAGCAGGAATTTTCATTCGTCGTTGTGCATAATTTATGAGGCATCAAAAGTGACGAGAATTTAATGAGCATTTCATAAAAGTAGTCAAAAGACTCGTTTTTTTGTTGTTGTAAAAGTTAGTGGCAGCTATTGGTGCGCAAATAATGACCGTCTAATTTGGATTTTGATTTTTTTTAATGGTGGAGAAATGGGATGGTTATGCTACTTCGTGGGTCTTTCAACCGTCGACTTTATTCAAAAACAGCTTGACATAGATTGCTGTCTATTATAGTTTTTGCTTTTGTTATTGTTCTGTTTAACGGTGCTAGCTTTTATTTGTATTGCATTATAGTTGGTATCGTCTAGGAGAAAAGGGAAGTTCGCTTTGCTTTATTATCAAAATCAGGTTTTATGTAAAGGATTTCTCTTGGGAAGGGGGGAGGGGACGGGAAAGGATGGAAGGCAGAAAGGGATGTAGAATGGATAAAATCTCAAGTGGCTATATGTTTGAAAAATTCGTTCTGGAGGTGAGTGTACTTTTTGAACTTTTTAATAAATTGCTTGTCGATTGACTCGTTCGCAAATTGGAAACATCAGAAGTTGAGAACTTTAAAAGCTTTGGGAACATTTTTGTTGCAGCCCGACTTTTCGTTCCTGTTGTCTTCTCCTGATAGATTCACTAATTTTTCATTCATACTGACGGTGCGTATTTGGTGATCCTCCGAAGGAAAATTTTTCGCTCTAGAGGATATTGATTCGGAAAATAAATATCAGTTTAAATTATTACTACTAAAGATGACTGTTGAAGTCATCCATACGTTATATTTTAGTCTTTGAGGGCTTGAAAGGAGTCATGAGCTATGGATGAACTTTTGAATGCAAACGTTTTAGAGGTAACGAGTCGGCCTAGAAAAAAAATATAACGAAGACGGAGCCCGGCGAAGTGACCTGGGGTCTTTTTTTCTGTGACGATTGTGAAGGGCTCTAGCATATTTGTATGTAAATCAACGTTGCAGCTAGGGCGAGTGCCGACTCTGAAGCCTGAACAAATAAGGCAAGCCAAGGAACCCCAGACCAAACATTCAAGAAGCCATCGTCAGTCGGGGTCAGCACACGTAACAATGATAATCACACTGCATCATAGAGATTCCCACGGTTCAAACCGTACCATCATACCCCAATCAGTGGTGCGTCGGCAGCGTGCAACCTCTGCAATTGAAAGAACCAGGGGACGGGTTCCTGCTGAGATGAGCAGACACGACGACGAATTGCAAACAGTGCAGGGATGACTGCCAGCGCGTTTCTCTTTAATTCATGCGTTAATAACGCCGTAAATTTCTCTCAGAATTTCTTTCAGTGTACATGAAATTATGACGAGATTTGAATTTAGCGACGTCAACAGCATGATATATAATAAACAGTTTTTAGCAGAGTATTAGTTCTTACCTGAAAAATGCTCTGTGTTCTCACATCGATTTTATAGTAAGAAAGTTTTCTGCTCAATTATAGCATGCTTCGAATTTCCGGTGATCAGGAACAATAGTGTATGTACGAGTTTGATTAGTGCACTATCCTGAAACATACGCGGGTATATTTGTAAGGATCAGCCCCCCTGGCTTCTCTAGTCGTCCAGGTCTCCTTGATGATCTGTACCCTCTGTCGAGTAAACTGCGAGAGACATGGGCATGAGGGTGAAGAGTTTATCACACTTATACAAGAAGGTGAGAAATAAATAGGGGTTCGTCCACAAGGATGGCTTCGATCGTCGGCACGATTCTGCAGTCAAATTTCACGCTGTCGCCGATCACCTCACCGCTCCTACCTGGCGATCGACGTCAAAACGTTATACAGATATTGCCATATTTTCAGCATTGATATGTTTCCGTCGTCTATTTTTGATTGCACAATATTTTTATTAGCACTAATTTCTCACTACGATTAAATGCAGCCACATTGGAGAGAAGACAAAATATTCGAATAAATTATATAAATGAAATTTTTCCAAACAAGTCGAGCGATATTGCTTTTCAATCTACATTTCTTTCCCATAATGTTTCGATAATTGCGTCGTATAATAAATGATCACTAATTTGTGATCACCAACTTCTTCATATTAATTAACTTTTTGATATGTTTCCCTCTATTATATTATATGCCGATCCCTATCGACCATTTTGAAGCGTAGTTGTCGCAGATGTAGTCTTTACCGAGCGCGTGCTTTGAATCTCCGCGTGGATTATTGAATCCTCTCCTTCTGCTAGTTTTCTTTTCAACTATCATTTAAGCTATGACGAATCAATTGTGAGGGTTATACATCGTTGCATCTCCGCAAAATTAGAAAACTACAACAAAAATATGATGAACATGAACGGTGTACCTACCACACAACAGTCCATGAATAAATCATCAATGCATTTGCAAATGAATCGAAGTTGATTTGCAAAGCCAAGCCTATAGGCGGCAAGGTTTCTCTTTTTGCCGTGGTTATCGTTTGTCCTACCACCTTTTCGAGATTCTTTTGTTTTCCAGAGGTACGTATCTCTCACCTGAGCATGCTGAACAAAAAAAAACTGTAACAGGCGTATTTATGATGATCATTAAGAGCGTCCCGATACGTGTATCAAATAACTACATGTATCAAAGATATTTTCAACAAGCACAAAATGCGACTACAGCCTCTAACACCTTATGTTGCGATGCATTTATTAATATAATCATGGGTGGGTTAAGAGGTCGTATATTAGTGGGCTAATTATATAAATGTTCAGTTAGCATTTAAATGGCCTGATCGCCCAACTTTTTGTACATCAGCAGATTTTAGAACCAAAGGCTCAATCGCTTCGCTACTCATCTCGAGCAAACGTGTTCACACCACTCGATGAATGTGCCTGAATTTCCATCGAGATTAGATATTTGAAGGTGTAAGTTTGTGACCATATAACGTGGCGAGTAAAGATGCCTCGGTTTTTTAAGCCGACATTTGCGCTCATTGGGACAAAATCATAGTAGTGTTGAATTGCATTAGCCTGGAACTCAGTACTGGATCGTTTACCTACGTACATCATAATATTTGGCCTAATATTGCCGCTTTCTTCTCCTCTTCAATCCAGCTTTATACCGTCGGTTTAATGCTGCGAGTTCTTCATCCTTTCGGTATAAAGTTGCATAGTTTACTATTCTTTTCAACCTGACGCTGCATCTCCGCCTAAATACCGCCAATTCCCTCTCCATATATGGGGTTGCTTGGCTGCGTGTTTTTGGATCGTGGAAGCACTGCACTTGATCTTAGTTCTTTTGTGAAAAAACTCAGGTTGTGGGTCTTTAGCTGATGTCTATGCCACAAAGGACTCTGGGCTCGATCAACGCTCAAAGAAATAGAATTTCGGCGCAAAAGTACTGTGTCATCACAACTCGATGCATTCTATATTCACAACTTTACACTCCGAAATACTCACATCTATCGAATATGCATCTTCGATGCAACAGTATCCTTTGAACTTATTTTGCTTACTTTGTCGGAGTTCATCCAACCTATCCGTTGTTTACGTTGTCTCACGCACAACTGACTTACTTAAGTGTCTTCTGTTTGAATATTCCGCTGGAGCTTTTATTAAGAGCCATCATACTTGACATCTCTTTGATAGTTGAAGTTCTGACAAGATTTCCACATCGATAATCGTCAAGATCCGATCCAGATAATCAACCATTTTTCTGGAAGAGCTTGCCACCTGTTTTGCATCGCTCGTTCATTGTGAAATTTTTATGTGCCTTTTTTTTTGAAAAATTCCTCACTTTCACCGACTTTCTTCCACATCATAATAGCATCAAAAAATTCATGTCGTAAAATTAGCAAAAAGCTAGTTGATATTAGATTAAGAATTTCTGCATAATTGAATCTCTTATTCTTATATTCGGATACTAACTTTTTATCATACAGGTTAAAAAATCGCATATGTAATGAAGTAGACCATTAAAATAATACTTCATAAGTTTGTCATACGAAAAGGGAATAAACTTCAAAACTCACACTTTATTTCCAAAATAGAACATCAATATCAACTATAAAAATCGACAAAAATTTTAATAATACTAAAGAAATAAAATTTCGCAACAATATGCAACCGGTAGAATTTGTTGAATTTATTTAGCTATTTATAAACCATACGCATTGATATTTAAAAAAAAAAGTTTATCGCTTAACAACTTCTTTCTCCTTCTCAATGAACGTCATATGAGAACTTTTTCCCACTAAAATTGCTTCAAAATGCCTGAAAGTGGTCAGGGGGGGGGGGTGACGGGGATTTCAATCCTTACTAAGCCTGCTATCTCCTCTTTTCCTCATTCTATATCCCATATCTCACCGCTTATCCATATTTCAATGCGTATGGCTTATGTTAGCTATGCAAATATACTTAACCGATTGTAAGACGAAACTCTTGAATAGAGGTAGTAAAGAGTCGTCATCCACAATTTGGGTACATCTTCAAGACCGGCACATATCAGCGCACTTCTCAGGCATTCTTCTTATTTCGACGACCGTTGTTAAGTATTCATTCACTCCAAGATTTGATCCCCATATCTATGCCTTTCTTTGGCAGCATGATCGTTAATACAGTATCGCCTCCAAAGAAAGCCCCTCCTTGTTAAAGAAGCCTTCGCGGTGGAATCTGTTTTACAGACTGCGTTAACGAAAGGAGCAATCGTTGACACAATCTTCCTATCACAATTGAAATCTCGTAGTCTATATTCATTGACTTTTGTGTATACCGACGAAACTAAGGTCATTTATTTTTGCTTTATTGTGTCTTTTTTTGACTAATCTGGCGTAAACTGCCTTCTTTACAGCGTCATGTATCAAAACTTTTGCAGAGGGCCTTGCTAGCAAAGAAATTGGTTCCACTTTCGAATACCCATTCACTTCACCTCTCCTCTCCTCGTCTAACAATTTCATGGGAACAGCATTACGGCTTTTACGACATTCATTGGCGTTTCATCATTTTACAGAATCAAGCGGTTATCGAAAATGGGCAGTGATCAAACAGAAGCGGCCGTTGGAGGGGGGGGGGGTGGGGTGATATTAGAAATAAACGTGGCCAGATTTGCTCCTGCCTCAACCACATTGCTAATTATTTTGTGAACTTCTTGCACATACAGATTGAGCACTTCTTTCAGCTATCAATCACAGCTGTAGATTAAAAACTCAGGTGTTATACCTGCAACATAATATTAATCCCAAGCGGGTTTCAACCAGCGTTTTTGCGGATTGTTTTTCGGTACTTCACAGCTTGAAGACAAGAGGGCGTGGGGCCACCTGGACCCTGATAGTCTTGATTTTAAACTTTGGAGCACCCCGACGCACGGATATCTCAGTCTCTAGACACACCGAAGAGAAATACCCGCCGCATCCAGTTCTACACGTTCTACACCCACCTCAGTAAACGTGACGTGCCGTCTTCCAATACACCACCTGCACTGTCTACGATCTACCTGTACCATTAATGCGGAATACGTCTCCTTTACCAGCAAAGGGCGATTTTAAACCTTGGAGCATCCCTAGATTTGTTGACAGCTGGAAGGTGGCACTTTTAGCATGTTCTGATTTAATAACACCTAGTAGGTAAGAAAAGAGCGCTCTAACCAGCTACAGATAGATTTAGTACAGCAATATTCAGTAATGATTTGGAAAAATGCCTTGGAAAATATGCGCCAAATTCAAAATCAGCTTGCAGCATATTTTTTCCACTATTGACTTCAAAAGCAAATTGGCACAATGAGTAGTAAATGAGCGAATAATAGAAATTATGTGTGATGCGATATGCTAAAACGAGAATGACAAAAACGACACGAATGTAGCTCAATACTAGACGATGATGTTGATAACGATTCGGCATTCTGATCGATATACCTGCAAAAAATCAATGCTGATCAAGTCATTTAAATACTGAGGATAGCGTATAAGTGGCAAATGCTCAAGATTGATTGATACTAACGATTAATACTGATGAGATTAGGTCCTTTGTATACCACTGAATATGTTAATAAGCTCTTCCTGGCTTAAAATATATCTCATTGATTTAAAAGAGCACAACTATTAAAAGCACTCTCGTGTTATGATTTAACGTCTTAAACTACCAGAAAAATTTTCATTTTCAGTATAATTTGCTAATATGGCACATAGTTTTAGACAATTCAACGAATCGCCATTTATCATAATCGAAAATTTCAGTGGGAGAATAAAAACTGAAAATTTCTTGCATTAAAAAAACGATTTATTAGCTCTCAAGAACTGCAATCCTAATAGACAAGTCCAATTTCTCACTCATCTCATATTCTCTTTTTTTTTGTCCACTCCAAATTGCTTCACACCATCTCGATATATAGTGATTGTGCCTTTGACACCTCTTGATATGCTCACCTTCTGATGTTGTTTTGATTTGCTCACTTTCTATCACGTTTAGAAAAAAAAATCAATAAACGTTTCATTTAGCATTTTATATTGAAAAATGGCATTTTTCCAAATATTTTCCGGCAAATATTTTCGAATTGCATAAAAGGAAGGTACATAGAATGAAGAGATTAAAAATTTAGACCTGATCCATCGAATATCGGATGGAATAAACGGAATAATATGTTTTGATATATAGAGATTTTCGATAATAAAAGCCTCCCTGCTTCCATTTTTGGCACGTTTTTGCATTAAATTTGCATAGAGCTCAGAGACGAGTACAACCTGAAATAATTGTCAATCAACCAATACACGCAATGAGCACATTCATGAAGAACATCATTACTGAATAAAATTGAAATTCCTTCAAAAAAAAAAATCAAAAATTTAATCGCATGCGAATTTATGCTCAAGTGACAAATGCTTTGAAAAATTTGTGTTCTATTAACGACTAAAAATTCTCAACTAATAGTTTTCAAATATATTTTTATTTATTTAAAAAATTTTCATTTGTTTGAAAATTTTCATTGATAAAAAAATTTTCCACGTTTAGCTTGAAAATTTTTTTAAAATTTCTATTATAGCTGCAATATGCATTTGTGAATTTATTTATTTATCTGCTCGTCTAATCGCTCGTTTGTTTCACTTTTTCAATCAATAAAACTATGACGAAAATATGTGATAAATTTAACTTATATTTTCATGAGTAATATGATAGGTTCATTTCAGCTTAATAATATATCCGAGAATGAATAAAAACGACATTTTTCTAGATTATTCAATCGTTTTTATGTGCCTTAAACCAATGGCTTGTGAGCTAGCTTTCTCATGCTTTCATTTTTTTTTGGATCAGCAAGATCCGATCGGCCATATTTGAATAAAAGTATAGTTTTTTTCCAAGCATTTATCTTTAAAGGAAAATATTTTGAGTATTCATAAAGTGTCATAGTTGAATTGACGGCGACTATTTAGAGAAATTGTACAAAGTTTTGCTTTGTATTGATAGGCAACGAATATTGGCAAGTCACTTTGTGAAGGTTAATCCGATTTCTCGATCGATAAACCAAAATTTCATTACTTATTTTTATTTTATTATTTATTTACTATTTATTTGCATCGATTTTAATACTATTTATTTGTGTATATTCAAAGTCTCGAAGTGGGAAAACATAGAAAGGCTATATGAACTACAATAAAAAGAAAGCGGAAGATAGAGAACGGAAAATAACAACAACAAAACGAAAGAAACAAAACCGTCGACAACAAAACGACATTCCAGACGAATAGAGGTCAATCACCTCGAGAGTCGACTTTTATCAGCAGCAATAATGTGGAGCCGGTTGTAATGAAGATTGCTTCCGATTGCGTTCAACAAACGAAAAATTGAAATTCAAAAAATTCTTCGGGAATAAAACCATTGATCACTGCCAATTCATTTAAATCTTAAGCGAATTTCCACTTTTCCATTTTACGGTTCTTTAGATTTTTCAGAAACGAATAAAAAAAAAGCCTTTATAATTTTGAGCAAAATAATTCGTATTTTAGGCGAAATTTTCCGATAAGAGATGACGAATAAATTTTCGGAGTGTCTTACCTTGCCTCCAACAACAGCCAACGCCGAACGTGCATCCTGAATTTTCCTTCCAAAATAGTGAATTTTACGTATATATTGCACCCCAACTAAATCAATACACATAGTTGTTATAGCCAATCCTGAAAAGATCACTTGTCAACTCTCGAATTATATTGTTGAGAATTTCAACGATGAGAGATAAAAGTGAGAGCAGTAAACTGAAAGTGCTCAAATTTTATATGTTCATGCTCTCGTATCAATTCGATCGTATGAATTTTTGACTTACTGCAACTCGCATAAACTAATTTTTTTTTGAGAAGATTGCAGCTGTTTAATGGGTTTTTCACCCTCTAATTTTGTCGAAAATACGCTTTTCTTACTAAATATTTGGAAGTCATACTATCTCAATTCGCTTAGAATTATCTTAGTTGGAGCACTGGTTGATCATTCTACTAGAACAGCTATGGCGTCGCACTAGTAGGCTGATAGTAATATGCAGCTTAAATGAGAGCTTTAGCTTTAGTATGCACTGGTGAGAGCATTATTGTGCGCAAAAATTCTCGCTGATTTAAGACCGACTGAATGGGAGAGCGCAGACCCGCTCTATTAGGGAATTTTTTGATAAATGACTTTTTATTTAGCTCTCTAAGATTCATAAAAGTGTTGTTGAAGATGATATGTTGTAATCTGGCAACGCATTGCCAACATAACACTCTGTAAAATTGACGATTACATACATTAAATCGATCTTATTTCATTGATTTGTGAACGGAATTGCATAATGCATTATATAGATTCCACATTAAGCCAAATAAGGCTGTATAATAAATTTTTATCATGTGATGTTCAAAGACATTCTTAACCGACCCTCTGACACTGTGGAGTATTTGCATAGCGATAATTGTATCAAAATAAGTCATTCTACACCTCAGAAGGTAGCTCAATTAATAACAAAGAAGCCTCAAAATGGTTTCAATTCTTCATCAAAATTAGCGCATATTTCAAGCGGAATAGCATGCCAAAGTCTTATACGAAAATTTTTTTGGCGATACGTATATAAACCGAAAATTGGGTTTAGCTAGTCCCTTGTTGTTTAAGCAGCTGAATGCTTTTGGGTGGATTTTCGTTTCGAGAGGGAATCTCAAATCGACATCATGTCGTTCTTGCTGCTATCTTATCGATTCGACGTGGTTGCCATCAATTCTCGTCGTTGTTCGCTTTCAGCGTAACTCATCCTACACTCAAGCGGCACTTCGATACGACAATTCGTATGAGCGTTATTATTGAGCCGCCTCACTCTCTTAGAAATTGAAAATATTCATGGTTGCAAAGAAAAGAGAGGAGATGGAAGGGTGGGGGGAGGGGTCGCTTCCGGACGCCTTCTTCCTCTTAAGTGAGCAAAAAGCAATTTGAAAGAAGCGGAAATCATTGAAAAAGAGCAATTCTAGTGCATTAAAATGACATGTACAACTCGCATTGAACGACGGCTATATCAGTGACGATTTTGATGCCTGTCAAACTATGTATTGCACGCATTTGGCAAGTTATTTACTTTTCGTTTCCTGGCACAGACAAAATGACAGCCAAAAAAAAATTTCCTGGATTTAGTGAATCCACTTCTTTCAATGAAGATTTCTGAATATGTCTAATTGAGCGAAAACATTCGCATGCCGCACACTGGAATCTCTACTGAAGCCAAGAACGGTACTATAGTTGTATTACAGTTTGAACTTTTGACCATAACCCTCGCTCACACTTATTCTGCGGTAACTACACCACGGCCACATTCGGGATCTTATTATTTAGAATGAAAGGTTTCTGGCCACACCACGCGAAGTGGCCAAGTTATCAAGTATACTTATGCTGTATTTTCGCTAAATAAAACCAATTCTTTCACGATAGTCATTTTAAGCCAACATCAGCTCGCGCCACTTTAAAAAACATTTCAAATCTGCTGAAGCTCGAGCTTACTCAACTTCGGGTAACTGAACTATACGAATTGATCGATAACAAAGTAATTTCACGAAACAAGCGAAAATAAACTAATCGAACTACTCAAAACCATATATCAAAAATCTGCTGTTTTTGTTAAACGGAAAAAAAAGATAGAAGAGAAATTAACTTAATTTATACTTTAGAAAAAAAAAAACGAGATAAAATCAAAAAATGAATGAATTTGATAAAAATTTTAGGTAATTTGCATAAGTAAACTAAGATTTGCATTAATTTTTTTTTGCATCATTCATCTTTAATTATTGAATAGAATGGAATGATTATTTTTGAAGGTTTTTTTTTGTATATAATTTCTATTTCGCACTCACGTAGGAAATTTTTCCATTCATACAGTTCAAGTGTTATGCAATTTGCATATGCAAATTTCAACAAACTAAATGTCGAAAAAAACTCGATTCTGATATATCGAAAAATGTGGAAATGTCGAACGTCGAAAATGCTGAAAATATCGAAATGTGAAGAAAAAATTCTGCTATGTAAGCCTCTTAGAAAAACAAAAAAACGTCTTGATGGAAACCAACCGAGAATGATGTAGAGTAAAATGATATACATATATTCATCCCTTCGAGGCATCAAATCACCGAAACCGACCTTTAAAGAGGTCATATGAAAACACAACGCGCATATGTTCATTCATTAAATTCAGAAATATTTTAAAGGTTTTTTAAAATATTTAAATAAAGGCTACTATTATTACTTCATAACAATTACTGTTACAAATAACAATATATTACTACGTAGTTATTGAACAATTTCAATTTGCCTAATTTTTATCATCGCTTCTTGAATTTTTAATGGAATTTATCGGTACAGTTATTATTATAAGATCATATAATATACATATTTTGAAATGTTTACATTTGCGCAATTGCCCCATATCTTCATTGGTTATTAATTCGTCATTTTTGCTAAATGGATAAGCCACATATGCAATCCCTCTATTTTTGAGTCCTTAAAACAATCCACTTCAAAAGACGAGACGAGAAAGAAATTGGACTTAAAGCCTATTGCTTAACTTTTTAGTATACACTTAAATCCTATTGCTTAATAATTAAACACAACCGATAGATTTTTGAAATGCTCCGTATATACTAAAATAATGAGTGAAACTTTTCGAAGAGTATTTTATACTGAAATATTTATTCAGTAATTATATCATTGAACTTATAAATAATTAAAACAAGTATTTTATTTAAAATATATATGATGATCACATAGCAATAATAATAGAAGCAACTAACCGTAGTCATCGTAATAAAGGACCAATAGAAGGAAGTGAAAAAGCTCCATGGTTCAAGATGTGACATAAGTACACCCCAAGTGCCGTATATAAGACAAGAATCGTTAAAACCAACATCGCGGGAATTCTGCAATTGTTGCATTCATTTCTAAGAATAAATCAAATATATTTACGCGGAAGTGAACGGATTGAAGTTTTATAGAATTGTTGTACTCTCTAATTATTTATTAATTAGAACTAGTATAATTAAATGTGTCTACCTGTACTGTCCCGTAATCAGTACCATTATAATTCAAATCTTCACCCTTTTCTCATTTTCTTACGCATGGGTCCTATGCAGTTACTGTTGCATGAAATATTTCGGCAAGAAACAGGAAGTTACTCTTCGCAAGGAAAGCGCTCTATAGAGAATCGCAAATGACACAACGCAAGAAAAATTGGTTATTACTTATATGCCTCACGTATAGAAATATAGAGAAGGTGGTCTTTGGCATGTCGATATTTTCTGTGTTCGTGTGAAGCATGTACGTTGTTGTTGCCACAGGACAACGTACAGGCTCCGGTGCTTAGCAAAATATGTGTGAAAACTCTCTATGGGCCCCAAATTCCTTACATGTGGCGAATTTCGATTCATCCCCGACCTTTCAGCAATAGTATTGATAGCGTATCCTTGTTTACGTATAGACTCCTCGGAAAGGAGTGACAGCAATGGCAAGGTGAATCGACAATGAAAGATGCAGTATGATGAAATTCTTGCAGCTAGATGTATAGGAATTGGGCAAACAACATGAATCTATCAAAACTCCTCGAATAAATGGTTAGAACGTAATGAGTTGCAGCAAAAATGAGCTGTTCTATAATAAAATACCAAAAACCTAAATTGCATTTATTTCTTAAACTTTTTCTACAACGTTGACATTTTTCCGCTTAGTGGAACCCGGGTTGATTATAGCATATTGCATGCGCTGCTTACTGCTTACCTTAAATTACAGGTAGAATATAGTGAGTGGGAGACAACATTCAGTTAGTACTGTTTTGGCTATTTTCATTAGAAACTCGCACAACTGTGAAGACTGTTCGGTAAATGTGAACGCTATGTTATCGCGTCTCGCCCGATGTGTCCATGGATTCCGTTGAAAGTTCAAAGAATCACCTCTCTAGTCTCTTCATTCACGTTGTTCTACGTGATCTCATGCAGAAAGATCTGCACTTCAGGTGAATAACTTTTGCTGAGTTCAGGTGCTTGAATCTTAATGTACACAATAAACGCGTTCTCATAACATGAGAGCTCTTCGAAATGGAAGCAGAACTCGCTTAAGTTGGCGCTCCCTCAACAGACATTAGCATCTCCGGTATTTTGATCAGGAGCAGAACAGTGGCAAAAATTTTAGGGAGTCTAACCTTTCCTAGAAATTAGACCGCCTTCTAAAATTTCCGTCTACAAATGAACTTTAAATCGTGGAGACAATTACAGTACATCAAATAATACCGACCTATCTGATTTTACGTCTTTAGAGCACAATGAAAGGTCGAATAATTCTGCCGGAAGTTTTTATCATTTCAGGATGTTGTCGTAAAAAGTTCTCCTATATAACCGTTTATTGAAAAATATTACACGTTTATCACTGGTAAAATATTCGTCTGCAAGCGTGGCATAGAAAAAACCGCTGAGAAATTTGACGTTCCCAAAGACACTCGCTTCTGATTACCACAAGAATTATGAGATAGACTTGTAAAAGAATATTTTACGCTAATCTAGTTAGCGATGCTTATTCTTGTTTGTGAAAAGGCGCATTTGTCGCAAATAACATAGCCCTCTATCATTTGATGTAAATGGAGTACTCTATAAAACCGCTTTCATAGCAAACGAAATGTTTGACCATTTATGACTCATACGTACATGCAAAATGGGAGCTCTAGATTTGCAAACGCTTGTGCTTTTGATTTCTCTTTTGCTGTTCTCTTTCTGTATAGTGTACGATAGTGTTCGTGAAAATATTGCCCCCCCCCCCTCCCTCCCCCCATCCCCTTAAATGATTTCTTTGAATTATCCCACGAGAATGGGTACATTTGCTCGGCAAGCTCTTTCAAGCTTATTTTTAACAGCTGCTAATTGAATATATTCAAATATTTTTTCTCAAATAAGGCGATAAATACACGGAATTTCGTACGGATAAAATCGCTAGAGCGAAATCATCAGCGATTTTTTGAAAATAAATCACAGACCTCTCCACCATCAGAAATTCTCGGTTTTAACAACTTCAATAAGGCAATAAACATTCAGCTGCAACCCTCTCCGTCCCTTCTCTCACATAACTCGTTTTTGTGCTTTCAATCAAATTTCTCTATTTGTAGATAACATTAACTTACAAAAGTGTTAATTTCTATGTTATGACATGTTGTTCAATTTGCTTTTGTTTATCCCATCTTTTATTACTGTTTTCTCCACTTTTTTTGCCCTTTCTTCCCTCATCCTATCTCCCCATCGGTTGGGTGGTCTATTAGCCTTTGCGTTTTATGCCTTATATATTAAGCATTGCTCCCTAATTGAGCAAATTAACGCATCAAAGGAAATCATTTACGGCATAACACAACTGTGTTAGTTACGAGAGGCTTGAATCATGCTCACAACAGATATGACCCCTAACCTTAGATAAGCTACGTTCCACTTTTACAACTTCCAATAGGACAATTGCAGGCTGAATGCGCTCAGCGTGCTATCAGCATGATAGAAGTTTACATCGGTATGTTATCACGTGATTACGATCAACTAAATAATTGATGAAACAACATAATGAGACTAAAGGTTTGTTTCAGAAAGCAAAACGACGGAGATAAGGATCATAAGTATTGAATATCTTAAGCAAATTGCAATTATGAGGCTCGATGTTAGCTAAATTGTGAATATCCATTGAGCGAGAATTGAGATAAGCCATAGAGTAGCCGGTAGCGATGTGCAGCCCTCTATGCGGCTAGACCCATACCTACATGACGGAGACAAAACGACAATCCTATAACTTTACTGAGTGAATAAACATACAAATGGCGTCATAAGTGCCTTATGGTTGAAAAAAGGAAGTGAAAAGTCTACCAACACGTGTATGCAAAATTCGGCTGGTGAAGATGCGAGTGGGCAGATTTAACTGTTGGAAAGGAAATATATTCGAAAACGCACGTTAAAATGCAAATGAAATGCACACTTCCATGCGCAAACCTTCTGCGCATTTACTAAACTCCGACCACCATAAAAAACTATGGGAAAGTTGGGACCACAATATTTGGCAATTTTTAAAATAAGGAGAAAACAACGTCTAACCATAGTCAAGTCTTCGTGAAAAAAATGAACATACTAAATATCAACCAGTGGTCTTATAATTAAAAAGCGTAAATAAAGTATACTTATAAATACTTAAGTATAAATAAATAAAGTATACTTATAAATACTTATAAATACTATAAATAAATAAATAAATAAAGTACAAATAAAGTATACTTAAAAGTATAAATAAAGTATAATTAAAAAGTATATTTTTATGGGTGAGCTTATATTAAAACTTCTTTTTTTTAGACAAGAAAATGTTTGATTTAATATATATTAGCATATTGAAAGCGTAATATTATAAAACGATGCATTTTCAATAAATGTATGGAAAAATATCTTATTGTTTATTGGTTAAATTAGAATTTCAGCCGACAACAATCTACCGTCAATACCCAACAAAGAAGTAAGTTACTGTTCAAAATTTAAGGAGGATTTTCATAGTGGCGATCCACAAAAATTGCTCTAAACTGATGCAATTTAAATTTAATTCTACGAAGAATTAAGCTCTAGTAAATTGATCATTGAGATCCATTGAATGAGAAATCCTTGCAATAGTTGTCTTCCGCAAAACTCATATTTACTATTTTCGGATTAAAATCTCATGATAAAATTATTAATTTTTATTTTTTTGTATAAAAAAATAAGCACTTTAAATTTTGAAATTGTAAATTATTGTGCTAACTTTGTTTAATTGACAACTCTGTCAAAAACAGTTGAAAAGAAAATATTCTATTCTCTCTCACAGTTATAGAATAGATTTAAAATTCTCAAACGTAATTACAAGTTAATTTGAATCGATCGTCTATAAAAATACATTAAATTAATTTCTATATAATAAATTAAGTTACTGAATCTATCAATATTCGATGAGATATTTATTCACACGGTAAATATAGAATACTCGAAGCGATAACCTTTGCTCTTCGACGATTTGTACATTTGCGGAAAGACCTTGTTGTTTGCATTGTTCACAGACATGCTCACGACGTTCTTTCTTTGCTTTTCGTCGATAGCAAAGAAACTGCTTCAATTTTAGATAATTCCCATACATCCATATTAAATGCTCGCTTAGAAATTTACCAATATCAGCGATTGTGACAAGCGTAAGCGGTATACCAAATAACGAAAATATGATACACATCATACGACCGAATTGGGTCACCGGCACTGGATTACCGTAACCTGCAAATTAAACGCCTCTTAATCGATATTCAATTAACAGTTACTGCATTACTCTACTTAAACGCAGTATTTGAGTACTTTTTCGCATTTGTAAAGCGCAAACGTTCACCAACAACAACTTCAATACAAGCATAATCAGAATTGAAAATTTCTTCTGTACTTTCCAAATAGCAAAAAAAAATCTCCCATCAAAAAGTCGCATAAATCTTGAAAAAAATTATATTTATGGTCTGATGAGAGAGAAGACGTTTTGACCCCTCCGCTGCACTCGTGGACTTGAAAGGATATCCTGCATTCCAACATAACCTATAAAAAAAAGATTAAGCCTCTAAAAGTGGCCGCTAAAATTCATTTTATTTTCCATTCATTAATAAGAGATTATTGAAAATCGATTGCAAAATGAACCAATAGTGGTGACGACGGTAACGGCGAAGAAAATCGAGGTTGAGAAAGACCATATTTCTATCGTATCATTGCTACGAACTTCGGCTGAGGTGAGGAAGAACTTCTCAAAAGCGTTGAAGAGATGATCACTCATATTGTGCATATGTTGACGTGCCACCTGTGTCCATACCTCACGTCTTGTTTCATTGATCATCGCTAACGTGAATAACGAATTCACGAATTCTTCTTGACGTTGATAAATCATATCCAACTGCAAGTTTAAATGTTTCATTTTCATTGCTTAGGTGTGAGGGTAATTTCTCTCACCTATATTGATTGATAAATCATAAATATTATGAACCTGATCGATTTCGTTCAAAGATTTTTCTTTCGACACAGACAGTAAGGTAATCATTTATTGCTACCTTCGAAAGGTAACAATTTCAGCTTATTGCACGTAAGGAAGTGTAAGCACAATTTTATCTTCGCTATGAAATTTTCGCTGCTTGCCTCGTATCGCTGATACACTGTAAATGAATATTTCGCTTTTTTTTCTTGAAAATTTATTCAATTATTAAAATTCAAAAAGAAAATTCAAAAATGTACTTTTTTATATAGAAAAAAAATAAAACGAATAAATTAAAAAAAAAAATCGAATATTTCAAGCAGTAATGATAATTCCCATAATTCTCCATAAAATCATTTATACGATTAATTTCATTTCTTCCAAATTTATGCATTATTTTGCAATTAAAACTAAATCTCAGAGTATTATAAAATCAAAAGCAAACCATTCGAACGTTTTGAAATTGAATCCTCATCATTTCATCATATGCTCATTAATTAAACTTAAGGACAACTTGAAAATAGAATAACCTGACGTCGTTTAGTCGCCATTTCGTGAGGCTGTTCAACGCTGTAGAAAACCAAGGCACCAATAACTGTATAGGCGCATGTAAGCAATACAAGACCCACATGTGGAAGTATCAACTTTGCATACTGTAAATGTGAACCTTTCTCACATTGTACAAAATACATTTTTTTTTTCTGATAGAAATTGAAGAAAAATAATAACGCTTAAGTAACGGAAGCGATAGATTTATTCAGAAGTAAGTAATGTTTTTCGATGTTTAACGAGGAAAGTGGAGAGAAGCGGTAACCAAAGAGTGGGAAACATAATGAGATCGATGTCACTCAAGAAATTCACTTAATCCTATCTGATGAGTTCGTTTCTAGCGTTATTTGTTGGCTTAAATTCTTTTTCTTCCGCTTAACGTCAGTCGACTGTCGGCTAATTGCTAGCAAAAATAAATAGAAGTATTTATGGAAATTATATCAATATTAGACGAAATACGAAAAAGATTATCGCAGCCAAGAGTATTGACAAAGTTATGCAAACAAGTATTTAAGTGATTGCTATTAGGATTATATAAAATTTGTAACGTTTTAGCCCTCTATAAAAGTCTTGAGAACGAGTGGTGAATAGTTTTGAATGGGCGTATGCCTTGTGAAGTTAAATGAACCACTTTCCCCTTTCCTTCTCTCCTCTTCCCCCCCCCCCCTTTCCCTTCCTAATCAAACCTTTCACTCAAAATTTTCGCAGATCAAGGTCTTGAGGACTAGTTTGTGCTAGGAAGGTTGCGGGCGAGGGATTTTTAAACCATGCCGGTATATTACGATTCTTTTGGTTAAGTAGATGTAAGGTCAACCTTAGCTCTCAGGTAAAATCGTATGGACAATGCATGGAGCTGCATTGGTGCTACGAAGATCCTCGCTCTTTTTTCCGAATCACGTGGAACATAACTGCTCCATAGTCTCTGATCAATTTAGAATAAATAAAGCAGTAAAATATGAGATTTGGGCAGTAAAATTTCGATACAGAGCAAACGAAAACCATGAGGACGCGTTCTTTAGGTGTATAACTCGAAGCGTAAAACAAAGGAAGAATTTCGTCATTGAAAAATTTTGATAAGCTCACCTCTCAAGATGGACTTCAAATGAAATATGCAAATTTTATTATTGTGGTCAATTTCTGGAGCTTCTTTGCATGAAGTCATTCTAGTTAACTTTTGTCTGAAGCCAACGAACATTGAAAAAACGCAGAAAATGTATAACACCAAGATGCATGACAAACGACCTCATGCTTGTAGCTCGTGGTGCGCGACGTTTAGCGCGTGACCATCTCTCATCCCTCTCCCCATGCACGTTATTCCCAGAGCCTTATAATTTCGTTTCTCTACACACGTTTTTGCTGGAGAGAAAAGAGAGGAAGTTGTTATCCTTCTTTTTAAGCTGCTTATTTTTTCAACTTCTTTTGAAAACTGAACTCATATGCTCATTCAGTAGGCACAAGCACAAAACTGCTAAAGTGCTTGCTTGCTTTCTTATGTGGAGGTGTCAGAGCATTCTTATATGGAGGAAGTTTTGAAATAAGAAATGATAATAGTTCCACTGCTCTTCATTCAATTCGTAGTGGCGTCCCATAAGGAAGTATCTTATGCCTTCTTTAGTCCTCATTTATATATATATATATATATATATATATATATATATATATATATAGATAATAACACTGTGAGTGGAAAGAAGCTCTTTGTTGATGAACTCAAAATTTATCACCGGTTGCATCATCCTGCATGCGACATCCAAATTCTGCACGAGAATATTGTTGCATTCGCCAAGTGGTCGAAATCATGGTAGTGAAATGGTTTTCATGGAAAAAGTCATATATTTCATATCAACTTCCGAAGTGTGTTCTCTCAAGCTAGGAAATGACGCTCTTTCTGTTGCCAATGGTTTCGAATTTGAAATCATAATTGACTCTAAACTTCAATGTTCCAGCGTTGCTGAAAAGTCGTCGAAAATTGTGAACTTCGCTGCATTTAACAGCACAAATGTATTGAGTATTACCGAAATGCTTTCATTCGCTTTGTGCAGATCCATTTTGGAATACTCTGCTCCTGTATAGTGTGTCTCTATTTTTGGTACCTGATGTCGTTGCTAGAGAATATCCAAAAACACCTCACTTCCTTGCTTCCCGCAAGACTTACTATGACCATAACGGACAAGTGATACCACTAGGCTATTATCATTAACCTATGAGCACTGGAATATCGCATGCTCAAGTATGGATTGATTTTTTCTCCCCAAAAATGTGAAATTTTTCCGACATCTCAGTGTCAGAAACATTTTAGCTTGCCATATCATCGTTGTCAACGCAGATACTAGTTTGAGCTCGTCAAAAGATTCTGCGGCACAAACGATTTTCCGCATAGTTTCCAATTTCATGTTGTACAAGTTTGGAATCGTTAGTTCGCCCATTCCTTTAGCTTTTAAACGTCGCAATGAGTCGCTTCGATCTCTTCTTATGTGTTAATATATTTATTCGTTTAAATAGCAGCCTTATGAATTTTCCCCTCAATTCTGAGCTGTTCACGCTTCCAAACGTTTTCTATGTTTTCCAACTTTAGCATGTTAAACAAATATATATATATATATATATATATATATATATATATATATATATATATATATATATATATATATATCAATGAGGAGGCATATCTGTAGCGAAACGAGAGAATCGTCTTTTTCAGTTTAAACTCGTATAGCTATGATTTGTTTGTGGTGAATGATGTGCATTTTACCGGAAAACTGCTGATGTAGCTTCAATGCAGACGAATTTTTGTGTTACCTATTATAATGATTGCGCGCCTGACTATGACTTCACTGTTTCCACTATTTTTTGCGTAATGCAGAAACTGAACAGGTATACGAAAGGCTGTTGGAGAAGATTATACGACAAGCGTTCTCGTATTACCTTCATCAAACTAGTAAATGACATGAGAGTAATGGGAACGCGCACTATTCTAACTAATTCAATTGTATACCACAAATTTTTTTTAAAGGAATCGTTTTTTATTATTGCATCAGCGTTTAAATAAAAATTCAGCTGATAAATTTAACAGCTCGCACTGGAGAGCATTCTACAGGACAAATTGTATCCCTTATTTGCCGTGACTCTGGGTCTGGCGGTCTCCAAGTTGGAGCACTCTAGCAAACAGATAGAAGGCTCACATAGAAACGAACAAAAAAGACGCCACCATGCTGCGCAATAAACAAAATGTAGAACCTTCCTGACTCCTCTCGTTTCCGACCCCTCGTATGAATCTTTTGATGTCTCATCACTCTGTGTTGAATCATCATGATATCGATGCTGCAAGAGAAGTAAATGAAAAAGTTGAGGTGCTCTCTTGGTTGTTTTGATTATTTTGCTTCTTCCTGTTTAAAAATTTCAATGAATTTTGTGCACCTTCGAGTGCGTTCAGCTATATTTCATGCAAAAATTAAGAAAAGAAACTCATATTGCTGCGAAATTTCTAAATTATAAACTTTATGGTTGATAAAATGTGCTTACACATTTTTGCAAATCATTGAGTTTTGCCTATGGGAAGTTTTGCATAATTCTGTAGGATAATTGTGCAATTACTCTTTGCAATTTTAATCTTGTTTTGCAATTCTACTTCAACTCGTTGATATGAACTATAATGAAATCTTCTATATTTTATCTGTTCGTTAGTAAAGGTGAAAGCGAATAATATTGCAATAAATAAAATGCAACAATCATCCGAATAATTATTTAACTGCAAATTTGATGCTGTATTATTCGGCGAAACGTTTATGCATTTAGCACATTGTTAGAAAACACTCATAAACCAATTAAAGTGGATTCTACAGCTGATATTAAGCATTGGAGTGATAATACGGGGAAATTTCGACAAAAAAGACGAGAGGAAATGCGAAATTACCTTTTCAGGTACACTAAGCATGTCGCTTCGATCCCAGCTGCTCTCTCTAGCATTGCAATGGGCCATCGAAGGCTCAAAGAGAGCCTCCTGAAAAGAGTATATTAATATTGCAACAAATATTAAGGCAACGCTTCTAAACTTTTCCAGTGATGCTTTATTTGATGGTTTGAAAATATTTTCAACTTTCTGACAGGAAAAGAAACTTCCAAAAATCCATCGAAACTATTTTCGACACCAATGCATTTAAGTAGAAATGGAGCTAAGTAACACACTTCAGGTTGCTTGGTTCCGACGAACGAAACTTTCGAAGAATGTTTAGTGACAGTCATTATCCTCTCTTTAGTGACAGTCATACTCTCTCTTATTGACAGTCATATCCTTCTTTAGTGATAATCATACTCTCTCTTTAGTGACAGTCATATCCTTCTTTAGTGATAATCATACTCTCTCTTTAGTGACAGTCATATCCTCTCTTTAGTGACAGTCATATCCTTTCATTGAAATGCAGTAGAAATAATTACTTCAAAACTTCAACAATTTTTGAAGTATTCATCAACTTAATTGCGGTCTACTCGAAAATAATTTTGTCTTGTAATTGACATTCATATCATTCAGAAAAAAATTATTTAAAAAAAATAAAATGGAAAACGTTCATTCAGTAGCTTTTTTATCGACACAATCATGATTTGAGGCAAGCAAAAACTCATTTTCGACGAGCTATCGTGACATAAAACGTTTGTAAATACACCGGCTTCATAATGTGTGTGAATTGATAACCTACCCTACTAATGCATTTCTATATTAAACGAACCCCCAACGATGCTACAAATATTTCAGAAACGATTCGCTTTTTTTTTAAAATCATATTAATGCGAATTATAGTTTAAATAGCTGCGAAGTAACCACCCGCATGCAAATTTTCAGATAATCGCCCACTATATTTTTGAATATGGATGGGCTAGCTTGAAGCTAATGAGTGCAATATATGAAACGTCGTTCATCCTATAGCGTTGATTATAATCAACAATTTTCTCAGCTTCAACTTCATTGAAGTTCGTGTTCAATTACCGAATAGACGAACACAAACGTATGAACACAAATGTACTACGTATATATAAAAACAAATGTGAATATAAACATAAATATAAATATAAATATAAATATAAATACAAATATGACTCGTTGTCCGGCATCAGTCACTTACAAAATGCACAAACAATTTTCCACTCATTCAAATGTCAACGATTGCATTAAAATGTAATTCGAGTTTGAAGTTACGATGTAGGCTATATCGTCAGATTTCGTAACAATCGTCCAGCACAAATTATCTTTCGATATCCGCATGAAGAAGATCACATGCATTTCCAACTTTTATCTAGAATCCTTTCAAAATAAAGCTGAAAACACATGAAATAACTACCGAAAAAATTAACAAAAATGTATCGATTGAAGTCTGACGGTTTACTAATCTCACCCAATAGAACAGAAACATTTTTTCACGTTAGATCTCTTCCACTCAATATCTACATGCTGATCTCTACCCCAAAATGAACACAATTCAATGTATTCGATCACAAAATGCTGTTAGGTTTCAAACGTATTTAAATTTCGGCGCATTCTTTCGGTGATGACAGCTTAATTCGCGACTATCTACCTGAGGTCATTCTCTGACGCAGATCGTATCCATAGAATTTCTTAAGCCAAGCCTTAATGATCCCATGGCTGAAACTAGTGGATAGATATATTAAATATAGACGTATATATAAATAAATCATTGATGTCATCATAATGCGTTTTGCATACAAAGATTTGCAAAAAAAAGCAGCACAAAAAAGCAAGCAAAACATACTCTCCGTTGACGCCTAAGAAAAGTTTGTGGCATATCGCCAACGTGATCGTCAAGTTCATGTTGCTCCAATTCGTCCATACTATCGTCCCCATAAGGGCTGAGAGGGGTGAGATCCTGTGTGCCATAGCCATCATTTCGTCGTGATTCCGTACCTATAAAATGATGACGCTAACGAATTTTTCAGGCGCTCACTATTAATATGAATTTTTTTTTTGAAATTTTAGAGATTTGCAGTCTTTTTTCACTCATCAACCTTCTTCGCAATTTCAGCACATTTTCATGGTGTTTTGCGAATTCTCGTATAAACGTTTTACGCGGAAACCGTCCCTCTTCCCATGTGTATGCTTCTATCTGTCTGTCTGTGTGTCTGCCTATCTGTCTGTCTCCATGTCTGTCAAAGAGTTCCCGACATTACTGAGGCTAGAGTAATAAAACATGTCGGAAGTCGTAGAGAGTTGTCGACCGTCCAGTATTAAGTCCTAATTTCATCGATCAAGATCGAATTCGAAAGTATTCGTAGGAATTTGAAGGGGCCTAGAAGTGTGGATTTTTGACCGTTAAAAAAAAATCATTTCTTGAAGTTATGTACAAGCAAGCGGATCACTTAAAATATATTTCGTCACTGTATCTTATCACTATATCACGATAACTATATCAGTGCAAAAATATTTTGGCATCTATCATTACTAACTTATCGAAATGGACGAAAAACATCGTATCATAAATGAAATGTTGACAAAAAAAACAACGAACGCGGCGTCAATTTTTTTTTTTCGAGAATAATTACCCACTCGACCCATAATGCTCATTCTATCTATATCGAATACTCATTTCTGATGACAAACAAATGAACCATTTCATTTGTTACGAATGTTCACAGTTTCGCGAGAAAACCTCTCGTATTTAAGATCTTTGATTATAAAATTATCTCTCCTAAAATTAAATCCAAAAGTGAGTTGGCTTTCGATTTTTTTAAAGCATATATGCCACGAATGAGAAAAAGAGGTTTTTATAGGAGAATTGAAGAGAAAATCTAAAATGAAAGTTTTGGGTCTCCACAACGAAATAGATATTGAAAATCTGGCAAAAATGTGGTCACTAAATAATATTTCACCATCATTAATTTAGCTTAGATGTAAATTTTTTATTTGTATTCAACGAAATAGAAAAAAAAAACTACGGTTAAAACGTCGCTGAAAAAATCAACTCACTCCATCGTTTGTCAGCCATAGCGATACGCTTCCATAATGATGACTACTTTGTGGCCTTTTTTCTCTACTTCATCTGTTTCAATAATGCTCGAGTGAACTGGGAAATTTCGATGATTTCTGGCCTAGGCTCCAATAGTTTTGAAGCTATAATGTTTTGGATCCCAATCTGCATTTGAATTTTCACCTCTAATTTCCTCATTAAATTCTTTTCGCAATATATTCTCTAAATTCTTCACGTTTCGCCTCTCAGCGCATTTATTCGCTTCTAAACATATTTTTTAATAACAAAAATAAATTTCATGTGGAATGATCATCAAATTTCATCGAATGTTCCCTCTCAGTTTGCATTTCAGAGTTGATAGCAACTTATTAGACCGTCAAACAAACCGACTATGTGAAATTAAAATCCCTATAATGCATATGCAATCACAATGCAATTGCAAAAATTGCAAAGAGGATATTGCAAAAAAAGTGTAACGCATTTTGCGATGAGCAATTGTGCACCTATTAAACAATTCACAAATTATTTGCGAAACACAACATACATTTGCATTTTTAATTAAAAAGAAAAAAATGAGCAGCTGCGTACTCAAACGATCGCCTATGATGAGTCTTTTAAAATCACAATAATCTCTTTCAAACTATACGTGCATTTTTTAAACCCCTTTTTTTGAATATATTTCCTCTAGTCATTGATCATTACTTTATAACGGTAAGTCATTTATGTGGGTAAAAATTTTATCACCAACAATTATCAATCAAATTAGAAACAATGAAGATAAATAAGATAAATTTGCTGTTCTAATTGAAATTGTTTGAAGAGGAGAGATGAGTTGAATGAGATGGTGTTTCTTTTCCTAAAAATTCTCGCGAAAGACACATGAAAATTGATTATTTTCTACCGATTTTGTTGATAAAAAGATGAACGCAAACATTGAGTAGTGGTGTTTTTTTTTATTGGGACGATAATTATTGCACCTTAAAATAGCTTGCAGATGAGGATGAATTCGAGGCAAAAAAAATTCAGAGATTATAAAGTGGAAAATTTTTTAATCGAATGCTAGTAGAGATGCATTTCTATATTCTGCTTCAAATTTGCTCAAATTGAGGGAAGTGAGCGGACTTTCAAAAAATAGAGCAAGCTTTGGGCAAAAAAATAATAAAATAGCCAAATTGCCTAACGATGCTATAATTGGAAGCGTTTTTATATTTCATTTCCACCAAAATTCATTAGCGCAAAAATTATTGCAATATTTCAACTCAATCAGAACAAAATCACACAACGTTTGACATTCGATAAGCATTAGATTAATTGAAACCGTAAGAAGGATTGCAAAGAATATGAAGATCTTTGCGCAGTGGGGCATAGCAACGTCCATCTTCCTCCCTCTCTGTCAGTACTCGGTCAAAAATTACCGAAACCTAGAAAACGGCGTAAATAATTGCGAAAATCTCTCTTTCCCTCCCTTTCCCTCTTTCACTCTTTCAGCGATTAATCCCCTTCCTCTCTCTCATTTCTCGTTTGATTCGACAGCATTTTTTGTTCTAATAATTGAATAATATAGGACGAGAGAACACTGAATTTTGAAAGAGATTTAGCGGACAAGAACGAGTTCGACTTTTGCCACTAAGATGTGAACTTAACGACGCAAATTAGCCGTATTACTATGTTATATGGAAGACGAGCAAGTGCAAATCACTCTAACGAGGTGAAAAATTTGAAAAGTTCGATCTGTAATGTATGGCCGTGAGAGATCGTCAATTGTTCTTTGGAGCAATAAAGATTGCTTTTAATTGCGAATATTGATAATTGCCGCGCGGCTGACATTAAAGTTTACTTGCAATAACGATTTAAGTACTTATTCATTTATTTTTTGAATGATAAGCGTTGAATTGAACGTTACATCGGGAAATTCAGTTAGCCAACAAATTCCAATTTTTGCAAATGAGTTTCCTCACCACCTTTTATTGGTCGCTTGGATGAATGTGATGCTAGCTGGCGATTTCATTTTTCAACCGACGGATCATACAGCAATAGGGCGCATTAAGCGTTCACCAAAACAATGGTGTGAATTTTTTGGGTGGGACTTAATGGCAAGTTCTGGAATTTTTTCTCTAGAGCAACTCCTGGACTTTTTTTTTGATGATTTGGTTGGACATATTCCATTCTATCTATGATGCTTGCAAAAATTTCTCAATTCATTTCTGTAGGTGAACTTGCAAAAATTCATCATTTCTATAGGTGGTGAAATGCGATTACGATTAGGCCGATAGGCAAACAGATGATGGACTTGAGGGTAGGGAAGTCTTCCTGGACTATCGACTTAAGAAAACGAAATGCAGTTCCCCGTACTGAATTCTAGGGAAAATTTTGGCAAACTACCTTGCCGTTACTCACATATTTTTTTTCTTACACTCAGAGAGATATCGAATCGGCTTTCCAACAAATACGCTGTTTGCTTGGCGGTTGTTCTAGAAATTTGAATATTTTCCTGTTAATGTCTTACTATATGCAACAGTATTTTGGCTGCGCGAAATTTACATTTGAGGCATAAAAAGGTCTTTTATTTGAGTATTTTTGAAACATTCAAACAAGTGTTTTAAAGTGCTCAGGGAATGACGTCAGGAAAAGACACGATCATGAATTTATTGCACGATATACTTCTGGTGGGAATTCATATACTATAGTCATTATTATTACGTTAGTGATTTTCATTGATGACTGCAAAAAAGAGGAACGAAACGATGGTTTAGAATTTCCGGATTTTGGGATTCGCAACAATCTATCATAATCTTATCTACGATTAGAAAATAAATTATCAATAAATAAATATAATTTAAAGGTATTATTATTTATTTATATTATTATAAAAGAATGAGCGCAACTCAAAAAACTTCGAACGGTGCTGTTTTAATTAATATATAATTAAAAAAGAAGTGAATAATGTTTATGATGACGATGACAAATATAAAACTAAATTTTATAAATCAAGTCATAAAAATTTGGATATGAGTTTCGATTTAATGAATGATAGTGTAGGGTACTGGTCATATCTTCAAAACTCTACCGAAATTGATATACCGGATTGCCATTCCGGAAAGATCGCCACAAATACTTTAGAATAAATAAAACAGTTTCGGAAATGAGCTTATAAAAAAAATGCAAAAATGGAAAATATGTCTCCTTTCCTTGCAGACCACCACGAAGATATTTGAGTGATGAAATATTTCATGATGATTGCATTTGAAAGGCGGAATGGGGAATGGAAAGTATAAAGTTGTGTATAAGGAGATTCGATAACGAAAACAAATACATAACTGCTTTAACAATTAGTATATGATGAAAACTCAACAATATTTTATGCAATAGTAAATTTTTTGAAAATGCAACGATTTAAACGTTTATTGTGATTTTCATTTTTTGAAAGATCTCCTCTTAAATATTTATCGCAATTTTTTCCTTAATTTTCAAAGGAATATTTTCTTAGAATTTATCTGATCGAGGTATTTACCATAACTCCTCGATGGTGGCTCAGAGGTAGTTGGTTCGGATTCGACGCGATGATAACCGCAGTGGTTCATTCTCGTATTTTAATGATGCATCCATCATCCCATAACAATATTTCGAACATCAAATTTAGTTGCCTAAAAACTTGTAAAAAATTATTACGGTTTACATACACTTATATGAGTTAAAACCGTCCAAGAGTAGTAGTCTTCAATGCATTTCGAAGAATTCTTCCATTGAAAAGTCGAAGGAATCGTTAACAAAAAAAAAGAAGCTGTAAAATTAGCCAAGAAAAAATCAATAGTACACTCATCTGTCAATTATTATTTAGCACAAATACACATTCGACTTTTATGATAATAAACTGTCCTAACTCGTTGAAATTACCTGAAGTGTGGTTAAAACCTTCGCTAGTGAAGTGTAAGGTGATATGAAGTAAATCGATATGTTTAAAAAAAAACTATTTCCTGCTCTTTTTTTTACAATTTTCGCTCGGAGATTTCTGAGATGGATTGACTGGGATACTTGTGGGAAAGATCCTTACCGCATATTTATTTCAATGCATTATATAGCATCACCGAAAAAAACTTTTAAAAGCAAACTCTTCATAGTTGTCAGTAACATACAAAACTTCATTTCTCTTTAATTCCAGCCACTATGCTGCGAAGGAGGGGACGGGGGGGGGGTATTCATTCTTGCGAGAGAAAATTCCGCTATTCTCTCCTTTTTCAAATTTTCAGTAGCAATTCCCTTCTGCCATCGAATTAATCCTAGATGAGAACCCAAATGGCTAGAAACCATCTCTTCGCGCCATACCAACATTCGGCTTGGACTGACTGTTGGCTTTTCTCTTTTTAACCCGATTTCCCTCCTCTCACCAGTTTGCTTCAAAATGTTTTCCACATAAAAGTTTGCTCGTAAGACGGCGAGGCCGTTTCCATAAATCGTTGCCTGTTGTTTTCCTCAGAGAATCTCAGTCAAATCGCTCCCCGATAAGTTCCCTTCCCTCTGTGGAATTCGTTTCCTCGCAATTCCCTCGCAACATATTTGGATAATCGACTTCCACGGTCATCGTTATAAACAGTCATCACAAATCCGAAATTTCTTCTAAATGAAATCCACATCAACTCCGACTTTTCTATGTCTCAACAATTCATCTCTTAATGCTGAGCGCTGAAAGGAATCGAAACCGAAACCTATGCATAATAATCACAAATAAAACATTCGATGAGGTTCACCCGTTGATGAAACTTATGAATGTAAAAATTTGAAGTGAATTTATGCAAAAATGTGTTGATTAATCGAAGATCGTTTCTAGAGATCGTTGATATCATTAAACTGGGGTGGCTGAGCAATGATGTTTAACGGCCAAAATTTTCTCACTCGTCTCTCTTCGCTTCTAAACGGAAAGTCGAGCAGCGAACATAATGTGTCGAACGCTCAAATTTAATAAATACGCTAATTTTACTTCCTGTATTTCGTATGTAAATCTGGAAAATTCAGTTTATTCTCGTTCCTTCTATGAGATTTTTGAGTATACCTTTCATCCTAATATATTGCCTCTCCTTTCCATCTCTGGTGACATTTTTATTTTTTTCTCGATATAATGCATAAGCGAGATATAATGCATATTGCTATGTAACGGCAGTTTTTTTGTCTTAAGCGGAAGTACCTCAAGAGAGACTGGGCGAGCTCAGCATTTGTGGACAGGAGACAAGGTGTTCAGAGACTGGTGATTCCTAATTTTGCACAACAAAACTACGAGAATATTCAAAGCGTACAAACGAACTCATACGATTCTGTAGATCCGATGAACACAGGTGTTTTACAGGAGGTACATGGATGGAAACGTATAAAATTACTTCAACGACCACTTGAAATGGTGCGATTTTAGGCAACGATCTGCGTAAGGAGAAAATCGGCGCTTCGATCATGCACTTTCTTTGTTGTGGTTCATTACCTGTGTCGGATATGAATCAGAAATTTACCCAGGTCGCCTCTGCTTCCCAACCTCCCCCACCATCTGCTAGAGTTTGACTAGTGAACTTCATAAGACGTACGCACAACATGGATGAACACGAAAAAACAACTCGAGAGATTATTGTCATCTCTGTCATTCTGTTTAGGGAAATAAAGCAGAAGCTGCAGCGAATAACAGAATCCGCGGCAGTGCATTAAAATTTGTAAATGACAATGGCAGGTAGAGAAGAAAGGCGAGGAGGTTGGGGGGGGGTTTGGGGGAGAGTGGGGGGGGGGGAAGAAAAAGAGGGTAGGAAGAGTCCCTCCAGAAATGTCTATTCTATTGTAATCCGAAGATTACTCTCTCATGTAGAGAAGCTTACTAACTTTTTAGCTGCCTAGAAAGATATAAATTTTTTAGCCTTTGATTGAAAATATCTTTCACTAAAATCGACAAAATTTGATGAAATTTGGCATATCACTGGATAGTTGGATAAGTTTGATCATTTTATTGTTGAATTCAACTGGAAATGTTAAAAATTTTAAAATTTCCGCAACCAACGATAATTGCACATAATTTTTGAGTGTTATTTGCGAGATTTCTTATGAACAGATCGAGTTCTACTTCGTTACTGATATTTCGCTTAGTAGGACAAACTTCGTAGGAATCCCGCAATTGCTTTCCTCGATCTTAAAGGGAAACAATTCGACACTTGCAGTCCTAATGACTCATGTATACGACGCGATTGTTGTTCGATGATGGTAATAAGTTTCTATTGCGGTTTCGCTATTCTAACTTCACAAATTGTAGTCGATAAGTACCGGATGCGAGGAGTCATTTTCAAACTTGGGTACTGGGTACCTATCCATTCCGAAGTGACGAAAGCGCGAGGTTGTCGGAATGCGTTAGCAATAGAAATGATGAAATATGGGCAAAGGTATAATGGGAAATGGTATGGCTAATATATGTGTAATCGGTTTCATATTGGAACAAATTCTAACAATATAAAACGTTGTTAAATGTAAATATTTGAGCAGAACTTTTTTGGTGAAACGGTTGAAATTGTTGTTATAAGAATATCAAAGAACTAATCTAATCGGTATGGAAAGAGTTGGGATGACTAATGCAATATAATTTTTGGATTAATAAATATTAGCATATAATTATCACAAAACTGACATTTTTCGGGAACTTTCAAATCGGTTGCAGTTTTAAAAAGAAAAAAAAACGCATCCGATCGCCATCTAATAAAATTTTTAAAACATAGAAAAAATTTTATGAAGAATAAAAATAATTCAACGAATATTCCATATACAAAAATTTTCTTTGCAAATTCAATTTGAAAGTGCTGAAAGGAATATCGCTTAGCTGCGTCCTAAACAATTAGAGTTAAGTTTCACTTTCTACTACCTTGTGTGGTAATTTGTCGTGTGGATAACAGCCAAATGAGTGTTATGAGTTCGACATGAGGCCGTTTCTTTACTAATGCGGACTTTCTTTGCCATACTAATTTTAGAAATTCAAGTTTTTCTGCAGTTTTATAGGATTGCCTCAAGTCTCGTTTCAGTTCTCTGGCTTATTATGCATCTGCAATTTGCCTATATCATTTCTCGTTGCAAGAGTTTTTTTTCTTTTTTTCTGCCGATTGCTTGTGTTTGCTTGGATAAACTTATTGAATAAAATTTCGAAAAGTTGGCAAATTTTCAAATATCATTTTCACTTTCAAATATTCAAATAAAAAACTTTAAATTTAAATTAAAACTTTCAAATACTGAATTTTTTTTTTTTTTTTTGAATTTGCGATCTATTTGGGAATTTGATTCGACTTGAATTTGTATATTTCTTTTGAGAGAACATTGCCTAATTTTCAAGAGGCGCTGCAAAATTTCTTATCAGTTTTTAATTTTTTTCATTAAAAAAACTTTAAAATGAGAAAATTAGAATAATTTCTAATATTAACACAAAGATTCTATGATAGCACAACCAAAAAAAAAAGCATCATTATGCTTTATTGCAACAACGAAGGGCGGAAATTTCCTAATTATTTGGCAGTTTTCTAAGGCGTTTGCTTAGAAATCTCGCTTCAAATTTTTTTCTTCTCTGACTGTCATATGCTTCAGGTGAGTTTTCGATAATTGCATAAAAATGAAATGAAATGAAGCAATAAATATGTGCAAAGTTGTCAACAGACAGCGTTAATTACGTTAGTTTCGTAATAACACACTTAGGTGATTTAACCTTACGAGCTGAAATATAAATTTGTGAAAGAGACGGGGAATCACATACAACATAAGTATGCAAGATATACATAAATACAAGTATGGTAAAATACAATTATGGTACAAGGTATACATAAATACAAGTAAGCTCTTGCCCATGATACATTTCCGCTATTATTCACCTATAAAAGTTTGCAACAACAAAGAAAACAGCTTGCGAGCTAACGCTTAACAAGAGATATCATTGTCATGAACGTTAGCGTTTTTAGAGGCTTAAGCGATATTTTTTTTTCAATTTTATGAATTTTTTGACCTTGATCAGTGTTCTTTCAGTATTTTAGTGGTACCAGTTCACATTTACAGATTTGAAAAAAAAAATCAGATTTCTTGGCCGAGATTCAAATTTAAAAAAAAATTTCAACCGTTTTATGACGTTTAAGCGCTAGATGTTACTGCTCACCCGGCTGAGGAATATATATTGCAACCTTTTTTTTTTCCACCTCTTTAATAAGAAGAAAATGAAAAAAATTCAAAAACCTTAAACTATTAAAAGTGGTTAGGAAATTATTAATAAAAGCTTCTTCAAAAGAGCTCTCAAAAGGGTCGTTAAATAGAATTCAAAATTCGAGGACGCAGTATGTCTCGCTCAATATAACTTTTTACAGTTTGCGAATTTTCACACGTGTTGAGGTAACTTCTATCGATCGATAGCTGTATATTAAAGTCAAAATTATATAGAAAATTTGCTGCTATCAAATGTTGCTTTCAAGAAAAAGCTTGAAGTGAAGCGTTGCTTGCTAGCGAAAGTATATCCCTAGAGAAAAGCTTCCTCTTGTGTTGTATTCAGTGTCCCCCTCCCCTCCCCCCCCCCTCTCAAATGCAACAACGTCAAATTTTGTGAATGCTTCGTCAATTCTACACATTTATCGCTATCTGCTTAACACATAGCCGAATAGCCGAACATTTCAAATAATTCAATAAACTTTTTTTTTTGCTGCAATGAATAAAAACTATTCGAAACATTATAGAGTAAAAATATTTCATATAGACTGAAAAAAAATCTCATAACAACTACGAGGAAGAAAGAAAAGAGTTACAAGGAGGATATTCAAATATCACAAATCAGCATTAAACCTCTAAATTTGAATTTTTTATCAAATCTTATAATAGACTATTTTTTATTTTTCATTTTATAGGCTTAGATAATCAGTTTTGTTGGGTAAGTAAAGAGCAAATGAAATTGAATTGAAAAAATCAGAAAAAAAGATAGATAATAGCCACCGTTAGAGATTTCATCGTAGATTTCAGAATCATATCACCATAATCCGTATAGCAACTGTTAAAATATCATTACTCTAACTCTGCATTACTTTTTATAACACTCATATGCAAGCACATTTATAAAGCCATCATAGCGAACTTGGTAGTACCAATGATACGATCGTTATAGTTTGATAGATTTTTCATTCGTAATACAACTATAATAGTTTTTCCACTTTAGTGTAGAATTTCTTTCCTCAAATCGTCATTTTTAATAAACTGTTGAGTATTTTTATTCCGAAATTATTCATTAAACGTTTCGGATGACAAATTTTCTCTCATAGTAGTTGAAAATATTTATCACCTTTTATTGTGTTAAAGGTTGTGGGCGATAAATTACTGAGATAACGAATTATAGCGTTTTTGTTTTCATCGATTTTATACTATTTTCAAACATTTTATAACAAATAGTAATTAACCTATATAAACTTTCAGCGCCAACAATAAATAATAATTAATATTCTATAAATAACTTTCAATATTACCTTTTAAATAGAAAATTCAACAATAAAGCTAAAATCAATAAAATCATCATCTAACAAAAGCGCATCACATACGACTCGTTTCGTTCTATCGATATAACAACGACGAATAATAAATTGCTTCTTCAATAAATAACAACTCGTGATGGTCATTTTTTTTTTCTGCTATAGTGGTTATAGGATGCAATGCTCACATAACGGAGACTAGCCTCTATTGAAAAGTACACATTTCTTTGAATATCGCGTAATTCAATGAACTCACTCATTGAGTAGCCATATTTTGAAACAGGTGCAATCCTGGAATCAACAGTTTTTCCTGGAATTTAAATAGATCTGAAAGATTCTAAGTTTTAGAATTTCCGAATGATAGAATTTTGGATCATCTGGATGATATTCTGTAATATATGTGAGCGGGAATGTATTTATTCTAGCCGTTGTAATCGTTGTGTTTCAGATTATCAGATCAGTACATGACAAATATAAAGAAAATTTCCACAATTATTTATAGCAACGATGGTTTTATTGTTGTTAATGATTTAATTCATTAATATTGATAGGACAATTTAGTTTCGAATTGCTGAGTGCAGAAAATTGTGAGAAATTTCGGATATGCGAACAAAGTAAATCTCAAATATTGAGAAGTATTTGCTTACATAGGTATCTGCAAGGAAAAACGATTAACTATTGCAAAAAAAACTAAGGGAACTACAAGGAGGAATAAACCAACGTGGGAAAGTGTTCAGAACATTGTGGTCATCGACTCCCTCATTTCAAAGCTATAGCCACATTGCGCCGTAATTCGGCATACAGCGATTCGGATGGGGGTGGGGAGGAGGGAGAGGGCGGAAATACAACTCGACCGGATTATGCACTCGCCATATCAAATGTTTACATGTGGACAAGGGCGAGGGACGGGCAAGGGGGAATGTTACAGCGTTTGAAAAATTGATGAAGCCTTTCTCAATTCAGATTTTTTAATGCCCACAACTACGAGTTCATAAATGCATTGCTCGAGGCCATTGATGATTCTTTGCCCTGAAAAGAGGAAGATGAAATTCAACAAATCGTGACTGACAGGAAAAGGTAGAGATCGAAGAATACTCCTCCTTGCAAACAACTAAAGCAAAAAATTTAACCTCTCAGGAGAACGCTTTGAAGTTAGAAAGCAGGAGACAAGAATTCCGAAGCCTTTAAGTACCCTCAACGCTAAGAGAATATTTATTAAATATTTCTAATTCCAAGAAAGTGCTAAATGAATGAATCCATAAGCATAGAATTCGTTAGTTCAAAAAAAAAAAACAACAAGCACATTCTAGGCGATAGAGAACGCAAATAGCGATGAGGAAAACATTTTCGAAGATCTAATTAACCGCTCATCGCCAATATCTCTAAGAGTAAGGTTTCCTTCAAAACAGATGCATCAATGTAAAATAGAACTCCGTTTCCGCTCCCCCATCGACCCAACCCCCCCCCCCCTCCCCCTCAAACAATTTCCGGATGTGGAAGAAAACATGAAGGCCACATAGCGCTTTTAATATGCAGAATAGATAGAGTTCATGCTGTTGAAATACCTAAGAAATCTTGGAGTGTTGGGAAAAACGTGTTATGTTCACCTTCATAGAGGTAAAGGTATGCGGATGAAAATACGAATAATTTTTAAGCTACATAAGAAGAGCTTAAGATTTTAGCCGCTGAACTGCATAAGAATAGGCCATCTTGATGAGTTTTTACGAAGCAAATAAGAACGTCATTGTAAAATGAGAACGAGTGGAAGAAAAGGCAGGATTTCATCGTGGATGAAGCGAAGTGGAACACCTATCAGCCATACGATAGATCATCCAAAGCAGTTATATGTAAGTAGAATATAACTTCTGTTTTCATTGACTTCGCTTATACGTTCGATAGCAACGATAGTGACAGCCTCTAGCAGCTATTTAGCGAGAATGGCGGCCACCCTTTCTAAGAAAGATTGCATCATTGGCAGTGAGACTGGAAAGATTAGGACGAGAATGCCAACTGGGGAGCACTTCTTAGACAAGTTTAGATAGGAGCTATAAAAGGATCAAGGCCAAGAACGTTGCTGCTTAGTTATGTGTGAGATGAAGTGATGCGTGCAATACTTGAAAGAGTCGACAGCGATGTGTTTATGCATCACTTGCGTTGTGCTCATTATAGTGCAAGGTTTGCTGAAAAATCAATTTGGGAATGATCCCGGACCCCTTGGCTCTATCGTTTTAAAATTATGGCCTAGGCCTCAAGTCTGGTAAATGTCGTTGCAACACCGACATCAGCTAATAACCACTGTCGGTCGATGCTTCCCGCAGTAAAGAAAAGAATTCTTTCTATTATTTCACTTCCCAAATAGTTCACGATGCTTTACAATTGCATACATGAATAAAAATTTACGCAGAGCATCAAACTAGAAATCTCCGTGGCACAGATCCTTCATTTTTTCTGTGAGCTTCAGAGAAGTGACTTTTGATGAAAGCTCAAACGAATCGTCTGAAGGTTTTCGAATGAACTAAATGGCTTCATGTAATATGTAACGATTAAGTTAAGTAAAATCGCTACGACATCTTGTTAAAGAAAGCTAATGAAGCAATAGGTCAAGAAAGAAGTAGTCTGCAAACAGTGGTAACTATGGTTATAATACAAGAACTCAAGTATACATAACTCAGCTTCTTGAAGGCTGGTGGATTCAGCACAATTATTGCTTTCCGAAACAGTGAACTCGGAATGGGAATTGAGCGGAACCATGCCCGTCACGTGGCAGATGCCTGATTGGATGCCTCAACTGGTGCCAATGACGGTGATTATGAAAACATATAGAGAAAAACTCCCTTATTTTAAATTCGATGAACGCTATTGTACAGTCCTATATCTATGCTATAAGCATCAGCCAATTACTTAGCCAGTGAGTGGTCAGTAAAGGTTTACAACAAATGCACTTTCTTCTGGGACTTTTTTTACGGTGAGTGAAAAAGGCAAGGGATCTGAGAACATGAATGAGCGGTAGAGTGTTATATCAGATCGGCAAAATTCCCCTCTCCTTCTCCCCAGCCCCTTTGCCTCCTGCCTTCACCTCACATCGCTCCGAAAATGCTTCACGTGCGAATATCATTGATATAATTACGGAGGTAAGCCCGTCAGTCAATTTCTGACTTCAGATGTTCCAATCTCTATTAGTCGTCCATTATAGTGACACCAATGTACCTTTTTTCCATCGTCTTGTCTCCGAAAGACTATTATCGCTCAGTAAAGCATTCTAAGTGTGCGGGAAATAATTGGTTTGGCGAGACCAAAGATCGCATCGCATAACGCTTTTGTCGAGAATTACATATTGTTAAGTTTTAGCCTATAAAACCCCTATCAAAGCATTGGAACCTTAAATTAACATAAACTCAAAGATTTCAATGAATTTCAAAACTTTAAAGAAAATCCTTTTTCTTTGAAGCATTACACTGTGAAATATATGAATACTTTTATTTCGCTGCAAACTTCACATAAGGAGAGGAAAGGAAGTGAAATTCTCGCGAACATTCAAGCAGCATAATTAAGCAACTTTCCGATACATTTTAATGAGCCAATTGATTTGTCGTGTTTTCTCGCCTCGCAAATCCACTCAACATTGATCGTTCGGCTCATAATTTTTTAAAAAATGAGCAAAACTTTTTTCTCTCTAGCAATTTTAATTTGATTTCGTCGATAATTCAAATCTGCAGATTTTGCTCTCCTCGTCTTTAAAGGTGAAATTTTGTTCGTGAAAATATTAAGGCTACCGCTTTAAAAAAAATATTCACATTCACAGAAATTTTTAGCATCAGATAAAATGCCGATTTTGTGGGTGGATGTAGCAAGATACTATGATATGCAGCATTAATAAAGCTACCAAAATATTCCGCAGCCTATAACAGATTGCACAGACTATAGCAGATTTACAGATTAGAGTGCAAATTTCGGATGTATAATCCCAGAAGTGTGGAATGCTTTTTGTGAACGCCACGCTCAAAAAATTCCGAAAATCCGAAATCAAAGGTCGCGATGATCTTATTCTGGTGCTTCTGCCTATGAATATACGGTAACTTCTATTTATAGTTTCTCCACTAGCCATAGTTTAGTTCAGCAATAGCTCAGTAGAATAAAAAAATATGCAAGGATCTGCTATCTTCAGCATTCTATCGATGGCTGAGCACTTGTCATCGGAAACAGTAGACATAGTGATAAATTTCACATCTCACCACATTTTTTTTTGCATTTAAAGAAATTTGCATTTGTAATAGATATTAGAGAGTGTCCCACGTGTGTCTTATGTGTACGCATGATCCATATGTCAGTGAAATCATCAACGTAGACAATAAAATGAAATAGATGTAAAGCATGTTAGAAAATATTGCCAATCCTTGCGTGCTTTTCTCTTTGTTTGTGCATCAACGTTGAAATGATTTAAAGACATTTATAAACACCAAAAAAATTGATAATTAAATTTTCATTTCCTACCGATCGGGTTGCAAATATTCTTTCACAGAGAATCTATGCGGGGGTCGAAACAAATGAAATGTGGATTGGCACAGTTTGTTATGTGCTGTTATTTTATGCACTTGAACTATTGAGTTTGTTGCATAGTTTCTCTCGCCCATCCCATTATTTGTTCATTTAGCACAACACAAGAATATATACGTGTATACGATACGTATTTTTGCACCAAACGAAAATCTCTTTCAGGATATCAACGAAATCAACGTCAAATGCGACAATAATTTCAATTGATACCACTTTAGGTATTCCTGATAACGGGAATTACACAGATCGAAGCTCGGGAAATGTTGGGCTTTCACCACTTTATAGACGGGGAAGCCTTTACATATTTCCCTTTATTTTACTGATAGTTAAGGTGAAATTAAATTATTTAGATGGTACTTAGCGTTGAGCTTTACTGTGTTCATGCAAGATACAAAAGAGTCTAATTGCATTTGCAACAGTTCTTTGGTTAAGGTTTTTCTCGAAGGTTTGAAGAATGAAGTGTCTTAGTATTGATTTTCCATTTTTCAAAGATTTCGAAAAGAAAAAGACTACCTGTTCAAAGGGATTTAATAAAAGAGATTTTGTTAGTGAAGAAAACATGCAACATTGATCTCATACCATTTGCATTAAATACTTGTCTAATAATGCAATCAAGCGATAATATACGACAAATGAACGAAGGGAAAAACGATGAGATGATGTACGCTCCCAAATTAGAAACAATTGCGAATTGAAATCACATAGGATTATCGGAATTTGCAGTGAGCGGAAATTTAGAAATTGCAACTTTGCATCAACTTGACGTAGCAGCACTAAGTAGTAGCGAACTTGCCGCAGCACCACTAAATGTTGTTGCTAAAGAAAGGAATTTCAAAACGAGTAACTCAATTAGCACTCATCTAATTCGCTAACTTTATCTCACTGTTGTTGCTAAATATGTATCAGTTTGAAGAATCTATACTACCTGAGACATAAAATGCACTAATATATGCATAAAATACTTGCCAAAAAATCATTTGCATATTTAACGCCCATCGGATAGAAAGTTTAAAAGGTTTTTTTTCTTTAGAAATTTGCATATTCGTTGATCGAAATATCTTCCTTGAAACAAGTGACAGCCGTTATAATTTTGTGAGAAAGACAACCGTTAATGGACGTTTTTCAATATTTGTTGGAAAGGGCATTTCCTAAGCTGAAAATAATATTCGATGCGTTGTGGAAAAAAAATGCATAAAAGCAGTGCTCATATTTCCCTCCCTTTCCCTCCTCCTTCTTCGTTATAGCGGGTGCTCATCGATTAAAGCTTTTTAAATAAACCAAGAAGTGCCAAAGGTGAATATAGGTAAAGAAGAAATGTGTAGGCCTATGCCATAAAGTTTGGGTAAGATGAGGAGGAATGACGACGAGGAAAACCTGCTCAAAAAAATCGCTAGTCCAGGAAACTAGAGTAGACATTTTTGAACGCATTGTCGTGTGTTAACGCAAAAAGCATCAACGTTACCATAGTCTTAATCAGCACGACATTTCGATTCGCCTCATTTTCACTCACTACTCTATAGACGTCATCGGAACAACTCCCAAACGGTTTACGTTTTGAGTGGAAATCATTCTATGGGAGCATTTGAAGACTTTAGGATCGCTGCTTTGGACGCTACAAATTATCGACGGCATTTTTTTTTCACACTCATCTTTGCTCCGCAATTTTTTGGAGTTGCGCCAATAATAATCACTCATGTAGAAACCTACTTGTTCCGAATTTTAGAACAAACTGCGACTGGATTTTGTCGCGAATTCGTGAGGACATTATTTTTGACCAAACTCAACGATTTATAATTTGTAACGTTTATTGTTTGGTCGATTTGCAAATTTTTGCTTCCTGTCTTTAAATTCAGCGCACCAAGTAAAATGGCCCAAGTTCTTTTTCAGTACTCACCCTCGATATGTACACTTTACAATACCCTATTAATGTTGGAGGGCCTTATTTTAAAATTAAAAAACTCCATAATTTCGACTATTTTATTCATGGTACCAAATTCGAACATAAACGTCGAACATTCTAAGCAAAGGCAATTTTTTACACGGCAAAATCAGAGGCTGACAATTTTTATCACTAATCCACAAGTGATAAATTTCAACGGCCCATGAAATTTATTGGAAAATGTTTTCCAAATTTTGCATATTTTATAAATTTTCTTCAAAAATTTCAACTTCCAATCTTCTCTAGAGTTGGCTCGCTTATTTTCAATCATTTTTCTATATCTGCTTGTCGTTTCATTGCGGCTCGCTCTCAAAAACTTTTCAACTTTACAATTGTCCATGCGTATCTCTAAACTTAATTTCAATGTGAGGCAGAACAAACAATTACCCAAGTACCATCTTACAAAAAAAAATAGTTCAAGTAAATAAAACCTCTAAACCCTGTGACAAATCAGTTGTTTGTCGATTGAAGAGTATGACAGCCAAATAGGATGGCAAAGCTTCCACAACTTTATCGACTATATGTCTCTAAGTTGAGCAAAGTGTCGCGAAGGAGCGTTGTTTTCGATGTGTTGGCATCGAATAAACGTTAGAAACGATCACAACAAGAAATAATTGAAGCATCGTTACGAGAAAATTCATTCTATTCGGGCGTTCATTAAGCAAATATTAAATTTAATACTATCAAAATCAATGTTAATTATTTGGCACATTCTAAGAACTGAAAATTTTTTATTTTCCATTCATATATGGACAAAAAATGTTCACATTCATCTTTTCAATCAAAAGTTTCTAATCGTTCATGCATCAAATTCCTATAATGAAGAAAAAAGGTTATATTGGAAAATTTTAATAATAGCTGAGCAAAACTATCCTATACATTGCATCGTTATTTCATGTATTTTTTTTCACTTTTTTTAATGAAAAAAAGCTAAAGCATAAGCGTTTAAAAAGCACCTGATTATCATAGTCTATATTGCATATGATGAAAAATCAAATATTGATAGAAAGTTTTAAAGAAGAGTAGATGAAATAAACGAATAACTTATCAAAAGTAGCCCTCCACTCTTCACTTGAATTCAGCAAACGACTAACGATTGCTGAAGACAATAAGTGCAATGATTTTTTGGGAATAAACTTATGCTTATGTCACAAATAGAAAATAAAATTCCCTCAAACATCCATAAATCTATGTGGAACCTTGAGAATATATATGTCAATAAAACCTCCTTCACACAGCCGTAAATAATTAGCTAATCGGCTCACGAAGAAAAATTGTGAGCTATTGAGATTTATAGCTCTATATCATCTGTACATAACCTAACAAAGTAATGAAGGAGGCTGTATTTAGTATTTAAGTAATGAAGAGGTAAACAAGTAGACCCCTCAAAGAAGAATAAGAATATTAATTGAAAAAAACTGATGAAATATTTTATAATTGAGCGATGTAAACAATATTCAGCTCTAGGTAACAGATTATAATATAAACGCCAATATAAAGGCACACCTATAAAACAGTAGAAGCATTATCTATACAGAAACTTAAGTTGAATCTTGTCGAGTTGAGAAACAATAGAGCTATTTGCAATTTTTTCATCAAAGTTGGAAAAAATTTTTATTTTAGCAATAAAAAAGTTTTACTCTTAATAAAGTTTTCAAATAAAATCTAAATTATATTCAAATTACAATAGTTCAACTACTCGAAAATTTTATCGCATTCAATAAATAAGTAGAGAAAAGCGAAATCAATGAAAACAGCTTGAGTTATTCCGTTGAGATTCCTTCTTCTCGCTTTAATTCGATACAATCGCGCATATCTTTTGTTGAGGCGATTTATGCAACACAAGAAATTTTATTCACTCTTGTATTAGAAGTTCAATTGGCACACTTGCATAGTTTAAATAAAATAAACGTATATGCTATATAGGACAATGTGATGCACTAATACTGAAGAAGAGATTTTATGTATTACATAGATTAGTGCTTCAACTCCTAGGGGGATAAATTAAGGCATTGCAATAATTGCGCCATAGAAAACTTAAATTTTTAAATGACAACCAATACTGTATGGTTTATAAATTTTGCAGGATTTAAACCAATATTGCAGCGTTTATACTGTAAAATAAACTCTACTAGATAAAAGAACGGTAAGCCACGAAGATTTCCATACCCCCCCCCCCCCCAACAAAAAAAATTGGAATTAAGTACGCATTTGCAAATCTTCTATCAAACCCACTCAATATATAAATAGTTAAAAGCAATGAAATATACGGCAGTAATGGTATGATGCTTATTTGCTTTAAATTTACCGACTGACTATTTGATTCCTCCACCAAAGACCTGTTTAATAGGCTCACGCAGATTTACCTTGGCAAAGAGCTCGCTATGATAGTTCATGTCTGTGCGCACGCACATCTACGTTTGTATATCTATCTGTCCGGCATTTTCGGCATGAAAACCGATGAAGCTAGAGTTATGGAATTGCGCGAAAATAACGTATATTAGCATTGGCATGATTTACGTTTCTTTCGGGGTGGCCCTGACCCAACGCTCAGCCAGAAGCTCGTTGGAGCACCGAGAATATCCTCGGATTCTAAATTTTCTTAATAGAATCCTCCATACCGTTTGCTAATTTCCAATCCCCGCTCATAAGTTATTTAGTTGTGTTGTTCGATCGAAGTATATCAAAACCTAAGAGCACACATTCGATTTTTGTGTTTAAAAATAGTAAAAATTTTTTCGCTTTAACCTTCTCCAGAGGCATTTTTCTAAAACGGAAAAACCATTGCTTATTTTATTTATTTTTCACATACAATCTGTTCAAATTACTTCTATACTTTTGCATTTTCTTCTTTCATCGCTCTCTTATCTTTACTTGCTGCTATTTCACAGCTGTAAATATCATGTTCATTTAGCACTACATTTTTATCGCAATATAGAGCGACATATTCAACAAGTCTCATGTAATTTTCTTCAATATATTATATTTTAATGATGCAATTATTTGTTAAATCGTTTTTCTCGTGTCGCTCGTATAGATATTCCTTCCGCGCTGCAAAAATTATTCAAAGTTTTCTCTTACCGAAAATTACTCATAATTTCGCTTCTTTTTTTTTCGAGCATTATTTTTCAATTGTTCTTTTTTTTTAAATTTTCAATTCGATTTTCTCTAACTAAATTTTCCTTTCGAAATCCCCACTGTAAATGACATTTTCATTCTCGAACAATGTAAACTATCGTGGTATTTTACACTACGTTAATCCACCAAAAAATTATTCGTCCTTTATAAGGGAATTTTAAGAATGAATGCGTTTTTTTTGATGCATAAAAAATCGTAATCATCCACTTCACTTAAAAAGAATAACGTAACAAGAAAAAGGGATAATGGCAACAAGAGAGTAATTTGATATCTCTGGATTTAAACTCATTTCCGAACTCGATTATTCGTTACTAGAGAGATCTGTTTCTTTTACCACTTCGATAGGCAAAATTTGCCATCTCTTTTTTTTTTCGTCGACATCGAAACACTTTTTTTTGCAATTGTACAACATTTTCACTACCTCTCTAGAAGCTAGAATTAACACAGCTTTAACTCGTTAACAATGAAATATGCAACAATTCATCCCAATTAGCTAATTTAAGCATAACTTAGCATCGAATACATCTCATTACGCTAAGCGTATTCTACAATACTTTTGAAGTGCTGCAATCAAATGCTGTTCTTAAACTGGAGGTGTTTTTTTGGGTTTTTTATATGATCCATGAACTTTGGGCCATTTAGAGAATTTCTCTCGATAATGCATTTTCCATCCCGTCTCGCCGTTTTCACTTTAAGTGCCTCAAAGATTTCGCGAGTGATCCCAACGGCATCAAAATACCCTAGAAATTAAAGGTATCCTATAGTTTGAAGCAATCCAAGACTAAGCGCATTTTGAACAACGAGGCGGTGCGAGGAAATTTAACAATTCAATAGAATTTGAAGAAAAAAGCTCGAACTTTACGTCCAACTAAGAAGAAATTTCCTCACCGTTCAATCCTAAACAGCATCATGGAAAGAACCTCCCATATAAGTTTTGTCATCACTATCAACTGTGAAATAAACTGAAAGAAGTCAAAATTACCAAAATTGCATATATCTTACATTATAGCTAAATTGCACTTACATCAATCAACGAACGCTATCAAGCTTTTTGAATAGAAAATGAAGCTTTCATTTGTGATTAGTATGAGCGGCCGTTTAATTAGAAATAAAAAAGCACGAATGCGCATATGTGTAGTTGAACTAAACTATGTGTTCAAAGAGACGAGATAGCAAAAGCAAATATAATACCAATTCCGCGCATAGGTTTTTTCCTTTCGTTTCAACCGGATTGTAATTATTAACGATACGCTCCGATTGATGTGAAATGCAATAGAATTGTTTACAAAACATATGCAGAAAAAAAAAATTTTTTTTTTTGGCACATCAAAATGTCATTTAAAAAAATTTACATATAGATGAATCGATTTAAGTTGAGGAAATTCAACGATGCGAATTATATCAATCAGATTTTCGAATTTTATTGTAGCGATCCTCTACTTGAAACTTTTGGAAGGATGGACGACTCTGAGAGACGGTCTATGTGCGAATAAGTTTACATTCGTAAGTGCATTACGGCTTTGCTTTAATGCGCATTTACGAATGTAAACTTGCAAAAAAAAAGTATAAAGCACTATTTCATTCTTTTTATTTATCAATGAGAAGCGAAAAAATATTTTCTTAATTAATAGCGCAGCTTCTTTTATTTCGATTCTACTTTTTTTTTCTCGACATTAAAAGGAATGTACATACTAAACAAATCAACAATAAGTATATCATTCAAGTAAAGTTTTCTTTTTTTTTTTTAAACTAGTTTGGAATACTTTTTAAAGAGGGAAAGATAAGGCGCATTTTTTTTAATATCTGGGAATTATATTCAAACAAGAAGAATATGTGATATGCAAAGATGAGCATCAATTTATGAGATTTTCTAAAGGATAAAATCATGCTAAACATGAACAAAGCGTAGAGCTTTCTACGTTACCATTTGATAGAGGCATGAAAACGTTTTTTTTTTTGGAAGGCGTGGTCAATTTCAGCGCTGGCAGCTTTTATTCTTCGTCTGCTTCATATGACTGCCAAGCTACATCCGAAACGGAAGAAAGGAAATAGAGAAAGAAGGTTGTACCCGACCTAGGGCTTTTTGAGCATCCTAGTGGACTTGGAAGACATGAGAAATTCATCCGTCAAAAAATTGCGCAGGCGCAGTTTATAAATTTTTTCATCATAATTTCCCTTCCCCCGCATCCCAGTCCCCATTTCATCTCAAATAACTGAACATATGCAATTCGAGCATGGTGCATTCTGAGGTTTTCTAACTAGATAGCTCGATATTCCTGTGGACTCTTTATCGGATAAACAGTCGCATAAACTGCTAACAGTGCTCACTCTCAGCATACCGTATCCAATTTCGAACGTCACTTTTTTTATGGTATGGTGAGTGGATGTGACAGCTTTGATCCTATACTTGTCTATGTTTAGAACGCTCTAATTAGAGCTTAAAGTATATTTGAATGAAAAGGGTGAAAGCAAAAAATGCAAATGTGAGGCAGTGTAATGATGGGCAATGTTGTTATCGAGAAGGTTAAACGACAATTTGTAAAACGCTTCCATAATGTGGATAAAATCTTTGCTTAGAATTAAAGAATAGCAATTCGAGTCCTCAATGCATCTTGCAATTCTCACTTTCGTTCATCTTAATTAATTAATGATATTTCCCTCGAATTCCTGGAGTTGGATAGCCGAGAGATTTCAAGTGAGTTCTTTGAAGTTTGAACTTGGCAAGTTCAAATTCAATCGTAAAATTTAGAAAATGCACGAAAAATGCTAACGCTAAATGATGAAATGAACGCTTGTTTGGTAAAAAAGACATCAAAAATTTGTTGGAGATTGCAAAAATTGGCGTGATTCTGTCTCACTTTCTGTTGGCGATTTATTGTTGATTCACAAACTTGAAACTATATAACATTTATGATGCAGCTTAAACTTGAAGTACTGTTTTGTCTTTCATCTTTTATCGTTTCATCAATCATCTACAATAGCAAATATATTTAAAGAGGATAGGATTTATTAAATGAGCGCTTTATTAGAATTAAATTAAATATTAAATGATAGAATTACATAAAAGAGTTTTGTTGAAGAAAATCTCGTCGGCGACGAAAAAAAAAGAGACACGTCTCTAAAATCAGTTAAAAATCGCCCAACTCATTGATATTGCAGAACTTATCAAATTCATTAACTTTATTAAGTCCATTAATGTGGATTATAATTAACCTAATTAAAATGCCTAGTCGATTTATGAGGCATCAATAGCACTTTATAACGTTATAAATAAATATAAGTAATTCGATAAAATAAGACCTTTAAAAACGTCGAATTTTCGCATATTCATTGATTTGCAATTACATGCATTCATGCGCGTCCTAAGTTATTCCTTGATGACATACTTATGCAGTGTGCTGGTCCTAGTTACTACCTTTTACGACACTATGTAAATAATTTCTCTGCAGTAAGTCATAATTTAAGCAGAACATAATCTTTCCTAAATCAAAGAGTAGTTCTTGGTTATTTTCGCATTAAGAAATAAGAGGGAAAAAAAAGAGGAAAAACCATTCGCCACTAAATGTCTCGAAAAAATTTTCAATTAGATTTATAAGGCATACCTTGCAATACTCAACCATCGACAGATATTATGCATATAACAAAGGTATCTGAGTGTAATATTATGAGCGCAGAAGGCAATTTAGAAAGCAGCAGACATGCATTTCGTCGGCTTATTTAACTTGAAGTTAGCGGTAGTTTTTTTTTTTAGTGAAAAAAGGCTCCATAGCTCACGAACATCTCGAATTACTTACAGTCTCATAGATGTTCGAAAATCTCCAATCGAATCGTTTATAAGCATCTGCAAGCGCAAATTTATATAGCTAAAAATGTTGCAAAAATTTTTAAGCAAATAAATTTGAAAAATTTTTGCATAAAACGTTTTGAATACGAATAAAAAAATTTTTCGTCGAAAAATCTATAGAATTTTTTAAAATTCGTAAGCACCTATTTTTTGAATTCACTTATTTATGGAAGTTTCCAACTTAGTGGAATTAATAAGCAGAAAAGAAATAGTTTGTTGCAATAGCAAAGAAAAAAAACTAGTTGTAATTTTTGTTTTTGCAAACAGTTACAAATTTCTAATTGTAAATTGTAATTAGATCTAATTGTAATTGTAAATTAGAAATTTGTAAGCTGATCACTAAGAATATTTAGAGGATTGGCAAACACTTATAATATGAGTAAATAAAACTTTTAAACATTTGTTTACGACATCAATCATACTTTGCAATAAAAAAAAACGACGAAATACTCTTAAGTTTTCATTGAGTAAAAGCTGCAAACATTTTCTATCTTTTCTTACTTGTTGAACTACAACTAGAAATATCTCTTTTTTCAAAGTGTTGAAATTATCTACATGTCAATTAAAATAACGTATAAACTAAAAATAAGAGATAGAACATATTCAACAATACAGAATTAGATATAAAGTTGCGACTGTATTTGATTTGATAGAAATTATGTTGCAAAACAAGTGCGTTGCAATTTTCGAATGCAATTATCGCAATTAGTTGATCGAATTCATTGGATTGCGCAGATGATTGTAAATGCCAACAAGAGGTTCACAAAGCCTGCCACTTATTTCCTAATCATACTAACAAACGCTCAAACATAGAATTGTTAGATGCCATATTCTTAGCGACTTGTTAAGAAAGAATAAAAAAAATTTCATCCGAAATTTTGAATTAAAAATTTTCCATCGTAATCATACAAAATTTACTTTGGCCATTTTAATGTGCGTGCATAAATCGATAGTGATATTATTAAGTCACATTATGCGATGCGTTAATACAATTTTGAGTCTTTATAATTTTTTATCATAAATTTGAAAAATTCATTCGCATCATTTTATAGCAAGATTTAAGCAACAGCATCGAAGCAATCCAAAGCCTACTGGTTTTAGATTGCTCCGATGTTAAGCCGATGTCACATACATTCTACGGCGAAGTTGTTTATTTGCATTCGAGGATCACATAAAGCTTTAGTTCATTAGCGTAGAACAGAGGAATGCGATGTGGCATGAAATGCAATACGTGAGAATGACACAAGCAAATTCTAGTTGAAGTTCTGTTAGTGCCAGCTGCCTCAGTACGACCGCCTAAATAAGAGTCTTCTCTATTCAACCCTTTACTGAGGTCCTTAAAATCTATTAAGCTTGCTAAATAAACGGTGTCGTTACCGTAAAAAATTTTCATTTATTATTTTTGTCACTATTTTGTCTATGTTCCCTTTTGACAAGTTTTTCTTCTATATTTATCTGTAATAAAGCATTTCGATAATATGATGACAAATCTTCTTTGTTTTCGAGGTTGATCACAATTTTTTTCTTTTCTACCCCTCACTGATCAACCGCACTAGAGATCTGAGGAACGACGAGGTGAAAACGATTGATGATCGTTGGCGTGATTTGGATATTGCACAATCGGATCTCAAATCTAACATATACGCAACGTCGTAGACGTGCGCTTTGCAGAATGCAAATATGCAGAAATATATGAAAAAGCCTTCGACAAGACTCACTTCTTATTAAAATTTGAAATGCGCAAATTTAACGGTTCGATAAATACTTTCGTTTGTGTTGTCTAAAAAGAAACAATTAACTTAGAGGGAACTCGTATCACTCATTTAAGCCATAGCAGCCTCTCCCGCTTCGCACACTAGGAAGTACCAAAAGATTTTAGTAGCATGCTGCCGCATAGAAGCGCTTAAATCAACCGCTCATAAAAATATTCTTGTAATGGCATTTCTAACTTGTCAAATATTTGGCCGAGTTTTGAATGGCTCAGCAAGTTAAACGTTGCCATAGATGAATGGGCGATTTATGAGTGAGATTAACCACATGAAATACGCTTCGAAAACGTTACGCAATGCTTGAGCCAAAATTCGTCATTGCAAAGGAACTGTTTTCTGAAATTGAAGTGAAAGCCAAATTCGCTTTTTTTTTCTTTTTGGCATTTCCGCGCAGCAAGAAATGTTTGCGTAGTCATCAATCAAAAAATCTTCGTAGCGTTTATCGAAAATTCTTTTTTTTTCTTCAACAAACGATGAGAATAAATTTACCCATAAAGAGAAATGGGGGGGGGGGGTTTAAAACTTTAGTAAGGGTAAATTTTTAGCGGGCAATATAAAGTATGTAATAATTAAAATCTCTACTAGGCTATGCTTTTATTTCATTGCCTCATGCATTCAGCACCGCTATCAAGTCGTTCTCTTCTCTGTTAAATGAGGCGATTTCTTGAAGAAAATCGCCTTTACGCGTAAATTAACATAATAACCTCTGTATTCGTTGAACAAAAATTCTTCGATATAATTGATGAATCTTTAGCTTTAAGCTATATGCAAAATGGCAATAAAAAGGTCGATAGACATATACGCTTTATGGAGGCCTAAAAGAAAATGTGCTAAAAGAGGGTTATAAAATTAGAGATAGGAAGAAGCGAAAGCTTAGCTGCAAAGTGTCTTCGATAGCGATTTACGACCTGTGAAATGTGACATATGTGACGACATTTTTTGCATTCCTCCTATGTGAGTTGCACTTCAGGTCAGTATTCTTCCGATGTGGCTGATATCAGAACGGTAGGAAGTTCCAGAAAACCACGACCACGTAGTTTTTGATGCTAAAGACTGGGGTGGGGAAAGGGTTGTGGAATGTTGGTTACTTTGGAGCGCAGGGCTATTTCCGTTGGAGCACATTACGCCTCATAAAGAAAAAGGGATCGGCTGGGAAGAAAATGTGTTTTTATGTGCTTTATAATCGAGACTGATAAGAAGACATCAGAAAAACTGCAAAGAAAACTTTCTGAATTTTGCAGCAAAAAATTCACTCGAGAAATATCGAATGGAATAGCTCTTAATGGGACGATACAAAAAATTTCAATAACATACCCACTGAATGTGTTTGTTAGTTGAAAAAATCTATGATAGCTGGAACACGTTCCATTCTTAAAAAGCGAGGACTGTCAACTTTGTTGGTTTAGCTGGAAATACTGAGAAAAAGAATGACTATATATATATATATATATATATATATATATATATATATATATATATATATATATATATATATATATATATATATATATATATATATATATATATATATATATATATATATATATATATATATATATATATATATATATATACAAACGCATCAAATAATTATGACTAAATAGTTGTTCATTCTGCTTTCCACTGTTTCATTGTTAAGGGTTCTAAAATGTTGCACTTGAATATGGGATTTCTGAGAATTGGCTATTAAAAGCAGTAACACACAGATTTGATGGTTCTAAATTTGATGCCAATTCTATCACGATTTTGAGCCTTTTTCATGGTGAACACTCAACCGGCTGTTCTGACGCCATACAGAGGCTTCATAGCCGGATGTCAATAAGATGAACGCAACGATAAGTATGTAACGTATTCTTGGTTGCCGCCGTTTTCAAAAGCCTTATAGGGCAGCTTCCGCTCATCCCCCAGAGGACCACGCTCTTCGAAAAACCTCTTCGCTTCTTATTCACCCGCGAACACCCCTGTTCTGATATATGCGGATAAAAAGGAGGAGCAATATATATATATATATATATATATATATATATATATATATATATATATATATATATATATATATGCATGTTTTTATTACGCACATATACACTCCCACATATACACTCCTGCTGTTATGTGAAAGAGTTTCTAATTGCCGAGATATGTAAGGTATTTTGAAATTTTCTCATCTTTCAGAAGCCCAAAGGATGTGTGATTTTTGAATATCTAAAGAAAAAAGGTGTTAGAATTGAACGAATAAATTAGAAAAAAAGTTTGAATCCCCAAGTGCTCGGTTGGTGAACAATGCCATGCGATAACAACGCAGTGCAAACAAGGTTGAGTATTCGTTGAGTACTGGGAAACGTCGAGGGGGAGGTAGGGGAGGGGGAAGAAGGGCAGGAGTGAGGTGAGAGGGGTATGTTTGAGTCCATGACACCTAAACGAAATCCATAGAGAGCCGGGGGAGGGGGGGAGGTGGTCAGTGTTGTCGCAATCATGAAATAATGGATGAACACCGCTTGCAAGGATGCGCTCTACCATGACGACCCAATGCATCATTGACGAGCAGCGAGCCTAATTATACGACGTTTAAGAGCAGCTAAAAGCAAGAAACAGCAGTCAATGAAAGGATGCACCGAGGGCTATGAAGCAACTTCGATGTGATTACGGGCATCGCACACACAGCTCTATCTGGTCGATGTATGAGTTAAACCGAAAACGACAATGATGCAAGCTGCTGCATGTCGAGGCTGAACGTTGCGCCCGCCTAAAATAATCGAGCATACGCAACCGATGTTAGCATCATTCATTTATCGCTCATATAATTTATAATTTTTTAAATGATTTTAGCAGAATTTAATATTACTACTAAAATTTCGTATTGAAACTTACTAAAATCTCTGGGTGGTATTTGATTTCGTTGTAATGCAAATTTTGGACACTTAGCGAAAGCTCGAGCTCAAATCGTGAAATTTGAATAAATATTGCTGAATATTTCTCTCAACAAAAATCCATTCAAAAATCGTTTGCAATAAGGGTTGCAATCTTATTGAAAGAATTATATTTGAAGACGAGGTATGAGATGATTTCGTTCGTTACGTTAAAGCCAGGCTCCAATCAAGACGATCTATTTCCGGTTTCAATGCGCACAATATATCAAAAATTAAAAACCAAGTGCGCTCTCACGTCCACATAAAATCGCATTCTTCATTAATCAGTTCTATCATTTTAATTAGAATCGGATTATTACTATAATAAGAAATGCGTTGGAACATTATTGAATAAAAAAATAACAAATAATGAAAATTAAAAAAAAAAGAATTAATCGACGAGAAAATTAATTAATCCACGAAACATGGATAGAATTGCATAGTCGTATCCAGAAAATTTTCTTCTTACAACAAATATTTAGTGCGGTGCGCATGTGATTAGATTTCTTCGATATGGCATTCCCACATCACAAAAAGGAATGCATGAGCGAAACGAAAATTAAATGTCATCAACGTATGGTCAAACCATAATGAAGTTCATCTCGATCGGCCGGAAGTAGTGCCTAAAGAATTTTGCGACTCTTCTAGTGGAAGAAAAAACTCTTCTCTCCAATTTTTTTTCGAAGATGTACATAAGATGTGCTTATTTACTTGAAAGCATTGTGAAAAGACACCTGCATTCGACGTTTGCATCCTCTTGTTGAGTTGATTCATGCAAAATTATTGAGAGAAATTCTTCTTTGAATTATTATCCTTATGAATTTGAATTGATAAATTCGAACATATTAACATACTTGCAATCAGGATATTTCACTGTGAGTGTTGGTTGTATCCGGTCTATCTTTTCGACATGAGCAGATTTCCTAGCTTTGAAGCCTGTCAGGCTTTTCCTGTATGCCTCAAGTAATTTGATATAAAAGAAGTGGAATATGAAATAAAATGTATGAGGTAAAATGGAAAAACTAGGAATAAATGTAAGAGTGGAAATAGCGCTGATATATGAATTATTTTTATGGCCAAATATAGAGGTGTCTTGAATTGAAAAACAAGACAGGCAAAGTAAACCAGACGATAATAATCAGACGGTAATACAATATAGGAGAGGCAAATAACTTGATTTGCATGTGGTGATGAAAGGGCAGGGGAAGACGCATATCCATAGCTATATCGATCAGCATGAAAAAAGGTAACCCAATTACGTATCATACAGGAAAAATTTCATAAGCTTAGCTTTTGTGGTTCGCAAACGGAAACTTTCAGCCACAAAAACAGATTTTGATACTTGTATATGCGCACAGATGTGACACTGCAAATAATTTGCCAATGGAAAAAATGGGTAAAAACAAACTTGAATAGGTAAAATACATGAATGGTATAGCATAGTATGTCCAGAAAAGGTATTAATGAAAGGCGCACACTTCTGGTTGAGTAAATTTTTAGATTCTTTTATACCTAACAGCTCATGATCAGTCCACTTCACGCAAAAAAGCCGACAGGTTGCAATTGACTGAGGCGCCGAATATTTCAATATCCCTTCCTTGGCACTCTTCAATACTCCACATTAGCCATTATTCCACTGTAATCTTTTGTGATCAGTTATTTGCCGATTATTATGAGAATTAATCGATAGAATGTTGCATTTTTCTCTTACAATTATTGCTTTCGATGAATTGAAATATACAATAGAAGCAGTTCTTTCGATGAAACACGCATAAATTTCTAGTCGATTTTTTTTCGGGGAATAAAAATTGCAAAAGAAAATTCTACAACATGAAAAAAATCACATAATTCAGCATTGGCATGCTGCGTGATAGATAACTCACAAATGAATGAGTGACAGAATGTTTTCTTGAAGTGACATGCGTAAGCGACGAGTGTATGACGCGAAAATCCTTCTTCATCTCTCTGTGTAACTAACTAAAATAGATATTACTATTATACTAGTCCATAAAAATGTTTTATAATAGCACAGCAATATTTATTATTTCGCCGATCAATAATAATTTTTTTCATCAAAATGCTGGATTTTTATATCTCTTTAATACAGGTAGGTGATTTCTTAAACTTTTCAATAAAGATGATTTTGATATCCTTTAATATAAGGTGATTTTTTATGCCCTCTAATAAAGGTATATCGCGGTTCTGCACTCATAGTATGTTTTGTATCTCTGACATCTTCAAGCTTAATTGAATGAAGGGGAGGGGTGGAAGAGCTCAATGGACCTATCGGCGAACAAAAGGTAAGACGTTGAACGTCCGAGATTTTCTCTGAAAAGCCGCTTCATATGCATTTCTTTCGAATGAGACATAAGGGAAAAACTCTTAAATCAGTAGATTAACTGAGAGTCGTCCTTATAAAATTATTCAAATTTTTGCACATTTTTTTAAAATTATATAAAAAAAATTTGCTACGATTTTGTGAATTACCTTCAATATAATCCATAAACGTTTGTGTGTTTGCTTGCATATATTTACGTGTTGTATGTGTCTGCGTATCCGTACGTGTGTATATGTGGACATGTATATATGCAAATCCATGTGTGCGTATATATGTGTTGTTCGCCTTTTGCAAATAAACAATAGGATCGTTAAGGCGATTTACTAAACAATTAAAGTGCATTTAATCTGTATAAATCACTTTATGCCCCATACTCGGCATTTACTCTCTAAACTTGCTAAATGCTTATATCCGACCACATTTTGTAGAGAGAGGATAGGATCGTTGGAATTTTTCTTTAGGCAATATATGGGAAATGCGAATGTATCGGGCACCCGATCCACTCACCGTTTAACGATTCTCGTAGTGTACTTTCAAAAAAAAAAAGATCTTCCAAACGTTATGAAAAATATTTTTGCCGCATCGTTCAGTATCGTAACTAAAATACGCATTTTTTTTTGAAAAGACATTATGGTCGCAAAATATGGAGCCTGCAAATAACGCAAGTGGGATTAGAGACTAAATGATCGAGTTGAAGCTTAGGCCTTTTCTTAGCTAAAGGATAACAATTGGCAAAAAAAAAAAAAACGGCGCAAGGATTATGACTCTATAATCGTTTCTTTCCTCGTTTTTCATTTGTGAGCTCAATATAAGTGCAATGCAATTTGTTAAGCATACCACAATATATTATGGTCGTATAGCATGTATTTGTTCGTACAGCATAGCAACGAAAAAAAAAGAGCATTTTTAGACTTTTCGATTTCATTTTTACGTATGAAGTGGTCAATTTTTTTTCTTCTATAATAATAATATTCGATGATTTTTTAAAAATTATAAAAATTCATTAATTTGAAAATCTAATTTTTTTTTCACTGAGTGCAAATATGAGTGCATTTTAGATTTTCATATCAGCAACCAATTTATTAAATTTTAATTATCGGTGATTAGATATATTAGATGATAGTCTTTTAATCGAAACATCAGCACAAAAAAAAAACGTTTGTCAAATCAAATCTCCAACTCATTTGCATAAAAGTTAAAAATAGAGTTGCATTTTTTGACGGCAAAAATCATCGCTATTATTGCTTCTCTCGAAAACAATATTGATCACACCATCATGGTAAAAGATTATTCAACGTCCAATTTCAGCAACACGGCAATCATACAACCTATCAAACGAATCAACATACAGTAAACATCGAATCGAATCGGATTGTTCTTCTCATCAGCAAAGTTTGCAGCTGATCGGGCAAACGATTTTCAAGGAGCACATGAAAGCGATCCGACCCTCTATACAACATATGGTATCATAGGAACATAGAAACTGCAGTAACTATAGTAACATCAACTATAGTAACATGCAACAACAAACAGAAAACACGAGAGTTCATTTCACAAGTGAGCTCATTCTGCTGTTCTAGGAGAAACAGGCTTGTGGTTGTATTGTAAGGTAGACAAATCGGCTATAGATCAAGCGGAAATAGTGCGCCGTGCAAGATAAGTCAAAGAAGGTTATGAGGACAGAGACAGATCTAACGACTACCCAGAATGTGTCGTGAGGCTGGCCTGAGGCAGAATCGGCAAGATATAAAAGGGGTTGATGTGCTCAAGTATTTATTCCACTTCCTGACTGGTTTAAACGCCAAGTGGGCTTACGTGTGGCCGTTGAAGCGCGAGAGGTGTTCGGCGGATGTTCAACTGCGGGATCGAGCCGGCGATCCAAACTGTCCTAGCCGCTCTTCATGTTTGTCACCTGATTGTATAAGTACGATAAACTATTCGCCCCTTATACCTATGTTGCCTCGCAATTTACTCGACCGCAGCTGGACAATAAGCTGCAGATCTTTAAGGATGCCTGGGCGAGTAGACGAGCCAAGTGGAGCAGACAGACCCTACAGTATATAAGCAATTCATTGTTTGCAGGTTTTGGGTTGTGTATCAAGCTAGTTTGGTAAGGGCTTACAACCTTGCAATATTAGGTCTTGCTCATTGTTTACCGCATAAGGCTAAAAGAATTTGATGTCTCACAATGTTATACAGATTACTATACAGCTTAATTCCCATAACTTTCTGCTCATTATTCTTTGATCCGTTTAACTACTGCAAAACACCTATAATAGTGGCCTTTCGCTTGTTATTTCTTGCGCAAAGTTAAAATGTAAGTTGTTATTTCATAGTATTTTACACGGAGACAGCTCAGCTCTAAAAATTTCTTGCTTTTCATCGAAGAACCCTTAAGTATACCTGCCTTTTATTAATCAGTCTTACTTGTTACTTACAGACTGAACTCATAACTAAGCGGTCACTTTCTGTGATGTATGACTTAATAAAATTTTTGTTTATTCTCCCCCATAGTAGATGTCCCTGATATTGAAAGATTCCATGAAGCAATTGCCAAATTCTGCAAAACGGAACACCCCCTTAGAGTAGCCGATTTTAATCTTGGTTGTTTTTCTTCAAATTATGTTGCCGCACTTCAGTGGTTTGCATGAGGTATTTCTTGATGATTGTAACTTGAGCAATCTATTCACCGAGGTCAATTATGCAAATAGCACATTTGGCCTCTTGCTTACCAATGACGTTCATATTGTGAGTGATGCAGGAATTAATGAGAAATTTTCAACTAAGGATTACATATCACTCCATTCGTTGTAAACGTCATATGGAGATAGAAATAGAAAGAAAGAATAAAGAGGAGAGGTGTTTAAAATTTCACTTTAAGATGATAAATGTTTTGAGACAAAACGAGACGATTCTTAATCATCTCATTTCGTTTTGAGAGGAAATGAGATCATTAAGAATTTGAATATTTGCATATCTTAATGCGATATGGCTATAATTGTTTAGCTTTCGGAGATTGGATGACGATATCTTTGCAAATTTTTTTCAAATCAGGTACCAGAGTGCCGATTCAGGTGAAATGGAAGGATAAATATTATTCAGCGTCCACGTCTGCATCAAAATTGACCCTTATAGTAACAATGCTAATGTGTACCATATTGTCGGCCACCTGAAACTTCAAAAATCAAAAGTGCTATTGCGTGGTTGAATCTTTCCGCTGATTATTCGAGGTTAGGGTTGGAGCTTCGCTTTTCGAGATTTATGGGATAATCATCGTCGTATCACAGGAAAGCATTCTCGGATCCTCACCTTGCATAACCTATGTGGACGAAGAGTTGCTGGAAAACAATGCAGTGTGTGCAAGCTGTTTGCAGATGAATTTCCAGTTCGCAGTGCAGCTTCACTATTGATTTTCATATGCTGCAAGAAGATCTTCGTATTTTTATCGATAGATTGAAAATTGCCAGGCAGACATTTCGCATGCTACACATTATGTTTCACATGCTAACCTGTGCTATGAGCACCCTCTCCTTCCCCTCTCCCCCTTCCCCAACCCCCCATGGTGGTGTGCATTAACCGACACCAGATGATGGCATTCAAAATTTTAGCGTAAAAACTTGACCAAGTTTTCATTTGTTTCCGCATTCCAGTGAAAGCACTTAGGGTTTGACACTTTCATTTCAAACTTTCCTGCATTAAAAACATAAAACTTAGACAATCAAATCGCTTTGTCTTTAACTCTTATCTTTAAAAGTTGGTTATTGCGTCTCTGCTTTGTTATCCAGCACACTGAAAAGTTTGAAGGACATTTAACCGGCCTCACCTCTCGTAAAAACTTCCCAGGGCATCGCAGCCCAGATTATAAAACGAGATTTAAGACATTCGATTCGAAACTGCTGGAATCTTTTCATGTTCAGAGTTGCACATATGGTTTGCTATTGGCATATAAACTTGCAAATTGAGCAATGTGTTTAACAGATTTCTAAATTGCGGATCTCTCATCTTCTAGAGTCGTTTAGTTCGAAGAATTGTCTATTGTCATCAGTCACATTACATCCTTTGGGTTACTACTTCTCATACTGAATATTGTACTTCACGCAATGACTGCTCAATTAAATATACTCTAATGCGTTGTCTTCTTTGATTGCTGCTTCACTTTTATGCAGATCAGATGCTCATTATTTCGTCACCTTTCTTGCTGCTATATTGCAAAATTTCTTTGTTCTTTGCTGAATGAAGAAAATCCTATTATGAGGAATTTGGAACGAGTTCTCCCATGGAGTTTAGAAGCGTCTGCGTATAGAACCACCCTTAGTGTCATAGATCTCGCGGAAAGGTGTCCGAACAGATGCAATTAATATGCGATGCAATTAATCATATCCTTCCTCTCACCTGGAGGGGGGGGGAGGGGGGACGGGTTCCGTTCTGAAAGCACTGTGCGGAGACCGGAGATATTCGAAAAAGGTGATGACCTAGGAATTAAATTTTGGCAAAACGCGTGGTTTTGCTATAAGAGCGTTGTTTACATGGTTTATGCTATCGCTACTCACATAAAATTGTACGTGATTTATTTTAAAAAAATGCAGTATTAGCGTCCCATTTACGTCCAATTGCTGCTCGTTTGTGGCGGGCAGCAGCTACTGCTGGAGTTTAGAAGGCTTATTTGCGTCAATCGTGGTGACATCGCAGGTGCAACTTAGTTGCCCACAATGGTGTAATCATACCGGAAAATATTATACTTTGCGTACTGTTCTTGCAACTCCATCAAATATTGCAGAGTTTCATACCAAATCTGGAACCACACGTACAATACGGCCATAGTATGGCCTGATTTTTGAAGTATACAAGTTTAGCGTTGCATTTTCCTCTTGTAATTTTACCTAAAATGCTTTGTAGTTTTTTTTTTCTGGACGTAGAGTCACTGGCGTTTTTGAGTTCCTCATGATGTAAATTTGAACGTTGATCATCAACGCCTTCCCATCCATTGACGTTTGAAACGGATTGAGTATCTGCCTTTAAATAAGGTCCTGAGTATATTGTTTTTTGAATCTTCAATAATACCAGTAGACTGTTACCAATTCATTTTTATAATTCCCATTTACCTCTAAAATACTCAACTTGTAAGCAGTATACTGTTTTATTTTACGCTCACTTTTTCGTCTTTTATAATTTTTTCTCTTGAAAGCACTCATTCTTTTCACGTTTTTTAATTTGCATTTTGTTCTCCTCTATGCGAGTTAAGTTAATGGGGAAAACTCATTTATACAACATTCATGTAAATCTTTGAAATATTTGTGGTTTTTTCTGAGGTAAATCATTGGGCGGCAAACGACGATAATTCCTAAACATTGCATATATTCCCTATTGATGCTCTACTCCACTGAAGGAGAGATGTATTTCATTTGATCAGAAAAATTCTGCATGAGGGACGGCTTTTTATTAAGGAACTTATAGAAAATCGAATGTTCTAAAATTGCGGATACATTGAAATGAAATTAAAGTGACCCTACTTGACGAAATGTGGCAAACGGCATTTATATATAGGTTTTATTTAATAACCGTATTTTGCCATTTACAGTGCTGTAGGGTAGCTATCGACAGATCGCTTCGAAATGAGTGACCCTCAAGCTATCGCATCTCTGTACGGCAGATTCAGAGGGTCTATAAATGTCCGGGACATGGAGGACGTGAAGTGATGGATCTGAAGGCAGCAAATGTTAGCAAACATCTGAAAGCGCAACATGAAGCTGAATAAACTCCTTGTCGAAGCCGAAAGCGGAAGCCGGAAGCGGACCTGACAAAAGCACTCAGCTATCAGAAAAGACCGATAAGGCGGAACACACAACCAAAAAGGACTTGAAGAGTTATTGGGGAAAGTCAAGCTAAGGAGCTCAGAACTATGTAGAAAACAAAAACTACACGAACGCTCTGAAAAAGTTATTAGCACTGCAGAAGATACCTCTACACATTTTCCTCAGATATGAATTTCGCGATCGTTCAGCTGTGCTGAATCGTTTTCCCAAATTCTCGGGAAGACCTGCGCTATTTTCCATAAGGGCTGTAAAAAAAGGTCAATTGGAAGACTATGACGGTGTGAAAGCGTCGCTTAGGTTTCACTAGCTTCAGTTTTCAAATCTTATAACTTTCGAGGTCATATAGCACGGCGATGCTTCAGAGGAAAGGTCATGAAGCACGGCCTCTCGAGTTTACTCGAGTAAAATATGTTTCTGCATGACTAAACTGCGGTGGAGGGTTTGACTCCACGTAGCATATGCAATCAAAATCACTCAGATCACTAGGAAACTCTCATCTGGTATTTTTGTAGAAGGAAATTGTACCAAGGGCGAGGGGAAGAGTTGCAGTCGTTAAAGGCTAGAACCAAGTATGCACACCGTCATTAAGCTTCGCAATCAGAGTTTTTCGGGCACGAATTTGACGCATATGATGTTTTTGCAAATCAAAACCAAACGAGAATGGCTTTTCGATTCTTTCAGTGTTGGGCATAGATCTGTTCGAAACGATACCTTAGTTATAAAACTGCGATCGGGTAATCTTCGAAGATAGTAAGTTAGATTGATTTACAGAAAAGGGTGAGTTTGGGCTTACCTTTGTTTACTTCAAGAATTCAAAAGGTATCTGTAAGAAATGAAGGTCACCAACGACGGTTGAATTTATCAGCCCCCTATGCCTAACTGGAAAGTTTTTTTTCCGCTGCATTGATTAAATTTAAGAATCTTTGATTCATTCAGCTTTCCATATTTTAACGCAAGCGTTGGATGGCTCAGCCCTTTTATATCTACATCATCTCATCTCTTACATTTTACCTGCAATCCTACTTTTTAAAATTTAGTTGTTTTTTGTTGGAGAATTAAAAATTAGTAGGCTAGATTATTTGCTTAACTAACAGATTTCAATGACAACGACTTAACAGACTTTCCAAATGGATGTAGAAGTCGTAGAAGCATGAACCTTACATCAGCCTTAACAACGGGGATCATATTCGATTTCCGTATATCTCCACCATCTGAGTGATGCTGCACCTCAGATCTCCCAGACATACAAATCGATAATTTACAGGAGACTGAAATGAAAAGCATAACGTAACGATGTTTTAATTGTTTAATCTAGAAAAGAAATATCCCAATGACGCTATTTAGTTCGAGGATTTATTTGTGATGTCGCCACGATCATCCTATTCGATAGAATGAACGAATGAACGCTATGCTGGTAAATTACCCTTTCTAACGAGAACATCATGCAAAATTCTGAGTGCTGTTTACTGACCAAAAACAGTCCAAGTTTGTGGAAAGGATAAGGTTTGTTTACTGATAGAAGAAGTTTCGACAAGTCATAGCTTTTAAGTTTCGACAAATCGCCAGCCGTTCAAGTCTAGCATATATTTATAGATGGCTTATATTCACACTTGAAAGTGTCGACTCATCGCAGCGTTGCGCTGCATATTTGAACCCAAAATCACCTCCTGCTTCAATCTGCGCGTTCATGTATATATACCTCGTTGTAATTTACAGAATATCTCTGTACGTATGAAAGTAAAATATTGCAGTAAACAGCAAATGATCAGAATCAGATTTGCTAAGATTTAACGACCACCACAACTTTTTTCGCATCTTCAAACCTTGAAGATCTTAACTGTGGATCTTGGTGGCAATTTAAACACTCTTGATCCAAGTCCTGTAAACGGTGCCAAAATCACGCCCCATTGTTCAGGTTTATGAAGGCGCCATATCTGACAGCTGGAAGGTCGAAAGTAATAAAATCCGATGATGATAATAACATTTCTCTTCATGCGAGATATCACAAAGTAGTACTTTATTAAGCGATGACTGTAACAACCAAAACTGACATCTGACATATTTTCAGGTGGTGCAAAGTGGATGTGCAAGTCGAAGTTGCAAGTATCAATGAAAGAGCGAACGAAAACGAAGGAGACAAACAAGAATGACTCAACATGTGGGAAATTATCAGGCAAACAATCATCGCGAAAAGTTTTATGCCCGAAATGAATCTATTTAAGCAAGTTTTGAAAATTTCCATACGTATATGACCGCCATCAGATTTGAAAGAAAAAATGGAAAAGCAGGTCAAATGAGATAGCACGATAGGTGGCATATTTATATTCTTCTGATCGAAATGAGCAATTTTATGCGTTACTTCAAAAAATGAGCAACAGCATGAAATACTACATGTCTGTTTCAATTTACCCGACTGTTAATAACAATTTTCAACAAAAATAATTCGTTTATATTCAAATGAATCGATATGAATATGAATCCCAAAAACGCAAAATGCAAGCAACTTTTTTCGCATACTTAAGTGTCGATAATTCTTTTTGGAAGCTGATTAGTCAATATGCTACCGAATTTATTCTACAGAGAATAAAGAATATAATACTCACTAAACATCTGGAACTTTAACTTCCCGAAGTTTAACTTCTAATTTCCGGAAATCTTTTGAAATGAAACACACTGCAGTGTTTTGCTTCCATAGTGAAAATTTTAAAAACTGTATTGTCGCTAATCTCCTTCATAGGAGAATAAAAGTTGTCTCGTTGAGATTAGATGCGAAATGAGTGAGCTAATAGAAGTATTGAAAGTGCATAGTAAGCAGAACGAGGAAAAAATCGTCGTTCTTAAAAATTAGCAACAGGAAATGAAATTCATACATGAGAAAATGAACTGAATTAATTAATGACCAAGATGAGTATATAAACAGTCGTCTCAATTGTTAATTTATGTTTTCTAGCTAACATAAGGGAGTTTTGAAGTGAATTCCTCTTAAATAAACGATGCTGAATATCTTGCTCCGGAAGGAGCAATTTTCCTAAAGAAGCCAAAAGACTAACGGAAAGCGTTTTTAATCGACGAGTAATAAAAATAAAAAGAGATCCATAAATAGACGAGATATAAGAAATTGCTGAATCAGATTCATATAAATCTCTCCACTATTTGCTTTCGTCTCATCTTTGATACTTCCTCTTGAATGGTTTTTAATACTGGTGCAAATATTACCTGAAATTAGATGGAATCTATCTAGAAGCAGTACTAATTAAATCATCACCTGGACTATCCACATTACTAATTTGGTTCCTCTTCTTGCTGTTCACAGTTCTCAAGTTTCAACGACACTATGCAGAAATTTGGCGACAGAGTAAAAAGCGCCTAAAATGCCTCTTAAAGGCTTTAGCCTGGTGCTTAACACTGTAATTTTGCAATATAGAATCAATGCAAGTTTCAATATGCATAGAGTGGCGATGAGTCTTGCAAAATTATTCATGACAGAACATGAATACATGAGAAGTCAACGAGTGAAATAAGCCTCCTTTAGGCAGGGCCAAGTTTTTTTTGAATTTGGAATTTTTGGAATCTTTTATAGCGTTCATTTGGGCTATCACGAAGGATTTTGGCGCTGAAAACATATGATGCAAAGTACATTCGAATCTAATCATAAAAAGATGTTACAGATATTCCAGAATACAAATACCAAGCCGATTTATTAATTTATTCACGGCTGCTGGAAACGTTGACAATTTTCTTAAATTGCTCACTTATGGCAGCCAACTGTCAATATTTCGTGCAAAAATATCCACCGTTCACTTGAAAGAAAAATCAACAATCTCAATGCAAGCCGCAAAAGAGACGAAAAAGAGATAAAAATGCACCGAAAACTTATGTGCCGAAACAAGCTGCGGAAAGCTACGTAGTTGAATTCACGACTAATAAGATTTTAGGTTGAATGTTGTGTGCGTTCGATACAAATTAACCTCCGAATCCCTCTCAGTATTGCCACTCTAAGACTGCTCATCTCATTGCGAAATTCAGTGCTTCTTCTGTGAATATGAACAGCATATCAATGATCAATATCCATTGGACAGTATTGCTATAAGAATTTATTAATAATCAACATCAATGCAAGCAATTACAATGTAAAATATATTCAACAATCATGAATTAATCATATCTGAAACAGTAGGCGTTAAAAAGAAGGCCGCTGCATAGAAAAACTAGATGAGCAAAAGTTTTTAAGCTAGTTGATTTGCAAATCAAATCAGAATACATCGATCCACGGGTCTTCACCTGTTCTCCTAATTTTTATCCATGAATTTCGGGATTTTTGGAAAACGGCTTGCAATCAAACTATAAAAGAAGACTACAAGGAAGCAAAAGTTTTATGAATTCGTAGCAAAATCATCAAAAATGCAAAATTTTCAGCGTATTTGTTGGCGGATTTGCTATTTCATGACCATTGGTCAATTAACGGAAGTCTGACGTCTTTGCATGCATGCTTGATTTTCCAACGATAAAAATGTTTTTATCGTAATTTGTTCATGAGAATGGAAAGCTTTTAAGCAGCACTCAGACTCCTTAGAAAATGCGTTGTATACAATTTTACCACCAACTAGCTATACTTATTCACATCACCGATGTGTTCGTTAGTAGTTCATTTATCTTATCGACAAAGAATATGATAACTTTTGTCATATTTGTGTGATTATTCACCGTGGAGGTTTATATGATTTATATTGCTATCATAGAGGTTTTTTTTGGTTTCCTTCGATTTAAATAAAAATTCTGGTTGCATTATTATGAAGATCTTTGGTTTTCTTCGGTTTGAAGTAAAAATTCTGCTGATTATCTTACTTGGAGTATTTTTATTCCATCAGAAATTTGATTAGAGTGACGATTGAATGTTTTCCCTTTCAAGCAATGAGCGAGAGTAGTACTAGTGAGTTTCGTATTACCTTTAATAATGTCAGCAGGTGTGCTTTCCATTTCTGCAGCGAACAGATTAAATTCAACTTGCTTTCTTTGTCGGATTCATTCGCGCTGAATGGCCCGTCTGAAAATGCTATCACGACTTGAAGCTTTGATAACGCTTTGCAATAAATTTTCTAATGAATCGATTGCAATGATTGCAATAACTTCGCAATATCTCAGCAGATTACTTCATTCCCTCTTTGATGAGTCCAGTTACGCCGAATGAATGGGCCTTATTTGGATTCCAAGATAGTCAGTGGAAAATCCACGACAACTGAATAAGAGACGTGGTAGCAGTACTCATAAATGGCTACATAAATATTTTTTGCTTTCGCTCAATATTTACAAAGAGTCTATTGTTACTGAATCGGAAGCACAACCCGTTCTTAAGAACGGAATATAATATGTTATGCAAAATTTCGGCGGAAAATTTGCATAAAAATCTGAATAATAAGAATCATAAGAAAAAAAACCATAACACACGTTTTGAGAGCGAAAAAAGGAATGGAGAAATCTTTTTTTTTTATCTTGAATGCAGTAACCAATTTTTTGGAAGGAGAAAATTTCAGAAAAAATTCCACTCAATTTAGAAAAGATCAAAACTTCGATGAAAATAGAATAAAGAAAATGGTTTGTCGCCTATATAAAGTTGCAAAAATTTAAATCCTTATCGCTATCATGATATAATCACTTTGAACTACTGCAAGTAAGAGTGGGTGGGCAATTTTTGATAAGCCTCAAAATACGCTTCAAGATTATCGATGAACTTTGAAGACATTTTTTCTCGGCGTTGCACCGAAAAAGGTATTATTTACGTGGTGCTTAGTTTTGTTTTTTGATAATGGACATTGGTCGTTTAAATAGTTAGACTCATTTTAGTGGTGCAACACTAAAACAATCCGATTATTTGAATAAGTAATCCCATAAATTGAGATTGCATAAAATTTGCATATAAAACTGACAGCTGCGTTACGCCGGTAATCTACATTCCATTTTTTGGAAGATTTTCCTTTAAAATGCCTCGTAGATGGAGAAACAGTTATATACGTTATATATATATATATATATATATATATATATATATATATATATATATATATATATATATATATATATATATATATATATATATATATATATATATATATATATATATATATATATATATATATATATATATATATATATATATATATACATACAATCGTTTCACCCTCCTACAAGCTGTGCCTATTTTCTTTGCTGGATAAAAGTATAAAATGGTAAATATCAACCATAAAAATACGGTCTCATCAACTCTATGCAACCTATGATCATCGAACTGCCAAAATTGCCCACCCCATGAACAATAATATGTGGACCCAACCAGTGGGCAAGGAAATCAAATCAATTATCCGTATACGCCTTACCTATGAACTGAGTAATGACAGTGAAAAATAACCTCTCAAAAATCGCCCACAAAAAGCTCTAGCTAAATGAAAGCAAAGGCAAATGAACGTTTAGCATACATTTCATCAAGTCACGCATTGGATACTGCTAACGTTACTGTTGACTCTATTCTTTTCAAGCGATCATTATTTGTTCACGTTATCATAGTTTTATTATCACTTACAATGATAAAACTATGATAACTTTGTGATAAGTTGATGTATATTACAAAACGTTCAGCTTACTTTTTTTTAATCGAATTAGACTATTTTGTTGAAAATTATTTAAAAAAACTTTCCCACGAAGAACGTTATAATTTTTTTGCTGCACTGGCAATTTCTTAAAACTAAGAGCAGACAGTAAATATTAGCCTGCATGTGTGAGAAACGATATCTGAAAATTTGGGAATATGCCGCTGAAAAAAATTATTGGCTTATATGTCGAGAAGCAATAACCCGTCCGGAAAATGCAAATTTCTCGAACCTTTCAGGAAATGTCGAATGATATATCGGACTGCATTAGCCGTCCAATATATTCGACGAAAATTGTAAGCCAAATAGTGTCCAACAAGAGAGACAATTTTAAGCCATAAATCACTCCATTATCGGTTAATCATTTAAGCACGAAGTCTCTCACTGTCTCTGCTTTTTACAATTTTCTATCAGCGTGCTTCACCCAGCTGATGTAGTATTTTCCCGATGGTCTTGGTAGCTTTCTAGAAAGATCCCAAGCACGTTTCAGGTTCTATAGATCATCAAAAAGCATTTTAAAAGCCTACTTGAAGAATATCCGAGGTATCAGCTGAATGCATTTCGTTCGTTTGTTCGGAAGCAATATTTTTTCACTGATGAGGTGGCAACGTTTGAAGTGAACCTCGTCCTCAATTTGCACTTTAATCCCATATGTTGTAAATAGATGCGATTATTTTTCCGCAAATGAGAGTAAACAACTTTACTTCCGCAAACAGAAGTGATCTTATGCTCAACTCTAAAAATGAAAAATTTTCGGCTTTCAACCATACACTTAGTCAATGTGAGAGTAATAAAAATGAGCGATCGATTTCGTATATGTAAATACCTTTATTGATGTCATCACGGTTCAGCTTATGACTCAAAGCGTTTATAATTGTGCAAGCTGACATCTCTGCGATATTAAATAGATCCACAGAGTAAAATCTACCGATTTGGCTGGATTTGCACACATTCTGATCAGTTCTTTTGATGGATCATTGTATCATTTCATGCATTATCTTATAGAGACACTAGCTGCCTATAGGTAATATTGATAGGTAGCATTTTGAAGTTAATAAAAGAATTGAACACGTTAAACAATGGGCTAATTTTGAAGTACTTGCATGATCGGGTTGGTATGCGATAGCCGAAAATTTTGCATAACTACGATTCTCTTTCCTCGACAAGTAGGCCCTCTTGCTTATCCAAAACGCTTCATAAAAACACTTAACTATTAAGAACTATCTAGCAATAATGCTATTGTTTATTGTAGTTTCTTCCAAATAAAAGAAAATGCTCCGCTGGCAGCAAATATTCGCATTTGTTCGTTCAATAAAATGCAAACCTCTAAAATTTCTGAGCTGATGACCTGATATTAATGACGCAAAAAAAATTTTTTTTGTTTTTCTTTTATCTTGAGGAACTCTTCTTTGATGAAAAGTCATGTAGAAGGCCTCCAATTGAGTTATGAAATGATCCGATTGACTCAAGACCAATTCAGCGTTTGACTTACAGGGCCAACCAATAGCTGTACTGGTCTTCCGAGAAAAATGTTTTCAAGTAAAAAACTTTCGAAAAATTTTCCCATCAATATGCAAATTTTTCGTAAATTTGCATATTTCTGACATATTTGCATATTTGCATATTCTGGATTTGCATATTTCACCTGATATAATATAGAAAAATAGCCTAAGTTTTTTGCTACAATCTGGAATTGGAAATCAGTGCTAATTACGAGTACTTGCCTGCAACAAGAAGCGTTGAATGACCCTGAGTCGGAGATCTATAAAAACTCATTTGCAAATGCAATTAGAGTTAATCCGAAAAGCACTGCAGCCGATTTCAAAGACATTGAAGTTCACCTAAACATCCGGGACGTTTTGATTAACGCAATGCGAATGAATTTCTTGAAAAGTTGGATTCTGAAAGTGTTCATCGAGGAAAATCTCCACAACAACATTGTTCGATCAGAACAAATCGAACGAATTGAAATCGACCCATCAGGTAAATATTAAACTCGCAACATAGCCAATATTTGAGGGATCCCCTGCAAATTCCGATTTCGTTAACAAATCAAAGCATTTGTTTATTGAATTTACGAATGTGGAACAGAGACAATCGGAATTGTTGTTCCATCGTCCTTGATTAGATCTTGGGAAAGGGAAGTGGAAATGAGAAGAGTGGAAAATGGGATTGGTGAAAAAACTGATACTGAAATTCGGCAACTAAAAAAAAACTGATATCCATCTTCGAGACATTAGATAAATATATTGGAATTTGGAGAGTAACAGAATAAAGTTGATTGAATGAAACTATTGCTTATAGATATGACCACAATTGATCGCTCTCTTGTTCGGATCTCATAATGATAAAAATCTCTTTGTGATTTTATGCAATGTGGTTTGGTCGGCCATTTGTTAGATTTCACTCGTTCATAGCTCATACTTCCTTTAACCGTTTGCTTGTCGAAGCACTATTTTCTTACTCTAGTAATTTTTCAATTATTTCACCTGTCAAGGTGCTTCATTTTCCTTATTGACAGTCGTTGATGGAAATAATGTTCAGCACAAACGCATAGCAAACGCTAAACTTAATAGGAAATTCGTTAGTGCTGAGAAATAAACGAAACGAGAAGAAAAGAAATATATTTTATAGGTGAAGGAATGTTACGACTTCTTTATTCTTTGCAACTACAGTGTTTTTTTACAAATATTTCCTCGTACTTATAACAGCTTTTTTATCGTGCTAAGTATAAATTTGTTTTTCAAGTTTAAAGAGGCATTTTCACTTAACTTTTTGTTTATATGAAATTCAATTAGTGCAGAATTGCTGTATGCAAATTTTTCGATCGAATTACGCATAAGTTTGCACTGCATATGTTTTTCATTTCAGAAAAAAAGAACAACTCAGTAGTTGACAAAAGTCTATCATCTAAAAATTTATGCATTTTTATGATTTATGCGTATATTAAGCTTTAAAGCATTTCTACGACCGGTGGGTCGCCAAATTCATGAAGAAATTTGCATAATGCATATCTTCATTTGGTTTATTTGCAAAAATTTCTATGCAACGATATATTATTTGCGATTTTCATCGATGTGAAGAACGATTTCGAAATCCCAGTGGAAACACTTTCCACATGATGTCGTTTATCAGTCTCTCGCTAGTGTCTTCTATTCGTTCACCGCAATATTTTTTACTCGTCCCCAAAACGATGGATGATTTGTGATCGGCCACTGATAAACGATCAGATGGATTTTTGGGGTATTTTAGATATGCATAAGATCACCTATGTGGAATATTTTGAAGGGAATTTTCTCGAATATTTGATCAATATTATAGGAGAAGATGAATTTATAAAGATCGGCTACATAGAAATCAACAAAGGTAGATAACACCTTATTGCAAATGAAAGGTAAAGAATTGCAATTTCATATAGAAATGTTCAACTTGTCATGACATTTAAATCATATGATGCAATTGAAATGAAAACTTTCAAATATTACGGCATAATTATAGAACACATTTTCGATAGCGATCCTTGAGCAATTTTAGCGATAATTTTAGTGAACAATGAGAGTAGTTAACTAGGATATAAGAATGACGGAACTTCCTTACGAAATCGCTTTGATGTCTCGTATGCATAGCTGAAATGCGATTTAGTGCTTCTTTTTGATATAGTTCAACGGATTATGAATCTGCTTATGTGAATGAACATTTTCAGGTGAATTAAGGAACAATTTTTGTGATATGTCAGAATTCAGCTTCGGCGGAAACGGGAAAAACCAGCCTCACACATTTCGGGATTAATCCACTCGCTTCCCACAGCGATTTCTCTCCCATTGTTTGAAGTTTCAATTAACGGCTCTACGTATACGCTTTTCGCTACCATCGAAAACTTGATCAGATAATCTTGCAAAATTTGTAGAAATGCGTCAATAGCGTTTAAATAATCGAATCAAAGTCGCAACAATTTGTCGACTTTACAAGGTGATCAAAACCAATATTAAAACATTGATCAAAAATAGCGGCTATGTTCTTCAATGACATTTCTTAATTATTCCGTTTAGAGGAGAACCGTTCGCACCGGACCGGAAAACCTAATCACTTCTGCTGTCATCAGGCATAATCAAATACGATCTATTACACAATAGTGAGCCCTTATTGGGTGCTTTTTTTGGTTATTTTCTTTGCAGAGCCGTCTCATCAAGCATCATTATCGACTTCGCTAGATATTTTCATATGGAATTCCCTTTCTGCGGTTTTTTTCCACTACCGTATGCCATCAAAAACATCGCATTAAAATTACTTCGCCTATATTTTACAGCATATTTATCTCTTTAAGTTCTTTAAATTATGAATTAAATTAGGACGGTTACTAATACGCCTAATTGTCATACGAAAGTTTTAGGCCCAACCCTTTTCCCAGTCCAATATTTTCCGAAGCACTAAAGTTTAAGGCTCAATTGTTTTTTCTAGCCGAATATTTTCGCAAGCAATATTTTTTGCACAATATGGATCTATGAATTTCCTAGTAAATTAAGCCTACTATTGTGAATGCTTTAAATAGTAACAACTTGGCGATAACAAACTTGCTCACTCATCAATTGCTTAATAATATGTTAACTAAGCAAAACTTTACAAAATATTGATTGTCGTTTAGTTAATTCAATTCATCTGAAGTAAAGATATTTGCTAGCAATGAGCATAAAATTAACTCAATTGCAAAAGGGTATGCTCCTTTGTATTTTGTTAGATCATTTGCAGCATTTCACTTTTATGAAATAGTCATTTGTATCAGTGAAATTCTTATGATTCCCCTAGAGAGACTCATTTCTAAATTTAAAAAAAAAATTTTTTTTTCATTCACTTCAAGTGTCTCAAGCCCAATGAAATGCACAAAAATCAACGTAACTAATAAAAGGTATTATTTTGATACAAATCATGAACGCATTACTTATCACTTTTAGTGTTTCGTTCCATAGTGTACATATACGTTAGGTGATAGATTAGGGGAGCATTCCATGCTATCAGATCGGAAGAGTATGCACGTTGAATTTGACACCCTTGGGATACGTCGATAGCCAACAAATCGAGGACCCTTAGGATTAGAAGCCTATTCCAATAAAGTTCGGCTATCAAGGATAGGTTTTTCTTTTCTTTTCTAGAAGAAATATGATTTGTTGAAGAAAATTTTGTGTTTTTCGCTCATTTCGTAATTTTTGATTGAGCGAATTTTGCTATTTAATTCAAAATTAGATTACACTAGAATCCATACCAGATCGTCTTTTTTTATATTTAAGTTATTATTAGAAGTATTTTTACTTGAATTTTAATTTCAAAAAATTCTGTGAATTCGTGGAAAATTTCCGAAATTTTGCATATATATTTTTGAGTTATGGTTAGGAGTATCTGAGTGAAGCTTTAGCTTGTTTCAACAATTTTCTGCTGAGCTATTCATATCCTTGCACTATGACAACTCCCCTATCTCATAGGTATCTATGGTAGTATGGGCAGCTTCAGCGGAAATTGAAGCAATAATGAAGTGTTGCTATGCAGTGAAGACATTACAAATTCTATATCGTTTACTGGAGTTTTTGCAGATACAAAAACCGCATTTTGCCCCAAAAATTTCCCATTTGTTTTACGATTTGTACCAATCGGTATGTTTATAGGTGATATAAAAAGCGCATAGTCGTGCCAGCCTCTCTGGTGGGCCTTTTCACTCGATGATCCACGATGCACTGGATAATGGGACTTAAGAACATAAATGAAGAATATAAACGATAGAATTTCTAAATATAAGCAACGGCTCCTTTTCTGTACTCTTCCTGGTTCACTGAGAAGATTGTCGAAACTGAGTGTCGCCTATGCAACCGATGAAAATATATTACTGTCAAAGATCGTATTATTGAACTGATAAGCTCAACGCTTCAAAACTCTATTCGTGTATCAGTGGGAATTTTTCATAGCAGTGTGATAAGTTCAAAGAATTTCCACGAAAATTGATATTTCGATGATAGGTTGGCTAATTAATGATAAGTTTTTACAATGTCTGCCTCATTTTTGCTAACAATATATTCATCGGTATCTATCGACAAGTATAGAAGAATGCTATAAGGCCTGCAAAAAAAAATGTTTGCAATTTTGCTTATAACGCCAAATAATTCCACAGATTACCCACCAAAGAAGTGATAAAATTAGCGCAAATTAATGCACCCATATAATCGAACTAACCAAATCCTTTGTAAACGGTTCATTTCTTCCGCTTGACTAACCAATAGAATCGATCCAATCGGTGCTAAATATATGTAAATGTTTATAACTTTTCTAGAAATTTATGAATAAATTTAAAAATTCACATATAAGGTTACTCTATAGTGTCTTATATCTAATAAACTGCCTAATCAATTTTCGAGCTGATAACTCTAGCCAGGGAGAGAGATGCATGCATAAAATAGACGTCATGACGGTAACCTTTATGAATATAAATTTCGAACAATGTATAATCATTATTATAATTTTATGCGTTGTATGTATAATTATTATAATGCTATTTGATGTAGATCCGTCCTTCAGGAGGTCTTTACATTCGTATTTGTCACATAACCACCACCCATCAATGAAAGAAAAAATCATCCAATGAAAATGAATTCGAATGATTTAGAGGGATATGAGCAACGCTACACGTTTGAAAATAGATGAGGGCGGATCTATGCATGGATAATGGAAGTGGCCCTGGCTATAATACGTCCATTGAGCGTCGACCCCCTATTGTTTTCGTTTCCTAATTGTGACTCTGGATTATCAAAGTCCAACTGTTTTTCTGTGCGTCTATCTCTTCGGCCTATGCCCTAAAATCCCTAGAAATTGAAAAAAAGACCCCTGCAAGCCCTATAGATAAGAGAAAAAAATGGAAAATGATTATACCTGTATAGCTATGTTGTTGCTTTTCTGTTTGAGGAAATTTACGCCTTAAGCAATTTTAGCTGATCGAATTGACTGCAATGATTTTTAACGACGAGTGAATTCGGTGATTCGCCTTCATTGCAATCAAGGATACACGCAAAGTGTTATCGCGTTAATTGACGCATCCTGTGGCAATTTTAGCCGCGTTTTGGGCAACATGTCAACTTGCTTAGACGATCAACGCATCCATCGTCTTTCTATTTAGGCTTTAACCAGGTCATCAAGCATTCACATTTTGCGTGTCGCATTTCCCTAATTTCCAACCTACATTCCTCACATCCTCCAATACGCTTTCTTTCTTAAACTTCTTATGCCTCCATTCCATGAAAGGTTGACGCATATCTATTTGATAGCCTATTATATGTTAGAATATGCTCACTAATATAAACTGATTTAATTTGTGGTATTCATTTGTGACTATCTTTTCATAGATTCCTAGCACGAATGATATAGTGATTTAGTTCATTCTACATTTGCATATGGGTGGGAATTGAGTGGACGTATAACAAGCTAGCTTACATACGACAATTTCTCTTATTAGGTTCGACTCACTTGGGTTACTAAGGTTGATCACGACTCATCGAGACATAAAATATTTTCGATAGTACTTCTAAACAAATATGGGCAAAATAAATAAAGAATGAGTATAATCATTGTTTGGCTAAAAACAATGCATAAAAGCTATATGACAATTGATGTTTTAGTTGAAATTTTTTTTGAATAGAATCTATAAGCGGTGGTATAATTTGCATAAATAATTCTCCGCTAATAATTCCTCCGTTGAAAATTTGAAATTGTGTAGATTCTCATTTGCTTTCCAATCGTTTATCGAGAAAATGTGATATTATAACGTATTGAAAAGTTTTATCGTGTCGTTAATTATCTCATCTATCTCTAATATTTGCATTTCTTTATTTGATAGTTGTTTCAATTCTTTCAATAATAAATTCATTAAAATTCCAACAATCGATCTAGACTAATTTATATTCTTTTACACCTTAATATTATTATTAATTATAATTTCAAAGTTTTTAGAAAATATCAAATCAAGTTTAATTAGTTAATAAGACTAATAGCATTAAAGAATTAATCTACATTAATAGTCTTTTATAGATGTTTTCTTTAATTTTGTGAATGAAATGTATTCAATAGGCCTATACAGATATGATTTCATTTCTGTTAGCTTGGTTTTTTTTTCTCGGCTCATCTCTAAATTCGCAAATTTGCAAATATATTATTCATTGGAGTAGTTCAACTAGTCGTCCATCCTAGAAACAAAGCAGCGAAATCAATAAGCAGTAAGTTGTGAGAGTGTGTGGCGCATTGTTTGCGCATCTAAAGGAGTTTATGCGTCGCTATCGATATAAGTTTTTTTTCGAGTGCAATTTTTCACTCACTTTTGGAAAATATTTGTTTTTCAATTGAATTTGAGACGTTTTATTGAGATCTTTTTTTTTCCGCTATAACTGTTAATAATTTCTGAGAATTGCGATATAATGGTGGACATAGGGGGAAATTTTTGAGGAAAGTTTAGATGCAGTTATCGAAAAATGAAAATTTTTTCGACGCTTTCGTAAAAATACATGGACGGGTCATTAAAAGTGTCGATGTCTATATTTTTATGTGTACTTCAAAATTTTCATTTGCTTGACTTTCATATGAGCGAAGAAAAAGAGGAGATTTATGCTTCAGTGCACTCCTTTAATAAATAGGCCACTAAGCCTTCGTTTCTTTAGGCTCTCTGACCCTAAAATTCAAGAATAGCAGATCATATTCTATCGTTTAGGGTTGTTGACAGTTTTCCAATTGTGGAATGCAGATTTCCGCGTTGAATTTCCGGTGAAAGACTCTCGAGAAATTTAAGAATACAAAATGCTCTCTAATTTCGTTAAAAGTTGAAGTCATACAAACTTGTCGAACCTAATGGCTAGCTGCCAAGTATGACCATTACACTGACACAAGGTATTCTATGCAACGATCGTATGCAAATCTCGGAAAAATGAGCCATCATTGTAGAAGAAAAGACTTTCTTTCTGTTCTCTGCGTCATTACTTCAAATGGGACGCATCACACGAGGTGTACGGTTGCTAGACTAGGGATATGCGAGGTCGTATTAAACCGGTGCATTCAACTATTTGTTACGAATTGTCTCGTTTGAGAAGAAAGGTGTTGACCTTTCGTCGATTACAAGACCTGGAACATAACATCTTTTGACAAAATGAAGGAGAAGTCTTGCGAAGGTATTTATATCATCATAGCATCACAGCATCACTATCGTCACCACCTTTACATATTTATTTGTATGCCATCACAGCAGACTAGTCAACCACTTATTAAATAATGGCTCAAGGATATTGTTGTTTTTGACGTTGAAATGGTAGTAAATCGCTGTGAGGTGATTTTGGCACCTGTTTCTACCAGGCAGCAAAAGATGCATGTAAGAATTCCGGTGTATTTGTAGTGCGAAAAGAAATATAAGCCTTCCAACTTTAGTTCAATTCAGCATAAAATTTTAATGTGAACTAAAACGTCTTCATTGCGCTTGAATAAACCAAACTCGAATAACCTCTGTAATTAGATCCATTAGGCATATAAAATGCAATAAGAAAAATACGAGAAATTATTGAGAATTGAAAAAGAAACTCGCATAATTGCTGAAAAACGAATTTAAATGTGTGCGAATGCTTCGATCGCTTATGTTGAAATCAATCTCGATGAGCCCCAAAAGAAAGCTGTGCAAAAAAAAGATCGCATTAAAAGGATTATTTTAGGGCAAGGGCCACTCGAATGCATTAACGTTGTTGTCCTTGCTCCTAATGCATGAAGGGAACTTGTAGATCCATCCAAATAGTTCTTTTTCCAGCAACGACAACTTCTTCTATCCATTCATTTATTCATTTGTTTATTTATGTCTATGTATTGTTTACTCATTAAATTTGAGCAAAATTACTTCTGCAACAAAACTTTGATGAACCCTTCGCCGTTTCAAAGTTTTTGGTGGGTTTTTTTTTCTTTGCAAAACTTTCGGCTTTGTGTGAACTAATCATCCGACAATGCCTCCAAAGAATGCAATTGCATACGTGGTAAAACAGGATCACTGCGGCAGCACTGTCCGAATCACCTTGATAAGTTCAAACAAAGTGGTCGACAGCTCCTTTGAATCCACGTTTAACCACTTCATCAACAACACTTGCCCCTCAAGAATTATTGCTAATGCCTCTGCTCTGATGTAAGAGGAAGATCCATTTGAAGATAAAAAAAACATTGGCGACCAGTGGTTTTCGCTGAAATGGATAGAGTGGTTTGTATGGGCGCATAACAACGAGCTGCGATCGGTACCAACACAATCAGACAGATCCTCAGCCAACTTATCGAGGAAGCTATACTATATGCATAGTTCCGATGAGTGTCTTCAACGATCACTTTCGTCGTCGCTTAAGGTCTTAGCAGTAATACTTCTGTCACTGTTCAGGTGTTGCGTGTCTTTTTTTTTTCATTATCTGAGAGATATCCAATAGTACGCATCTGTGTGAAAATATTACCCGAGAGTGCTTCACGACGAACTTGCTTCGAATTCTACTGCTTATTCTTATGCTAATTTTGTAGCTTATAAAGAGAAAAAATTGCGCATAGCTCTTATTTCTGTCTCGGAAACCCTTGGGAAATGGCCGAAATTCGTTGAAGGATAGCGCTTTTGAAGCGATTAGAAAAAAAGACCGTTTATGGCTTAAACGCTGTAATATCTCACAAAAGCAAAAAAAAAAAAAAATAGCAGAAGCAACACTGTCAAAATATTGCTAGGATTGATTTCGCTATTTGGAAATATTCGTCTTGATACTAATCTCCCGTTACCTATAGATGGTATTTCTGCTTCGTGGATATCAATCCGGAAGCGATTGTTGAAAGTACAAGTAAATATGATGATACTATGTTTCTGAAATTGTGTGGTCATCAAGTTTTTCCACTATCAGTTTGGTACCGGCGCATTTACTATATTACAGCCTAAAAATATTTTCTTTGATCTGAGAGAAATGAAAGGAGATGTGAAATGATAATGAAATGAAAGAAGCCTTTATTTCACTTCCTAAAAAGTTATCGATCTACACTGATTTTAAGCCAGTTGGTAGAAATGACTATGAAAAATTCCATCATTGAGCATATGATGAATGGAAGATGATCAACCTCTACCGAATAAGGATCTCAGTCAAAATGCTCAACCACGCTGCAATTATTTGTGAGTGACCGGATCACGGAGTTGAATGAAGAGTACTGACCAGTGTCCTAAGTAATGACAATGCTAATGCGCACCATATTTCTATGCCACCTAGACCTTCCGCAAATCAAAAGTGCTATTGCGTGGTTGAATCTTTCCCGCTGATTATTCGAGGTTAGGGTTGGAGCTTCGCTTTTCGAGATTTATGGGATAATCATCGTCGTATCACAGGAAAGCATTCTCGGATCCTCACCTTGCATAACCTATGTGGACGAAGCGTTGCTGAAAAACGATGCAGTGTGTGCAAGCTATTTGCAGATGAATTTCCTATCTGCCATGTAGCTTTACTATCGATTTTCATATGCTGCAAAAAAAAATGTTTGCATATCCACCGATTGTTTGAAAAAGTGGCAGACGGACATTTCGCATGCTACACAATGTGGTGTCCATTTACCGGCCTCAGATGGTGGCGTTCAAGATTTTAGATAGAACGGTGAGCACGAGTTGCGTTCGTACTCCACTCTCCAGAAGAGGCAATTTCATTAGCTTAGCAGCAAATAAGAAAATATGCGGAACAATGCAATCATATATTTTAGCTAGTCTAGCTGCTCGTTAGAACAAAAAAAAAGCTAACAGGTTTCGTTTGTATAGAGTTCATCGGCGTGAAATGCAGCCACACATATTGCAAGATGTTTGCAAATTTTTTCGCTTCTTTAATTGCACATATAACCGCTCTCGAATATAATATTTGAATTTGTAAGTTGGTAACGAAAGTTAGCCGATGACATTCACTTATTAACTTTCCTTGGACTTCCTGCAGCACTTTCAGTGTTAATATTGGCAACAAAATAGGCGTGAAAGTTGTTACTATGCATTGAAAAAAGGAAAATTTTCCAAAGCTTACAGAAAACCTAAAATGAATAAAATTCCTAGTTTTCTTGGTCTAAAAAAAATATTGCCGAAGAAAATATCGAATGATGATATCGAAAATTTGAAGTTTATTTCATTTTCAAATAGAAAACGTTTGTTGCAATCATGGAAATTGTTTGCAACGTTGTTGATCAAATTTAGTTGGCATAGTTTTATGCGCTTCATTTAACAAATTTAGCACACGAAAATTTTAGCAATTTCAATGCGTTAAATATATCGAATTAGCATATGAGAATTTCAATCGCTTAATGCATCGAAAACTTCACGTTATGAACTTTTGAATTCAGCTAGAGCGATCGAAATAGTCGAATCGGATTATTGGAGAGCTACTGTGCACATTTTCATTTGATCAATCAATTCCACGCAAATGCATAGACTAAATGGTTTTTTTTTTCAAGCATATGAGACACTACTGTCGAATTCTCTAGCATGCTTCTCTATTCCACTCTTGCTGGTATGCTTCTCAAGTAGGTGTTTATTTCGATTTTTTTTTTTTTTGCATCACCTATGAAACCATTTTAATGATTCAATAAAGTAAGTAAATTTGCAATCTATACCTATCGAATAAAAGTTTTGCATTCACATATAAGTGATTTCAAAGTCGGCTTTCGGTAAAGAGATTACAAACGCTCATTACCAATAACAAATTTTATTTTCATGCGTTTTCGCGAAATTTGCATTTGCTAAACAAAATGACAAATGATATTTGTGATTGTTTTATATGCGTTTGCCTATCTACTTTTGCGGCTATTACAACTCGAAAGCAAGAGAAGCTAATAATGAGGAATTAGGTAAATATAAGACCTCATAAAATTACCGCCTGGAGCATTCTTCATACTGACCCATCAATTTCCAAAGAAATTATAGACATTCAAAGAGACTAAAAGATTCGCATATACCTTTATGTTAGTCGGATTATTTCCCAGTGATCGAGTAGCAAAAAAAACGAGTGTTTCGTTGAAGCATATGCGAGTGAACCAGTCAAAACCTACAGCCATTATTTTGCTTATTTACTTTTTGATGATTTGTGAAAGTGACTGCTCGGTAATTGGAATGCAAGCGCGCATGTCGTGTCAATTTCTCTGCCATGCTTCTTCACCTTTTTTTGGTTTCTTTTCTCCATATGGCAAAGCAGGAATACTTCAGATATTTATGGCAGCTGGAGCTTCATCGACTCCTAACATTCCATCGATGCAGCCGGTAATCGTTCTTCCATCCATCTCGATCTGCGCTTAACCCATCCAGTCATTTCACATAGTAGACATACAAGCAAGTCCTTCCACATCAATGACCGCTGACCAGGTTTTCCTCTTATGTTTCGCCGGTATCACTCAACAATCTACTCTGTCCAGATACTGTCGTCCATCCTTGCCGTGTGACTGTATATCATGTCAAGGACTTCCTTCGTGCGTGAACGAGATTGCAGTCTTCGTTGGAATTTGCTGTGGCCCAAACTTCGCAGCTTCATGGCATATTTATGGCATTAACTTCAGCTGAGGGTAATCCGCTCGCTCTTTATCTGCTCAGTTTTGTATCTAAATCATTATCCATTTGTATCGCTTGCCCCATATAGACGTATACTCTCAACAAGCCCGATATTTTGGTTTTCTGGAGCTTCATGTTAAAGCTGTGACAGTACACGTTTTTCATCAACTCCATCTTTCCGCTGTGAATTTCTAATCTAATTTGCTTTCCACTTCCGTTGAGTTCATTCCATAGATTCTGTAACATTTATAAGTTTTCTGTAATGAGCACCAAATCTTCTGCAGATAAGAGCGATTGAAGTACTTCGCTGTCCATAGGAGATCTCTCTATCATCCTCATGCTCCTCAACACAATTTCGAGTGTGAAAGTGAAAGCTTCCAAGGAATAAATGCTTCCTTGCTTCACATCTCTGTCAACTATCATTTTTATCGGTTTATTAAACAAGGCAATTCACAAGTGCGATCTTGTCAGTGAATCCTTGATAATTCTAATGTACTTCGGAGTAATCCCTTGAGTCGATGGAGTTTCTAGTGCGGCGTTGTGCTCCATGTATTCAAAAGCTTTCTTGAAATCAACGAAAAGTAGACCATGGAAGCATTTTGTATTCTCAGCAGCATTCAATCAACTGCGCTCTTGCGGAAATGTGATCGCTTACATTGATTTTCTGTCCAGCATACAAGCATAAACTACTCACATGAAAATCTTATATATAAGAGACATCAAGTCTATTGACCGTAACTACAGATATCCTCATGGTCCCTCTTCTTGGAAATTAGCATTGCTCTGGATCGATCTATTCCCTTCCACCGATATCTTTCATGACTACAGGTAGCAGGTGAATCGGGCACTCAATACTTTCGCAAGCTGTCCATCTTGGGGTCATATTTTTTTCTCGCGTACTTGATTCAGTCATGCAGCTTCCCTTGGCTTTTTGCTATGTACAGCTTTTTCGACTTCTTTGCTTATCACATCCGCCACAGAGAGCGTGATAGTTAAGTGAGAGCTTTTGATTGCAACAGTTTAAGGGAAAAGTTGTTTGTAGTAGTCCTCGCAATTTCCTTCTATCTGCTCTCGATTGGTTGCTCTGCGACATGCACTGTCAACAGCACTGTTGGAATCATGCTTTGACGAAAATCAATTTCCTTCCAAGTTAGCTTCCCTTAAACTAGATTTGTGTTTTGTTCCTTCCCTTAGCTCTTTCTTCTTGAAGATGTCCTGGAGTACAAACTTACTATGCAAGTTAATGACCTTGCGTAGCTGTTTGTACTCCAAATCCATATTATCTATCACAGCCATCACTCGCTTTCTTCGAAGAAACGCAAGTGTTTATCGGCTAAGAAGACATCCGAGGCTTCTAAATGCATTTGCTGCGGCAGCAACCTTGCATTTGTTGTACTCGCTGAGGAAATAGTTGTAATCGCCGTCAATATTACTTGTGGAAATATCCCAGTCCCCAGAAGTAACAGCTTGCAAAGAATGATCTCTCGCAGATTACTTTCTTGTGAATCCTCTTTTGAAATCGATCCTTAATTTGACTTTCGCAAGACGACGGTCGAAGTTATGGACATGGCTGATTCCAGGACAACGTATATATCCATAATTAATCTTCGCCTGCCTGAGATGAAATCGATTTCGTTGCGAGTTACATTGCTACGGGCAGTCCAAATCCAACATCTACCAGTTCGTCTACTAAAGAGAGAGTTCATTACGTAGAGCCTGGAAGACTTAGCAAAATCAGCGAGTCTTTGGCATCTTTCATTTCTCGTTCCAACACCGTAGCGCCCGATATATTGCTGTGTCTTCCATTTTTTCGAGCTCACCATTGAAATCCCAGAGGATAACCGTGTCTATCAACTTTTGCTGCATTGCCGCATCAATGAAATCTAACAGTCTCGTTGCTGTCTGCTGCTGAAATGAACGCTTAAACTGCGAATTTCTTATCAATTCGTATAATGAGATCAGCAGTAGGTGAAGATATCATCTCGATGAAGGTGATTCTAATCGCCGTTGCGGTGGACGAACAATGAATCCGACTCCTCTAAAACCTCTTTGAGCCGAGCCAAGCAGAACCTTAGTGTTGCAGCTTCACTTCACGGTCAGTCTTATTGCAAGGAAATAAAATACCAACTACTTTATCACTGATAGGGCTTTAACCAGTAAATATGGTCACGTGATCGTTTGAGATGACGGTTTCAATATCGTGAGGTTCTGAGCATTTGTAGCCCCTAGTCAATTCCATCACCACAGTCAGTGTGAATGCAAAGGAAGGCTGCGCATCACTGAAGGCCATCTCCTTTTACCTTCCTTTCCATGATTATTGCGACTAATATTGTGTCACCTAGCGGTTAGATTGCTGGTGATTCTCGTTTTTTTTTCTCTGGTTTCTTTTTCGCCCTTCTGGAGAAAAGCGCCAGATAGGTCACATTTTCTCTTCGGCTTATATAATCTTTCAGCCCACCAGTTCTTCATTCTCCCCACATCTCTTCATCGGCAACATCAGACGCATATGAAGGTGTACTAGGCGTTGATCGTACGAGAGCATCCAGGAACACCGGACCTCGGACACAGAGGTGAGCAGATCCACTCTGGGAGGTGACCACGTGACGCTTAAAGCACGATTACGTTACAAATATATTTCACTGATGCGTTGCTAGGCGTGCTGTTTCGCCTGACAACGTAGCAAGGCGCTTAACAAATCGTGATGAGCCAAATCCTTCCTCCAAGAAGAGTATTTTTTCCATGAGAACATCGACCTACAAAAAAGCCCTTACTTCTTGCAGTCCTACCCCTCCCTCTCCCCGTTCAAAAGGCTCCTCTAACGAAGACACCATTCTTCAAGTGCTCCTTAGTAGAATACAATCAGCTATGTTCTTCTCTTATGATAGCTTCAAAATGGCAATATTCATTAATAGTGGCGTTTTTATTCATTATGAAAGTGAATTAATTCGAAGGTTTTTGAAAGGGTTCAAAGATACTTCGCGTCTTGTCAAGTATATCGACGAAATGTTGCAGCGTTCAACTACTTCTCGTCGATGAACTCAGAAATCACTCAGAATTTTATTTGCATATGGTGAGCAACACTGATTACGCTTTATCAACCGATTTATGCATTATCGAGTGTGAAGAGTTGCAGCTCTATTGCAGTCATATATTTACTCTTTCTTCTATGAAACATTAGTGACAATAGGAATATATTAAAAAAGTTCATGGATAAAGCTTTAAAATCCAAAAAAATGAGCATTAAGGAATTCATAGAGATGACATTAATTAAAGAGGCAATAAGTCTGCAAAGCAGAAATAATTACAACTGCTGCGTGTTGCACACACTGGACACATCACACTGCTTCATAGGTAGCTTAAACCTGATATATGACAGACCATTACTGTAATGATTAGGGCCATAAATGTGTCGATTACAGGTCATAATTGCTCTATGAGGTGAACAATTCCAAGCGGGGCAACAAGGAAAACAAATAAAATAAGTCACCAATTCGATTTGTTGCCTACGTTTCGATTTGAGACGAGGCAGTGTCAATTCTGGAAACTATAAAATACTCTCGGACGGGATTCTCAAGAAAACTGAAACGACCTTGAGGCACAGGTATAGAGTGAAACGAGCTCTCAATGCAAAAGAGGTTTTGAATTGAAGGCGCAATGCCCCGTTGCTTATAACAAGGTTAAAACAATCAACAAAACGTTTTTTAAAAACTCGTCTCAGGAAGACATCGTTTCATTTTTTTTCTACCGCACTTATTTCTTTTTTGTCACGACCAGAATTGAATAGAGACTTCCAAAACTAGAGAGTGCTAAACAAAGATGACCTGAATTTTTAAATTTACCATACAACTATAATTCAACGTACGAAGAGTACAGTTCACAACGTGCAATGGGCACCGAAAGTCTCCGATACATTGACTACGCTAAGCTAAGATTGCTAATCACACAAACATTCACATTCTCCATGGTACCTTCTACAGGAAAAACATAATCGCGTAAAATCTGCAAGCAAAATGAAGCAAATTTCCAATGGATATTTCTAGCTGCCAAAGTCATAACAATATTTCCGGTGAAGATAGGTCTTGAATAAAGATCAGTATATCTTTACAGTATGGGCGCCAAGTTTGTAACGACTCATTAATTTCTCTGGAAGATCGTCTGTATGAAGGGAAAACAGAAGCGGCCTGAAAAAGTGTGAAGGAAATGCAAAAGCACTTTATAAATTAGAAGTAAACTGAGGACGCAGTCTACGATACATCCCTTAAAAAGTGATTATGATGACTCGCTAATTATGATATAATATCAGCCAATAACGAGCGGCAATGTAGTGTGCTTACAGACTACTTCTCGAGAGTTCTTATAGAAAGACAATATTGTATTGTCGGGTTTTCCTATTCCAATAAATGCTGATTTTGTGGAGGTAAGCGCTGATTCAATTCCCAAGGCTAGTCGTAAACATACTTTTCACTTACATCAGCTAGCACCCTAATGGTGTTTCTAAAACTCATTGCAAACGCACTCTCATGATCGCCTAGTATTATCTTCCTGCGTTTCCTCTAATATTCCTATCTTCCTCCGATTCTTGGAAGTGTGCGTCTGTTTCGCCTTTATTGGTGGAAGCAATTGTCACCTCAGTAAACTTTTATTGCCAAATTAGTTCGATCTCTTCCGGTTCTTGGATTTTCGAAACGACTTCTTGTAAAATAATTCGCAGTTATTGCAAACAAACAAATATCATTTGCTCGTTCATCGATAAAATGTTTCGAATGGCAAATGATCGGTAAATAGCAATATGCTTTAGGCTTCTTGTTGATAAATGAGGAATAAGCAGAGCAATGATGCTCTGCAGGTATAAAACGTGTTCTATGCGGGAAATTAATGCAAATCTAAAATTGCTCTCGCTATAGTAAAATAGAACGCTTTTATTTTGAGATAAATTAGAATTACTCGAAAGAAGTGGGAGGGATGCAGCAAGTTGCTAGCGGCTCTAGGCAATGAAATTCCATCTAGCTGGCAAAAAATCAACTAATAAATTAACGAATTCATAGTATAAAACACCGTGGAATATATAAAGGATTCATCAAAAGGCATTATATCTCTTAACGATAAAATATTATTGCAAAAGATCTTACAATAAGTCATGCAATAAAAATAGACTTTATGAAGTGAAAGCATTTGAACGTCCGATAGTGACGAATTCGATTCTCTGCTCATCGCCTCTGTAAATTGCCACGTATTAATTAAACGATGTCATATAATATGTGTTACCACAAATTTATATGTTATATAATACTAATCTGATTCACCCGACGATCCGTCCGTTCGCCAAGGGTCGGCGCGGATCTGTTGAGTTCCATTCGCTCCTATTCTGCGCCCGTTGATTTCCACTCAACTGCTTAACAATTAAAGTCATATAATATACGCTTCTATAAATTTATATGTTGCATTATTGCCACGTATTGTTTATTGCTGCTATGTGTTAAGCGTATGATGCAAAAAAATTAGGCCGTACTTATGAACGTTGTTGACTAAAGATTATTGCTAGCTAAGAGCTAGGTTTCAGAAGAAATGGCAGTCTTTTTTGTGAAAACATGCGAAAACGAGAGCGCTACTCCGGCTGAAAACAATCGCCTTGGCCTAAGCTGTCGTCAGATCTACCTTAGCGAAAATATGAGCCGCGAGGTGCGTATTTCGTGGAACTTTACCGATGCGGTCAATCTCATCGACTGGATCGGTCTGTTCGAAGTTGGTCAGTTCTTCTTGGCATTTCCGCTTCAAAGGGAATAAGAGGGTTATCGTGATCATGATTGGCTGACTTCACCAAAATACAAAAGCGACTGAGGTTGACTCAAAATCCAATGCGAAGCATAGATTCGTGACAGCTGCACGTTCCGCATTTGCAGCCTTGGGAAATAGGCAAACAACATGGCAATGGAAAAATATTGCAAGGCTGATAAATGTTAAAACGCCAAGGCTGATTTTAAAATATAACTTAGGCAAAAACTTAGAAATAAACTTGCACCTCAATTGGTGAATAACTATGAGGCGCAACTTTCAGTGATTATGTTTCAGTGATTATGTCGCTGCATTCTGAGATCTGAGGTTTTCTCGTAATTGTCTTCGAATAGAATCTTGATTTTAATCTAAATGTGTATATCAGAATGAAAAACAACTGTTGCAGCAATTCCTATATACAGCTTTTGAAATCATTCAAGCAAGGCCCTTCTAAGGAAAAAAGTCAACGCAGACTTCACGATTTTATTTCCCAACTGAATTAGAAGACCCAACTATTGATGAAATGCGTACCTTTTATGGATTGTGACTATAATGAATCATTTCCCCCTCTGATAGCGCCATAGAGACACAAATAAATACTTCTAATTGAGATTGTTTTTGATTGCCAAAACTGAATGATCTTGGTGTTAATCGAACAAATAAGGTATTTAGATCTCCACTGCAATATGCTCCTCTATTCTTCATTCCTTTTCGCAGTTTAAAATATTTTTGGGCCTTTCATCAATGAATGCTATATTTTCCGTTTATCGCTTGCACGACTTCAGCGCTTGCATTACTGCTTACATTTCACCGCAAATCTGAAAAAAATTTCATTAATTTTATCAGTTTTTCGTTTATTCTCTTCGCATGCAAAATTATTGCGATGTTTCTTTTAACCATTCGCATAGCAGTCAGACTCTTGATATTTTTTGAAGTCGAATCTATTCCGCAAGGAAAAATCAGCTCAGAAGTTGAGTTAGTTGCTCTCGATATTGTTTGCTGTATTGTTAGGTCAGCCATATAATATATATATATATATATATATATATATATATATATATATATATATATATATATATATATATATATATATATATATATATATATATATATATATATATATATATATATATATATATATATATATATATATATATATATATTATATATATTTATATATATATATATATATATATATATATATATATTTATATTTATATTTATATTTATATTTATATTTATATTTATATTTATATTTATATTTATATTTATATTTATATTTATATTTATATTTATATTTATATATTTTATATTTATATATATTTATATTTATGTATTGGCAGCGACTTTTTTACGCACATGAAACGTATATTTGTTTTGCATACATGTATTTGTATACATAATTCTGATGCAGTCCCACAAGATGCCTTAACATAAAGCAATATATTTATATTCATTAAATCTTTCTTCACTTGTCGCTACTTTTAGGACTTCCCAATGAATCCGAAACTATAATGAACTTCGCAACTATACATGCCTCACTACGGAACATGTTGCGAATAGCGAACGATGTATCAGTTATTCGAGTAGAGTCGCAAGCACGCAAGAAATAGAGAATTTCCCATAGCTTCGTCATCGCTAAGCTATAAAACTTAACATCGATGTTTGAGGGTATTTTAGATATTTCCCATAGGAGTTCAAGTATTTTTTGATTATGTCAATGTATCTTTGAATATGAATCTAAATGAGGTGCATATCATATTTGAGGCGTTAATTTCTCTATTGCGAACAAATCACATCACCTGTAAAGGAGTTGAATAAGGATTGCAAATGTTGTCTAACTGAGTATCACATTTATGAAAGCATTTCACGCTCACTAATATATCAAAAGTTCGTATGGCATCTCTCTGGGGTGTTGTCGAAATTGCTATTGTCGAAGATAAACAGCGCAATGCAAAAGGAGCGACATCGCTAAGGACAGCTCGTCATTCGTATCTCGAATCATGTTATTTATTTCTCATACAATCATTCCTTCTACAATTTTTTGTTTTTGAAGCGCTATCCTCGATCTCAGCTTGAAACGCTCACATATATATGGCTCTTAGTTGTTTTCCTCTTATATTTTGTTTCATTACCGCATTTGCTACCTGTCTTGTCATTAAATTATGAATATTCAATTATTTACAAAATATATCAAGATTATTTCTTCGCCGCATATTGAATCGTCGGTTAGCAAACGACTCAGTCGAAAGTAAGCGAAGATCGAGACTAAGTATCGCCTTTTGCAGTAAGAACTGAATTGACCATCACAAAAATTCTATCGGGCTACTCCTGTGATCCCGAGGGAAATTACACGATAAAATACAAATTTGCAATGCAATAATTTAAAAAACCCCGTTCAGTGCTAGTCGGTTTTATTTTCGTCGATTTTCAATGTGCAAAAGTCGAACTGCGATCACCATGAAATTAAGATCATTTGTGCAGTCAGTGATGAATATTACGCACCATAGACTGCACAAAATACTTACCGACGTATCCGACGTATGTGAGAGAGGATTTGCTTCCCATACGCTATGTTCCAGCGTTCTCCCAATATGAAGAGATATCTAACGTTGTTCTTCACCCCGCTTCACAATTTTGCCAATGTGGATTATTAAGTTGAAGTCGTTCTCAAGCTATCTTTAAAATTGGTGCTCAACTTGGCTAAAGAAAATTTCCTCCATTATAAGCTGACAAACATTCCATGGAATTTTGAGTTCTTGGGATTCCGGATGTTCCTTAATGTCTGCCACGTTTATGCGGGTATTCGATCATCATTTTGATAGGCCTGTTGCAGGAGGTCCTTATCCCGAATAATTAATGAGGAATCATATTTGAACCCAATAGCGTTCAATTTATCGCAAAAGAAATCAAATTTCGGGAAGCGTTATATATGAGATGAAAAAGCCAAAAGTGTCACGAAATAAATATTCGGGAATTTTCTAAAGACAAATAGATGAGAAACACAGGCACATAGGGAATTAGCTTCGAACGTCGATAACGATTCGTTACGCCTTGAAGAAGAAAGCTCTATGAAAGAAAATGTTGCTTTCCGTGTGAGTTAGGACTGAGGCTGAAGCACTGAGGTCAGAATTTTCCAAAATCTGCGTGAGCCTTAACGTGCAATGAGCCTGACTGAAAGCATCAATGCACGGCCAACGGCTCTGTTTTCAACGCTTAATTTCGTTTTTTTCTTTCTGTTCGTTTTGTTAATTGTTTGAATGCGGCTGTTTTCTCACAATTAAGCGTTCTGATGTGATCCATTACATAAGAAGCCTCAATATTTGGAGACATCTTTAATATTTTTATAATTCAGCAGCGCATTATAGCAACTTGCTCTGATTTAATTTCCCAAATTCGAAGATAAAAGTTGGAGGCATCTTCTCATAGCCGAAAATTCATGCTTGGGAAAGTGCAGAAAAACTTATTATGGGAGATGAGGCAATTTGTCAGGCCAATCTATTTCGATGTGTTAAAATTCGATAATGCTCTCTTTGAGCGCCGACTTCGAGCAAATCGTCGAAAACCGTTCTCGTATTCGCTATTCAGGCAAATGATTTATCTAACTATATAAAGAGGAAGAAGAACTCTTTTTTAAAATCAATTTGCATAATCATTTACATATTTCGGAAAAATTAATCATTCCCCATCTCATCATCATTAATCATTTAAACTAAAGTGTAAAGATTTATGTCGTAAGTTCATTTTTCCCTTATGCTATAAATTTTAGAGATAATGCATCGATCGTCTTATATAGTGATACACTCGTCCGCCCTATAACAAATGTGCTATTGACCCTAACACATACCTTTACTTGCATTATTTCAAATATGTATTGCTCCTTATGACTGACTGCTCTATAGACGACTTTTTATAAATTCTTTTTAGCTGTATACGAAGGTATATATATATATATATATATATATATATATATATATATATATATATATATATATATATATATATATATATATATATATATATATATATATATATATATATATATATATATATATATATATATATATGCCCGTTGTAATTACATTTTACAATATATATGTATATATAATTTCATAACGGAAGAACAGGAAGAAAGGCCTTTGCCCCATTAAAGATAACGACTTCTATTTACAGAATTTTCGTTTCTCAGTGTGGTGCCTGTTATGGTTGTGTGATGTTAGCACCAACCATTTGATGGATGCAGTCATCTCTTGTGTCACCTTGATTATGCCCATCGTGTCCTGATGCGCGTGTAGGACATCTGCATTGAACTATGATATCATCATGTTTACCTTCATCATATGAACTAACATTATTTCTTTGGGTACTTCAATTGCCACCTCGATCTGAATATCGACTTCACCTCAGCCGATACCTCAGCTTAGACAAAATATTTTAGCTTCAAAAAAGCGATTTTCTATCCATTGCTCAATCTAAATCTCAGACTTATGTGTACCATCGCAAACTTTGATTTGTTACTTGCTTAAAACCTTCTCATCATGCACATTTGATTGCCACCTTGAAACTTCAAGTTCTTCTATTCCTATAGCTATTTACCTCGGAGCCTACTTACCTCAGGAATTCCCACTTGGAATTCAACCAACGATTTTTCTAAGTTGCTTTGTAATTACTACTGCGATCATAAGTAATGCTTACTATTTTTTCCAAATGGTACTCTTGCATTATTCGAAAATAGCATTCCGAGAGGAATAAATGTATCATCAAATTTAATAAATTTAACAAATATAACAGGTATAATCTTTGCCTCAAAGTGGATTATCCAAGCTCGTTTCGTTCACACAGTTTCTTGTTTGATTCTTTTTACACCTGATGATTGCTGACCTGAAATAATTCTTTATTTATTAGTTTTCACACTTAGCTAAGCTTAAAGCTTTTAAAAGAAGGTTTGTGAACTTTCGAAAAAAGTTCAAGCAAATAGGAAATGATTGGATGCTTTGTTGGTAGACGACGATGATTGCAGTTTATTTGTGAGCTCTATGCAATATTGTCAATGTTTTTTCTCTCGAAAGCCTATATGCGCAAATATCATTGTGTTTGGTCGCTTTAAATAGTCGGAGAGTTGAACTTATAAGTATAAATTCCGACGCTTGGAACATACGAACCAATTTGGGTTTCCGTCTTTTTTCTGCGCGTCCTTTTTATCCCACAAAGAGTCTCTCTCTACCCTCGTCGTATTTCCTTGTTTTCTTGCTCGCTTCATGCAGTTGCTCTTCGTGTCTCATCTCTTTTTGTCGCTTTCGTTTCGTCAGCCGATGGTGCAATCATAGAGAAACATTTAAGGTTTGAAAATCGTGTAGCTTGAATAAAATATGCAGAAATTCTTGAAAGAAGAATTTAAAAAATCAGAACTAAAGGAATTTATTTATTCCGATTGCAGTATTAAAATTTATAAGTCAAACTACTTTAGCATGAGATCACCTCTCAATCGAAAAACTAGAGGAAAAACTCACTTATGGATGGCTTTCTTCCCTATTTATTTGCTTCTGATTGTGAAAATTATGCCTTAAGCGTTTCACCGATGAAATAAAATATAATCGGTGATAGTAAATAATTATGTATAAATAATATAAAATGTCAATCTATTTCATTGCGTGAATAGATTTTCTCATTTTAGCATTGATTCCCTTCTCATTTTATTTAGAATTTCGTCTGTGAATTTTTACAGCTTCGCAAAAGTTTAGTTTTATTGTTTTCATTCGGATTTATCGTACTCATATTTTGCGCATATCAGTTACATTATTTACTTTTGCAGATTTCAGTGGTTTTTCAAAGGTTTGAATTCACAGAATAGTTTTTTTAACTGAAATTTCTAGAAAGAAGCGAGGAGAGAGGTAAATTAGAGTTGGGGAAGAGAGGGGGGGGGGGGGAGGAGGAGGGGAGAGAGAATGGAGAAGGATAATTCATCTCGAACAATAAACTATTCGAGAACATAGAGGTGGCCAATTTTGTGCAAGAATGTTCATCAATCAAAATTATCCGCAAAGAAGTTTCTCTAAAAAGCCATTGAGATAATTTTCTTCTTAAAGTCTGTAATTAATGATAATATTCCTCATTTTCTTCATCTTCAAGTTTTTTGGCAGAAGCGAAAAATCCAGCATATAAGTTGTAATGCGTAACGAAAATTTTTTTAGTCACTCTTCAAGAAAATCATCGCATACTCTATGAGCATTTCGTTTATCTCGAACATAACATATAACTATGAGATTTATGTTGAAAGAAATTGAAATTTTTCGTAATTTTGTAAATCATCGAAAAATAACTATTTTTCCTTCATTTGAAAAAAAAAGAGATGAAAACAATTTGATCGTTTTCTTTGTGGTTTTTTTTCTTTTTTCAGCAAATTCCTTTCAAAGATAACTTTTATTGATTGGGATAATTGTATAAACGATTAGTTTAGTTTTTTTTTTCTTCAGTTAGTCTAATCAAAAATAAATTTTCCGCAAAAGTCCTCTTCCTTTTAACTGAGAGAATTTTAAATATACGAGTTGAAGAAAAAACGCTTCTAATTGTAAAGAATTCGTTAGAGAAAAAAAATTCAAAACGAAAAATTTCAGACGAAAATAATCCATTGCGTTATATGGACTATAAGAGTTATGGTGTATGTGGGCCACGAGAAGGCTCTGTGGCTTGGACTCTTCGTGGTTCATCTTTTCGAAATCGTCCACAAACTTATGTATGCTTTAGGTCAGTGCTTTTTTTTTCATTTTTCTTTAAACAAGAATACTTGTAACAAATTTAAGTACCAACTAGAATTTTGAACTTTATTATGGATTTTTTTTCAAAGAAAACTTGAATTCATAATTGTAAATCAACTCCAGGTCAAAATTCGTCATTTTTTTATTTGTTGGATAAAATCTCCTGAAATTGTCCCTGAAAAAAATAACCCTTTGATGCACATACAAATATATTTTACTTTGAAAGCATTTTTTTCTTCATTTTCTAAACAATTGACTCTTCAACGATTGAAAACTAGTAGGCAAAGGAAGATGAAGTCTTAGACGTTCAGTCATCACACTATCCGTCAATTGTCTTTTGGAGATTTGAAAGGGAATACTCAACTTAAAAAAAATATTTTCGTTTATCCATCAATATTCATTCACCCATAGACAATAACGACAACACCTGTGTACGAACTTTTGGTGTTACGTTTCTTCCAATAAGCGTTTAATCAATTGCACACAAGTGTCATGTTACTTTGCGAATTTATCGTTCATTTGCATATGCAAATGAATTTCTTTGCAAGTTTAGATATTTCGATGGATTAACTGGTGCACTGAGGGCAAGCAGTTCACCATTACTCGTCTATACCGCTGCACGTATTGTGGTTGATGGTAAGCTTTTGATATAAATTATTAAAACGTAAAATCCATTTTTATGCTCATGTTTTACACATCATCAATGGAAATGAAACTTCAACGAGTGGAAATTTTTATGCACGCTTGTAAATTTGCATTTTAATCACATGAAGGCATTTGCAAAATCTGTGCACCTTTTGCACATGCAAATGCACTCAAATGCAGATTGCCCTTTGCACACATTGCACAGCGCAAATTTGCATATATTTGGTAAAATTCAAACGGGAATGACCATGTGGCGAATAAATTTATCAAACGTGACGAATAAATCTATGGCGTAGAATGATTTTCTATAGGAATTTTTCGAACCGATTCGTCGAATTTCAAAAGATTTATAAATGCATTAAAAGCTTTAAACATTTTACGATGGAATGAATAGCTTTTTTTTGAAGTATTCAAATTGGAAAAAGGCCAATTATTTGTGAAAATCACTTTGGAAAAATCATCTATGAAAACGGTGAGTTAACTATGCGAAAAAAAAAATTCAGTTCGGAAATACGAAATATATTTTGAAATATTTATGAAATATTTTTAAAAATTCTGAGAAAAAAAAATCCGATATAAAGCTGCAAAATTCGTTGTTTGCGAATTATGAAATTGGTTTCTTTTAATGCTGAATGAAGTAATAAAGTTTTGCAAAAAATATTTAATATTCGTCTTCTTTAGCGCATCGCTTCAAATGTTAACCTTTATGCCTCTCATTAGCAATCTAATTGAGAGTATTAAAGAAATCCGTTATGTTGTATTTTTGTGGCAAGTTTATGAAGTATTCCACTTGTAATGATCATAGCATTTATGTGTAATTCCGCACCTTATTAATTCTTAGGTAATTTCTCATTATAAAAACTTCATTAATTCTCAGGTAATCTCTCATTAATAAAAACCCTATTAATTCTCAGGTAATTTAAGGTATTCACTGTAAACAACTTCCATGTAAAAACACTGCCGTTTATGCGAAAATACGCTGTGGAACAAGTTGTTATCGTACGCCAACTTCCGAGACCGCTTCGTGGAGTGATTTGGTTTGACTTCAATAATTCTCTTTATTATCGTTTTGTCATCTGCTACTCCTAATAGCATCGCGTAATACTTGCTTCAGTGTGTCGATAGCAAGATGAATTTATGCGCTTATCGGCAGACGTGAAATCCATTCGTGCAACCATTATGACCTTTGCTAGACATTCTAGCTATCGCCGATCGTTCTCATTTGTGTTTTGCGATGAGATTTAGATATCAATTGCTTTCTGTTTGTGGATAATGCCTGTAAATGTTTATTTCTATTGGATTCAATTATTTTTATGCTGCATAACGATAGGCATATCTAGTGGTTGCATAAATAGCTAATCAACGAAAATGTTCTGAAAAAAGATTTAAATAACGTTGATAAGGGATAGCATTTTGAAGTCAGCATAAATTTAGTCCTTTTGAAGCGCTCTTGAATCCGGCATGCAATTCGGATGAAATAGTCTTAAATGTCATGCGTATTATTAAGTGAAAAATTTACGTATATACCACATTAGTCGTTTCTAGCTTCCAAGCTTATCGCATTCCCAACTTTCCAAGATGAACGCATTTTTTGCCTAGTTTATGGACAAGTTAGGCGAAAAGTGGGATTCAGATTTTTTTTTTCGAAGAAAATTAGATATAGAGGCAGGCTTTCTGCAAAATTTTCGTTCTTTCGCTTTTGAAGTATTTTTGCTTCCGAAATTTGTAGGCAGTTTTCCGAATCGAATGTGCCAATATGTATTTCATTTCCAAGCGAGGGGTAGTAGTTGAGTGGGGGAGGGATGAGCTGTATTGTTTGCGATTTCCGAAGAAGAACATAGGCTCCATGGGCTTGCGGACATAGAAATATAAATGAGAGGATGCGATAAATGCCGCTGCAGGTGCAGTTTTATGCAGGTGCACAGCAGTAGAGACCCTCCTAAGAGAATCTCCTTCTCCTCTTCCCCTCACTACTCGCGCTTCCCCATCCCTTCATTCATAGTCGTCGCTTCCTGCAATCTCCCATTTGGATTGTCGCATGCTAATACCTTCTAGAAATCAGACAAAAATATGGTCACGCTTGTGACCTCAACTGCAATGCTTGTGAAGTTTCACAACACTGACGCCTTTTTTTCGAAAGCTGCTTCATCAATAAATGAACTAAACAGTAATATAAGCACCTTTACGAAAGATCTTCGGTTAACGTGGGCAATAGATCCTTCGAACTGGAACCGGTGCAGCCCGACGGATCTCTTATCGAAGTCCAGTGTTAGCGATATTTGAATATAGTGTGGCGTTAGCGTTTATTTTATTGTATCAGCAAACTTGCCTCGTTCGTTGTTTCCACGACAAAACATAGGCAACCTGGGGAATTTGCAGAATTTTGTGTTCACGATCGATCGTTCTCGAGAACTTCAATTTTCGATAAAAGAGCGATGCTGGTCAGGTGATCGAATGATCGGAGAGGCGAATATGCCAATCGCTGACCTTGTCATGCAATCGAATCAGTAAGACCTTTCAGGACATCCTTTTAAATGAGAATTTCTGGACATCCTTTTGAATGAAGCTTTCCAGACAGCCTTTTAAATGAAACCTCAAAAGCAAATAAAAGTCTACGCATTTAGTAGCTGTAAACTGACAAGAGGATCATATGATCTGTTTTACGTTTTTATTCCATCTCACATAAAGTACCATAGTAGTCTCCTTAACCATTGAACGGAGAATTTATTGCAAGCTAGGTATGAGCTGATGTTATTCACTTTCTCCACTTATTTCCTTATTCCTCGCGTATGGCCGGCGGCCAGGTAAGCAGGGCTACGTGAATCACATATTGTGGAAATTGTTAACTAGAACCCACCTGGTCCAATTTTTCAAACCTTCTGTGAGAAGGATTGGTTGGAATCCTCCTGGTCTCCCTTTCAGGAGTTTTAAACAGACATCGTGCGTTTCAGAAGCAATGTGATCGTAACAGTACATTTTGCTATACAGTATATTTGCTAGAGTGATGTATTCATTACGATCTCATCAGAAGAATATTCACACTCCATCCGGAAGTAGATAACTTGCACTCTCCTTATTTGTAACTAGGCCAATAATATGCATTATTTAAGCTCTTTATTAAAGAGCAAACAGAGAAGAAATTGCAAAGCCAAGAAGGAATAGGCCCAGGCATTCGAAGCACCAAGACCACCGAAGCAAACAGGCAAACATAATAGAGCACATATCTGTTAAGACCTCCTAGCACTCATATTTTGAGGCTGCGACATTGTCGTTTACCTTATATGATAGACAAATGGGACCTCAACAGGCAGCATTACGCGTAAGGATTGCGTTGCAAAAAATGTGCAATTCTTTGGCAAATCAAAAAGAGGATTGCATTATGAAAATTTGCATTTTTCGATGCAAATCTTTTATTTGGCCGCTTCGAGGATCGCAAGAGCTATTACGCTGTAAATATTCTTCACATTGGGCAATATTCTTGTCGATATCTTACTTCGGCAACAATGCCGCCAAACAAAAAAAAATGCTATTCTCAGTCGTTTGGCAGTTTTTTAAAAGTTTTTTAAACGAAATCACGTTCATGTTATGAGTTTTGATAATTTTTTCTCGCAAACCAATATTTTGGCGAAGACATTTCTTCGTATACATATCCGTGTATCTTTCTCAGTTTCTCTATCAAACAGTTTCGATTCTTAAACCATTGAAGCGCTTAGAAATTTTGCAGATATAATAAACACCATAAATTCCTCGTCTTCTTCCTCAATTCCTGAGGGTACCTATAACTTCTCCACATCATGTCTAACGTTGATCACGTCATTTGCATTGATTCGGGCTTAGCTTGGCTTCTTCGTCAATGCCTTAACTGCTATTCCATATTTACTATAGAATGACCGCTTAATTCAATTTCCTTATGCTGCAAATTGATCTTCATCTTAAGCAATAAGAGTTACAAGATTTATGAGTCCAATTACAACTGATCGTGCGCAATTCAAAAACGCAAATTTCTTTTTGAGGATATATATGACGCATAGTGATAGAAGAGAAACCCAATGGAAAATTATTGCACTTCACCTTTTCGTAAATTTTGTCGCAGACGAGTGATTTAGTTAGTGAGCGCTGTAAAAGGAAAACGCTTATCGTTTTGGGCTACTAACAAGAATTCCCCATTGTCAAACTCCATCCCCGCTTGAATCCGTTCGAAAAAATTTCTAAATATAGTGGGCGAAATAGTTTTGTCGATTATCTCTCTTTAATTGGGGATATTTCCAGCGGAAAAAGAAACCCGATATTTCGTCAATGGAAATTTTTGAACGAAAGTATCGAATTTCGGAAGTTTCAGATATGCTAAAGAAGAACGCTCATTTGCCTTCTAATAGAAATCGTTTCACTATTAAACATGAGAAAATAACAATATGCTTTTGACATAAACAATGTCACATTATCAAATTTGCGCAAGTTTTTGCCACTTTCTTCAATGGTGGTCTTTTAAACTTCATGGAGCTGGCGCCAAGGTTGGCACCAAGGTTCAGGCAACAAGAAAAGTTGACTTCAAGCCTAAGTCTAAGTTTAATCCTGAGCCCGAATCATCACCTGAACTGGAATCTAACATACTAAATTCAGGCGGTTAGTGTTTTCGTTGACTAAGATTTCGCCTCATCCGTTTTTGATTGGACAGCGTAGTTGATTTCTGCATGGTAGTCGGACTATTTGGTTCAAATTTGAGGCCTTTGCAACAACACTTGTAAATCCTAGAAGTCAACTTGGATTTTTAACGCTCAAGAGAGCGGAAGGTGATCTGTCAAAAAAGTGTTTTTAACTGCCACCTACCATGAGTGGAACTGATCATTGCACTAGCAGTCACTGTGTTTCACTAAGAAACGGTTTATTGTAAGCGTGTTTAATAATAGAGAATTCATGCTGAGCTCCAGCAGCGGCTCTTTTTAAGATGGAGGCGGGGGAGGGAAGGTAGAATTTAAATTCCACATGTTGGGCTCTCGAATTCTTTCTTTGATGATACGACATATCACATGGAAGTGGATTGTTTACAGGAAATCGGCAAAAACCAACATAAGCTTGTTTAAGCATCAATGGAAAATTCACTTCTAAGCCAAAGCTTTATAAGTTCTTTACATCCCCTACCTTCCGGAAATAAAACAGCATGTGGTCATAATATGATTTTCACACAAAGGAATTGTTTATTTGTAGCAAACAATCTCTTTCCAGAGAAATGGCTTTCGTTTTGCGACCGGCGAATTCATCAAAGCAGTTCAATTGCCATGTGATCCTTTCGGTTCATGTTATTCCGGAACAACACGATTTTGTCGGTGAGTTACTCTCCAACAATTCCTCTATGAAGTTGTCCGTCTCTTTTTATTGGAATCCACTTCAGCTGCTCTAATAATAGTTTATCTTAACGGTCTAATTAAAATGAGTAACGGGTTCATTCTACGTTGCTCTAGGTAAGAATGAAAGTATTCCTCGTGTTCTATCAGTTGGTGACATGATATTTTACTGCAATTTACTCTCCGGCATTTAATTATTACTTTCCAGCAAGTGGAGAAAAAAAAAGCAAAGAAATCTACAAAAGGAAAATCACGTGACGAATTTTTGAATATATTTAAATAAACTAATTTACATTTTTAATATATGCAATTTAAGAAGCTAAAAGAATTTTTTTTATTGCTTCTGATTTTTTTTTGCGTTACTTTCAATAGATTAATTAAATAAATATACATGCAAATATTAATAATATTTTATTATTAACGTTGAATAAGTATATCTTTTATAATTATAAGTTAAATAAATAAATAAGCAAATGTTTTTTTACAAAATAATATAAGTTAAGTAAATATTAATAAATATATAAAGAAACTGTAAAAGAAAGTAATTTTTAAAATAGAGACGGCAAATGAATAGTATAAAAATTATTGCATTTAAAAACCAATACCGAGTTTTAATTTTTTTTTTTCTTTTGACGTTAGTATTTAACTAATTTATAGTAGTGGAATGCAAAATCTATAATGCTTAATGCTTTCAGATACGGATGAGCGTATTAATATTGCTGGTACAACAATGGAAGCTCCCTCATCGCATGAGGAGAGCGCATGCCTCTCACACCCCGCTCTAGTATCTTCATTGGCGAGGTGCTTTTTGATGGATTTTCTGGAAAAAAAACCATACAAAACCTATTCAATAAAACTGTACTCTTGAGAGCATTAATGAATTATGCTATTACATTTAACATATTCAATTCTATTGTAAACGCTGGTAAATTCTAAAAGATACGAATATGAAATTTTTTTTTTGATATGATTACCTTTGGTTTTAATTCTGCATATACATGGAACTTTTTTAAATCTCACTATATTAAAAAAGTATCCTTATAAATCGATATGCATGTAAGTCGCAAATCATTAACCTCGAATATAAATCCGGCAGCAAATTGAAAACTATGCGGTCATTAAGGCTTACAAGTATTCAGATCAAACGGAGCATCGACATCTTCGACAACTCGTGAGCGGCAACTTCCTGAAGGTCTTTTTCCACATTTCTAGACCGTATTTAATATCATGCTTATCGAATCAAACTTTTCCACAAAAGATTATCAAAAAGCTCTGAATGTCACTGACAAATATTCTGCAAAAGAATGAACTCCACCATGTTTATTACAGTAGTATTTTCCACTCTTGTTTTTGAATTCTTACTTAGTTCTCTAGATATTTGAGAATTTTTTTTTTGAATTTGCAAAATTTCATCGCGCATAATTTTCAAAAACTCTTGAAGGATGGGAAGCACGTATCGATCGTTATGGACGAGTGTTTTATATGGATCATATTAATAAACGCACCACTTGGAACGCACCTGAATTGCAACAAAATAATAACTACAATGAAATTAGCAAACGGTAGTTTTTATTCACACCTGTATACATTCATACATCTGCTTGTTGTTAACTTTTTATTGCCAGATATAACAGCATGATTGCATTGCAAAATACAATCAAATGAATGCACCGGTGGTAACTTTTGCCAGAGAACCGAAAAGCGGCATGAAATTCTCATGAATTCAGACCGTCAGATTGGTATCCTACAAAATTACTTCCAAGTTTGACGCTTTACATCTTCTAATATAGTCCCGTTCAAAGTTTATTTTATAGTTAATAATTTCTGGTGCATAAAATTCTATAACATGTAAAGTTTTTAAAGCTTCCGGTGTAGTTAGTTGTTTATTTCATCTAGTTGTCATTGCACAATTCTTTGCATTGCATAAATCGTTGTAATTTACAGAATGATACAAGAAAAAGTCTTTTTTTCTATAAGAAAACAAGTTTAATAAAAGGTTGAAATAAAATAGAAAAGCATTTGATGCAACGACTGAGAAAATTCCACCATTTTCATTCCGATATCATCGTGGTAAACCTGTGTGAATTTAATACTTTTATGAATATTGGCTGTAAAGTGGAAAAAAAATTCGATTTAATGAAAGTGCACTTCAAAATCATCGCTGATATGATGAAGAAAGCTGAACAAAGAGGAGGATTGCAAACGCATGATTAGGAAATAATACGAGTTTTAGTGAATTTCAAATGTTCTTATAGAACTTTAAATGTTTTTTTTTTTCGATTTTAGTTATGTATGTGCTCGACGAACAGTTGTTGGAGGACCATCTTGTAGTAGTTCTTCATTGATTTCGGATACGAGCGAAATGGCATCGTTTCCGCCGATCAGATTCTTACAACGTCATGACTTCATCAACCTATTACATTGCAATCAGGTTTATTGAAGTTTAAACTTAAGTTGAATACTTGGGAAAACAAAAACTTACAAAATATATGAAGAATTTTTTACTAGATCAATAGATAAATATGTTTTAGAGGAGTCTATGATGACGGTATATTGAGTAACTTATTGCAGTAATTTACTAGAATTCAAAAAAAAAATTCATCTTTATAACGATCCGCTTATTCGTAAGGAACGAAGAGGTGAGGTTAAAGGTATATTGGAAAAAAGTTCATAGATGCAACGTATAATACGTGGTTCGGCCGCGCATTTTATGCAAATATCTTGGAGAGCGTATATTTTGTCCGCATTTGCATAATTGCCCAATATGAAATCACTTACTTAATCAAGAGCTCAAATTTGGTTACAACTGATTTGCTAGTTGATTTTAATGCGTAAATAGAAATCAAATTGACTATAATATTATACGTAAAGCAAACCCTAAAGTGGAAAAATGGTTATTAACGGGGATTTTCCATGACTTAGAGCCTCAATTGCATCAACGACGGTGTACAAGTGAAACACCTGAATCACCTGAATCAACGACTGCATCAATCAGCAATCACCTGAAATCGCACACGTTGTGCATAAAGTGAATCTCATTGCTATTGGTATCTCTCCTCCTTGGAAGTGGATTTATTGTATTTTCAGGAAGCATTGCAAATGTACAACGATAGTCCCTATTTGAAGCATATAATTCATCGTATACGTAAAGATGCGTCGAAATTCGAACGCTTCAAACATAATCGAGAATTGGTCGATTTTCTCAACTTATTCGCCGATGAAACTCAACCACTTCCAAATGGATGGCAAATAAACGAAAAACTCGACAAACAAGTTCGATTATTTATTGAGTATTATAAATGGCGTTCGCTTATTGCTTATCAAACCTTCTGTGATAGTGCAACCCTCGTGATCGAGTTCTCCTCATTGAAGTTCGAACTTTTAGACTGAACTAGTAAATAGAGAAACCATGTTGAAAATATACTGTCCTACTTGTATGAACCATCAGAAAAAAATATAGACACTACTATTACTGGCATCCAACATTACAAGTAATTTATTTAAAGCGAAATCTGGCTAAAGCTAGGAATACTAGATATGGACGGTAAAAGAGAACACGAAAACAACGCTTATTGGCAGGAATCCTCAACTAGCAACATCAGTATCGTATGTACATTGAGTTTCTCGAGTGAGATATTGCCGAACACATTTATTGGTTTTGTTTATTAGATTTGAATTCATTATGGCTTTTCATTGATATTTTGGTTTTGTCTTATAACTTTTATTTAACAGATTTCGTTGTTTTTTTTTGAGTGAATTTGATTGATTTGAATAGATGGAAATTGTGATTTAGCCATTAGCTGAGTTGCAATATAGAGGATACGATTGAATGTTTCCAGAAAATATTATTATCACAATTTAAGTTGCAGCGGTTGTTTGTGGATCACTTTGGTCGGCAAACAACTCTCATCGATCCTCGTCTTCCTATGCCCATTAAGAGGCGAACTCGTAGTGCACCGCCAATACGTCACAAGGTAATAATTTCGATTCTTTGTTTCTTTGTTACTATGTCCAGCTTTTCTGCTTATTTCTCGTTCCAGAAGTAATAACCATAAAACGGGGCGAAGAAGGAATTTTAAAAATAAATAAGTAAATAAATAATTTAACCAACAAAAATAAATTTATATATATATATATATATATATATATATATATATATATATATATATATATATATATATATATATATATATATATATATATATATATATATATATATATATATATATATATATATAAACGTTTCTTGATAACACAGCAGTACTCAGTGATTTTAACTACTCAATGATTGTCTTATACAAGAAAGTTTCACTCAGCATATTCAGCATTTGTGATTTTAAAGTCGCCTACTAAGTATGGTGATGATTATATGAACCCAGTTAAGCACGACTTCAACGGCAACAATATACTCGATATCGTACATCGAACAGCCGAATTACAAGCGCTTATTGAGATGCGAATGCCCGATATTGCTCCGAAATTGTGCCGAAAACTTCAGATTATAAGGCGACAAGGACAAAGTGCCCTTGCTCGATTCGCAAATGATATTGATTTGATCACTGCCCTCAGGTAGGAGAAATCGCACAAAGAATTAACTAGGGAATTCGAAGGATAATAGGAAGAGAGGAATTTTCATGTAGCAAAAAAAAGGAATATTCCTTCAGAAAGATATAACTAATATCTCTTAGGCGAATATTTATTTAATTATTGCTTGAGGATTAGCAACTGAAAAATTTGCATATTATAATTAATTTTTTCCACTAAATTCGCAATGATCTAAAAATCAATTACTGCTGAAACGAGTCCTCCCTCCATCATCACAAACGGCTAACAAAATAGAAGTTTAACTTGAAATAATTTTTATAGATCCTAGAGGTTTTGCAACAAAATCCGAACATTTCGTTAACCAACAGCTACGCTTATGCAACTCTATAAGAATACAACAAATCGGGCTCCAATGAAAGTATACAATGAGTTGATTTGTTCGTATTTGTTCTTGTTAACAAGTTTTTCACGGGAAATTATTGGCAGGTAATGAAATGAGAACATCTTCTTAAACATACGAAAGAGATTTAATGAAGTAGCTCCTAGACGATTCATCTAATTGCTTTATTTTATAGCGTTTTGGAAACCGAAGTAAATGACAATCAAATAAGTTTCGACGATAAACTTGAGCATTTCTATGCGTCACTTCAAAGGAGTGGCTACGCTCAAGGTCCTAATAAAATAAGGTACCAATTTCATTTTGCAAATAGTCCGATAGCATTAAAATAAACTTGATCCCAACCTATCCATAAAGCATCATCGGTTTTTACCATAATCGTTTTCCAATTCTCTAGGTGCATGAAATTGGCTAGACATACCAAAATGGTCGATTTGAATGACTATACAGTGTGCGGAGGAGGTTAGAGTCGAGCAAGTTAAGCACACAACTTGTACACCGTAAATACTAGTATAGGTAAAGGATTCTATAATGTATCGTGTGGTTATTGCAGGCAGAGAGTGCATATGCTACAAACTGCAATTTGCTTGTAAGGAATGAAAAAATGGAGCGCATATCATAGAAACTGGCATGAAATATGTTTTTGCATCCCACTTTTATCTAACTCACGGTTTAATAATTAATCGACAAAAAAGTGGTATACTCAAAATGAATACCTTTATGTTTTCGTGTAATCTGAACGGCTGTCTAAATTTTCAAGCAAGCCATTCGTTTTTTTGCAACACATTCAGCCAAAATAAAAGCAGTGATCGGTTTGAAACACAAGATTACCTTTTTTTGAAGCAGAATTACCAAGATTACCAACGCAAATATCTTCTTTTCTACCATTGAATATCACTATTTTCTATAAGTATTGATAGAGCAGTAAAAATTACAATTTAGATTATTTTAAGGTATATATTATATCCTTTAAATTTTACAACGCTAATTTAAATGATTCCCAAAATTTGAATAACTGAACGAACGGGAACATACAAACAGACAGGCAAGCCGACACTGCCATAATGCGTATCCGAAAGTCCACAAAAAAGGAGTCTAACAATCGTTGTTGGATGGTTTCTCCCTCCTTGCTCGATCACAATTGTATTTTAGGTTTCGTTTGAGACGTTGTCATCTTCTTAACGATGCATACAATCAAATACTTGCGGCCGATCCTCTTATGCTAAGAAAAGCACGTATATCGGTAACATTTGATGAAGAAGATGGGTAAATATTTGCATAAACTTTATTATGCAAATTTTATTCAAGTATTTCATAGTGATAAATTCAACAGCGTAGATATAAGCGACTCGACTTATCAATTAATCAACTTATGAGTGAGAATAAAATTCAAATTTCTGAAACGAATTTCTTGACTTCGCCAAAAAAAAAAAAATTTTTTTTCCTCGATTCAATATTTCAAAAAGCTTTTAAAAATTTTCAGTTAATTTCGGCTATTTTTACACTGCTGAAATCGTTCAGCCGTAATTTGTTGCTAAATTTTTTTTGCTTCACAAATAACAACGGAAAATCAATTTAGCGGTTTCTAACGATCTTATTGCGCAGAAATATTCAAAAAACATTTCTTAAATATTTTACACTATTTGTAGGAAAATAAAATATCTTTTCTTTTTTTTCGAGCGCTTTTTCTAAGTGAAGGTCTTACCCGAAAAATAAAATGGAAAACTCTTCGAGATGAAATCTAAATTTGAGAATCTTTTCTTTTAGTATTACTACTCTATTCTTTACTAACTAATATTCAGTAATTTATCGAAGACATTGCTAAAGATTTTTCTTGAGTAATTTTCTTACCATTTTGGGCGTCGATTTCGCCTAGTTGAATCGCCTCATGTCCCCTTGTATCAAACTAATATTCTACGGCTATCCCCATGATCATAGAGATAATATATTCGAAAGCAACCTATCTGTTGTATATTAGACTTTTCAAACATTTAGAGGTTTAATTGGAAAATTTTTTGACTATCTCCTTTAATTTTTATTCAATAAATATTTTCGTTTTTTTTTTGTTTCATATTGATCATATTTTCTAAATATAATTTTTGTATACCCAATGAATACTTTCACTTTAGATTGGACTATGGTGGACCATCTCGTGAATTATTCTTCTTACTCTCTAGAGAACTTTTCAATCCTTATTATGGGCTTTTCGAATATTCCGCAAACGATACGTATACAGTTCAAATAAGTCCGATGAGTGTTTTCGTCGATAATCATCTCAAATGGTTAATTACAGATATTTTAAAAGTTTTTATGTGGCTGATAATATGGATAACCAGGTGTAATATTATGGATAGGCAGGTATATTATGACTAACTATTTGATTTTACTGTTATTCCACTTCATGATCTATTCGGTCATTCTTCTTTCTGTACTAATAAGTAGGGTTTAAATTTATTCTGTATATTCTCTTAACTTTTCAGCAAAAATTTTCGTATTGCTAAAATACTCAATGCATTCAAGTGAAGAAGTTTCTTAGACGATACTTATAAAATTTTTGCGGTATCTTTAATCTTTTGAAGGATCTATAGGATATTTTGAGTAAATGCTTTGATAGCATCTATATGAGAGAGAATTTTGAAGGATGCAGCTGTGCGGTCGTGTTCTCGGACTTGCACTTGTTCATCGTTGTCTTATCGATACATTCTTTACACGAGCATTCTATAAACTCCTTCTTGAAGTGTAAGTTCCACTCTTATATTCGCCTAAATAGAAAATATTTTAATAATTGAAAGAAATTTTTACTGATTAAACGAATCGAAATTCTTTTTTTTTTCTATTTTTTTTCCAACTATAAAAAGAAAATAATCATATCGATTGTAAAAAAATGATAAAAATATAAAAATAAAATAAAAACATCAGAAATCGTCAAATCTCTTTTTCGCTCTTCTACTATTCTTTTCATCGTCGTCTTATCTCAGTACAATTTCCCCCCCCCCCCCCCTCCCCCCGTTGAATTTTCAGTTATGAACTTAAATCAATTTTTAAATATTTTTTTCGTGAAAATCAGTTTACAGTTATTTTCTAGTTCGTCGAATTAAAAATAATATTTATTTATTTATTTATAGGCCATTTACGATAAGCGACCTACAATCGATGGATTCTCAATTTCATAATAGTCTATTATGGATAAAAGAAAATGAGATTAGCGCTGATATGGAATTAACATTTAGCACAACTCAGGATATCGGAGGAGAGGTCATAAAATTAATCTTTGTCATAAGATCGGCTCATCTTTTTTTAAATTATAGATTTTAATATAAGATAATATTTAAATGAGTATTTTAATTAAAACAGATTATAAATAATTTCGAAATGAATTGAAAATATTATATTTAGAATTGAAAACATTATAAATATTTGCATAATTCATATGAGTTAATCGATTTGATTACTTGCTTTTGATCAACAATATTATAGTAGAACTAGATCAAGGCATAATTTCAGAAACAATCAATATATGATCCAAATCGATCACCGCAAGAGATCAATTAAAATAACAACTCCGCTCCTGTTTCTTCTTTATTTCATTGTTCAAAAAGCTTTTTTTTAAATCGTCGTTGAGTTATAAGCAAATACTGTAAATTTTTATTTCGAAAGCAATTTATAGATCATCGAAAGAGAGTTGATTCCGAATGGAAAAAGTCAGGTGGTCACCGAAGAGAATAAGGATAGTTTTATAAGTTTAATGGTGAAGTGGAGGATTGAACGCGGTGTCGAAGAGCAATCGAAAGCGCTACTCAAAGGACTTCATGAGGTGTGCTTAGAAGAGAATTTCCAAAAAAAAAGCTGCAAATAATTTGCATTTTTCGGTGAATGCCTATAAAAAATTATAATTGATTGAAACTCAGAAAATGTTTGCAAAACTAGATTTGCAGCTATGCTTTTATATTAGGAAGTTACTCAACAGTTCGCTTCACAGACGTAATTGAATTTCTGGCGCTTAACCTTATCTGTTTAAGGAAGAGTTTTGCCTTTGATAGGCATGCAAGAATCCTACATGCTGATATGGGAACTGAACTTGGGATGTTTAGTTCCCTATCGACCCAAAAACTAACTGACCATCCTTAAAACTGGTTTCACCCTTTATGGAACATCAAATGAATATGTGATTGCGTTTTTTTAAAGGTGATCGAGCCCGAATACCTGCGCGTATTCGATGGAGATCAACTTGAGCTGATCCTTTCGGGAACCGTAGAAATCGATATAGAGGATTGGAGAGAGAATACTGAATATAAAGGAGGCTACTACGCAGAACATGTGTGCATTGAGTGGTTCTGGAATACGGTTTACGCGATGAGCAACGCCGATCGACTCAAATTACTTCAGGTGCATTTCACAAGCCCATTCGTTGCATATTGATTACTACTCCAACATATCGTACACATATTTAGTCGTGAAGTTGATTTTTCTAGAAGGAATCGCTTTTTTCGCACATGCTTCTCTTCGAAATATTTTAGTGACCTCGTCATATCAAGTTCTAGAAATTTTATAGTAAGCACCACTTATTCAGGCGGTCAGTGTTGACCAACGGTCGTTGTGGTGAAATTTATTCACGTGCTTGACCCGTTGAGAAATATTAACCACCTATATAGGCGATTCAATGAGAATTGCTATGGATAAATTCGAACCCATGTATTCGACGGCGAATTGCTCATTAAATACATGCCATCATTCATTCGTTTCGAGTGTTGGTCGGTGATTTACGGACCTATCTTCTAGGACTTCGTATTCATCCACCCTCTGTTTCACATCCTCTTTGATTCTACGTTTAGTGCTAATTTTTATGCAAGCAAACCTGATAGGGCAAGAGTACCATGGATTTCGTTAACAACTACAATAGTGTCCAAAATGCTTCGAATTAAACGACCAACGAAATGAATCCTTCAAAGCGATTTGATTATAAACCTGATATTAAATTCAGTTCGTTACGGGCACATCAAGTATTCCCTATGATGGATTTCGAGCACTACGTGGCTCTAATGGGCCCAAAAAGTTCACTATAGGTAAGCAATTTCAAGTTATTAATTTCGATGTAATCGCTTCTATATAATAGCGCTTTTATGGAGCAAAATTATGCTCAATGTGCCATATTTGACCAACAATCCCACCATAAAAGCTGCACTTCATTACCACAAAAATATTTAAAAAAGGCCAAGCCTATTCTCATTTATGGCTAGGCAAAATTCGTAACTATTACAACGATCAAGTTGAGTAACTTATTTGAAGTGATATTCAGTTAGCACTTAGCATATGCAAATTTTTTTCGCTTCCATTTAATGGGAGTATGAGAGAGGAAATATTGCATTCTACACCTTTCAGCATTACTTAACCAACGAATCGACGAGGCATTTCGAAAATTTTGGTGTATGATAATATGATTGCTTGTTTCGCATCTTAAAAACATTTGTAATTCTATTTGCTGATCTGGTGACTAAATCGATGAAATGTTGTCGAATAGTAAATTCGATTAGTGAAACATTGAAAAACTTGACTAGTTCAGTGATAAGGGAAACATAAAGACGGATAAACCGATCGACAAACACCGACAACTGTCATATAGATTTATCATTTTCATCGAAATGAATTCTCCGACTTTTGGATTTGAAGCATCGGATACCTCAACTTGTGATCGAGGAAACAATTTTTTTTTTCGAAAAAAATAGCCATTCTTTTAATAAAACAAGTTTCTTTTTAGAAAAATGGGGTAGTGAAGATAGCCTACCACGAGCGCATACATGTTTCAATCGACTCGACCTACCACCGTATCCAACTCAACAAAGGCTCAACGCTAAGCTCAGAATTGCCATTAACGAGAGTATCGCTTATGCGATTGAATAGATCACAAAATATGATGACTACAATGAATTTCTTTTTCTTCGCTTAATTATTCTCCATTTACGTGTATACATTTTTAGCAGTAACGGTTTTCATCCATCAAGTAATATTTGTTCGGTGCGATAATGAAGATTAATCTTGAAGAACTCTTGAATGCTCAAGTCAACCGCCATTCAACACTCGATTCGTTGATTACCTATTCCCGTATGAAGTGATTTTGACGTTTTAACAGAAAAAAAAGCTTTTTCGCATACCAACACTGTTAATAACGTTTTGTGCTCACATAAACTGTTGATATTTAAATACCCCGCTGAGGTATTACAATACAAACATGCGTATCATCACATAAATCCACAGATATATTATATTTGCGAAAACTATACGACAAAAATTTCAGCCAATCTCACAGTGTTATGTATGCAACTGAAACAAGCCATACAATCACTCGATCTCCCTCTCTTTTCCCCTTTCCTCCAACTGATTCAGACTAAACGCCTCTCCCTTCGTTGCCGAAGCAATCTGCACGTTCTAATAATCTTTCCTAAACCTTGAAAGCTTTTCGACAAGCTGGGATATACCTTGATGAGGATTCTGCTCAGCAAACTTGCCGAGAATATGCAAGAAAATCATAAACGAACATAATCATAGCTGTCAATATAGACGACAAATGAACCAAAATGCGCAGCATACACAATCAATAAAATAACTAACTCAATCATTGATGCCCTTAGATGTATTAACTATACAACATTAAAAAACTAATCATCACCATCAGCCTTATTTAAATTATAAAATCGACCGCCTTGAATAGAACCCCCTCCCCCATATCCCCTAGACCCCGCGAGCAATAAACGACCATAACAATGAGTTCTTCTGATCCACTCTTCCTCATTCCCTTTTAACTTCGGTAAATATATCCAATCTATTTCCAATGAAAACTCAGTCCATTTCATTTTCAATTCTCTATCATTGTTCATAGATAACGCCGAAAAATATCTACATATTCCGATTCCTACGCATCATGACGAATACGATCTCTTCTTTAGACATTTCACGGGGGGAAAAACAGAGATCTCGAGAGTAACATCGCATATTTTTTTTCCATCGTTGTGACCCTTTAATTAAATATAGTAAAATCCTTAAATATTGTTATATTTGAAATAATAAGCAACACGTTTGGCAATGAATAACACATAGAATCATTAAACGAATAAACTGATTGCTGCTCAAAATTGTGACCTAAAATTGCCGACAAATCTCCTAAAATTGTTTCCATGTACTCACTCCTTGAGAGATTTTAATAAATGAAAAAGAAAATCAACAGCATAACTAGTAATAATCGACACCTCTATGGCATGAAACATTACACGATTTGCAAAATTTGAATACAATTGCCGCAGGGTAGACTAACTCTTACAACCGTCGAACATAAAAAAAAAAACACACAACCACATTCAACCCATTCGATTTAGAGCCTTAACCAAAAAGCTGTTAGACGAACGAGCAACTGTTAAAATTATTCTGCTCAGAAAGCTGTTATTGATTGTAAGAAACATTCGTTTAATGCAACAATGGACCAAGTGATTTTTCCGTCTGCTTAACAGCTCCCAACAAAAAAGCAGGAAAAAAGAAAACGAGAAGGAGGAGGAAGACGAGGGACACAATTAAGTCCTGGTCAAGGTAAGAAGTCGGATTATTAGTCGTCCCCTGCAAATTTTTCACTGATTTTTGCCTATTTCTTGCAACATGAAACAAGTTTCAATTTCAATTCTACACAGTTCATTCCATTCCATTCCACTTATTTCAGTTCAATATGCAGTAGGCAACAAGAAAATCGAACATTTCACAAACACTTAATTCAAGAAATATTTTAGAAAAATCGAGCAACATAATCAATCAAAATCAGAAGTCTCCTTGAGAACGCCGTCGACGAATACTTCGAATGTTTCAACAAACGGTGCCAATGAGGTATGCTTATAATCTGCAAAGTGCTTGTGGTCATCCCAGCCATCTATTCACTCATAAATTCATAGCATTTCGAAAATTATTTCAATATTTCTTTGCAAACACACGGGCGGAAAAAACTTTGGAAAAGAAGGAAGAAGCGACATTTTTTCATTTTCATCCGTCACACTCCCTTCATTCTGACTATTACCCAACAAATTTGAGAGGCGGAAGGGAGGAAGGACATTCTTCCCCGTGGCCGTGCTGTTACTGCTCATACAGGGTGCTCCGTAGTCCAGATGGAAGCATGGCGAAAATAACATCGATATAGTTGCATAAACGACGATTATTAGAACCACTTATTAATTCTGTTCTCATTCGCTCTCTCTTATTGAGAAACTTATATTCAGCATTATTCACTTATTCAGCATCACAGCATTTTAATCAAGTCATGATTGAATTAGCGAGATATGCTGTCTAATATCTAATTTACATATATGGATTGGCAGCAGACACATCTGACATAGGAAGATGAAAAGCTTACCGAGTGTTTTCCGATTATCATTCTGTTTCTCATCACGTTCCACTTTCGATAATTCGCTCAGCAAACGACTGCAATCAAAACAATTCCTTGAATAATCTCAAAATCCCGAGATAGATGCTGCTTTCGCCAACAATATTTGAATTCTCCACATATCATAAACTATTATTACACTTAAATAGTTGAAAATCAACTAACTCCAAAACATTAAAATATTTTCACCCCACCCAAATCCTCCATAAAAAGACACTCACATTTCTCCTCATAAGCCCCTTAAATACCTCTCCACTTTGAAACACGGTGATCTTCAAAAACCGAACAACAAGAGAAGATAAAACCACGCTCATGTAAATATATCACCGCTCCCCTCATCCAAAAATTCCGGGTATGCTAGCCAATAAAACAACGTGCAAACATCAGAACATACTCGATACGAGGCAAAGTATCTGGGTTGAGATGTGCCACCTGTCCAGGGGTTATAGGTACAGCAATTCGTCCTGTTTTCGGATGAACACAAAATGGACTCTTCAACAGATGGTTCGTTGAAGTCGAAACGTTCACATCGAGACGAGGATATGCATGTTGGAGCACGAAACCACGGAAATAATTCATTGCCTCTTTACTAGCTGCCTGCAAATAACTATCTTAAGGCATCTCATCGAACTGAACTCGTAATGCATCCGGAAGTCAGTGTCAAGCTCGAGTTGATAAGAAACATATCAAAAAGCTCAGCGGTGGTCTAAGAAGACTTCCCATCCGAGTGGCAAAAGATCCTTGAATCCATGGAATAAGAGGAGGTTGAAGGTAATTCGATATGAATAAGTCTTCGATTCGTCAAGTATCACGAAGAAAGCCAGAACCACTTGGTGCGATGTACGCTTTTATAACTACACTCATCACACCGATCAGTTCCCATAAATGCTCAAAAAATATGAATTTTATGGGCAATAAGCACTAACGCCTTAACTCACCTGATCGCTCGTAGAGACCCATGAACCGTTCGTTTGTTCCCCTTACCTCAATACAAGATGTACTCGCCTAATATAAACTACAAACTCTTTACGCGCCTTCAAGTAATGACACCCTCTCCCCTCAAGCTGATAGACCATCCCCTGCCGTGGTGCAGATTAGGCTCAACAAACTTTAATGATTCTCGAATCGAAATTGAATATATATAAACGTGAGAAATTTTGGTAAATCTGTTATTAATGGAGGTGAGCACGATACCTCAAGGAGTTCAAAAAAACCCGCACAAACCTGGCACAATTCTAAGCCGGTTTCTGCCATTTCTTTGCGCTTTATTTCATCCAGCTTTATTCTTAACGCATGCCATCGTTGCTCCGTCGACTCAACACTATAAAACACATTTTTCAAACGTCAAAACACCCCAGAAAGTAAGTAATTACTCCGTGTTAACAGATTCTTTAGCCTTCTTTCGCTTCTGTTATAGGTGAATAAAAATAAGCTTAAATGCTATAAAATGGCAAACTATTATGTCCAAAAATGCCGAAATTGAAAAATAAATCATCAAACGTGCAGCGGTCATCAAACGACAACTCGTGACTTCGCAAATGACTAAAAACGGCCAGTGAATGAATTCTGAACTAACAGAAGAAAAGCCAGAGAAGAACGTTTTCCTCTCTTCAATCACATCACAACCATATCCTACCAAAATGATGAACTTGCTTCAAAAATGAAATCCCCAATATACTATACTCGATGGGAACTGCAACCGCGTTCTTTCTCAATCCAATAATAACGGTCATAACCTTCTAGTGGCAATAGAAGAAGCGAAAATATAAGAATTACATAGGAAAGATGGGTAATACACAACGGCGTAGAAAGAAATACAAGAAAATGCGGCCGCCTATATGGCTATGTTATGACCATCCAGGAAGTCCATATTTTAAAAAAATGCCATTCATCCTCCAAAAATTTTCAACAACAAAATAAGCTTTAAAAAGCGCAAAATGAGCACGTAACTAACCTCAAAACATCATTGACGATAGAGTTCAATTCGTTTCTCACACTAACATCAGTGCAGCCTTCAAGCAACGATGAGAATCCTTGTTGATCACTCAGCCATCCTTGTTCAATTACCATGCGATCGAATTCCCCACTGAAATCGTCGACTTTTTTGAATATTGCTGCTAAACCCTGAGAGACTGGACATAGTTTCTAAAATAAACCGGCCACTCATCAATACTCTTGGCTTGTCCAAACTTATTAATTCTTTATATAGGTTGTTTCCGCACATTACTGAATGTCGACAAAATCTCAGCTTCCTCCCTTCCCACGTATATGACTTCACATGTTCGAAGAGATCAATTCACTGTGGCATCACACTATAGTGATGACTTTGTCGAATTTTCACCGCTGTTTTGTGTTCACCTGTAATAATATGCACAAGGAAGGCGAGAAATCGAGAAATCAACGCGCTACAAAGCATCATGTGTCATCCCTACGATAACGAAGCTACCAGGAACACAATTCAAGAGCTTTCCACGGCTAACTCAGCTAAGGATAACATTCATTAAGAAAGCCTGCCTTATAAATGCCCTCCACCTCAATCCCAATCACATGCTGCGCTACCGTGAAATGTTTTAATGAGCAAATGAAAAAAGTCACCTTTCCATGATGAGCTGATAAGCATCGGTGATCATCGGATGCATGTAACCCCTTTTTGAAGCGACGCTCACCACCTTCGCATCACCCTTGAATATTGGCTAACATTCATTCCGGCAAACAATTTCGCAAATTTTGCAGGGTGAGACAATAAATGCCGATGGACCACAGATTTTCACATTTTGACGCCCATAGAGACCGGAAAATTGACTAAGAATGCGATCGAAAAGTCCTGATACCGCACTTACAGTGACTGATCACGAACCTGAGGCAGTAAATATTACACCAATGTTCTAGCCAAGAAAAGGCGGATAAGTTTCATTTCTGGCTTCCTCTCTCCATCTGATAGGATCATCCTAAATTTTAGTTCACAAAGAGATCTCTACACAACTCAATCTGGGTCGAACAATCTCTGCTCGCTTAGAATCACCAGTTTGCCTAAATAAAGCCGTCTTATCCAACAAAGTGAACAAAAATAACACGATGAAAGCGAACAAAGAGTAGATGACAGAAATTTGAAAGCAAAAACTGTGGAAAAATGGAAAAAAAAATTATTAGCCTGTAATAGGCGACTCCGGAATAAACTCCTTTACGGATTCATCTGCACAATTAATTTGAACTCTTCCGACCGCAAGACACATTTCAGCGCTTTGTAATATGCGACCACCTAGTCTAATCTGAATAAACTATGCTTGATGAATTCCTGAAGGAACCTGATTCTTGATTCACCGTCCGCCATTGCCGCTAGCAGATTATTAAATTCCCCTCATAGACCTGAATATTTTACGGCACAATAACCACAAAAGCCAGCTATTCGCTGCACCGGATACTCACGTTATGGTAAATGTACCATCAAAATGTACTATACTTCTAAGGGAAAGGTGAAAACTGAAGGAAAATATTGCAGTCAAATTTCTTCAGCCGACTATAAATAAATTATGTGGCAAAAAAGGCAGCAATTCAACATTTTAAGAGCTGCCATAAATTATTTACTTTTATCATATCTCAAGAATAAATAATCAATAAAGCAAATGGCAAAAAAGTACGTCAGAAATACAATCGAAACGAATCCTCGAATTACTTATAAATTTTTAAATAATTTAACACGTCATTAATTCGTGAAAAAATCAACTCACTGATATTAAAGACAAATATTCAGCTACCGCTGAGCGACCCATGCTGGTCAGTTTGCGCGCCACCGAATCCGCTACCCAGCAATGCACTCCTCGACGACCCGAAAAAACCCAAAGACGGTGCTCGAAGCCAAAATCTTCTTCAAAAAAGAAAAGTCATCGAAATTTACATGCAATTTTATTATAAATGGAATGAAAAGCGAAGAGCTGAACACTTGCAAAGATACGAGGCCGGTTTTAGACTAGTTCATGTGGTGTCATCACCAACATGCACTACAAACAGAGCATCAGAATTAACTCAATGCATAAAATCAATTCATTATATGGAACCAATTTGTCATATGGAATTAACTTGTAACACGAAATTAATTCATTGTATAAAAAAAGATCAAAGAATCATAAAATTCGCAAAACGCTTAAACATTTTCATTTCATAAAATTCGTTTGATAAGAGTTCGCATCGTGACCGATAGCCCGAGACTTTTACTTAAGAAAGTAAAAACCTTTGGTAAACCTTTTCCTCTCCAATCTAAAAACTGAGCAATCTAATAGCATTGATCTCACTGAAATCAAATATTGAATTAAAACTTCAATAAAAGACCCCCCCCCCCGGCAAATTATTAAATCTTGCAAAAATTCGAAATTCTCTCGAAATAAAAAATAGAAATCTAAATTACCTTTCAAAATATTATCCAATACCTTTATAGCGATCGTAATCCACCTCCAACATTTACGACATAAATTCGCTTCTCTACAAATGACATAAATTTTACTTTAAAAGAAACTTTCGCCTTAGCAATTAAATGCATTAAACATCAACCATCTATATATATATGCCCATTCTTTCCTCATAAAGCTTAGAATAAAACAGCAAATATAAATTTATTAATCTTCAATCATTCTATAAAAATATCTCAAATAATTTTGCTGAAAATATCATTAATAACTCATCAAAAAAAAAATCGTCAAACACAAAATGAGATAAACTTTCACGCATACAATCAGCTATACTTCCATAATATAGTGAGATTACAGCTGGTAAGAGCTTCATAAGCGTAATATACATTCAGCTCAAGATAGCTTACAAATGTGTGTCTAATAGTGGCGAACAAATGAATAAATTGCGTTCGTAGGTGTCGCGAACTCCGGGAGCATGAAGCCGTAGCATTAGCTCCGAAGACGCTTTGTCTGAGGCACCTGAGTTCCAGTGCCTTTCATCAATCATTCGGACAGCCTACTTCTAGAAGCGCAGAAGTTTGGTATTCCAAATGCGCTCTTTTTTTACCGTCCTCCATAACCGAGAAAGTAACACACATTCTCAGTAGACTTACATGCATCAGTCAAATCCACTTCTTTCTGATACACACTCCAACCGGCATAGTACATTCTCAGGTGCAGTATTTTCCTTTCGAAATTAAGTTGTTTAAAATAAAATAAAAAGAAACATACGAGCAACATTTTCGAATTTCATTGTAGTCTGTGAGGTCGATATCAAAGACCAACTCACGCTCGAGAGCACGGAAATCGCCGAATTTTTTGTTATCCTTTGGCTGAAAATTAAAACATTTGCTGATTTCAAAGCTGCAAACCCTATTAAGTGCTGTAAAACTTTATTTTAATGATTAAAATATCGACGATTATCAGTGAGTAAAATGATTAAAGAAGCAAAGAAAAAAAGAAAGTAATCCAGGTTAATGAAATTACCTGGTGACTATAAACGGCTCCAATATCGAGCTTATGTGGACTCGTTTTGCATAGTTCCTTCTCGAATTCAACAGCGTCATTGAACGAACGATAACGTAGATGTACATCACCTTCGAGAATGAAAGCGAATTCTCTCCTCGCAAAATAAGACGAAGCTTCTTAAACGAAATTTAAAAAAAATAAAGTTCAAGGAATCGAAATATTTACCTCCACGATAGAAAAATGGTGGAAAATCAACCACTTCCGCAATAGGCGAAAAAAAGACCTGTACAAGAATCCCAAATTGAAGAAAGGTGTGTATACTTCCCTAGTGACAATAGCAAAGGTGTTTGATCAATTTCTCCATTACCCAAAGTTATGGCAATAAATTCACTCCCAAACTATCCAGCTTGGTGGCAAAAAAAACCTTTCATAATCGTCTTCAACCACTCAACAGACGCCATCTTGATGTATTTGCACCGTCCTACCTCTCGCCTCATTCGCGATCGTATCATGACCCCTCCTATCCATCCGAGTCTCTTCAATTTGTGACAATGCCGAAAGCTTTCCGATTATTCAATTAGAACATCTAGCACAAAAACATCACTTACTTTCGCCATAGGAGAGCCACTTACAGAACGGTTTGAACGGAAATAATCGTCGATAGTATTCCGGAAGATAACGCGCCAACATTGAAGGATCGTAACTCATTGTCTCTTTCGTTCCGAGTTCCGGCATTCCTCTCTGTTAGTAAACGGTGAGCAACTCAACCGAGGATTCTTCCCTGAAATATTTGCAGCTAAATGCGTTAAAATTTAAATTTATGCTGCTTTAGCATAATGATCCTCTTGTCATTAATGGCAAAATGGAAGGAGAAAGGTGGGATATGAGCAACGATGGTCTTGACCACCTTACACCTCGTCCCCCTCAGATGGGCCAATTTAGAAAACACCACCACCATAGTAGAAATAAGAAAATTATTCAGCAAACCCTCATTGAATTCAAGAATCTGTGAATGCCGATATGCTTCGTGATATGCGATATTTTATATTCCGCGTTATTTATAAATAACAGCAAAAAAAAAACAACAACAATAAACACCTTCACACGATTAACAACGAAATGAGGAAAATGTAGTGTCTAAAAGACGGATTGAATTCAAATTTCCCGCCAAAGCATTGAATGTAAGTGTTCAAAAAGCGTTGACTATTGCAGCACAAAAATCACTCAATTGCATAAATGCAAAATAAATGGTGTAGACGCGAGACAACATTTATCGGAAGTATTTTGTATCCTAAACGATGGGTGTGGGTGGACTTTTAAGGTGAGCCAATCAAAGTTTGCAGGTGTTGTAATCTGATGATTGTCTTTGCACAAAAGGACGCTTTGGTAAACTTGGAAAGGCTGGAAGATCCCAAAAAAGCTTGAAAAAAACGTTTGAGAGGTAAATTCGCCTTTTTCTTACCTCTTGCAAAAATGCGATTGTACTGATCTAAATTTATTGCACTAAAATTGCACCATTTGCATAGAGGAGTTTTTCGAGGACTGAAATCGAACTCCGCAAAAACATCGAAATTTAGGGATTCAGAATCCTGATCTAGCTCCAACTTAATCTTTAGACTCAGAGATTTAGTCCCCAAAATTTTAGGACGACCCAGAATCCCCGAACCGCAATTCTGACAGGATCATGCTTACGTTAACGTTCGCTATTTCATTAATATTTGACACTACCGTTGATATTCCAATATTTTTTTGGTCCTTAAAGAGCAAACTTTAACGCATAATAAAAATTGCGTTGAGCTTCACCTTTCCCAGTGATCTACCCGGGTAATTGTTCACCGACTAAGAGCAACAAATTGCCTTCCGCTATCTCTAATGTTCCCCTCATACACCCCCTTCGATCATAATTGATTTACGGGAAAAATCACCTCACCTATTCTGTCAGCGAATTCATCTAAACCCTACCTGAGAGCAACAGGTACCTTTTGCCTTTAAAACGAATATTTCATCAATTATGACTGCTATGGTACCCATCAAGTGTGTAGCTTGAAACATCCTTTCCCTTCCATAAGTAAATATTGAATGCATTATTACCGCAGAGAGGTATAACCTTCTTTGCATACCTATAACTTACCTTGAATAATAAAATATTAATTATTTTTCTTGTATGCCAACCAATAATTCAACACATGAAGGAACCTATAAAAAAGTTGAAGATTTATGGAAAAATACTTCGCGAAGAAAAAACGAAGGGAAAAGCATTTTTATTGGAAGACACATTAAAAAAAAATCGCTCGCAACACTTCAAACTTTCAACATTTCATCTCGTTACATAAGAATGAGCGTTTTAATCGAATAATTTTCAAAGAATTTTAAAATTTTAGTGCAATAAACTTAGATTAATATTTTCCATCCTAAATGTGGGTAAATACTTTCGAAAAGATGCCAAATTTTTGAGTCTTCCAACATATTTCATTACTGATTGATATACTATTTTCACAATAAACATAAATACAATAGCATGCAAATAGAGCAGTGAGTAAGTGAAACTATGAGCGACAAAAAACGTCAAAATTGAGGCACGAGCTTTTTCTTGAATTACAATTCGAGATGAGAAAATCCCACCTTAAATGCCTTTCTCACAAAGATATCGCCAAAGCTTTATCCAACCTCTAAACTTCTATCCCTCTTCTTACCCACCATTACATCCAAACTCTTGCTCTTTAAAATTACACGCAAATCATTCACATTCCATCTCGGGAACATTTGTAATCGCATCGTTGTTTGCAATGCCGTCCTTTACCTTACTCCTGGAAATAAACCAAATTACAGAGAATAATATTAACGTTCATAAAGCATCAGTAGAATAGTATTTCAAAAAATGAGGGGAAACGATATCAATTACAGGTTGTTTAAACACCTGTGCATCTATTTGTAGCGAAACACACCCGCACCTTAGTCACACATTAACGATTAAGACTATCTCGCTGTTCACACTAACTCGCAGACACAACTTTACACAAAGACAGAAAATGAAACTGACCTCCCTCCCCCCCCCCCCCCCAATTCCCATCACCATCAGATCCCTTTCATTTCCCAGTGAGATTCTACCCATTGGCAATTTCATCCCCTAACCAAGAACTACTTCCCTTAAGGATACATATTGGGCACAGGGTAATAAGAAAGTGCTTTCTTCGAATATGAAATGACTAGCCATTCCTCATAATTTCCTTGTGAGCGCATTGAATTACTTAAATTGCCGTTTTCATTAGTCAATTCATTCCAACTTCTCGCCGTCAAAACCTTCCTCGCGTCGAATGGAACGTACTGAAAGATTTATCACTGAGGTTGTAAGTTTGCATAAAATTCAGTCAAACGTGGTATTATTTAATCTTCACTGACATACACCACAAACCTGCATCAACTTTGTTAGATACAGGCCCAACCATAAAATAAATTATCAGTTCATGCCAAAATCAATTAAGTGAATACGAATAAATATGGCAACATCTTGATCGATAAAACAGAAGAGTAATAACACCTACGCCTACAGGTGTAAATAATATGCAGAACAAAACAGTAGTTAGCTCGCATATTAAGCAATTTTGCAATTTTTTGCCAATAGCCGGTCCTATTGTCAAGCCTAGCAACCAACACGTGTGATCACGACCTCGTAGGGGGTAATGACAGGAAGGAGACAGAAAGAACTGCAGAATCCCCCATCTATAAAATAAAACATATATACGATTGATGGTACTCCTCCGTTCTCGAAGCCTTTTCTTAAAGGTAATCAAACTGCTCACTAAAGTTCGATGAAACTTGCCAACAAAAATCTTTTGCATTCATTAATGCTAGCAATAAATTGCCTTGACCAATGGTCACTCCATGCAGTGGCGTGACCGATATCGAAAATAATCACATGAAAAGACTTATTCGAACATGCCTTAACTGTTCCAAAACTAAGGCAACAACTTATGAAAGTTTAACAAATTCAAACAAGAATGCCTTAATTGTATTGCTTCTCGAATCCATCGCAACGACCACCTTCTTCCTTCGAAGGTTCAACAAATCCGACAATCTGCAGTCATTACACATTCGTACAAAACGCCGACGAAATAAAAAACTATGAGGAAGATAGTAAACGGGAAGGAGGGAAGCGACACCCGGTAGCAAATCGCTTGAATGAATTAACCAAGGAAATGGATCGCAAGGAAGAGGAAACTAGATGGGAAAGCAAAGATGCCCACAATACAGTACGCTCTACACGTTCCAAAAAGCTATTTAACAATCGCGACTGTTTAAATAATAAGAAGTTATATATATATATATATATATATATATATATATATATATATATATATATATATATATATATATAGAAGACCGATATTACCGAAAAAATAGACTGCTTGCGAACAATGCTCACCTCAAACTAACTGAGGGACACTTATGAATCAAACGCGGTCATAGCTCGAGAATACGTCCGTTTTAGACATAACTGCGGCCGCAATCCCGAAAGCTCATTGTTCCGCCTTTCATCCTCTTCCCCGACTACGCCTCCCCTCTTACATCCATCGCCTCGTTTTTAACTAGTTCATTAATTCTTCAATAATCTGCCTAACATAGAAAAGCAAAGAAATATAATAGAAAAAAATTAATTAAAACAAGGAATAGTTTTATTTCATTATCCCACATCGTGGTCTTTACGTCTTCTAGCCGTCATTCTCTCACGATAATCAAAAAATCCACCTTTTTTTCCTCGCAAATGCCGTGCTGAACAATAACATATAGTAGTTATTTTCTAGTTCTTCCAGTGGCATTTTTCGGGTCTCTATCGCTTCGTTTAGTTCTGAAAGGAAAAATATATATTTTATATGGGATATGAATGAAACATTTGAGAACGAAAAGATTCCACGTCCTTTACTGTGGATTTCTAGCCACAAATCACTCCTAGTGCAACGTTGTCGCAGAATCTGGCTACAGTTTATGACGACCGCTCCTCTTCCATTCGAGAGGAAGTGGAAGCATGGTCTATAGCCGCACACATCCAGACACGCTCTTCGAATGAACATTTAAACTTTGTAGACGCTGCCGCAATAATGCAGAAATTAAGCACTCCCTCAGAAGAACTGCACTTCACTAAGAAACAATTCAGTGCGACGAGTGGAAGCAAGTGAATAGAATTATGGGAGAGGGGAAAAACTGTGCCTTCGAGACAATCAACAGCCAATCCAGATGCAACTTATTAGTGATATATGAACCGAACCTCTATCAATCCTGTTTAGATCTTTTAATTCACCACTGACAGCCTCCATTTCGCTATGCGTTCGGTTGATTTTCCGTTTTAGCGATGTGTTCTCCTCTTTGAAGCGTGACTCTTCCGCTTGTGATTCACGAATCGCCACATCTTTCTCTAAAATGAATTACACTATAATCACTGACTGCTACCTCTAATCGTAAAGATCACCTGATTCCAAACGTCATCCTTAATTCGGATTTTATACGAAGTTCGAGCACTCTCTAATAAGTACCTTTATCCTACGTCTGTACACCTGTGATATTTGCAATTTCCGTCTAAGATGCTCGTTTAATGCCAACCACAGTTTAACCTTCAATCTTGCAATGCCACACAAATCTCACAACTCTAGTAATGGGCACTTCAAAACTTACCTAATTTGGATGAACTTAATATATTCGCTCTACCTACAGAATTCTAGGTCATGTTTGCGCCTCTAAAACTTTCATGAGCATGCCCACGTTCAACGTTTTCAAATCAAAAGTCGTAGTGATAGAGCGAAAAAAGGTACTTAGATGCTTTTTTGAATTCTCCGAACTCTATAGGTTAACTAATTTAATGAAGTATTTCCACCATAAACGATCGGCTACCCGTCACTATGCACCTATATAATTATCGCATAGATTAAATAGATTATAGATCGAAAATTTATATTATGATTATGATTAATTAATTCAACTATATTTAAAAACAATAAAACATCACGAACTTTACAAAAGAGATTAAAACCTTATCAGCGGATTTATAAGCAAAACAAAAATAAACAAAACATATCCATGATCTCATCATCTTCCACTGCTCTCGAAAATAAACTCATACTACTTTATAATTATAAGCAGTAATTTCACCTAAATCTCACCTATCATCAAAAGAGAAAAGAAAAAAATTCATATGAGGTAAAATAAATACGTTCATGGGCACCATGAAACAATTATATCAATGAATAAAAAATGGAAAAATATAAAGAAGTTTCTAAAATTTGCAATAAAAATTCGCCTTACAATTTCGTTGCATATTTTTATCCTTGTCTATAAATTAAACGACTAGTTTTTATTTAAATTTATTGCACTCGTGTAAATCAAAAAAAAGAGCTGTAATTTTGAGTAATTTAATTCATCATAAATAAAAAAAAGAAAATTACCTACTACTCTGCAACTTTCCTCTTCTTTCCCTCTATCTGTCAACAAACCTCCCTTCCCCTCATTCCTTGAAACAAAGTGGACTAACCTCGTAAGTCGCTAGACATTTTGCGCGAACATTTCCTCATCACCTTACAAATTTCTTTGTAATCTCTTAGAGATCGAGGCCATTCAACGCCCTGAAAAGCAACTTTTTTAAAGCATTATTCACGATAGAAGTTCTAATGACTTTTTTTATTTTTATTCATCCTATGCAGCTTTTTTTAAAGTATTAATTATCTCTCAATCTTTTTAAAACTTATTTTGCGATCATTTTTTCACACCATTCACCTCATACAATCATCTCCTACTCATAAGCGGAAACATACAACCTGAGCTGAAATGAAGGTTTTTATTCAGGTGAATCTCAGGTGAAACACCTGAAGATTGAAATAATTAAGCATACCGCACGAAGAAAGAAAGCATATTCAACTGAAACAATTTTCTATCATGTTTTATGAATTACAGCAACGAATATAAGCCAAGAAAAGATAGACTAATAGTAACATAATGAAGTAGTTCCGTCTAATATTTGCTAGGCAAGGTAAAAATCTTTCTCGGACTATTATTACACCTTTATTGCTATGTGTTACCCGCTTCCAGGATTGATTAATAAAGTGTAATGCATCCCTGATAAGCGTTTATCAAACTCATATATCATCATATCCGCGATAATCCTTTTAAGGCCTCTACGAGGAAAAAAAAACATTGTCGAGGATTATAAAGAGACAAGCTGCTATGAAAATATAACAGACGCTTCATTCACAAGCAATGGCACGGTGCATAAAGTTTCACTTCACCACTATTCTCTCCTATACAAAAGGTCTGCTATTTAAAAATCACTTCCCCTTTGATTATAGCTTGCTTAGAAAAGTCAACAAAATGGAATCTCTTTTTCGACGCCAATCCTCCCCCCCCCCCCCCAACCTCACCCCACGTATGTGATCCAATAAATGCTTGAATCCTCCTTAATTAATAAAACGCAGCAGAAAATCTCATATATTTATTACGGAATATATTTGCTGATTATTTCTCATTGAGTGTATACCTCTTTCTATAAACATTGAAAAATTATAACACCACTCTGACCCTCTTTTTTATATTTTCCCCGAAGAAGAGAGGAAATTCCAAGTTCTCTGCATTTTCGTTAAAAGTTTTCCTTAGAAATCGTCGAAGAGCCTAGAAATTCTAAATACTATAAACAACTTTCCACAATAAAAAAAAGTTCGTTTGAAAGAAATAAATGAAAAATATTTCTAATTAATTCGACTCATAGAAAATTCAGAACGATTTAAAAAAAAAAAAAACAAAAAACAGCAATCGAAACAATTCGGCGCATCTGTCAGATCGGTAGCGTATGGAGCAACAGTGATAAAATTTTGCCTAGAACAGATATAAGATTTGATTTTTATAACTAAGCATATGTTGGTCGCTGCAAAAAAGTTAATATAAAGCTTAGAAAATCTAAAACGTTTAATTTTATTCTCATTTAAGTTTAGAAAATAAACGTTACAATAAAACAGTTAAGTTTTGATATCGGAACTCAATTTATGCAAATGAATTAATGAACTTGTTCCTTATTAATACCGTTACAATTACCAACGATATCAGCGCTAGAGAATATTTTCTTGACTAAAATTGTTATTAAGAGGAATTGCTTCTGAGCAATTAAATATGCAAATGAGGTAATTTACATACTGCTGTTCGTTGTGTAATATCCGAGAGATCAGCGCTATCGAACTCATCGATGAGACCTAATACTTCCTCGAAAGGATCGTCGATACTCCCACCGCCGCCGCCGCCGCCATACGTCATTTCACTAACTCTTCAGTGATTCACGTCTTCTAAAGTTTAGTGACAACATTTCTATTATTGAAAGCGAAGAAAGCAATAAACGGCTTTAAAAAATATTCGAAGGAAAATGAGAAGGTTATTGAGCACTTCCCTTCCTCTTTTTTCATCCTTCACCGCCCTTTCCTTCCATCCTTTCATCCTTCACCTTTATGAGTTTCCCAATAACAGAGTAAGGAGGTCAACAATAAGTAGAAGTAATAAGGAAATGTTTTTTTTTAATCAGCAGGTAGTATATTACAGGTATTTCACAGAAGAATAGATGGATGTTGTTACTCACGTAGTATTTGGATGAAAGCATTGTGGTTTTAAAATCATATATAAAACCACAGCTATAATGATTGTATGCAAATCATCAGCAAAACGTAATAACAAGGATTGTAAGAGGGATTTTATGGCACTATTCAAAGAAAGAATACTGCATTGTTTTTTCCGGAATTTTTTGGACGTTTAAAAGTCATCCTTGTGCCGGTTGGCACCGGTTACAATTGGTGAAGAGGATTGCGACCGGTTGTGATTTAACCGAAATCCATCTTGATAACGTTGCTATCTACCATTACCACAGAGGAAAATCTAAAGTTTGTGCGGGATGACGAGTAATTAAACCGGAATAGTCAACCGTCATTTAGGGGATTAAGAAGCGTTAAACTATCATAATATAGACGCATTCGCATGGTCGGAAACACAGGGCAAAAAAAAAAATTTAAAACAAATAAAAAAAATTTTGCTACAAGCTAGGTAAGACGATAAACAGCAATAATAATTCTACAATAAAAAACACAGAATTTAGTAAAGTAATGGTTGAAAAGTATGAATAAATATAAACATCACACGGTAATAATCAAAGATAAAAAGAATAACGCCTAATAAATTGAAGCAAATCTCGACGTTTCAGGTAAAAAAAAAAACTCACCAACACAATGCTTCTCACTTAAAACCGGAAGTGAAAACAAATTTGACGACTCCCTAAACGATCGAAAATAATTCGTTCTCGAAAGGCAGCTTAAATCAATAAGAAGATGAGCCGAATATATGTAATATGCAAATTAACCGCCAATTCAAGCTTGCAAATCTTTTCAAAAATTTTTGAGCCTTAATCAGGGAATTTAAATTTGCTCGATATCGATCTTTCGTTGTGAGCTACAATGATTGATTTTTTTTTTCTTCACAGATCACATTTTATTCTATTATTTCGATGAAGTATTGTGGATTCTATAAAGAATGTTATGTGTATATTTCACATTTTCGCAATGAACTTGCTCAAATATAACCGAATTCCATTCAATTCGGTTACCTGTGCATGAGTGAAATTAAAGGTGTATCCATGAACAGGTATATCCATAAAACTACAATACCTGTTCAAAATTATGAAACCTGAAATTGTTTCCCGTTAGCAATTACAATCATCGGGTGGTCATATGGTTTAGGCGATCCACCTCCATCGATGACAACAGCAAAAACGTCTTTACTTTGCAATCGAGAAAACATCGAACATGCGTTCGACAAAATAAATGTGCAAAAAGAACAATAAAAAAGAAGAAAGAATATCAGGGATCATTATAAACGCAGATATTCGGGAATGCAGATATGAATATGCGCTATGAAATATGTGCCAAATAAGGCAGGTAAAATTATAGTCGAAAGCGACGAGCAGGGAATATCGCAGTCAGATTGCACTGCTCTAAGCACCACTTAAACACACAAGTTACAGGCCATAACCAGATGATATGGCGAGGAATTTCAAATGGGAACAACACGGAAACAAATGAATTGAGTATTTCAGTTCGATTCCCTAACTTTCTTTCAATTTGAAGGGGATGTAACATTGAGCGTATTGTAAATTTTATGAAGGAGGAAATACTCTTAAGTGGAATCGTTGAAAAATCTTTCACAATCTTGAAGCATCATCGTAAATCGAACTGGGCCCCTCTAATATCACAAAGGTTTTAAATCAAAAATAAATATTCGCTATTCATAATTAGGCTGGAAAGGTCTACGAAATGCTTTTCTCAATGAAACACAGTTGAAATTTTTCAATTATATCGATATTCTTTTTCGCAAGCCGCAATCAGACTTGAGTACGACTTTCCAAAATGGAACGACTATTACCGACGAAATATTTTTAATAATTCTCCGCACAAGTGTATTGCAAGGTGGGAGAATATAATCTGCAATTTGAGTATCTCTCCGTGAAATTTCTGCGCACTGACTATGCCAGCTAAGGTAGGCGGTCGAATAGACACCGAAATCCTTCATTACAACTTCTGCACGAAGATCCAGACCATATAAAGCACGTATCCATAAACTATAGCACATATTCAAAATCACCAAATTTGAAACGGCCCAGAAGTATTCCATGCTTTTGTTCAGAATTATTCCATGACAATAATAATTAATATTCACGGTGTTTTTTTTTTCAGGTAAGAGGAAATTTTTGATACCGTTGTTGAACGATGGGAATGTTGTTGACAGCAAACTCCAACTGTGACAATATGAACGATATTCCTTAGTCACTAAACCTCGGATATGTCCGAGAGGTCAGGTAAGCCAGGATCCACGAGAACATGAGAATCCACCAACGTTCAGTGATGGAACGGCCGAGCAATAAAGTTGCTTGTGTAACAACTCCAGTTTTGATGAGTCGACGTCGAGTGAATTCGATTTATTGACGGCTACCTCTATTTATTGATAGATGGTGTGACACCTTCGATAGGAAACGTTGGCGGATCATCGTGGAAGCAATCAGGTTTAAATATTGCTCATAGGTAAATGCACAGATATTGACGAAAAAAAACTCTCAACGTGATATTTTCGAGCTCAGTGCATTACTCTCAAAATTCACTTCGGAATTTACTTGTATTTGCATACGTCATGATAACGCATTTTCACGGAAGTGTTTACTCTAACTCATGCATTCTCCACTTCGTCATTGAATAGAAGCCGAGAGACGTTTGGAATTTCAGCACGTTGCAAAATTTAAGCGTTTTGCAAATATCTTTCAAACTTGCAACCGTAAAGCGCATTATTGCCAGCTGTCTTTTGTGTGTTTTTAGTCTGATTCTGTGTGAATTTGAATATTGCAACAACTGAGGCTAAAACTATGCAATTTGACAGGTATGATCACACTGCAGATTAATTTTCCGTGCCAGCCTTTAAGTAGGTCCGACAACGTAAAAATAGCTATTAAAGCTCAGAAATTTGGTGACTTTGGTGCCACCTGTACCTGCCTCGGTTATAATCACACATTTTCGTTTGATGATTAAATAAGTCCAGAAATTTGCAGACCTTCTGTGGGTAAGTCGGACCACATTTTACGTCCGGCTGAGCCGAAAGAACGAATCTTTTGAAGGTGCCTCCAAGTGATAGGTTCGTATCATATCAGCGCGTTTTGAAAGCTTCTTTTTCTGCATAAGCCGCATTTCCTGACATCAATTTTTCATATATATATATATATATATATATATATATATATATATATATATATATATATATATATATATATATATATATATATATATATATATATATATATATATATATATATATATATATTTTATTTGTTCATGAAACCGTATTTACAATTTAAAACACGATTTGGGCCTCGAAAATCTGCTGCGCGCATTCAAATAGTCACTCAAATCAAAGCGAACTTCAAACAAAACGTTCGAATAAGTTCATCTCACAGCGATTGCATAAAATGAACTTTGCACTATTTCATTAGCAATAACTTTACGCTACAACATTCGTAGAAGCCTGCATTAAAGTGTTAAAAAAAGTTTACTTTTTTGAAATATTTGATGATAGATATGTATATATAAAACTCCTAACAAAGTAATAATAGATTACAAAGTTCAAAAATGCTGCAAATAAGTTATCAACTTGAAAGACTTTCATAGTAAGTTGTTAAAAAGTGATTTAGTTTGTTACTGTCCCGCTTCAGCAATGGAATCGATGGGAAAGTGCAGCGGTCTTCGTAAGTTCGCTAAGAAAATTAAAACGATTCACGTCTTACCTGTTGCCGTTTTTTTACCTTTCCGTTCAGAAGTTTATTCTCTCTGTTATGTGAAGAAAAATATCTCTTTTTTTAAATTTATTGTGTATATTTTCCATAAATAAAACGTTGTAATGATCTATTTGATTAAATATTCGATCAGCTAATGTTGTTACTTTATCACTAATAATACCAAAATGGCTATGATTAAAGCGTAATACCTATTAATTAGCTACCTTTCTTTCCGGAATTTTTTTTTTTTGCTCTTCTCAAGGTACTCAATATCTAAAGTAACTAATTATAATAAATCGAAGAGCTATTTCATTTATAAACTACAAGTGATAAGCCTATCACTATGATAATAGCGCAATTTAATAAAGCAATGTTTGTTTGTTTTTCTTGAAAATCAATTCAATAGTTTTAATTACGAATGCCACAAATTTGAGAGGAGGAAAATTTTCTTCAATCGTCATTTCTTATAAATATATCGTTGAAATTTTTTTTCGCAGTTTCATTTATCGTTGATGGGTTTTTTCTTTCCAGAATGCTAGAATGCTCGATTCATGATCTCTTATAATTCAACATTGTGTTGCTTTTTTTTTTCAAATAGAACCTCAATAAAAGTGGGATTTTACTCGTTAAATTTGTAAGTTCCAATTGTTTTGTAGTTAATGGAGATAGCAATGTCTAGAACTATTTCGTTGTAAAGTTGCTGGAGGTGAGGGGGACTAAAGGGGAAAAGGCGGACAGAGGGGAAGGGGGGGGGGGAGGTGGAATAAACCTAGAAGAAGCTTACCCGTCAGCTTATTCGATAGTGGAAACACTTACCTCGAGTGGGAGTTAATTGCATCGAGAATTCTTGTGTGAGGATTGCTGCAGTTTTGTAAAATTCAAAGGTTCTACACCCACAACGGTGACGTCTTATACCAGAATTGTCATCCGAGTTGTGGTATATTCAGCGGCTTCTCTTCTTTTTTTTGGTTGGTTTATAAACCCTCTAACTAAAAACGTATAAAATGTTGAGCACCAAAAAATGGAATAGAGAAGTAACTGATGGGAAAAAGGCTTGAGTGGACTGAGGTCCATGCGCGGAAGTTAGACCTAGCTACTGCATCTTCTTTTATGGATCAGCAATCATAAAAGTTCTGTTAAATGAATCATATTGCCTCAATATTCCATCAAATCAAGAGAGTTTTACGCGATTTATGGGCGACGAAGTTGCAGATGGTTGATATAAATTAAGGTTGCATTAGGCTGAACACGACGCAAGGCTAGGAATTGCACCATACATGAAGTCACAAGAGTTCGAAAAATTGTCGGCACAAAATTATAGGAACGTGTTGAGATGCGAGTTTAAATTTTTCTCACAGTTACACGACGATATGAGACGCCGGTCTAGGCAAAATTCGGCCAAATTGTTTGCGACACACAGCTGTTAGTAGTTGTTTTTTTTTAACTCGAACTTCAGATGAACAAGTAAGCAGTAAATAATTTATTTTGTTTAATAGAAATCGCCTTTGATAGATCAACCAATAGTTTTCATTTGTAACGATCTCTTAGCTAAATTTCTAACCGAGCAGAAAAAAAAAACCGAAGAAATTCAATGTGTTTTGCGATAATATTGAAAAAGGTGTTAATGAAATTTCCGATTATATTGGTAGCAAATTTATTAGCGTCTATGTGGTATGGCTGAAAAAAAAATTGAGCCTAAGCTTATTTAATTCGAGCTTGAATTACAAAAATTTTGTGATCAATATCAACGGTAAAAGAAAGCTGTTCAATTGTTCAAGAAAACTCACGCTAAACTGTGAAGTAATATAACGGCAATGTCGTTGTTTGCGTTTAGCATTACCACCTGAGAAGAGTTAGCAGCATGGCATAGTTGCCACTAAAATACGATGACGATGTTAAACTTCAAATTGAGAGTAAACTCTGAGTTTCTATTCAATTGAAGCTAGCTTTTTGAAAATCTTAGTTATATTCGTTAATTTTTTCTTTATCTGATTTATTTTTTTTTTTTGGAGTTTTATTTATTTTTTTATTCTATTTGCAAAATAGATTTTCACAATAAAACCAACAAGTTGATATTTATCAAGTTTTGAAAAAAAAGCCAAAATTTTTTACGTTCTTTAAAAATCGGAGATAGAGAAGGAGCTAAGTAGAATTCTACCGGAAATATTTTGACGTGAGTTTATTGCGAAAATTTCATTGAAAAATTAATTGAAAGCCATTTTTTAATTGATTCAATTGTTAAAGCTTCAATATTAAGGTGCTAAGGTCAGAATTTATCATTAAAATGTACTGTTCCAATCGTATAAAATTTATGAGATCATTGCGACATATCTTGACCAAGAAACCTGATTCATATTTTAGGATGGAAGTTATTTCGAGAAACAAACCTGATTTGTATTTTATGATGCCGGGTTATCTTGAGCAAGAAGCCTGATTTATATTTCAGGATGTCAAGTATAATTTGTTAATCACCAAGTACCATAAAATTGGTTTTCACGGAATGAGTTCATGAAGAAATAAATGAGACAAGAACGAATTATATAGTAAGATTATTCATTTATTAATTTCGGCATTCGTTTAGATTAGTGGCGCCGCTTCTGTACCATTACCGTTTAGCGAAAATAGCGGTAATATAAGGTCATAAATATAAAAAATTATATCGTTTTATGGGTTTTTTTCTTAACGAAATAGGAATCAATTGTGATTCATCACTATAGGATAAAGGGAGTTAATGTTTATCTGAATTATGAGTCGATGACGAATTTCTCTTTGCAAAAAAATTTTTTGAGGTTATTGAAATATTTTGGCAATTTGCCATCATCACTTCTAAAATGATTTTCAAAACGATTTAAAATTTGAAAAATAAAATTTCAATAATATTTTAGCACATTCTCTCTTTTTTTTTTGTTTAAATACACGACACTTCTTGTAATTTACTACTATTGACAAGGGAAATTACTTTTGTTATGCCTGTATACAAGAAAGGTATATCACATCCGTTGTTATACCTGTGTATAAGAAGGGGTATATCACATAAGGTGGGAATTTATCCACCTACTGATATTCTCGAGTATATCATAAATTATGCTCGAATAGAGCACTTGTGCTCTTTTGGAATTTTCCACTCAACATATTACGGCTTTCTTCCCGGCCGATCGAAGGGATCAAATTTGTTTTCTTTCCACAAATAATCTAATCCTATTTCAGTTGTTGAAGAAAAAATTCCAACTGGAATCGTAAATATCGTCTCTGCAAAGGCGCTTGATTCATTGGAACAATTTATGAAACTAGAGAGATATGATAATTGAGGTTCTCTTCAAAAATAGATCAGAATCCACCTTAGTGATAGGTCTTAATATTTTGGAACTCATAGTAGTTAAATAAATTCAAAGTACTACACTTTTTTATTTTTATTTCTAACAGGAGTTCCACGCAACTTAACGATTCCTCATTATTAAGCCCTGTTAATGGGGCTTACGACTCCAAGAACGGGTATGGGGGGCGGGGTTGGGGATTAGAGTTCACCGTGCCCCTTGCAGGCTGCACATTTCTGCGAGGTTGGAAGAAGAGCTTTAAGAATTTCAAAGTGTTTTTTTTTTCACTGTTGTCGATGCACCATAGGTGTACCTGATATTTTCATCAGGTATTCACTACCTTTTTCGCCGAATACTTTAAATCGATTTTGTTGCGTCACCTCTGGGACGGTATGAATTGTCACAACTTTTGAAGATTTTTACCTGCCTGATATTCGGCGAGATTTTCGCTGCGCCGTATTAACCTGATTATAAAGTGAGGCCAGGCATCTTTGATCTCAAATGGCTAGAATATATGATCGACTGAGAGTTTATTTGATTTTGTTTTCCAGTGTTGCTAAGAGGTTATTGTATATCCCTTTTGAAGGTCCATCCAATTTGGCACACCAAGATAACTGCTGTTAGCATCGCTTTATCGTGGATCGCATAATGCTTTCACTTAAAGAGGGCGATTAGACAAACTCGAATACCATCGGATCTTTGGTTATGCTCATTGATGTCTCCGCCTATGCTATTACATTACTGTGTTTCATTATTCTATTACTATATTTTATTATTGCACTCATTTTTATCATTCTGTAAATAAAGGTTTTACTACTATTTAACTATAGTAAATAAATAAAAATATGCATATAAACGCACATGTAAACGCACTATTCCATAGCACCTCTATATATAGCAATATTTAATCACCAGTATATATATATATATATATATATATATATATATATATATATATATATATATATATATATATATATATATATATATATATATATATATATATATATATATAATGTTGCAAGAGGAAAACCGACTAAAACTACACAACTTTGTTTGTGGTAGGAGTTAGCTGCTGTTAGTGGGAGTCGATTCGGCGACCGAAATGTGACGGGTCGGTGTTTGTGGGTTTGTATGTGTGTATGCTGTGCACACGATGGATGATGTCCCTATCGAGATGTGCACCCATAAACGTTATATACTGCTCTCGCGCATCGCACTTTTATCTGATATTGCATCCCATTCTCTCTCCGTCTCTTTCCCACATATCTAGCTTTCTTCGACTAGTGTTTATGTGCTTTCTTATGTAAATTTCGATTACTTGGTTCGAGGATCACAGAACAAAAGATATTCAATTTCATTTCGGTTATTTATTGCAATTTGGGTATTGCCTTTAGTCTTATTTACAGCCCGGACGTCTGGCGCTTAGGATATCTGCCGGCAATCCAAAAGTGTTGACGATCGCTTTAGTATAAAACTCGACCCACCTGCATTTAACCATTCACTTTTGGGGGTGGTTATTGATACCACAAGTGCGGGCACAGTATGTGCTTTTTTGCATCTGCCTCGAAATACTGCCTTCATATCTAGCTGATTTCAACCACTTCCACTTATTATCCAAAAAAATTGCTTTTCTATGAGTAGGTCCATGAACAATCCCTTTAACTTTTTTTGAAGTTTATGGATCGGTACGAAGTATTGTACAGGTAGCCACTGTATGACTTATATCATATCTGTTCAACTTCTTACTTTAAGCTTCAGTAGTTTTATTGTTTGCCCGAGTGGAATAGACCGCCATACAAAATTACATCTAGGCATAGATGCAATATTACGATAATAAGCATTTGCAGAGTGAATCTTTATGAATGCATAAAAGTTTCAAAAAATTTACGTTTATTTTGGTATGCAAATTGCTAATAAACTTCCGTTGCCTATAGAATAAGACGTGTAGGTGTCATGTATGAGATCTCATTTAAATACTTTATTTTACCACATAGCATGGATAGGTTGTAGTTATTTTTAACTTCTAGTCTTAAAGTAATTTGCATATTATTATTTTTGCGATTCATGAGTAATTTGCATATTATTTGCAACCTCGCGTATATTAACTCTTCATGAGCGCTGATCTAATACTTTCTGGCGTGGACAAATAAGCAGCAACGTTATATTTTCTCGTATAGACGAGTCCACCTCACGTATTTCAGCGCTTTATAGGCAGCTGACTGGCACAGGGAGTTGAGCTATAGGCTTTTTAGCTCTGCATGTGTTTAGTGCGCGCTGAGAGAGCATTAAGTTACCGCTTATGCAAACTTAAAACGCACGTGGCGCATTTGTCTACACGGGAAAGTATCAGGCTCTTGCACACGAATCGCTGAAAACCGCTCATTACATACTCAAAAAAGTACCAATTTGCAAAATAGGCACTAAATCGTCCGGAGTGCATTTATTTGCCAATGAAAATATCCAGAGTGGGCAAAAAAATCTGTGGGAAAGGGACCTACATGAGGGGGTGTCGACAGGATTGTAGATTGTACTTTCGTTCGCTTGGCTATTTATTCCTTATTTTTGTCGCCAGAAGATACTGAGTTCCTCACCCTCGTAGATAGACGGCCAAGTTGCAAGTTGGCCATAATTCTTTCCATCCCTGACATTTGATTTCTTTTACTCTTTATAAAGGTTGCCAACCTTTCATAAATGCGATCATCCTTAACGACATCCAGGATTTTTGTGCTATAGTGCTGCTGCAATCTTAATTTCGAATTTTGCAGCAATCTATAATTTCCACGTCGATTATTTTAGCCGTTGTTGACTCAGTGTTTTAAGAGCGCATGCTGCAGCATTCTCATTGGTGAAGTGTGTGTGATGTTTATTCTGCTGCATCATTTTTGTGTGCATATGTTTGTTTCGTAACCTGTTTCATAACTGATTTACGATGAGCGACTCTACCTGTCAGGTATTGCTACCTGCATGGTATTAGGGCGATAGAGCCTCACGTATAGGGCATTTGTTATGCGTTCTTGCAGATATTTTGCGAAGCACATGATGTCATCCACGTGTGCATGTTTGTATGTGTCTGTCTGTCTGTCTGTTTATCAGCTCAGTCGTTTTTTCGAATACTACTGAACCTGCATTTGCATAATTTTATAAATAGGCTTCTGGATCGATTTTAGAAGAAATTATGGTCGTTTAAAAGTGGTAAGAATGTACGTCCATTTTATATCGATCGGTTTTTCGTTCACTGTCGAAAAGCTTGTACGATCCCTTAAGGGTTTGTTGAACGCCATTTCACTCTTCTAACTTATGCCACCTTAACTTTGCATTATTATGATTATGCATCGAATAAATGTTGAGCAGATTCCGCGTATAATCTTGAATAAAAGCTCCTTCTCAATCCTCTTCGGGTTCGATCTCTTCTGTCTTTTGATGATAATTGCACGTGGAAGAGGTGTCAATTCATTTCGATGAGCCAACATTTATACAAAAAGAACGCGCCTAACTTGATGAATCAAACGTTTTTTTTTTTGATTGTTGTTGATGAATTTTAAAGTTTTTTTGGCATTGACGCTAAGCTTTATATAAAGTTGAAATCTGTGAGATGTTAGAAATTCTATTCATAATTATGCTCGATATCTTTATTTTTGTATTTAATTTCTTGTTTTCGTTCAAAAATTTTTTAAAATTCTTTTCGAGCTTTTAACGTTTCTTTTAGAACTCGGAAAATCGAATAATTTTCATGCTTTGAAGGAGACTTTCATTCTCTCCACGCGTATACTTATTTAGTTCAGGTAAGTATATTGCCATCATTATTGCTATCATTTCCTGCAAAATTTTCAAAGCAATTGTAAATAATATTACTTGAAGTAATATCTGTTAGACGATAAAAATCGATAAATGGAATTTAAATTTGAATAAGTGTTGTATAATTTTATAGTCTAAACGAGATTAAGTTGATAAATGAGAACATCATTGCCCCCATATGTAAATATTTGCATATAAGAACATCGTTGTCCTCATATGCAAATATTTACATCTCAACTTTATCGTTTTTTTTTAAAAAAAAACTATTGTGAAGCTTATTCAGCCTGGTCGTTCATATTGCCAACTGCAGCACATCTTCTGTTACAATGTTCATTTCCGCTTATCATAATTAATGCTGGAATGAGTTGGCATCTTTATATATTCGTTACATTTATACCTCTCCTCTAATTGTTTTTTTCCTCACATCGATATTTTTTCTTGCACTGCATTTTGTACGTCTGTCATATCCCATTAAAACGTGATTGCGGCTAAATTGATAAAGGTAATTCATATCTTTATTATCAGTTCATTTTTTATCACTTCAGTAATACGGATTCATTCCGTCTCTACTATTCTTCGGATCTGATTACTCGTCCACTGTAATAAATTCCAGCTGCCTTTGATTTTTCGTATTGAAGTATTGGATGTTGGAAATAAGCAGCTAAATTCCCACAGTAATTGATGCTTGAAAGTAAAAAAAAATGGGTTAATTATCTTTAGGCTTTAGCGGAGAAATTTGATTTAATGTGAGTGCTTATCAAAAGGTATGATTCCCTCGAGTGAAAGAAAAATAACCAACAATATTGGGATTACCTTCTTAATATAAATAAGTTGCAAGTAAATATGCAACCGGATTAATTGATAGCATGCAGGTAATATTCCATCGTAGTTTTGGTCTTTATTGCATGAAATAGATTCGGAAGCTTATTTCGTAGTTGATAGATTTTGAGGTGAGTGATGAGGTTTTGTTTTGCAGTATCAATCAAAGCAGATGAAGTAACAGAGTATATTAGTATAAAGTAATGGTCATTGCTGACTGAGGCGCATTTGTCAGTATGTTAAGTCGTTACCGATGTGCAAATCAAACGATGGAAGGTAACTGATGACAGTAGGCAATTCTTCGAAATAAACGACTCGTTAACGTGGCTTATTCCCAATTCAGGTAGGTATGTAGTGAAAGCAATTAAACACGCTGATCAGTTTGAAAATTTATTTTGCAATTGCAAACCATCTACCCAGCTCTGTCGTCATTGAGTGGATATGATTATTGCTCGTTAGAAGGATCGAAGAAATCGTTTAGAATCTCACAAGCAAGAGTAAAGTCGAATTGAACACAGCGATATTCGAGCAATTGCGAATCGAATAGCTTAAGTGAGGTTTTATTATCTCGGCTATATGGTCCTTAAAAGATTTAGCAAAATGCGATGCGAATGAACTATTCTTGAATTTTTTTCCCCTGAACTAGATATGTTGGTGTTGTCTCGTTGACGAACCTCAAGCTGCGCTCTCATGAGGCTTATATTGCGTATTCTCGCCTAATTCAATATTCAAACATGAGGCCTTTGAATATGTCTCCTAAGCCTTAAGACAACATACTAAACAGTTGTCCTCTTGTGCAAGTAATATACAGTTGATAACCTTTAATGCTTTGGCTTAAGATTTCAACCTGTGCAGGTGTCAATTAGGTTGTTTTTATTACCAAACCTTGAATGCTAACATTATACAATGGCAGAAGTGTAGCATCTACTGATTGGAGACATTCATGGGCAGAAGATGATGCATGAGAAATAATGTTTGTCTAGTGAATTGCTTAACTGCCACTTTTTGGAATTTTGATAAAAATATAAGGGTGATTTTGCAATACGTGAAAGTCGACAGCGAGATCGCCATACGACCAGGAAATTCATATGCGGATGGCTTACATAAACCGTATAAATTTTCAACAAAATTGTCTTTATGGATTATGAAGATTGTGATATATATTTTTATTTAAAAGTAAAGAAAGCATGCAATCGCGCTTCTTACAAAATGAATCTCCAAAGGAAACCACAAAAACATCCTCCGATATAAATAAAAACGTAAGCATGCATTTAAACGTGAGGATGGATTTAGAAAAGAACGAGAACGAGAAATGATGAAGAATGGAGGCGCACAAGAATGCGGAAATGAATATATGGAATAAGCATTATATATAGTTACAATTGCCGAGTAGTGGATATCGCAACCGGATTGCACTGCTCTAAGCACCACTTAAACCACAAGTTACAGGCCATAACCAGATGATATGGCGAGGAATTTCAAATGGGAACAACACGGAAACAAATGAATTGAGTATTTCAGTTCGATTCCCTAACTTTCTTTCAATTTGAAGGGGATGTAACATTAAGCGTATTGTAAATTTTATGAAGGAGGAAATACTCTTAAGTGGAATCGTTGAAAAATCTTTCACGATCTTGAAGCATAATCGTAAATCGAACTGGGCCCCTCTAATATCATAGAGGTTTTAAATCAAACGTAAGAAGTTGCTAGTCATTATTAAATTGCCATTAATTATTGGGCTCATTATTAGGCCCAGGAATTACCTTTGTAAAAGCCGTCTTATTGAGGCACCGTTTGAACTTCCACAATTTTCTTGATATCCGTTTTCACACATGGCGATCAAACTTGTTGAGTACATTATTCGAAAATGCGTTGACATTAAGCAACGAAGGCTTTTCAATAATTTTTGGCATAATCCAGGAATGTCCACATCTGTGCTGCATATTGCTCATTAAATTGTAACTCTGTAAAAGCGAAGTAGCAGCGTCAACGTTGAATCGTTCATCTCCACAAGGAGATATTCCACTCATTTCATTTCAGCTTTAATAATTTCACATTGATATCGCCCGATGTATTTGTAGATAAATTCTTGACTTTTTTTTTCTGCTTTCATAATATTTTATCGACTCGTTAGTTCTTATTTATCTCGTTGAAATTTGTTGAATATTTTATATTTTTTGCTATCTTTGATTCATTAACGATAAGAGGAAATTTCCTTCAGGAATATTCCCACAAATATTTTAGTGCTATTCAACTAGTTATAGTATTTTCACTTTCATTTACATTTAAAAACTATATAGTATTTGTTTATATAATTTTCGTTCTTGAAAACTTTGCTAGTTGAATTCGAAAACCTTACATCACTCTACTATTAAAGATTTTCGTTGGAATTTTGATGTACGATTATTCTCCTCCCTCCCTTCTCTTTTCTTCTTTCTTTGTCCTCTCAGCACTATCCATCCTGCTTCATTGCCAATAAGAAGTTCGGACTTGGTTAGTGGAAGATTTCTTTAAAGAAATGTCCTATCATTCAGAGGTACAATAACAGCTTTTATAAGTTATCAGGGGAAAAGAAATCAAAGGATAGCAAGTATGTGCACATTCGAAATGTGAACCTCACAAGGGAAATGAACTAGGGCCGAGTTGAAATCACCAAGAGAAAACAATTACAAATCATTGTTTCGGTTTGTTGCTATCGTTCTCTTCGGATCCGAGAATTTCTCCTTTCTGCTATGATCCGAGGACTTTTCCTTTCTTCTTGAGCCCGTTTTTTTTGAGTCAAAGGACTTTTCCTTCCTTCTTAGGTTCATATTCCTTGAATCCAAGGAGTTTTCCTTTCTCTTCGGATCCGAGGATTCAGACGCTAATCATAGGAGATTTCATTCGGTACGTTCTTACCTCGCGGCGGATTTTCGGTAGCCACCGAAGAACTTTCGATTCATAGTCCTCAAAGAAATGACTCAGTGATTCTATTGCTGGCTCTATACTATTTGCCGCATAGCAAGCTGAACTTCTTTTATTTTGATCTTCCACCTTTCAAATGCATTCTCAATTCCATTATTCTACTCGAGTATTTTTTAATATATTTCTTTAGTAGGTAGCCATTTTTTTTGTTTAATTTTAAAAAATAGCGCTTATCGGAGATCATTAAAGAACGTTATATATGAGTGAAAAATTAGAAAGAAGTGAATTCTTTTACTTGTGCTCTTGATAAAATATAAAACCGTTGAATGAAGGGAATTAAATTCAGCTATTTTCGAAAACCAATGAGATATGAGCGTTAATAAAACGCGAGAAAATGATCTCGTGAAAGAGGAAACTCAAAGATGATCCTATGATAGAAGAATATCGCCGTAGTGGGAAATACCTTCTTAATGATCCGCTTCTGCATTATTGAAATATTTCTATTAGAATAAACGTGAAAAGAAAATATATTTTTATTTAATTATTTATGGTTATTTAATGATTATTTCTTTAATATATTTATTTAATGATTATTTATGGTTCTCTCATTATTGGTAAATATTGATTATTAATGGTCGATTATTTTAATGAAATTTTCGTTGGAGATTCATTTTAAGTGGGAAATAATTTTTAATGATATAATATGTTGCTGTTTTTAAAAATCATTTTAAACGTTTTATGTGTCTTAGTGAATTTTTTTTTTTTTTTTTATTAGTTAATTCAAATTTTTGGAAATTCAACTTTTCAATTTTTCTCGATTAGCAATCTGCGGTATTTATATGGGACATTGTTTTTTTTTTTTTTTTTGTCTCATGTGGATGATATCAACGCAAAGAATGATTCAGCTTTGTGTTGTTTGTGTTGTCATTGTTCCGCTTTCTTCAACGTCGTTCATCGTTCATCGTTCGCTTTTCTTCTCTTCATTTTGAATGAGCATAATTTCAACTTTTTCAGCTTATGCTCGAAGATATTCTAAACTTTTCAATGAAATAATTTTAAAGTGGAATTAGTGGGGCTAATAATGGTTTGTTCATTTGAAAAATTTAATATCATAGGGATTGAAGTTGCAAATCGATGGTTTTTTTTTTTTTCGCTTTCGACTTATGCAAAAATCCACTGAAAGATAAATAAGTACAGATTAAAAAATCTATGTTTGATATGGTGTATGTATTATCGCCGAGATGATATGTATACAGGAGGAGAAAAAGTATAGCTGAGTGGAAAGAATGAGAAAAAAAAGATTGCTTCTAGCATCTTAATTCTTAAGTCTAATGAGACAACGCTTCCAGGATTTCACTTCTTGGAATACGGTTCACTAGGAAGGAAATGTTTTCGATTACGGTGAAAGAGAATTATTTTCAATCTCTTTCAAAATTTTACGCACCTATTTTGCGAATTCATAACGCCGCTGCATCGCTTTGTTATCGCTTTGCCTCATTGAGTTGTTTATCGTATAAAAGTGTCAGCCGGTTGTTCGATCAATCAATCGAGTTATTGCCGCCTTATGAGGCGGAAGTGCTGACGTTCATTTTCGATAATTCCGATATATTGGTATATATTCTGCATTGATAGTATTTGTACGTTTGTTGGCATTTTTGTTGTTATTCACTTAAAAGTTGAAAAATTTTTCAAAATATTTTCATTTTTATTAAAAAAAAACATTGCACATCTCGAAAATAATTTAATTAATTCACCTATCGTTCTAATTCTATAATTTTTACCTTATATTTTATCGCTTCATTTCTTTCTCTGTTTATTGTGAATGGTTGTAGCTATTTTTAATTTTGTGTTGGCGTTTTTTAAGCGATTTTTTCTGAATCGCAATGAGTTTTTTTCTGCGCTAAATAATTTTATTATTCGCTATTATTAATCGTTAAATAAACGTGAAATAGTTACTTTCGCTCGCATTCGAAATTTCAATCATCAAAGAAGAGAACAGAGCGAAACTACGAGTGTATCAATTTGAAATTCTCTCATAGATATTATCTCTGATTCGTTGATAATTTATCACTGCATTTCTTATCTGCTGAAATTAATTGATAAGCGCTCATTCATTTCGATTTGATTTGAGGGACATTATGAGGTCGTTTAATATTTTTAATTGTGGATCATCGAAGGGAGTCATATTAAACAATTGCGCCGCGTTCTTTTGCTTTTGTCGACTTTTTTGAAAATATTTCAGTTTTTTTTTTTTTGCGGAGTTATGACCATTTTGACCTTCACTGTTGAAGCGTTGTCTTTAGTTTATTTCTCATATTCTAGGATGGTCATTTATGGCGACTTTATGCATATGCGTATGTGTTTGTGTATACATTTATGTGTTGATGCATAATAAAAGCATGACAATGGAATTATTTTGTGGCTGGTCATTTTCTCTATGACCATTTTGACAGGCCGAAACGAAGTTATAGCTTCTTATATCTGTGGTCATCTTTGTGAGTTGTGCGCATTTAAGTATCAATGAAGTTCGCATACGCTAATTTCTATATAAAGAGCTTGGTACAGACAAAGAAACGAAGTTTTCGCTATGTTGTTTAGTCGTTATTCCGCTGTTTTTTTTTCTTTGGGAAGTGGGCGAAGCAAAGAGGGGCGGAAGTTTATGCAGCAACTAAGGGAAGTTTATTCGGTCAATCCGATCAGCTGATTTACAAGTCGTGCCATCATCTTGCACTTCTTCTTCTTCATCTTCAATAATTAAAAATTGTTTTTGATGCTTTCAAATGTGAATGATTTGCATCAATATAGAATTTCATTTGGTTTTTTTCGATGAAGAAAGTGCACTGTATAATGTGATTATATGATTTGCATATTTGAACTTCAACTAGAAGCTAATTTATATCGAACAGAAATTATACAAGATATAATCTAATGTTGAGCTAGTTACTTGAAAATGCAAGTGGCAGTGAAAATTCTTTGATTGGAATTCAATTCAAAGCGCTATTTAGGTGTTATGCAAGGACACTGTAGATATTTGTATATTATACTCTATGATTGAAATTTATTTTCATTCTATCAGCGGCTTCCACCTTTCATTACTTTTCACCAAATATTTCGATAGGGAGATAATGTTCTAAGTTTTTTACATGATGATGAGCATTTCCTTCCGGTGGGAGGCTAATGTGTTAAGAATTTCATATTGGGAAATGCAGACACTTCCTGTGATAAGTTGTCTTTCCGTTTCAATGATATTTTGCATTAGGGATGAAATCAGGCTATAGTGCATTGCTGCAGTCATTTGCAATGTTCCTCAAAATTTTATATTTTTCACATGTGGTTTTCCATTTCTACTAGTGCAAACTTTTAACGAATATCGTTACAATTGTGCAGGATAAAGTGAATATATCTAGGTGTGGAATACCTTCCAAAAAATGCTGAAATGCTTCAGGCGTTCTATTATATGAAACTGGTGAAGCGTGTAATGTTGGGTGGGCGTGGGTGAAGAAGTGTGTGCGACACAGAGTGTCCGCGTCGGTGATGGTCGCCCTTTGGCGAGAGGGGTTTCATGGGTGGTGGCTTGCTGAGCCTTTGAGATCAATGGCCGATGGACGAATGAAGGGCCAATGCCCGGGGCAGTGTTGAAGCGCAGAATAAGTTGTGTGCAAGGCGAAGGCACGATGGGCTTGAATCGATTTCGAGGAGGCTCATGCGCGGTGCGTGGTCTGGCCTGAGGCTTCTTTGTGTGTTGGCGAATGAGTATGCGCTTGTCGGTGTTGCTTCTTCTTGCGATGGTTGTGGCCTAGCTCAGCTGCACTCATGCGTATTGTGCCATTTAGGCAACAGCCATCCTGCCGATGGCTAGCCGGCCAATAGCAAAGCGCTGCACTTTACTCAGTGATGCTAATCAGCCCGTCCGTCGGATAAATTCGAAACTCCATGTTTATTTTAGTTTCCCCGGTTCTTTGATTGCACCGGAAATTTGGCTTTCAACCGTATACCATTGATCGGTATCATAATCGATCAACACCTCTGAAATGCGTTCGGCTTCAGTTGAATTTCGGTTGCAATGGAATGCCATCTGTTGCTAACCGATGCTTATTGGTCTATCAAAACGGGATTTCCTTGGGAAGTGTGGGAACTGTGCGTGTTGCACATATTTTAAATTCCTCTCGCGTATGATTTGCGCATACTGTACAACAAACATCTTATTGATTTGGCATTTAGTACCGCACATATTTGAAATATACTTGCTGATTTCGTTGTTGAAGACGGAATTGTCTCGAACTTCAAGTTAGTTCCAATAGTTCGCGAGCTTCATGTTATCAGAAGTCTTTCGTATTGATATGTCTTATTCATTTGCACTTTATTTCTTCACTTTGCATATTCATTAACAATGTGGTAATAGGTCTGTTTGCATAATCAGGCCTTATAGCGATATGTGATGTTGCTTTTTTTTTTCACTGACGCATTATTGCGGTGTATGTTCATAGTTTTATGCAGTTCTTTTGATTTCCTGTTGATTTTCCTCAACAATCCGCGCAACCAGGAATCGCCAGCTTTTTTTTAGCTCAGCGACCTCCAAACATTTACCGACCACCTTGCAACCAAATACTCCAGGTAATTATTAGACAATCACTGCGATGATATTAGGCTTTGTTTGATAGGTCTGATTCTTTTTTTTTTTTGCATACCTGATTTCATTGAAAAAATATGCAATAGATGAGAAAAAAAATTATCAATAAACATGCAAAGAGGAAAGATTCGTCATTCAAATTGTCGAATTATCTTGTTATAAATAACTAAGGAAAAATTTGACAAAATGAAACAAAGAGAAAATAGTGGTGTGATCAGTGAAAAATTTCTACGAAATATATGTGCAATGATATGGAGCAGTAGCGCTAAGAATGTGAGCTTAATTCACAGCTCGGAAATGAAGCTTATGTCTTTAATTTGAACGAAATCAATAAATTGCTCTTAAGCCAAGATAGCTTTTTGATGCCGGAAATATGCTCGAAGTTGGTTGCAGGTGAAATTATTATTCACATATCAACTGCCGTCTACCTTATTTTTCGTTTACACTTTCCTCGATTTTTAAAAATGTAAATTTTCCTCTGTTCGCAAGAAACAAATCTTTTCGAGAAATCACAATTCAAGCAGTCGAAATCATTTTCCTAGAGCAGATTTGATATTTTCGTTAATTATGATACAGGTATGAGCAGGTAATAGTGTTTGTAATAACGAAGAAATCATACTAGTTGTATGAATAGGTTGGAGCAGCATGGAAGAAGTGGAACGAAACCATCTATTCAACAAGCTTAATATATTTTAAGGACATCAGTAAGGCGTTGAATAGAGAAGACTCTTATTTAGGCGGTCGTACTGAGGCAGCTGGCACTAACAGAACTTCAACTAGAATTTGCTTGTGTCATTCTCACGTATTGCATTTCATGCCACATCGCATTCCTCTGTTCTACGCTAATGAACTAAAGCTTTATATGATTGTTCAGTGCAAATAAAAAGTCAACCGTTTAATACATGCAACGTCTCAACTTGTCGTACGAATAATCCATGAAGTTGTCTAAATGGCTTGACATCTCTTGCATAAAGACATTTCTTTCATAGCATCTACAATATCTGTTACATATAGGTGTGGCTCCTCAGTCGCTGCATAATAGTAACATTGTTGTGCTACTTCTTTGCTGTTGAACATGTTATTGCAGCCAAGTATACTTGAATATACCTGATTCACGTAGCTGAAGACCAGTTTTTACTACACATGATAACGCCCTGAACATATGTCGCTTTTGAATCCTATCAGTGTTTCCCATAGTATCTGTCGCCTTTCACTTGCTTTGCGTTTACCATCGTCTGAAGTTTTGAAATCCGCCAGGTAATTGTTTGCACCTGGGTAGGCGGTCACCACGTTGAAATGTTTGTATATTCTGATACTTGCAGCTTATCTCTATGGACTCAAGATTTTCTCTATGTGCACTTTTTTGCGTATTTTTATTTTTTTGTTTGAAAGCGCGAAAGTGGTTTTCTTTGTTGTGTTATGAATGATGGTCATGTTATCACTGCTATATTAGAGATAACGTTTTGAGAATAGACCTAAAAGTAAATGCTATGCAGATAGAGACTAACACAATTTGATAGCTTGCAAAAGAATGTCGTTTCCATAGGCAATCCAGGTGGACAAGTTGCCAAAGATAATAGAGGTTTGCGGAACGATAGGAATGACAATGACTGCAGTATGTGGCAAAATTGAACAGGGAGAAAGCTTGGAAAAATGATAAAGTCCCGATTAAGGAAGCATTAGTTTGAAGTATGATAGGAAGCTGTCACCTTTTTTAATTAGTCTTTGATTATGCAGGGACGCATAAATTTCCGACATTCAGAATAAATTCCTATGGATTTTAAAGAAAAATTTTGTCTACTATTAACTTTGCTAAATTCGGCATTGTTTGATGGATGAACAATAGCTTGCCAATTAAGGTGAGTAAGGTTAATTATGAAGGTAGTAAAAATAAAAACAAGGTAAATTATCGACTTGGATCTCTTCTTGATGGCTTGTTATCGCTGATGAATTATGAAAATTGATTAGCACAATTCCTTTGATTATCACAAGATTTACCTGTAGTCGATGTTTGTGAAAATTTTGTTGCAAAAAATTTGAATATTAGCAAAGAGGTAAAATTGTTCCATTTTCCTAATAACTGATTTTTATGAGTCGATGTGCAGGATGTGCTTGTTTTCATCATTGCTTCGTTGCGTATTTTCTTCATTGTATTTTACTTTGGCCATCTATACCTTCTTAATCGTTCTTCACCTTTCATTATAATACAGGTAAATTGTACCGATTCGAGGGAAAGCTTAAACTATAGTTGAGCCTATCAAAAAAGGTGTATATTTGAGGGAAAGTCATAAAGGTAGAGAGGCATTGGAGTATTTTTTAATACACAAATTTTTTTAATGAAATAATTCATATATGTGTTCATTTTATAAAGCAATGATTGTTATTTACTTCCTAATCGTCACTAACGTAGAAATTGTTGAGAATGATTCGATGAGGTGAAAGGTTTATACCAATCAGATGTGGTAAAGGTATATATGTTGGAAGCGTTCGCTTGCTTCATTACCAATAATATTTAATTCAAATGTGAGGAGGTGGTGGACAGGTAAATTTCCTGAAGCTAAACATATGCTTTATTTAGTCGAATGGAAAATAAATGCATATTTATTTCAGTTTACTTGGAAAGAGCTCGTTCACGTTCTTCTGGAATGATTTCTTCTCGTATCTCTTAAATTTGTTGCCCTCAGAATTTAGTTGCGTTGTTTCGTTGTATGTTTGATATTGCAGCTGTCAGCTATGCAGAGAGAAAAGAGATAAATAGCCTGAGGTGATATACACCTTGAGATTCTTTGTGGAAATATTAATTGAGGAAGTGACATAACCTTACCTGTATTGAGCAGTGGCGCACCTGTTTGGTTCTTTTACAATCTTCTAAAATTAAACGCAATGTACTAAATGACTGTTGAATTGACTTCCAAAATCGGTCAAAGGTATGAAGTAAATTTTAATTAAACTTTTTGATTGGATGTATGTTAACATAGAGAAATATTCCGTTCTTTTTCCTCATGAACAAGAGGGGAGAAGTATATGATCTATGCCTTTTTTTAAATGAATTTGCTGTCGTAATAATTTTGTTAGCACCACAAAATAATCTGTATGGCAAATATCGTCTTTGCAGTGTGCATGCACATACTGCTTGTTCTTTTTTTCTTCTGTGAAATCTGCGCGCGCAGATAGTTTCTTTTCTCGTGTTTGCTATAGATGAATATCAGCTCTTCCACAACTTTATTTTTCTACGAGATGAAGGAGCGATATTCTCCTGATGCGTAACTTTGACCTACTTAGTATCTAATTTATCAATGAAGAGGAAAATTCTTTTAATTTTAGGTCCTGATTTTGATCTTAGGGCTTTATTAGGCTCCGGTGTCTTGTTTATGCCTACGTCAAGGTGGATTTGTCTCTTTGTTCCGATCACTTCGGGAAATAATTTATTTCCTGCTATCGTTGTATATTTTATATCCAAACCGTTTTGATGATTTGCATATTTCAGATGATCTTCTAATTTGCATATAACTTTCGCCATCGTTCACCCTTCTACTCGCCTTTATTTGTTAAAGAATCTAACAAACTATCGCAAATATTTATTCTCTAATATTAATTGAGGGACATCGCTGAATGCATTTGTGCACATCGTTCATACGATGATAGTAAATGAATATTTATACGATTTATATGGCTTTCCTTATATGAATCTAAGAAGGGAAGTTATCGTTATTTATTACGATTATTGTTGAAATCTATCGAAATTATTATCGCTTTTCGATGATGGTACTTCGGCCATTGGAATTTGCCGATTGCCTATCTGATAGTCCATGGTTTCGACAAAATCTTCATGAGCATGAGAGTGTTCTCGAAGATGCTCATAAAAATATAAAAAATATCGAATCACAATGTCGAGAACTTATTCAATGTACTCGAAGTAAGTTGGTTTTATTTTATTTTATTTTATTTTATTTATTTATTTATTTATTTTTTGCTTCTCATTGTTCGATCGGAAATATTTGATATATTTATTGACATTTGTAATAATTGAATATTTGGGAAAATAAGCGAAAGAAAGAAAATGTTTAGTCATATTTTTGGAAAGATATTGGTTGTATTGTTTTTCTATTTGTTTACCTGTGCAAAAATTGATGGTTGTCGAATATATGGGCAACAGGTGCTGAGGTAATTAAGGTGAATCATAGCGATGATATTATTATTGAATCAAGCGTAAACCTATTTCGCATTGATTGTCCACTTTCTATCCGAGGGAGGGAGAAGGGGGAAGGGTGACGCACTATATTGTTGCTATAGATTAAGCGATGCAATTCAGTAGTGTTTATTTTCGTGCAAATAGATCGGAAAGTGAATAGGAGGCAAATATTTTGCTTTTTATTTCTTTCATAGTAAATGGATGTTTTGATAGGAAGTGAATTAGGTGAAGATGGTTATTTTTTTACTGTTTTTTTCTACGTTATGATAAAAGCACTCGGAGCAGAAATTCGTTTTTTATTTTATTTTATTTTTTATTTTTTGCTCAATTGTAGCTTAATTGAGTTTGTAAAATCTCGTATTTTAAACTAGAATAAATCGGCATGGCAAGCGGAGGGGATGGAGAAGCCGAAAGAGGCGGAGGGGAGAGGGAGGGGAGATGGGTGGCGAGATTTATGAGATATGTTGGGCGAAATTCATGAAACCAATCCTGAAATGCTTGTGCCGCATTGTAGTTTTTTTAAAGAGGTGCATTAATTTCTAGCAACTATCAATTGAAATAGAAATAATGTTTGTCTATACAGTTTCATATGAATTAAAAATATTTGCCTCATCTATAAAATCGCAGACTTTGTGGTTTTTTTCTTAAATTTTAAATCAGGCAAGTCATCCAAAAACCGGAAATTGCGCTTTTTAATTGCAAAGAATGTTGATTTATTTAGAGAAGTGGGGGTATCCACCGGTGCTACTTAGCATCATTTTGCATTTTTTGGTGATATTTTCACCGGCGGAGATCTCATCGAAAAATATGATCGATAAGAAACAATTTGATTTTTCCCCGTCGCCTATGTAAAATGTGTTGTGTGACCTTTGTCTACCCCTCTCATTTCCCCACTCTCACCCTCCCCCCCCCCCCCCCCCCCCCACTCGGCTTATTTGAATTTCTAATGAAGTAAGAATTAGGCTTTATTTTTTAGTGCAATGTTTTTATATATTACTCCACTTTCAATCTTATTCTTTTACTTCAATTTATCCGAGATGGAGATGTTCCTTATTTAAGTTTGAATAAAAGGTTGATCGAAGCTCATGAGCAGGTTGTTTTAATAAGTGGGACAATGGGGGTATTGCTAACGTTGCGTTATTTCCTCTCTCATAAAGGCAATAAAAATTTGACTTTGATGGATAACCTCTGCGGTATTTTTGTTGCACTTTGAATAGATATGCATCATTGCTCCGATTGTAGTTTAACGCCAATTTGTTGTGGTTAATGCTCAAAATCCGAATATGCACCTTAGTGTTGTAAGGTTTTGAAAGAGTTACTGCAATCGATTGATAGTACTGTATATAGGCGTTCAGTGATGAGTTGCTTATATTGGATTGAATTTATTGAATTCCCGATATTTTACCTATTGAATTCCTTTGAATTTACCCGCTGAATTGATTTACCCGTTGAATTCCTTTAAGAGGCTAGAAACTCAAGTAAAACTTAGGTTATAAATTTTACAGTTTTGAAGAGTGATTATTGAGGGGGAAGTGAATGAAAGATTGCCTTATTTGGATATTGATGAAATACTAGAACATTTTAGATGTATAAAACTTATCCTTTCTTTATGTTGCATTGTGGAGGAGATTTGATAAGATTGGAGGGTTGTGAATGGGGGAATTTCTTTTCGATTATAGAGGGGAATTATTGAAAAAGCAATGAAAGAGAGATAAGGGGTGGGGGGAGGGGGGGAATGACCTGAATTATTTACCTGTCGGCGAGAAGTCAGAAGCTTACGCATAGATGCATTACCTGATTTATTTTGCTTGTATGAGCTTGCAACGTGAACAACTGTGAGGGATTGAACTTGCCGGTCACTGTTTGTGTTGGTTTAAAAAAGTCAGTACTTGTTTAATTACTTAATAACCACTTGAAAATACTCGTTTGAGTTATCGGTTAATTAATTTTTTTTTTGGGGGGGGGGGGAGGGAGGGAATCAGAAAAGTCACCCCTAGTTTTGCACTCGATCGGCCACTAGTTTATGAGCGGAAATGATCTCACTGATATGAGGCACCTGACAGGTGATTTGACAGCTGTTGATGTCAGGTTTATAAGTGGATAGTCGTTAGTGCCCTAAACAAATAAGAGTCGACAGTGGAGCAATGAATTTGCGTAAGTGTACTTGAATTACCTTTTGCTTAGTTACCTTTTGTTTAATTAGGTTGGTTTACACCTTAATTGATCATCGTAATTTTAATAGCCCATGTATTTCGTAGAGTTATCGATTGCACAACGGGCTTTCGCGAAATCACTCAAAGAGTTCAAATTCATTACGATCGGTAGCACTCAAACAGACGATGAGCGTAAAATTGGTTCGTCTTATTTTTTTTTATTTTTTTTTTTTTTGCCTCAATTCTATCGAAATCGTTGTTGAAAAAGACAATTTTTCATCTCATTCATTTCCACAATTCGATTTTCTTCGACGAAATCTTAAATTCTCGGAAAAAATCTCACTTTATTATTAGTTTTTCCTTTGAAATTTATGGTTATACTTAAATATATAAAAAAATCTCTACTTAAATAGATGGTGATTTGCATATAAAGGTTCGTATTACAATATTAATATACGTACACAATATGTAAAGTTGAAGTAAAAAATTCAAAAAAACTTTTAAGGAATATAAGAGAAGAGCACAAATATGTGAACACTTCTTTATTCTTGAAAAAAAAAAAACATTTTTATCAATTATTAAGCCCCGATTGCGTATTTAGATTTAATTGGCTCTTTTCTTTAAATCAGAATTAGCCATTAATCCGGAACTAATAAAAATGTTCAGTTTTGATGATATTCATATGGGTTTATTTTGCAAATCTAAATGTTTTCGATTTTCCATAGCCTTCTTTTTTTGTAAACATTTCAGGTTTCTTTGTGAGGTGGGGGGGGGGGGGGAGGAGAGGGGGAGGGGTTAAGAACCACTTCCTTAATTAGCAAAAATTTCTCTGCGTGATTTCAGCTTATTTGATTGCAAGTAAGCCAATTGAAATCCCAATTTTCAGCAATTTTCGTTGAATATAGAGAAGAGAATTTCATTTGTTTGCTCTTCGAGTTATTGAATTATTTTCTGATTTTAAAAAAATCTTAACTAATCATATTGGAAAAGCAACATTTAAATACTCGTAAAAAATGTCGAATTATTATTTTTTGTGTTGTGAAATGAAATATTTTCCGAAATTATTATGAATTAATAATCTACTTCCTATGTTTCCGATTATTCCGGCGAAAGGATTCTATTCATTTCCGTTTTCTTTGCTTTTTTTTCCGGTCATTTTCACCTCACCAAACGCTAAACCTTAGAACAAATTTTTGCTTTGATTTTTCTTTATCACGCAGATAAATTGGCCAAATCATGTATTCTTTTATTGGCCGAATTGGCCAAATTCGTTCATTCTCACCGTCAATCTTTAAAATTTGTTCATCTTGATAGGAGAGCTTCATATCATACCTTCATACCTATATTAATATTATTGATAATTATAGTAGAGTTATCAGTAAAATTACAACATAACCACCATATTACTGATATAATTACTGATAATTGAGTTTGTATCTGCAGTAATTTTTAATAAATTTCAGCGGAATGTCTAAGTAAATTCGGTGATTTCATTAATCAAATAGAAGATCATCGGGAAAAAATCGTCGAAGATTCGGAGACACATTTGCTCGAACCTTTGAAGCGATTCAGGGTTGAGGCTATCGGCAAGGTGAATTCTTACTGTAATCGGTGCTGCTTTCAAACACTGAATTCCTCCCTCCTCTTCTCTCCTCCTTCTCCCGCCATTCCCCGTCTCCCATCACCTGTGTTTTTCCCTTTCAAGGGGAAAGGAAAACCCTTTGTTGACTGTTTGACAGTCGAAGTCATTATTTTTCTTTATGTGACCAGTACATGTAAGTGACCGGTACCTTTGTTTCCTTCTAAGCAAAAGAGCGGACCTTGTTTAGACTGACCACTGAGTGAGGATGTGAAAAAGAATTCTGGATGATTTGTGCGGGAGTTTTTAGAGGCGAAAAATGTGAGCACGACCCATTTTATTTCGATCTTGGTAAGTTGTGAAGTAATGCGGTCTTATTCGGCAGCCTGATATAGCTTCACGGCATTTACTGAATATGAGGGGGGGGGGGGGGGGTATTGATAGGAAATAGAGGTTCTCTGAATGGTGGAACTTGGGATGGGAAGTTTAGGTTTTTGTATTATGATAGGATTTCACTGTTTGAATTTTAATAGAGTCTTGCCTAACGTTTGTTTTTGTGTTTGTTATTTTTTTCTTCCTTATTGTTTGTTTTTTTTTCCGTTATTTCTTCCATGTGTTGTTTTATTCCTGACCTCACAGATCTTTTTGACCGTTCCTACTTTTGGCCATTTCTGCTATTCTTCTCAAAAAATTGAATTAAAAATCGTGTGGAAATTAATTATATTATAATGTGATTAGCGTATATCTACAGTAGTTGGACGACTTGAATTGTGCAAAATACAAATAGTTTTTGCTTCGCGAAATTTGCCTAAGGTTTTTACTCACCTGGCGTAGACCAGGTAAATAAACCCTACGGGTTTTTCAAGTTCTTAACGATAGATACATATGAAAGAAGTCATCGATTGGATATGCATAGAAATACTAAAGTTTTTTTTCGAAGAAAATGGGTATTTGTGTTTTTTCTAACGGTTTAAATTGTTTTCTGTCCACAATTTTAATATCAGTTTTTATTTGAGATTCCTTTCATTGATAACTTTTTATTTATTTTAAATTTTGCACATAAATTCGCTCTAGGTGCTTCACGAAGATAAGAAGAAATATGAGAAGGAGTCGAATAAGTTTTATGCGTCACTCGAGAAACACCTTCACCTGTCCACCGTTCGTATTTCATTAATTCTTGCATTTGTTGAATGTATTTTTCTCTTTGAAAGATGAGATGATGAATCGCTTTTGTAATTACGCACAAATTCTTCGTTGAAAGAATCAATCATTCTTTATAGTGATATTTAATTTCGTATTATTTTGTTGTGCTAATTTATCCGTTTGATGTTTATTGGGTATTTGAACAGGTGGAACAGGTATACTAGTAGAATGAAATACGAAGAGATGATATGAGAAACCATGCTTCGATCACCTCTTAATTTGTTTCAGGTCACACTTATGGAATGCTCAATCATTATTATTTTTAGTATTATTCCTTTCATTTTGATCGAGAAAACAAATTTCTGAGCATAAAATTTTGAGGCATGTTCGCTTTAGAATTTCATTTAAATGACTACATCGATGAGTTTCGGTAGTAATAATTCCTGAGAAAGCGATACTGCCTGGTAAAGGGTCGGCATTTGGAGGATTGAAGCCGAAAATGAAATACGTTGAGATGCGGGTTATTTAACGAAGTGAATACTGGTGAAGGGTTATTTGTTTTCTTTGAGAGCGGGTTGTTTAGAATAGATCAGTAAAATATATAAATAATAAGGAAACTTGTCTCTATTTTCTTTTCCTTTTTTAAGCGCTGTTTTCTACAAAAATCTGCTAACGGCTGTTAAATTGTATGTGCTTAGGCTGTGAAAATAGAAGGCTCGGCATTCTCCAGGTGGCATCACAAATATGATTCTTCATTCGTGAACGGCAAAGAAGTCGTGGAACTAAAAGTATCTGTCGATTCCGGATTCACTAACTTTTGTAATTGTAAACATATTGGTTAATTCCGGAATTCATTAATTTTATAATTGTAAACATATTGGTTGATTCCGGAATTCATTAATTTTATAATTGTAGACATATTGATTGATTCCGGAATTCATTAATTTTATAATTGTAATCATATCTGTCAATTCCGGAATTCATTAATTTTATTATTGAGGCGCGGAAGAATGACTTCAAAGAAGCGGATGCACAGCTCAACACACAGCAGAGGAACTTCTGCAAATGTTCGTTGGACTATGTGACTGCAATTCAATCGGTACAAGAGAGGATGAAATTCGAGTTCGTTGAGACGCTTAGCACCTTCCTTTATAGTTGGCTCACCTTCTATCATGTTGGTAAGTGTAAGTTAACTTATTAATTATTTTCCTATAAATTTTGGAATAATATTCATTTTCCTGGCAAGTTTTGGGCAAAATTTTTTTAATCGATTTAATAAGTATATTTTTCTTCGACGTACGGTTTGCTCAATTGAAATATTGATTGGGATGCTAGTTGATCAGCTGCTGGTGAATGCTTTTTTCTTGTATTTTGGGTAAGCCGCTTAGTCTTTGGGAACTTAATTAACCTGAAGGAGGAATTTGAAACAGTTTCTGGTAACGCTATTTCCAAAATCATCATTTCATCGGCGCATTAACTTTGAAGATTGCACTTTCCTACTCGGGTAACTAGGAAGAGGAGAGGAAATCCGGGTAAATCGAGGATAAAATGCAGGGAGTCGCCCGCCAAGAGGCTCGGAGATTTGGGTCCAACAAAGCAGGAACCGCCGGGTGTTGCTGAGGCTGGAATTTCATGCGGAGTAGGGTATCTGCGGACTTCCCTGAATTGTGGGATATTGGCATCCAGCTGCGAAACATTCGAAAGGTTAACGCAGCATCGACGAGCCTTGAATCATAGTTGATCTAAGAGTAGTGTGGGGATCCATGAGCAGCAGCATGTTGCCCAAGACCGTGCATGTGGAAATTCCTCGAAACAACCTTACCCGAGCAAAGCAGTAACAACGTTCGCTCCAATTTGAACTGGCGAAAGAATAATAACATTGCTTACGTGTCTGCAGTGATTATTGACAAATATTTGCATTTATAATATTTTAACGCACTTTCAGGCCACGTCACACATGAAGATTTCAAACCATTTCTAAGTGAAGTGCAATCAAAAGTTCAAAAGGTATACCTTTTTCATGCACAGTCACATCTTCGCCTTTACCTTTATGTTGGTGATTACAATGAGGAGGAAATCCGCATGCAGAATTGAGTTCCGATTCATAGTTTCGTTAGAAAAAGTGGGCTGAGAATCTTAGATGGTGATACCTCGTAGAGGAAATTTCTTTCACACTTGGGAGCCAGGAAAGTTTCTGGTCCACCTGTGACATCGAAAGGGATCTTCCTCTTCCTGCCTTTTTCTCCTTAGCGCTACCATTCTGGTTATGAATGAAGGACCGAATGATTGCAGAAGGAACGGGGCGGGTGGGGAAAGAATGACCACCTGCATCAGCGCTATGCATGTGGTCATTATTTGGTCGCCTGATGTTGAATATCGCCTCATGTGGATGTGGCGTCACCTCGGTTGCTGCTCATATTACTTCAAAAAGCTTAAGATATTGAAGTGCTCATTGGATTGATTCTGACTGATGGGACAAAATTAGCGAGTAAATTCGCATACTTCGAGGTGAACACTATTTTTACTGCTTTTTTGAATAACATTGCATTAGTATTCCGCTCATTTTAGAAGAAATATAATAAGAGCAAATGAATTATCATCGAATTTAAGAAAATAAAAAAATTCTTCTTTCAGAAATGAAGCTTTTCACTTACGATTTCTCTAATCGTTTGTTAATTTTCCGACAATTTTCAATGAATTTCTAATTTTTTCTTTCTCGAATATTTTATTAACATCAACATTTTATTAATAATTTCCATATTTTTTCATTAAAAAGATTTTAGGCTAAACAAAGTTTTGATGAAACAAAGGAATATTACGTTCAATTAAAAGAAAAGATGCTCTTCAATCATCTAAAAAATGCGGTATGCCTTTTTTTGTTTTTTTTGGGGGGTTTTTTGGGCTATATTTAGAGCGCTAAAAGTCTTCATTTAAGCTGTATCTTACTTTCTGCCTTATTATTGTTTATTGAAGAAGTACAATTAGTGTAAAGGCAGATGGAGTTTCCAAAAGGTGAGATGTTAATCCAGACGTTTATGTTTCCGATTTTGTTGTATTTATCATTAAACGCTTAAAAAGAAATGTTTTTTTTTGCGTGTTGCACAGCCATCCTTATTAGTTCCCTTTATTATGCGGCCAGTGAATTTATTTTCTAAGTATTTTAACATATGAGTGCTCATAGTAGTTGCCAGCTTTCTTCCATAGTTGATTCCTGAGTCACACTTAGCAACAGCACTTTAAAAGCGATAGCTTTCCGATTGAATTTTTTTTTAGTTTATTTTTGATATTTAGTTTGTTTTATTTTGAATTTTCGACGATTTTTTGAATAGTTTATCGATCATGCAATTCCCTAAATTCAGGTATTCCAATCGGGAGCGGGTAAGGATTCACAGGAAAATACAACTCCACGTGCACCGTCGAGTATCAAACAAGGTTATGTGTTCGTTCAGGAGAAGAGCAAAATACCAAGTTTGTTTTATTTCTTTATGATTCCGTCACTAACGCTTGCATGTGAAGCGAGAGAGCTTTAACTACTGTAATGAATTTTGGGTTGAGCAGCTTGAACTCTATTTAAGCAACATTTTTTCATGGATCGTTTTCTTTGTTAATTTGAGGGCGAGTACGTTTTGTTGTGCAAAGTGTGACGGTAATGGCTATTTTATTGGTGGCCGCAAGAAACTCGATTTCGTGCTCCCTAGCGCGCTCAGGGCATGAAGAACTAGGAGGAGTTTGTTCGTGAGCAAGGCCATGATGAAATTCGTGAGTGAGTTCATAAAGTAGTTCGTGAGCAAAAAATTTTGAAGCAATGCAGCCTTAAATGTTACTGAAAATAGCCAGGTAGGTTTGCTGTGGATAGGGGAGGGGAGGGGAGGGAAATGAGTTTGTGGCCATTATATGTGCTGAACCGTATGATGCAATAAAGTCAAATGTACTGTAGTAGCGTTCCAAATTTGGTATTTGGAAATTCCGCGTTGATTGGATTATTTCTTAAACGAAATAGTGCGAAGAACAAGTGAAACAATGATATCAATAAAGTTAAAGCGATATGCGTTTGATGGGACTTTTTTTAAGCAAATCGTTCTTTTCTAGATTAGAAAGGAACTCTACGGTATAATTTAACCGGATTAACCGCTCGTTATAAATTTTAGAGAAGATATCCACTTTTTTGACCTTAGTGGCTATAAAATTTGATCCGCTTCCCTATCCTGATGGCTGTGAAATTCGAATCGAATCAGGGCAAAATGCGATCGTACAAAAATTTTAGCTCATAATTTTATTATAAATAAATGGGTCAACCTGACATTTGATTAGGGGGGGGGGGCGTTCTAATATGTAAATTACGGTCACCTAATTTTCTCTAGAGCTAGCGGAATATTTCTCTAGTGGGAAGAATCACATAGACAAGCAAACGTAAATGCGCGCATAGATATGGCATCGCGTTAAAATGCTTTGTGAATGCAAATTTCTATTTTTGAAAAGGCGAACGAAAACAATGAAACAATGCCTACTGATGTGCTATCGAAGCGAACGAGCGGTTGCGTAAATCATTAACGTGTTCGGTTTTCCCGGGTATCGGTCGATCGATTGCAGAAAATAACTTAAATATGCAAATTTCGTGTGGCATGTGGCATAATTGAGTGTCTGAAATATGCAAAGGTGGTAATCCACGAAGTAATGCAGCATATGCGAGTTTATATTATATGCAAATTTTGCTAGCAAGATTTTGTTTTATCTTTTTTTAATCAACGAATTAAAACTAAATATGATAAATATCGGCGGAGTATGTAAGCATTGTGTGGATTTCTATCGTGATGTGATTTTGCAGTCACATATTTTTGAAGTGAGCTCATAATTTTCGATCAGTTAATTTCTATGGGAAATAATATTCAAAAAATTTGTATGAGAAATTTGCATCATAAATTTCTTTTTGATCTAAGAAGATGACGAAGTTTTTCTTTTTTTCGAAATGCTAAATTAAAAGTTGGTAATTTAATATATGCAAATATTTTTAGAGACAATCGGCCGAGACGTGTTATCAAATCGATGGACAAAATACTATTGTGTTTATCAAAAAGAAACGCGTATTTTTACGATGATTCCGGTTAATAGTACAGCTAAAACGGTTCGTTTTTTTTGACTTTTTTTTCACTTCCGGTTATCTGTTGATTAATGTTTCTTTTGTTCTTTTTTTTTGTCTGCTGCTTTTTGTTTGTGTGTGTACGCGTTTTTTTTTTTTTTTTTGTTTATTCTGTTGTTCATATTTTTTCAAGGTTTTTTTCCCATATATTCGACGGAGGATTTATGTTTCAGTCAATCGTAGAACTCAGTGGGACGGTGTATTTTTTTTTTAATCAAGTAAGCCTAAAGTTTGAATAAAAGAACTCAAAGAAAAATTTTGCAGTACAATGGCACAACGATTTTACGATGTAAATAAAACTGAAATATTTGGGAGATTGGTGTTTTGAAACGCAATTTGAATTATGCTACGCAACAGTTAAACCGAGGTGAAACTAAGAAGATGAAACCGTGTTTGCTGAAGTTGAGTAAGCAGTCATAAAAAAATGTTCATAGATTTTGAGGAAACGGTTGACAAGCGATAAGATGAAGTAGTTTTTTCGAGATATTCAGTTCGCATTTTTATTTATTTATTATTTGATTTATTTCATTAATCATGAATAAGGGAAATATTTGCATCGTGAGGTAAGGATCATTCGCTGCATTCACTTTTTCCCCTCTTCACCTTTTCGCTCTCTTTTCTCTATGCGTGATGTGGATGAAATCAGCGAATTTTTTTATTTATTATGAGAGAAGATATTAGGAGAATCGGACGCTTATTTTCAAGAAATTATTCGGCAAGGTGGAAGAATTTTTTATAGGAAATTGCATATCATTAGGTGTACTTTATATGGAGATGTTGCCTGCCTTTGATTATTTAAGAAGGAGACGCTGAAGAACAAAAAATCTTTTATATCTTAACAGGTATTGTTTTTGATTGAATATTTTAATTTCAGGATATGAAAGGTGCATTAGGACAGTCAGTGTCGTTCAAACTTAAATCATGTACCCGGCGTGCATCCGATAGCATCGACAAGAGGTTTGTTGTTTTCTACTATTTTTTTTTTTGGTAATTTAAACCATTAACTTGGCTGGGGCGTGATTGCAATACTAGAGGAATTTGGACATTATTGGCCATATCGGCCAAGGCGGTTGGAAGGTTTTTTGGGCATTATTGACCAAAGCGGTTGAAAGGAGTAGTGGTGAGTTGTTGATCATAATGCCTTATTGGAACGTGCTGCAAGGGGCCTTAACTTTGAGGAATAGGTGTTGTGCTTTTTTAAAATTGAAAAACACGAGTATTTAAAACATTTCCAGCAACAGTTTGAATTCTTTTCTACTATGCGAAGGAATTGTGGTGCGTTGGTCTCCTCCTCTTTCAGTTCTCCATTTCTTGATTAAGTCTGATTAAAGCAGTTTCTGTAAACGGCTTCATATTTTGATAGTTTTGATAAGTGTGGAAATGCAGAAGCGCATGCTTAGCCGACTTCTATTCATTTAATGGAATTTGACGTCCTTATTTTCTATCTTTTTACGAATTTGGAGGGATATAAAGACTGCTAAGATTGCTCAAACTTGCCATTAGAACTGATGAGGGGAGAGGGGGAAACATTGTTATGATAAGGGTTTCTAGATGTAGACGGGGAAGAAAGCTGTTGCGCTGCAGATTTCTACTAATGAGCGTGGCGAGATGAAACACTATTGAGCCTGAAGGTCCTGCTGATAGCTGAGATCAGATCGATGCGGGAATTGCAGGGACTGATGCTCGAGTAAAGAGTAAGTAAATCAACTGCTGTAGAAGAATAAACAAAGGCGGAATAGGCAAGGATGTAAAAAAATCTTAGTAGATAGAACAGAGTTTGATAATTGATTTGAATGATTTGAGGCAAAGGGAAGGTTAAAGTTGTTTGGCTCGTCTTTGGTCAAAGCAGGGGTACCATGGATTCCATTCTGATGGCTGATTATTTATTTCCACGTCCTTCTGCTTTCAGTTTACCTTCAGTAATAATGAACTTGATCCTGAGCTAAGAACTTACTTTTAGCGCATTTTTCGCCGACCTCCTTGAAAAACTGGAAAACCCACTAACCGCTGCGGAGGACTTATGATGAAGTAGGTCCGCAATGTTTCTCTATGTGAGTCCTCTCGCCTACTGTGATCGAAATATTGCTGTCTGAATGAAAAATTACTTTGTCTCGCATTTTTCCTTGAAGTTTATATTTTGAAGGTTCTGTTTTGACGTGTGCGCCATTGAACGACCTGAATCGATAACCCTCCAGGCGCTTTCGGAAGAGGATCGTCGACAGTGGCTTGATGCGATGGATGGCCGAGAGCCGGTATCAGTATTCCTTCTTTTAGCTTAATTGAATCCAGTCATCTCATAACCACCGTTTGGGAAATTCCGACCTCATGCTGCTGCTGAGTTGGAAAGAAGTCGCACTTGAAAGTTCTAGAATTTCTGTAAATCAGTTGTGATACTGCCGAAGAAAATAATTCATTTACCCTTTCGGGTTTATTATATTGTTCGGGAAAGCGCTTAGAGAATTCTCAGGCCTTGACGTGATGTCCGCTGCAAAAGTTTTAGGTGAAACTTTCCTAGGAGAAGTATTTTTATTGCATTTATTATTCATTACTCAGTTGGCGGTTTGAAATTTTCTTCCTTTCATTTTTAATTAACGGAATGCCTTATTCTTAGCTTATGGATGGCTCTATTAATGTAGTCTAATGCGTCGAGGAGAATGTTAATGTTGAGGAAAACTGAAGTGATTGAAAGTAGGAGAGAGGGTGTGGACAGCTGGCTTCAGTAAAGCACATCGAAGGGAAGGATATACCCGATGGGAAATTGATTCCCAATTTCCTCGATCTCTGTAAAATGCTTTTTATCCGTTACCCATCACCCCTGTGATATTTGGTTTTGTTTTTGCAGTTTTCAGTTGAATTTCGATTTGTCGTTTCCCAGCGTTGATTTATTGATAAAATCTGCACGCCATCTGGTTCTTGAATGTGCTATCCATTCGATGCATATTGCGTAGGTGGAAAGGTGCATAGCCAGTTCTCGTCAAGTTATAATGGGGCACTATGAAATTTTGCATAAATCAATTAATCTGCACTATAGGAGACACATCCACATAGTGAGTATATTGACGTAATCGCTGGATCTTATTTTAATGGGGTTTTGGTGGATGAAAGGTGGCGAAGCTTTTATATCTCTGAACGAATCGTAGAAAAGCACTAAAAATGTTCGAGTGAATTTCCATTTGTTTTTAGTCGTTTAGAGTGAAGCACACCCTTAACTTTTGAGTTTATCGACAGCTTATCACTATCGCTCATTTTCTAATGTATATCTTGTTGCTTATTCCTCACGGCTAAAGAAATTGTATTTTTTGTTGATTTTTAAATTTCAGAAATTCAGTAAATACAGCTAGGTTGCCTATGTCTTTATTGATAATGAAAGGTACCTAACGTTTAATAGTTGTAACCATTCATCGTTCAATATTCTTGAAAAAGACCTTAAATACATTAAAGATATAAAATATGTTTTGAAAACGCTTTTTATACCTTATCTCGAGCATCGTGCCATTGGAAAAACTTCTTTTCAATTTTTAATAAGGGATAAAATGAAGTAATACTTCAGTGATCTCGCATCTCCTACTGTCTGTAGTAAGGAGAAGGTGCAATACCAGGGTATTGCCACGAATAAACAAAATAAAAGTGAGGCGACTATCAGTATCTTTTAAAGCTCTTAATAAACGCGAAGCTTCTTTGTATACGAAGTTGTATAAGGTAATGTTTTAACCCCCATATTGTTTAAAAGTAGGCGGAAGTAGGATAATATTACACATAGAAGACTGCTAAAATATACTAAACCACCCACATTTTTAACTGTTTAAGGAAGAAGGCGAAACTAGCAATCGTTTGATGCTTCAATGTGGGATATGACAATATAGACAGATGCTATTTCGCCAACTCATGATCAAAAAAAGATTTTTTTCTTTCAGATTTATTCACCAGGGACAGGACCGCCAACGAATACATTTGGGAGTAAGTGTTCAGTGTGTTCTTTTCTGAGCTGTTTTCTTTGCTCAAAAGGAGGTGCTTTCAATTATTACTTTACCATAGTGGACGAAATGGTTGCTTTTAACCTTACGAAGGAAATGCAAATCGAAGGGAATTTTCGTTTCTGTAAGACAAGGCAGTTTGCAAAAGAAAAAATAATACTTCCGTTTTTAAAGAAATTTTTGCAACTTTTTGATTCCTTCTTTTGCATTCGTTTAATTTTTTTCTCCTTCCATCTCTCTCTCTGTATCCGAGCATACTTCCCAAGTGCACAATCCAGCAAATCAATAAATAAACTCGTATAATTTTGAAAGATTTTGCTCCCAACTTATGAGCACGCCTACACGCTTTTGGCTGAAGTGGTGTGCTGCTTCAAAGTGGTTATTATTGGTGAGGCAGCCATCTGTGGCAAGTGAATAGAGATTATGCTCAGTATAAGGGTCGATATCATTATAATTTTTGCCTTACGGCTGATTCGGCATCGCAACAAAGCTTCATCCAGTTCATGCTGCAATGCTGGGTGGGTGCTATATAGAGTATGAACTGTTCTCGACTGGAATCAACCGATTGCTATTGGTGGCTGACACATTCTGCTTTAATTTACGAAAAATGTTGCACTCGTTGTATCCTGATCGTCAATTGTTGTACTGTTGACATGTGCACTGTCGAAGCACTACACTGAGACGCGTAGTCGCTTCACTGGAGAATTGAGCAGAAGCGCGGAACTGAGTCCTTCGGCAGAGTGTCGAAGGATCATCTCCATTGCACGGAATATAAAATGGGTTTATCAGCATGAGAAGCAGAGAAATGCGTGCAATATAATGGAGCAGGGAAAAACGCGTATCACTGATCCATATGCGAAAGAGGATTCACTGCGTGGTCTTTTTCTGCAACAAGAATTCATCAACCATTTCGTTTTCTCGTATTTGCTATGTTATGCGAAGAAATTTCAAACTGTGCTGATATGCTTAAACGGCGCTGGACTGCTGAATTTCATATCTGCGGAAAACTTTACCTGTCAATGTGAGGGGGGGGGGGGGGGACTCAGTTCATACGATTTTTTGAACGCATTTTGAAATACTCTTAAATATTACGAGGATTATTCGTAGGAAACAAATAATACAGATGTCGTGTGACCGGTAATAAGCCCTTTCTTGTACTTTCATTTGGTTTATAGGCATCATTCGTGGCTTGGGCGAGCCGCTCGTTCAGTGAAGTCAAGCAAACGTAGTGCAATGTGACCCTGAGCAAGGCGTTGCCTAGAAAATAGATTTTAGCCATTCGCAGTTGTCTACCCATCGCTGTTAGATTTTGGTGCGTTTCCCTGTCGAAGCGATCCCATTTGTCGCTTTCGTTTTCCCGTTCTTTTTTTCGTATTCGAGGATCATGTCATACTACTGCAGCTACCTGAGGTCACTCGCAGCGTACTTTGCTTCTTTGCCGTCGCCTTTATTTCGTAGAGGTCATATTATGATAATAAGCTATTGCAATATTCGATTGACGTCATTGTCTTTTCATCGCCTCTTTTGTTTCAATTTTGAATCACTATTCGCCGAATATAAATAAAACAAACGAAATTCTACACATATTCCTAGTGGGGGTTGTTTCTCAAGTCCAAAGCGATTCAGCCTCATGAATAAACAATTATTGCTTCGATGCACTCGATGAGACATTAATCTACTTCCGTTTTTTGTCAGTTGAAACCTTCATGCATTGCAGTGGTAGGCCTCAAAAAAATAAAGGCATGCAATAAATCAGGGGTCGAGTTGAGTTAAGAAAATACTAACATTTTGATCGAAGGAGCAAAAATGCACTTCATGGAGGTGCCAACTCGTTCTCCCCTCAACATTGGTTGCAAGTTTGGGTAAGAAAACAGCCGTGAGCTCACGCTCGCACTCCTTCAATCGTTGTACTCACTTCTTTACACAACTGGCGCCGGAAAATGCCGCCGGCTTTGCGCGATACCGAACCACAGTCGAAGAGAAACTGGTCTTAGTATCCTAGCTGCGGCGCGATTAACGCCTCGTAATCTGGCTAGAAGTGAAGCGTTGCCGTAGGGCAAAATGTCGCTGGATTTTTCTCATTGATTTGAGACGAATGCTGCTGTGCAGGAGCATCCATGATGAACCAGAAGAGAGTTATTGAAGACAGAGAAGGCTTGGTTTCAGCCAGCTGAATATCAGACATTGAAAGAATTTGCACATGCATGTTAATGCTTTTTTTAACGATCTGCTATCCGCTAATTTCGACACCAGATCATCAGAGAAAAAAAAAGTTATTACATAAGGAAGGCAGGTCACTTTCACACCGAATAAGTTTTTCTCATCCTCTCCTCACCCCCTCCTTCCCCCGGAATATAATCATCTTGAGAGAAGTGTTCGCCCTGTCATCGCATGCGCAAACAAATTATACCAATTCGAGCTCAATTTGTCGGCGCATAGTAGAAGTATATATATGCAAATTATAAAAAAAAGCAGTTCACATACAAATAACCATTTCGCGTAACCTCCAAACATTATAGTTTATAATCACCAACACGCATACGCACATATACCGCATCTATTTGCGATCACAGAATTGACATATGAGTCGATTCAAGAAGATCATTGAAAATTCAACCAAAACTGGCGTGTTTTGCTAATTTATCGTGCGGGTTAGCGAGAGAAAAGTCGCCAAAGCTGAATTTACGCGCATAATTGCGGAAATATTCAATCAAAAAGAAAGGTTTCTTGATAGTTGGCGTCAGCTGTTTTTAACGATCTCTTTTTACGTATAGAATATAGAATTGACTTCTTTTATATGTGGACAATTGTCTATTATATAGAATAGAAAATTTGAAAATTTCTAATTATCTATGGGGATGAGCAGAAAAATATTATCGATAAGGTGTGATAAATTTTATATTCGGTTTTCCTTTTCATGTAATAAATCCGTTTCGAGCATTTCACTTTTGATGTTTTCTTAGCGCAATCGTTGAAGGATTTAAAATCATCTCAGAGCATTTTAATGAGATCTTCGGAATTTAATTTCATTAAGTATTTGATTTAATGTTATTGATGTTTAATATTTAATTATGCACAAATTGCATCATCGTTTGCGCTCATTCCCATCACCGATGATTGAGTGTTATTAATAGAAATCGAAGTGGGTGGGCAATTTGGCAATTCATAGCTCAAACATAGAAAAGATCATCGATAGTTATACAATATTCATCTATGTAAGTTTTATGATAAGCTTTTGAAAAACTTTTTTTTAAAAAATGAACTGAAAAATATGTATTGGAAATGGAATGGAAATGAAAAAAATGGATTTGAAAAATATTTGCATATCTTGAAATACTAGATAATACTATAAATGTTATATAGTTGAGGTTTTTTACATATTAGTCAATCGAAATAAATAGAGGAATACTATTAAAAAATGATTTCTCTCTTCGAATTTTTTTTTTTTTTTTTGAAATAGATTATCTCTCGTCGATAGAATTTCAGCACTTTCTAAGTTTCTGTTTCCGTTGGATTGTTTCGTTTTCCGGTCGATCACTCTTCCATAATTTCCGATAGCGTTATTGGACGCTATAAATGTGTTTGTTTATAGGAAAGGATTTAAATTTAATATGATAACGAAATGATTAAATAACGTTTCAAAATGTGTTCATAATATTTCGCTCGTTATAAATCCTCTCTAATCGTTGCCCTCACCCCCTCATTTGTAAGAGATATTCTTGAAGGGAAATGGTAAATTTTTGAAAAGAAAATTTCAATATTTGGAAAGAAATATCGAGGGGAGGAGGATGTAGTGAGAATGGATAGGAAGGAATGCACTCTCGCTCTAGCATGCGCGACAATTCTTATCACCGCTGATTACCTTGTTAATGATATAATTTAGAAGTACTGAAGCCGGATTGCAAGAGTACATGTCAAGAAATGAATTGCTTATTGTAAGTGAGAAAATTCGAAAATATTCAATTCGGGTGGCATTCCAGGTATAAAGAACGCTTTTCTCTAGAATTCTCTATGATCAATCCAAAACTTTTACTTACCTCAATTTTTGCCCTTCCGGTCATTCTATATCGGAAATTGATGTTCTGCCATCGCAGCAGTTTAGTGAATTATTCTATCTGAATGTTTTTGTTCATTAATGAGCGTGAAGGTAAGCGTGCACCTTCCATTCGATGGCATTCCAATACACCATAATTTGCGGAGGACAATTTCTTGACCTTGACTAGATATTTATGAGTTTGATTGAACGACACATTGCTAGAGTTTAAGAATTCATAATTTCGTTGCGTTTGATGATGTCTCCAGTTAGCGCATGCTTAAGATGCCCGCATATCCGCACTTTTGCTTAAATGGGATGGATGACGTCATGCCTTCACAAGCAACCGGATGGGATACGCACGCTTCGAGTATACACATATACGGCAGCGATGTTGAGGAACTGCATGCTCGCTATTGCCGTAAATAGTGATCTCTGATCTGTTGATCTGTTGATCTGTTGCTGCACAGGTGAATGTGCGGAAACTTTGGGAAGTTAATTAATGGTACAGGTACACGATTACTTTAAAGAATTCGTCTTCATTGCTTTTGGTGTGCTCACATTACATATATGCTCTTCGTCATTTATTTTTTCGTTGATTTATTTGTTGTTTTTCAAACTTCTTTACATTTGCTTGATATATTTCCGCTTTATTTCATATTATTATATCCGATATTGTGAATCCATTTCTAGCACTTTTTATTGTTCATAGAACTAATCCAACGATATCGACATATCCTTTCGAGTACTTCCTTATTAAGTTCTAGAAATATATTAGTATAGAAATGCGTGCATTTTATACGTTGTAATAAACCTCATATAAGCGCCAACAAATTTCTGTTAGGTCGAAACAGTCGAGTGGAGTGATAAGTAGTGATGAGCCACTCCGGAGTCGAATTCCCTAATAAACTTGTTTGCGTATTCAGTTCGAATTCTTCCGGACTTTAAGATACGTCTTAGTTTCTCGCGTAGAGAGTCGACCAGTTAATCTGTTTAATGAATTACTAGAAGAGTATGATTATGTTTCAGAGGATTTACAGAGGAGCTGCCCATCAGTGGATCTCAAATATAATTAGTGCCATGTTTTTCTCCGAGGAATATAGATAAATCTTCGTGGTTTATTTATTTATTTATTTATTTATTTATTTATTTATTTATTTATTTATTTATTTACTTGTTTATTTATTTCCTCACTGTGAAATTTATTTTCAAGGTTCTAGCACGAAAATTTAAACGCTCATTTGGTTAACAGGTGGCACGATTTCATTATCACTGAAAATATTTTTGTTGCTTCATTGCGATTGATTAGCTGTTAATGATTAGGGAAGGTGTATTTACCGCTAAAATTTACCGAATTTGTGTAAAAAGAAAAAAAAATTTTTTTTTTGTTGAATTTTGGTTAGTTGAATTCTCTTAATTTTTAATGCTTTTTTTGTGATTATTTTATTATTATGAGGATTTCGATTATAACATTTATATAAGGATTGAATACAAAGATCATAAGGATTGAAGATATAATATATACATGATGAGTATAATATAATCGATTATAAGCTATAAGGATTGAATGTATAAAGTTTCGATTATAAGAAAGTTTTTGGATAATATTAGACATCATAAGGAAGAGAAAACAATTTGGAAATGATGATAGAATGGGTAAACGTGCAAACTTACCCTCAAGTTTTGATTACCCAATTCGTGGTAATCGAAATTTTTATAATTTAATTGTTGAAGTGCTTCGGCTTCTGAATTATTTAAGCACTTTATAATGGAAGAAAATCTTTGTTTGGAGTTATCCACGAAACGTTTGCACTTTTTCTGGAGGAAAAAAAAGAGATTTTTTTTTTTGATTACTTATTGCCTATCATGAACAGAATTTATATTTCCTCTTTTTTATCTTTTTCTAACAAAGTCGAAAATAATATTCCGCATTGCGAGAAGAATTTTCCAACGATTGGCAATCTTGACTACTGGCGAAATTTTATTGAGAGAGGATTTTTCATTAAAAAAATTCATTTTTGAATAATTTGCATTTTTTTTTTGATTTATTCATTTACTTGTTTTTTAAATTTTTTTAAAAACGAAAATTATTCCAATATTTTTATCCGTTATGAAACGTTGAAATTTGATTTACTAGAGTTCCCCAACTTCAGCATAAGATAACGATGCGTCGTATATACTTTTATTTCGTATTCAGCTTGAGCTGATCCTTTCGGGAACCGTAGAAATCGATGTAGAGGATTGGAGAGAGAATAGTGAATATTTTTTTCGATATTTGTTTTTAAAAGTACAATGCATTAAAATAATCCTTTTCCGAATCTCTTCTTGAGTTTACGAAAATTTTTTTATTACTATATAAAATTACTATATTACTATATAAAATAAAAAAATTAAACTTCTTTTATTACTATATAAGTTTTTAGAATTGCGACTATCAATAATGTTTTTGGTTATTTATCAACGAGTAGTATTAGAGATATAACCAAACGCTATGATCGTCAATTTTTTTTTTTTTTTTTGGAGTTGTGATTTTAATTCGCATAAAGTGATCTAAGCAATAAGTGCATTACTGTTATTCAGAATATGCTTGTTATGATGTTATTTTCGCTATTTATTTGTGTCATTTCGAATGGAAATTGTTCGTAGATCAATATTTCACGCTTTTAAATGACGTCATTGTGAGAGAGAAACATAACGTAATTTTTGATGAGCTTTCGACGAAGAAAATTGAGGTTTATGTGAGAAGCTATCAAGTGGAATGATGTAAGTGCTGCTTAGGGTTTATTAGTGGATCGCAACGTGCATCTCCTTAAAGGTTGTTATCACTAATGAAATATATTTATTAATTCTTCGAGGCGCTAGTCGATTTCAAACGAAAAATTATTGACTGGAGACCCGATGTGCTACTCGAGCTTGAGGTATTGAAATATTGACCTCTTTTGAAAGTGGATATGCCGAGTATTTTTTGTTAGATGTAGCGAAATTCGGTTTTTTATTAGTGCTCTACTGCTTCGTTTATATAGTTTACTGGTAAATTAGGGGGAATGCTGAGGCAGGATTATTTTCCGTTAGAATTGCGGCAGAATTCAATTAGACCTGAATGGGATTTATTTTATTTTGTTCATTTGTGAGTTGCTAACACTGCTAAGTGGTGAGGGAAGAACTCAGCGTTCTCCACAATGATGCAATTTGTGTGGGGATGAGGATGAAAAAAAAAAGTGTGATTCTAATAAGGGCACTCTCACACAGGTTGAACAGGTAAATGAAACAGGTTGAAACCTGATTTCACTGCATGGCTAAACATTGCAGTTTCTTTATATTATTTAAGAGGCTATTGATTTTGGTGAGTTGTGTTTTCTTTGACTTTAAAGGCAGATGGCTGTCTCGTATGATGGCTACTAGGAGATTCGTCGAATTAGGTGAGATGAATTATTTAAGCGCAAATGCAGTTAGCACGACGTTGGCAGCGTACTGCAACTTGACCAGTAAAGTTGTTAGCAACCAATAAACGCATCACTTAGTAAATACATATGGCGCTCTAGCTCTCCACTAAACTAATTCACTCTTCCATTGATGTTTACTTCACTAAATGGTTGGCAATAAGCTCGAAAAATACGTCATTCTAACGTATGAATGGTTTGTTTTGAGGAATTTTTTTGCTGCTATTTTCTAGCTGCAACTTGCAAATGCTCATATTTCTTGTGCAATAATCAAAGAGCAGATGAAAAGAAAAGTTTTTCATTCCGATCATTTTCTAAAATCCAGATTTATTTGAAAAGAATTTAAGACGAAAAAGATCCACATAAAATTCGATTACAGGTAAGGTAATTATTAGCAAATTCACGATTCTCATGGCAATCATTAATGCTTTGCAAGCGTTGCTGCTGCATTTTTTTTGTTTTGCCGCTATCGTTCTTATTGAGTGTATGGCATTGCAACGATTTAAGGGCCCAGTTGGAGTCTATTGACAGCCTAGCGCGAAAAGATGGGCGGTCCACTTGGCCAAAAGCATGACTAACTTATAGGCGCATCGGTGTGTCTTTTAAAGGCACAAGGCAGCCGGAATGGCCACTAACCGCATCTTTGCTTGTGGGTGCATAGCGATTACAAGATTTTTACTTTTATGTCTTATTTTATTTTTTAAAGGAGAGAATTCTTGCTTATCAGGTCGTTGTGCAATTATGGGATTTTCTCATCCATCACCTGCATCCTTTTCGTGATTTAGCAAATAACAACTTTGCAAAACTTTCTTCTCCAATTGAATTTAGGCGAGGTTGATTTAGCCATATAAAGAAGACAACAAAGCTCTAAATAAGACCTCAGAATGAAAGAAGGGAGAGGAGGTGAAATTGAAGACGCAGCTTCTGAGAGCTTTCAGTGGGAGAGCAGCAAAAGGTAATGATATTGGCGACACATGAAAAAATCTCTCTTCCAATATATTAATACGGTTTTCGTTAGGTGTACTAATATTAGTTCACAAAAGTCCTTCAAGCAATCATGGACAAACGAATGGTTCAGATGATCTCACGGAAACTTTTGACACCAGTTTTGGTTGCCTAGTCAAGAAATAATGGATAATATATCGCCGGTATCATTTTCCAAAAGCCGCCAGCGGAGTGAATTTTTTAACGGACTCTAAGGGGAGAGGGGAAGGGTTTCACTACTTGTAAATGGAGCAGAGATGCAACAATCCTTTTCAACCCCGTTTGCGCTTTGTGGATTTGCAGGATTCCTTATGTGTTAATACGATTGAAAATGGTGCCGCTAATCCATTGCCTCGAATAGTGATGCAAGAAAGGCTTTCCATTGTTTTTTCTCTCATTTTATCCTTATTTCATTAACAAATTTTGTTCGTCCAGAATGGTGCTGAATTTTCCATACACAAAAATTTATAGGAAGGTTATTTTTATCGCCTATTCGTTAGCGATAATCGCTTTTGCATTTACCATTCCTCTAAATTTTCAACGCTGAAAAAGAATTTTTTTTTCGATTGGATGAAGTGAGAGAATTTATGAGGAAATAAAATATGTTGATTAAATTTAAAAAATTATATATTGCAAATTGTTGAGTCACATGGTAGCATTTCTTTTGGAATTTTATTGCTTAATAATGTGCTGTTTTATATATATATATATATATATATATATATATATATATATATATATATATATATATATATATATATATATATATATATATATATATATATATATATCCGTAGAATTTTCCATATCTGTTTTTTTGAGTTATTTTAGGAAATATACAATTTGATCAAATTAATTAAAGAATGCCTCGAAATGTTGCAGTTATTAAGATGTATAGGGATGTGTATATGTGTGTGTGTGTGTGTATGTGTTTTTGCAGAAAAATCGGCAGTTTTTAGAGATTTTTTTTTCGAACGAGAGAGTGGATTTTCTGTTTCTACCAAAGTAATGCATCTCATAAATGAAACTTCACATTTTTAAATGCTCTCTTTCGAAAATTCAAATTTTCAAAAACTCTTTTTCATTACTTCAAAAAAAAATTTTTTTTTTGTTTTGCATTATTAAAAGTGAATAAAACAATAAAAAAAATTGGCTCGAATGTAATTTTTTTTAAAGAAAATTTCAAAAATTTGAATTTTTGCATTCTTTATAGTGGAATAAACAAAACGTATAAATGCTTTTGCAAAGGGAATTTTTTTCTATTTTTTCTTATGTATAAAAATATTTTAGTTTTTTTTTTCGTTTACGAAATTTTTTCATTTATTTCGTTGATGGAATTTTTCTCGAAAGGATTATCGTCCTATTAACTATACGAATTTTTCCATCGCATTTCTCAGTTTTCATTATATTCGATTGGGATTTTTGAAATGTTTTTCTTTTCTTTACGTTTTAATTAGATTTTGCTAAAAAGTGATTAAATTGTTTTAAAAGACAACAATAAAGCGGAAATCATTTTTCTGATGTTCATAAGTAATTTGTTATGCATCACGTCTTATTATTGAGAAGGAAGATAGTAGAAGAGGAGTTGATGGAGCTATTTTTGATTTATTATGCTGAAAAAAAGGAGATATTCACCTATTCAAGATTGTTTTTATCTTATCTTGTTTTATCTTTTTTGCATTTTTATAAATTTGCATTTGTGAGTTTATTAGCTCGAATTCTAATTTATGCATACATATTTATTTGCCTTATAGTTTCAAATTCGGAAGCTTGAATTGCGAGACTTTCATATAGAATATATCATAGAATGATCACCTATACCGACGTTCATGTTGATTGCCAACCTCGAAGGAAGTTGCAAATATTGAAATATATCTGATTGCTAGCAGGTATTTTACACCGCTAAGGTGTAAAAATAATAAGTCATTTCTTTTGTAGGTTTAAAAATATTATTCACGTTTTACCAGGTGTTAGTCTTGTTAACATGTGAAGTTTTATTTCATTTTATTAAATTTTGCTATATTATGAAATGATCGAATGAGGAGAATGTGCGAGTGCATATAGCTGAGATAATTCGATAGTGTTTTCAGCATACTAAAGTCTAATTTTTATCTCTATTTACGTGGAGAATATTAATTGAAAAATGCATCTACCTGCGTATTGGTCGCCCAATCTTACAGCCAAGTGTGACGTCAAGTATATGAACGTTCTTCATATTTTCGTTGTTGATCTCTACCTTTACACCTACCTTTGAATGGTCGAATTTTGCATCCAGCCACATCGTGCGCTGTATTCCAAGTGCATCAGAGCATGATTGGGCGATTCTATACCAGATTACCTGGCAAAATCTCAGGGAAATATACCGTTGCTCTTTTTCAGCACAACAGATTCAAATGTGGGTTCCGTATGAGAGTATTTTGAATGTCGTTAAGAGTTTATCTGAATTCATAAAACGATTCCTTATGAGTAGGTCGTCTATCGGTGATTGTCACCTTTTCAAAAAAAAGCCGAAATTGTCGTTTCAATTCCTCTCATTTTCGCTTCCTCTCTCCTTCTCTGTTTCTCTTCCTCTTTCGATAAATGGTATACTAATATTTGGGGAGAATAAAGGAGATAATTGGCTCATACAACAACTCTATGCTTGACATTGGCCAAAATAGGTCAGTACCTCGGGTTATAGTTTTTTTCTTCGTCTTACTTAATATGTCATTAGACTATAATGTGTCTAGGGAAGATGCAATTTTTCAGTTTTATTAAGCTTTTTATTATTATTTTCTTTCGAGAATGCCCTTCGCAAGTCGAAAACCTAGGACCTCCTCATTATCGATTTGCACTATTCAGATAAAGGCTAGATTCTTTAACGGCATCTTCTCTCTCTTAGTCCTATGGCATTTAACATCAGCAAATGTTGGTGCCACAGCGGGTGCATTGCTATATATATATATATATATATATATATATATATATATATATATATATATATATATATATATATATATATATATATATATATATATATATATATATATATATATATATATATATATATATAGTTTAGTGTATTGTAGCATCCATTCAATAATGCTTTATTGACTATAATATTGATGTATTCGCATTTTATAAATGAAAGTTTTAATTATTTATTTCTTTACAAAAAAAGTTTTCTATTAGTTTACTTCATATTTGATTACTATTGAGTTATTTGTTGTAAGTAATTGTCGTTATAAATTTGGAAAATGCGATATTTCGATGAGAGGAATCCATCGATTTGCATAAATTTCATTATGATTGGAATTCTTTTAAAAGATAATTTCATCACCATTATTTGCATAAACATTTGAGAGTGGCGTAATTTGCGTTATGCGGATTTGAGATCAGCGGTTAATTGTTTTTTTTTTGATGTTGCAAAGTGCTATGGTAAAAAGTAATATCATCTTTGTGCTATCAGTGAGTTTATTTTTATGAATGCAAAAGTGAGGTAGATAGGCGGGGGGGGGGGGGGGGCAGATAGGGATTGGCAATTAGCATGGTACTCTAGTTTCAACAAGGGAGAGGCGATCTGTGTGCTATGCAATCGCGCGTTTTTAGGCAGCATTAGTCTTTATTTTTATCGTTGTTTGCCAAGTTTATGATTATTGATTGTATAGCATAATGAATTTCAACAGTTTTGGCCGTGAAGGTTTGCAACTTGCCCGCTGATTTCACTCTTTTCTTCGTCGTCCGAAGCAGTTGAAGCGATACATCTAACTTGTACCTTTCGAGTAAATTCCTTCTTAGGATTATTTGTAAGGTGAAACCCGAGCAGATTGTAACGCTTTATTTGAGTGTTCTGTTATGGTACTTTGTGTTTGCGAATTTCTTGGTAAGACCAACGCGCAATGCTTGGCAGTGGCGAAGTGTGGATGCGAGGAGTGCTAGTGAAAGAACGCTCATCTTCATGGGGTATATCACCCGATACGGGTGCCTACAATCTGACTTGCGGATTGCGTGCCGTTTATCAAGGAAGCGCATTTCTGCCAGCTTTCGTCGTCGAGGGTTGCCATGGTCAGCAAATATTTTTTCGGATATAAGTGTCACTAAATGAAGTGGTGCCGAATATCATTGCTGAAAAAAGCAATTGTCCATTTGGACATTGGCGTTGCGTGATGACCATCTCATATGTGTAAAAATAATTCCTTGAGCTCTATTGAGTAATGAGGAGGAAATCAGTGGTAATTATGCAGCAATTCATGGATTATATTTGGGCCATGCTACAGCCTCGTCCTCCTCATCTTCTTTCCCCCTCCTCCCTCCTTACCTCATTGGAAATCAAGTGAATTCATCAATCGATTAGGCGAGGAATGTTGTTTGATCGAAAAGAAGGAACGAAAAACTAAACAACCAAAATACGTTCTGCAAGAGAGCGATGATTACTGAATATTTGCGTGTTTAATAGCGTTTAAATAGAGAACGATCGAAGTGATATAAAAAGTAACGAGAAAAATATAAATGTTGGAGTACATTCAGAGGGAAATATCATAATGGAAATTTTTTATTTGTTTTTCATCATTTGAAAAGAGAATTTGAATTTTTTTTTTTTCAGCGATGCTCGATGAGGCAGGATTCGAATTTGTGAAGAAATGTATCGAAGCGATTGAGGAAAAAGGTTAATTTTTTTTTTGGTCGAATTTTATTCTTATGTTTGAATATTTGAACTGAAGCATTAATAAAAATATTTTTAGTGGCAAGTGGACGTTCATTGTACTATGAAATATATCAGAAATGAAGTTCCGCTATTACTATGGAAATGGTGTTTTTATGTTCCCCCACCCCTCCTTTCTCTCCTCTCCCACCCATTCCAGTCTTTTTTTAAAAAATATAATATCAAATGATTACGCTTATTTCATTGATTTCGTGAAAGAGGGCTCATATTGCTCCTATCCCTTTCTTGGCAAGAAAACGTTCTTGGTGGCTGATTTAGTTAAGGCATGCTTCTACTATTGGACGTAGCAATTCATTTGCTTTTATATGTGGTGAAGGTGTAAAAAAATTGAGGTAATATAGAAGTTGTTCTATGAATGTGATAACAAATGCGATAAAGGTGTGGAATCCACAAATGTTAAATATTAAAGTTGGTCGCATTAAAAAAAAGAATATTGAAAACCGGCAGATATTGAAGAACTCATTAAGCTTTATTTTAGAGATATATCTAAGGTAGGCCAGGTGCGATGTTTTCCTTTGTTGCAAATTAAATGCAAGAAGAGGGCAGAGCAGCTTTTTACAATACGGTTATAAATTTTTCATTGCAAATATTTTTTTTAGAATTGATAAAGAGTTTTCATCAATAATGAAAAGACTTTTTAAGAAAAAGGTCGAAGAGCTTTTGCTTATGAGCCGATATTATGGTGAAGTAATCTATTAAGATGGCTTTCGGGGTCTGCAACAGAAGCTGATTTTCATAGATACGACTACGCCTTGGCAACGTTACATTTCTTATTGGCAAATAATGCGTTATGTGGTTTGATGAAAATTTATAACTGGTATCGTTACAAGGCAGTAATCAAACTTTCATCCAAGGCTTGTAGTAAGTAAAAATAGGCTTGGCTAGTTTATTTGCCTCATTCGGAGCATCGAGTGATCTTTTTCTTGGCACTGATGCCAGCGGTACTGGTAGTAATTGCTGCCAGCTATGCATGTCTTTTATTTGTGGTTGATCGCACCGAACTACCAGCGTTTTTTCTATTCTAACTATTTTTTATCGACCTTCTACATATCAGAGTTATATGTAACGTATGCTGTTCTATTTGGGTGTTTTCTGTGGTTGAACTCATTGAAGAAATGAGATAACTTATAATTTGTGATCGATCTGTGAGTTATTTTTGATAAAGGCACTAAGTTTTTAATAGTAGTTTCTTTAAATAATAGTAGGTCGTGGACAGATATGGCAAATTCACCATTTCCATCTCCTTCCGTGATTGCCGAAATTTTATAACTTCGCAAAACTCTAATTGCATGTAATTAAATTAAATTAAAATTGCTCAAGCTCAAGCTTATAATTCAAACCAGATGCCTAGAGAAAAAAATAAAAGTGAAATTGAGACTTTCGGGGGAAGCTGGATAGAATGGAAGTTTATTTCGATTTTTATTCTTCGCATTCAAATATATCGGTTAGTGCATTCTCTTTTTTTCTCATGAAGAAAACCCTTGTGCATTATCCCAACAGGTTTCCTAGCATTAGATGATTTTACGTCATAGTGTTGGTATGGAGGGCATAATCGTTTGTTTGTTGTTGTTGTTTTTGAATTCCTGAATATACATTTCTCGTCTAACGACGCAGTCGATTTTCAAACCTGTAGGTCGGACGAAAATGAAAAATTTCTGAAATGTTCGGAGCGCGCTGAATTGTTTCGAAAATAAAGCGATCGGAGTGAGTGCGGAATAAAGCGAGCGGATTGAGTGCGGAATAAAGCGAGCGGATTGAGTGCGGAATTTCTTGTGTATATTGATTGCATCGTTCAAAATTTTTGTCGTATTATGCGTAATATGCTTCAAACGAAAGGGACGAACCATCCCCTTCCTCAAGAATGTGGATATTTTTCAAAAAATTTCGCTCATGAGAACTCGCTAAATGCGACTGGCTGCAGAGTTGCTCAGAAAAGCGATCGAGGGCACTGAGATGCTCACTCTCTCTCTTCTCCCATAATTAGAGAGAAGGTGATTCTTTGAACTTGATGGGTATGGTGTGCACCATAAGGTGGCCCTCTGTAACATTCTTCATATAGGTCCGGTAAAGTGATCTTGTTAGAAGATGGATGCATTTTCTAACGGTCGGATTTTCGTTTTGCATTGGTCAAATCGGAGAAAGTGGCATTTTTCTGTTAGAGCTACAGATCTGCGGTCAGATCGTTGAAAGTACAAAGGCATTGCTTCATTTTTTTTTTAAATTATCACTGGTAACTTACGAAATGGACTGTTTTCGTTAATAAAAGATAAAAGCATTTATCATTGAAGCGAATTTGATAAATTTCTGCATTTATTATATAATAAGATTGCGATTTTATTTCTAAGCAAGTGGTAATGCTATCAATATACGACAAGTCAGGAGAGCACTTAAACGGTTATTGAAGACTTTCCAAAAACGCTAAAATTGATCATCGCATCTCCATTTTAGCGTATAAAACCTACACTGTTTTATATTTTATCCACCCACTCTGCATTACCTTCTAATTTGTTTTTGTTACCTATGTATTTTTTTCACCTCTATGAGTAAATTTTTCGAAAATTTCGCATTTTACCATTGAGTTAAACGTTACGTTTCGATTCAAGCCTATCGAAATGGATATGGGTTGAGGTGGATGCAGTCAGATATGTGCTATAATGTGATGTACATCGTTTAATGTGTTCTAATCCATAGGGAGTGAAAGCATTTGAAACGAGTGCATTCTTTCATCTAATTGCAGCTTTTTTTGCGGACAATTGCGCCATTATTTTTAACGACATTGAACGATCCTTTCAAAGCATTCATTGTATTGGTAATAGCAATTGACGTTTATGGGAAATTCTTAACGCGTATTGCATGTTTCGTTTATGTATTTGCATTAGATATACTAGTTACATAATGATTTACCCCAACTAAGCGATATACCGCAATGTCTTTTTACTTTGAGCGCTTTTTTAATAAAAAAAATCATGTTTAGGAATTTTTGCAATGGGAGCTCAAGCCTTATAATCGAAAAGGCTTGTAATAAACACAACGACATAACTTGAAAAACGTTAAGGAAACCTTGGCGAGTTATTCCGCATTTCTAAGATCGCCATTTCCGTTTGGAAGTGAGATTCAGGATTCTCAAAACCGAGATATCGGGAATTCCTGCCGAAGCTATCTAGCTGGCACAAGAAAGTGTGCCGATGATTTCATTGCAAAAAAAGTACTTTCGAAAAAAGAGGGACCATATTAGGAAAGGGGGAATTAGAATCTCCGCAACGTTGCCTCGACAACGATATTTGCCCTGAAACTTTTCTATAGGAAGCAATGCGAGGATGCATTGTGTTGCATTCGCTGAAGGCATAAAAGCGAGCGTATTGCATTTGGGTTGTTTGTGTGTGCATTTAAGAACGTTCGATTATTTTATTTTTCTGTGTGGGATGTGTGCACATCATTGTGCATCGTCGCGTTATTTCTAATCCATTTGGTTGCTTTGCATTATCCCTTCCACATAATGAAATTTACCTCGCAAATTATCCTCCTTTTTTTCGGCTTGCTTAGAATGCACCGAATTTTCCTTATACAATGGTATTTTTGGAGTGTGATGGAAGCTTGAGGGCAGTCACCAGGGAATATGGGGTAAGGGATAGGGGGACTGTGGATGCAGCGGATATACAACATAACCTGAGGTTGTATTTGAAGCCAAGAAAGGTTTTTTTTTAAATATTAGGGATGAAGTAAATCTGAGGTGTTCCTCGTTAATTCCCATATTTCCCATAAAATTCCCAACAATATTAGTGACAGGTAAAGGCGTTTACTTGCGGGAAATAAATGGGAAAAAAATGTTTCCGTTATTCCGTCGCTTAGCGATTTATTATATGCAAATCTATTTTATAATGTCAAATAATCACAAATTAGAAAATATTGCTGAGAGCTTAGAATTAATCTTTATTATTTCTCCTCGTTTGCTTTCAAGAATATATCATTTTTGTTTAACACATAACAGAAAACTTCATCAATGCTCCCGACTCCTTTAGAGGAGATGGTGGGAGGGGGAAGGAAATGAAAGGGCCGGAAGTTTTTGCATTTCCACGAAATGAGTCGCAATCAGGTAATAAATGAGCACAAGAAATAATGGCAAATTCATGGAATTGTGCATAAAAATCATCTGACAGCGCGAACTTTTCGAAACAGCCAGCGTTTTTCAAAAATAAGCGAAAATTATTCATTTCCGAGTCATTCGGGTGAGATCGTTCCAGCAATTCCGCATCTCAAATTGAACTATTGGGAAAGTGATGTCTGGCAAGTTTCCACTCAATGGGTTGCAAATTCGATACAAAGTAATGAGCGGTGACCTCGAGCTAAAAATAATGGATCGGAATTTTGGCCGGAAATGAATTTCCCAAAAAAAAGATTCATTCAAACGGAAGAGCTTTGAATGGACCATGTCTGGTTGCCATTTCCAGACAGACTTTCAGTTCTCGTATAATAAACTGGATTGTTGATATTATGAACCTCGAAACGATATTCACGCTGACGTTTCGGCACTTTTTGAGCCAGAATCATAACAAAGAAACCTCAAACTTGGGTAATTAAACTAACATTTCTCTTATAATAATAAATTATTTTTCGACAAGGGAAGATCGCAAATAGATCTCTTCATCCTTATTGTTCATCGCAAATGAATAGTCTAACAGGTGGTTAGATATGAATGAGGTGATTTTTATTTGCAGGTGGTCTTCGAGAGCAGGGTCTCTACAGGAACTGTGGTGTAACTTCAAAAGTTCAAAGGTTGATGCAAATCGGTCTCGATAAGCGACGTGCATCGAACGAGAAGCTCAATTTTACAGATGATGCTGAATGGGAAACGAAAACAATTTCTAGCGCTATCAAAACGTTTCTTAGGTAACTCTTTTAATGCTTAAATTTTTCTCATTTTTAGGTTCTATCTTTGGTTACTCTTAATTACTTTACTTCATTTTAGTCGTCGTAATATTTGTTTTAGAGGCGTTTCTTCGAATGTCACCTTCCTTTGCACTCTTCGTGAATATACGTCGATTCTTTAAAGTTGTCTCGAACATCTCTTTAAGTCTTTAAGTCCTTCTCTCGTATAAGCTTATTCACCTCCCGAATAACAACCTCACCTTGCTAAGCTTAATAAGTCCAATAGAACTGCTTCCGAATTTTTGTACCAAGCATGCCGCTATTTCCAAGTTTATGGATGAGATAAACTTTCCCTCCCCCCTCCTCCCCATCCCCCTCTTCCTCATCTTTCCTTCCATCTCTCGCACATATCGATTTTAAGTTGTGAATACCATATGAATCGTAGTTCTTAGCAGGAGTTGTACATTTAATAGCACCAGTGTTGATATTACAGCGGTAATTTTGCTCACCGTCTTTACAGTAGCTGACTCCAAATTGATTACATGTAATTTTAATGTTAGTTCATAAGAATTGATAAACCAATGGAAAATTGATTTCGCTTTGATGTTGCATCTTTGAGGTAATATTTCAAAGACATGTTCTCTTCCCCTCTTACCTTTCCACCTAACTCTCCTGTCTCATTTCATTTGCTGTTTGCTGTCACCGTTCGACTAAGGGGGGGGGGGGGGGGGGGGAAATAAAAAACCGTTGTTTGAGACTAAAATCTCGAAGAAATGCTCACTTTTAATTGCATTAATTGAAATTAAATTTGCAAGGAATCTACCAGAGCCGCTGATGACGTTCGATTTGCATAGTCAGTTTATAAATGCGGCGAAAATGGATTGTGCGATGCGTGTATCGCATATTCATTATTACGTACATCAATTGCCTAAAACTCATATTGATATGTTGAAGATTATCATCGAACACCTTAAAAAGTAAGCGTCTTTTTTTGTTTTATTTTGAAGTTTTAAATTTTTATTGAAATTTTCAAACGCAAATTTTTTTTATTAAGGAAATAAAATTTTTGAAGAGGAAATTTGAAAGGATGAGGTGTTTTATGCGCCTGTTGGTTTTTTTAAGAGGTGATAAACAAGAGGCCAATGATAAGGGGATTGCGAAGATAGAGTTCTCTTCATGCGCATCGTTAAGCATTTTAGTGTTTTGTAAGTTGGGAGCCGATGGTAGGTGGATTTAAGTGAATCGCATATACGAATGAATTTTTTGTGGAATCTGATTCCGGAAGTAGACTGTCACTGCAGGTGGTACCGAGTGACTCAAATCGGCTCACTTATTGAAATTCATAAAATTTCACGGATCAATTTTCTTTTCAGTTCGGCTTGTTTCCACTCTGTCATTAGTTGCGTACTCGAATCCATAGCTGCAAACGATTGATAAGGCACTTATATTGATATGATTAAACATTTATTAAGCCTGAATGCTTCACTTAAATTAACTCTGCTAAATGAAGACATTATTGTAGTCGATCTACAATAACCGGACGGCGTAATTTATTGCCTTCTCTTATGGACCTTAATTGGCGGTAATAGATTTGATCGATATCGGTGGTATTAGTCTGGTATTATCTTACCGATTTATAGATCATGTTTAACGATAGATTGTTAACAAAATGTTACTACAGAGTAGCGGATCGTTCAAGTGAGAACCTCATGACGGTGGGCAATCTAGGCGTTTGCTTTGGACCCACCTTGCTCCGACCCAAGGAGGAGACTATGGCAGCTATAATGGATATTAAGTTCTGCAATGTGGTCGTTGAAGTGCTCATCGCTAACTGTGATCTCGTTAGTGTATTTTTAAAAATATTTTTGAGGTGGACATTTTAACTGAGCGTACTTATATAGTGGATTAAAAGGTTTCAGATTTGGAGAATTCTTCTGAATATCATTTTAAGCTTTAATAGCACTATTTTTTAATATTCCCTTCGGCAAGCTTAAGGCGTCATATTAATATCACTTGATAACGAAAATGAGAGTGATAAGATGTGAAGAAAAACAAGTGCAAAAATATCTTGGAGGTGACGATGATTTCGATTGAAATTCGAACGAGTGATGATCGTTAGAGGATGTAGATTGCATTCGTCAAGCTTCATTACTGCAGCTTTCTCTTGATTCTTCAAATTTAAATATCGAAAACATTGATTAACATTTATGCGTCTGTGAAATTATGCAAGAAAATTTCAAGATTTCATTAAAGAGTCATAGAAATTTAGTATTGACGAGTACAATTGTAGCAGGAAAAGAAACATCGGAATGATTCTTCATAAAAACAACACCCCTCTTTAGCCGAGTTTTATACGGAAGCTGATGAGAGTCGTCGAATTTCCTGGAGAGTGCTCGATCCAGGCGAAGCTTTATAGCAGTGATAGCTTAAATATCAGCTGGGCTAGCTAATTTGTCTTCATCTTGCCTTTAGTTTATTGTCGGTAAATCAAATAATCAAGTTATATTATTAATTCCTATATTCTGAAGTTTGATTTCTCCATAGTGAAGTGTACATTTGCTCTTATAATTGTCTGCCCTTCTCCCTTTATCCTCAATCTCTAGAAAATATTGGCATACGACGCTGATCTAAGAGCATGACCAACCGATAGCATTAATGTTTTCATTTAATAAGTACATATAATAGTAATGAAGCGGTAAATCGAAGAAAAACTACACTGTCATTGATTAATAATTTATAAAGCTCGCGGTAATATGGATAGAGGAAAGGTAATCGAATTAAATGATGAACTTTTATAGATCTTCAATACACATCCATCCAATATCGACGGTGTTCCATGCCCACCAAAGCCATTGCATCGAAGTGGTGATTCGCCGGAGAGCAGCACACCGTTCCTTGATGCGACATCTTCCATCGCCAAACAATCTTCGGTATCTCCACCGTCTACTGATAAGAGGTGACTGATAAATATTTGATAAATGTTTTCTGATCTTACATTGTGCATATTTCAAGGCTCATTCCATTCAAAGCTGTCATCCTCTCTGTAATGATTTAGGGATAGGGAGATGGCTGTTTGGCGAAGGAAGATGAAGCAACGATGTGAATGACGCAGGGAGAGCAGTGGATCACTTTACCTGACGAAGGGATGTGATGGAGGACAGGGCTACTCACTCGGTCCAAGTTAGACACGAGGTCAAGTAGGCTGGACCTGTGGTTTGAACAACAGGCAACATTGGGCGCAGAACTTTTTGTACATGGAACAGACGTTTTGGAAGTACGTTAGGGAGGCGAAAGATCTAGTTATAACAGTCAGGAGTAAACCGTGGGAGAGGCTTGCTCAAGACCATGGCAAATGGGTAAATTGCTGTAGAAACTTGCCGACTTTTAAATAGGCGAGTGAAAATGAATTAACACGCATAGGTGTTTAATCGACTTTCTGCCATCCTTAAAATATAATAAAGTGTTATTCATCTGCTCATTATGAGGATGGAATGGAGTTTGCAAAACTTAAATGTTTACCTTTTCTAGGTGTTAATTTAAGGTCTTACGCGGAGAGTTCGATATCGACTGGTAATCGGCCACGTTCGATAGGGAATTCATCATCACGACAACGTTACCCTCATATTTATGACAGGGTGGCTAATAGTCAGGATGGTTGGATTTACTGATTGTTTCATTTGTTTCTACGAGAATTATTGAATTATAAATTAGATTGCTTGGGTTGTCGTTATATTTTTGGTACAAAGCATGGGATTTTTTTTTGTTTCGATTTGTATCTTCAGAATGGATGATATCACTGCACGTAAGTATTGTACTGACTACTAGGGAGGTATTGCTCTAACATTTGGTAATAGAGATCCGGCAAAGTTCACTTAGATTTGATAAAATTTTGCGTAATTTTTACCAGATTTGGTAATCTAATTATAGATCGGCTTGAATTAGTCGAGTTAGTTTAAAGGTATAAGAGTTTTAGAAGTTAGTTTTCGATAATTCGTTACGTAACTTTTGTATATATTAAATCATCGATAATGCAAGCAGCTATCTTATCAGTTGTTGTGTAGTCGTTGTTATGCAAATTTTACTCGAGTATTGCACGTTTCAATTTCTTAATTACAACAATAAAATGCAAAATTTCTCTAATTCGGAGTTTTCAACAATTAATAACTCACTATTCTGAGTGTTCCCTACAAAAGGTAAATAATAAGTGCTTCAAAAGATGTGTTGTTTTTGCTTATTTTGTTAATACCTCTCGTTTGATATATTATTTTCGTTTTATTTCTATTTCGAACAGTTGGCTTTAGCGATTAGCAATTCGTTAACTGAATATTGCAAATCTAATTTATATCTGTAGATGGGCAAATCTTTTTCTGTCAGAAATTGATAAAATGTTATATTTACATCGTTTCATGAAACAAAAGTGGTGATGGCCACTGGAAACCGATTAGCGCTTATTTTCGTAGCCTGAGGATATAGGCCAGTATAAGTGGAAGAGGAATGATAGTTCAAAAGTTGTAAAGGTAGCCAGATTTAATACAGATGTAACGTTATAGACTCAAATATATGTTCGCCAAGTCGATTGGTCCCAACTTATGGGAAACCAAGTACATCGGCTGGCACGACACCTATGTCGCCAACCGGTGGGACGGCACTCTCGTCTCCTGCTTTAAATCAAACTACGACACCAAGGACACACCATATGAAACGTGCTACGAGCACTCAGGCCAGCACTGCGCAGTTGGGGTAGAGGCTTTCTATATTGTTGCATGGTTGAACTGTTGAACGAGACTTAAGCAATCGTTTGCGTTTAGAGCAAGTTTTATGAAAGGCTTTGAGAGGTCGGCGTGATGCTATCGGTTCCCATCGAGATGGTGGTGAGCATTTTGTTTTATTACGCAGGTGAATTGTCTATTATGAGAAGGCTTAGAGAGAAATTCCGAAGAATTAACGGATCGTCAGAGGGGCCTTTAACATCGCTCCGAGGAGCTCCATATGGGAGAGTTTACCGATTAATTATGGGAGAAGCGTGTAAATGTGGATGTGGAATGAGTCGTTCGTCATCGATGTTCTTTTTACTTTTTATCTACTGATGTAAATATCGATCTACTATTAGTATTTTATCATATCGTAGTGAAAAAACAAATCAGACCTCCCACTTCATAATACTATTGCTTCCTCTGTTATTATTTCTGTTTGAGTACATGAATATAATCAAATAATTTAATTGTGAACTATTTGAGGGGCTTTCGAGTTCGTGTTTTGGCGATTCAAAAAATATTCATTTTGTGCTTTCTGTTAAGATAATTGCTTCAGCTGTAGAAGCTTTTGATGGACGGCGAATATCGAACGTTTTTTATGTTATATATATATATATATATATATATATATATATATATATATATATATATATATATATATATATATATATAAAGATACTATTGCTGAAGTTCGTAAAGAAGTTGTTTACTACAGTTATTAATCTATGGCAATTAAAACACCTGTTGAGCCGTTTTCGTGCGAGCTACATTCTTTCTTTACAATATTCGAGCACTGTAAGGATTGTAAAGTGGTCCTTTAAAGGACCGCAACAGGTTTATAAGTCGGCGATCAGGTCATCTGCACTCTTAAAACGCTGATGACTCTTACGATGAAGAAGAATTAATGAGGCGGGAAGATGGATTTTGGGATAAACGAACCGGCGGCACCTCAATACTGAAACGCTGCAGACGGCGAGGTCTAGCATTGAAGTTATTAATTAACTGTTGCATTATTAAGGAGCGTTACCGGACGGCAACAACGTGCTCCAGACGGGGAAGTGTGCGGCGAGAGTTCAGATTCGTTGAACTCGATAGCGAGTGGTTCGGACTTCTCTCCATCGCCGACGGGTCCACATCAGCAGTCTGCGGATACGTCTCGTGATCGTAATGCCTCTGCAATGAAAGGTTCTTTTCCTTAAACATCCTTACCTTTCAAACTCACTAAAGTACCATTTAAATTTTGTATGTGTTGCAAACACGTTTATGGTAATATTCAGCCAGAAGAATTCTTAAAGAAGAATAAGAAGGACTCTACGGCTTTTTCTTCTCAGATCGCTTGTTTCTTTTTTTCTTCTGTGCATGCTTTTCAAAAATATTCAAACTGTAGCCGTCCTTTTACCTTTTCTTAGCCTGATCCTTCGATTGGTTTCGATCTATGATGCCAGACGTAAGAGTGCAAGTAACGTGACTAGTTATACTAACTTGCCTATAAATCGGTTTTCTATTTTAAGAGACACGCTCATTTTTACGTTTGGAATATTTTTATCAGAGGAGTTAGGAGCGGATGAGGGAATTTGAAAACATGAACTTCTGATAGTAGTAGAGGTCTATATTGCAGAAATCCTCTCCTTAATGGGGATTTCGCTAAGCATCGTGTAAAAAAATATTATGAGATGCTGTGTATGCAGAAAGTTTCTCATTTTTATTACCTGTACCTGTGATCATCTGTAAAGGTGAGTTGATATAAACAATGGAGTCTTTTTCGATATTTAAATAAGAATGAAATATTTCCGTTGCTTATAATTTACATATGATTTTCTCAACATAAATCAACTATTTTCAGCGAAGATGAGTTCATCTTATGCGCCCGCCTACAATCCATTCGCCTGCGAATCGTAAGCAGTTTTAATTATTTTTTTAAGTGAAGAAACTTCGCTTCTCAGCTAGTCAGCAGTCATACCAATTTGTATGTGCCCGAGTAGTGAATTTAATTGGCAAAAGGTTGGGTCCTACATGAATATCACCGTGCTAGATGGGATGCAGCATTGTCGAAACATGAAATAGAGCCTGTTATATTTGGATAGCGTGACAGCAACATAGTCGACTGTCAGCATACGCAGGTAAATTGAGAATTAATTGTTAATTCTAATAGGATTGATTTTGATTTGAATAAATTTAATTCGAAGAGTTGTACGTTGCGAAGAAGCACATCTCCACATTTAACTTCATTTTGAGATATGAGAAATGAAAGACCTCATATCGGAATTAATAAATTGTTGCAATCGTGGGCGTTAATGTTTGAAGAACATTGAAATTAATAAGTTTTTTTTTGCTTTGTTTTTTTTTTTGAATGGGTATTATCGGCACTGTCGATTGTATTCGATAATGTAGAAGTCTTGGTTGCAACTCTTTTTTTTCTTCGAATGTCTTAGAGCTAGCGTTTTATATGATTTTGGTGGTGATAGCGATGATAATGATGACGGATATTAGTATATTTGCGTGTTAATTTATGCACTGAAATAGACGTCGTTATGAGGCCGATTACTGATTCTTACTGATTGCACTAATTATGCGATATTTAAGCGTAATCAGGTGATATATTTGAAACCCGTCAGAGAAAAAAAAATTAGTGAAATATTTATTAAACGATTATTTGAGGCATTAATGATTAAAAAATTTGAATCGAAAACAACCTGAAATATCAACCCTCAGTTATGAATAGTTGCCTATTCGGAGTTTAGTGGAGGAGTTTCTAGATTTTCGGGTTAGATGCTGATCGAGGAATTTTTTTAGTGAATATTTCACTTAATTTTTCTGGTTGCAAATTCAAAGGTTTTTAAAAACATTTTTTCGAAGATTTGTATAAAAATCCTCACTTTTTGAAATTTATTTTTAAGTAAAGTAAATTTGTACATATTATATAAAGTAAACGTTCGGCTTGCAGCCTCACTGATAGGTTGAAAAAGCGGCACTCAGGTGGAAATTTATTGTCTGCCTCGTAAGTCGGTTTAAAAAGAAATTGCTTCTTTTTTATCATTCGGCTAAGTGTGCATTTGTTTGTTATTTGCTTCTCTGTGGTGAGCTGCAAGTACGAACTTGTCTGGAACTTACTGAAAGGAAAGCCGATGATCGTATAGTTGAGAAAAGATTCATAATCGAAAAATGCAAAGACACAGATCTCGATCGTTTAATTTAATATGGTATTTATGATCTGTTTATGACAATCGAACGCAAGGTTTATTAAGAAAAGAGTTTTTCTCTCAAAGATATATATGTATATCCTCGTAAGTTTTTATTAAAAAATATTTGTCGGTTTTTGTGGCATTTTTTTTTCTTTTTATAAATTAGCGGCTGTGACGTTATACCTTCCAGTTGAAAGGTTTAGAATATCATTTGAAATGAAAAAGGCTATGGGTCTAGCTCTAATCCTTCTTCTTTTCTGAATGTTATCTGCTTCAGTTTACAGAGGGGTTTTCTCCCTATATGTTGTAGCCCAGCAGTGGATAGTATTTCGGAAATATATTCAGACTGCAAAGATTAGCGTTAAATGACGCACGAAGGTTTACTATAGAAGGCAGCCCTGGCCTTCGGCTTATGAGCAGGCCGTTACTCATTCGCAGCACACTGAATTCAAAAAAGCAAATTACATCTTGATAATAATGTAGGCGCCGCACCCATAACGTTGATTTTAATGTCGCTGCTTTATTAACTGGTGGCGGTCGTTAAATCGCTTGCACTTGCGCAAAAAGCACGACACTGTAAAATTGAATTAAGGAATGGACGATCTCATTATCTTGTACTTGTCTCACTTTAATATTTATTTATTTCAGTATTATATTTGAATGAAAAGAAATAACTTTGAGTAAATATTTCAGTATTTGAGTAAAAATAAAAAGTAAAAAAGAATACGTTTTTGAATAGAAATTGATAGTAATTGAGGTTACTTTAAATTTTGCATGTGGTTATAGTTTTGGTTGCTTTTTGCTCTAAATGATAAGAAGTTTTTTGTTGTCAAATAAACATGTCTAAATAATCCATATAACTTAGTTTTATTCGAAACATCTTGCTAAGGTCACTCTTATTACAAATTTAAGTGTTGCAGTCTTTATAGAAATAAATTTCCGAAAGTGACAGTTGAATGACCACTCTCTTGCATTGTGAAATGACCAATAAAATGACCACTCTCTTGCATTATGAAATGGTAAATTAAAAGTTCACTCTGTTACTTTATGAAATGACCAATTAAGTGACCACTCTCTTGCATTTTTCTTACATTATGTCGTCAATTTGAGCCAAAAGTAGCGGCAGTCGTTTATGTGGCGCTACATTCAGATCTGATTGAGAGGAAATTCATAGAGATATTGGTAGTTGAAAGAGAATTGCTTTCCTACTGCTTCTAGTTTGCCACTGGAATCTTTTATGCATCCTTAAATGCTGTTATATATATTGTTGTATTTGTTGCTATGCGCATGCTTTTTTGTTCTTTCGGTGTTTGTGATTGTCGCTGTATATTTATTTCTCGATTTCAACACAAGCTGGAAAGCTTGTCAAACGCAGATGCTTCTTCATGAATTTTTCTTGTTATTAACGATAATCGGGTGGAAGACGACGAGACGGATAACGCTTAGGGATGCAATATTTCGCTTGCTATTGGAAACGAGTGTCGAATGGTGCTGGTGAGGGGTCATCGTGGCTTTTCTTGCTTTAATATGCTCCACTTCTACTGAAATAATCGGAGCCGGAGCTTTTCTATTTTATAGGAAATTTTTGTGGTATATAATTTTGATGATTTCTATATGAAGCTAAAATATTTCGCCTATTCGAAATCGGCATATGATCGATTGAATTATGGAGCAGTTAAAGGAAGAAGGACCGAGAACTGGCTGCAAGCGGATTCTGCCCTCTATATCTTTTGCACTTATCCACTTTCTCTATGCGTCTTTTGCAAATTTCAGTGTTTATAATAGCAGGGTGCACGCTGGCACATCTCCTTTCTCAAACGTGAGCGTGAATGAATGTGGTGGCGGTGGGGGCACTAAGCACGGGGGTGCCTCTAATCAAGGTGTGAACACGACGCACTCCTCTCACCTGCAGAATGTGACACTCAATGAACTGCGCGTATCGCCTCTCTTCTCTTATGTGCACCCTATAGGATCGTTACAACCCAGGTTGGTGCTTTCTTCCCGCTCTGCTTTCATCCTATACTTTTATGGTTCTCGATTTTTCTCTTACTACATAATGGGGGAGGGGGGGGGGCGGCGAGTGGACTCTAAAAACTCACGTTCAAGTTTTCGTACGAGTAAACTTTAGCTTAAGGGCAGGAGACGTTCAGGGAACTTTTGGTATTGAATGGATCTCTTCACTAGCCTCAGGTACGAATTGACGTCACGTGAAATCGCCATTCTCTTGCACTCTAGAGGTTTCTACCATAAGGACCACTAGCATTTCTGTTGGCGGTGGCGAAGAAAAAACCACTGAAGAAAGTTTTTAGTGGATTTACAAAAGAGAACCCACACTTCTGAATGAATTTCGATATGAAGGCATGTTATTCCTCACGACATTTGGTTTGATTTTTGATATGTTCACAAATTTCTCTCATTTTCCTTTGCATCCTCCTCATTTCTCTTAGTTTGATGTCTTCTTTTGCACTTCTTTGAGTTCTCTTGAAGAGTTTGTGCTTTTGTGTTGTTGCATTTTGGCCGTTCTAAATTCTATCGATGATATTCAAATATCGCTTATAATCAGAAAATAACTTCAAAATCTTTCTTTTTTTTTCGTCTTGCCGAATAAAATATAAAAATGGCGTTTGCAATATTTCACGAGGTTTTCTAAGTAGAGCGGCGTCATTTATGTTTTTTTATTCAAACACTACTTGCCGTCTTGGCTATTCGCTCGAATTATATGAGGGAAACGAATGTCTTTATTTTTAAGTTTTGAGACAAATAAATCTGAAATATGGAAAGAAAATTGATTTTTTCTTTTAGAAAATATTCTTTCATCACTTTTCGATGGGAACATCCTCCTCATTCATCTCATTCACATGTTAGGCAGTTTTATAAGATGATTTGTTGTGTTATTGAATGAGCCATTTTTGCATCGTCGGAGTAAAATATAGAGCTCTAGGTAGTGGTATTGCCCTTTTTTTTTATTTGCAGCAACACATCTGCTTGTATATGCTTAAAGAGAGTGCATCGATGTGTTAATTGTATTGCATTCACGGTATTAACTAATTTGCATATGTTTACTTTTTCTGTCTAATCTCTTTCCTTAATAAAAATTTAAATATCACTTCTTTAATGTCATAATAAAAAGACAGTAATAGTTTTTTGGTGTTGCGAAATTCACAAGAAATTGAATAATTTGTTTATTTAAATATTTGTTTGATTTGAATAAAAATAGAATTATGCCAAAAAATTTGCAAAAGATAATTTTTTTTTAATCGAAAATAAAATAGAATTAACGTTCAAGAATATTATTTAACAGCTTATCGGAATCTCCATATTGGGGGATTTTATTTAATAACGAAATTTGAAATAATTCGGCTAATATCCCACGAAATGCGAATGCAGTTTGAATTTCAGAACAGCGGATAATCCTATTGCAATGTGCCTGATATTAGTTTGTTGTTGGAATGTTTTATTAGTTGTCTTTTTTTTTGAATTGTTTAATTTTAGTTTGAAGTAGAAAGGTTTACTGCGTCATAATAAGTCAGCCGAATGTGTTCCTATGGTAAATATGCGCGTTTTAATGAACGTTTTCTATTTCAGCTTTTTTTTTAAATGCTTGTTAGCGTTAAACTGTTATTGAGGTATGGTAGGTGATGTGGATGTTATGATAGCACAATCGTGTGTTATTTGGAACAGTGCTGTGAACGAGTACTGTTTTTTTCAGTCGTCGTGTTAAAACGTTGTATGCATGCACAGCCGGTCACGATACGGAGTTGTCGTTCCAGCCGGGCCAAATCATTACGAACGGTATGTTGTTTCGTAATATTTATAATTTACTTCTTTTAAACTAGTTATTGCACATTAAAAGTTTCTAATATTCGTGGTTTTATTACCGCCGCTTTTTAAAAGACTCAGGAAAAGATTATATTGTTATAGCTGTTGAAACCCTCAAAATTTAGTGGGAAAGGTAATTAATCCAGCATTGTCGGGCAATGAAGCCTCTTCCATCAGGTAAACTTTCCACTAGAATTTTGAGAGGCTTTTAAATCTTTGTGGCTGAAAATGTGATACTAGTGAAAAGAAAAAGAGATGCATTGGGGGATGAAACAGATGGTTAACAGCATATTTCTGCTTTAGGTTCAAGGATCATCGATGACGTCATTTTCAATGTGCAAATATTTCTTAGAAGAAAAGGGTATTTTTGATTGAATAATGATGCCTAAATTTGTAGTATACGAATCGAAAGAGGAAGGCTGGTTGGTCGGTACTCTGAACGGCAAAACGGGTCTTATACCAGCCAACTATGTCGAACCACTACCATAGTTCGACGGTAGAGATTAATTTGTACGCACCATCGTAATTTATGATGCTCCGAGTTGTTTCTTCCATTCGCTTATTCACCCGTAATTATATTCTTCTTCCTGTGAGTGTTTATTCTCATCTCTCTAGGTTGCATGGTACTGGTTGTTGTTTTTTTTTAATTTTCAAGTAAAGAGTCTTATTAATTGGTAGAGTGTCTACCTTAGTGATTTACACTATGTCTGTTGAGGTGTTTACATTAGCCGTAACGGGTGGTCTAATTGTTGATGTAATGCGAAAGTAATGATTTTTTTAAAGCAAGGTAGTACGCCTTAGAATGAAATGTTGTTTTTAGTAGATTCGCTAGCCTGAAAAAGGGGAAAGGAGGATGATGGAAAAAAAATTCGAAATTTGAAGAAGAAAAGGAAACTGCTAATGAATGTTTTATTTCATTATTAATGGGAAGTTTTCCTATATTTTCTTGATATAATATAAAGGTTTTTGGAGAAGAAAAAGACGTTTTACTGTGGGTTTGACTCTGAAGATGGGAGGGAAGTTATAACGATAAATTCTTCGATGAAACGTTTGTTTATAGTAAGCGCTCTAGTATTGTTGTTGAATTTTGATATGGATAAAGATGCTCTCTTTGTGACGGTTCGCTTTGAAAAGAGGAATCAGCTTTGATTTCTTCTAATGGTAGTAGATGAAATGAAGTAGATCAGATGTGCATTCACTCAATTTATTGGCAAAAGTAGACTCGTTCTTAAAATTGGCATTAGAGTAGAGATTGCACTGTTTCGAATTGTTTACGTCTGTAATTTTTTTTTTCTTTTTCATTTATTGCTGTGAATTTTTTCGTGTCAATATTTTCTTTCATATTGAATAAATTTTTATTGGCGGTCATTCCTCTCTATACTTTCTAAGTCGTTTAATTTTTATTCATTGAGAAAAATAAATAAATTTTCCTATATTGTTATATTTTCTCTTCTATCTATTTGTGTTCTCCATTCCTCGCTTGCAGGTTCCTTGCCTTTCATGCTTTTTATTGTTGATTTGTTCTGGCAATTAACTAATCGTTAATTACTAACTGACTATTTCATTGATCGATTAAATTGAGATCATTTTTGAGCGAAAAAAAAAAGAAACAGATTTTCGATGTTATTTCAAATCTTATTGATATTTCAAAGTGCAATGTGCATGTTTGTGTGCAGATTTGTGGTGCGACGCTCATCTCTTTTCATTTCTTCTTTCATTTTCGATTTTGACTAAGTCAAGTTTCATTCGCTTTGCTTCTTTCTTTCTTTCTTTTTCTCCTTTTTGGATTTTTGGGATATATTTTCGTTTCTACCGAATATCGAATTAGTCGGGATGAAAAATTTGTGCCTTTAACTTTGCATTCGTTGCATTTTTTTTCCCCTCCTCCAATACCGTTAATTGATGGGTTATTTAGCATGAGCGATACAAACATTCTCTATGCAATTTAATAACTAATCGCTTCTTCGGTAATAATGTTTTAGTTTTCTACCGGTGGTTTCGGTGATTTGTGAGGACAACGTTGGCATTTCCTTCATACTAGATAAAGTGGAAATCAGATTTAAGTAAGCGGCAAATGTAAGGAACTTTTTGAACAGAAGTAACTTTTTCTTGTTTGGTTCGACAAGGATAATATGGATTTTAATGTTACAACCCGACTTCTTATCATCACTTTTTACTGCGAACAGCAGAAATTTTCATGGTTGGTGCGATTTGTTGCTCTTGTACTAGCAAAAAACTATCGGTTAATTAACCAATATCCTGTGGGATATTACCTTTAGGTCCTGTAAAAAATGAAACGTGAGAACTTTACTGTACTGTAAAGTCGACGGTTCCGATCATTGGAATATGACGCGTCCATTGCAATTATTTCACTGGCAAGTCGACGTTGAAGCCGATGTTCTGTTGCGGTTATTTACTCTCATTGTTCGATATTATATGTTCTTCTTTGCAGAATAAATTTCTACGAGGTGTCCCATTCTATTATCCCAAAATATGGCCGACTATGTCGAATGTCAAAAAGGATTGGGTTAGTTGCCAAATGCGTTTAATCTTAGGTGTATATTGGTTCTAAACATCGCCATTGTTTCCACACTAGTTATTTTTGGACGTCCGGCTGGTTTTCTGTGGCCCACAAATGGGAAGTTGAACTAGCTCGGAGTTAAAGGTCGCGACTGCAAAGATGAGCTTCAGATCTGACGAAAATTTCCAAGTGGGGCTTCATCCAAGTTTTACATACCAAAACAGATGTTCGGTCTCTGAATGAGATCTGTTCAGCGCAGCCATTCCCTCCCAACATTACTTCTGAGGCCCTTCGGTAAACGAGGCATCCTTATTGTCGAGTACAGCAGCCTTCGAAGCATGGCGCATGGAGTAGCAAGACGAGTAGTCAAGAAATGGCCACGAGTAATCCACCAAATTTGAGCTGCTCCTCTGTAAATCATCACCCCCGACAACCTGGTCCCACCAACTTCGCTCCACATCCCCCCCCCCTTCCCTATTCGCGGCCACTAACATAATAAAAACCACGTACTGCACGATATGGAGCGACAACCTTCAACTTATCGGTCAGTTCAGCGCAGCTCAACGTGGCCCAATAACCTGATGCGAGTTGATATGGTTCGAAGGTTCGAAGCCCAATAGGTCCGCTTAGCACGGGCCACTAATTTTCAATCTCCTACTCGGCGACGCACACCAGTGATTTGTTGAAAGTTCCCAAACCTGTGCTGATCAACTGAATGCGAGCCAATAATTTACATTTCTTTATCGGTCTTTCTAGCTCAGTTTCACCCGATAATCTTTTATCGTTGCACTTGTTGGCTGCAAACGAAGCAGAACTTCTCCTTCTTTACTTGGTTCATCAGGATCGGTAGCCGTCACTCAGTCAGTGCAGCCTAACGATTCTTTAAGATCACACAGAAAACTTTCATTGCTTTTTCGGTCGGCTAAGTATGTTGTTCGATTCGATATAACGCCGCATCTTGCAACTGTTCCTAAAGCGCTACAGCCTGCAACTAGTTACATAAACAAAACCGTCGCGTAAAAACAAACCATGTTCCATCCCTCAAGTCCAGTAAGGAACCAGCAAGCAGAAAGGCCACCTGCCTTGTGAGCAGAACAAGAGGTCAACAAAATAAGGGGGACAAACAACACCCTCAACAACTCGTACTTCAAACGGCCTCACTGCCGGATGATTGTTCACTGAATTCAATGTACCACCCGAACCTTTCCAAAATAGCCTACAACGAGGCCATCTTGGAAGAGGTAGCAGCAAGCTGCACAAGAATCCTCGATCATAACCTCAGTTTCCACTAAAGCATGACTGATCTCAGCACTTGATCCACCCACGGTTGCTTCTCGAAAGAAGAGTGGATGGAGTTCAAAAGAGTCCGGCGAGGGCCTAATTCGTCAAATTTAAGCTTCGTCGCATATGTGGCAATTTTAGTCTTCATTTGATCCCCAATGAATATCGGAAATTGCTGGTTGGACAAGTGTCTAACAAAGTGAGTTGCACTGATATTATGAAGAAGCAACAATCGTTACCGGTATTTCGCTTCAACGCCAATGAAAAGAGCTTCCAGCATTTTCAAAAATTCATTGGTATATTCGAAGAAAACTATACACAAGCAGATATACTCGATACTGAAATTGCATGAAATAAATCACATGGTTTTTCCCCTACATAAAAATATACGTTTATCAAATGAACAGCAATGATGTGAAGTTTTATTACACCAACATATTATAAACGATAGCAAATGTCTCAAGAAAAGAGAGTAGAACCTGCAAATTTCGATGCAAATTAAATACACAGTGCGCGTACCGTATCAAAATGCTGTAAATATCCGACTATAACAAGAAGAACCGATCAATTTTATTTTATCTTTGTAGATCACACGAAGGAAGTCTGATTTGTACTGTCTTGCATGCGAACCTATCGCATTATATCGTCCCATCATTTAATTAATAGTGTCGGTCAAGTTATCTATTTTCATCTGCAAATGTCTTAAATTATCATACAATTAGCTTAAAAGTTAATCGTTCCTTACTAGAAATATTTTGTCATCTAATTTCAGTGATACTGTTTTCAGTACCATAAAACTGTGGTAATTTGCCTTTCTCGTAGCAGCCGGGAGGGTTGCGCAAAAATGCCAGCATCCACGTTTTCTTATCAAATAGTATAGGATATTTTTTCTTGTATCAAATCTCTATCCAATCTTCTTCCAAACTCTATCGGTACCTAATCTCTATTTTACTTGAGAAAACTGCATTTATATGCAAAACCTTTAGGATTGAGACCTAAAGCCGATCGCATCAGATCACATGCCATATCACATATCGCGAATAAAACTTTTGTGTGCTTTCCCACTTCGAGACGTTGAATAAATAAGTAAACAAATAAATAAATAAATAAGTAAACAAATAAATAAAAGTTGGCAATATTTTTTGGAAGTTTTTTGGTGCCATGGCTTAATATCTAACCTGTCGTTATCTCCCTGAACTCAGGTACTAACTAGATTTATACAAGATGTAATTCCTTAATGCCTAACGATGCATTAAAATATACGATCACTGATAAATTTGCTTACGCAATGATTAAGCATTCACTTACAACAGATTTTTACAGCTCCAATAATCCTATGGAAACGTACCTCATTCATAACAAACGATGGCTTTATTCCAAGTACACGGCAGAAGAAATAATAAGATCCGATAAGTGAATCTTTGATTGCTTTCGTTCCACGAAAACCGTGACCTTCGTCTAAACCACATTTCACAGTATAATCACGTAACACATAAATTCCTGCCTTCCTCAACAGAAAAGGTTTCGTCCCGTTTTCGACTCGAAGCGGCAGATGTCTGTGAATTTCAAAATTCTTAATTCACTGAGAAACAACATACTCCATTTTGTAACTCGAAAATGCGCTTTTATTCCCTTCCTAGTGCTAAGGATTTGAAGCGTTCATAGCTCTGACTAAGCCTTATCTGAAGCGGATAACTTAGAGTTCCTAGTACCTCGCTATCCATGGCTATATCTTATTTTCCTTCATTCAACAAGTATTTTTTCACGCCCTTTGTTGGAGAACGCTAACTGCGCTCTTACGTCATCGAAAGACAACACAACGCAACAACTTTCACGCCGTATCAATCAACGAATAAATTCTTCAAAAAGTACCTGGGAAGACAAGCAACATAGTAGGTACTCCCCTCGCTTTAAGGGCGTTATGAAGTGAGATGCTCTGAGAAAGCGGCACAACTGTATCCTCATCCCCATGGAAGAAGGCAATCGGACAATGCAAGCGATCGGCCATTCGGATCGGTGACCTGCTCTCATATATGTGTGCCTCTTCTGGATATTTGCCGATAAGTTGCTCGTTATAACCGTATTCAAATTTATGTGTGTCCTGCAAAATAACTATTCATGCTTCCGACGCGTTTTTCTGAACATCCACCATAGGACTTACAACAATAAGATATCATTCAAAACATCATATAAGGATGCAAATATTTCATGGCTGCTGCGTCGTTCTCACGTAGTGAGTTCGTAGATCACCGCCTCACAAATCTAAACACCCAAGTTCGAGTCGCATATGTTGAAGCTTCTTTCCCAATCTTTCAACCGTTAAATCATCGTCATTCTCAGTGCGTACTATAGCCAAAACTAATACCTCAGACATAGAGGAAACAGAAAAAGAGATGAAGTCATTAGCACCGAGTTCGGTGTTGATTCATCGCTAGAAATCAGAAATGAAGCATAAAGCGCAAACCTTATAAAGACCAACTAAATCGCTAACGCCATAAAGCGATGCAGCCGCTTTGATGATATCCGAATGTAGAATTGTTGAAAGAAGTAAATAACCGCCCGCAGAACTGCCCATTATACATACACCTCTCGCATCGACACGCCGATTATTTACGAGATATTTGCCCGCATTGATCATATCGTCACGATCCACCACGCCCCATTGATTCCGTAATAAATTTCTATATTTCGTGCCCATACCTTTAATGTATTTATTAAATATTGTTTACTGCAATGAGGGAAATGAAGCGAATTTCTGAGGTAAACTTTGTCGCTAGAAATTGTTTGCTCTATTGAAAGTAAACAATTTCTAGTGACAAGTGTGCGCTCAATCTGCGGATATCTCACTAACAGTAACAAATGCAAAAATTAATTCAATGATATGATCTCTGAAGCACTGGCTTAGAGGTGTCTGGGCACCACTTCAACCCTCCCTCTCCCTCCCCCACTCCCTCCTCGTCTTTTCTTCACATTTCGCAGGTATCACTGCGACTTCAAGGTGTACCTTTATTTCAAAAATTCTGCCGTTTGACAAAACGAGAAAGAAATTTTTTTTAAATACGCTAGTGCAGAGAACAAGCGGATATTAGTGAAACAAAACTTCGAACCTAAATAAGGCGTCAGAACAAATTTCGTTCGGACAACAAAGTATCTCACATCATTTCCGGAAATTTCTTCGTTTATTCATTGCAGTTTACCACTAAACCCCTCTGCAACAAAAACAACACAAACATACGAGTTCTGAGGTTTTTAATTGCATTCTGGTTATCATCATCTACTTCTTCAACTGTCACTCAGAACAAGTGAACAATAACGCAACGAAACGCAAAATGTGGTTGTTTACATTTGTACGATTTCAATTCGTTCCCCATTTTGGCTATGGGTGAGGTGGTGAATAAGAGGAGTATAAATCCAGCATAATATGAGACTAGATAGGACTGGCTGAGAGGTACTAGATAATTACCGCCGAAATTATTTCACTGTAGAACAAACCTGTTGAGCCACGATAGTTGACATCAAAAACGGCAAAACCCCTCGACGTGAAGTATTGCACCTTCATATCGAGTGAATTGGTTGTGTTCGCCGTAGGACCACCATGTGCCATTAAAACCACTGGTGGCAACGCATCTTGCGGTGCTATGAACGAACGCGACTAAATACATGGTTGCAGTACATATACCGTCTATTATGAAAATCTAAAAGGCAAGTATTCACACTTAAGCGCAAATGAATTTTTCGGCTGGTCGTCAACGCGATTGACCGTAACGTTCGAATAGAACCCAAAAAGAAACTGAAAATTTTGCGTATTTTCCGGAAATCAAACTGATAGATTTTCTAATATTTATCTGAGAGTATTAAATTTGACTGAATTTTTAACTGGAAGTCATAGCTGCTGTACTCTCCAATAAAGAAAGGAGAATACAAAAGGCGAACCGATCTGTCCCGTAAGAGCACTGCTTCATATTAATGCACATCCCTTAACATCGCTTTGTTTTTTCCTCTCTTTTGAATAACGAACGAAAGGGCAAACGTCGTGGAATTCAAATAGCTCTCCATTCGGATACCATCTGCACGACAAGCACATCTTTAACAGGCTCTTCGCATAATTCCCCCATAAAGATAGTGAAGTTGATCACCTTAAATCCATACAAAATCTACTCGATCATCAATGTCTTCATCCCACCTTGCAGCATGAACTGCAATGGAAACTTTCAAGGTTTTCCAAGTTTTACTGGAAAAAGTTGAAATTTACACTAAACAAGACAAGCGTACACTAATTTCTGCGAAAGCTATCACCCTTCGATGTCTCTTCTAGAAATTCGAAATGAACACTTCAGAAAACCAAGTTCATCTCTAACTTTTTCATTTGGAACCAACAGTAACAAATCTAATCTATCAATCGCCCTCCCGAATGGACAGTACTAGTTTACTCGCATCTAAGAGTTTTCAATATTAATCCTACTTGTAAATAATCGTTCTTCACACAACAAATGTAAACTTACAAAAGGCGGGTAAAACCAGCCATTGACGGTGTAACCTCCGGAAGGGAATTCGATTAGCTCAGGCACCGATATATCGAGACTATCAATCTGCGCCGCATCTCTTGATTCCCTTACAACCGTTACCTGTAGTCACTGATAAAACAAACAAAAAAAGAAGGAAAACCTAATCTTATATTCGACCGCTTGCTCTCTAAGCTTTCGCCAATGATCGGTGATTTTTTTCGCTTTTTCACTACGTAAAAGCTAACGAAATTTTAATCCTAAGTGATATTATTTTATAAAAAATAACTAACAAAGATGGAACAAAGAAAACTTTAACAGCACAATTTTCACAGGATAAATTTTTACGCACGTCCTTTCTTTTCTAGATAACATCAATAAATAAAGAATTATAGGTTTCCTTCAATTATTTTTTCCTCGAACAACAATTATAATGATGTTCATCATAAAGTTTTAAAAACTGTAAAGTGCTATCATTTACGAAATTTATGGGCACGAGCATTTATGAGGGCAAAATTTGATATATTTCAATATATGCGCATACCTAATACAGGTTTATATTCCAATTCATTGGGAAAATAAATCCAAACAGGTTAAATACCTACTTCTTTGCTCTCGATGTCAATACGAATCACCGATGATGATCTCGTCGGACCTGAAGCGACGCAATAAGCAATATTGCGTGTATTCAACGCAAGACATCTGAATTGTGTGTACAGCGGTGTTTCTAGACGATCCACATTTCCGTTTCGCCATTTAAAATACAACTTCCCAGATACATTCATCAACATACCTGCAATAACGACATAATATATCCGCAGATGAAGATTTCACAGAATAATATTAAAGATAATTTGTCGATCATCATTCAAACGAACTAAATTTTGATGAAGACGGACATATCAAACGTTCCCCTAAAACTTTTGAAACCTGCTCCCCGGAGCCGAAACAACAGGATTTTGGTGAGACTGAACTAGTGGGTGAAGTGGTCGAAGCGCACTTCGCTCGCATCCCACCGTTGTAGAACGCAAATAAATCGACTTGCCTTGCCGAGCTAAGTTGCACTTGTACCAGAAACATTCACCTCCGAGCAAAATTCGGCAGATATTTTTTTAAAAAGTTCTAAATTTGCATATCTGAAAGACGTTGCGTAAGTTACTCACAATAGACTCATTTCAGTTTCGGCCCTTGTCCATTAAATAGAGGACAAGTTGTGCCTGGAGAAAAATCTCCCTCAAAGGATTCTCCATTTATCCGTACACTTTCTATACACAACAAACAGGGAAAGCTATCGTTCAGAGATTTACAAGCACTAATTAAATCCCGAAACTACCTTCTCCTCACAAGCTTTACGTGTCGGCCGCACTTTCCCAGGCTGCGTTTTGCCAATCGCACACCAAAAGATGGCTTTCTGATATCATCACTCTGATCCACAAATCCAATCTGGTATCTCTGTCTCAGTCATTCAAGAGTAAACATCAGGAAATGAAAAAGGAAACTAACGCTCTTCTAGATGTACTTAGGAAAGTATATAGGCAATACAACGTTAAATTTGAATCAGCGCATTAGTCATAGGCAAGACCCGAACTGACACCCATAATTTTTGATTTCCAGCTACAAGTGCCGATTTTTTGGCACTTCATTGTGGATACTAGCTAGAGTTCGCCAGGATTAATCCATTAGTGAAATAGATCCGTTTGCCACAACTGCTGATATCGGCGCACAAGCGAAAACGGATGGATAAGATTTGGCTTTCAATCCGAATATTTCAGTAATACTCTCAACTTTCTGCTGCTTATAGCATTAATTTCTGCCTATATATTCACCACAACTGCAAGAGATATCATCCTGACGCTTACAATTTCCACTATTTTCCTTCTTATATGCATGGATCAATAGTGAAAAGAATTGCAAAGTTCCAAGCTACCTCTAACCGAAATTCCAGGAACGTCTTTTCATCACACACGGAATGGACAGTTTCATTAAAATCAGAATTCAAAGACCAAATATTATAAATATCAAATCTAAATCACTGCATAAATAAAAGAATCCAAGCTACCGTATTGATTTGTCGCGTAATGACGATCGGCGAACTGCCACTGCGGCATACCGATTTCTTCATTGACGCTAAATACGTTCTCTCCAAGCTGTCCCTTTGCAATGTCGACCTACAATAAACATGCCGAACGATCTTTTACACTCGTTGCCTTAAATAAGCGAGTGAATACCGAAGTTGAGATAAAATGCTCTTGAACAAGTTTATGCATATATGAGTAATATCTATAAGAATTGCTCAATGACCATTAGAAATATTGTTCACAAAGGTTGCCACCCCGCGTCCATTAACATGCTGTACGAACGCTCTACCATTGAGCCACTGCAAATGCTCGCACTATTCATTATTTTTTTGCTTAAGTCTCATCATTTCGAAAGAGTGCGTAACGCATTACGCTTGGTGAACATGAGAATACGGCTGACATAGATGGCACAGGATGCTAGACAAATATACGGTTAATGTTTTATATTATAATCGACAATAAAAGATATTGAAAAACAAACGAACAATGGATAGGGAAAGGGTTTATGGCATTTCAGTGCTACAGCATTCGTCCGATAAGCTGACGGTGATCGATTTGCGCTTATCTGTGGACAATATCTTCATTTGGGCTCCGGCATACATTTTGACGTGAGCTGAAGTTCATGCTCGAGCACTGTGCTGCCAGGTTCTCTTTTTTCTCTCCTCTCTCATTACTTGATCCTGGTCGATCCGCAGCAACGCTAAATACCGCTCGGCAAGGATAGCATCTCCCCATTGCAACCCTGTTATCACTACTATCACTCATTATATAAGCAGCTCCCCTTCTAATTTTATATTTCTAGATACACATATGTTGAATGTCTTGTGAGAACCTCCCCGCAGAATACAACCATGTATAGAAGCTTGCCGCTTAAATAAAAGATACAAAATAAAGTAAGAATGAAGAATGCAGGTTATTAGCACGTTACCGAGTAGACATTCCACCAGTTCGTCTGATCACTGATTACATGCAGCCGAGATTCCGGATCCCATTCGGGAGCATGGAAGTTAACATCTTTACTCGAGAGTTCCATCACCGGCTTACTAAGCGTTCCATCAGCCAATAATTGCGCCACTCTGATGCTTGTCTCGTCCCATGGCTGATATATATACAATATTAAGTGAAATTTGTGAAGTGCTGATCAAACTCGCTCAATAATTTCATGCGCTTTTCCATTTGCAAAATTTCTTACTATAAGCTTTCATTCGAAAGCTTGATTTGCCAAGCAGTGAGTTAAACATAAGGTAAAATTTAAACCTACTGCCCGATTACAACCTGGAGCAGGGAGGCACCAACGTCCACGATATGTAGCCACTGTCCATGTCTACACCAAAATATTCATTTATATTCCCTCCTACTCTTGGCGCATCGACACCCCCCCCCCCCCCCTCACTTACCATCCTTCTTAAACGAAGCTGCACCATCGCGCAATGTTTAACTGACCAGTGGAACACCTTCTGATTACAAAAATAAAATTGAAAACAACTGCAGCGATCAACGACTTGTGTTATTTTCCTATCGATGAAAAGAACAACTCGCAGGTCAACGATAATTCATTCAAATCAATACCAAAAGCGAGCCTTAGTTCTCGCTATTGTTTTACGCCGCAAGCTAAAAAATTGCTATCCCCTTACCTGTCTTAGCTCCCATCTGGAAAACTGCAACACACTAAGGGTAAAGGGCTGTATACTAGTGGGCATCAACGCATTCCAATGCTCCCACTAAAAGGGAAATTAAACGCATACGAACCAACCAATCTACATATAACATATAATTCGATGTTATTTCAAAAAAAAATTCCCTCTAAACATCGCCATTGCTATTTTACAGGAAATCAGCCTTAGAAAAATTTCAGTGCGTTGTTAAAATTCATTTGCAAATACATCTAACAATTAGCTAATTAAAATCATTGGTTGTCTTTTTGAATATTTAGGAAAAGAGAAAAAATCATTTCGAAGAAGAAAAGAACACAAGTGATGTGTGTTTTAAAACGTACCATAAAAGGAAGATTCCACTGCATCCACGAGAAGTACTTTCCATCTGGACTAACACGAGGCCAAGCATAGAAATCCGCACCACAAACCTAAAACAATATTTGCTGCTTAAGTATTAAATAGCCTTTTTTTTCTAAGCCAATAGAAACAATTCTTTCACTAGCGTATAGGCTAGCGGCCCCTTTCAAAACGATTAAAGTGTTCGCTGCTGAAATTCCCACCTGATATTTGGCTGCAATATTCATCAGATAAAAAGAAGCTAATACTGAGTAATCTTTTATTAACAACCCCTGGTCTTTAAACTCCTTATTTTATCATTGGTCTATAGCCTCTGACCTGAATGATCGTTTTCGTTTAAATTTCGTCTACCTAAAGGATGCGCTGAAGTTTTTAGGTGAACAAAAAATGATATCAAGCGGAATTTTAAACTGAAAAAAAAGGTGAAACTGAAAAAGCTTACAAAGGATTCCACCTCTCCGGAAGATGAGATTCTCGAGATACGATTTTGAGGGAAATGAGATTCGTTTGAATGCACCTCTTCGACGACATATAAATTGCCCTGAAACTATTACTTAGACGTGGAATGCATAAGTATGAAATGCGACCATCAGATGGATATGCGCCTTTAAATGCTTGAAAACTTTGGCATATCCTTCAGATGCCGAAAAATTCAAAAGAATTTAAACACGTCGATTTTTATATTAAACCAATTACTTCTAAAACGTTTAACTAAACAATGACTGGATACATTATCGTATTCATAAATGGTTTTAACGACTTTTCTTCCTCGTTCGGCACATCCACTGAATGCGCTAGAAAGTGCACCACGAAATGACCACTTCAAATGACCAGGTGCAATGACCATACCATGATAAGGTGCAAAAAACTCACGTTAGACAATTTTTTGAAAAAAAATACCTATTCATCGCCTGAAATTATAAAGGTATTTTGAATGAAACTCTTTTTGGCAAAGAAGAAAATAAGAGGCAATAAAAGAGAAGGATCAAAAAGCACTCCAGGTGCTTATTTACGCAGAAACTCACAGCGCAAAAGTGGTCACCACACAATAAAGAACAGGATGAAGAGCAAACCCCACTATAGAAGAGATCGGCGAAACGACGCGACGAACCACCTTCGAAAATAACTTCCGGTGCCGAGTCAGCCGACTGCTGCTTATATATACCTGTCGTTGTCACAAATAGCACTGACCCGTCAACAACAATAAACGAACCGCCACCATACTCATGTACTGCAACAAGCTGCTTATAACTTTCTACCACATACCTGTAAACACCTCTTTGAGGTAAGTATTGCACACGAATTAATTCGAACAGTTTAACAAAGAACTAAAAAAGTGAACACTCTACTGGCGGAAATAGCCATATCGATTATCAGAGCACATAAAGTGGAAATGAGAAACTATGCTGAATTAATGGAAGAATAAAGTCCAGGATATAAACTAAATCAGCGCTGATGAGACGAATAAGCTCCCTAGTGCAGCATGGCGGAGAGACTTACATTTGGAGTTTCCAACAGTAACAATAAAATTGTTCGTTCAAAAATAAAGCGGAAGCAAATCTCGAAACCCCAAATTTTCTAGAATGCTCTGACGCAATGACGCTTTGCATATAATCGGCAATCACATCTAAGAATGTCGTAAAGCTACTCCTACCAACCAGTAATCAATAGGTGCTAAGCACCGAGAATCATTTACCTGTCGTCTAAAAATGCTCAAAACTATCCCCCTACGTTTGAGGAGAATGGCTTCCTAACACCGGTCTTGCATAAGCGGAAAGGTGCAAAAAAATCACCTATTACCTCTATTACGAACGCTCATATGTGGCGGTGTCCATTGTACTGGAATACCTTCATGTTTGCTTTCAAAAATGCATCGACGACCGTCTGGAAACAGTTGCTCTATCCAGAACACCGATTCTGCAAATTAGCCAACAAATTTAGAGAGAATGTCGAACGTATGCTAAATAACTAGAATTAGTGCACACGGCTACAGTCATGCCACAATCACGATCCATCAGCCAACTAAAATTATATTCGCAAAAAGCTTTTTTTGGCATTTCTTAAAGAATAAATTAATGCTCAACATTCTCTAGAATGCTCAAATATGAGACTAAATTTCTTTTTCAAACGCAAAGCAATTTTATTTATTCCTTAAGAAAAATGGAATCCATGCAAGACAAGTATTAGTGTCCTACGGTTATATCTCTATAATGACATCGAATGATTTTCTAACACTCCAATCTTTGTTTTTATTCTCCCCCGCCCCCCACCCCCTTGAAGTATATGAGGAAGGCTATACATACATAAGTGGTACACACGAAAAATTGACCAATGAGGACTACCGCAGATTGCAATTTTTGTGCATGTAAAGGTTCTACATCCCGTATGCCGCATATCAATTGTTTAGGAAGCCGAAAATGAATAAACAAGATCGAAAAGTCTATCAACGAAAAATTTACTCCTTAATTAAACGAATCTAAAAAATGATTTTTGAAGAAAGCACTTAAAACTTACCATCGGTTGCTTGTAGCTCACAAATAGTTTTACAATTACCACTGACGATAATATCCGCGTCGATATTACTCTGCCAACTACCGTAATCTGATACTGTAGCCATTTTGTCTATTCGAGAGTCGAACGAGGACACCTTTCCACGTCTGATATCGAAGTGTCTCGAAGGATCACCTGGTGGTTGATTTTACCTGCAAGGAAAAAAAAAACGACGTCTGAATTATTATTAGGTGCCGGCTGTCGCTTGACTGAGGCACTCTTTACCTCAACCCCAATTATATAAAGTCGGTTGCGTTCTCTCAATCCTTTAGAATCAAGATTTCAATGAGAAGGAAAATGCCATTTCTGGTTCGCCTCCCTCTGATCTCTCCCACTCAATGCCCACAATCCCCTTATTAGTACCCACAAAGTCGTCACCCGATGAGGCGTTATGCTTGTTCCTCCCGCCAGCCCAAAAATCTTAGTTATATTTAGCAAAAACCTCTTTAACACAAAAACCTCGGGGAATATTTGTGATGCCGGAAGATTAGGTGTCAAGCTTTCACCAAATGGTATTTATGGGAATTTTGGTCTCAAGTTTTTATTCTTGGTTGCGGCCATTTCCACAAGCAAACATCATAAATATTATTTATTTGGCTCTCAGAGAATTTCTGTCTCTAATATTTTGCTGCAACTTTTGGAATTTCAACTCTCGGTTTTGTTACTTCTTTGTTACCTCGTTGTTCAACTTTGAGTGAGGCAGGAGGCTTGTTTGTTTAGGCCTGGTCCCGCATCACACTGTCTCCGAGACAATGCTATAAATCTCCGTTGAAATGACTGTATCATAATGACACCCACCACCGCTTAGAGATAAATATAATTTAAAAAGACAAAACTACTTCCTTCTCAACTAAGGGGACAAACTCTTTAGACCTGATAGATGGCACTTAAGAGTTTGAGGTGCTGGACATTGTCGCAGCCGTTAATATTCACGTCCAGCATATTCGAAAACCTAAGTGGCTTTTCGCGAGAGAATGAGACCAGAAGTTCAGGCCCCTGAATTGCGCCTACCGACCAGCGAAGCTACAAAGAACAACAACCACAAACAAATTGTTGGTTTTATCGATGAACCTTTCCTTCCCACACTCTCGCTTCCATTCCCTTCAGTGCAAAAGTTAGTAGATTTGAAGGGAAGGCTTCCACACAGCTCCTACTAAGCAATGCGTGCAAATCTAAAGACATGTATTAAGGGATAGTGGCGAGCAAAATTTTAAATTCCCGCAGCCTTACCCGAATACTTCCCCAAAGTTTACATTTACCCGAATATTGCAACAGTAAAGTCGATTTAAAAAGCACTCATGTATGCATTGTTTGTAAAATTTTGTTCAGCCAGGTGATATTTACCTATCGAGTGGCAGTTCAGTCAGGTAATATTTAACTCCCGAATGGCACTTCAGCTAAGTACTATTAACGCTTACTAACAAACAAGTTAAAAGCAGTAATTAAAACCATGGAATATTTTCTCGTTCGTTGAAGCATTCCCTCACCTTCTCACCTCGACGGCAATGTCATCGAAAACAATTGAAAGCAACATATCTTTTTTCAGTGAAAAAAAGAAAAAACCAGTGACATATATGTTTTATTTTAATACGTGCTGACAAATATATTAGTGCAACTATTTTAAACATGATCGTTGTTGGATGGCCAACTTTAACCCAATCGAGGCGTAAATCCGATCTGGCCCATCTCCACATGACCACTGATTGGACACCTGCTCTCGTTCCTGTCCTGATGAGGATCGGAACCCCATTGGACCTTAGCTTTGGACCAACCATGAAGAATCATTAAATATATCGTAGTAATAAAAGATGGAAGTTAAACAGTGGTGATAACCGTCAACCATTAAAAGAGGCGAAGCACACACTTTCATCAGCCCAAGAATATATACCTTCGCATAGAGCAAAGACAGAAATACGATGCACAACAACCGGAAATGATCAAACAGCAGGCCTTTCGAACAGTAAACGCAACGAAAGTGATCAAAAATGAAGTGAAAACTTGACGAAGTGAAATTTATTGACGAATGGTGAATATTCTTTAAAACACAAATAAACATAACAAATACCTCTACGATAAAAAAAATTTCAGTGAAGAAAATGTCTGAGTAATACGGCAAGAGGTAGGCTTGACAAGTTGGAGTTGAATTTGAGCTTATTCGAACTTGATTCCCTGAGCTAACGGAAGTGCATCACTGTAGTTGATAGTACATGTCGAGCGCCTCATATACTGCTTCCAAGAGTCAGAGCCAGACTCTCGTCCTCCACCTGTCTCCTTCTCACCTCCAAACGCACCACCAATCTCGGCACCCGATGTGGGAATATTAACGTTCACGATACCACAATCACTTCCTTTCGGGCTGAAGAAAAAACCACAGTGGTTAAATAATACGATCCCATACTTTCACCGCCGAGTCAACATTTCCGTACCGCAGCCAATTTTTACGCTTTCAAATGTGCACTTTAAAAGCGCATTGCAACGACCCCGTGTCTGAGTGTATGTCTGTCTGTATTTGCTTGTCTGTCCGCTGATTTCACTCTCACAACTAATAAACTTGAAGTTGTGAAATCCAATCGACATAAACTGTACTATAGATCACCAATCACATCAACTTTCAACTTGGTACAAAAAAATTGAGGCGCATTTTGCGACCAGTTAGGCGGTACTATATCAAAACCCGAGCGTTCAAAGTCGAAATATTTTAATGCTTACATTGCTTAATTTTTAATTTCTTACATTTTTTCAATTTTTTATCTTAGATTTTATTTTTTTCTTACACATCATAATTACAGAAGACTTCCTGTTTCTTACAGTAGTGATTACATTAGTTTCTTTAGTTTTTTAGTTTCGTCGTTCAGTTATCTTCCTCGTTACGTTTCAAATCAACAGCTATTTGAGAAAAGTCGCTTAAATATTAGTTTCTTCCTCGTTCAGTCGTTACAAAACATTCCAAGTTCGCAGTAATGACGAGGGCATTTATAGGTATCGGGTCGCATTTCACTTCCACCTGGCCTGAGAAAAGAACGAATCGTGTCAAATCGCTTAAAATAAAAAGATATTGCTGCTTATGTTTGACTACTTTCCATCAACCTATGGCATTAATTGATTTGTTAAGTGGAATTACCAATGCCCTTATCGTGCCAGCACTGTTAGCAAGTTTTACAGCTGTCTTTTATGAAAACTTTGCAAAAACGCATCACTCTTAGAGCAGAACCAAAGACGTGATCAAAAAACCCGTAGAAGCAAATTCATAGGACAAACCGATAATCAATCAACGGCGGAATCAAAAATTCTAAATAGCTAGGAAACTACAAACCTTCTTCTCTTTCTGCCACTGATTACCTCCATGTTCCCTGAAGCCTGTTTTGAAATTCTGATGGGAGGGAAGGGGTCAAGTAGCCACCCTCCTATCTTCCCCTCTTCTCTCCCTGTCCACATCGCTGAGCATGAAACAAGGCTGACAAAATATTCCAAAAATGAATAAACTGTTCTAGACTCTTGCAACAACTCAACAACAAAGAGAATCTTAAAAAATCTCAAATAAAGCAATAAATTTATAAAACTCTTTAATGGAATCAAGATTTAACAGTTCACTTGAAATCGCACGAGAACAGCCTTGGTTATGACTCGATTTCTATCATTCCTCAGCATGAGTTTTCGAATTCCATGAGAAAGCCGAAATCCAACTTACCCAATCCATTTGAAAACATTGCGTACATCACGCGTAAATAGCGAACTTGACAATCCTTGTGACACGTCATTGTTTACTTTAATTGCCTCATCTAGACCAGCAACCTGAAATCAACCTGCTTCATCCAGTCCAGTAACCTGAAATCAACCTGCTCCATCCAGTCCAGCAATCTGAAAGATGCAGAGCTAATATCAACACATGCTAGGATTGTATACGAGAAAAAAAAATCGAAATCGAGCACTCACTTCAAATAAATCTTTCAAAACAAAAAAATGAAAATATTTTTTTAATGGATTTTAAAAATTTTACTCAATACTTCGAATTGGATCATTGAAATGTTCACCATTACTAGCAACCTTTCAGAGATTTCACTGATTAAATAGAAGCACTCGCTTCGCAACAGCTCTGATCCTAAGTTTAAACCATAAAGGCGAAATAAAGCTGGAGTAGAGACGGATGTCGGGGAGAGAAAGAAGGAGATAGGAGAGGGGGGAGGTGGATGTGGTTCCGTTCCGGTGAAATAAAATGCAAAACTCAGAGATGGGAGGAGGGGGGGGGGGAATGTGGTTATGATACGTTTCCTATAAATGAGAGCGGCACACAGAAATGTGATCTGAAGATTCAATATTTAATAGCGGAAGTGGAAATTCGAATCGAATCAAATGCTAAATAAAAACGCTGATTACATTCACGAATTACCTTAATGACGTAGAGAATTGGAGCGAATGTTTCTCTCTGTACCACCTCTGCACTATTCTTAAGGCCCGTCACTATTGTTGGCATTACATAATTGCCTTTCCTATCCTCCAACACTCTGCCGCCAAATTCCACTTTACCACCCTGAAATTATATTCTAAAACTAAACATTTTCACTTCGGAGGGTTTTTTAAACAAGCAATATGTTGATAGTTTGCTTTAATATCAATCCTGCAATAGAACTTTTTAAACAACGACTGCAAAATCAAATTTTTTCGCGACTTTTTATTTTATATTATGGAATGCCGAATGCCTCACGGCTGTATTAAATCAAAAACTTCATATCGTAAAATAACTATTAAACTAGATTTTGTAAACTAACTCAAGGACAATAGACGAAGACGGCAAGAATTTTTCATCCCTTGACGATGAAAATCTAATACCTAGATTAAAAGACAAAAAATGCAGGACGAAATTACATGAAAAAATAATCTGATGAGATAAATAAATTTCAAAAATATATATATTAAATTGAAACAACATTTATTCAGTTGAGAGTAATGCGTCAACAAATCCAGTTCTACACCTGTACTATAGCCTCAGCAATCGCTGCTTTATAATGCATAACAGCCTGTGGGCTATGCATAGGCCCAATAAGCGTATTCGAATCGAGCGGGTCGCCGATACGGGATTCCAACTGTGAATATGCCTTCTTGAGCCTCTTCACTAAATCATCGTACACCTGCAACGAATCGTTTACGATGCCTATACACCGGTATTTCAACCCCTCAGGCAAATACTCAACACCTCAATTATCTTAATAATCCTGAAACTGAGAACGAAGTGTCTTAAAAATTCGAGCAATCTTCTAGACACAGATCATGTAACATCAGATATCTTTGAAAATTTCAACAAATCGGTAGCAACCCCTTCCCGTCCCTATAAAAAATTACAGTTGGTAACAGAAGCACAAATTTTTTTACCTCTACAAGACATATGCTTACCTTTTCATGAACAATGATTCGACGAGTGGTGGTACATCGTTGTCCAGCAGTTCCCACAGCGGCGAATACGGTTGCCGGTACAACCATATCCAAGTCAGCATCCTCGTTCACAATTATCGCGTTATTACCACCCAATTCAAGCAAAAACTAAATAATTGACAGCCTTATTCCTCTTCTGTTAAAAGATCAAAATCTCACAAAGCGTTGATCCCAAAAAAAGTAGACAGCAGCAAATTTTAACGACTGATGATCCACATAAATACTGGCGGCGATTGATGTATGAATTAATTATGGTATCTAACCACTAAAAACATAAAAAGCTTTCACACTGTTTTTAGAATATTATTAATACTGTTTCAATAAATAAATCAACAACGAACGCTGCTCCTCTACCCTCCCCCTCCCCCCCCCCCCCCCCCCAACAAATCGTATGAGCAGGGTCCGGAAGGATATCTTTCAGGACAACGTTATGAATTAATCAATAATTAAAATTGCGGTGGAAAAGTGGCACTTCAAGGAAAATTGATTATTGCAATTTTGCAGTACTTCTATCAAATGTTTGATCCGAAAAAGCCTTTTAATGCACGTACCGAGGTCTACTTCATAAATTTAATAAACCTAATTTACCGTAAGAATTCTAGCAGAACCCCTGGGCTTATAGTGATCCTTATCGAAAAAAGGGGGGATTGCCGTAAATTTGAGGTTATTTGACAGATTCGATTGGTCAGGCCATTTTTATAGGTCTTATAGAATATGTCGCCTCTTCAACAGTTCCACAGAAGTGCTCCAATCTGATATCACAATACTGCTTTTTTTATTGTATTTCCTGTGGCATATTGCTATCCCTTCATGCATCCAACAGCTATGTGCTACCTTTCCGAATCGCGCCTGTACTTGTTGTCCGACAATCTTCCCGACAGCCGTCGAGCCAGTAAACGAAACCAGATTGACCCTCTTATCCTTGACCAACGACTGACCGACATTTCCATCACCAGTAACCAAGGAACACAGTCCACCGGGAACGTTATTCGCTTTCAATACCTTAAAATAAGACTTCAGAAAGCATCCAACCAAATAATATCGCCCTCTAGAGACCTGAATATTAAAGAAACCATGCAGTTTCATGCATATTAAAAGCAATAAATAAAAAAAAGATGTGGCTAGAGATGTGATCACATGACCTTCACTCCTTTGTAATTATATGTATTTTTAGAGATTAAAGGATGAAAAAAAGACTACAAGAAAAAAGAGCAACAGTAAATGTAGGATGGAAGTGTCATTCCAAACAGGCCTCTCGCCTTCTTGTAAAAATTTTCCCCAATACATCCCCTGTAGGTGACAGAAAAAGTTGGAAACTGAAAAAGTATTGATGAACGGCAAAAAAAAAACCTTCTCGATAAGCTTCGTGATTGCAATTGCAGTCAGCGGTGTACTCGGTGCCGGTTTCCACAATACCGCATTACCACATACTAACGCTAACGCATTATTCCAACCATATACCGCACATGGGAAATTAAATGCTGAGATAACACCCACAACACCTGCAAACATTTTGATGAGCTTGCTTGACGCACTATAGACTTCTAAAGGTAAACTACTAAGGTCACTAGCAAATTTTTTTAACTCAAAGGTAGGGGGAGGATTTTTTTTGACAGAGATGGAAAAAATCATCGAACCTGAGATCGATTTGTAATTTAGTTTATGACCGAGAACAATTCTTTTCATGCGTAATATAAATCTGCGTCTTTCAGCACTATAGTTCTTTGATTTTTTTTTTGAAAATATAAAATAGATATAAGTCTTCAAGTGCGCTTTCATTTAAAAGTAAACAATTATCACTCAATTTATTAAATTCATTAAAAGTTCTAAATGAATTTAAACAAGTTCTGAGAAAACTGCACCAAAGCCCTCTTATCTTACCTCAAAGTAACCGTTTTCAATCAGTAATTGTTGTACTAGTAAATGTGAATGCCTTTAAAATGGTATCTTTTCGCGAAAAAAAAACAATAATGAGCAATTTAATAAAAATGACATACCGAGTGGATTCCATTGTTCTAGAAGAGCATGCCCAGGTCGTTCGGAAGGTAAAATTTGCCCAGCAAAGCATCGCGATAGGCCAACAGCATAGTCACATATATCGACATATTCTTGTACCTCGCCTATACCTTCGGCGATAATCTTTCCCATTTCCAGTGATACCTATTTTTTTAAAAAACGGTATCAAACAAAAGAAACATCGGAAATGAGTTGATGAACTCTGGCATCTGCGCCTTCCTCGACTGCGATCATACACCCTCATTCATCACCGTTAAACTGCACTTAGCACAAAACACCGACGATATGGAACCATTTCGCCTAAAATTCCCAAGAAAGGTACTGCCAAAAAGTCCCGAAAAAAAGAGTTAAAATTGCATTGTGATAAAATAAAAATAAACATAAACTGTTTGAAAAAACTTTTTTGTTGCAGTAAGGTTGAACCAATGTACGACAAAGAACGACTCAAAATCATCAAGGAATCCCCAATAGAAATTTGACTTTTATTCCTTACTTGAAGAAATTACTGCCTATATAATGAAGCACTTCGTTTATATGAGGTATTTACAGTGTATACGTCACCCCAAAATAAACTAGTATTCTCCAACCACAGACGTATATGAATTAATCATCTTTTTAGTTTTGGAATTTCAGGTAAAGGCCCCACCTGTTCTAAGTATTGACTTATTTCGAGGATTTAACAACTATCGCTAGCCGGGATCTCCCTCCCTTCCACTCTTTTAAATAATGCAAAGAGTTCGGTGATTTGCAAAGGACTCGAAAATATTTTCAGAGTTCTAGCCTGACCTTATATAAGCAATTAATGAACCTACCAGCTTTCCAAGATTTTCTTGCTGTCCTCGTAACGCATCGCCAATTTGTCTGACGATTTGACCGCGTCGTGGAGCTGGAATATCTGCCCAAAATTCATATGCGTCACGTGCGGCCTTTATCACTCGTTCATAATCTTCTGCCGTACCTGAAGAGACATTACAACTACAAATCAAAAAAACCGTAGTCTTTGAGCTTATGGTTGTTTTTTTGTCGGGCCTGGATATTGTTTTCAAGAGAAGTCCACCCGTTTGAAAAAAATGAAACATTTAACTTGCTTCTTCTCTCCGTAGAATGCGTTCACAGTAAGAAATCCCCCTCCCCCTCCCTATTCTTTAATTATTGATTTTTGGAAAGCAATTGTGGCTATCAGCCATATTAAGAAAATCGAAGTGAACCTCAGAAACGAATAAATGAGGATCACCTTCTTGAAGAACTCTAAATCCGGTATCCTATGCACTCTTGAAGGACTTGAAGGACGTTCTAAGCAACAACAATATCACAATTTTCTTCCTTTATATTAGAAAGGCTTAAAACGCCTTCTTATAGATAAGTGCTGAAACATTAATAAACTTTAGCAAACTTAATGTGCATCGTTGGTGTGGGGCTATTCTACATCGACCTAACGATGACCGCATCGACAAAAACCAATTACCAGATGGCTGGCATAGTTCACTTTTTTTTCAGCTGGCTTTTTTTTTGCACCGATCGAGTTCATTTATATAATATATGTGTTGATGTACAAACTTTAAAATCAGAAATGACAGCGAAAAAAAAACACTTCCGCCTAGGTGGCCCCCGTTTCTGTTTCACAATTCAGGACACGACGTCCTTAAACAATATGCAGGTACGGTTCATATACAAAAACGAGTAAGGTAGCCATCAAGAACATCAACGCTCATATATCAGATTAGCGAACAAGGCATTGCAGCATATTCCGCGTAGTATCAGTTCAAAAATGACAGGTAAAACTTAATAAACATACCTGTCTTAACACATGCGATAATTTCGTTGTTTGATGGACATAAGGATTCAATTAGAGCTCCAGAAGCGCGCCATTCCCCATTGAAAACACCACAACTTTCTTCGCTTAATCCAAGTTCTTTGAGGAAAGCGTATTTCGAGTCGCTTATGAGCATCGAAGATAGCCTTTTCTGTATCAAGCGTATACCTGATATCGACGCGAACAATTCTCGAGTGATCATCGTTTCTAGGGATTTCAACAATAAACACATAAATCTTAACATTGACTCCACCTTTGGAGTCGACCTACGAAACAACGTATGCATTTTACCTCCTCTTATTATTAACCATACCCCTTACTCTCCTCCCAAATGAGCTCACCACACTGTATCCGGTAATTTGCCCCTGGATAAGGGTGGAAAGGGAGGGGGGGGGAGAGGGAGTGAGGTAACAATTATGACTTTATCGTGCAATTCCTGGTAATAAAAAATGTGGACTGTCCAGTTGTTCAATGACCATTAAGCGAAATGACCATCATGCGCTAAAGATGTCCGATTCAAATGCACATCTTCAACAACAATATCATACAATTAGATTTGGGCAATATCTTATATTTACCATAAAGCCATTGTTAATGTTGAAACAAGAAACGCAGGTAACAGTAATGAGCCTAGAGCAACAACTAATTTACTCTCAGGTATTTTTTGCTCAGGTGTTGATTTCAAGGTTGGCCAGGGGCCTCCTCAGGATTTTAATAGGTGATGCAACTCTCAGGCAGAGTGAGTATGTGTGGTCCTATCTGACGATCCCATGCATAAGTCCTAAGATCTTCGTTCCAAGAAACGTCAAAGAAAAAACCAGAGACAACACAAGTTGTGATGACGCGTTAGTTGGGTCACTGCCCGCTACAATTTACGTTGCGAGAAATGTATTTTCAACTTTGTCTGATCATCTGATGCAATATATTTCCGCATTCCTTTCCTTCTTTTTCTCTCTCTCTTTTCGTCCTGAAGGTCACCTTGCGGATACAATTGTACTATATTGTTGTATAGCTTATGGATGACACCGTAGTATTAAAGGCCTTCTACTGATAGTCTCTTGATTTTGAGTCCACCATTGCCTTACAATAAAATGCGTATTGACCTCCCGGCTGCGGAGGTTCTTGCCGTACCTGCCAACTAGACACACCTGGAGAAAGGTGTGGATTAATTCCATGCGCGCTGTTCTCTTCAATAACTGCAATATAATTCTGCAGATAGAAAACGTTATTCGTGATATAGGTGGTTATATATGTACGAATCTGAAGTGATATTGGAAACTTCTTGTGAAGCATCTGAAGGAGTAAATTGCATCGTATGCTTCCTTCAACTAAGGAACGTTACCGAGTGTCTTTTATGACATACTTTCGATCGATCTTCGAATATTTTGCTGATATCGCTAGAGAAGATCACCTTGTGGAAAAACATAGCCAGAATTCACGATAACACACTTCCATAAGGCACTTCCAGATCATTTCCAATCTTCTAATAGGCAAAGGTTTGAGACGTGAAGTGGTGAATCACTTCAGAATAGAAGAGTTAAGTTCGGTCTGCACATTTGTCTGACGATTCTAAATGGACATCCACCAGGTGTCGCTTGCAATAAATATTTTTTCATGCGCCTATATCGCATCTCATCGTATTTGCACCTGTTGCAGCTAGACAGGTGAGGGCACACAAAGATATCCCCTACTCGTTCGCATATGAAGTTGTGGAACACTCTGTAAAATACCATATTAAAATATCATTTCGCTCTAATACGTATATATATATATATATATATATATATATATATATATATATATATATATATATATATATATATATATATATATATATATATATATATATATATATATACATTTATTTATTTCCTTATTTATATAGACGAAGTACATATAATGTTTACATGCCGGCTTGTTTTTTACCTTCCGTGGTGTTCCTTATCTGGCCACTCGAATGTTCGGCCATTTTTTTCTTCCCATTACGTCAGGTGGTGACTGAACACAAACGTCGCCTTCTTTATTGAAATGAAAGAAATTTTTTTTTGATGAGTTTTCCTTCGTCCGTTTTTTATTTTTCAGTTCTTGTTCCTTGATGTCGTTCACACGTGCTCTCACTTATTCATAATGTTGTTTATTGGTCTACGTTATGTTTTTTGTGGTTTTCTTAAACCCCGATATGTTGTTTATCGTTGACGATTATCGTTGTTGTATCACGAGATTGCTTCATAGGAAGTGGCTCGCTGCCAAGTGGGAACCAGCTTGAGTGTGACCTCACCTCCCCAGCCTTGTCAAGTAGGTGTTTGTGAATATTTTAATCATAGTTTTGCGTGTCGTCACTTTTAATTTAAAGCAATTTATATAAAAGGTTAGAGTGTGCAACCTTGCAACCTGTTCGAAGTCCTCTGTGTCCTTCCTCTCATGGCTATGACGAATCGTTTCCGATTTATGCAAATATTATTTTTTAATGTTTACTTTGGTGATAATCGTATTATTGCAACGGAAACGACAAAAATAGCCGAGCAATGATGATGCGAAGAATTGTTGGTGCCGAAATTGTCGCCTTTCAATTCAAAAGGTAAGCGTCTCTCTTCATTGCCGGCCTAACGTTAAACGAACCCATTTATCTTATATTTTTCGCTATTATCTCTCTTCTCGATTTTCAAAAATTTCCACTCAACTTGATTTTAATTCCTAACAGTGAATGGTTTTCTTTATACCTGTTGCAATCTTTTAGTGGCACATTATATATATATATATATATATATATATATATATATATATATATATATATATATATATATATATATATATATATATATATATATATATATATATCCTGCAGGCAACATCATCTCTTCCCTCATCTCCAACATGACCGTATCATGTCGCATAAGTGAATCGTGAAGAATTATTTCCTGTTTGGTTACTTCAGCAATAGGTATATATTCGACAGCAAAACCACCTCTAAAATTTATTTTTATTAGAGAAGGTTTGCATTATCGTATATATGTTTTATTTGCCTTTTCATTTACCGATTGGTTGACGTGTGTTTTTACTGAGGTAGGTCGGGAACTTGATGAGGACATACAAAAACAAATAAACACTGAAAGAGTTCAGGTGTTAAGAGGGGGTGTGAGCACGACCGCAACGCGATTTTATTTGGCTTCGTGCGAACGTAAGCGTCGGCGGCGTTAGCGTTGTGTTGCAGAGTTCGGAGGCGGCAGCGTGCGGCAGCGTCCTCTCGTCCTTTCCCCTTTCTCCTTCTTCTAGAAATCGATTCCCCCATCGTTCGCTATCCTCAATTACCTCACTAATTTTTGAGTTTATTTTATGTATTCGTGGATCGACGTGGATATATTACGATGCAATGAATACCCCGAATGGTGAGATAACCACCGCTCATATACCCACGTACGATCCCGACTGTGGTCTTCTCGATGTGGGTTTTTGTGTTTATTATTTTATTATTTTATGATCAGTAGTTAGATACCTTTACAGTTTTATTCATTTCTACGGAATGCTTTAGTTTCAACGAGCAAACTAAACGATGCACTTAAGTGAAAGTATTTTGATATATATGAGGTGCGAAAATTTCTATTTCACTTTCACTAAATTATTTCACTTCAATTCATGTTGAATTGTTGTTTCAAAATAGCCAACCTGGATTGCGGGTAAGTCAGTTAGGAATTGGTTTGTTGTGTTCATCTTCTTTCTGGGAATTAGGACACCTATAATCACAGCACGTCAACCCTAAAAGGTAATATCGTGTAACCAGTCTATTCTTTGCATTATTTTAGTATTTAAAACAATATGAGAGCATTATTAGCAGCTCTTATTAAATGCTGTACGTTTTATCTCCGTTGTTGAGGTTTATTGAGGATGGTTTTGACGTTTCAGCATACGAAATACGTAACAATAAAGGGGCGGAATAGGGCGCCCAAGCGGCGGGGCACGCACCGCACTAATCGATATTTGGGTTAGAGCGCCTCTCACTCCTCCCTCACAAACAGTTTTTTCTTTGAGCTGTTGAAAACACTTACCCGGAAAATACCTACCCGGGAAATATTTTCAAAAATTTTCACTCACATCTTGTCCTCTTTTATTACTTTTTGTGATACGCTAAAAATCTGAATAAAATAAAAGCAATGACTAGGAATCAAGAGAAAATTTTATTGCTATTTGAATATGAAGAACGGTTAATTGTGATTTTCATTCATTCAATTATGAATTCAATTATCGCATTGAACTGCTTAACTTTTTTTTTCACTTTCCGTTCACTAAAACACATATTGTGCTTTTTTAAAATTTAGGCGATTGAGGAGCTCACTGCACCGCCAAATTCTTGTAATGGGAAGACGAAAAAAGCGCCTCGTTGGAAACCACCAGGAAGGTGGAAATCAGTCAACTCGCAGTACTGTAATGCCTGCAGGGTTCGTTATTCATATTTTTATGAAATATTTGATGAACTGAATAGTGGAAATTTTTAAATTATTTATGAATCTTTAATTTCACATACCTCAAAGCTTCCATCGCCCACCTCATTCTTTATAGTTTTAAAAGAAAAACCCTCACAATCCTCTCAAAGATTTTTTGGCAAATTCATAAAAGAGGGAGGGAGGGGAGGTTTTGTTTGAATTCTTTTGCCAGATACTAGATTCTTATTGCAAGGTAATATATGTCATAGGTTTTGGTGTATTTAAATTTTTTTTATAGCGCTAACAAATAATTATAAATGTGTTAGCGTTAACAACACTAACAGACACATATCAATCCTCACGGGGATGATATAAATTATTTTGCGATTGAAGTGATCTTAATTCTCTCTAGCAAGTCTAGAGAGGGCGATAATTTTGCATATTTGCGAATCGGCGTCTCACCGAATAGGAGGAAGAAAAGTTGTAGATTTCATCTTATCGGAGAGACTTCATTTTTTCGCCACTGGTAGCTGTATTCGTGAAAATTGTGATGTTTTTGAAGTTTGAGATGGGGAGGAGAAGAGATCTATATGCAAGTGGCTAAATAGATTCCAGCGGCTCCAGAAGTGGGAATTGGGCTCCTTTTTTGATGTTTTTACGGAAGTATTACAGTTAATGTTGAGTAATATACAAAAAAGCAATTTAAAATAATAATGAATGCAAGTAAGTAAGTACGGATGAAAGGACGGCAAAGGGTTAGCGATTAGCAGGTGTTAAGTAACAATAAGCTCAAATGAGTGACATCAGTCAAGAGAGATGATAAATTTGAAATATATAAAGAAATATAATGGTGGCAGTTTTTGAAAGGATTGTTTAACTAAGCAGGAGAGGTTTTAGCGTTCAATCAGTTATTGTTTTGATTGATAGTCGCCGGTGTGTGGTGCTTGTTGAGGATGAAAACTGCATCTTATTTATCGTCGATGTGGTCCGATTCGATGTATTTATCGAAAAGGGAATTTTTTTTTTATTGGAGAAGCGGCGTTTAGCGCAATCAGACAGTAATGAATGAAGTAGTAAAGCTGTATAGTAATTTTTGTTGCTTATAATCGAGTTTTAACTCTGAAATTCGTATGTATAAATTGTTTTATTACAAAAATCACAAATATTAAAAAATCTCGAAAGATTTTTTAATGAGTATTTCGATTTATTTGCGCTTCGTTCGTTTTCCCTTTTTCTTCTTTCATATGTTCATGAGGGAATTTTGTCCACCTTATAATTTAAAAGCTTTAAACTGATTTTCTTAAGAATTAACTATTTAATATCAGAATTAAATTTTGTGGTGAGGGGAGGGGAAGAGGGGGAATAAACAAACAATTGCAGTAAGGGATTCAATAACCAATAACTGGATAGGTCAAGAATAAGTAATTAAATGCGTAGCAGTCAGTAAATAGAAAGAAGAAGATAAAAGACATGAAAAAAATGTAATTCTAGGAGGGAGGTGAACTGTTATGTTGTGATCGGTGCCCGTCGTCGTTTCACTTGATGTGTCACGAGCCTCCAATTGAGCGTAGCACAATCCCCACCGGCAAATGGCTATGTAATCGTTGTACTTATGCCCTCGCCAATAATGATATGAATATCAAGGGCACAAAGAAGGCTATTAGAACGCTTACGGTTTGTTTATTTTCTTTTTTTTTTCCGCACATTTTTACGGCTGTTGTATACTCTTTCGGGTTTTTTTTTATTGGAGGAAGTGGGTCGTTACTTATTGGGGGATTGTTTACTTTAACTGGAAAGTTTACGCATTAATTAAGCTTGATTTAAAAAGGTAAACAGTTGAGAAGAGAGTAGAGAGATGTATCAAAAAACGAAAAGTTGGAATTAAGAAACAAATAAATATGCAAGTTGCCTAATTTTGTTTGAGCTGATATTTTCTTGGAGTAATTTACTGAAGTAGGTTGTTTCCGCGCACACATCAGTAAAGATCGAGTTATAGTTTACCTCTCTCGAAGTGGAGTCTGGGGAGGGAGGTGAGAAAGGGGGGGGGGTATCACGAACGCTTTTAAAACGTTGCACTCGCTTTTATAGCTTGTTAGGAACGAGCTTGTGTCATATATCCCATAGTCCCTTCCCATTGAATTTCACTCTTCGGCAGCTGTCTTGCATTCACCTGCGTTTTGCTTAGTATTGTGTCGAATAGCGCAGAACTGTTGTAATCTCTCAGGTCCAGAATGTTTTTATATCATGTTGCACGTTTTCCAGCATCATTTCTCGAATTCTGCATTTCCAACCTTGTTCATCGTTAAATGGCTGTAAGGCTTCGTGATTACACATGGTAGTTAGTAGTTAATTCACCTGATAGTTAATTCAGGTAGTTGGGCTTGATTGTAGTGATGAAATTTGTAATTCAAAGCATTTTTAGAAGGTAATTAAATTATTATGGATAGACTGCATAGTCTTGAGTTTTTTAGGAGGAAGAAGGAGCACTGTTGACCGAAGCGGGACGCAACGACGCGGCCATAGTGGGTGTATTTGAACGTATGGAAGGGAATCAGGATCCGCTCGCAGTATTAGCCGATGCTGCTTTGGCTATAAACGCAGAGCAGTTCGCATTGCCGGTATCGGTCAGTAAGGATGTGATGAGCGTACCATTCGAGGAGATGCATCCACAACGCGGTCCAGCTCCTCTCAAAGCGATGTGTCACATCTGCTCTGTGTTCGTTCTTTTTCTCGAAGGAGTACCGTATTATTTCACTTATAGGCCCATGCAAATAAAATTCTATTTTTGGAAATTGAGAGCGTCATAGAGCCTTTGAGCGTTATATTATGGCTTATTTTTTAGATAATTTTATGTATCGAAAGTGGTTGCAACAGAAAACTTGGCATTGATAAAATATTTTAGCTGTGAGCAATTCGGCGAAGGACTTTTTGAAATAGGAGGTTGATTTTCCTAATAAATGCGCCGTTGATTGGCCGCATTTCGATGCTTTATTCATTTCGCTGTGTTTTCCTGGTGGCAGTGCTTCTGTGCAATATTTGTTCGACCTTATCTGATGCATTGCTTCACGTTGCGAAATACCGTTCGGATCGGGCTGAGAGGTGTTTCCATCAGGCATCTGAACTGCACCTTTATTAATAGTGATGGCGCCGCAGATACCACGAAATACTTTCGCGATAAATGGCATCCGAAGTATCCGCCGCGCTGATGAATTTCCAAAAGCTCGACGGCTGCCATTTGTTGACCGTGAAGTTTCTTTGGTCAACTATTAATTCGAAACGGAATGAGATCGGAAGCGCAGTTGCAAAAATGTCCTCATAAATTTGCGACCAACCTCTTAGCAACCCAGCGTTCAGCCATAAATGAAGTCCGTCGCTAGCGTTCTAACATATACGAAGGAAGATAGAAATGCTGCAGTATAATTAGCAAATAATATCGCCCAGGAAAATTTAGACGAAAGAGTTGATCACAATTTCTGTTCCTATGGAGCTGTGAAATCAGCGGAGGCCAATGAAATGGAGACAGCCAGATTTTATCGTTCTTATCATTGATACGCTTATTATTGCAATTCCCTGATTGATGAGAGGCAGCAGCTTATCTGTGATTGATTTAATTGCTATTTTTTGGCATCCGTAAAGAAGACGCGCTACCAAAGAAAAAAATTTTTTTGAATTCAGAATTAATCACAAGGTGGGGAATAGTGAGCGCCGTAAAATTTTTAATCAGTTTAATGGAGAAGTATAAATAAGGCGCTCTTCATCGCCAGTGTTTATCGTTTCCGCAGTTGTGTAGGTCGAGCGCGGTGACCCACACTTCCCCTCCGGTAATTATTTGAATGTTCTCCTCTATTCCGTTGCCCTCCTCTAATACATTCTGGTCATCACCTATTATATCTCCTTTCCGCTTCTCCGTCTAATTTATCCATATCTTCTCTATGTTTAGTTTTGTTCGCCTTATTCTTAGGGTGCTGCTCGATTAGGAACGTCCTATGTCGGCCTCTGGTATTGCCGAAGTACCCTGAGAGATAAAATACCAATTTAAACATGATTGATATCATTCAGAGGGACTGCACGCCGTATGAGGGGAGGCGGGGGGATGTTAAGCTTGTTTAGATAAGTTTGAAATGTTATAATTGAGGTGGCATTGAGAAACTTGTGAAATCCGCAGATACAGGAAGTGACTATGCTATGCTGATATAGGAAGCAAAACGGGAGTTCATTTCCATATTGGTGACTTCCTTTTGGTCAATTCTGCGGTAATTTATATAAAGTTTTTAATTGATTCATCGAATAAGTTTGTTTGATGTGATCTTCAAGAAATTTGAAAAAATCGACGTCTAAGTGCCCATATATCATATTCAAAGGAAGTATAATTATTGCTCTGAACCGCTATGCTTCAATGATTAATGATGAAATTATTTAAAAAGGCGTTTTTTTTTGCTTATCTCGGAAAAGACTTGCTGTAAATTAGTATTGAACGATTTCTAGAAGCGTTTTCATTCTTATGTGAAAGTTTTTATGACGATTCTTTTGACGGTAAATAACGAACAATGCAACAGGTCGAGTTAATTAAGCGTTAAAATCTCGAATTTAAACACCTCGAACCGTTTTCGAATTGAAGGAGAGATTCATGCCGACGAAACTCTCAGGATTTTTTTTTTGGCTTCACTGAGAAGTTCGTTTTTGAATAGTAAGTTTGTTAAGTTGGATTCCGTTTATGGATTTAAGCAGTATTTCGATAAGGTGATTTCATTGCATTCTACTACACCTACTATATAGATTGTCAAGGTGGGAGGATTGCACTCCGTTATCCAGAGACTGTCACTGTGGCGATGGCAACATCGGTAGATAGGAGCACATAACTGCATGGCACATCGTTAACAACTCCACTGCTGAAAATGATGAAAGGCAACTGTTCTGGCCGATAGTCTCGAGGAGTACCCGGAAGCAAATAGGTTGGCAAACGAGGCTTAGAAAACCTTAGTGTGCTTATTTTAAGCAAGCAGATTGCGTTCCTATAAAGGTTTTTTTTTTGCAGATTGCATTGGGAAGCCTGCAGCTCATTACTGTACAGTTGTCTACCTGTGACGCGATATAATAAATGCAATTATATAGATAGAAATTTACCGTAAAATTAGTTAGTCTTACTTGATGACAATATGTCGATGTTTGACGTCGACGTATCCTCTACCTTCACCTTTATTATAGGTAACTATTTTCGGCGATTTTCATCTAATCATTTCATTTTTGCTTACATTCTGGAATTAAGTAATATTTTTGAATGGAAAATATGACGATCGTGGGTCGTCTATAAGATTCATGGATGTTTCAGTGGTTCAGAAGATGCGCCATTATTGCAATGTGATTTCTGTCCATTATGTTATCATCTCGATTGTCTCAATCCTCCATTAGCTGTACCGCCGAAGGATAGATGGATGTGCCCGGCCCATGTGGAGCATTTCACTGTATGTCGTGCATGCGTTATTCGATTTTCTACTTTTCATTAACCATATTGATCCTTTATCGATCAGTCGTTTAGCTGTTTTTGTCTTCAGTGTTTTTTTTTTTTTTTTGCAAAATGCCTGTTTTGAATTGTTGATTGGCGATTCACTTTGCTCATCTCATCGAAAGTAGTTGTCTTCCCTAGGTGATTGAACGAGCAGGTCAAATATGCTGTCTTATTAGGGATACGATAAATTTGGTTGCAGCTGTAATCAGGATCGTAGTCATGAGGAAGGATAAAGCTGCTTCCGAAGTTACTAGTTAATTAGAAGGGTTTGCAAGGTTATCTTGTACGAGAAAATATTTTTCAAAGATTTTTTCGTTGATTATTCTCTCGTTTGATTGGATTTGCACTGAACACATCAAAAATACGATAATTTCCTCTGCATAACTTTTTTTTTCTTGAATTATCGTTGTTTGAGTTATGATTCCCACTCTTCAAATTTAATTTCTAACTACAATATTGAATAGAATTACTATCTCAGGTAATCAAGTTTCAGTTCAAAATTGTGTATTATTTCACAATTAACTGTTGAAAGTAACGTAGTATCTTTTTGGGAGAGGGATGAAGACCTTGCAGATAGAGTGCTGACAAGTTGACGGTGGAGTAATAAATTCTCCTATGAATATAAGTATTTGAAGCAAATAGATACAAATAAATTAAAAGGAATTTGAAATTTGTTGTTTTTGTTGGGGTTATCTAGTTCCGCAATAGCATATTGAGGCGGAGAGATGTGACAATATGAGGATTGATAGGCTGTTTTGGTTTAGGATAGAAGGATGTTAACGTCCCTTTCGATAACGGAACGAATGCGTTTGTGGAAGAAACATGCACGTCAACCGGTCGAAGAGTTCATCGTAAAGATGTCCTTCATCGATAAAACAAGAGCACAACGCCAGAATGTATCGATTCTGCAACGCAACTGTATCGAGGTTATTTCTGTTGTTATATTAGTAGTTTGTAATGTACGTTGTTTAATTGTTATCTATTTATTTATTTTTTATTGATCTCTTGTGTTTTATATTATTCGCTTTAATTAATTTCTATAATTTTAGCGGAGTTGTTGATTTTTAGTTATTATGGTGCATGGCATGATCTCGACGTTAATAGTGCCTATCGTTAATGAAGCTTTAGGTGATAACTGTCGCGAACTTGCTGCGACCCCATTTTCTGTCGACTTCTCCCCCGCCAGCAATCCCTCCCCACCCACGTCGAGAGCGTTGGATAGTTCTGTTTTTTCAGATGTGATCCATAGCAGAAATGAGCCTAAGGACAGGGGGAATATATAAGGCTTTGTCGTTATTCATCCTTCACGGCTTACAGGTAATTATCTTACGGAATGCTCACAATCGTGTCTCATTCAGGTCACAAAATATTTCCTCCTCTAATTTATCTTATTGTAGGCAGGTCGAAAGAGACATCGACTACCGAGATGCGTTAAGGATTTGTACAGGAAGAGGTGGAAATTCTGGAAGAAGGAACAGTTACCTTCGAAGGATGAGCAAGAGGAGTGGTTTGAGATGATTTTGCGGTTGCAACGTATGAAGGCGGCTGCTATCTGTCAAGATATGCCCTCATGTTCAGAAGAGGTGAAGAATGAAGATCCCCTTGAAGACTGCGATATGAAACCCATCGATGAGCGTCTAACTAGAGTTGAGGAGCGAATCTTTTCCGGTGTACAGCAACCTAAAGAGGAGGATTGTTGTATCCAACCGGAAAATGGCTGTCGTATTTTTCATCAGGAAGAACGATTATTGAATAAGGCTGATAAAGTATGGCTTTGATTTTTTTTTTTTGAAATAAGCTGTTTTTCAATAGTTAGAGAAATTTTTTATTGCTCTATGTTGGGGCATATTAATATGAACAGTTAGAAAGAAATAAAAGCAATCTCAGTGTTGAAAATCGAATTTGAGCAAGCTCACAAAAAATTTTAATAGTGTTTTATTTTATGATTACATTATATTTGTTAACGTTATCACCATACAAGAAACTGCTCTTCGTACGTTGTAGAGCATCATAAAATGCAATGTTACTTGTACTGTGTATGTGAATACAGTCTTTTATAATGGGAGCATATTAATATCAAATAAGCAAAGCAGTAAATTCAGGATATCATCAAAAGAAGGAAATGACGGTCATCGCGATAGTTGAGGCTTGGAGTTATACATAGGTAGATTGATCCGGAAAGGAAGGTCAACTGGTTTAGGTGATGAATTCGCGCGATGAACTAATAAAACGTGTGGAACGAGAATGTCTTCGTTGGATGGAGAAGAGAACTGTCACGAGGGAGCAGCAGTTAATCGGTGCACTTGCCTTTCAAAGGTTACAACAAATCACCGCCGCTAGTAAACCAAGGATTTGCGATCAGCTCAAGTTTGACTCTAGTTAGTTGCATTTTTTCACTCTCTATATTGTGGCTCAGTTAAACAACTATACTGTAATTTTCATCAGTTTCTCTATTCAAATTATGTCGATCTCATAGGGGAGGTAACAAATGTAGTCGACAATGAACGAATAAAAATGTGGCTACCTTGCTTTACCTGTGATGAAACGATAAGTTGTAGGTATATTTAAGGAGTAACGCTGCAGTGACTACTTGCTATAACAAGTACTCGAAGCTGAAGTAGGTATTGGGGATTGTTGGAAGCAGTGCTGTATCCAGACTTTCCTGATGAGGGAGAGGGGAGAACTCATTGCTTCCGATGACCCGTTGTGGGTTTTGATGGAAAAAAAACCCGAATAATTGGGAGGAAATAAAAACCGTTTTCCGGAGATCTGTTTGATTTCTCTTCTCTTCATGAAAGGAAATTTTCTTAACTCCGTCTAAACACGTGCCCCCTCCATCTTCAGCGTTCGGTTATTGAACGGTGGTGTTAAGCGGTTTTAATTTCAGAAGTATTGCGCACAAATGTACCTGTATTGGCGGTATTGAAGGCGGGCAGTGGTGACGCATTTCCCGTACAGCAGATGAGGACCTCTTTAGGCGCTAATGAGAGCTGTGATGTCGATCTCACGCTCTTGTCTCCTGTTTGCACGGCAATCGCCGCGCATCATGCTGATCTCGTTTTTAATAGGGTATTCGCCATTTTGTGATTCTTCGTTCTGTCAGTGTTCGAAGTCCCAAATATCGGGTATAGAGGGATTTTTCTGAGGAGGGTGGGAGGGTGAGATTGTTGTTGAAAACTAGGAAAAACTTGTAGGTCTATATTTGTAAAGTCTGTAAAAGTAATATGGCAGAGGTCGACCTATTTGAAAATACTTGTCGGTCATTGGTTTACATAAAGCATTAATGAAGCGGTTTATTACTTGAAAGAATAGAGAAGGGAAACATCGTGCAAGAGATAAAACTTCCATCCAAATAAAAGGCGTTGGAATACAAGTGGGTCATGGTACCAGAGCACACCTATAATTTTGTAGAGAGGGGATAATCCCTTTTGGAAAGGTGAGAGTAAGGAAATACATCCACTAGTTTTTTACCGAAGGAGTGATGCTTCATAGTACACTATATGAGTTAGAGTTGAGAGCAAATGTTTGCAGTTTTTAAAAATTTTCCCAGTTCATTTTGAGAAAGAGTTGTTGAGAGAGGACGGATATTCAAGATTCTGCGATGCGTACGTTCAAATAAAACTTTTGCTATAGAATACTGGATATTGAGCTAAGCACTGAATTTACGGATATTGAAAGACGTGCAACACACAGTTAAGAAAAGATATGTTGTTTACGGATTGCGGAGAAGGTACATAAAAGAATTTACGGAAAGAGGCAACCAGGTGCACGAGGTAAATATTGAAATAATCTTAGGGCTCAGTAAAACATTCATAGAGTATCAGATTGCGCTGTGTAGCAGCAATGGCAAACATGCATTTTGATCACCTTGCGGCTTCAAGGTGATTCATCGATTTTCTGCTTCGATCGGTTTTTTTTTCAGCATTAGTTTCGCTACGCTTAAAGTTTTACTGCCCATGTTGATATTTAAATTTACTTGTTATGATTGCAAAATAAATTTGATAAGTTTGTCGGTAAGTTTTAGGTTCGTCGTCGTTTCGAATTATCCCCGGTGGGAGTTGAATGCATTTGTGTCGATGGTGTATTCTATTCGGAAAGCGAGTCCACTCAACTACTCACAAATTGTGCATGTTCATTACTACCGATAACACCAATGCGTGGTACAGCACCTCTCAAGCATGGCAGTATTATCAATATTGGATGTGTCCGTCTTATTTTCGCATCATTGTTTTAAAGTTCTGTTTCCTTAATGAAACAAGCCTGTACGATGTAATAAACGAACGGGTTGACGAATGATCCTAAGTAAGGGATTGGATGACCTCAGGCTATTGGCATTCTTCCGTTCCCTGACTTTCACCGGTTAGTGATTCATGCATATTCCGGAATCTGAGGTCGTAATAGCCGGATCGGTGAAGAAACTATTGTTGTAGTTGTCGTTAGCCGGGATCAATCCACGATTTCATTCTTAGCAGAAGTACTTGCTGGATGTTTGCCTTACAATTTTAAAATTGTATACCTTTTATTTATGCGTAATTCGGCTTTTTTTGAGTATTAAAAAGAAAATAAATGTAGTTGTAATCGTGTGAAACACAAACATATAGGTGAAATCTCGTTGAGCGGAAAAATGCAGAAATCGGTTGAGGGTACCGGTCGGTCCCATCTATGAGTGAACGTTTCGTAATTATTTATGGTGACTGTAGACGAACGCATCCTTTAAATAATTTAAACAAGAAAAAATCAACAAAAATTGAACACTCATGTGTATTTTATTTTATAAATTAGCTTACCATAGGTATATATCCATACAAAAAGTAAAAGCATCATATTTTAAATCGTTACCCTTATTGCCATTTGTTCTCTACTCTTCAGTTGTGATTCACTCGCAACCCAGCCGTAAAGGAAGTAGCATAAAGCTTTTCATAGCATCTAACCAGCTACTATATTCCATACCGCAGTAATGGCTTTTAAAGTATTCCCGTTATTAAAAAATGTTTTTTTTCTTTGTCTTCGTATTAATTTGAAATCTCTGTGTGGCTTGATTTTCGATGATCTTGTTTAGCATAGAAAGAATGAAAAGTAAATGAGTAGTAAAGTAACATTAAACGTGATTCTCATATTTCAGTATTTTTCGGGGCGGTAAACTGGAATTAAATAAACGAATCTCGTGGACATATTTCATTAATAGTACTGTCGTTTGTCAAATTAGGAGTCAATAGAACCTGTTCGTTGAAGTTGGGCAATGTAATCAATGGATCATTTTGTTTGGGTAATTATCAACTTCTCTTATCAAGCAGTTACATACATAAGTGCAAGAGTTTTAACACGACGATTTTTTTTTTCTCGAGAACTATATCTAGCATAGTCCCGATGAGCTGTTTCTCCATCAACAGCACCCTATCTATAGGATGACGTCCGCTAAAAATCTAGACTTTGAGAAATTGAAAAAAATTGAGACCTCAAATCTGAAAAATCTTTGAGATTTTTGAAGATTATAATGATAGGTTCGTTAAAATCTCAATAATTTCCCTCGTCATTGTTTCGTTTTATTAGCATTTTGTGTGCTGCCCATTTGCGCCGGCTCGCATTTTTTTTTTCTTTGCTCTATTCACTGGAATGTTTGTTGTTGTTTTTTTTGTTTTAAGTCGACGAATATTTACCGTTGGCATATCGTTCACGTTAATGCAGGTTTTTTTGATATTTTAAATAAAAATTCACTCACTTGTCAACGTAGACGGTCTTTCGGTACAACGTTGCCATATCACCTGTGATTATTTACCTGGAACACTAAAAGGTAGATTGTATGAAATAAGGATCCACTGAAGAGTTATACGTGGAGATTATTTTAAAATGCGTTGCACCTAATCATCTCCGTATGTGTATGTGTGCGTACGTCATGTTATCATATTCATCAGATTCGTTGTTCATTCTTTCTTTTATTCGCATATTCCTCGAGTATCGTAATTTTATTTGAAAGGTATTATTTTCCGCTTTATATTTTTTATTAAATTTTTTAAATATATTTATTAAATTTTATATTTTTTAATATTTATTAAATATTTATAAGGGAGTTATATTTATTAGAAGTTTTGAAAATATTTAAAATTATCATTGAAGATATACGAGTATTTCACGATTTTATTCACTTTCACAGTTTAGCCACCTTCAAGTCATTGAAAATATATCGTCGAAAAGACGTTCGCGTTGGTTGCACGAGTGTGGTTGCTGTTATTGACAGTCATATATTGACAGATCGGAGGAGAGGCGCCCATTAACGGTGAGAAGCAACCTTGTATGGACAATCTGATTGGATTGTTTGGGGGATGGGTGGGGATGTTTCAACTGCATCGATCCATGATAACTGATTTTGTTACCTACTACGGTTGTTGCATAAATTACTGGAGATAAAACACCTGTAGCTATTAACACCACCTTAATTATTACCTTAATAATTTTTTATGTTCAACCGCTTAGCGATCATCATCGTTAGTATTTTGTTCATTCGATTATTTCATAAATATTTCATTTCTTTTTCGGCAAGTGAATTTTTAATTTTCTAGAGTTTTGCGCCGTTTTTTTTTTCTTTTTTTAAAGAAGAACAAAAGAAAATTTCGAAAATCAAAGATAAGAAACAAGAAAAAAACGCACACCGAAGAAGTGTGACGTTTCGTTTCTCACTAACTTCCATAATTCTCCAAGAAAACCCGCACGCGGTGATTTGCTTTCATTTCTTAACCGATTATATCACCTGTGGAGATTTTCTGCAGGAAGTTTATTTCCCTCCCGATTCGATTGTTTTAAAATGAGAATTCGATCGATGTGGAATGGCATCAAATTTTTGAACGCCTTTGAACTTTAATAGGCGGTTCAAGGTCGGGGGAATTGGTGTGAGATATGATGCAGGAAGTCGGACTATAATCTGCACTCGAACAGCTCTAGCTTCCACCTCATTGCTTATCGAGATGAAATTCCAATAGAAACAAATGCAGAAAACAAGAAAACGTTGCTGAAATACACCTCTGCAAACGGAAATTCCGGAAATGCACAGTAACCAAACGTTTGACGATGTGTAAAATTCGATCTTTGCAATTGGTCGAATTTTAAGAGTCGTTGCTGTGGACTTCCACGCCCAAATATATGCGTTTTTGAAGAACAGTCGCAAGAAAAACGTAAACTGGCAAATGTGCAATGTTTGTGTGCCAGTTTTGCATTCAACGGTTGTTGCATAGTTCTCTTGCAATATTTTCAAATGCATGAGGAAATGTTCATGTTTATATGCCTGTGGTTATATGTTGCATTCAAATAGTAAATGCTCGGCATCTATGGCTTAAAATGATAATAAAATAAAATTAAAATAATTAAAAAATAAAGTAATTCGATTGCTTTCCTCTCCGACAGCCTTTCTCGCAATAAACCTTTGAAGTTGCTGCCAATCAAAGTTTCGAATACTTCAAATTTTTATTTCGAATTGTCACCGATTAATGATATACCTGGTCTATTGGTCGGTCATACCAACAAGTTTTGGTCGAGTTGTTAAATATTTACTTGTTTGCGATGTTTTCTGGCTATAAAAAATGATGGGTGAAGCAGCCATCATTTTTTATAGCCAGAAACACATCATTGCACAGTGAACGGATTCGGAGAGACGATATCGCGCAAAAAATTGTGTGTCTCTCTGGTTCTTTCTTCTGTTTTTTCGCCGACTTGGATTTCCTTTTCACTCGTTTTCATTGGATTCCACGCTTCCGTCGTCCCTATTCTCCTTCCCATTGAATCTATTCGTCGTTTATATTTCATTTCCATATTTATTAATTTCATTCACATTCCATTCCACTAAATTTTTCGCATTTATCTTGTGAATAGGCGACATAATGCCGCCCAAAACTAATGTTATACTCTTATCCTTCCCCTCAAATTCTGCAATCGCGATGGCTGAATGCAGCAATTTAGTTGAATAGTTTCGCTAAAACTCCAACCATCTACGCAAAGGTCAATAAACCCATCGATTTTCTTTGCTTGAAATAACTGAAATTTTCTCACTTTATCGGAAAATAACCCATACTTGAGCCAAATTGATATGAACCGAGCAGACAAGAAATGACCCTGCAAAAGTCTCAAGAATAAATCGAACATCCTTTCCCATTTCACAATTCCCAATCGTCTTTCCCACCATGAATTCATTTCAAAGTTATTAATAATAGTGTATATTACTGGTACAATTGCAAATTGATATAAGTAGAGTCGGCTGTCTATAACACATATATAATAAATCAATACGAGGCAACGACCCGTCAACTCAACGAGAGTGCGTCGTTGCGCAGCGACATGTCGCATTGACTGCTTGCTAGACACGCTTTTTGTAGTCGAGAAGCTAGCCGAATAGCCGATTTGCTTCGACGTCCGCACACATTGCGCTCCCGCATTTCTTGTTACATTCATCTCTCTTTCTCTCTCTCTTTATTTTTCTTCAACGTCTATTAGTCAAGGTGTCTTGCTACCTGGTGATATTGCTTCCTCAAGGTAACACTCGTTACTACCTCTAAGAGATTATCTACTAAAGAATTTTCGAAGATTTCAAGACGTTGAGTCTTTATTTGAAGTGATATGATAATTGAATTCTACAACTCAAAAATATTACATTTTGTTTATGAATGGAAATTTATACTTTTCTTTATGCTAATTTATGAATGGAAATTTAAATTTATGCTAATTTCATTCATAGCTATTCTTTAATATTGCACTAGATTCCTTTATATAATTGCAGCAAAATTTATTAATTGATAGAGTTGAGTTTTCGAACATTTTTGAAGAAATTACCCGAAACTAGATATGATGAAAAATAAAAGATTGAATTATTGATCGATTTCGTTAAAACTTTGTGCACTACCTGAAACCTGAAAAAAAGAATTACCGGAAACCAGGTAGGAGCGCTTTGTGAGATTCAATACGTCGTTAAGAATATCACTGGTATTATGATCCTTGCATAGTATTGCAACTTTTAAGCTAGAGTTGGTTACCTTTCCGCTCAATGTTATCGCTTTGTATACGAGTACCTATCGGAATATTTAACCCCTTTTTCCCGGGAGGTGGGATAATATTTGGTGTTTTCCGATGTGGTTTTCCGGTTCCGAATGTTTCCTTTATTGGATGGACAGAAGATGCTTCATGTGCGTTTATTATTAGCACATACAACTGCTGTCCAATGCAATATTAGAACTTCGTTTATCCTCGCGTTTTATTTAATAAATCGTTGTTCGTCATTAGTTCTGTTGAGGACTACGGGGCAAATTCTAATCGAAATGAGCAAGATAGAGAAATAATGTTTATTTAATAAGAATATGAAGGTATTTATTTACGTTCAATTACCATCAGGCCACCTTGTAAAGTCGTTTATTGCAATCAACGATCATTTTCATTCAGAAATGAATTTTTAATTGATGTGTAAAAATAAAAAAAGCAAATAAAATCATTGAATTATTTATTGTTCTTTTAGAAGTTCTTAGAGGAATGGAATTTTTATCGTTCGATTTAAAATGGCGCTCTTATTTTCTCAATTTTAATGTGCAATTATTGTTAGTTAGATTTTAGCATAGATTCCACTCTCTATATATAGAGATGAGGAAATATTCATTCATATTTGTGTGAAGCAAAGATAGAAAAAAATCAATAACAAATTGCATTTGAAAAAAAAAAAAAGCAGAAATAACGAAAAAGACGGCGGCATAAATTTGATTTACGAGACCTCCTCAACAACGCCTTTAATGGTAGTAACTTGATGATCCAAATGAATCTCATATTATTACGAAGTTGGGGAAAAGGCGAATATGAAATATCACTGAGAATGAAATGTCAGAAAAGTCGGCGAATAATTTTAGACGACTGTCCAACATAAGTGCGCTACTGTAACCTGTAACAAAGACCAAGCTGGATTTCAACACTAAAATAAATACCATCAGCCGTTGAAGAAAGAACGTCAGCTCCGTAGAGAAAAGGCCTCACCTCTTGAAGAAAGAATCTCAACTCACAAAGCGCTCATATGGAATTTTGCATCGCATTAAATTTTCTATGGGAAGTATTTAATTGCGATGGAGTCGGATCCTTTTGGCGATTGCATCAAGATTCTATCGCCGAATACGAAAACCCTAGATGCGATCATGCAATAGGTTTTGAGGATACCAACAAAGAGGCACTCAGGTTGTTGTCGAAAGCATTGCTAATTTATACAGGGAGCAGAATAAAATCCAAAGTGCTTCATTATATGATGCTAATAGGAGTTAATATGGAGCCTACTTCGATATACTTGGAGTCCGTACTTGGAAGCGTCGACCAAACAAACATGTTCTTACTAATTCTAGCATAAGACGTTGATGCCATACTTTTCCACTTTCAAAGATGGCTTTTCTGGCAGAATATGTCCAGATCGTTTGCGTATTCGACGTGCGCAATTTCTCCTTGAAATCAATCTAGACAGTTTTCGATAATTAAACAGGAAATAAGTTGTAGAGTAGTGGATTGACCTGGGACGGAGTCGAACTGCGCTCGCTGTAGAAGATCGTCTCACAAAAAATGATCTATTATCATACCTGTGAGATTATTTCAAAAACCAACCCTGAAAAGAGAGGAGTAAAGCTAATCGAGTGATAGGTTTTCACTATAGCCATGGAAGGCTTCGTCGACAACGGTGGAGGAAACGCACATTGCGAAAATAGCGCTAGAGGTGGACAAGATGATCACATTGGACGACCATGGAACTATTTTCGAGCGCCTTTGAGGAACAAAGATGGAGTGCTATTTTTGATATGAGTGAAATGCTTCTACTAAATTTCGGAATAGAATTTAAACTCAAATATTTGAGAATCAATAAACTGAAGTGTTTAGCCTATCCTGTAGTTGAATCGAGTAAGGCAGCGATCAAGAAATGAGTTACTTTTTAAACAGCATGTCCTCCTCCGAGGACCGATATCGTCCTTCCAGAGGACAAATGTCCTGTAAGAAAGTTTCTTCCTGCTGTTTACATGGTTATAAAAAAACCGCACCGCTGCATTATATAACACATCTTCCGACTTTTTTTTTGCAAATTTTCGGTGGATATTTGACATGAGTTCTTATCGATGCACCAGTTGAAAACTCCAAAACTACCGAGCTCATACCTATCCCGCAAGAACGAGTGCTTTTTTTGTAGGCAAATAGCGATGGCATTCTGGCCGTTGTCTAATTTTGAGATTCTATTTTTTTCGGAATGCTATTTTCAGTAACTATTTTCAGTGAAATAATCCAGAAACAGGCAGCAGGTTTGATTAGTCCTGGACAAGCTCGAAAGGAAACGTCCCCAGTTAGAGTGGCCTAGAGATATAGCCAGATGCAGTTAGCTTCCTCTCAGTTGCGCCTAGTTACATCTGTGTTACATTTTCAGCTAGTTTTTAAATCAAGTTGCTCTTACGAAACAGATGTTTGCGTGATCGCTGTTTAAGAAGTTTTCGGCTCTAGACGCATTGCGAACGATATTCGTATCGCTCGTAAGAGTGAGTTAGCGAATTTTTTTCCCTCATGGGTAAGAAGCAAAGATTAGGTTAACCATCTCAGGGAATATTTTCAGGGAATATAGGTCGTTGTAGTCAAGTATTTTTATACCTGCAAGTTTTGCGGTTGAAATTCTCATCAACAACCATCGTCGTAATAATATTACTTGATATGTTTGCTATTGTTTAGTAAATTTTTCATAGATTCATTTGTTTTTACTATTTCAAAATCTTTTTTTGAATTAAAAAAAAACAGATTTAAAAAATTACTGTTTATGAGTCGTTTATTTATCTATATATTAAAATTACCTTCTATTGAATTTATTTATTTAGAGTGGAGATTCTCCGAGAAATTTCTCGATGAATATTTGCCGTTGCATTGAAATTATTGCAACTCTTTCGTAATTCTCGACGATTCATTTCTTAATTCCTATTGAAATTCATTTTTCCTTATAAATATCTTTTATTTTGAAGTATATTTACAATTCGGTATTACCTGCATAAAATTTCAAAAAATAATAAATAAAAGTAGTAAATCATAAGCATATTATTGGTGATATAATATGCGGAAATAATATGTAATTGACGATGTTTTTTTTAAACGTTGACGCGTTATAAGTGAATTAAAATTTATTCACAACGAGAGGAAATGGTTCAGCCTTTAATGGATAAATGCATTCGATCAACAGCACGTGCAAACATTATGTTCGAAGAGGAACAAAATTGCACAATTTGTGCTTTCGAAAAACACTTCTCAAGAGTGTATGATGTTGGAATATTCGCTTTAATTGCATATGATGATTCGAAGATAGCAGCTAATCGCGTTTTGCAGCAACTCTCCTTGTGGAATGGAAAAACTATGGGAATAGCATATCAATATATTGTGCGTTCATTTTTTTCTTTGTGAAAGCGAATATAATTACTATTTCATTGATTGAAATTCTTTACTGCATTAAACAATGAAAAATACAGTATAATATTAGAGTTGGAATAACCTAGTATTAATTATCAATCATTTAATGATGAGGAGAGGGTTTATCTTGCATAAATAATTGCATAATTTCTAATTGATAAGTATGAATTATATCTTTAAAAACATTGCAATGGCATCTAGAAGGAAGAAAGAATGGGAAATAGACAACGATGAAGCAAAATGCAGAAAGCAATAAAAACTTGAACTCCGATGTTCTATCTATTATTCCAAGTTGTTACCTAACAATGCTAACAACTTAGGCTACTATCGCAAGCACAAATATGCAAATTTACATATTTGAATATTCGTAGCTTCGATGAATATTACAGCCAAATGCGAACTTCGATTGAACCGTATCATGTATGGAATTTTTTTTTTGATATGAATGATGATAGGAAATAAACATACTGATATCGACAAATGGTTAAATTTACATTTAAAAAATTCTCGATTAAAATATTTCACTTGATTGGACGATAACAATTTTTTTGAATGGAGGTGATAGTTGTGTTCAATATATCATTTCCAAATATATCACTTCTTTATTTAATATCAGTAATATTACTGCATTAGACTCAAAACGGTCATATTACCTTCTCACCTCCTCTTACTTACATCGTCTTTCCCTTCAACCGTATGCCACCCAGATATTGAAGAAGTCTGCGATCAACTCGGCACATTTATGCATAATGGGGTGAGCGCATGCTACATCAGGATTTTATGGCGAAGTTGTTGACTTGGCTTACTCTTAGCAAGACATTTTTTGAGATGCTCTTTTATCGATTTGACGATGGTTGACTTTATTTGAAATGCAAATCGGATGCACTATGGCTTCTCGTGTTTTTCTTCTTGTGAAGGAAACTGCACAAATTTCACAGCCTCTTTCGCGGTCGATATGCCTCCCCCCCGCCCTCCCTCCCCCTCCCTTTTGCTAGCTTTAACTCACTGTTTATATGAACGTCGATTATTGTTGTATATGGATAGTTTTGATGAGATGTAGATATTAAAATGAAATGACCATGAAGTATGCGTAAGAAGTGATTGGACACTGAAACATTCGTGATACCAAACCAGGTAGAGGTCTGTTTTGAGTGGAATGAAAAGCTGGAAATGTGTGCTACTTATATACTGAGTAATTGCCCTTTTTTGTTTGTTGATACAGTCGAGGATCTTGGACCTTATCATATCATATTTTGGGCCATGTCTGAGTGTGCATTTCAATAGCCTTCATCCCTTTATTGCCTTATATCTTCACATTTTTGAGTGTGTGCTGCGGACAATTGCGCGGTGGCGCAATTGTCAGCAGTCAACAGCATTGGGTACAAGTATGCAAGTGCTTTTTTGAATACGCTTCACAGAGTTTTCGCTACTTTTACTGTTATATTGTTTGTTTTTTCAGACTTCATAAAATCGGTGGTTTTTGCTGAAGGGCGTTATGCCGGAGATGCGTCGATGTTCTTCATCGACCACTTCAGACAGCCGAATTCGAGAACCACTATCGGAGGATGAACTCAGGTCACGTGCTTTCATCACACCGGACGATGTGCTTAGACTCAATAAAATCACAGACGGTGCGTTTTTTTTTTTTGTAATTCTTTAATATAGCCTTTTATGAAGTAGTCATACTAGCATCTCGAGTAAAAAGGAAGCACTTTACATCTATTATTCTCTAAATGCAAACGAAATGAAATATGGTTGACATGACTCGTAATAGTGAGCTATCGTATTGCTTACCGTAGCATTGCATATAATTGTATCAGATTGTCATTGGATTTATTTTGGAAATTATAAGAGATATGCAAATTAGTAGTTAGTAAGCCATAATGCAGTTTTTGCGTTATTTTTGCATGTGGAAGTCATTTCCACAATCGAAACCCACATCGGAAGCGTGGAGTCTAGTCGGCGCATAATCGATTGTTTCGTAGAGCATCTTTCCGTTGCTATGGATGTTGTGTCGTTGCTATGGGGGTTGGATAGGAATAGCCTTTTGTGTGCAGCATTTGAGTTTACATTTGTTGAAATACTGAAAAAAGAAAAAAAATCTCTCCTCTAGACTTATGAGGGATTTGAAGGGGAAATTCCCACAGAATTTTTTAGTGCGATTTAGAAAGGATTCAAAAATTATTATTAGTGCGCAACAATTTTTTTTTTGATGCTTCAAATTTGTGCAAAGAAATTTGCAAGGAATTCGAAAATATTTGCATAATCAGCATCAATGCAAATTTTTTCTTTTCATTCTTCGATGAGATCATAATTCCGTTTGATATATTTTGCATTTTGCTATGAGAAATTCGTCTCACCTGAAATAATATCGCTCTAATATATGATCTTTTAGGTTATCTGTGTTTTGATTACTTTTTCCTCAAGTTTTTTTTCTTCTTAATTTTTCATGCGCCAATTTTTTCCCCACTCAAATTTAATTCCATTTACGCTTATGAAATCAATCGTTCAGATTATTTATGCGAACCGGAAGCAAATATATTCGATGTGGAATTCACGCGATTCAAAATTCGTGATTTGGATACCGATCAAGTGCTATTCGAAATAGCCAAACCTACCAGTGGTGAGATCTATTATTCTCTATGATTAAAGGCGCATCGTTGAAGTGCTAATTATGCAAATTTTAGTGCTAATTATGCAAATTTTAGTTATTAATTTCACGATGAAAATATTTTTGCATTGATTTAACTGAATAGATAGTTCATTTCGGCGAATGATTTCTGCGAATAATGCACGCTACCTGTGTCGTTCAATTGTGATGATGCTGTCAATATTTGTACTTTTCATTCTCTAGTTGTTTTTTTTTAAATTTTTACTTGATTGACATCTCTGAATCGGTATTGTGCAGAATTATTTGCTAGCTGCTTATCTTTAAAGCTTAAAATTAGTGAAGAATATACGAAAATTTGGATTTGATCTGGTAAAATGTTGCATTAACATCGTTTTATTGATCGTTCATGCTTATTTATTAAAGATATTGCTTCTTTCGGTGTTTAATACAACGTAAAATTTTTTAAAGTATAGTAAGGCCATGTGTGTGTTCGTCGATTGTACAACCTAGCTCGCATGTTGGGGAATCCGTTGGTGTGGGACATCGTTATTGATGGTGCGCATTTTTTGTGAATTAGCAGTTTGTTATGCGGAGGTGAATTTCTTGCAGACGACGAAGCAGACGACGTTGTGGTGACAAGTGAGGAGGCAAGTGCGGCGAGGTTCGTTCGCTATCAATTCACACCTGCCTTCTTGCGACTTAAACATGTCGGCGCGACGTAAGTGATTCTTATTTGCAAAATTACAAATGAATTTCTTTTAAAAGCGTTTATTTAATTTTTTTTGCATTTATTTATTTATAATCGCCGAAGTGGAAAACAATTGAAGATAGAATCCATAAATTTTGATAGTGAGTGAAAGTAAGAGAGATTACTTTTTAATCGCAAATCACTAACGGTAAATGAAAGTCTATGGTTTTCGTATATGCCGAGTATAATTGGCTGAGCAATGTAATTACTATTGTTGAGAATCAATTTCATATAATTCTTATAAGAGGGAAAAGTTGTTCAAGTTGTAAACTTTATGAGGAAAAGAAAACGGAAAAACTTAAGCTCACAACCTTAAGTTTTTATTTTCTTTGAGCAGTAAGAAATCTTTATTAGCCGGATGGGCAGTGAGAGAATACGCGCATCTCTGATATATTTGTTCGATTTCGACTCATAAAAATGCTGCTTAGCAAAAGAAAAATTGACTTCCATTTGATATCTGCTATGGACGGCACTTCCATTTGGTAAATAATGAAGAACTTTCATGTAAAGCCAAACGTTTGATATGGACTTATTTCAATTCCAATGCCTCAAAAAATGCAAAAGTCAACTGTTTATATAGTTCGTTATTGTTTTAGTGTCGAAACTTTGCGATGTTAATTATCTATCTCCCGATTATATATGAATGATTGAGGGAGGAAGGAGAAGAGCCAGTTAGCCGAGTCCCATTCCTCGTCTCCATCGAATCCAGCCAATCATATGGCACGAATCTGTCTTCAATTCATATGAGTTATTAACTGTAAAATTTTTTTCGCTTAGGATTGACTGATGAAGTTGGAGCTTCAGGCGTATCGGCCGATCTATGAAATAGAGTAGTAAAGTAATTGAATTAGAAACTGAATATAGTAATAGAGCGTCATTGATTTGCAGAGTGGAATTCATCGTTGGCAATAAACCGGTGAATAAATTCCGTATGATTGAACGTCACTTCTTTCGTGATCGTCTTCTCAAAAGTTTTGACTTCGAATTTGGTTTCTGTATACCAAATAGTAAAAACACCTGTGAACATATTTATGATTTCCCTCAATTATCTGAATCTCTAAGTAAGTCACTTTCAGTTTTTTATTTTATTTCTTTTTTCTTTTTTTTTTTTGCTAGTGGATTTAGGAGGTTTAGCGCTTTCGTCTGAAATTAACCATTGTTAGAGTTCTGACGGTTTAAAACCATGTATTTTTCTCACTGTTTAAAACCTTCAGAACGTGTGAACCGAGTTGTTTTATGTTGGGCTATCATGTTTAGCTCATATTTATGCTAGTGATTTTTCAACGCCTAGCCCAGAATATTTCTTTCCCATAAGCGAAACCTACCGTTACGAATGATAACACTCTACTTTAATGGATACTGTAAGTGAAGTAGACTGTAAGTGCAACCTGAGTCTGACGATTTTATGAGGAGTGCTACAAACAGTAACGCTGGATTGCTTGAAGTCTTCGTAAAATGATTCTGAATGACGGTGAAGAAGAAATCGCGAGGTGAATTTAATAAGTATATTCATCACCTTACTGCTTCCCTCCCCCCCCCCCCCCCATTATCTTGCATCATCAATAAGAAATGTTGGATTGAGGGGGGGGGGGGAGGGGGAAAGGAAAGGTATATTATTTGCTCTCATCGTTGAGTCAATGATGTCAATCCAACAAGACTCACTAAAGCGGCAGATCATAATGCGCTCGTAAATACCTAAAATCTACGTCTGGTATGATAACTGGGCAGTCTGTTTTCTGGTGATTGAAAAGTCTGTTTAGAAGCGGTCTATTCCCTTCAAAATATCCGATAAAAACATAATGGTCGTCTGCGGTCATAGAAACGTTGGCAACAGTTCAGAAGCCGTAACCATTTCCGGTCTGATTAGAATAAGTATATTATTTTGGCATTAAGGTGGTGGAAGAATTCAAGCATAAGATGATGGAGTTTTATTCATATTTGGAGGTGAGATATACAGGTATTCGAGTTCTTACTATTGTTCGTCTTTTTTCTTGCTTGTACCTTTTCACCTTTTCATTTCCTCATATATGAAAAATCAATCGATTGCAGTCAATGAAATGATCTCATGCCCATATGAGACCCGATCGGACAGCTTTTACTTCGTGGAAGATCGTCTCATAATGCATAATAAGGCCGATTACGCGTACAACGGTGGTCTATGAGGAGGGTGTTCATCGAATCGTTTGCATTTTCTCGTCATCACACATTCCTATTTCTTGCTGCTTTTCCATATCGCTTTCCTTGCTTTTTTTTTGTTATATACGGTGATAACAATTGTGATGTAATAGTTTTATTATTTCATATCGCTGCTCTTTCTAATCATCTAATAAACTGCAATGATTTTCACAAGGTTTTTGAGGGCGGGAAAGATCCAGGACTTCCTGGATGTTTTGGAGGAATGGGATTTTCTCCCGGATCTTTGAAATGACTGCTTCTTGATTAATGCTTATCTATTCAACGTCTCTTTCCTTACAAAAGTTTTGCAACACGGCTGTTACTTTATTGTATCTTACTTGATATTTAACTGTACAATAAAGCATGGACAAAGATGATTTACCTATGTTATCGAAGGTGATCGTGCCATTCCTATCCTCCTGTTGGAGTGGACATTAGCTAACCTTTTCCTCTCTTCGATGGCGATGCTACCATACTGACCGCTGTCTACGTCATCACTCCTTATTGATCGAAGTGTTTTTTCGAGGTGTTATTACCATGGAAGACTTCACAGTAAAAACAATGACCGTAATATAATATTCAATTCCAAATGAATGCAAATGTTTGAGAACGATGGCGATAACCTGATAAGGTTACGGAATTTTATTGAATACCTTTACCTGATTCACTTAAGCGTCATTGTATACTCGTAACTTGTAAACAAAACAAAGGATGTTCTATCCCGCAGTAATTACTTGACCGCCACATGTTCAATACTTCCTGTTGATGCAGTTAAATCTATCCGTGTGACAAGGACTTCAGCATAACAAGTAAAGAAATAAGATCAATTTGAGCTCCTCATGGGCGCATACGATCATCACTCACAGACTATTACATATTTAGCATCATACACAGTGTATAAGAGACTTTACTTTCGTCTCTAAATGTATCCTTATTACCTTCAAATATCTTCCTTTCCATCCTCTCTCCGAAATAAACACCTATACAAAAGAGAGACTTTCAAATAAACTCAATCAACAGATATGCTCGCAGACTGCTCAGAAGCTAAAATGGATGATGATGGTAATTTGACGTGTTGGGAAGGGCCCAATTCAGGCTGCTCAAAGACGCCAATTGCAGCACCTAGCACTTTGGCACACCTCATGCACAACAGAAAAGAAACGACCGGGATGTCGTCAAGACACCGCTCGATCACAACGATCCGAATGATACAACGCATAAACCAATAATGAAAAGAGGAGACAATTTAATTGGGTGACAGCAATTGTGAAGGTGACAGCGATTTTAGCCAAATCTAACAATTAATTGATGGTTTGACCCCTTCCGACATTATCGCACAGCGATTAAATGCTTTCATTAGAAAATTGAAAAACTTCGAAAATAATTGCTTCCCAACTAGTAAACAACTGGCAAAAATGAAACGTACAAAATCTATCAATATTGTGCAGCTGTTAATTCCCGGGGGCTACAAGGGCGAAAAAACCTCCTGCTTTGTGGAACAATATTTGCTGCTAATGAAAAAAGGGTATCCTGAAGATGACGATCGCAGCAACCATCGGCCAATCACGCCGCGATTCCGGGCATATAAGATGTTAAGGCGTATCATTTTATTGCTCACGTTCGAATGCGGGATGAATGGAGAAGAGCGGATCTGCGCAATTGGAGGGCAAGATCACGAGGGCAGATCCGACAAAGATTCCAAACTGCGACTCTGACAGGAAAAAAAGAGATTCAGTTTATACAGATAGTAGCTGTTACATACGATCCATCAAGAAATGTTATCCGTTTATTTACTTACCTCTTTTTTCCTATTAGTGTTCAAATATTTTTTCGGATTTTCTCCCAATTTGGGATGTTGCAAATAAAAATTTAAAAAAAAAATAAATAAACAATGCAGTCTCAACCAAAAAGATTTCAAAATAGAAATAAAAACTGCAATTAAAGACTGAAGAGTGCTTCACGTCGGAAATCATCAGCACTAACAAGGAGAGAACAACATTAACTCATAAATTTCTTGTCAAGAGGCGTCTCTTCCTGAACGTCTCCAGTGGATGTATGGATTTAACAACAGGTATTGCTTCCTTCGTCATACCTTCTTCTATATCAATGCCCAATTCATCCATCAACATTCGCATCACATCATCCACCCGACTGTTAATAACCAGGTCTGTCTTATCGTGCTAAAAATTTAATCATTAGACATGCAAAATAACGGGGTTGTAGATAGTAATGCCAACGAAATGCTCTAATAATCTCTTTCTTCCTCTCGAAGATCCTCTTCCAACCAGCAAACAAAACAGTTTTTGAGGTAAGTGACTCATTCCCCTGTTTGCAGAGTGCCATAATGCCAACACTATTATTACTAATTTGCATATTTCAAGAGTTACGTTGTTGCATCGCCTTGCATCCCTATGCTTCCTTCACATCTCCCTAAGGAATTATTTCCGACACTGGAAGGCAGAGGAGGATATGGATGCATTGATAATTGACCTATTAGTTGGGCTAACTAACGCACGATAAAAGCCTCCATCCCAACGAATAAAACGATGTTTACGAAAACCATAGCAACAGACTGCGAAAAACCTTCTATCCTTATTTTATATTCCACCTATATCTATTTATATGAACCCAACGATTCCTAGCAATCCCTATTCGATTACGGATAGCTGGCAAGTCATGACCTATGTAAGCTGTCTGATTTCGAGACGAACATGAATTTGCGCTTCTTGAATATCTCATGTGCCTTTTTGGAAATATTCGACTCAAATTTTCCATCAGCATGTCACATTGAAATCTGCAAAACTTTATTTCCTCTCTGAAATCTGGTCATGGTCTTCTTTCAAAAAGCCACACTTCATAATCTAATTCAGCGTAAGCAATACTTTCAAAAAGCTATGGGATAAAAAGTACGAAAATTAAGAAGCAAAAGAAAACATCAGCAAATATACGGAGTGAAAGGGAAGCGAGAAATCGTCTTCATCAGTTTTCGATCTTCTTTAACGGAACCTTTTCGGAACTACATTGCAACTGCATCATGAACAAAGGTTTCCACCATAATATTTCATTACCACATAAACCGACATATCACACGATGTGAGCATAACTGATACCATTTGACAAGAATGACCATATAAAGAATAAAAACCAATGGCAACTAACATGTTTTGTATGTTGAAGGTTCACGGTGACTAGCCTTCCACCGTTTTTCCTCGCCAGAAGTGGAAGATCGCCGGATGGTTGAATCTGCAGTGTTGTACCCAAACATACACTCAGATCAGCCGCCCTAGAAATTAGACCTTTGATTAAACCATTACCTATCAATTTAACCTTCATGGTATGTACCACGCAAAAAAAAAGAAACAATGGGTAAAATCAATCTGTGGCTACACCTCGTGTTGCTTTTCCACAGCATCTTTCAGTAAGTGAACGAATTGCTGTACCGTTTCTGTGGTGGTATGCAGCAGTCCTAACGACTGCACTACCGACTGGTTCTGCAGTACCTGCAGTTGATTCAAAAACTAACTGAATCAGTTTTGCTTCTTGGGATGTCCTTCTTGAGCAATTTTAACTTCTCCCCTGTCCTTTCAATGCTCATTGTACCCTCTCCTTTCATATATTTTTATATGGTTTCAAACACGCCGTTGGGTAAGAATCAGCCCCCCAGATGTATGATAAGAAAATATTTTAGTATTAAATAAGATAAGAGATTTGTTTAATTTTTAGAAACATTTGAAGAATTAATGCGATAAAGTTGAAAAAAATTCAAAGATAGAAGAGAAGAAAAATACTTCGAGAAAAAATTGGCCATTTTTAAATCTTCGTCAGGCAAAGCATCCTCCCAATCAAGACACATATCTCGCAATCTGCCACCGCGGCATGGTCGACCATGAATTGTTCCCTCACAATGTTTGCCAGTCAACTTGAAGCCAACGCTTCCCACCAATTCACTGCGATAATATTTCCTGAAATCACCTATCAAAATAATGCATTACTCAAAAGAGCAATGTTGAAAAACAATGCTATACGAAACAGAAATAACACTGAATAACGCAGGTGTACAAAGCAAAAGTAACATTGAAGAACACAGGTACATGCAAAACAGTGCGAGAATGGCGACCTATAAATGGTTCTTACGCGTCTGTCGGTGATAGTCACGCACGCATCCATCCAATCGTTCCTCATACAATCAACGATATACAATGCTAATTTTTCCTTATTTCCCACAACGATCTTAACGAATCCCACACCAGGCAGCGTCAGTCATATATACCGCAGTCTGTGATAATGGTTGATAAATTCAAAAAAATTGATTTGCTCGAGCCCTAGCTCCAGTAAATGTCCACACCTGTCTCCTGAGGATATGAATATGTGAACTCAACAAAGATAAATTACCTGTGACATTTCTCGCACATCTCCACAAAAACATTTCCATGTAGTTCGGCGAGACGATTCAACGGAAAACCCGATCGTACATGCAGACCATCAACGTTTTGCGATACAACAAATCTAAATCGTATTATGGATGTTCGTTGAGGTTCTGAATTGAAACAATATGAATGAAGAATGCAAAAAAAAAATAAATAAATAAAAAGATTAGAGATTGAAACGGTCTCTTAAGAAACATTTTAATAAACAAATAACTTGTTAAATATCTATGTACCTCCTACTCGTTACTTATCAACTAAATTATGTTAAACCTTGTAATAATATAAAAAAAGTAAAATCTCATAAAGCTTATAGAGATGAAGTAAAAAAAACAACTATGTCTTTAGTTTAACTTAATTAATTCCTATAATATGCCAAATAAATAAGTGCATAATGCTTCCTGTTGCACTCCAAAGCTTTGTTCACACTGAGCACCATTAAGTTTTATTCTAGTTTTCGTCGCAAACCATTATCATCGTACCGCGATGCGCTCTTATCTTTTCACCTTTATCAGTGATAAGCAAAGTTTACTTACAATCTTAGAAAACCAACTTGACAATATTACGTTTTTCGAGTGCATTGATCGAGAAATGTGTATAGGTTGGTTGTGCGGTAGTAAAATCAACGCTCTCAGCCTTTTCATTCTTTGCCTCAAGAGTCCATACACCGTTTGGTCCACGAAAGTCTGGAATGCCCGCTGCTGTACTGATCCCGGCACCTGTGTGCATCACACAACACCTACTTGAGCGAATCCAACAAGCCAGAGTCCGTACTTTCACGAGCAAATCTTCAGTGCTATCGATATACTGCAAATAAGTTAATAAACGTAGCAATAAAGCATAGGAGAGCCTCGACCTCAGGCTGTGAACTTCAGCAAACAACATTATTGTCCTTAAAGTTGGAGCCTCAAGTATCTTGGATCGACTCATCGGCCCTTCAGTGATCTCAAGTTTGTTCAATCTTCAAGCAAATCAGCGAATTTGACGCTAATTAAAACGGAAATTAACACCAGGTGTGCAACTCAGTGCGGCCACAGCTTGATCACTTGCTTTTGAAAGCACTGCACTACAACAATACTATTGCCTCACTCCCGTGCAACGACCCGGCATCCGCTGACGATGTGACAAATATACCGTTTCCCCGTTTCTCTTAAGTCGTATTTTTTGGTCTTTCTTCAAAACTTTTTCCAGTTTTTGGTTGTTCAGCGAACAATGAGAGAAGATTAAATACGGTTGCGATCAGGTTTAGTTCGTGACTATGGGGAGGTTCGCTCAATCTAATCTCTGGATTTACCTCCTACTTCTAGTTCAATGAAAAGGACAATTTCCATCGTAAAATAAAGAATCCAACATCAGGAACAAACCTCAGGAAGTCCTAATATGCCTTTATTCTCGTATGACGACAACGCTGCTGCATAGGCTGCCGCCATAACGATCGAAGTGGCGACGAACACTAAATCCTGAAATTTACCATTGCTTCTTCATTTGCAGGTGCATATTTTGTACCTCAATTAAACGCATATAGACTTCAATAGTAGCAGTGTAATATATGAGTATAAATTCGTTACCTTACCTCAGAGCCCTATTTTTATCGTCAACTGCTTGCATTCACTTGGAAACTATATAAAGCGGAGGAGGAATCCATGGCTCGGCTACGGCGTGGACTCCGGATCCACGAGGGTGGGGGATTCACGGATCTCACTTTCGTCTCTTAGGAACACCGTTCCGCCGTCTTAAATGCTTGCTCTAATAAGAGTACAATTCTACTTCCCACCCGTTAACGCATGTCCTTCTAACGAGCGAAAAATCCTTTCCAAAGGAAAATAAACGAAACAAATAGCTTTCAACGTGCTAAACATTCATTGCCTATTGCTACTCAGTTAGGAAAAAGGTTTAATTACCTTACCTTACCTCATATAGTTGAACTCCCCATAACTGTTAAAGCTTTTTACACTCGATGTCGCTTCATCAACATAAAAGCCGAACAGCGACACTAGAGGATAGAGCGCTGTAAAGTTTCAAACTTGAGATGTTTGTTGAACGAACTTTTCGAGACTTGGCAATCCTTGTTCAGTGATGAAGCCATAGTCTGCGGATTTCGAGTTTCATGCCGTTTGGAAAAGATGTTCGGATTAAAGAACTCCTTTCCTAACTAAGCACCATGGGGCGGATGAAAGGTCCGTTAGAAAAGTTTAGCGTCATTGTGCAATAGAGGTGGCAATCGTTCAAGTATCTCTGATGATGAGCAAATTTGCATAGGGGTAAATTTCGAAATTCGGAAATCTACTATTGCACTCGGTGCAACTAGTGCATTTACAAGTGGAATGAAAAAACGGCAAAGAAGATGACGCCAGCCGACTGTCTAAAAATCGAAAAGCGAACGCAAGTGGACTTTCAGAGGTCGTCATGTTATTGAGATCAGAGTGAAACGCTAATGGATTCGTCTGTCACCTTCGGAAAACGCAGACGATCGACGTGGGGGTAACTTTGCTATAAATTGAGATGCGAATTAGAGACATTTTATTTGCATTTCCGTTCATCGAAATCCTTTTCGCCCTTTCACCCACTCCTTCCGAGATTATTCCCATCCATATTCCTGCAGCATTTCGAAACGGATCGTTGGGAATAATGTCGGGCGGATGCGAATGTGTCCCTGCTTAGATTTCAGTGTATAACAAACTTTATCGCCCCGTCGATCCTCTGAGTTCTCGAATGTAACGCTTGAATCCATTAGCATTTCGCTTTGATTTGAATAGCTATCGCCGCCATATCGTGCATGACCACCTCTGAGAATCGACTTGAGTTCACTTTTCGTCTTTTAGACAGCCGGCTGGCATCATTTTCTTTGCCGTTTTTTCACTCAACTTGGTTGCACCGAGTGCAACATCTACATCTCTCAAAATGCTTGGTGAGGATTCAATAACGTTGAAAGGAAGGCATTCTCCTCTATAATAGCCTCTGGCAAAAAGGTCGATGATCGTTGTTGGCATTTATTTAATGCGTTGCTATTGACAGTTGAAGTGGCTTTATTGCGAAGGAATGTTCACTGGTTAGCGAAAGCGATGAAACGACGTGCAAAAGCGATCAGAATAGAGTATGAGACAAATGACGCTAAAAACGACCGCCAACCATCGTGTTCATCGAAACTGAAGAGGACAGGAAATTCCGTGAAAGATGATTATGAAAGACCCCTTTGGGAACGACATCTCGAGAGGTTGCAACAAATGCGAGAATCCAAGGATGCACCAGTTGATACCATGGGCTGCCATATGCTTGGAGATGTCCTTGCCTCGCCTCAGGTTTGTTACTTCAGGTTTACAGTTCAAAAGCCTTGCTTCAGCTTCTACAGATCGGATCCGCATTGAGATTAGAGTCAGCGGCTCATGCTTCATCACCGCCACTAGGTGGGTATAAGTTCAGAGCTGTGTTATGAGGGGGGGGGGGGGGGCAGGACTCAGCCGTGCGTTCAAGTCCCCTTCCCCTCCCCCCCCCCCAAAAAAAGCAGCGGTAGGGAACACGAGGAATGGAGGCATGTAGTAATGCAGATATGAATATACAAAAATGAGGTAGATAAAATTATGATTGAAACCGACCAGCAGGAGATATCGCAGCCAAATCGCAGTCCTCTAAGCGTCACATAAAAGGCGACAAGTTACCAACCATAACCATATGATATGGCGAGGAATTCCAAATGGGAAGAATGTAGAATGCAAATGAATTGAGCACATCGATTCGAGCTAACTTTATTTCAATTTGAAGGGAGCGTAGTATCAAGCATAGTGCAAACTTTGTTCAACAACGAATTTTCGAAAGGAATCTCTGAAAGTCCGTTGACAATCTTGAAACCACTGTAAATCGAAATTACAGCACCAGGAGGTTTAAATCAAAAATAAGAAGCCGCTGCTCATAATTAGGCAGCAACGATCTATGAAGTGATTTTTCAAAGCCAATTCAGTGAAACGCCGTTGAAATTTCTAAACTCTCGCGGTATCCTTTTCCACAGAGATCGACCAGATTTGAGTGCAGTATCGCAAAATAGGTCGATATTAGGCAGTAAAAGTTTTCACCAGCTAGGGCGCAATTCTTCCTCACCTTTATAAACTTCATATGATGACTGAGGAGAAATTCGTTGAATTTACTTTCAGTATTCACAAGTACCTCATTTGGTGCTTATTTCGGCAACCATTTGTGATGTTTATCATATTTCATCGTTTTATTTTATAGTTTCTTTTTTTCAAGTATTTAGTTATTTAGGTTTATCGCTTTCAAATTCTCGTCTCGTTGATGTTATCAAGTCAAACTAAAGATCAAATCACTGCTGCTGCAATGCAGGTAATTAATTTCAATGAAAATTTTCCACATGGAAGCCTTCAAAAATAAACCAACGAACTAGACTATTTGATCTGTCCCTCTTCTCATCTATATGCCAGAATATTTTGGCTATAGAATCGATGCAACACTATAGGTAGACTCGATCTTTCATTTTATTAAAAAAATTTGTAGAGGATTTTTTTGATATTCCATTCGAAAATACTTTCAAGTTTACTCGTTGCCAAAATTGACGTTGTGGTCATTTGGTCAAAATTGGCGTTGTGGTCATTTGGTCAAAATTGGCGTTGTGTTCATTTGGTCTTAAGCATCATATACGAAAACCCCAAAACTTGCAAGTTAAATACAATAAAAAGTCTTTTAGATTTGGCTATTATCGATGAAGATAATCGAATAAACTAAATCCGTCTATATGGTTTTTCGTTTCATTTAAACTGCTGTGTTTTATATTGCAGCGATTGAGAAGTCGAGGATGCACAGTTGAAGGTATCATCGGAATGAGTGAGCTCGAGCTTCAGGATCTTCTCATACCTGTTGGATTTTATAAGGTGAGCAATTGCTGTCTAATCTTATTCTTATCGCTGATAATTCATCGATTTGCTATAGCAATTATCACTATTTTTTTATATTGCTGTGACAATGTTTAGTTAAATTAAAGAAATATTTTTGCTGTATTCTTTTTTTTCTTCAATTATCATATTAGGAATTTTACTCGCATTTTATAGGAGTTAAATTTATTCCACAAAGTTTACTCAAATAAAACAAAGCAAAGTAAAACTTAATTTTTTCAAAGTTGTTGCTGAGTTCTTTATTTTATATGGAGACTTTCTTTTTCATAAAAATTTCGCTCCGAAAATTTACGATTATTTTTGAAAATGAGATCATTTGAACGTTTCAGCGAAAAGCGATTTACCTAAAGAAGGTGGCGGATATTCTATCAAATAAATACGGAGGTGATATTCCGAATACGGTCGAAGATCTTTGCTCACTTCCGGGAGTTGGACCCAAAATGGCTCATCTCGCAATGCAACATGCTTGGGGTAGAATCGAAGGCTTAGGTGTGGACACTCATGTTCATCGTATTGCAAACAGACTTGGTTGGGTACGTGTTTTTAAATGCAAACTCTAAATTTTTTGACTGAATATGGAAATTTTTTTTTTTTTTTGGAAGCTATGAATGAAGAAATTCGAGCTTTTATGTAGGGATCACTAATGTATCTATATAGGATTTTTCTAAATTCTGTTAATTTATGCTATATTTCATGTGATACGCCTTTAATTGCAATACGGTATTGCATATTGCAATTTAATGCATTGTGCATTGCTAATTTTGAACCCTTTCATGCCAGCAGCACGAAGATGCATTTATCTCTTAGTGTGTCAGACGTTAACAGATAGAATAACAAAGGTTTGCATGGATGTGGTAGTATAGCTTTAGCTATAGGTGTGTTTAGATATAAGCCATACCTAAACGCTTACGGTTTAAACCGACATTACCAAATATACATCAGAAAGGTTTCTTTCTACCATGTGGATAATTCAAGGTAATTTTTAAGTTTTTGTATATGCAGTACCTGCGTTACTTAAAGAAATCATCGCTGATCGCTTTTATAGTTTATTGCTATCATTTGAACCGATCAGTGAGGTGAAAATTTTTTTAAGGTGAAGACAAAGACACCAGAACAGACACGCGTTGCCCTTGAAGAGTTAATTCCAAAAGAACGTTGGGCTGGACTCAATAAGCTTTTGGTTGGATTTGGCCAACAAACATGTCTTCCAACGCTTCCAAAGTGCTCCGATTGTCTCAACAAGGATATATGCCCAGCGATTGGAGTACACAAAAAGCGCTGAGTATCACTGATAGTATTGGGCCTTCAGGACGCATGCACTAATTTTTTGTCCAGAAAGGTGGGGATGGAGGGGGAGGCTAGGCGAAAGAGAGAAGGATCGGACAGCAAAAACTGATATCTGATTACTTCTGTGGAAATTGTTTTTTAACAGCGAGAATGGGGATGTGAATGATGACTGATGAACGGGTGAATATGACCCTAGTCGTGATTTTACTCGAACATGGGGACGTTTTGTGGAGGGCGCAGCATAACCACGAGATATCTCGGTCAAAAAAGGAGCGAAAAATCGCACATCAAAAGAAAATCAGCGACAGACGAAAAGAGGAACAGATGAAACAGGTATTCGTTACTGATAAATTCCTTGTCTTTGCAGATGACTGCATGCATTTCCTTTTATCTCCATCAGTTCTCTTGTCCCATATGAGGGGTTTTCTCCGCCTATAAATTCCTTGTCTTGTCCTTTAAGTTTTTCGTTGTTTATCTACCTCTACTTCTATCTCATATTCCATACCTGCACTTTACATGCATTTTTTTAAAATTCCACACCACTAAATGATCTATTACTTTCTCTGTTATTTAATTTTATTTGCTTAGTTTAGTTTCCACAAGTCTTAATCAATGATTTTTTTTTTGAATTATCCATTCATATTCGTTTTCATTAGCATTTGAAATGAGATAAACCGTAAACTGTCGAGTTTTATCGCTATAAACGTAATATTTCGATTCGTTAGAAGATGAGAGGGGAGAGGTGGATCTGAGAGGGGGGGGGGGGATTCGCATCAAAAGGAGTTTGTGCTTGGTGGGGGATTACGCGAATTCCTATCTCCAGCAAAGGGAACTAAATTAAAGGTGAAATCTGTGGTTGACGGTGATTTTCATGTCGATGAATTTGCATATTCAGTATTATATTTCATTTGTTCTTTTTCGATCTTATTGCTTTCATTGGTTCGAATTTTTCTCTTCAGAACTCTGATAACTTTATTATGCTCGGAATTTTTTTTTATTCACGCAGATGAAAAAAAGTTGCTGTTTTAGAGGCATTTCTTCTATGCAATAATGCTGGTAACGTTGTTGCTCTATGCCAATATTTTTCTTATTGATCTCAATAATAGTTCATAATTAAGAAATTGTTTTTAGGGAGTGATGAATTGAGATTGCCTATTATTTCATAAAATTTGATCCGAACCTTTTAAATTCAATTCCATTAGTTATATTCCCATTGTGATTACATCTTAATTAAGAGATATTTTATTGCATACTCGAATAAACCGATATTCCCATATTTGTTCCCCCTTATTATGCAAGAAGAAATAATTTAATGAAATTTTAATGAAAATTTAGTATGGGAATAAAAAATAATTAATTTTTTTCACGATTGATTTTAATATGAAAAAATAATATAATTTTCGATGTTACTTTAGTGTAATTTTAATAAATTTCTATAAAAGATTGAAAATTTATGAAATTATTGGAATATCTAATAAAATTATTGCCGTTATTTCAAAGAGTATTTTCTAAATTAAAGAAAATATCCTCTGAGATTCTATTCGAATGGAATAACGAAACGATATAATTCGATAGAATTAAAGAAAATTCATTAATTTTTTATTCAAAATAAATAACAAAATGAGAGGAAAATAAGTGCAATAAATAAGAAAGGCAACAATATGATGAATTGTGCAGTTGATGAGTGATAATCGATCAACGTTAAAAAATAAGCAAATTCTTTAAGGCATGTCACCTCCGATGGACATCGTAAACGTCGTTCACTCATATCAAATCTATAATGATTTAATTATGTTGAATTAAGCAATTAAGTTTGTTTAAAGGAAATTTTAGGAGACATGGAATATATTGAGAACTTTATTGGATTATTTTCTGAAATATAAAAAGTAGATATGAACATTTTTTTACTTTTGTATACCTCACATGAAATTTTTGGAGTATTCGCGGATTTGACGGATGGATATCGGGCAGAACCATCCTCCTAAACCCGTAAACCCGATGGTAGTGCTACTTTTTAGGAATTAGTTAATGGTTGTCATCCCCTCCCCCCCCCCAAAAAAAAAAAGAAATTAAAAAAAAATAAAAATAAGTGTTGGACTGGTTATGAGGGTTTATAGTAAAAAAGGGTCGGTAGTAGTAAGAAATAGACTCACCGTGAAAGTCGTTGCCTCGCTATTCTCGACGAATATGCTAGCTCAACAAAGGAAACATCGCTCGTTAGAAAGCACCCATCTTCATGATTTTTTGCTGAATCGAACCTAAAACGCCTTCATTAATCGATATCACAATTTAATCTACGGTAGAATTATACCTGTTCATTTCTATAAATGGAAATTTACAGGTGTTACCTATAATAAGCAGCTGTCACCTACTCAGATATGAAATTTTGATATATGGTGTACTACTATGAAATTAATTAATATTAGGTACAACTTTACTTCTAATGAGTTATTTTAATATTTGCTGGGATTATTCTATTGTCTTCTATTTATAGATCGATAATCGTCGTATCAAATATTTCATTGAATAGGACTATGAAGAATAGATCATTTGATGTTTTTATCAACAAATCAATCAATAATTTATCAGTAAGGAAATCATTGTCGAATAGATTAAATATGAAATATATAATATGTTTCAATGAAGTTTGCAACAACCTTATTTTAAGACCGATAATGGTGCCTTGTTGAGTGACAACAACGATACTCAGCATGAAAATGTTCTCATATCCATCGTTTTGAGAAGTCTCGTTTCGCTCATCGCTGGAAATACCACGCAGTAAAAATGATATCTTTTCAGAGATAATATTTATATTATTTAATCAACGAATCACTTATAAAATTCGAAATTAAATAAATAAATGAAACAACAATTTGCATGATATGCATTTTTGTATTCTATTCGATCGACCAACCGTTTTCATAAATTAGCAACAAGTAATAAAGTATAGGTAATATTTTCACCATAATTTAGCTAATCAATCCCACATGTAACATTTCTACAAAGTTCTCGTAGTTTCCTATGATCTGCCCACGTTATCACGACCGACATTAAATCCATACAAATTTTTTGAAAACTTTCCTATGACAAATGACTATATTAGAATTAAAATTTATTAATGCAAAAGATGGAGGAGGGAACAGCATGGTTTATCTTAAACCATCAAGCTCCGTACTCCGGTTCCAACCAGTTTCTTTGGTTTTTTTTAAACCGAAATTAGTGCGCAGACAAATGAACACAAACGCACAGATATAACGTTGCCACGTGTAAAAAATTTCATGAAAAGCTTAACGATTAAAGTGATGAAAGAAATTTAATTCATCTTAATACGATCAACGGAAATGCATTTAATAAAATCACCTCAGAATTCGAAAATTCTACGAAATTTTCAACAATTGCCATTAAAAAAAAAAAAAGAAACTTTCACTTACATTAAGATTGGTGTAAAACAATTCTCTCCTTCTCGGTCGCAAACGGTTTTAGCGGTAATATAACTGAGCAGATGATCTTTGATTTGTATCGAATTACATTCCTGTAATGCGCAATTCTTTTGTGATTCTTTTGGTTATTTTATTTCAAATAGGTATTTGATCGATTACCTTAAAATGAAGAAAAAAAACCCTAAAAGTTGCCATTTCATTGACCTGTTATTACCGTGGAAAATGTCGGATTTTTTATGGATACTTGTAAAATTATTTTCGTTTGTGTACCCTGGCTAGAACACAAGGAGCAGTATTCTTATATAGGCAGCCGGCTTCCTGGTACCTGTAACATGCATTTCCCCACAGGTGTTTTTTTTTGCAGCTTTGTGGGTAAGGCTTGCTAATATTTGCATGAAATAAGTGGAACGTGGCAGTTCTAACAACTAAAGCAACTGAAATAAAAATGATAAACAAATCAAATATCACAATCCAATTGACCTTCATACTTGATATTGGCCACAAACATTGGGTTGTAATATTGAAACCGAATTTCAGAGGTATAGTTCGAGAAGGAGAACATAGACCATCAATACCTAAATATTAAAAATCAACGGAAAATTCTTGGAAGTGATGAATAAAAAACAATAAATAAATTTGATAAATGAAGTAATAAAATAGAGAAATTAAGCCACTTAATTTGATGATCATTGAATCGTTTAGGATTTTAAATAGTAGAAGTTTATTGAGAATTCAATGCGTTAAACAAAAAACAGCTCTAATTTATGAAATATGAGCTATCGTCAAGTGTTATAACGTAAGAATATTTTGGGTTAGCATCATTTTTTTCCCGTAGCTGTATAAGCAAAAAAAAAAAAAAAAAAAGAATTATGCATTATTTTAATTGATGAATGAGAAAAAACTTTTTTTTTCTAGATGCTAATCCGAGAGTGGATAATTTTACTTCATCAAAAAATGGATCGACTAAGGAATTTAAATCGATTTTTAAGCTCTCATTCAATGAAAAAAAAAAAAAATTCTCAATGATCTTGGAAGATTACCTTTTTTTTTCTCACTAATATTAAAATTTTTTTTCCTTATTATGATGCAATAATTTCTATACGAGAACAGTAACAATCAATATTAGTTGCTAAAAATCATTTTCTAATAAAAGAAAAAAAAATATTTATAAGTCATAATTTTTTGTTTTGTTCTAAAAAAATTCACCTGGAAATTTTTTTTTATTACCTATTGAATTCAATGTTTATTTCATTAATGCTTCAAATGGATAATTTATGCAACGAAAATGTTAAACAATTTCAGCTAATTTTACTCCAAGAAATATGCATTGCATCATCACTGATAGAATTATTAAATGTAAGCAAATAATGCTCGCTATATCAACCGTCTAAATTCCAACTTAAGCAACTTTATTAATTTCCGTTTCAAATATTTACCTGTAATTTAATTAGGTGCAATTATTAGGTAAGTAATCAACGAACAAACCAGGTGAATACAATCGAAGTAAACCATTTGCAGTTATTTCGTCACCGATACGATATTGAGAATGATTACGCTCATACGTTGTTGAATCAATTAAAATTTGTGTATCATTATCCTATAATAGTGAAGAAAATTCAAATTTTTGACAGAAGGAAATATTTTTAGAATTTATTAAAAATGAAATATGGAAAAATGTTTGATAATTAAATCGATAAAAATTTATTTAAAAGAAAAAAGATTTTAAAATAATTAATAAATTATAAATTTATTGAATTATTCAACGATTAAAAAAATATAATAGAAAAAGAGGAAAAAAAAATCCACAAAATTGCTAATAATTTATGAAAAGTTTTCTTCTTTTTTTTAAAATTAGTTTGTTTGAATTTTTTTTTTTTTTTTGAAATTTTATTAGTCTGTCGAAAGTTTAACTGAGATTTTATTTTCAATTAAGGGATAAATGGCCGTAAATTTAATAATCTGTCTCCAGTAACGGTATCGACTCTATGCAAATGCAACGCAAAAGAGAATAAAGTGGAATTGAAAAAATTGTGTATTACACTCACCTCATTTTCCGAATTGATACATATTGTTTCGTTGCTGTAATTAATAAGACATTCATTGTTTTTAAATAATTTTAAAATATTTTCATAAACACTAATTTTTAATAATTAATCGAAGTAATTAATCAGTGAACAATTTCTAAATATCTAAATACTGAAAAAACTTGACAATATTTGAATTAAAACGCTGTAATTGTTATTTTGATTGAAGAAATCTTTATAGCTAATATTATAGGAAATCATTGTGCTATTAACGACATGAAATTGAAACTGGATTGAAACTGAATTGAAATTGATCTGGACTGAAACTGAGTTGAAATTGAAACTGAACTGGACTGAAACTGAAACTGAAATAAAAATAGTTTTATTAATGATGAACTAAGACCATTGAACAGAATTCACATCGTAAAGCAATCACTAATAGAAAATTTTAAGCAAAAACATCAATAAATCAAAAGCAAAGAAATCGAGAAAACCAAAGAACACTTCGAATGGGAATACAAAATAAATATGAAGAAATCCTTGCACCTACGAGGTCATTTGAGAGCAAAGAGATGTTGGCGTGAGAGTTCTGTGACATGTGTCTGCAGACAGCTCAGGCAATGGCGCGCAAACGTTACCTCTGTAAACATACTATAAAATGATTTAAGTTAGTATTCATGGTAGTTTAATGCAAGAAATCGCATTGTGCACCTATCTGGTGTATTCACAGAGGTTAAAGAATTTGTTTTTATTAGAGACATCCGACCAATCCGAGTAATAAATCATTCGATTCGGTTCGATGAATGAAACCTGTAATACAAACCTGTTAAAGTAATCGTTCGATGAATAAAAAAGGTTGAATATCATAAAAACCTTTCATCTTACCTTCAGCAACAACTATTGTAAAACTAGCACTGTTTCTAGATTGTTGCTTCATCTGCGACTTTCAAATATAAGCCAAAACGTTGTCGCTTAAAGTACGAGTCGAATTATCAAATCGAATCATTGAGTTCCATCATCGCCGAATTTCTTTGGATCATACCGGTTTTAGAAGGAAGTTATCTTATCTACTGGGACGTCTTATAGCTTGCCGGTATATATATATATATATATATATATATATATATATATATATATATATATATATATATATATATATATATATATATATATATATATATATATATATATATATATATATATATATATATATACTCCAGTATTTAAAATTTTTGCGCAAATTTTTTTACTGAACTTACATAGTAGTGCATTGAAAGCATTACCTCTGGCTTATATTGTGCTCTATGGAAGTGCATTTCCTTTTAAACTATGATCATTTTTTCAAAGTAGGGCTATCACCCTTGAAAGAATAATGAAGAAAGCGGAAGCGCTTTTTGCGTCATACATCCACCACTCATCAAGTGCAACCTTTTAGCGAGCGTTTATTTAAATTTTGCTTTCATGTGAAATATCAGCTATAATTCTGTTATCGCTACATCCTTCTTGCTGTAAGTTTCCTTATCCTGTAGGTATTACTTCAAATTTATGCAAATAAACTCAACGTAAAACTTTATCGATAGTTAAGATGAGATAATCCATTGTGAGATTTATCGAACAATGATGAAAATTTTAGTGCTTTCGATTTATTAATTGCACAATTCAGTGAAGATTTTTTCAACGCAATTTTAAAAAACAATTGAACACATTGTTATTTTAGGAAAAAAAAGACTGCGAAAAATTTAACGGATTTGGTGGAAAATTTTTGAAAATAAACCTAAAAGAGCGAGTAAATATAGGTGATGGTGCTGGTGCAGATACTGTAATCGATCCTTTCAATAACGGCTTCGATGTACCATCGTAGATAGTTTTTATGTATGGCGAGTATCCACCTATTACAGTGAACGGTGATAACCTGAAAATATTTTATTTATTTATTTATTTATTTATTTATTTAATGAAAAATATGGAACCGGAAATAAAAGGTGTCAATCTATTCAATAATGCATTTGATGTGTCCTCATAGATACTTCTTATGAATGTTGTGCACGCTTCTACTATATTGAAACGGTAAAAATCTGAAAACATTCGATTTTTTTTTTTGAACATACTAAAATTGATTCATTTATTAATGAAATAGAAAAAAATTCATTAAAAGAAGAAATTTTAAAAAAATTTCAACACTAAAGGCATTGCAAAGGGATTTTATCGACGTGAATTTTTTTAAATAAGGAAATGAAAATAAGAATGGAAAATTAAAATTTGAAGCGTCTCTAAGAATTTGAATTTTTTTTTTCTTGGATATAAATAAAAATGAATGAAAGAATAACATTTTATATAGTTGTCGAAAAAAATTTTTTGATAGTATTGTAACGAAATTTAAAAAATTTCACAATGAATTTGAAAAAAATTTTTTTTTCTCTATGATGAGTTGAAATATTATTTCATAAATATAAAATTAAATATCATAGAAAATTAAAAAATCAATTAAATCAACCCCGAAAATGCGGGAAAAAATGTAATTTAAAATTAAGCTGTACCTTGGAATTGATGGATTTGGTGCATGAAATTCTGCAAGCGTAAATATTGCCAATACTGCATATAGTAAATGTAATGACCTATGCCCGAATAGCATTGTCATTGGTGTCAACCTTCCCTAGATGACCCTTGTGCCGTTTGGTTGCTATGGTGAAAAACAAGAAAGGCATTTTGAATTTTTTTAGCAGGTCTCGAAACGAGAACAAGCAAACTTCATCTTGGTGAATTTTTGGTTCCGCGTAACCCCTCATTTCAGGTGGGCAAGTTTCCAAAATGTCGATGACGTTTTAGGTGAGGATGGGGGGATGTTTGATATAGAGATTTTGGGAAGAAGGTAGAGGATTTAGTTAGTGTGGGATCGATCACCACGGATCGTCTCTACTACGTTTATGTTTATTAAGTGGCTTTTTAATAATAATGTAATTTTTAAAAGATGAGTTCGGCACTTGAGTTCCTCGTTGCAGTTTGTTTTTTCGTTAATAAACGAATAAAGTGTGAATTAATTTTAGGAAGGGGGATGCAAGCAATAGTGGAGAGAAGTAAGCTACCATTAAGAGATGCGGTAGAACTCGATAAGGACGGCAAAAAAATGGAAGCCGTTGCGAAATACGTTGAAGGAATCTCTATTCTCATGGAAGCGATGACTTGTTCGGTTTCGTTTTCTTAATTTAATGTTTATTTTCATTTGTTATTTATAAAATTACAACTAATAATTTTTTCGTTAATAGGGAAATTTTCGTTTTTCGTAAAAATTTCTTATGAATGATTTCATCAGTCTATTTGATTGACAAATTTATTCAAAATATTCGACTGATTAACCTATATTTCAAATTTTATTAATTAATCTACACGAAATTTAATGGGAAATTATTTTGACCGTCATCCTAAAAGAAATTTCTTTGTGCTAATGCGGCCAGTAAATGTAGTAGATCTAACTATGCTTTTGAAAACTTTTAATTCCTTTATATTGAGATATATCATGTTCCGATATACCAATTTAAACATCCGACAATGCCCACTATATCTAGTGAAATAATATCGCCATTTCTTAGGTCTTCATTGCTTTCTGAATTCTTAGTCGATCCGCTAGCCAATAAAATTACCGCGCTGTTGTTTTATTACAACATAGAAATGCTCTTTTTTTTTAAACCGTACCATATTTAAGCTTATTAGAGCATTGCTTGACATAATCTAAATTTTGTTTTTCCGTCAGCCAGCTGTCATCAGTTTGCTGAAATTTTCCATCCGATGTTTTTTTTTTCACTTTCGTAAATAACTGTAGTCAATAAGCGATGATCAAGTTGAAGCAAGAGTTCACGTTGAGTTGCTTCATCGTAGCACTTCCGGTTTTTAAAGAATTTGCTTGGCATTTGAATTTTATTCTTTGCTTTTTTAGTTGTAAACGTTTTCAACGCTAATAACCCCATTCTAGATTTGAGACCTTACGAAAGTCCGAGGCGATAGAACATTAGACGAGTGGCCTTATCTGGATAGGGTAAGGTCCTCACTGCTGTCTATAGTTCCAGTTCCTGTCTCTCCTCAGTTCACTGGTGATAGAATACTAGAATACCTCAGTGATTGAAAAGGAAAAGGCGTATTTTTACCTGTTCAACTTTCCAACAACCTTATTCGCCCTCTGCCTATTCAGCTTTCCGAGTAACCTGATTTGATGAATAATTTAGGTGCAGTGTCATTGCGAGAAAAGGATGCTCTCAAAAACACTATATCGAAATATATGGCTCGAGCTGAGACGCTGAAAGGACAGGCGAAGTTGAAGGTCGATTCCTTAGAGCAGCGGCATATTAAAGAAGGCACTGTAAGATTCGGAAACTTTTAAAACCTTTTGCATTACTTTTTCAAAAGAATTGAAATATTTTATTGCGATATTATAGTTTCAGATTTTCGCATTATTCTCTTTATTTTCACATCATTTCTAAAGGTTTCTTTAATGATCGAAAAAGTGATACCGCATTTCGAAGGTCTTGATCGTTTTCTGATTTCTCTAGAAAAAGGTCTTGATCTCTAGAAATTTAACTGAAAACTTCATTAATATTCAATTTTTTTTTTTTTTTGGAAAGAGGTGTTTATTGGATAGCATTATGCAAATTTACAGGTACGCATACCGTTTAGCTTCAATTCGTGAACCAAATGATCTACATATTCTAAATTTAGTGATTGCAATTTCATATATTCCACCCAAACTTTGTTTTCTTTTGATTGAATTTAAAAAGTTTGCGAAATTTGCATATGCAAATTTCCGTTTTAAATATATTTTAATAAGTGGAAATTTTTAGACTGGTCATGGATATGATAAAATTTTTGCGAAATGTATGGACGATGCTTTGTTGGAAGTTAACGTTGAGGATGCTTATATCATTGCTCACCATCAAGTTTGCTTTCATTATTTGTTTCTCTGATTCGTTTAGTTTTTTTTTTTTTGAAAAGTTTGTTTCATTTTATTCGAACTTTGTTTTTTCCATATGTTCAAAGCTCACGTCACCCTTGTCGAATTTGAAGTGGGCGGAAGGGAGGGGGGGGGGGGAGGAGGAGGAGGAGAAAGGGGGGGGTGGGAATTTGAGATGAAAAATCTCATCTGCTAGCACTTTTTTAATTAGCGAAAAATAACATTGAATCGTCTCTATCAACCAAATCCGTTTTATTTTTTTTTTCGCACAGCTTAAACTTTTTTTGTATTCTGTTATTTTCTCAAATAATCAATTTAAAACAGTATAGAACTCGTAAAATCTCAGAAATTTTTTCGACAGTTTTTTCTTTTCTTTTTTTTTTCTCCATATTCGATTTTCATTCAAAAAATTCAACTTGCTTAATGCTGAGCAGAAATAGATTGAAATTTCCCGCTTATTTCTTCGAGCATTAATTGAACTCGTTCGAATAGTCTTTTGTTTATAGTTGAATAAAGTAGTTCCTCTAATAAGTACTAACTTTCAGGTATTGAATTTTGTTCGTTTCTGTGAATTTTGTGTACTCCATGCACGTAATTTGCGGCGTATTCGTCTACGTACTCAACGGGAAGGACAAAACGAGGAAGCGCTTGCCGAACTTGGCCGTAGTTTATCTTCGAGGGGTATAGAGTTGATTGTCGTCTTCGATCATCTTATTCACGACAGGGAAATCAGGTAATGTCATGCTCGACCACCTGTACGATCTAATTACGAAGTGGGACACGGAGGTAAGTTGGAACACCTGACGGAGGTAAGCTGGCATAAGTAGCTAATGTTTTTTAAAAGAGTTATTGACGGCAGTAACTTCAGAGGTTCTCATGAGAAAACGGCATTTTGTTGCGGAGCAGCTTAACATGTGATTCATTATTTAGAAATTGCGTTTTCAGCTCTTCCAAGCCCGCTTTATTGTTCCCCGTTAAGCGTCAACGGCATATGGCGCTTTCTTTCTGGAATTTTTCTTGTCATAGTCACCGATCAGCCAGAAGTTTTTTGGGATTAATCGGGGGTGTCGCAGTTTGGAGGTAGACGTTGATCTCAAATTATAGAAAAAAATTATCATTTCCGCAGAATCTGGAATAAAATTCGCTGTGAAACTTTCCCCTGCAATATTAACCACCCATGTGAATGAGAAGGCGTGAATTGTCATCGAGTTTACCATCAGGGATTTAAGCTTGAGAAAAGGACGGCGCCAAAGCAGGTTTGTTTTCAGCAACGATGCTTAGTCGATATGAAGAGAGATGATTTGTATAAGAGTGTTACCGCGGAAAAATTTCAGGTTCGACAACGGTTGGATTGTGAAAATTGGGCGTGGATTGGACTACTTTCACAATCCAGGCCGTTATGGATTAGGTGCTGGTGACCTCAATCTGAGAAAGTGTCATGAAACAAATGTTGATATATTTCGTATGCGATAACACAGCATGTGCTGAATTTCCTCTGCAATTTTGCCTGTATTCTGCCTTGTTTGAAGAGAGAGAGAAGCGAAAAACGCTGCAGTATCAGGAAATTTGAAGCTCAACCTTTCGCTATTCAGGTAAGGGAGAAGAAAGCGGTTCTTTACGGTTCTAGAGAACATATGTCCTATGTTGTGATACTGGTGGAAATTTAAAAGTACATTTATGTCTGTAATTATTGTTATTTTCTTCCGTTACAGTTGTTTTGTTTCGAGTAATGAGAAATATGGCAAACGGGATTGTGGCGGGATGCGAAATCATGTTGCTATCCGTATGAAAGCGGTCTTTGCTTTCTTAGATCGGATTAGCCCACCCATATAGGGCTTGTTTTCATTTTTTACTTCGGATTTTAGTGTATAGAGAACGTACACGTGTGATAGGATTGTATGCAAACTGGTTGGAAGGTATCCAAACATTTTGCAGCGACATAATAACCGTTAACCTTTGACCTTGGCTCCCTTATGCTGTTTTTTATTTCAGTTGATGAAACCTCACGTCTTTTTGTGATCGATGATGTTTACGCGAAAATTTCTGGTGAAGCATACAAATAATATGCAAATATTTTGATCAGCGGGGATCATCTATTAGTAGTGAATGGTTACGATGTTTAGAGAGAATATGATTCGACGTATTTGTTTCTCTCGTTGCTCACTTCGATTCATTCTTGAATGCCTTTTTGTAATTTACCTCCTCTTGTTTTTATTTCCTATTTTTATTGAATTGTTTGGCTTTTATTATATTGACTTGTTGTATTTATATATCATAATTTGCGTAGAGAAAGTCTCTTAGCAATCTTTACCAGTAATAATGCTTCGAATTTTTTTATTTTCGAACCCTTTATTCTCTTTGCGATATGGAGATGAGGAGACACGGGTCATGATCGATTATGATTGAATTGGAGGTCGGGTTATATGTTCGTACTTACTAGTTAAGAGACAGTGGGGGGGGGGGGGTTGGTGGAGGGAGGAAAGAGGGCCTTCACTCATTTTTCTCGGCGATGATGAGTTGTTTCTCACCATTTGTTTGCCGGTTAATTAATTGATTTTGAAATTATACCTGTTTGTCGTTAATGACCACCGTCAATTAGAGTCAGTCTGAATCCTTTACAAGTATAGAATGTTGCACCATCGTCTTGAAACAATGCAACTTGGTGACAGCTTCCATCTTATTAATAATGAAAGAAAAAAAAGTTCTTTTTTTGCTTTTTTTTTTCTTTTTACACCTCGCATCAGTTTGTACAGGTGAAAGATGTAGAATATTTAGTTGATACAGGTAAAGTTTACATTACGCTATACACACCTGGTAGAGGTGGAGATAGCTGTGTATAGCAGATGTGCTTATTACATACGTTGGAGCAATATGGAAACTTGCAGCAAGTTTATTTTTTTATTCCGCCAAATTCATAAAATTGCTTCAATTTAAAAAATAAAGTACCATTTAATATAATGGTTGTTGTTGAATTCAGTTAATTTTGAGAATAATTTCAGTAAATCAATTCAAAAGCAAATTGAATTGAAGAAATGAAGTAGAGATTTTTATTCAGCGAAAGTGGGGAACTTTTGAAATCGTTAAATAAAAAGGCATCATTTTCACTTCTTTTTTTTTTCCTGGCATAATTCCCACTTTTTCTCCTATCTCTATTTCTTGTTTTTTTTTCCTATCATACGAGTTGTAATATCGGAAGCAATTTGCTATTGGAAGAAATTTTTGAAATTTTTTAAAATTATTATCGTTTATTGATTTTTTTTTTTTTTTTTTGAATGCGCCAATGTGTAAGTGGATAATTTCGAAATAAATCTAATTATTATAGTGATATAAATGTTTATTTCTCTATTTAAAAAAATAAATGTTCCTTAATCGGCAGCTATCGGCTGTATCGTTATTCTTTATTGTAAATGTTGAACAATAGGTGATATATGGATATTTTTTGAAATGTCCACATATTCAAATAGGTTTTTTGTTTTGTTTTTAAAGGTATTAATTAATAATTAAAGGTACTAAAGGTAAAAAGGGTATCGTATTTCTTGAGGAGAGATATTAATTACAAACGAGTGGCATCATTTTTTTCTCGGCAGTGGATTTCGAAAAACTACGAAACCGCCGAATTTTCGATAACGATGGCGAATTCAATGGTGGATATCATTGTGGAAAATGGAGTTATTATCATTTATTTAGAGGTCTAATTTTTTATTTGTGAGAGAATGGATGCCGGATGCAGTTCTTGATGTTTCTAATAGTAGAGACTGAATTAAATGCGGGCCTGGAGGCATATTCGAATGGTGTTTGACGGGAAGTGTTGGACGGTATGTGGGTAAGTTTTACGTAAGTAATAATGTACCGCAATAGGCAGTAAGTAATATGCCTTAACAGAAACTAGTAAGTTCTATTTTATTATGGAAGTGAGTTCGCTTGAATGGAAGAATGGGTAGAGAGGAGGAGTGCCATCCAAGAGCAGGAGGCAAGGCAGGTTTGTGGAGAGTGCTGCATGAAAAGGTGGATCGCATATTTTAATCAAAAAAAGCTTTTTCTGCTAGAAGAAAGTATAGAATTTGAAAGTGAATTACTTTTTTTGTTTTTTCGGTAATAAAACTTCCTAGAAAAACTTTAAAAATGGAGAGATTAAGACTAGAAAAAAATTTCTTCGGTATATATATATATATATATATATATATATATATATATATATATATATATATATATATATATATATTCCTTTTTCGGCTTCCTTACTATTAAGGTGGAGAAGGGATAGAGAGAGAAAATTATCAGCCTTCATATTTAAGCGTTATGGTTTGATAACAAATTCTGGAAAGCTTTTAGAAAACTATTGAAAGGAAAGTATTGTGTCCGTTAAGTTCGGGTAAACAACAAAATTACGGGTACCTTGTTGCATTTTATCTCAAAGCAACAGCCATCCAGCATCAGAACTGTTTAAAAAACCTCGAGGCTGTACATCGGTTTGATGTGGTGTATGTTTGAGCAAGCCTCGAGTCGCTAAATTTGTACAAGGCATTCAGCGGGGTCATTAGGTCAAATGTCGCATAACCAGGTTTTGAACCAAAACTAAGCGATTCGGTTCTTCCAGCGTTGATTGCTATCCTGTGGCGTTTACAAGTGACAAACTAAAATTCTCATTGTTGTTACCTCTCGTGTTGACAGCATTTCTTCAAAATCAGCATTAAGCTCGCATATACTGAATAAAGTAGCCTGAAGTGTTCAATTTTTTATCAATAAAATATGGATTTGGAATATTGCCATGAGATTGTGCAGATGGCAACAAAGAATCTGAAAGTCGAGGAAAAAGGATTTTATGTTGTTTCTTTCAGTGTACTTCAATTCAAGTGTACAGGCCGAACTATAGGAGCAAAAATAAAAAAATTTGGCGATACGCTTCAAAAGGTATTTTAGGTGGATTTCTTACTCCCAACAATCTGAGTATACCATTTGCTTAGTTGTCTATTCCCGTCCTGCCTCCACTCTTCTTCTTCAAAAATAGTCGTCGTTCAAAATGCGCTGAAACGCTAATCGTTAGTTATCAACGTTCTAGTTGAATGATCCCGTTTTTTGTTTTGTATGCAGGTCGCTTTTTATTGTTGCCATGATCTGTATATCTGTGTTGCTTTATAAGTTTCGAGCAGAGAATATTGATGACAAGGATATGCTGGCCAAATTGAATCGTTATGCATGGTGCTTTATTTGTTTCGAATTCATCGTTTCGACGACCCTCTTCGTGATATTTTTGGTCATTACTCGGTTTTCCTCTATTGAAGTATGTGCTGTCTTTAGGGACTTGTATCATCCTTCAACGATGCCGGTGGAAAAAAATTCAAATAATCCTAAAAAACAGGTAGGAAATTTTATGATCTTGGATGTCTTTTTGATTCTGATATTGTCATGCTCGTGAGTTGGTACTCGATTAGGGACACCAAATGCGTGGAAGAAGAGGGGAGCGAATCCATAGGGTACTGAATTAATTAAAAGTATAAAAGTATGAATTACTTGAATTAATTGAAATTAATTACCACCTGAATTAATTAAAAATATTAAAAAATGGCATCGACGGGATTCCGCAAAAATTACTTCTAGACGTGAACGTGTCACGTCATATTGTGCGTTTATCTCATTGTGCACATTCATTCCACTGTGTTTTTTGACTTATAGCAATCTAAAGAGTGCATTATTGCTGAAAAGTGAAATATATTCGATCGGTACCTCCGAGTTCGGCGCGTTAAGAAAACAGTTGAAATTTTCCGGTTTCCGCACCCTGATATATATGAATTTTTTGGTCATCTTCTAGATTTTCATATTGCATTAGGGAAAATGAGAATTTATGCAAGATTTTGACGATTTTATTCGGTTTAACAAATCGAAACATAGGAATCGATTATATTTGGATGAGCGATAACATGAAACTATCATACAAGCACATTTTTTGTTATCTGCTAGACGTTATCGATGCATATGGATGGCGTAGGTATGCACTGACCGTTCTTGAATAGGGTCTACTTCACAAGAATATTTATTATTTGTTGTGCATTTACTTGTTGAATTGATTCTTGATGAGAAGAATTTAAATTCTTTTGTTTTGGTGGAATATTGCACAATTCTATCAATATCTAGTTGAAGTGTTAATTAATTTAGTTTTTGTTGTTTTTTTTTTGCAGATGGAAGCCTATAAGGAGAAACTTGTAAAAGAGGCAGAAAAAATTGTCCTGGAGGAATTCCCGAAAAAAGTGATCGAATTCAACAATTTACTCGAGGTTACTATCGTTACTTCTTAAGAACTTAGGTGTATTGTTCAATAACTTCCATACTGCAATGTTTTGAACTGATATGTATTGACATCTTGGAAGTCTTTACTATATTACTGCTGAGATTTGGATTGAAAGGGGCGTTTGCTTGCTCGTTGAATATAGGAAGAGAGCAGTAGAGTGGGTATGATTGTATCCTTCCTTCATTGACAAGTACTACCTACCTGACGTAAACGACGTACACCTCCTCTCCCAGGCATAGCAACAAACCACTGCACTAACTGCATATTTCTGCTGCCATAAAAAGTTGTCGTTATAATCGTAAAGAGGTAGTATGCGAAGGAAGGAGAGGAGGAGTGGACGATGATCTCTTTTTCTTTCTTTTGTAATTGAGTAACTTCCCAGTTAGTATCACCGGATAACGGATTCATCCGTTGAACATTGTTACGTGAACAAAGTCGTCACCTCAGCTTATTAGAATTTTTTGAGATTTATTTTCAGAGTGGGCGATTTTCTTACGATCGGTTACCGGAACTGTTACCGGATACGGATCTCAACATCCCTTATCCAAATCAGTTAAATCAAACATTAGTGCGTTTTTAGTTTTTCAATTACTTTTTGTTTTTTTTTTTTTAATTTTAACCTCTCGAGGTGGGGAACATAAAGGTATGTGACCGTGAAGAGCAAAGAGAAGAAAAATGTTTACAAGGCTACAGATTAGGCAAATAGTAAGTCTCGAAGCAACTTAGTCGCAGCTAAAATGCTCAAAGAGAGGGTGCACTAACGATATCGATGAGAAGCAGATTCCCGATTTGTAAAATCCGAACCTGGAAAGTATGCAAAACATTGTTTGTATTGCAACATTTTTTGACGAGCTGAAATTGATGTATACGTCGACTACGCAGAGGGACACGCTGAAATATTTCTGGCAGCAAGATGCTGGAAAAACACAATTTTATAAGAAGGAATCAAGCCAGATTTAATTGAAAAAAATTTAATAATTGCGATGCGCAATGAGGGGTGAAGTTTTTCTGGACATTTTCTAGTAGCCTGATATCAGAAATCAAATAACGAGACCATATGGGATAAGGAGACTGTATAGCGCATTCTTAATTTACTGTTATCACATTTTTGAAATGCTTTAGATTTTCCGCCAAATTCACACATCTCTCATGGTTTCTAGCAAGTTTCAAGCATTAGATTCAATAGTATTGTGAGCATTCGTGAAAAGCATCCGGTCCGGCGTCTGGTTTATGGTGATCACCTTATAAGGAATTTTTTTTTTTGCCTCTAAGCGCTGGAGATATGGCAACAGTTGCCTGAACGGGGTGAAGGGACGTGGAAGTTTTTTTGTTGGACACATCCCAGCTCACAAGATTTTTGGTTTATTATTTGTATAACCTATGCTTGGTCGTCTTTGTCAAGTACGAGAGGTATGTCTTAAATAAAGTCAGGATGGACACTGAAATTTTAACGCTGGTCATAATCGGGCGAGTGGCCTCTTAATATTTATATTTGTCCATGGCATTTGTAATGCAAATCGATCGGTCACCTCGGAAAAAGAAGGATGGTCGATTTGCGTTGAAGGGCTATTGGTGCAAGAAGTGAAATCCGAAATAAAATGGGAAAGAATGGCATGCTCTTCCTTGCTAGCAGCAAAGAGGTGATTAATTGACCGAGGTGCTCATGTAATTCAATTTTTTTTAGCTGCCCCCATAGCGGATGACAGAGATTATCTTCCTTCTTTTTTTGTGAATTTAAAAATTTCTCAAACTGTATGGAACCTTTAAATAAGTTTCATAATGTTTTTGTGTTAAATGGTTTATGCGCACAATTGCAGGTGGATGGTATACCAAACAAGCGCGCAAAGTTGAATGGTGATGAAGCATTTTTTCATGGTGTGTACTTGTTTTAATTTGCATCGAAGTGTTAATAAGTAGTAGTTTTTGACGGTCAGAGCTTATCACCTCAATGAACTCGCATTATATTTGTTAACTTTGATAAGTCTGATATCAGAAGAGTATTGTGTTCGCTTATTTAAATATGCAAATTTTTCTTATTCAATTTTTTAAATTTTTTGTGGGTGCATTGTTTTAAAAAAATCCACTTTATTTATTTTTTGGTTTATTTTGTTGATTTTAAGCTTTTCAACGGTAGTGTATAATGTTGCTGATAAAGTTGTTCGGAAAGCTGGTATCCATAATGAAGTTTATGTAATGGAAAATATGAGTAAATGGCAGCATTCGTTGAGATTACCCCATTGTAAAAGTTGATTAGGTTTCGAAGTGAAGTATTGACGACAGGAGCTGAATTATAGGAACACCGGTATATGGATTTGTCGGAGGAATGGTGAAATGCAACGAGAAGATCGCCGAATTGACGGATATTACACGACCAATGTTGAGAGATGCTGTCGAAGCCGTTAACAAGGTTTGTCTTTCGTTTTTATTGATATTAATAGCGCATACTTCATGCAGCTTTATATTGCTAATATTCGATTATTATAGAGTTTTTGAAATTTATATAAAGAGATGATTATTTCAGAAGTGTTCATAGTTGCACAAAAATTGTAGGTGACTTGATTCCGCCACAACCTGTATTTTGTAACCTTTAATTTCAGGTGAAAATGTGGATATTGTTTTTAATTCCAAGAATTGAAGACGGTAATAATTTTGGAGTATCAATTCAAGAGGAAGCACTCAATGAGGTAATTTTTGTTTTTTTTTTTTTGCAGAAATATTTAGAATGTTTGATTCTATTTATTTTTCATTATTTTTTCCGTTCTCTGTTTATTTGGTGAATATTTTCTTTGTTAATAAAGTCGATATGTTCTTATGTAAATGATGGTGAAAAATTCGTGTTGGGATGACATGGCGATATTTATGAATGCATTTCTCGTATATTTATTGATAATACTAGTATATACTTTTCTCTCGTTTTCGTTTGCTTGACTCATATCCTCCTTTTTATTGAAAACTGATGGGACATCGTCAAAAATGATAACCGATTGAGTGAGCGTTCACTCAACCGTCGTCTGCTGACTAGTGACCACATAAGTGACCACTTGCTGGCCAGGCATTTGGGTCAGTGACGGCTGTTCAATGTTTCAATAAACATACAATTCGAGTTGGTAAAATAGGAACTAGCGACCGCTTGAACGCTGGTGTTTGGTGTAGAAATAAGTGGGTAGATGGGAACCCAAGCATAGACGAATCCCCCCAGCTATTGGTGTATATATCACTGCAATGGAATGAACTGTGCATAAATTGTATCGCTTCGGTATTTTGCAGTTGAATGTTCCCCTCTACTCGCTATAGGGGGAAATCGTGATCTGCGAGAGAAATGACGTAGCAGTTGCAGTAATGATTGTCAGTAAAGACGTTTTGTCATCGAGAGAAATATGAATTTAATGTATTTTTGGGAGGGCATTCTTGATGATGGACGTTTTTATGGGAAGTATTTGTTGTTCATCAAGAACGAATCTCTTTGTTCAGGTGCGAACAGTGGAGGGCGAAGCGGCCTCTTTCCTTGATCAGATATCGCGCTATTTCGTTAGCCGTGCTCGATTGGTCACTAAGGTTGCGAAGTACCCGCATGTGGTGTGTTTGTTTGTTTTTTTTTACTTTTATGTATTCCTTAGTTAAATTATTAAATGGAACTCAAAAAATTTACAAGTTTGACTTCTTTACTTTGATGTGAAGGATAGTGAGGTACGCTTATCGGTTTTTTTTTTCATGATTTTTTTCTTGCTGTTTCATTATTTTATTTCAGAGATTTTTGCCCTACGATCAGCTCTGTACATTTGAGGATTTCAACTTCCATAACTTTGTAGATCTTATGATGGTAAATTCGGTGGAAGGTTACCTCCTTATGAAAGGGAGGCTTTTGTTTTTTTAATGGTTTTTTTGATGGTCATTTTTGGGTTTCTGCATTTGAATTCGAAATTCTTCGGGTGGCGGAGTAATCGAATCTGATTGTTTACGATAAAGGGCGGTTGTTTACCTGTTCGTTTTGCACTACAGGTCAGGTGTTCTATAAAGACTTGTCGTGTATCAAAAAATTGATTTCTCGGCATGAAAATCATTCGTGCAACCGTCTGAGCGAACCCTCATGATCCGGATCACACCGATAGTGACAGTTTTGGTTTTTAGTTTTGAAATCGGTATTGCGCTGTTAAATTACAATTCCCATTGAAGGAGGATTATCGTCGTGCAATCTTGGATATGGATGAAAAGCAATTCATCAACATTCGCCTTGTACTTACCGAAATGCGCAATCACTTTGCAACTTTACACGATATGATAACGAAGAATTTGGAGAAAATTAAGACGCCTCGAAGCAGTAATATCGAACACATGTATTGATTGTTTTTACGATACACGTGAGTAGCAATCGTTGAGATTGTGTAAAGTAAAGTAGTGATACTGGTAGGCGACAGTAAAAAGTAGTACTGATAGATGGCGATAAGAAGTAATATTGGTAAATGACGGTAAAATGTACTGGTAGTTGACGACTGTCGGAAGTTTTGTGCAAGAGAATTAGAAAAAACGTAGTTGCGGCCGATTTGATAGCTTAAATGAATGAAGCATAACTAGCTCATATCCGTATGAAAGATTTTTTTGTGTCGTTTTTAGTGAATATTAATGCGATAACCTTTACAAGTATGAAGTACTTCATATTAAAAGAATTTAGTGTTTTCAATATTTCTTTTTTTTTCTTCTCTTTATTTCTTTCGTAAAAATGTTTGGAAGTGTTCTTTTTTTTCGCATTTATAATTTTCGAATTGTTCGCTCATCTCAGTGGCTTCATATTGTGTTAATTTGCCATCTTGCTGAATTTCGTATTTTTATTTTCGTTACTTTTTTTTAAAAATATTGTTTGGAATTTATTTTTAAATAAGAATGGAAATTTGAATTTTTATTTCTTTTCGTAGTTTATTTCGATTCACTACAAATTTATCGCGTCGAAACGATAAAAATTTTGAATAGTTACCTGTATAATGTCGCCTGCTGTAAGTATCTTATTGAGAGTAAGTTGCACTTTTTGTCCTCAATGAGAAAAGATTGATGACGATCAGCGCATCGATTAACGGTGATAACGATCGGATCGATTCCCATCGAACGTAAAGTTGAATCGATAGCGATGCAGGATTGACATTGCATTTGTGCAAATCCTTTCATTGTTGTATTTGTTGATTTTATACTCTTTAAATATTTTATCATCAATTTCTTCGCTGTATGATTTGAAAAAAAAATTTTTTTCGGTTTTAGCTTTTATTTGTTGAATGGATGATGTGCTATTTATTTGTTGCGTTAATTGCGTGTTAGGTTTAACGAAAAATAATATTATAGGGTTTGTTTTATATTGGTAATCAATTTTTTTAATTTCTTTATTAAGAAGTGCTTATTTTTGGAATTTTTTAATTCATTGATTTTATTATTTAACAAATAGAGGAGAAATTTAAGTCCGTTTCATCGTTCTTAGTAATCCGCATTTCATTAAATGTTTTTGCAATAGTCTTTATTAGTGAAATTGATTAGTTAAACCGAATTCTCAGAGAAAGTTTTTTCCAACTTATAAAAAGTTTAGAATGAACCGGATTTCGACACAATGTGTCGGTGATGTGTTTAATGTTGAATTTCGGTGTCCTCTTTGTTGATGTTGTTATGCCTATCTTTTTTGCCACTATCGGTGATATCAAGTAAACATTTCAACCTATATGATTCTATTTTAATTGGCGTCTTATGATGCTTTTTTAAAGATGACGAGGTTGCCTCGGAATCTAGACGATGTTTTCGGGAGGATGGAGTCTGTTTGGGGAGGGGGGGGGGGAGGTGAAGGAGTAGGACATATCCCTTCATAAACATTTATGAGATTTTAAGTGTATATTCTTTACATGCAAGGTACCGCAAAAACACCTCAAAAATTTCGAAAAATATTTCATTTCCATTTGAGAACGCATTGCCGTTCGGCAAAGCGTTATATGAGATCCTTGACCCGAGTCGCTATTAACACGACATGTATTTTATCTCCTGTTTATAAGCTCTAAGGCTTATATCCTTCATAATTTCGAGAAGTGGGCATATGTTCCATAGTGGCTTATGAAGAGGCAATTACGCCCTTATTGATGAGGAAATGGGCGGGGCGTGTATCGGACGACAGCGGGTGAGGGGAGAGGCATTTGGAGGCACGCCATCCGGCGGGTAATGTGTTCTTGTTTTTTATATTTTTCAGTAGCTTTTCAAATTCAGTTCGCTAAAAAATCGAATGAGTGAAGTTAATGTGCCTTCATAAAGGCAAGGCCTATATATTCCCCAGTTGGAGCTGCTTATAGCACTCGTAGTTTCCTAAGAAGGCTATATATTCGGGGGTAGGCGTATAAGTGGAGAGATACGGTACATTTTATTAATATTGTAGTGCTCGTAAACAGTGCGTGGCAAATGAGAGCAGACTTGATGCGAGATGTCAGTATTTTTCAAACGTTTGGCAGTGATAACGAAGGCCTATTCACGAAGTGAGGAGAGCTTGCTGGATGAAGTTGTCGAAGCTGTTGAACTCTTTGAGGTGGCGTCACCTCCCGAAGGGTCTCTCGTACTTCCTGACCTGTAACAAGAAAAAAAAATCAAAGCGTTTTCTGCAAATTTCTTCAAAGTTTTCTTCCATCGGTTGATGAGAATAAAAGAAATTAGATCCCAACAGACCTCTAGCGTAGATGTTTCAGCGAACGGTATTATCGAATGGCACGTGTTACAATTTCTGTCCTAACAGTGCAATTCATTAATAAATTGAGCAAGCGAGATTTCAGTAAGGCACAAATTCGAAGGTCTAAGCGAATTCGAATTCGAGACAGCCTCGCTTCCCTCAAGCAAACCCAAATGTGAGGTGCTGTCACAGTTACCTGTGCACTGAGTAACGGATTACCTGGACAATACAGCAATAACGCTAATTTCTGTTCTCATATTTCTTTAATTACATATGGCTGAACAATGTTTTCGAGTCCACTGTAATCGCATTAACCTGCCCATTTAGCGCACAAATGAGCTTTATTTCATGTATTGCCAACTGTCCATCTCTAAATCTTTACTCATAATGCAGTTCGATATTCGATAGCAAGAAACCGTTTGGTCCATTAGAGGAAGCAACATGCACACGTAGTTACGAATCCCCAACGCCCTCCCCCTCCTCCACCCGTCTCCTATCCCAAGTTGTCCAGCTTTTCTGTATGCAAGCATAGTGGACTCTATTTAAACACAATGAATTTATTTTGATTATCAATTAAGGCAGCACATTTATGTTAATCTAATAATAATTGTAAGATGAATAAATATTTACTGTAATTCAATCATGACTTAAAATTAATAATAGATCATTGGGAAATTCATTATGAAAAATGAACCTGCGTGATGATAAGCGTCGTTTCGAATGTGCTACTGAGGAAATCGCCTCGTTGGACGTTGTACTTGAGCTCGAATTTGGCGATGATGTTGAGCGTTTTGATCCCGATTCATCGTTGATCAATTTTTCCGAGATTTGCATATGTTGTTCGCTAATCGATTCATCTCAAGAAGAGTGATTTAGTTGAATGTAAATTATATGAGATGAGAAATACAATATTGCAGTTTTTATGCAAAATACAATAGGCTATAAAAAGCGAGGAATCGGAAATATCACTGCTGATATATGATATCTCTTGATATATCTTCGCGACACTCGTAAGTTTTTTTTATGCCAATGATCGCTCATATTTTCATTTGTGTACACTCTAAAAGTTTAGTTTTATATCAACGATGATGAATACTTCCCATAAATCATTACTTTTTCGTCAATAAATTCATGAATTATACTCTCGACGTCTAATTTACTTCTTATTATCAACCTAATTTAAAATTTACTATGCTCAAGTTTTTTTTTTCAATCCACAAGAATTATATAACTAAACATATAATACTAATTACATATAAAAATAAAGATGCACTTGAGAATCTATAATAACCTCTGCTATTTTCAGTTCTCTTCGAGTGGTTCGCGCGATTGCTGGTATGAATATCGCTCTCAACGAGATTTCCCGCACGACAAATCCTTCGAATGGGTTCCTTTCGTATAAGCGTAGTGGTAGTTGCCTGTTGAGTGCTTAGCTGTTGCTTATAGGCAATAATACGATCCAAGCTACGGATTAGCTGATTACGGCAAATCACATTGAAACCGATTCCGGTTGCCGAATGAAGGCCACTGTTTGGAATCCAACGAAGTGAACGACGACCACTAACCGTACGCATAGCAGTATTAAAACGCGTACGGGGTAGACCAAGCAATTGACGATAGCCGGGTCGTATTGCAAGTTGCTGACCAACTTCTCGTTGACGACCTTCAGTAAGCATTAGTAGAATTTTCACTCAATGGATATTACTACGAATATTTGCTCTTGAAATATTGTAGTAGTTCAATCATGAAGATGAGTGTTGTTGAAATAATAATAAAGGGGTTCGAATTAATTTCATGAGGTTTAAACTACGAAATGCACCTTCCTATCGTTAAATTCTCTTCGACAAGACTGCATCCTTCCTGATTGATTTTGGAATTTCAGCACCCGCTACATCACGAGCAAAAGCTAGTAACTTGCAGTACATATTTGGACGATAAGTGTGTAGATTATGTTTCATGGGAGGGCATAATTGTGGAATTTTTTTAAAAACCATTTACATTTCAACGAATGAATTCATCGGTCTGCAGTTTCTACGCTCAAATATCAGGACGATTGTAAAAGCTTTTTATTTTTTAAGCTCAACTATTAAGAACACTGCGTCAGGTTTTTATGTCGCTTGGACAATTTCTATCATATAAGACGTACATAATATCATAAATTATAAGCAATCGAATATAGTTAATGGATGATATTATATAAAATGTGAGATATAATTGATAGCACATTAAATATTTAGTGATTTATTTCTTTCAAAGTGATCGAATATAATATATCATAAAAATTGCCTATCAATAGCACCCTTTAAAATTCTTTTTTTTTTTTGCATTTTTAGAATTTTTGAGGATTTATCTTTTATTTGCAATTAGTCAAAATGAGTGATTGTAATTTTCTTCAGTTTTAATTTTTTTTTTTTTTTTGAAATTGTACGGCAAAAATTAAAATTGTAAACATTTTTTAAAGAATAATAAACAATTTTTGCCCTAATTAAGTGAAATATTTATTGATGAAACGAACTCTGTATGGAAGAGACGAAATTCCTCGTAGCAAGAATTCTATTGATAACTTCGATGACTGCTTCCTCGACCTGTTTATGGTACCATCTTGCCGTACACTGCGTACTCGTATCGGTGGTGAGTGGTACATATTTGCTATTCGTTTGTGTCTCAACGTTTCTTCCTCTTGCCAACGTCGTCTAAACAAGCATTAACGAGGAGATTCACAAGCGAGAAAGTACTTTTGTTGATCACCTTCATCGTTTGAGACCTACCTTGCACGTTATTTTGAACAACAACTGATAGCCCTTCATTCATATCGAGAAGCCCTCCGTTCCCCTTCTCAGCATATCTGTCTAGCATCGCACATTCCCTTTGGCCGTACTTTCATACGACCTCTTTTTGATAAAATTTGCATATCAGTCACCTAGTTCAACAATACTCTCGTTTGACAGTGAGTGATTATAACTAAACAATTGTATATAAAATTTCTTTACGTAGGATTATCTCTCCTCAAATTTATTGGCGATAATCTTATAAAACGTTTAAACTATATTGCATCATATTATAGTGGAAAGCATGCATTTTATTTTTACAGTACTACAAATATTACAATATTTTCAATTCACAAATATTACAATATTACAAGAGTCTCTCTAAGATATAAATTCGCCTCGAAATAAAATACACTGATTGTAAATCTATTATTTCGAAATTTGAAGCACTGATTGTGCAAAAGCCTTGGCTGTATTGTGAGCCAAAAACACTAACAGTAAGTGAATAAAGATTTCCCTCGAACATATGCTTCGTTGCCGATTTTCTTTGAATTTGAAATGCGTCACACGGTATTAAATCACGTTTTAGAAGTGACGAACGCGTGAAGCTGCAGTGCTTATAAACGGATAAATATGGTATTTACTTGTATAGCAGCACTTCGATGCGTAGGTTGTGCTTGAATACGTTTATGTTTAAGTGGAGTCGCACATGTTTGCATTGAATGATCGACAGTTATTAACGAGTGATGTGCCGGCATCGGATGTACAGAATCCACGTTGAAAATACGCATTGCAACAAATAGGCGCACACTTCGTATGACATTCGTCGTTGTAAATAATTCCATTGCACCTTTGCAATATGCAATACCCTTCAGAAAAAAGAACTTTTTCTTTAAATTTACAAATCTACGAAAAGAAATTAAATTCAAAGATAAAAACTTGAGTTGTGAATTGTGGAATTGTGCTTTCTGAGCTTCCTTAATTATGCGTTTGTATTGGTTGCCATATAGAAATACGCTAGCATTTATTACATCTCACACAGTGATTAACAATGTTTCAAAAAAATAAATTCTTTTATTAGATTTTATGCTTTCTATGGCTATGATTCCGCCATCAAACTAGCTAACCGGAAAAGAAATTGCTTCATTATCCGATAAGATAGTCAAGTTTAAATGATGCAGAAGAGAAGGAAAGCGAAAGAAATAAAAAGCACACCTGTTGGACACTGAATGAGTTAAGGTTTATGTCGCATGAATGCATTGAATTATCATTACCGAATGCCCGTAAGCGTAATCTCTTCTTAGTAAGCTTCTCCAAAAAATCATTTTCGCTGAGAAAATAACAACGTCTTCCAACATTTGTCCATTCGACTGCAAAGTATATATATATATATATATATATATATATATATATATATATATATATATATATATATATATATATATATATATATATATATATATATATATATATATATATATATATATATATATATATATATATATATGTGTGTGTGTAAATGTAGCCTACTTATAGAGAGTTTTTATGCATACAATTTTTTCACGTAAAAATCTGAAAAAAGGCAGTTTATCGGCTATTCTACAGGAAAATTTTCAATTTTTCATGAATATTTATTTATAACTAACGTTGTCTACGTCGTACTTCACAAATGGGGAAAGCTTTCTGCTTGCAATATTTCCTCAAAAATAATAATCTTACTATAATCAATGAGTGCTGCAATTTTTTAAAATAAAGACTTAATTGTTTTAAACTTAGCTTTCGTAAATGAAATAACCAAACGTAGGATCACACCTGTTTCCTATAAATTATGCTCTTATGTTCTTAGCCTTATGAAGCATATAGTAAACAAAAATAAACAAATAAATAAACAAGTAAATAAATTAATTAATTAAGCAATCATTTTAATTACTTAATTAATTAATGAGCAAAAAATAAATAAAAATTCTGTTACTTGAATTCAATTGCGTTTGATGTACGTTAGCTATATGCAAATTTCAAGAGCAATCATTTTAATGCAAATATATTTGGATGTTGTTTAATCTGTCGATTTTATACCTTGTTCAATGGATCGCCACTCGTATTGATCAAGTTTGAAATCGATCCGTTGAATTTGTAAATCGGCAGCAATCAATACGTCAATATTCTCAATAAGGAATTCAAAGCAGAATAGCGCATTGATCGGCGATGACGAGTCGTGCTGTGCAGAGAGGACCGCTTCGAGCATGATCGGTTGCTATGCCACCTGCAGTACATGCGCGCACCTGTTCTGCACACTTCCTCCTGGCACATAAAGAAGAAAGCTAGGACACCCCGCCGACTATAACCTATGCATAATGACGCTTTGGAAAATGCTAATAAAATGCTAATTTATTCTGTGAGCAATAATCCCTCTGCCCCAGTCCCCACTACCCCGCTCCCCCCCCCCCCCTCCTAGCTTGAACGCCCCACCCCGTTCAACAAAATCAACAACGTTGTATGGCAGGATAGTTTCTACTTCGTTTTTGGAAGGACATCGTGCAGTTGATATTCAAGAATAAATGTATTTAAAAATGAGGAAGGAAGTCTTTCAATTTATTGAAAGAAGACGAGGACGAGACTGTTTAATATATTTTTGAGTGGTCTTGAAGATTGTTACTTGCCACCTGAAAAAAAAAGACGAATGACCTTATAAGTCGTTTTTATTTAAAATATTCTATAAACTGAAAACAATGCTATATCATGCGGAGTCAACAAAACAATTCGCAAGTGTAGTGATTTATTATGAGAAGTGAAGAAATGTGGCAGAAGAGGTGGCACAATTAGTGTTTTTAGTCGTGAGACTAGCTAGTTTTAATTACTCTCAACATTCATTCGAACTAAATAGTTGTATTACCTATCAAATCAGTTATGTTCAATAATACACTTATATTTTAATTAAGCTTGCCAATCATGCAAGTTTTCTGCAAGCTTTTTTGCTCTGACTAGCATCAAATAAAAATGCAACGCATCAAAAATGTATGCAAAATTTTGTATCGATTTAATTATTTCTAAAGTTTTTCGAAATTACTGAGGGATTATTATAAGTGATCGTGATGAAATTTTCGTTAACTAAACTTCATAATTTTCGCTTTACCACCATAGAAACGCAAATATTTCAATGCATAAATATATGACGGTTTTACAAATTTGTTGTAAATCGAATTTGCAAATTGCAAAAGTGCATTAAAAACTTTTTCGATATTTCCGATCACATCAAAAAAAAATCTAAACCTGAAATACTTTTGTACTTGATTAGACGATTATGTAATGATTCATTCCTTTTATCTATATAGTTGGCTGCTTTTTATACTTCTTTCTAAGGGCTACACTTAAGGAATAAGTTGGAGAAGAGGGGGAATAGTCGTTATAAATTTTATCGGGAGTCAGGTATTTTCGAAAAGCTGCGAAACAAACGAACTCTGTTTTTAGCAATAGGTCCCGAAGTTACTTCCAAGTAACGAAACAAAGTTGTGTAAAACCGCAAGCAACTCTTAACTCTTCAAGTGCTTCTATCTTTTTACTAACGATGATGTCAACCTGCTCAGGTGAATCATTCAGGATTGATGTCACCAAGCAATTACCTGTATGACGTCATTGACAAAGACGACGATCATGAGTACTCATACCACAATGAGTGCACATAATTATTAAATTTTGTAAAATTTATAATTTTTGTAGAATTGCAAAGATTGCAAAGAAATCATGGAATTTCGATAGAGTTCAAGCTGAATCGAAAAAAAAAAATGAAAGCAATTTTCCATCCATTGCACAAAGAACTCATACAAAAAAAATTTCATTTCCTTCAAATGTTATCGCTCATAATTTATTACGTCCTCTATTGTGTAATATCGTCGCTCTCTACTTCCACTTTCATAGAAGTGGATTTTTTCAGTTGTGTTATCCCAATATTACTCGTGCTTATGCAAATTTATTGAGCACTTAAATATATTCAATTAATTCAGCGCGCTATAGCACATCTAACACAAAGTTAGTCACCTTGTCAAGCAAATTTGTCATGCGGTAATATTATTCACGCAAGCTTACACACAATTGTTTGTGCAGATTCTTGTTACGAGTGTATTAGAACGAATTTCTGTTACTTTTTCTTTCAATCCTTTAATGGAATTTAACTATGAGTTCAATTTACCTGCTAATTGAAATAGTATTACTAAATAAAGCTTTTTTTGTATATTCTGGAGTAAGTTTGCTCAATTTTGGCCTTTTTTTTATGGTTCTAACTGACCTTTAAAATTCAACTATGAGTGTGACACATCGAGTAACATTTAAGAACGTTTCCTCCATCGGAATTTTCGCCATTAAAATGAACTAAAATTGAGCGGAATTACCGCTGCCAATTGCAGATGACCATATTCGAGATTTGCCCTAAAATTCTGTCGAAAATTTGTATCGTTTAGAAATCAATTCAACAGCACTAAAGTCGGCAAACAAAATTTTTTGCGCTTTATAACACTGATGTTTGGAATACTACCTTGGCATCTTTATTGTGTGCTTGGAAACACTGCCTGATACCTTTAATGCGTGCCTGGAACAATACCTTAGACCTTTATTGTGTTTGGAACACTACCTTGACACCTTTATTGCACGTTATCTTACAGTCCATCCTGGAAATGAAAAACAAAAACAACGGAAATTCCATCAATGCTAAAAAATATCACTGTAATGAAAATGGGCTCCGATTAGCTATCCAGATGTTCTTGATGTTACTCACAATTATCACTCCAGAATGACAACAGCTGACCTCTCATTTGCACCTTCCACCATTTTCTATAGGTCGGCTACAAAATACCATCCAGAGGTTCTTCAATTTAGTGCTCTTCTTCTTCCTATCCTTCCGGACGGAAGTGAACCGGAAATCCAACACACATCAGTTTACTGAATCGCCCACTTAACTATTCAATTAAAATAAATATAGCAATAACGAGAGTTTATAGGTGAATACATTGGAATAAATAAAAGCACTGCATGTCTACCTGTATAAAATATCACACATAAACCCATAGATCATAAATATAAGCGAAATCAGCCCAATGAATCAGAAACGGCTTAGCTCACTTATAACACAGCGTTTGAATGGTTGCCATCCAACCGAGTTAGACTTCGCATATGACTGAAAAGAAAATATTTTAATCATTGCATATTTTCACTAAGAATTTAAAAAAATGCTCGAATAATATCTCAGAAATTGATGGTGGGAAGTCGCCGACTTCAGAATCCATCTATGACGGAAATCACTTTACCTGCCCAAAAAGGAATTTTTTGCCAAAAAAAAAGTTCCATCTCATATGAAGACTCTCAATTCATCAATTTCTTAGACGAAACATGAATATCTAATTCATCAAATGAACAGCAACACAAAACTTATACTAAAGGAATATCAGGGAGGAACTAACAGATTGAAAAAAAGCATACAATTCACGAAAGGAATACGAAAATAAATTAGGCGCAAATCGCAATTCTATTGCAATTGATTCATTTTTTAAAACCTTACTTTCTCTACCTTATTTTCCTTTACCTGTTCAAATATCTTTTTATTTTCTCATCGAAGCATTACCTTTATTTACTTTATCAGGCGTATAACACACACAAAGAATCAACAAAAAATACACATGACAGGTTGATAAGTGCTTGTTCAGCGGCTATCAACGGTGTTTTCTCCTTGCTTACATTTCAATTCAACTCTCGCTTATCGTCTTTTTATGGCCTCTCTTATATTTGCGCATTGCTTTTCTCACTGGAGCTTTTATTTTCCTTCCCGTATATCAGTATTCATTAGCTTTCATCTACAGAAGAGAGGAGGAGTGGAAGAGGAAGAGATCTGAAAGCACTCCCCTCCTCTCACCCTTTCAAATGTTCGCAGCATCCAGTCACATGATCTGTTTACATCCATCGCTATAAATAACATCAATTCGTTCAGTACTCAAGAAAACTCCGAATTTTTATCGGAAGCAGAGGCCGAATTGTTGAATCTGTGACAAAAGGAAGCTGGCAAACCTCAACAAACCTTGATTTTTACAAACCTGCACGTCAGCAATACTTCATACTCTAATTTTTACAAACTTGGAGATTATTTCCCATACCAATTGAATCAAGTGCGATTAAACTGTAAGTTATGATAGTAATTTCGTTCATGTCAAACCACGAAAATTAACGGAAATCAACTCAAAAAGATTAAAGCTGAAATAAACATCACTCGTCCTAGATTACATAGAATGCTTACTCGAATAGTGAGAAATGATGAATGCTCCAAAATCGATCTATAACCCCAAAACGAACAATTTTGCTCCATTCGAATTTAAATAATAATGTGGCGAATAAGGTTTCGCCCACCTATATAAGCAAAAATCAAGGTAGGACAGGTGAAACAATAGGTAATATATGACTCACGTGTATAAGCAAGAACCAGTATAGGGCAGATAAAACAATAGGTGATATATGAACGAACCTTAAGTCCACGATGAAGGCGATCGTTCATGACGGCGATAAATTCAGAATACGATAGTCGATTATCATTGTTCGTATCAAAAATTCGATAAATAAGACATACAAGATGCTCATCAAGTTCATAGGATGTTGAGGCACGAACTGCACGAATGAATTCCCTCTGCGAGACGGGTATCTCGGCAGTTGCATATAAGCGCACCGCTGCCGTAAACTCTTCCAAATTATTCAAAAAAAGTGAAAATTTCTCGAATTGTTCCAATGTAATCCCCTAAATATAATGAAAAGTAGACTGCCGATATGCGTTGATAAAAACCATTAAACCACTACGACAGGTAAAAACAGGTAAACATCGTGCAGTCACATGCAATAGTGTCAGTTATCATAACAGCAAAGCTCTCACAATTTCGATTTATTTCACTCACATTCTAACAATAAAAAGTAAACAAGCATCAAATACTCCCACATTGAGATGCTTATAATTCCCTTAGAAAAAACTTGTGGTGTTATGAAAACTTCAATAAATCACTAGCAACATCGCCGTATCCAGCACAACAACTGCTCCAATCCGTTTATCTTAGCCAATGTGTGAGAGTGCACTCTAACATTTAGCAATGTCCCTCAACAAAAACAATCACCAAGAAACAACATTTCGTCAAGATTGATAAAACACTTTTTCTAGAATATAAAATAGAAGTATCGATAAAAACCCGTCAACAAAACAATAACCATCAAAATGAGCAAAATAAGGTACTGAGAGGGTAAACAGAAAGTACCAAACGCACCAAAATAGCAAAGTACCATACGTCTAGTAAAGAGGAAATTACCTTATCACCAGGTTTACTTCTCTCGCGAACTCGTTTTATGTATTTCGCATAATCCTCACGACGTACCATCGAATATCTCAGAATTAAACGCGCAAAATCTACCGGTGATATTTCGTCTTTTCCTCGAGAAAATTCGTGGAATTCAATATCCATTATTTCCTTCTGAAGATTTGTATAAAAGCTGAAAGAAAACACTTCCGACATTTGCGCCGCAGAAAGGGATTGAGAAAGTGAGAAATTAATTAACCTGGAAGAAGATTAAAATGTCACCTCTAAACTCAAAATCGACGATAGGCGAAATCCTCAGGGCATATTATCAATCTCAAACATTTCGACATCAAATTCGTTCAGCATAAAAGGCAGCAAAACGTCCTATCCAAAGAAAATTTCACTCTGATGGTGCAATTATAAATGAATATGGCAACTCGATAAACATAAACTTATTTTCTTCTACAAAAGAAATCAAAAGTCTGAATTTCTGAAATATTATGGCGATTTGTCGAAATAATTAAAAAATTTTAAACGCCAACAATTCATATAAACTCATTGTACTCTTCGTTAACTTCATAGTATAATTCATATAGACTTTAGAAATACCAATGAAAACTTACTTCACATGAAGCGACTTCACATATCAACCAATTCCTTTCGTTTAAATCGCTCAGCATCTTACCAGTATCTCTTCTCTCAATCGAAACATTCGATAAATTTTGCCGAAACTTAAGCGTCTCATTTAATTGTTTATGAATTGAAATTCCAAAAAAAATCGTCGCATTTTAAAATTTTCCTACCAATTCTTGAAAAAATTCAGCATTTCATCGAAACTTTTCAAAACTTTTGAGCATCAATAAGACTTTTAACAAGACCTATGGCATCATAGTTGTTGATATTCTCATCGAATTTTACACTATTAATAAAAAATAACATCGTTATTTAAATCACATATCGATGATTACTTTATTTCAAAAACCTATCGCAAAGAAGTAATAAATAATAAAATAACAAACATTTGGAATTGATCGAATGTTAGCGTATTGTTGCCATGCGGCCCAAAGAGATGCAAAAGAATTGTCGTATCCTGTTGCCTCACTTCTTCGTCACTCTTCTAAAAATTCACTTCCTCATTAAAACATTTCCCCGAAATTACTTGAAGAAATCTTAAAGAAAGCTCATCAAATCATTTCAACTTTAATACGGCTTTCTTGAAAAATTCTTTTAAGCGGAATTTGTAAATACGCTTACGAATAAATCACATACGGATTGTCAATAAGACTCCGCGACTTATGCCAATTACAGCTTAAACTTAGGCTTCAAACTTAAGTCAAGTTTTTACAACAATGGAAAACACTAAAAAAAACAATAAATAATTAATGAGAAACGGCGAGCTTTATGTAAAAATTGTCAACACATTTACTGCAGTACCGATTGATACCAAAAAAAAACTTATGAAAAAGAAAGGAACTCTATGTGATAAACACAAATGCTGCCTCAATCGATTACCATTTTCATCATACACTATAATGATACTAAATTATTACTGTTATTTGTTAGGTCATACTGTAATATAAATTACTGCGAAACGATGATGACGAATACAGTTGTAAAATATTGGAATTATACATTAATGAACGCTAAAAAATAGACTATAAGGTTGAATTTTGAAAAGTGATGAAAGTGTTAAAATTATAAGTAATTTTTGAAGTAAAAGATAAAAATTTCGGAAATTCCAAATCAACTTTGCAAACATTTGCCTCAAAAAATCAAAGTATTTGACAGTCGATCAGCCTTTGAAATTGCAAAGCTGAATTGCACATCTCCGAAATAAAACGATAGAGCGATAGTTTCCATAAGGGTTGCAATTGGATGAAAAATTCAGATGCAATAATTTCCTGTTTTCAAGATTTAAGGAACCACAGAGCTGACCTTTTATATACGATCATTCCAATACTCTCGAACGACTAACACAAGAAAATGACACTATGAAAACCCACCTCAAAATGAATGCTTTCCGAATTTCGTAGCCTTAACCCGAAGCGTTTGATGAGATACTGTAAATCAGCGCTATCCAAACGACAATCCTCTTTCTGAAATCAGCGAATTCGTATATGACAGGATCTGTAGTACGGCGCGGATTCTCTCTCCATCTCTTTGTTCTTTCTCCTCCTCCCTCTCCCACCATAAGAAATAAATGTAATGGCTCACGTATTTATCTGCCGATCTTGTAGAACGAAGTGCTGAGACCAGTGAACGAACCTAAACAATATTATATATTCATAAAGACTAAAGAACAAATAAATGAGAAAAAAAAAAAAAAACGCAATCTACAAAGTGTTTGCATAAGTATGAAAGAGTGCTTCAATAAAAGAATCCTAGGTCATGCCAACGCCAACGATACCCTTCGGTAGCAACAATCTTTTCAGAATATACGATAATGAATCTAAACTTTTTCTCGAAGTTTTCATGGAAATAATAAGGTTTAGGCATTTTGTCACACTTACTTATTAAGAAAACTAAAGAACTGATATTCGAAACGACATTTCCCAGAGGGGGCAAATCCAATGCTCCTCTAATCACCTTTATCGTTCGAAAAAGAGATATTGAACAGACATAGCAAATTTAAACTAGGACTCTTTTTTGTATATTTCACTTCAAATCACGTTCTAAACATTCGTCAGCAGAATTTTACGGCACTATTCCTGTCTGTAATGCTTTAATGTGCCATAACGCGTGCAGTATTCCTTATTAAAAGTTTTCATCAAATATGCAAAAAGCGTTCCCCATCTCATTTAGTTGCCATCCATAGTGTCGATAAAACAATTGGAAAGCGTTACGCACAAATGAAATTCCATTAGAAAGTCAAGTCAGTGAAGATAAATCAGGTTTACTCTATTCTTGTTTAACGAATTCGCCTCAAATATTATTCACATAACGAGTGAATTAATGTGAATTCTTCAATTTAACGACGATTGCTTTGAAATTGAGAAAAAAAAAAATGTTTCTTATTAAGACGATAAGCAATTTCAGATTTTAAAAAAAACCCACTAAGAATTTGGAAGTAAAATTTCAAAAAAAAGTTCAACCAAAAGAAATTCATTCTTCTCGATACGACCATTACCATCCTTGTCAAACATCGTGAAAGCAATACGAAAACCTTGCTGTGACTCTGAAAAAATAAAAGAAGATCAACGAAAACATAAACAAAGAAATCAATCAAGTCGCATAAAAATAAAAAAGACACTTACAACGACAATTCGGAATGACCATATCAACTGAATAAGAAAAAAAACATCTACTTTTAATCGATTATTTAAATTATTCAATAAAGTAACATCAGAAGATGGAAATAACCAATACTTCGTTAATCAAAACTTAAAAATGTCATCGGAAAGAGAAATCCGAAGGAGGGAATTATGACTCGTGGTAGAGTCAATGAAAATGAAAAAATTTAGGTCCGACCGAGCAAATTTATGAAGTCAAAATATTCTCCCTCCTCTTTTCAATGGAAAGCCTTAAATAGGCTCTCGGTAAAACTTTATACGATGTTTCAGTGCTTCTCGCAAAAATCGTTCGTCTGCACCTTTTTACATATAAGCGTAAAGCAGCCTGAAAGATCTATCATTAAGGAATCCGACCTGCATTATTTCAAGAGATTTTTCCGTTCACCTGAGCACATACACTCCCTCCTTCCTTCTCTCTAGATAATATCATAACAACCTGAACAGGTACAGGAAGATGGCCATGCCTCCCACTTCCTGAGGTTCTAGTCTAGTAGCACATACCCCACCTTTGCTCTACTTCCTCAGAGATACCAATTCAAAGTTTCCCATAATATTTTTCTTCAAATGTACTCCTTGTACCTTCATCAATACCGTTTTACCTACAAATACCTACAACATGTCCTCCAACTACAACAAATCGACAAATAACTTACTTGTCAATAAAGTGAGTAGAAATATATATTCAGCGAATGAGATTATTCCATTCTGATCGAGTTTCCTCATAAAGTTTTTATTTCCTTCACATAACAATGGTGTTTTTGCCAACATCGCATCCACATCTTCCTTCTTTAATATTCTACGATATATCCTCTCTAAAATTTCGTTAGATATAGTAAATGAGCGCCTATGAATAGCAAAAAAAAGTAAATGAACCTATAGCACGTCTACATACATATTCGTCGCTGGTTATGTCAACACCTGCTACGGTATGCACCCATAATCTACAGGTGGCCACTTTTTCACGCCTATTTTCATAGAGATTTATTGCAGCATTGTATTTTAGTGAAGGTTTGCATATCTACGACGTCTGTCAACATATTATGGTCCCTGAAGAATTTGCAGACTGTCAGCGATATCTAAGGCTAATATTGAACTAAGAGGCAGGCTCTTCTGACCAGCTTCAATGACAGCGTCTTTGAGTCATCGGTTCAACTAGAAAGGACGGAGAGAGGATGGAAGGAGGCGGAGAGATAACGAAAGAAAAGGAAAGCTCCAGTGCAAATTTTCTGGCTACTTCATTTCCAATGATCCATTAATCAATCAATGATAACCTCGTGGCGCATCGAGTGTCAACGAATCCAGAAAATCCATTGGAGTCATGTAGATAACGTCATCGTATTCGACCGAAGCGAAAGTTAAAAATCGAAGTTCACGTTTCGATAGTTTGTGATCAGTTTGCACTTGTAACTCTTCATTGGTTTCATAGTGCACGGGAATTATTCGATGGCCGGAGCTCGAGCTTGGTGGCGGTGAGTGCGACTTCAATGCCACACCAACTGAACCGACCAATGCTGCATTACGGACGCTTTTAGCCGCAACTCGAATTCCACCCAATCGGTTCAAGATGCGATACCAACGGCGCATTGCATCACACTTCACCTGGAATTTTTTTTTGTCATCGAATTTTCATGAGGAAACCAACGGAAGTAGAATGCTTGTACGATCGCAGACTTAAAGCATATAATTGTGACAAGTTTCAGTCTAGGTACCAATTCGTTTCGTCCTCTAATAAGTGGGTCTCTCTGATATCATAAGAGATTTTGTGATAGGAGATTTCAAAAAATGAATAATTAATCAATCAATAAAACATATCTTATATTAAATCTTCTTTGAATCTAATTACTGATGAATTGATTTGCCCACATTTCGTCTCCGCCTAGACTGATCAATGATTTCGACTATTAAGACGCGTCGGCTGACAATAGGCGAACCCACGATTCCTTGAAAAATAGTTCACTGTTTTATGCTGCACTATCTCGGCGTTTATAAATGCAAATTTCTTCACGCACATGAATCTACCTGTGACGCTCATTGATTTCGAGATAACTTATTGCCTTCAACGAGTACCCCTTTCCCGCTCCCCCATCCCCTAATCGGACCGCTCCCATCAAACTGCTGCCCTCCAAACTTTTACGAGGAGATTTTCGCGCATTGTCTTCAGCTAATAAATTTTCCGCCCCAATTTCACAGTAGGCTCCCTTCGTCAACCTTCCTCTTATTTCTAAACTTGTTTTGGCTCTTTTCAAAGCCTTTTAAGCTTCGTGGAAAATGCTAGGAATAAATATGACCATTATCCCCCTCCTCCCCAAACCCCAAAAAGTCGAGAAGGTTAGAACCCGTCATGAGAAGGTTGGAACCAGTCACGAGAAGATTGGAACCAGCAATGAGAAAGTTGGAATCAGTCATGATTTCCGGAAAACGTGGAATAAGAATATCAGTAGCGGTGAATAATTAATAAATAAATCAAACAGCACACATCCGTGAATTAAACGTAAATTATTGCTTTAAATTAACTCCCATCATATAATGAAATAACATACGGAGCTCCACCATGGTACCGAATCTCACAATAAACTCCGCAGCCTATGATCTAAAATTTATGCAGAACAGATCATACGGACCTATAGAGTTGCAAATCCTTGCATTAGAAAAAATCTGTATGTAGATCCAGACTCAACAGATCGGTCATGTCGAATTTTTTAAAATAATACTTGACATTTCTCATTGCAGATACAATGGTAATGCAACGGCTTTATTGTCTCGTACAGAATAATACAACGACTTTACGTCGTTTCATAGAGAGATTTGAAAAAATCGCCATAAATTTAAAAAAAATAAGAATATATCTCTGCGATCAGAACTATTCGATTTTCTTGAATAAAGGAATAAACATCCTCTTCTGCACCTTCCCCTCCCCCCTCCCTCCCCCCACTTTTTAGAAGTTTTTGCTTAATTTGTTATTTCTTGTCACTATTTACTGCCTTATGTATGCTAGTTTATATGTTATAATTTATTGTTGAATTTGCTTTTATTTATAGATCCATTTCTATTTTTTTTTTCTTATTCCCTCCTCCCCCAGTCGTTCCATCCTTTCGGTGGTAATATCCGTCTTTGTATCATATGCTGTGTATATCAGGTATTCTTCTTACGTATATGAATAAACTCTCATCACCACAGTATTTGTTCATCCGCCTCCTTTCATATGTGTTCAACGGTTGTCATCTTCTCTTTCAGTGTTTTATGCAAATTTTTACAAAACTTGCATCATTACAACACTAAATTTACTTACATATTCGATAGTTTCATCTGAGAGATCGCAAAGATTTGACGATCAGACTTATCTATGATCTAGATCAATGATCTCTGAAATGCCAGTTCTTTCCGATTGATTACCCTCTATAATTAGTTATTATAAGTCGCAAAAGAAACTATCAAATATCTATGCGTAAAAATCTTCCTCTATAGGCCAATCAAATGAAAATTCATATAATCGGTCAAATAGAGAGAGGTATATTAGTCAGTCTTCGGGGTTTTTTTCGGGAAGTATTTGCATTGAAAAAAAAAAAAATTCTCGAATTAGATATTGCGAAAATGATAATATAATTTCAGCATTATTTTTTTTTCATCAATTTATTTCGATTTTCGCCTATATTATTTGATTCTATCTGCTATGCTTATTTATATAATTTTTTATTTCTTCGATTTCTTTTGATTTAGAAAATTTTCAACAAAAAAAAAAAGGAAAGGAATGGGAACTATAAACCCGATAGAAAATCATTTAAAAAGTAACAATGCAATCAGGTAGATGAATAATGAATAATGCACCACTAATTGGGATACGTATAACAACGGCAATTGCGAATTCATTCATTAGAAAGTAGTACTATTTTACAATAATATGTAAATTTGCAAAATGTAATATTTTTATGCATCTTTTAAAAATGCAAAATTATTTCGTATATTGTATAAAAACGTCAGGTAATCAATCCAGCCGACTGCCTCAGATAATACACCTGATATACGTTTAAAAAAGATCGATACGTCTAAGAGGATCAGCCAATGGCGGGATTTTTTTTAAACCGAAAATCTATTCTCATATAATTAGAGGATCAAATCGTTTATCCCCTCCTCCCCCCCTTCAATGAGTGTCTTTCAGTATGAAATTGAATTTATTTTTATTCGTATAATATTCATAAATTTTTTAATACATGGCAACAGAGAATGCAATAGCAACAAAGATATGTCTGTATTTTGCAGTGAAGATAGCACACGCTAATGCTTTCATAACCAAAAGCTGAACTAGAAGGTTTTGGAAGAAATATTAACAAAAATATACAATAAAATTAACATAAATTAAAATAATTACAATCGTTGTGTAATGTATATTTCTCCATCGGATAATTAAAAGCAGATAGATGGCTGGCCATTATTGTATTGATTACGGGCCATAACTACTTCGATTACAGGCTATAATTGCCCTAAGGGGTGAACAATTCCAAGTGGGGCAACAAGGAAAACAAATAAAATAAGTCACCAATTCGATTTGTTGCCTACGTTTCGATTTGAGACGAGGCAGTGTAAATTTTGGAAACTATAAAATACTCTCGGACGGGATTCTCAAGAAAACTGAAACGACCTTGAGGCACAGGTATAGAGTGAAACGAGCTCTCAATGCAAAAGAGGTTTTGAACTGAAGATGCAACGCCTCGTTGCTTATATCTAAACGGAAATAATCCACGAAAGTATTTCTAGAAGTCGCTTCCCCGATTAAACTGAGAGTCTTTTTTCAAGGATGGGTGGAAAAAATTGAGTGAAATGTTCTGAATATGAAGGCACTGAATAAAGAAGCTCTAAACGTTTGTATGCAGCCCATAATTCAAAGCATAAAGAGTGCAGTTGGAAGTTCGAGAAGCCGTACCCTCTTGTGCCAGCGGAGGTCGGCAATTCTTCACTACAACTTTTACAGGAAAGATGTAAACGTGGAAGTGCAGGCGAAAAATTTTCAAGCAAGGCGAAATTATTTTCAACCGATATGTCAACGTATCAAAGTTATACCGATATTTTCTATAGGCTTTGGATCATATGAACCTTTCGTTAAAAATTGCTCTCAGCTATCATAAAATCGTCAAATTCAAGAATCTGAAACTACAACTCGTTGCAATCATCCCAGTCTTTACTCTATTCCACCTCCTCATTTCAATATAACGTCCTAAGCGAAACAACCGTAATTTTTAAAAGCTTTCACCAACATTAGATATAAAAATTAATGGCTGCTTAGTGAAACCAATTTGCAAATTTAAAACCATGGTGCAAAAAAAAAAATTATGCAAATTCAAGTTGCTATGCAAATTTTGCCAAATCTTCCGGTCACTAAATTCAAACGTTGAGATCGAAAATGTTCAATTAATGCAACGGCATACATTTTCATGTTTTCCCACCGCCTACACTCAGGTATTTTGTTGGATATTATAATCACTAAGAACAAGATGAAATACTAGATTACAACCAATGCACTGTAATCAAAAAGATTCATTCAAAAAATATGATAGAAGGCATCATGGAAAGCGGAAGTCCACTCGTATTGGTCCACCTCAAAGCTCGAAATACCTTCGAGAAGCTGGCAGCATAGATTTTATTGTGGCGCAACGTACGATGTCTCGTTTTAATGATACAGCCGACGCAATGCCATGCTTTTTTGTAGTTCAACTTTTATTTCCTCCTTACAAACTTTGACACAAGATTCGTTGCTAGACCCCGTCCCCTCTCCCACCCCCCCCCCCATCCTGTTATTTGGTTCCCCACCTCACCGATCACCGTCCCGACAAAATCACTAGATCAGGTGCGGCAACTAGCTCGCGAACGCAACAACAGCAGCTGCAGCAGCACAAGCATCGGCAACAACACACCATCGGCAGTCAGTGTGTATAACGCATTGCGACACTGCCCCCTATTCAAGTACGCATTGTGCTCACAACGGCCCATTTTATGAACGGCGAGTATGTGATTTTGTTTCGATATTATTTTTAAGTATTGAGTAAAGCATTGCATGTTAATAAATGTAACCTTTCGTTGTTTTACTTATCTTATTTCTCTACTAAATCATACTATTAGCTACTTCTGTATATTCCATACTAACATCTACCTGTCTATAAATCGATGTAATATCAATTTTATTGCTATCTACGCATTCCACGATGTAATTTTTTTTCCATTGCAAGTTTTAAGTATTTATGAATTGAAATAATAGTTTTATCATCGTATAGGTTTTAGCCATCAACAAAGGAAAAAGTACGAGAAATAAACGACTGTTGATTTTGAATAGCATTTAGTTTCTTTTTTTTTTTTTTTTGAATTTTTCATCGAGAATCGCCTCAGCAAATTCGTCATGACTATTGATTACGTTTTAATGAAGTAAATTTTTGATTATTAGAATATGTTTGCTATTGATATATGGTTTATTTGTGTTTCGATTACTGCACAGGTGTGGTTGATTGTGCAGAAACTTGTGCGCTTTTCTGTGATTGCCGGATTTGGTCATCGGTTTCGCCAACGGTGCATTTTACGTTTATTTTTCTTTAATTATGCAGTCGATTGATGTGGGATATCACCGTGTTTCATTAGTAGAAGCTTCCGATTTTCTTTTTTTATGAATGCTTAAGAGTGGGAGAGTGGGGGGGGGGGGGGGGGAGGGGGGGGGGGGAGAGAGAGGAGAGTGAAGTTGGCGACAGGGCAAGGGAACCACTTTTGCATCTCGTAACGTGTGATCGGAAAGCGTTGTTCAAAACTTGGAGAGTATTTATGTTTATATAAGAAAGACATCACTTCAATGTTTACGTGTAAGAAGTTATGGATTTAAGGAGATATAATCCCCGTCAAGGTGGGCATAATGTCATAGAAGGGTAACACAGCTAAGAAGTAGAAGTAAGATATAGACGGAATAACAATGAATTGGAATATTACGAGGTAACTGTGAGACAGATAACGTTCTAGTATATCGAAAGGGAGGGGAGGGGAGGGGGTGGAGAGAGTTGAGCAAACCTAAGTAAGCTGGGAGTGGCAAGTCTAGGTATTAATCTTTTATTACAAGACATAGAAGGTTTGTAAGTTCCATCATTTCACAAGCTTGGCAGAGATCGTGGATGGGATAATGCCCGGATTACGTACCGTCTATGACTTTGCCGAAAGGCATAGATGCTTTTCGATGCCTCATTTATATTAAAACAGCACTGAAAATTGCAACGCTAAGCATTCTTTCTCGTAATGCAATATTCTGGTGAAATATTAACAAGAAATCATAGGTGAGGTCACTTGTTCCGAATGAACCACAAAAACCCTTTCATCCTGCTCATCACCTGTCTTTAAAAGTCTTTTTACCTGTTGCTGTTAATTAAAGGTATACCTAATTAAGTTCACCTGATGTCTTTCATTTCTGAAGTGCGTATATCGTTTCTTTCTTGCGCTCTTTCTCTAAGATCAGTTTTTATTCCTCTTATTTTACGAATCGATCATAGCTATAGGGAACTACATTTGATAGCATGCGCCTATCGTTGAATATCGACCATTACAACCATTGCTTCCGCGCACATTACATATTTTTGCAGTCGGTAATCGTGTTGTATTCTTTGTAATTAATTAATCTGCTACTGTCGATAGAATTCGTTGTATTGAATATTGGTACTTCCCACAATTTCTGTTCTAACCTTTCCTGTCAGGATTCTTCCCCTTCGCTCGGACTCTTGTCTTCTTGAAGCTCTCATGTATTTTATGAGTAATTCCTTCTTTGCTCTCACATTAGCTTTTCTAGTTTATCGCGGTCGCATTTGTTTTTTTTAGTCGAATTTGCATCTGTCGGTCAGTTTTGTTGCTCACGTCATTGTTGTTGACTGTGTCGGCTTGTTGGTCGTGTCGGTCTTGTCGGATGTTGTCTGTCTTATACAGCAATAAGGAGGTGACTCACGAGATTTGGAAATATGCGTTATTTATTTAACTCGCAGCATAGTAATCCATCGATTCGGTTTGAGGAAAGGAAGGAGTCTCCACCCATCTTCACCTGGAGAAAAGCAGTAGTTTTGGTGGCAGCTCCTGGGTTTTCGATAATCATCACTTTCCTTCTCACTTAGAAGTTGGGGGGGGGGGGGAAGGAGTGAGAGGAAGGGGAGTGGGCAATCATATCGTAAAACGCCTCACTACAGTTGATGTAGAAAAAGAATTGTGTGCAAGAACAACAAACGGAAACGCGTAAGAAGGTTTTGACGAATAATTGACATGCACATGAGGGCGAGACCTCTTTACAAAAAAGAAGGTATACAAGTACAACAGCAATCGAGACCGGCCGCGGTGGCACAGAAAAAGAACATGACGATAGCCAGCACAAGAACAATTGTAGTCGAGCGTGGAAGGGGGTAAAAAACAGTTGCAATTAGGATTGGAATGGAATAAAGAACAATTGAAGTCAAGTGTGGAGAAGAATAAAGAACAGTTGCAGTCAAGAGTGGAACGACACAAAGAACAGTCGAGAGTGAGGAAGGATTCTTTACGAGGATAGCAAAGGAGTCAGTGCATAAGAGTTGCTTAAATTTAGTTTTGTGCAAGAAGAAGCCTTGAAAGCAGTTTACGCTTGCGGATTTTAACGTCGAACGAAACGTGGCAAGCACAATTTCACGACACAGAGCATTCCTGAGGCTGATTGATTGAATAGGTTGAAATCATTTTCGGCATTATCGTTGGATAGGATATGTGTGGATTCCGGCTGTCCTCACAATCATCCGATGAGTCACGATTCGCAGTGAAAACGGTCGATGCGTAATAGAGACGGTGGCAGGTGTTGCTTAGTGCGTTAGACAATGTCTTCGTCATCTTTCGTGGTACTCATTTATTTGCTCTTTTTTCCTTCGTATGCTCTTCGATTGTCTTGGTTTTTGTTGTTGTGGTTCTCGCTAGATGTGGTCTCGATCATCCCCAAAGTCGAGAGTTGGTTTGACCTCCAATTTTTTTGGGGGATAAGCAAAAATGGATTCCATTCAGGCAACCATTTTTTTCCGAGGATGCACAAGGTCTAACCCATCCTACATATAATCACAGGTTAATTCCGTCCCGTTTCCGGCCACGATCGGCACAGAATTGGCACCGATCTTTTCTTGTCTTGTTCGCCTGAATATTGCATTTGCCAAAATCATGTTGAGTGCGAAAGGGATGGTTACCGGAATGCTTCTTGCTCGGCTTTACGCAGTATTGAATTTAGAAGGGAAATAAAGAGGGGAATGAGGATTAAGGTGTATGCAAAATGCCTGTGGTCGTTGTTGTGAGAGTGTAGAATAGAAACTTATCAAGTGCACTTATACGCCGTTGTGACGTTCTTTATGTTGGTGGATGATGCTGTGATCGAAGAGTTGATCGTAATTGTTCTCTTTGTTGTTGTTTGGAAACGTCCTGCCTATTGGTCCGTTCGGTTTATTTGTTCAGCTAATTGGGAACATGTTCCGAAGTTTCTGAGGGACAAAGGTATTATCGAATTGAATTGCTTGTGGCATTGTTTGATTGAGCTTAGCTGCTTCTGTCTTGTTAAGGTAGGTCGAAGGAAAATTTTCTAAGCACACTCGGGTGGGATGTATGGCGGGTGATTGCCATAAAAGAGAAAATGTGAGGTATTCATATGTGAGGTTCTAACCGATCTGTTGAGATAGTTTTTGCATGTTCATTTTTTGCTCGATGCACCACCTTTAAGACATCTGATTTGACACTGTCGACTTCGCTTCCTTTCTGTTTAACAATCGGAGTTTGCCTGGCGTGAAGTGTTTTGTCGGTAATAGCCGAATTGAATTTCAGGTAAATAGGTTCGCGAAAAGTAATACCACTGAGTTAGAGAGTCTAGTTGATGGCGAGCAAGCCGATGCTTTCGTTTGCCCGGATCGTATCGGGTGCCGACCCGACTGAGAGCGGTCAGCCACCGGCAACCAGCGCTTCGTCTGCTGCTATTGCCAGTCCCCCTCCCTCTCAGGCACACCATCAGGACAGCACTCAGTCACACGGCGGAGCCGACAAAAGAGACAACAGGGCGACAGCCGACACGAAACCGGCCACCGCAGCAGCAGCAGCCCATCACTATCAGCGCCGCAACAAGCCACCAAGACATAGAAACGAAAGGAATGAAAGACGTCAAAAGGTAAAATCATCAAAGAAGCTAAAATGGCAACTGAAGGTAATTAGGAGCGGGTTTCTCAATGCCCTTCTATCACTTAGGTGAATCCTTCAGGTGGGGGGGGGGGGTATGTGTTCCTTCTCTAAGGGAAACACCATTGTTGCAGATAAATGGTTTCATTTCCTTTTGTTAGGATTGGAGAATTTTATTCAGCGGGTTCTGTCAATCGTTCTCAACAATTTCAGGCGTATTTTAATTTCGCTCCCTTTCTCTTTCTCTAATACCGACATCAAGGATCAACAATAAAGGTTACGAGGAAAAAACTCATTGACATGCCTAATTGGGACCATAGGATCGGGGAAATCTTACTGACAAAACCCACATCGTAGATAGGCTGGGTTAAAGAAAGAATTATTTAGAACTGGGGGTTTTCTAGGTGGCAGTGCACTATTGAAACGATGCGCTACTCGAACAGAGGCCGTTATTGGTATACTCTTCTCAAATGTGCACCTACTGTGCCCTTTTTTTCTGGAAAGGGAAGGAGAAGGTGGATTTAGTACTAAAAATCCTGTCGAAATTGAAAGTGCATGTAGAGATTTTAACGCACTGTGGTTTGTTTAAAGAAGGGTGATGTCCGATTCGTTACCCGCCTATTCGTTTGTGAGGAATGGGGGGGGGGGGGTCACTTTTTGCCATCCCATTGTGCTTGGGTTATTGACTCACAAATGTTTACGATTCATTTGCAGGTTCCTCTTAGCAGACTTTTTCAGTTGAGAGTACTGATTTCAGGATGAGGCGTCGCTTGTGGAGAAAGAGGAGCCGGAAACGGCCCCGGTTCAGAGAGAGGTTGTTCTCGAGCCGGCCCCCCTGCCAGCAGTCAACGCTTGGTTTAGCAGGCAATCTTCAAAACGTTTGTTTCCAAATCTTTTTTTGTGCTCTTAGCAGTTGTGCTTCAAGAAGAATGAAATTTTTTCCTTCAGTGGCCTCGTTTCCCTCTACAGAATCCAACATAAAGACCCATTTACTCCTCTTTGTATGCTGTTGCGTCATTTCCTCTTTCTCCAGCATTACTGTAATGTTAGTAGTAAAATTCCAGCGTAAACTCTTAGAGTCTTTTGGTAAGTGCGTACTGAGAGCAGAAGCTACTTCTGTGAAAAGAACCTGAGGTCGTGCTTTGTTTTGTGCCTCTAGTCGCTTCTGGAGGCGTTCTAGTCATCTGGTGGGTATTTCCTCTTTTTTGTTGCTATTTGCTTCTTTTAAAAGAATCCTATTGCAAAAGCTTGTTTATCATGTTAAATTGCAACCAGACCCTTTCATCATAACAATACTGAAAATATATTGGCTAACTTTTTTCTTTGAGAGAGAATAAAGTTGAATAGGAAAGTAATGCTGTGGAAGGTTCATTTTGAGAGATATTTTGGTGGAAGTGGAACCTGGCAGGTTGTTGTGGGGGAAAAGAGAGAGAGCGGGGGAACTCTCTAGGGGATTTTTAATTGCCTCTTCATTGCTTCCTGTTGTACGTTGTGTTTATTATGTGAACTCGTCGTTTCCTTGGAGATATTCACTTTTTGTTTGAGTGTGCTGGTGTGAAGGTAACTGGTTTGTTGTAGGCGGTACGGAGAACGGCGATGCGCAGACAACACAGCAATCGGCGGCTATTCCAAAAACAGAACTCAAACTCGCAGATGCAAATATACCCACAAAAGTCACGGAGGTTGCCACCGACGAGAAAAAGGTTGCCTTTATTCGATGAATAAAAACTGTTTAATGTTGTGATTAGATTCGATTGTCTTTCATTGTAATTGTTCATGGTAGGTTTCTATAAAATCCGCATGCCGCGCTTCGATTATGTCGTTATGTTGCTTTAATATATGCGGTCTCAAAAACAAGGAAATTTTGGTTCGTTCCCATGGAACTGCCCGTTCGCCTCTCCCTTCTGCTCTCTTTTGAAGGACTGTAGAAGTCCTCGTTTCACCGCAGTTTTTGAATCGGTCTTCGATATTGGCGACTTTATCACCAAGTATACCATGTTCACGTCTTTGATGTGGCGACAGTTGTGAAGGCGGTAGCTTCGCTTCTCCAGTGGAGTGCCATTAGAAGGCGGCAACATAAAGGCAGCTGTGGTTATGAGATAGGTGGGCGTACCTGATCCTTAGAAGGAATTATCGGAATACTCGAAAGATAACAAGAAAGCAACGATCGAAAATGCGATCTGTGTGGAATGGAGGGGGAGCAGCCAAGTAATCGTTATGAGCGCTTGGGTGGAACGTCCGTGCAGCTGTTTTTTAAGCGTTGAAGGTGTTTTGCTGGGTGCTTTTTTGTGACTCGATTGATTGTGCTTTCCGTTGTGATTGCGGCGAGAAGTTTTCTCTTATGAAGGAGTAGAGAACAGTGCTTTCGTACTTCTTAAATACCTTTTAAAATTTTTCCCGTGCTTGACTCTGCTAAACGTCGTCTTTCTATGTACTATTTGGTATCTTTTGTGGTAACGATCGCCCTCCTGTCTGCGGTTTTGTTATGGATTTTATCCTAAACCTCAGATCGCCCATCTTATGCTGTCCTTGTGCTGATCTAGGCTATCGTTGAAGTTGTCCTCCGTCATATCCCTTGTGGTGTTTTGTTTGTCCTGACCTGATCATCAGATAAATGTTCCTTTTTGGGGTATAAAACGAACTACACTTGCGAATATCTCCTGACATCCATCCATTCTGAAAGCTTCAGCGGATTCCACGTCTTTTAAATATTTTCATGTCTGAAGGTCTATCTGTTACAGACGAAAACGGAAACCGCTGCAATTAGTGCAGTGACACCAGCTGAGCCGGTGAAGAAGCCAGCGAACGCGCCTACAGTGGCATCCGTTGTGACTGGACAGCCTGCACCGATGGCGAAACAGAGTGCAACTGAGGTAGTTTCATTTCCTGTGGGTGGTCATGTTTTTGCAACAAGCCGTTTAAACCTTTAGTTTCGAAAGAGCAACTTTATTGAAACCTGGTAATCTTAGATAGAGAAAGCCTTAGGCATATTAGCCATATTATTTTGTCCGTCTTGCAAATCTACGCCATCTTATGGTCGATCTCGGGCATTTATTCAGCATTTTCCAGGTGAATGTTTGCCACTGATACTACAAAAAGTGGCGCGTAGTCTGTTGGAGTTGAAGTGAAAGATGTGGAAGTTTTCCTTAATATATACAATTATACTAAGTTTTTATTATCGGTGATATTTCGATATTCACTATTTATGCAGATGGGAAAAGTGCTTGATAAGATGACGTGTTTTTTGAATCACTTCAATAAAGAAATAATGCAAGCGGTTGTGCCCGTCGTTTGCTTTTATACATTCAGCTCTCGATCCGCTCTCCCCTCTTCATCTCTTACCCACACCCTTTCCCATCTTTTCACTGATTCCCGCTCACTTTCTGAAGAATTGAGAGAATCACAAAAATGTACGTTTAGTTTTGACGGGAGAATTGATTTTTGTATTTCAAGTAAGGCGCATTGCAAGTGCAACTTTGTAAAAGCGCATAGAGATGGCTTTTTATTAGGAACTTTGCGAGCCGTTGGATTGGTCAATATATGAGTACAGTACCATAAATGTTTTGTTACTTGTTGATAGTTTGTAAAACCGGGCGGTTCTGAATAATAGAATCCTATAAGCTTACTTCGCATATGCCTCTGAGGAAATTTTTTCCATTTGTTCGGTCGGTGATCGGGCTGGATCGTGCAATGACCAGTTTGTTTGCAGGACGTGGCGCAGGTTGATGAAAAAGCGTGGCCATCGTTGAACGCGGCGTTAAGCGAAGAGCAAAAACCTGATGGCTCAACGCAAAGTGGTGCGGTAAGCAAGACGCACAACTCTTCGTGGCACGACTCCGCAACTGATAGAGGCGATGCGGTGATTACAGATAAGGGACACGAGGCCGATAACAACGTATCTTTTCATCTTTTTCGATGCTCTCATTTTTGAGTGGATTATTGGATTTTTTAATATATATTTTATAATCTCTAATGAAGTCGCTGAATTTTGAGTCGTTATTCGAGAAGGCAAGGTAAAGGTATTGTTGGAATTGTGCAACTTTTTGAGGTTCGAATTTATAACGAAGCGTGGCAACTATTTCTACAAGCTGACGCTAAAGTTACCCATATTGTGACAGACGGAACTGATAAATTTAAATCAAGAACAATATTTGAAAATGAATTTATATTTTTGAAATTTAAAAATGGAATTTTAAAAACTTTACGCGCTTAAATCCAGTGGTATTTAGTGGATCGGCAGATAAGTTGAAATGCTCCACTGCACCCGGAAATGGAAACAGTCGTTTGCCGAGAAATTTAACAGAGGGGAAGGGTGAGGGAAGGGAAATGGAGTTTTTTTAGTGACAAATTTTACTCATGAATTTATTTTATTGCTTTTGGTAAATCTTCATAAGAATGTGAGTGGCAAAATATTTTGATATTACGACTTAGCTTATCAAAAGTATTTCTGAGAGACACCCTTTTTTCATTTGGTTTCCAGATGGGAGGATGGTAGGTTTGGGAGGAATTGTGTAATCGATGTCGAACACGGTTTTTTTGTAGTGGCGCGTTTATTCATAGATTTCCCTGATCCATTTTGATGTTGTGGTATATTAGGAGCACATCTGTGCGAATAGCACTGTGTTTCTTGTTGTTGAAGAATCTGGCTCCACGATGAAATAATCTGCTAGACCATTTAGTTTTATATTCAAATCAAAAGGTTTTTTCGTGGTTTTATTGTGAAAAGATGAGATGGGTTGCTCAGTTCTTGTATATCATTAGGAACGCCCATCTGCCTTTTCATATATTCCTCCTCATCATTTCTCCTCCTCTTCGGAAACCATCTAACGTTAGAAACCACCTGCTCTATTCCGAACCCGAGAGGAGAATAACTGGATGATTTGAAGGAAGGAAAGGCAGAGAAAGAGAAGGAGAACGTCGAGGGTACAAATACAAACGGCAACGGTTCGAAGGTCGGCAAAGGGGCGAAAACCTGGAAAAAGTTGGATATTGACGTCGACTATACCGGTAGAGAGGGGCAATCGAGACGTGCCAATTTGGGATCATCGAACAGAAACGATCAGAGCCAGTCGATGCAAAGGAACAGGTATTTTATTGATAAATCGACGGTTAAGCATGTCATCTTCTTCTTGTTAAGTGCCGAATAATTGGAAGTTTTGGCCGAATTGTTGTCGCGGTGGTCGCGAAGTGGCGGGAGCAGCCATTGGAGGGGAGGGAGAGGGAGTCGGATTCCCTGTCCTTTCAGTAAATACCTGGATTAAATATTAGTTAGGTTATGAGAGATGGCGGTAATTTATCAAGGTGGGAGTAGTTTTCACTTATATTCATTTCACTTGTAGTCTCTCCCTTATCTCTCGCAATAATATTCAGAGATACTTCGTGGAATAATATTCAATCTTTTGTTTATTTTTAATAGTATTTAAAGTTGTTCCGTGGGATGCGAACTTTTTGGTATTGTTGCAGCAACCTTATATTGTTTATTAGCTGTAATACTGTTGGAGAGCATCCTAGGTCGTCAGTTTGTCGTACTTCTCATCTCAGTAAGATGATAGGTAAATTTTCGACATAAGGACTTAAGGTCAAATGCAACACAGATACCTTCAACTTGGTAATTCGTCGAGAAAGAATGCGGTATAATTTTAAACCATGCAAAGGATTCGTTGGTAGTGAACTTTTGATGGAATTTATGAAGGCTGCTATCCCTCGAGAATGGTGTAGCATAAGTAGAGGCAAGTGCATTTATCGGGTGGAATTGTTTTTGTATCGCCGATGTGCTTCAAGTTGAACCGGCTGACGCTAAAATGCAGTTTACGAAAGTGAATGTTTGGGGAGTCGCGGTATAGAAGCCCGACTTATGGGGCTCGCCGCACTGTATGAATAATTTTGCATAGTCGGATGCGAAGGCTTTCTCTTTTTTTCTGACAATTCGAGCAAAGTTTGTGGAATGCGCTCCTCTCCCTTCTCCCCTTCCCACCTCTTCCTGCTTATCGAGCTTTGCCTCAGAATACTTGAATTCAAGCTGGTGAGACCACCGTTTATATGTTGGGGAACGATGACGTGTGGGTTGCTGGGTGGATTGGGCATTTTTCGTTACAAATTTCGTTGCGATGTTTGCTCACGTGTTTTGAAAAGTTCATAAGTGTGAGGAATAACCCGTTTAAGCAGACTGTGGTAAATTCCGCATTTAAAAATGGAAAAGCGCATCAGAGAAACTGACACGAAATGCGCTTCCGCATTTTCGCACGTCACACTCATAAAATGGTGCCGCATAGATCGGCCTCAAGATGTAGAATGTGACCTGATGGATATGAAACCATCTAGGACTATACGAATTTTGTCACCACTAGTTGGCTATAACTCTTATCGAAGTTGATAGATTAATATCGAAAATTATAAGACATAGACTGTGTATCAAGTACTGCAGCTTCGTACATCGGAGAGACGGATAGAAGTACGTACGCACAGACACAATGTCGCCTATAAGCCATCTGTATTTGCAAATTTGTTGGAAAGCATGAAAAAAATTTTTTAATGAAACATTTTTTGAAGAGAATCACAGGAAGGTGAAATAAGTTTGCACAACTCAGTGCCCTACCTTTGGACGTGAAGGTTTAAAAAAAGGTTTTGCTTCGCATTCTGCTGCGATTGTAAAAAATTTCTTCTTTGCTTGATTTACAGACCAAAATTTTTATCATCGAATTAGTTGTGTTTGTTTTGATTGATGTTTTTTACTTGCTTTGATTTATACATCTGGAAGGGTTGTAAATAAGTTGGAATCGTCGCGAAACATAATTCCTTATAGGAGAGGAGGTGGTAGCGGGAAGCAATCGTTAAAAGATTCACTCATCACACCAGTTTCTAATGCAAACCCGGATGGAGGGGCGAGGAGCTCGGCGAACGGTACTACGAGTTTGATGGGAGGACCGCCTTCACTGATGGGCTGCCCACAGATCCCGCCGGACGCTCTGATGATAGCACCGAACACGGACGCGACGCCAAATAACGAGTACGTCGAAGAGAACTACTGGTGAGATTGGTGTGGCGCAGTAGATTAGTCCCTTTCTGCTTTCCGGCATGCGTTCCCTTTGTGACGCAACCTTTCCGTTCCGTTCCGTTCCGTTTGCTTACCTATCACCGTTTGCATAATTATTTCTTAAAAATGAAGTGGAGGGGGATGGGGGAATGGAGGAAAGAAGGGGGTGGATAGGATAGGAACAGCCCCGATGCCATGAGGGGGTTGACTTGGCCAGCTGCTTGTGCAGGTATATCGCGAGTTTAGAGTGTGATATTTGTTGCTATTAGAGTACTCCATGGGAATAAAGCCACGGCTTCTTCCATTAGAGTATTATTTAGAAATAGGCGTCAGGTAAGTGAAAAGGTCATAACGGCGGAGTTTTAAAAGGGATTTCTGAACAGCACAGGAATCATTTTGACACCCTTTTCGGCACCGGATGCGTTGTTTAAACATTTGTTCTGCAGCTCTGCACTGTGGTAATTCCATCCGAGAGAGGTAGAGGAGTTAAAGCATTATTAAATCCTGAATGGTTTATTGTCTGTATTCTTCGAGAGTGATGACATATTTTTCACTAATCATTTCGGGGATGCTCGTTGTTCTTCCGGTGATGGTCATATTTTATTACTTGCTGCTGACCATCCATCTATCACAAACGTATAAGTGTTTCATACACGTTCGCAGAAGAATCGCCAATAAAAAGATGACGGATTTCGCTATTAGAATTTTGCTACCGTAAGGCTTCTTTAGTGATCGGTAACGAAATTTTGTCGATTACTTGAATTATAGTTGGCACCGGTTCGGTTGACTCACTCTCTTGGATTGGTTCTGAGAGAGCTGTTACGCACCGTCTAAAAGCCGGTATGTGAAAATTGTTGTCGGCTGATTCTATTCGATAGTGCGCTCTTGCTTATTTGATGTCATCAAAGGATCTCACTGGATGAATCACGATCTAATGGCCATCACAAGCGGGCTTTAGGCTTTGTAGGTTTGTATCACTGTGAGAGAGAACGTCGTGGATGATACAACAGGAGAGAACGCTAGTTAATTAAATCTACCGTTAATTAAAGTCTACTGTTAATTAAAGCGTTGCACAGTCATTGCATTCCATTGAGTAGAATGCCTTGACCTTTAAGTTCTGAAGGTTTCTGGAAGAGGTTTGTGGATGGAAAGGAGTGTATGTGTGACGTTTGGCAATGAATAGACTAGTTTGTGTGTGGCGAGCTAAAAGGTATGGGCTAATGCTACTTTGAGATAAAATTTGCGTTTAGGATCTTACTTAGAGGTAATTTAATGTTTGAGGGGCGTGAAGAAGGATGCGTTGAGAAGAGAGTTGTTCGTTTTTGAAGGAGGCAGGAGGAAGGATGTGAGGAGGGTTTCTTTGACTCTAGACGGTGAATAGGTAATCCGCTGCCTTTTTTCTATTGATTCGAGGTGGTTGTTTGCATCTTGTAGAGCGTTGCATATTGCAGTCAGTCCTCTCTGCTATCCTCCTCCTTCCCCAATTCCGTATCACTTATATAGTTGCAGAAACCTATCAACTATTTGCTTTTGTCTACTGAACTTGATATGTGAAGTAATTTATTTCCTTTTATAATGTTCTATTTATGTGATTGATTTATAGCTAAGCAATATTGAGAAGTTTGATTATGTCTTATTTGGTTGGCTAGAAGTCTCAGTTGAGGACTTTAAATAAAAAAGGAAAGGTGGGACGACCTAGCAGAGGAACTGGCATGATGTGCACCTTAGAATTTTGTTTACCTTGCGAATAATTTTTTTACAAGTTATGAAAAAAGAAAAAATAAAACAGGTGCAATGATGCCCACCTGACTTGAAAGGTTCGATCGCTCATACAAATCTCTAATGAAAGATTCGTCTTTCTGTGATCTAGCCGATAAAAAACGAGTTTCTTCTAGAAATATGCTCTGGGAGGCTATCATAGAGTGTGGGTTGTACCCGCCAGATTTCATATCCTTAGCTTCAATGGTTTCTGAATTGAGACTAACGGTCAGACAGAGCAGACACGACGTCAGACATGACGTTCAGCATGGAGTTGAGGGAATCCGATAAGCGCTGCTGGCTGCAGCGCACATGAGAAGCGACATATTGGCTTAACGGGAGCGGATTTGCAGCGTTCGCAGTGTGTAGCGAACGAGGAGGGCGGTGCCCGATCGGTGCTTTAATGCTGCAATAGGTGCGCCGATCTTACTGGAGTTCTTTCGTGTGGATTGGTGATTTACTCCTGATGCTCGGGGGCACATACACATATATACATATACACCTGTGTGCATGGATCACACACACGTATAGAAACGAATGTTGCGTCGATGATGTGTTTTAAAGTGTAGTGGCGATTTGATTGCAACGATGCTGTGCTGTCTAGCGTTCTCGTTACGTTCTCTAGCAGATTGATAGGTTGTTTGTTTGTGGAGGGGATGTGGGAATGAAAGGTTTGCTGGGGTTGCCTGAACACGACTCGCCTCGTGCGTTAGAAAGCAGCGCAAAATCAATGAAGGCGTTTTCTGCACATAGGCAGGGAACGGAACACCCGGTGTGTGTATGTATGTATGTATGTATGTATGTATGCTGCTGCAACTGCCAACCAACAGAGAGAGAGATAGCCATCGCTGTCTAGAAGCTGCGAGTGCGCACCCCGATCGCCGCCTGTTGTTGTCGTCGCTCGAACGGCGCACCGATAGATTGTGCAGCCCGAGTAGTGTACATACATGTGCGAGAAGATCTTTGAATTTAAAACTGTTGGCAGATGCTGTGATTTTTGCAACCTGATACTTTTTTTTTGTTCGAGTTGGTCCCATTTTTTTGGTGATTCAGCAAATTTGCTTATTAGTGATAGGCTTTTTTTCTAATTATGCGGCAATTATGCAAATGAATTTCTGGAACAAGATCGTTTTTTTTGAGTTAGGTGGATTTGAATAGTTCTAATAGTTTTTTTTCTTTTTTTTAGGAGGAATGAGGTGAGGGATGTGAGTGCATATAATATCTTTTAATTCGTTTATGGAGATTAAAGCAACTGGCAGTTATATCGTCGCACAGACTTTCACAAGAAACATTCTCACGTTGTCTTTATTTCATCCTCTTTTATATACTTTTGTAACGACTATACATTCTTTTGCAAATTATGCAAATTTTTCCGCGAAAATTATGCAAATTTTTTTTTCGTGATTGGGGCGGGTGAAGTTATGTCACATATGCTATATTCGTTGCTTCAGTACTGTGCCTATAGGGAGCAAAGAGCTGTTCTTGCAATCCGAAAACAGCCGGCTGTCTCGATAGATAATTCGAACATTTGCACACGTTATTGATCTCTTTTTTGTTGGTCGTTGTTTTAATTCGAAATTTGTGTGTACATCTTCTAGTACGCAGCGTTTGAGGGGATTTCAACTTGGGCTGGTCATCGGTCGAGCTTAACTCCACCACTCTCCTCCTCAAGTTCTTTATTGCAAGTAGCAGCCAGATTAGGGGGTGGGTTGCAACTGGATGAGAACAATTTCTGAAAAGGAAGAGGGAAGAGAAAAAAAAACGAAAATTGAGTGAGGAATTTATTTTGTTCGACGAGCTCGCTAGCCTCCTGATTTCCCCTTTTTCATTCGTAAGGTGGGCCGCAGCCAAGTCTTGGGATCATCTGAAAGTTGATAAGGCTAGCTGAGGTATTGTTTTGCTTGAAGTTTTTAAGCAAGACGAGGGAGATATTGTTGGCCAAAGAAGGACGTTTTGAGTATTGGGGTGAAAGTTCGATTTTTTTTTTAGCACAGAAAATTCGAAAGAAAGGAGAAAGGAAAAAAATTTAAAATCTAGGTTTATTTTGAGAAATTCGAGAAAAGGAGAAAAGATTGAAAAAAAATTGATCTCTAATGATTTGAAAAGCATTAGAATGATTTATTGTTGACGAGATGTTTTCTAAGGTTTGTGTAGAGACGCACGTCTTGTTTATTGACATTTGTTGATAATGCTTGACCTATGAGGGCGCATTACCTTGTAGGGTCATTGTATGTCGTTGTCTCTCTCATCTTATTGTTTTGCAGGAATTTCTATGAACGTCGTTGGTTTGCCGAATGCTTTTAAAAATATTTTAATAATTTTTCTTTCATTTCCGATATTGTTATGAGCAGAGATGTAGATGTTTATTAATTAATTAGATTTGTAGTACAAATGTTTCTCGCAAAAAATTGACAGTCAGTTTTAGTGACAGACGGCTGGATTCAGTAGGCACGTTTTCGTCTTCGTTTATTTACTATATCATTGAAGTTAATCGAAAATAATGTAGCCATTTATCAAATGCAAACGAATGATGATCGTAAATCTTTTTTATCCGACGATAGAAGGGAGTGAGGGAATGAAGGTGTCTGTGTTACTGTGTTAAGCGTGGTTAATATGGATTAAAACAAGCGCATTATAGAAATGAATTGCGCATATTTACAACGCGATTTTGTGTTACGTAAATAATTGAATTATAATTGACGATTAGCGTAAACGTTGGATATTTAACTAGGTGGCATGTTGATATTGTTGTGTGATGTTAGCTGTGCCGAGCGATGTTCATTAGAGAGCGATCAGGTGCGCATTTAATATAGCTCTAGAGGTTAATCGCCAAAAATCGTACTCAGTGATAAAAAAGGTATTGGTGAGGTAATTAACTTTGAAAAAAATTCAGGTAATACTTGACATGCTGACATGAGGGATAGTCGTTCTCTAGCATCTTTCGATTTCTTATTTTCTTGGCGCACAAGCGTGTACTATACCGAGTTTTTTTGGTTTAGTATGAAATGGAGGACACTAATCTTGTTTGTAGAATATAAGAGCACTATTTTATCAGAGTCTTCTGATTGCGAGATAAAGTTTAAGGTGGTCCTATAGAGGGGAATATCCATCTGTTATTCAAGATTTTCAAACTCTATGCCGAATATCTTAAAATTTTAACGTGTGGAAATGCAGTTTTTTGAAAAATGGGGAATTTTAACTGCCCACGACGAATAACTATTTGTTTTGATCCTCGAAGTTGGCATGTTTTGAAGTGTCCGATTGTCAAACGATGTCGTTCAAAGTGAGGTGATGAGGGGTGAAAAGTTAAAGGATCGATATGCTATGGCTTAGGCGATAAGATATGTAAAGATGAGGGGTGCGTAGTTCCTGAATTGATGTATTTCGGGATGATCTGAAGCTTTTACTGTTGGTATATGAACGCTTCGATATACACGTGGCTGATGATTAAAAGGCTATTTGCATTTGTATGGCGTTATTGCTGCTTCGCACGAAATATTTTTCATTTATTGGTCGCAGTAATCTCCCCTCCCTAATGCGATCTTTATATGAATTGGGTTCATCAGGGCGAAGGGGGGGTCTTAAATTCTAGTTGCGGATTATATAAAAATAGCACAATATTCTTTTCTTTTTCGTCATTCATACTCTTATTCGCTGTCAAGCTATGCGCTTTTTTTTTGCAGTTTTTTTCGTTGTTTTATGGCGTGATATGATCGTAGCGGTGATCGAATTGTTAAGCGCTCAATAAGGTGAGGGATGAGGGATTTAGTCTCGAATTTAAAATATGTCACGGTTTTGTTAGCGCTTTAGAAGTTCGGAGTTTGTGGCTTTTTGAATCGGAGCTTATGAGGGAAAATTTTTAGCAAAGATTTGGTTACGTCGCACTATTTGTGGTGTGATGAATTAATTCTATTGATTTCTCAAGTCTTTAATAATCTTTATTTTTGCAGTTGTGTTGGTGTGCGATTTGTGTTTGTAAGATGTGTAGAGAGGGAGGAGGATGTTTTGATGGAGCGGGACAGGGGAGGGGGGAGAGGTTTGGCAAGGATGGACGATAGGGAAGAGGGAGGGGGGAGGTTGGGGAATGGCTGGGTTGCGTACAATGATGCGTCAATGTCAGCGAAATATCGATGTCAACGCATCCGAATCGTTTTTTAATGCTGCAATTTGTGAGTGCTGTTTTCACAGCGATGCCCCCCCGTTCATTTGTGTATTTAATGTGCTCTCTTTGCGAACGCTTCCTTTCTTCGACTTGTCTCTCCTTCTCTTTCATTTTCCCATCGTCTCATTTTTTTGCAACCTTATTTTTCTTGTAATTATTATTTTATGTTTTTATTTATTCACCTCATATTTTGATGTTTTTTTTTGGTTTTGTTTTGCAATATATTCTGTAAATGTGAATAGGGAGCCTAAGTTTGTGGGTTAGAATGGGTTTCTTACGAACAAATTAATAGACCCAAAGAATGAAAACAAAGCAAATTTTCTTGGCAATATTCCATGTTTTTTGGATTTTTTTCAGGAGCATCAATGCTCGTTGAAGTATGCTTTTTTTTTTCAAAACCTTCTTAGTTATGAAAGAGTTTGATCTGATTTTGATTGGATCAATGAGCTAGAGAACAGCTTTCTGTGGTCACATTTTTTATTATCGTCATTAGGTTCTTAAATTGGGGGATTAATGCTTCTAAGAGAGAAATGTGTGGATTTTATTAGGGAGTGCATCGGGTGGGAAAGGTGATTCTCAGTGCTAATTATCACTCGGAATTTATCACACAGTAGAAATTTCTTCTATATCCTGCACGTATGTGTGTGTGTGGTATGCGTGCGTATGTGTGCGCGTGCGTTCGTGAATGCAAATATATGCGTGCGTGTGAGCATTGTTCTTGGTGTTACCTTCTTCGGCGAAGAGTAATGCATAGATATGTCCAAACCAGTAAGTAAATGTTGTGTTATGACTTTTGTCGTAAATTAGCCCAAGCCTTACCTGTGCATGACGGGCATTTAAGTGAACAGGTGATCGACTGATGCGCTAGGAAGTATGGGTGTTTCTGTGCTGGTTAGTCGTTTAAGCCTACGGTGATGGGACGGTATCGTATAAAATATATTCATTTGATGAGGTGATTAAAGGTAACTATTATTTAGTGTTCAGGTAAACGGGTAATAGGCATAGAGGAACAGGTGTAATCACTGTTTAGATTTGATAGAATGTGGTTGCATTTGATGTAAGTTCGTATCACATATTACTGTTTTCATATTGTCGATGCGGTTTAAACCTTTCGGTCATGGTTCAAACCTTTTAAACGTTTTAGCGAAAAAAATCGGTTAAGTTGAAGCAGCTTATTAGCCTTAGCTGCTTGCGAATATGAATTTAATGCGGACGATTTTCAGTTGACCGGTCGGGGTGGTGTACTTTAGAAATTTTCTGAATTGGGAAATAAGTGTCGGAAAGAGATAGAAATAAAGAGTCCTCTTTCCTCTTTTCCATCCCATCCCACCTCTCACTACTCCCCTCCCCTCCCCCCCCCCCCCCCCCCCTTCCAACTCAATTTGATGCTTATTTACTGAAAGGTTGCCTAATAGAAGCGCTCACATTTTCTGAACTTTACTATTGGAGAGACGGAAGTTGTTAGGTTTATTAACCTCATTGTTAGGTCAAGAATGTGAATCGTAACAGCACTGATGGATAGGAGAGAGGGAGAGAAAAAGTGATGCAAATGTAAAAAATAAAGCATCTTCGTAGCTCTTTACCTTCATCCCATGCCCTCATTACTCCGTTCATTAGGGAACAATGATGTGTTGTAAGGGGGGGGGGGGGGGGTCTGTAGAGATAAGCGCATGATAGCAATTTTTAGTTCAGCAATGTTTTGATTAGATGGGAAACACACTCATATTTGAATTTCCCAATAATGCGCGGGCTTAGGTTTATGATTTTGTATGAACTTGGTTATAGCAACCGTGCAGGGATGAAGTTGTAGAGAGCTTATGGGGATGGAGGACATGCACATATGTTGGAAGGAGCCCTCTAGGCAGTATATGGGAACTAGCTGACTTCTTTTCTGCTTGTTCTTGGCACTGCAAGGTTATTACTGCCGAGGGAATGATCAATAGCCGGGAATTTATTGTGTCAATTAAAGTGATTATTAAGTGCGTAACGAAAACCAATTTAATGATCCAGTGTTGGCAGCTTATGGTGGATTTTTTGTTTTATAAGTCATGATAGATATCGTAGCTGTAGTGTCGGATGCGGAATAATTTGATGATATTCGTTGATCTGTCATAAAGTAATGCATTAGTATAACGGATTAGAGGTAATATCCTGTATGAGATGTTCTGCAGGTATCCACAGGTAATTTTCATAGGAATCACTCTCTTTTTCCTGAATTTAGAATATTTCCTTACCAGGTGAAGATTGTTGATTAATTTTTTCACTCATTGCAAATTAATTGCCAAAGCAAAGCTGCGAGTTTGAGCACCACCACTGTTGCTTGAAGCAAATTTGTAATATTCGAGGAAGATGGGGTGGAGGGGCAGGGGAAGGGGGGAAGTTTCTAACTGAATCTTACGGAATCGATGAGAAGCCAATAGCATCGTTATCGTTATACCATATTATAAATGCTTAAATAAGTTTGCGTAAATAATTTGGGTTCAATTTTTGAGGTATTTGGATACGGCCACAAATGGCTTCTATTATTTGATGGATGGTAATCAAGGTTGGAAGAAGAAGGTAAATCAAGACAGTGAAATACCTGCCACACATCATCACTATCATAACGTCGCAGTTACGCACGGTTATCCACAGAAACCATCCATTCCAACAGCAAATCAACAACAGCGCTCGCGTAGTAGTAAACCGTCGATGAACGTCAATCAAGCATCTTCTACCAGGTTGGCCATTTTCTTCGAGTTGAAAATGTTGCCGAGAGTATATAACGCTGAGTAGCAGTTGGACACCAAAAGGTTTTATCTTTACCAAAGTACTGAGAAAGAAGCGAACTTTAAAGTTTGAGGGCTTATAAATAACTAAGGGGGTCCGGTATGGGGTAGTAATGGGTTGTGGTTTTTGGGAAAACGTCAGCAGAGGGGAAATGTTTGGGTTGATTGGCGAAACATCTTGTTATCTGTGTGTTTATTTAATATGCAATTCATTTATGGGGTAGTCTCCAGGCTGACCTAAGTGTAATGTTTAGGAGTATGCAAGTGGAGATTTTCCCGTCCAAGTTAGGCACGATCCTCTGAGGTGAAAAGGCAGTTAAACTAATTTGATTTGCAAGATTAGCAAAGGAATATTTATTTAGCGCATATAAGGTAAGTTATGAAAGAATGTGCACACTGTATGAGGAAGAAAGACTCAAAATCCTGCTAGAGGGAGGGGAGAACTAAAAGTGATGAGCCATTGGGGAGTGAAGGTATTGTTCCTCGTCGATTAAGTTCTCAAGACGGAAAGCTGTGGCTGAAATATTGTTGTGGAAGCGATGGCGAAAAATTTTGGTGATGTGTTTAGAGATATTTATGGTTTGTTATGTGTTCACCAAAAATCAGGTTTATTTAGAGGAGGAAAGCGGGTAGATTTGTAGCGTTGTGATATAAGGGAATTGAAAGCGCAGCGTTTTTTTGTTTACAGATGGCGGTGGTAAGAGGTAAGAAAGGTTTCAGGCCGAGCAAACGAGACGATACTTCAACCGCTGGCTCATCGAATGGTGTAGGCACTCTTCAGCAACAAACACAACAGCAACAGACACAGCAACAACAACAACAGACACAACAACAAACGCAGCAACAACAACAGTGGGCATCAACATCAAGCGCACAGCAGAATGGCGCTCCCCGCATGACACGTCCATATTTTACGCAAGCACAGACTGGTTTTATGGGTAGAGGACCAATGCCAGGTGGTGGTCGTATGAGTGGTGTGGACTACTGGCATAAGAATGGAGGTTCAGCGGCAGATGCTGTTAAGAGGCAGTATCAGCAACATGATCGAAGTGGTGACGATCAGCATACCGACAAGGGCAAAGCCTACTATCAGCGTAACGATCGTTGGCAGTCTCGAGGATCGCATCCTCAAGCACCACCAAAGTTGACGCCAGCACAGAGGCGTGCCCGTGGTCCATTACCTGATTGGGAGGGTGACGGTGGTGAAGAGGATAATTTCGATTATATGGATTTGATGGAAACTCAATATTCACAATATTATGCAATGTCGGCGGTGCCACCATTCGATCCAGCAGCGACCGGTATGGATGCGGCATTGGCGGCGGCAATTCCGGGCCTTATGTTGCAACAAGCACAACAACAAATGGCTGCACTCGCGTTTAGGCAGCCACCGATTGCTGCAGTGCTTAGTCCACATTTGTTATCACATCCGCCACCCAGTGTGGCTGCGGCCGCAGTTGGAGGTGCACCTACAGAATCGAGACCTGATTCAGCCGCTTCTTCCTTGACATCGACTACGGTTCCGGCAACGCCAACAGCACTTTTGTCGCCATCTGGCGCTACAAATATAGCAGCGAAACCCGAATTGACGTCGATTGGTGGACCTCCAGGTCCTGCTGGTCTAGCAGGCGCACCATTTGCTGTTTACCCACCTACCGCTGCGTTCTTGCCCGTGAATGACGACACGCTGAAGGACTATGTGAGGAAACAGATGTAAGTGACGCTTATTTCTTATCTGCTTGCAGAAATTTGCATATGCAGAATGCACTATCACATTGCCACCTATATGCAGATGTTTGCATGTGCATTTTCGGTAGTTTCACGTTGGGTGCTAACTAGAGCTAGATTCACGAGCTTCGGTCAGTATATTATACACTAGAGGTTGGTCTTTCTGCACTGATCGGTATTACACTGCTAGGTTCGAAAACAATTAAAGACATTTGGGAACGAGGAATTTGCATAGTTCTGCACCGAATTTGTAAAAATTTTGTGTGTGAGTCGTGGAAAAAGAGTGTTTTACGGGAGATTTATATGAGCGGATGAAATATAAAATAGAAGGGGAAGGGAATTCGAAATGGTTCCGACTATAAAAGAAAAACCAGTGGAAAAGGAAGGCTCATGGTTGATTATTGAATACTGCTATGCAAAGGGTATTAGTGGCCTAACGTATGATTAATACGTAGATAATTGCTTAATGCTGTGGCGCATAAGCAGGAGCATGGAAATGGTTGTTAGATACTGATCGGATCTACACTATTGTTTAATGGATTGGTTGTATGCGGCGTATGATGGACTTACATATTGTTCTTTATGAGGAATGAATCTTCAATATTTTTTTTTTTTAAATATTTGACAAATTTTTCATCGTCGAACGCGTTTAGCACCTTCCCGACATCCGGACTTGGCTGTCAGCTCAGCTGAAAACTCGTTGAAGGAAAATCACTCTTGAACGAAAAGAAAAGTTTCGCCGATTTTTCTCACGTTTTCCTGACAATTTATTTGCACAGCTGTTTCCTCACATCGATTTGGGTGGATTTGTGGCTTGCAATTAGCGATGGTTGTCAACTGAAAGTGCTGAGAGGGAGTAAGATCGTTGATTTGTTTCAGAGAATACTACTTTTCGTCAGACAATCTGCAGAAGGATTTCTTCCTTCGACGCAAGATGGATAAGGATGGCTTTTTGCCTTTATCTCTGATCGCGAGCTTCCCTCGTGTGCGTTCGCTCACACAGGATCTCGAGCTGATTGCAGAGGGTCTTCGTGGTAGTGAGAAAGTTGAGATCAGTGAGGATGGACGGAAGGTATGACTCAAATTTTGCCAGGTGATAAGAACCTGTAAGTATGGGAGAGTGCAGTGTTTATATCCTTGCATTTCCATTAATCATTTTCTCTTTTCTCCGGTTTGTCCTTCCCTCGCTGTGTTGCCTGCTTCCCCTATATGGATGTTTCGTTCCAGCATGATCTTCAAAGGCAAACATTGCGACGGTTGAAATTTTTTTATTTGCATATCATTCGCATTTGGGTGTCTCTTTCTCCATTTGCGGTTCCTCATTTCTGCTAAACATCTATGGCGTGCTTTTTGCAGTAAAGTTGTGGCTCACTGCTTTGGCCAAATTTAGGTGCTAGCCAAAATTAGTTGGTCATACGTATTGGAATATGGCCAGTGGAACTAAAAACTGCCAGTGCTACTTCTACTTGAATGGTCCAAAAACGATTAGCGTTGATTTGGTTAGGATAGGCATCAAAAATTTAATCTTTTGTGATGAACTTCCTCCAAAGTTGCAGAAGTTTTACATCTTTTCCTAAACTTGGTCTCATTGCAGCTCATTTTCTGGAATTTTCACGATGTGGGGTTGCTGCGTGTCTTAGCCAAATGGAATGACATGGGCGTGGGTGCATTGCGGCTTCCCCATATGTAAAATTGATGCCGTGATGTGCTACATGAGGGGTACTGATTTTTTTTGTGGTGGTGGTGGTTGAGCACAATTGCTTTTTTATTGCATTGACTGCGTAAGTGTTGCATTGGAATATGCTTCGGTTGGGCTTACTTAAACTGGCTGATTATTTACCATCGTGCATGCTTGTATTTTCTTCATGTTTTTGGATCTTTTTTTTGGGAGGGGAGGGGGGTAGATTCATGCAAAATCTGATGTGAACATAGAGTATTAAAATTAATCGAAAGGGGAAATGAGCGAGTTAGAGTATTTGGGAAGAGGGGGATGGGGGCGGGAATCTGATGTGAATATAGAGTATTAAAACTAATCGAAAGGGAAAATGAGCGAGTTAGAGTATTTGGGAAGAGGGGGATGGGGGCGGGGGAGATTGGATGGATGGAAGGGGAAGAAGCGAGAACGGAGTAATAATTTCTTTTCCATACCTGAAGTGAGTATTTTGCTCCTGCAGAAGTATAATAAAACGATGCGACACATTCTTATTGCCTACTCATATTCTGTAAAAGCAAAAAGTGCATGAGCCGCCACTTGTGTTTTGCTACAAGTGACGCTCCCCAAGGTGTTGTGGCCAAGGCAGGGGCACCTGACTTTTAATTTTCCTTCCTAGTGATATGGCTGAAGTAGCGGTAACCACGTTTAAGCAGTGTTTGGAATGTGCACAAGGCCTTCTCCAGTTTTATTTCCAGCTTGATGAAGAAATTGGCGGTGAGGCAGATATACCATATAGAAAAGACCAGGAAGGTGGAGGTGATGGTGCTGTTATTGCTGACAGGTCTTCACCTGTTTTATTTCCACAGGTGCATAAATTAACGGTATGTTATTCGATTGTTTGTTCATCGGTTGTTTCTGTTTAGATTCGGCCTCGCTCCAATCCGCAGCAGTGGCCACTCTCGCCAGCTACACAGACGAGCGAACCAGAGGACGCTGGTGTTCGACGCCCGTCGGCGACAAGTCCCATAAGTGGTGACGATTCCTCTCCACTGCCTTCCGCTAAGGAAGTGAACAAGGACATGACGAACGAAGGGGAGAAGGAAAAAGAAAAGCTTGCGGGCAATGTTGATGCGTCCGCACCTCAGCATGAAGTGGGAGCAAAGACGGATGGAGTTGTCGGGGAAGATAATAAGCAGACAGCTGACACGCCGCCACTTCATCCGGAATCGAAGGTGGAGGACTCTGTACACAAAAAACTCGAAACGAAGAACGAGGAAAAAACGAACGAGCCGCTAACGAAAGCGAACAAGGAACCCGAATTAGTGCAAAGGAAGGAAGCAACCGAGAGGGCAACTCCGACCGGAGAACAGGAAGTAGAGGATTGGCAGGAGGTAGGAAAAATGTTGAGCTCTCGTTTTATGGTACGCTTTTTCGTTAGAGGGCTGAAATTTTTGCTGAGCTTATTATATGGATGTGTTGGAGGGGGAGGGGAGGGGGGCCAAGAGGGGAGATAGTAATAAATGAAACTCATTTCAGTGCAATTATTCAGTGCATTATATCAAGAAGCTGTAGAAATCATTAGTAGAAGAACATGAATGGTTGAAGCGATTGCAGAGTTGTAAAATGCGAGCAAATGTAATTTTTGTATACATCGCAGACTAGCACATTGTGGTGTTGGTTTGCTTCTTGCAATGAATTTCTTTTCGAATAATACAGCCACTCCCTCTTAGAGGGAATTGTGTTCACATCACTCTTTTTTTTAATAAAACAATCCGTCGTCCCGTCTCGTTGGCGTTGTTCGCTGCGATTTTGATTTCTTGCTGAAAATGGTATACGAGAGCAGCCTATTTACATAATATTGGAGATGGTCTTAAGTAAGCATGAGAGGAAGATAGGTATTGAAGGAGGTAGAGGGGTGCACTGAAATCATTTAAGAAGAAGAATACGCAAATATTTTAAATTGCTGTGGTCGTTGTTTAAGAAAATATCCGTTTGTTTGCCATCGTTTTTATGTCACCGCATATTTCAGGCCCCATATAACCCCGCGGGGTATCGTGACGACCTGACTGTGTTTCGTTTCGAGCAAGTCCTGTCATATTTTTGACTGTTTCGCCTTGGGGATATACTATACTCATTACTAGTAAACAGTAGCAGTTTCGTACCCGTTTTATTATGTTCGATTTCTTCACGGCATAAGCATCATATCAGCTATGATATTTGATTGATTAAATAAGTCATAGTGAGCAGGTCATTGCCCATCACCTTTGGTGTTCTAATGATCAACAGGAGGTTGGCAGAGTTTTGATGGGTTTTAAGTGTAGGCGTCGACAAGACATGTGTTTTGCGAAGCACGTAGTTTCTGCTTTTTACAGAAATATTCAGGGGTTTGCCTGTAATATCAAAGCCACCAAACTCATTGAGCGATGGGCAGCAAATGCACAGAGGTTACGTCACGAGTGTGATGTTTCTGGACATGAATGTGCATTGTTTAATTTCAGGTGCAATAATCTGGGCCCTATTCAAGAGGTGTTTTAGGTAAAAAGTCGTAAGCAAAAGAAGGGGCGGCATGCGAATAGTTCAAAGTTAGCAGCGATGCAGCAGCAACAACAACAACAGCAACATATGACAGCCCATCCAGCGGCACCTCGCTCGACCGCAGATCTCGATTTCCAATTTGACGAAGAAATTGGCAATGAGGCAGACATACCACATAGAAAAGACAAGAAAGGTGGAGGTGGTGGTGCCGTTATTGCTGATAGATCAATGACGTAAGCTTTAACGGTTATTTCCTGTCTTTCATTGTTTTCCTTACAAGCGGATTCATCCCTGATGGCAGAAGGTTGGGTGATAGAGGTGCAGTGGATGCATACACGGTTAAAATGATGTTTTCGAGAATTGGATTGCTTAGTTGCAAGAGGAGGTATCTGGAAAGGACGTTTTGGGGAATGTGAGTGCAGAAAGGGGAAAGGATGAGGTGGCGGGGGGAGGGGGTATTTCTTCTACATGATGTTCTCAGTTTTCTGTGATCCTTCCTTCTTTCTAAACCTTTCTTGTTGTGCTACTCACCTGTATGCACCTGGAATATTAGTTGCCGGTAAAAGTGTAAATTTCAGTATGAGTTCTGACGAATCATCGGATGAATTAAGCGATGCAAATGTAAAGAAGTTAATAATAGTAACGCAGACACCTCCACCACCAACAAAACGCCAATACGATAGGACGGGTGATCATACGACACGAGCGAAGATGAATCAAAGATTAAATGAGGAGGTCGAAATGGGGCTTAGGCGTTATGAATATGAATTGTGGAGCAACAAAGAAGCCGAACACACGGTAAGTGGAAATCCATATTTGTATTGATTGAAGAGTACGCATTGATGTCTTTCATTTATCGTCGTTGCGAATTTTCTGTTTATAATTTTTGTGCAGAGAAAGAAAATTGCGGTAATCTTTATTGAAAATTTTCAAAAATTTCAGTGTAAATGGTTATTTTCTCGTGGATGCGAATTAATTGCAATCTAATTTCTTCCCTTTTGAACATTTTTTCATCGTTTTGTCGTACATATTTGCAAATTTTCTTTTATATTCCGTTACTATCCTATCATTTGGCAAAATACCTCACACTTTGCATATTTGTGCCATCTATTTGGTGATATTATCGTCGATTTCTATATGTTGTTATTTTCGAGCAGATTTTTTGAGAGGGGAAATCGTGGTACTGCATTCGAATTTGACTGATAAATTTTTTTCCGGTGCATATTTTTTACTTCTCGATTTTTGGAAGTTTTCAAATGGGTCGAAAAAACTGGAGGTCAAGTTCGGATTGCGAGGCAGGCATTCTGATTGCGTAGTGCTGATTACGTTTTCTTCAGACGTCAGTGAAGAAAGTCGACACTGTATCGGCGGAGGAGTTCAAGCAATTGAAAGGGGGTGAAAGCACGTCAAAGGAGAGCTCACAGGAGCCTCCACCGAAAGTGATTCCCACACCGAACGAAGTGCCTGCCATATCGTCTGTTTGGACACAGAAGGCTCGTGAACGAGCTGCTGCTGCTGCTGCAATGACTGTATCGTTTATTTTTTGGTTCTCTAGGAATTCTTAATCGACGCTAACGCACTGTGTTATAGAATGAAACTAAAGATGTCGAATTAATGGGGTTTTGAGGAAAGGAGGTTTATGGGAGTGTTACCTGGTGGGAATGGTTAGCTGATTTAGCTGCGAGACGTTATTAATATCTTGGAACAGATCAGAGGAAAAATGATGGGAATCTATAGTGCAAATTATAACGATCTAAGTTGGTGCTGGTAATATTTCGGAAGTGAAAATTTCAAAATGAGGAAGTTATGAGGTGTTTTAGAAATCATCATTGACTAACTTCACTGAATTTAGACTAGAGTGCCAATGTGCTCTTTGAAGTAGAAGAGTTCTATATTGGTATTGCAGAAATCTGAGGGGGGGGGGGGTTGAAATCGCTGAACATTGTGTTGATAGTACTTGCAGTACCACTGCTGTACCTCGTGATTACAGCGATAAGCAGTAGACACAAAGACGTCATGTACATATTTCATCTGTGCAGATCTGTGTGCCAACTTTTTTTTCAAATACTTTCATTACAGCCAAAGAGTCCGCTAGCAAAACGCGAATCAGCACGTGGCAAAATGGTTCCACGCTTCTATCCAGTTACTAAACAGAACTCATTGCCCGATCCGTCGTCGCCAAGGAAACAGAAGACACGCCATAGCAAGAATCCACCAATTGAGACGTCGATTGGTTGGGTGCTTGGGACACGATCCAGAACGTCTTCTCTTAATGCGTGAGTTTATTAATAGTAGTTCTCTAAGGTCAGTGCGAAGGGGATAAACTGCTAATGAAAGATGAGACTGCTTCCAATCTTCGGTCTTCACTTTTGAATTTAACGCAGTGACAAATATTCATTGGTTTATCTGTTTTCCTCCTGATGCATGATAGTTGTTGGCCTTGCCGCAGATCTGCAGAACGCGGTAGGGAAATAAAAAGTTTCACTCCATTTTAGGATACATGGATGTATTTTTAAAAAACAAAGAAATGGTCACATTAGATGGGAATGTGCCTTATTGGGCGTTTTCTTCATTTAATTCTGGGCGGTATTGGTCGTTCATGTGTGTAGCTGATCCATTTTACTGCTTATCATATCAGTGATAAAAACGCGGATTATGGAGTATACTTATTTGTCTCCTGAACGTCGTTGTCCATGATGCTATACACATGGAAAGCCAACACGGCCGGAAAATTCAAGCTGCGGTTGACTCTTTTGAAAAAGAGGCTGCTGAATTAATCTTTCATGGCCATTACAGCTACTTTCCCTCAGCTTTTGTTAAAATTCATTTACACTATATATATATATATATATATATATATATATATATATATATATATATATATATATATATATATATATATATATATATATATAATGTGCATCATAGTTACGTGTATTGTTTGTTTCGATGTGAGAGTTTGCTCATATTGAAGAAGTTCTGTTGTTTTTTATCTGTCATAAGTCGTATGGGAAATGACTGCCTAATTTCTTTCAGAGTTCGTTGAAATTCAGTGAAGAAAAATTTTCCACATATGTTTGTTGGAAGATGTTTATTACGGTAATTGCTCTATGTTATCGCAACGTTTTTTTTTCTTTCAGAATGATTTGTTGCAGTGATTCGACCGATTCGGCGAATCTGCAAGCAGTACCGGGTCCGTCGATACCTTTGCCACAGCATCCATCGATAACGCTCCTACGCGAAAATGGATTCGAGCAACAGGTGTTTTCGCTTTTCTTTTTATCAGTCGTCACTTTTACTCAAGTTTTGGATAGACTTTTCCTTTTTGTTGAAGTAGTCGAGAATAACTTGCCAAATTTGGGTTATGCTGAATCGAATTCAGATTGATATTGGTGAAATTGGAATTCTGTTTTATTTCTCCGTCATCGTTTAGATCTCTCCAGCCTTCTTTTTGCTTTGGGTCTCGCAAAGGTGGTGATATCTGATGTTGATGATAGCGCAGGTATGATTGTTTGTCGTATAGTGAGACCTGTAAACGAAGCACCTTCACCTCCAGCCACTTTGATAGCTCTGAGTATTTCCGGCAGTCGGTGGTCGGACTAGTGGATATTACGTGCATTAGAAAGTTTGTGGTGTTTCTGTTGGCGTTTATTACGAATGGTAGAAATATTCCGTGGAAATTTTAGGACTGTTGGGGTCATTTTTTTTTGTTTGTATGTTGTTCTCTTAAACTCTCGAGGTGTTTTTTCTTTATTGTTTCAATATTGTGGAAAATGAATCGTGCTTTGATGTATTACAGTTGATGGCGCAACGAACTAGTTTCTTGCTTTGCAGAATTTCGCTCCTTCTTTGCCACTAACGCTGAGAAAACAGTCTAAAAATAACTGTATAAAAATTCTAGTTTTATTTTTTTTTAATTCATATTTTTTTTCTAGTTTTCCGATATTTTCTGATTTCGAAATTTTTGATTCTTTAATAATTTCTAATTTGTTTTTTTTTTTTCAAATAACGATTCTGATATCAAAATTAAAAATAAGTTCAAATTAGAAAATAAAGTTGAAAAGTATGAAATTAAAAAAGCGAAAAAGAAGTTGAAGAATATTGGAACATCTGTGGATGTTTAAATGAGCTTTATTGATTTTTACGTCAGGTAATGCAGATATTTCCGCTTAAAAGTGTTTTTTTTTTGCCGTGGAATTTTGTCATTACTTTAATTGATGCAGGGAAAAATTATGTCGGAAGTTTATCAGACAAATTCAACAATATTCGATTTATACGGTTGTGAATTACTTGTACCGCTTTAGGTTTATACGAAATGGCGGACATCATGCCTCAAACAGAGGCAACACCTTGGCTTTGGTACTGTGGAAATGAATGCTTTCTTCCGCTTTTTGTCTTTCTTCCTACGTGACAACTTCAATCGGAAGATGTACGAGGAATTCAAGCAGCTAGCTGTTGAGGATGCCCAAGCTGGATATAGGTTAGTAATTTTTTTTGGATATCCGATATAAACTGCTCGCTTTTGTTAAGTGATTAAGATATAATTAGATAGAAGTTGGAAAATTTAACGTGTTTTCACTTCGAGAGAAGGCGAGGGTTTTCTTCACGCTTTCTGGATTAATAGTGAATCAGGGGATGAGAGCATCGAGTTTTTTATGTGCGGGAAATGATGTTTGACTCAAATTCACGTTGTAATACGAAGTTGTATGGAAAGTGGCTTATTTGAAAAAAAAAAACTTTTTTTTTTTTTAATTGGAGTGCGAAATTTGAATTTTTTCTATCCTTTCACCAGCACACATCTTTGATCAGTCTAAGCAGTGCAGGAGAACTGGCTGACATTGTGATGCTGCAAACGTTCCTCCCCATCACAATCATAGACGATTGCAGCGGTATGTAAATAAGCCACACGCAACAAGAGTCTAACGTCCTTGGTCATGCTAATGCAGCATTTATAAATGTACTGAAGTTAACTCTTCGGGTTGTATTTTTGCATCATTTCTGTCCCGTTTGTTGAAAAGGCTCTCGCCTGGTAAAAGTTTTGCGCCCTATATATGTGCGGAATGTTAATGGATGATGCAAATTGTTGCTTGATGGATGCACTTGAACGGTGGTTTTTGTGTTTATAAAAGTTAGAAAAAAATGAAAGTGTAAAATCCGCTGAAATTATTGTTTTTATTTTATTATAAATAAATTATAAGACTAGGAAAATAATAGATATTCTTTTCAGGTATGGACTGGAGTGTCTCTTCCGCTTCTATAGCTATGGATTAGAGCGCAAATTCCGCCCTGAAATTTATTTAGACTTTCAAAAGGAGACGATAGCGGACGTTCAGCGTGGTGAGCTGTACGGTTTGGAGAAATTTTGGGCATTCCTTAAATATTATAGACACTCGCGACGACTCGAGGTCGATGCTTTCCTCAAGGAACAACTTGCAAAGTACAAGAAATTGGACGATTTCGCGGTCGATGTAAGCTTTGAACATTTATTCGATTTTATTAGGAAGATATTGCTACGGTTAATTTCTCAACAGGGTTGATGTATATCGCTGATTACGTTGGTGTATCTTGTGGAGTGATGATGAAGCAATTTTGGCTCCAAGGGGAGCAGATAACCGGGGAGTGAAGGGCAGAAATGAAAAACGAATGCTAACACATGATGCGTTTTTTTCTAATATTTCTTCGTAGAATCGTTTAGAAGCGGGTGATGGATAGTAGTGAGGACAGAAGAGTTCTTCGAAGGAGCTCCATAAACATCGGGAGTGGTTGCTTCTGTTTTTTTGGAACAGCTAGCTTAATAAGGAGTATTTGATGCTGCTTAGTTAAGTGTAAGTCAATCCTGCATCAGACCTGATTTTTTAAATCGACTTCCATATGTGTGATCAGATGAAGTATACGTTTTCTTTTGCCACAAAAAAAGGAGGCGATAGAGAGGGCACCTTTGCAATACTGAAGTGTCTTAAATTACTATTGATGGAATCCGGCTGTCAAAGTGGAGCATTTTCAGCCAGCCGGCGCAGCGAAGAGGGAGCTCGCAATTGACGAGAAAAAAACAGTGACGGCTGCTGTAAAGCGATGAAGATTGTTTGCTAGTGAGAACGTTGTTTTGTTGGTCTCTTTGCTTTCATCTACTACATACTTGTTTGAGTTGTTGTGCCCTATGGGGCAGAGTTGTTATAGAGAGACTTTTTTATCTCTAGCTCTTCGTTTAGCCATTTTATAGTCGTCGCTTTATCGCGCTTACGACCACCTTTATTAGTGCGGTGAGTAGCGTTTATTAAGGCTAGGTTCATTGTTATTGGTGTGCGATATTTGTGAGGTGGGGTTTGACTTGGGGAAGGGATGAGATTATCGTCCTCACAGTTTTTAAAGAGGAAATGATGTGGAATGTCTGGATTCCTTTGAGTGTAAGAGGGAAGGGGGAGGTGGAGTGTTTGGATTGATTTTGTTACGATTTTAGTACGGATGGAAAGTCGATGGCGTTTTTAAAATGCAAAGAATTTACTTTGAATGCAAATATGCCATATAAAAATGCGACGGGTTAAAATGGAAACTGCGAGGAGGAAATTTTTATGGATCATAATAAAGGTGTAATTGAATGCAGGGAGGGAAGTTTTGAAAAGAAAATATCGCATGTCAATGAGAACCTTTCGGGTGTTTCTCGACATGATTGCTGTGTGCGTGACGAGGTTTCCTTATTTGTTTTTTTTTTTTTTTTTTTTTGCGGAGATAAAAACATTCAAAAAAATCGAAAAATGTTTTCTCGAATTTTGTTTCATTGATGACATGAATTTTTTTCTATTACGATACCAGTAAGAGATGGCTATATTTTATTTTTGTTTCTATAGTTTTGGGATGGGAAGAAGTTACGGATTGCATTGAGGTTTGATTTAAATTCCTAAATTTATATTCGGATTTATTTTCAGAGTGGAAAATTTTCAAGAAATTTATAAACTAGACATCTCTTTACTTGTATCTTTTGGTTCACTCATTTGTTTAAAATTGTTTTCGCTTATTTTTTTTTTTCAGTTGGAAGCGGTTATTTTGTGGTTTTTTTTTTCGATCATGTTATTCATTGCCGTTTCCTTCTAATATTTTAAATGTATAAATGTAGGTTGGGCGCATTGTAATGCAACTTTTATTGTCACGGAAGGGGTTATCTATTCATCGAAAATAGTAAGGTGATGTTTGACATATGAAGTAAGGTGATGCTTGGCTTATGACGGAATCGTTTTCCTTTATATCGTAAGTCACGCATCGTCTATGCTTTATTTGCTTGAGAGAGAAGAGGGGAGGAGGTGAGGTGGGGGGGGGGGGGGGAGGGGAAGGAGAAAGAAAAACGACGCGTTTTTCAGAAGTGAACGACTGAACATTATAGAGCTCAGTTGAAATATGCGCGCTAAATTAGCGTTTAATCGGGCAAATCATCGCTTTCAAAAGAATTTCGAATATCTTGTGTGGTGATCATTTAGTGTATTGCATACTGCTAACATGAAGGAATATTAAAATTCGCCATTGAAAAGATAGCTTGTAATCATAAATCAGGCATCATCTATGCATTAGTTGTTTGCGGGAGGAGATTGGATGCGATCGAGAGGTGAAGGGGAAAGAAGAAAGAAAAAGCAAATAGAAGAATGTTGTTCGATAGTTGATTGCTTGCAACAGTTGCGCTAATAAAATAGATTATTCCATTCGCGATGGGTTATTAGATAGAAACATGATTACTGCCTATGATATTTTTGATAATATTATGTCTATAAAATTTCAAAAAAAATTTTTTTTTATTTAATGATTTTCTTGTTTCTTTGTTTTTATATTATGGTTGGTGGTGTTTTTTTTTTACATCTGTGGCATTACTTGCTGCAAATTTCATACGGAGGTCCATTCCTATAGGCTATCTAACATCAGCGCTAGTAAGCAGTAGTCGTTTTATTTTTTTTTATTTATTTTTTTCGTAATAGTTAATTGCTTCGTATATTATGGCATGATTATTTCTTGGTACCAAATATCGATCGGACTTTGTGGAAAATTTAATTCGATGTATTTAAAGCGGGCGATGATGAACTTCAATTTATTAGATATATCGCTGCTTTGTTATTATTTTTTTTCATCCGTTTATTAGAATAGATAAGAATTTCTTTGATGTTTCGTATGAAAAATGTTTAGATTATGGATGGGTAAAATTTAAAATATTTTATGAGTTTTTTTTTCTTTTTTTTGAGTGTTTTATGAAACGCTATACGACGAAGCAAACATTAAATACGCTATTTTTATTGATCGTTTGCAAAATATAGATCTATTTTTTTTCATTTATAACACATCGTTATTATTTACGATGGAATGCGTTTAAAATCTTTACAAATTGGCACATATCATTTTTTTTTGAGAGAGAAATGAAAAAAATAGGAAATTTATTTATATGCAAATTTTGATTTGAATATGAGATGCTCATATCGATCATAACGCTTTTGCTGATCATAATCGTTCCTCTCTCTTTTTTTTTTTCGGAATAAAGAAGTATGTGGAAAATATAAATCGGCGCGTTGATCGATTTCCGATTGATCTAGCATTTTAAAAAAAAATGTTCATCTAAGAAAGTGGAGAAATAATGTGATAGATCGGAAATTATTGAACTATTTCTGAAGATTTCATTCGAAAAGAAAATTTATTGTGGGGCGATTTTTATGTTTGAAGAGTATTTCTTTAGCGTGCGGGGTTATTTGTAGTAGTGGATTTGTTAGAGGAATTATTTTGTGTAGATGGCTGACATGAAATTTATTCTGATCTTCATTTGTTTTTGGATGATTTATGAGTAGAATTCGATTAACTGATGCTGATTTTATCGCATATTTAGTAGGTGAATAGTGCTCGATATTGATCTCTGATCGCTGGAGGATAGATGGCTTTAATGTTTAATGTCGATAGCGCATAGAATAGGCGGATTTTATTCACAGTGCTTCAAAAAAAAACGCGCAAGTTTTCAAGGAAATGCCCATCACTAAGAAATTGTTCGACGTGCGTTTGTTGGTGCCATTTTTCTGGAGGGATTGTTGGCAGGCAAGCGAATGCTTTCGTTTTGTCGGTTGGTGTCGGTCACCGGTGTTGTCGGATGTGTGCAGGTCGTGTCGAATGTCTGTTTGTTCTTCTTCAGCCAGCGTCGTATTCCTTTTTGCACACCTTCGTGATCATTGCTCATTCGCTGCAGTTTCATGACGGTGCCTTTCTACTTCGACTTATGTTTACTATACACATCTTTTGAAGAAGAATATGCTTTTGTAACATGTTTGTTGTTTAATTACTTTGATATAGCAGTGATTGTTGTATCGGTCATCCGATAGCATTGAATATTTTTTCCGGCTTGGAGAGGGTAGAGGGAGATGGTCATAAAACGTTGAAAATGATTTGCTAGGTTAAAGTAATATAATGGAGTAGAAAAAGCTCAGGTCTTACGCTTTCCATTTTATTGGAAGTGTTCAGCATACAATCGTTGAAGGTGAATTTTGCAAATGATTTTTTTTTCTCTGTTGCGGTGTAACAAGCGCGAAATAATTTAGCAGGTACATTACGTTGCGGTGGGGAATCAGTTCAGAAGGGGGAGAGGTTTAGCGGAAAACCCGGAGCGCTTTTTGGAGTATCACATAGTGAGAAGATCGGATCCGTTGGCGATGCATTGTATGTGCTAAACATATTTGAGTTTTTTTTTTTGCAAAAATATCATCGTTTAGTGTTTTATTACGAAATGAAAGGCGCCGTATTATCTGTTGTTTTTTTTTTTCTTTTTCCTCCTCTGATGCCTCCGATTAATTTTACGGATTGCATTATCCGCGTGTTTTCTTTTGTTTGAAGTTTTCTCCATAATAGCTTCGATCACATATATTTGTTTTCGATGTTTTATTACTCACATATTGTATATCATTAAAAGACTGCATGCTTGCTTGATGCATCGATGGATGAATGGATCGATGATATTACTCTATTTTTTTGTCCTCGTTTTTTTTTATCGTAAATTCTTACGTGGCGGTGGAATGGAAATTTATATTCACATTTATCATCCCCTGTATTTCTTTGGTTTCATCAATGAATTTCTATATAAATAAAGTTTTTTTTTTAATGATGGTATATAAAATGATGAAAATATGAGTTGGTATATTGATGATCCATGATGGCAAGGTCAATCAACAAAGAGGGAGCTCGAAGCTGTAAAGGTCAACAGTGACACAGTATCTGTGTCCAGTCATTCGATAGGGAAGCTTCACAGCCCGCAATATCTTGCTAACCATCGTTTGCAATTTGTTATGACGCTTGTGAATTGGTCAGTAGAAAGCGCCCCATATCTTTTCGAATACGGCTTGTGTCCAATCCTGCATACATCACGTTGCTTCCCTGAGTTTGACTTATTTGGGACGGGTGTTGACCGAGTAGAACCCGACCTGCGTCTGTTCCTGTACGACCTATATCATCGCTTCTTGTAATACGTCGCCTCCCTGATCGTAACTGTTCAACAGTGCCAAACCATTGTCCACTACGTCGGATCTACCTTCTGGCCGTCTCGGATGCAACCAATGTCACCATAGAGCGACTCTCGTCCACGGATCCGTCGCTCTGCAACTGAGTCACAGTCCCCTCAAACTTGGGTAATTGAACCTTCACAGCACACATAGCAATAATGCGGGCGCGCAACATACCCATATTGGTAAGAATAAAATGTACGAGGGTAATGAATTACTACAATGGACGTTGTAATCCACAAGTAGTGAAATTGTTCCTTGATGTTCCGTTAACTATTTGGAAGTACGCATCTCTGATGGGTAAATAGAATTCCCGAGTGACCAAATGACTTTTACAAGACATAAACTGCTGCGCGTAGTAAAGCTTACTGCTCTGCAGCAGTGCGATTGCAGTATCCACAAACAACAACATGTGGCTCGAGACCTCTCTCCGGAGCTAGTGGATCTGAGCTCGAAATCAAGAAACAGATAAAATATAGTAAGAGGAGAGGATCTAGATGGTTAGCTGAAAGTTGTAAATCCTTCTATTATTGAAATAGGATTTCAATTAGAATCACAATCAACCATGAAGAAATAATAGCGATCTCATGCACTTATATGTATATTTGGCTAGCACAATAACGAAACAATATACAATAAAACAAATGATCTTAGGTGTGCACCTATGATAAAGGTGTGGTTTTTATTTTCTTCAATAGAAAGATTATAGCTTCTGCTATACTTTATCAATGATTATAAACGATTCTTTGAAAATATTTCACTTCCTCAAAAAAAATTTTTTAATTTTCCCGAAAAATTTCTAAACGAAAAAACTTCCAGACGTAAAATAAAACAAACAAAAGCGAAGCATAGAAATAGATTTAATTAATAATGAAATAACGTGAAAAAAAAATATAAAATTACATATAACAGCCCATTAGTAATATTATTCAAAAATTTATAAATAACAATTAGTAATTTAAAAGCGATAAAATTTCAGCCATAAATAATAACGATATAATTAGCGTATTTCTTCTTGGAGATGATTTTTTAGCAAATGTTTTTAAAAATTCCTTCGTAATAATAAATTAACGATTAAAAAATTGTATAAAAAATTAGAGAATTTCATATGAAATTTTCTATTGTATTCTCTTAATGAAGCATTTTATCGCTTTTAACTCATATTTCATATTATTCACTTGAGAGCACTAAAAATTTCCCTAAGAAAATATTAATTAAAATATATTAGACTAGGATCCTTCTAAAACGAAAAAGAAAAATCCTATGTAGATTGACGGAGATACAAAATCGGATGGATCGGAAGGGCGTTCATTATGGATGAGTCGGAAGGAAAGGTCGGAAATAATGAGATTCAACAAGGATGCACCTTATGATGATTAAATATTTATGCACTTAGTTAAAAATTCCACTTTTTTTTTCTTCCCGCATTTTCTTTATTTATATCGAAACAGATACAATAGGTGTTTCCATAGTTTTGGGGTTTTTTTGAATTTTTCATTTCGTATTTATAATGTTATGCGTTCATCTAGCCCGAAATGAGCACAAATAATGCATTGAAACTGAATTAACGTTCAAAATTTTGCATTCCTTTGTACGAAATTTTTGCAGTCTTTTTTTTTAATAATATCAAATTTTTTTCTCATATAATTTTTTGAAGTTTATCCCAAACTGTTGGCTTTTCGTTGAATTACGATTAGATTTGACTTTTAGTTCGCAACAAATGACAATTGTGGCTCATCGTGAATATGAGGTTGCACAACGATGCAGATGGAGTGGTTTATTTGTTGAAGCGAAATTCTGAAAGGCAAGTCAATAACCGCGACGAGTGTTAGCCCTTAATTTTTTTTCGATTGGTTGCTCTCTCGAATGAAGAGATGCTCGTGGGATTACGGTTACATGAGTGAACGGGAATGTTTGGGCACTTTAGAGTTGGAAAAAGTGGCTGGTGTGTTTTTTATGAAGTTCGAGAATTAAAAAAGCCGAAGGTGATCATTATGCGCCAATCGTTCAATCACAGGTACATCACGTTCGGATAGTGAAGGTGACACAGGTATAATATTTCGTTGTTGGTAAACTTCTTGCAAAGAAATAACAAGATTATCTGCAAGAAGAAACGTGGCACACAGCCATACGTTTAAACCTCCTCTCCTTCCCCTAAAGACATAAAAAAACCGGCAGAGATCTTGAGGAATAGAGATATTCGGGAATGCAGATATGAATATACAAAAATAGGGAAGGTAAAATTATAGTTGAAAGCGACAAGCAGCGGATATCGCAGCCAAATCGCAGTCCTTTAAGCGTCACATAAAAGGCGGCAAGTTACCAACCATAACCATATGATATGGCGAGCAATTCCAAATGGGAATAAGATAGAATGCAAATGAATTGAGCACATCGATTCGATTCGCTAATTTCCCTTTCAATTTGAGCCCCGAACATAGCGCGAACTTTATACGTTTGGAAATACGTTTAAATAGAATCCATGAAAAACCTCCGACAGCATTGAAGACGAGAGAGGCGGGGAAGATGCAGGTATGTGCCGTTACAATTTTTGGTCGGGATAATGTTTGAAACAAAAACGAGGGTGGGTATGAGCGGGGAAAAACGGGTGAAGAGTTTACCATGAAGAAGCGCTTCGGGAATTTGTCTCGTCCTGTGGAATTTCAGACGAAAGTGTTCGAAATTTGCCAGTATAGATATGGGGATATGTTATTTTGCTTTTCTGTCGTTTTTCTCGATGCTGTCTATCGTTTTAGACTTCAAGGAATACTGCATTAAAATGTATCCAGAAGCACTTAGAAGTTCTAGCCGCTTATGTTATTTTCATTAATAATTGCAAAGCACTTTAAACGTTGATGCTATCTCTATAACCGTATGAAGCAAATTATGTTTCAGCATCCTTCCTTATTTTCTATCATTTTGATGGTAGTGGACAAGTTCACTTCGCAAGTCGATTTTTTGTTAATTTGCCGGATTTACTGAATCAACGGATGCACTGTTTGACAATCCAAGTGAAAGGACTATATTTGGGTTGATAAGCTACATCCGATGGGTAGAGTAACGAAGATAAAGGACTTGAAACGAATGAGTACGATGATAAGGTTACCTGAGCAAAATATACCTCTAATATATTTTAGTAATTAGAGTAAGTTGAAATAATGTGGCAAGACCTAATAGACCTTTTTTGAGCACATTTATAGCTTTAAAAATACCTGGTTCTGCACTTATAATAGCATGCCTTGAGGTCTTATGTGATGAGCACCGGTGAACAGTTGTGATTATAGCTGGCACGATGCGGGTGGTTAAGTGAGGTGCTCTAACCCTCCCATCTCTTACCTCGCTTTGTCGACAAAAATGGAGGTGGACCGCTTTTGAGGTTTTTGAGGTGAAAACTTTCGCTTTGCATATCATGCATAGTAGCGCGTAGAATTTTGCATATATCATTGTATATTCTAGAAATGAGTTTGCTTTGGATCTCCAGGGCATCCGTAGTGTTTGTGAGGGTGTTGCGGGTGGGAGGGTAGAAACCAACGTGGAAGGTGTCGTCTTGATGATAGAGGCAAGTTGGAGTGTTACGGGAAGAGGGGAATTAACTGCCTGTCTCTGTTAACGAGGATGGGGCGAGGAGGGGGGAGGGGAGGAGGAGGATGGGACAGCCAGCCCTATTATGCAATATCACGGATACGACAGGGAGGCTGCAATGTTGCTCAGAGTCTCGGATTGCTGTGTTCAAGCTAACTTGTTTAGTTGGAATGAATTAAATCTAATCCCGATGGCGATCCTAGCCGGGACAGGTTTAGTTCACCTGGGTGTAGAACGTAAGTAGGACCATGCTTATGAGCTAAATTGTAGTTCTGGATATCGGCTCCGGTCATGACCGGAAACAGATCTAACCGGGACCTGGACTTGGCTTACATCATGTTTCCCATTCACTCAGACAGTATTTAACAATTCTCGAAATTATTTCATTAATTTTATCTATTACATTTTTGGCGATGTTAGTGTAATTCTGATATAGAGATAGATAAATTTAAACCCTTTTTTGTCCAAGTTTTTCCAAGGTTTTCCAAAGTTTCACTCTTGCAGATTTTGTGAAGTTATTTTTTTTCATTTAAAATATATCGTAAAAACTCAGATATAACCCCCCCCCCTCCCACCAATTGAACTCTTCTTCTAGAGTAATGCCCCTCCCGTCTAAATAGTCTTCGTCTCTCTGAGCTTCTCTCACTCAAAAAAAAAAGAAACTGTGACGCCTGTTTAGTGATTCGGCAATACTTCCCACTTGGGGGTGGGAGAGGCGCAGAAAAATGAACTTTTACAGGTAACTAGAAGATGTGGTTTAGCGGTTGTCAATAGATTATGGTGATATGTCATAAAGGTACCATTTTTCATAGAGATAGCAAATAAACCGGCGGGTGGGAGAATGAAATTTGCAAAATCTGCAGAAATCTGATTCGTTTCCAGAAGGACCTGATATTTGCATCCTAATATTTAAAGGCATTTTTTAAATTTTATTTTTTTCTTCTTATGATTAAATTTCTAGTCTTTTTATTATATGATCAAAGTGCTTGTATTTTATTTCATCTTGAGGAAATTCATAATCTTTGATGACCTTAAATTTTATTATTCAAGTTTATTATATTTATTATTCATTTATTATTTGCCGTTCTATAGTTGTGATACGATGATGTGATTGTATTATAGTATTCTGGGTTGTAATGATAGAAAATTGTATTCAACGAATTGGCTACTTTCTTCGTTAGGTGTTAGTATGTATTTACTTGTTAACTTATTTATTTCGGCTTTTCATCCTTCTATTTACTATATTTTCATATGGTCATTTGATGGTGTGCAGGTCATCGTGTCACCGTGGTCATCGTGGTCATCGTGGTCATCTTCGCTGCTTCTTACCTCAATCAGTTTAACATCGCATTCTGTATATCATTGTTTTTTTTACTTCTGAAGGTTTCATCTGTTGTCCTTTGACCTCTCCACTTCTTATTCTTCACCGATATTCTAATTTGCTACCAGACATTAATTTCTAACGCATTTTATCACTCATTATTTGAATTCTTTTTATTTTCTTACTTAATATTTATTTAATTTGTTTTTGAATTACAATTTTAATTTTTTTTTTTAAATTCTAAGCTTTATTTTTATATTTTTTTTGCACATTTTTATTACATTTACATTTATATTTTGCATTTATACAATCATTTAAATTTAAATGTTTTTAATTCACTAAATTTATATAATTTTAGTGGCGTAATTTCTAAATTCGCTTTTTTCATTACCGTTTAATTTAATTTCAATAACTTTAATTTCTACAATATAGCAATGAAAATGAATGATAGATCCTAAAGTGAGAGCGAAATTGTTCGATGTGATTGATCCTAATATATAGCCGAGCTTAGACATCAATGACACCTTTCGGTATATATGGGAGTGGTCACGCTAGTTGATGGGACCGCTTGGTGATCTGAAAGGTGCAAGAACCATTAGCATAACTGCAAAATAACTTTTCCATCGAAAGGGAGGTAAAATTTGAAATCACCACCACCACCCCAAGTGATAAATGATAAACGGCGGATATTATAGGTTAAGCGTGATAATGCAGCACCGATAAAATCCTGCTAGGGATTTTATGTGCAGTTTTGTTGTTGTTGTTATTGTTGGTTTTTTTTGCACCGAATTTCAGCATTTTTTTTTTTTTTGTTAACCTAGGGAAACCAACTCATCTCTATTCCCTTGTTCTCGTCCTTGTTTTCGTAGTTCGGTCACGCTATGACACAATAATTCCGCACCTGCATCTAGCCTATCGGATAGTCTTGTTATTTGAACGGTGCACCTGGAAGGGTCATAAAACCGCCAAAAAGACTAGCTTATGCTTGCATGAGGATGCTGCCGTGCTTTCATGACGGAGTGCGCTACTATCCTCAACTGTAGGCCGACACTCTTAGCATTTTCTTGACCTCAAAAACGTTCGTTTTAGTTTTATCACATTCACGTTCATCGATCATTAATCCACTTTTCCAGATATGGCGACATTAACCGAAGAACAGAAAGCTCGAATTGCACGGAATAAAGCCGAGGCTGATCGGCGTTTGGCTTTGCGGCAGCAACAGCAAAATGGTGCACCGTTCTCCAATATACCGTCAACGTCGACCAGTACTCACACGGTCTCTGTTGGATCACGAACGTTGACAGCTTCTAAACCCCAGCCTCAATCTACGGCTGCTGTAGCTATTGATACACATAATCGTAGGCATGTGTTTGTAACACACGCCACGAATGATGATCTGAAACAAACAAACTCGACATTTTCGTCGAAAGGATCCGGGCAGTCGTTCGTTCCACGACAGTCACCCGTCGTGAACCATATCGATCCCTTAGCACTAAGGTCATCCAAGGTCGAAGTTGAAGTGACATTCAGTCTCATTGATGAGTGTTTCTTTGGTGTGAGTTTTTTTTTTTGCTCATTCGTTTGAAACTCATTTTTGGTAGGAGCTCTCCAGGTAGAAACAGGTAATGGTCACCTAGGTATTCCACCCTCTGCGTCCTTTTCCCTTCCTCGACCGACAACGGAAAGGGATCGCGTCCTGTAGCGGTACCAGTGAATCAGTGCTATTTTAACAGAGAAAGGGGAGAACGGAAGCAAAGCAGTAGAGGTGACGGGAGAGATAGCATAAGGAAATAGACTCTCAGAGGTCATCTGGACAAAATGGTTGGTGCCATACCTGGAAGCCTTAGTCCTCTCCTCAGTTTAGGGTAAATTTTGGTCACCAGCCAAAAATTCAGAATATCATAATCCACAAATCAAAGCTTTGAGGAACAAGTTGACGCATATTAGAGTACTTCGCCTCAGGCTACGTGAATTGATCTCAAGCTTATGTTCGACAGCAACGCAGAGCAGTTTTCCCTCACCACTCAAAAATACATGTAAATTTTCGATAAGTTCTATCTCCAAGTTTTTTCCAGCTTCATAGAGATTTTCATTCGGTCATTTTTTCATCCTTTATTCATTTTTCTCCAGTTTTTTTTTTTTTTTTTTTTGGAAATTCCTTGCCGATCTTTGGAAGATCCGGTACTCCAATTCCCTAACTGACAGTATCAGGGAGATGATAGTCGTTGAGGTTACGTCCATTCTCTGTAGTCCTTCAGCAGCAGCGTACGGCCATTTATAGATACGACCGTTTATGACAGGCTTTAAGAGAAGGAGATTTCATGAAAGTTTTTTTCGGATTTGGTTTCATTTATGACGCATCACCTTTGCAAGTAATTGCAAATCATATGCAGCCTCTAATATTTAGGTGACGTTTACGCCATTTCACGAGTCTTTGGTGACAGCCTTGAAGGAGGTACCATCGAAGAGCTACGATCCAGTTAAGAAACTTTGGAGTTTTCCGATCGGCGACGTAAACTTGGTGGAAGAGAAGCTGAATACAATCAAGCATGTTACTGTTTTACTACACAGGATTCCGGAAAACGTGTTGAGCGTAAGTGACTGTTAATATATATGTTAGAGAAAATGATCAAGAATTCGTCTTTGATCTGCCAACAGCTATTGTTAATTCTTGGTTAGACGTGCAGCCGACTGGTCCATCTTTATTCTTCTTTAGGAAGTTCGCTATTATTGCATCAGCTAAATTAAAAAAAGACCGCCAAGTGAAGCAGAAAATTTATTTTCGTCATTGTGATATATTACGATAGTGAATGGAAATTGCTGTGCATAGATCATGTTAGGTTTTTTGGTGGGAGGTACCACATTTATGTGTTTGGAATTTTCTGTTTTAGTTTTCCGATTTTCTTTCTTATATTCTCTCATATTTATGTATGCATCACGATATTCTCGAATTATGTGACAAATGATCAACACAATTTATTTGATAGGGTAGTGCACAGAGGGTGTGGAAGAGTAATGCAAGCATTCGCCTGAATTCGGATTTTATGGAACAACAGGTAAATAATACCAAATTGGATAAGAAAGCAAATAAATAGCACCTATTTTACGAATAGCCCGTGCAGATTCAGGCTGACGACACTCATCTTATTGTTCTTCAAGGCCGCATCACCAATATTACTTATTTTATACGTGAATGGATGATATCATTTTTTGTGCAGTATTTTATATAGTTGAAGAATTTTATGTCTTGTACTGAGTTAGCTCTACCGTTTCGTTGTTGAATTGTCACTTCCTCATTGCTAAAAACTGATCGATCGTGCCGGTGGACCTTTCAATGAGATAACGTTTGTAAATGAGACGATTCTAAGACCCATATGTGATCAGTTCCATTTTGCACGTCGTTGCTCACAAGTCTTTTGTATGTTTGTCAGTGAGCGTATTTCTTCAAGATTATTGTTGATCTGCCAAATTGGCCGAGATATGTAGTTTCTTGCAGTTCTAACCACAAAAAGTTCTTTTCGGCTATATAAAGATGAAGGAATTTTGAAGCAAGAAAAGAATTTGAAAATTTCTTTTGCTCAGTTAAAAGAAAGGAATTCGTTCGTTCGTTGTAACCGTTAACCCACTTTATTTGTTAAGGTTTATTTGTTACTCACGAATAAAGAAGCCTTATTTTTGTTTATTTATTCGACCATAATACTAACGAGTGCTGAATTAAGATATTGCGGGAACACAACGATATGAGCAAAACGCCAAATAAGAAAATATCCTTGGAGAGCGCTGTCGATAGGACACTTGTTGATGCGCTTTTCCCATTCCAACGCAAAGGAGTTTTGTATGTTATATTTTATTTATAGTTTGTTTTTTCCTTTTTTTTTTGGTTTTCAAAGTTCCAATATTATAATTGAATGAAAAAAGCTATTATTTTTTTGAAATGCAAAATATCGGCATCGATTGGCCCGATCTCTTTTATTGTAGAAAATAAATTCTGTATAGAGATTATTTCCTCAATAATTTGGTGTCCTTGTTGTAAAGCAATGATATCTTCTTTAAACTTTCAAAAAATGCATCTCTTTTTTTATTGAAGCAAGGTGAAAAAGTGAGCAAAATTTTTGCAGGTAAGGTTTGTTGCTTTCTTAATAAAATGCGAGTGGTGATAATTCTGAAAATAATAACGTGCACCTTATGAAATTTATATTCTTGACTTCTTCGTAATTTATCTTTATTTTTGAATGTCAAGGTAGGTGGTCGAAAATTACTAATTTGACTACCCTGTGCAGGTGTAAATTAGCAATGTGCAGGTGACTATCTCATGTGGCTTATGCTTATTGCATGATTGAAAGAAAATTACCGTCCCCTATGAAGGATTGCTCATTGGCTATTTCTATGTGGGTTTTGATTAAATGTAACTTCAGATTTGGAATACAACGTCGAGGTCGTCTTCTGATCGCCGATGAGATGGGATTAGGTAAGACGATTCAGGCATTAGCTATTATGCGATACTTCAGTTCTGATTGGCCATTGCTGATCGTGTGTCCTTCGTCCGTCAAATTCTCTTGGATGAATGTAAGTGCTGTTCAAGTCGAGTTTCGATGTATTCAGGATAATTTAAAGAAAAGAATTTTAATCCCCGAGCGATGTTATATAAATATTTTTATAGATATATAGGCTCATTCTCTCTGATCAGTCTTCTAATGAATCATTCAGTTCTTTTTGTTTGGTGAGTGGACAGTCGGAGAGGTCAGCAGTATGCAGTCCTTGTGATTCTTTATGAAATACTTGAAATTTTTTGATGAGATATAATAGTTTTTTTTTGTTAGTTGATAGTCTCGATGCAACGTTTGCGAAAATATTTTAAGAGGACATAAATAAATAAGTATGGAAAATTCATATTTGAAATATACCAAAATTTCTCTTATGTTTATTAGAGGTTTCACTCCTCATTTCGAAATAATATCGAGGGAAAATTTTGTGAGATAAGTGGAAATGCAATTTATTTTTTGATTGTTTTTTTAAATTTGGAGTTATATTAAAGGGTACTACAATAATTGCAATTGTTAAAGTGTTTTTTAAATGAAATTTTATGAGCACTAAGAGTTTATTGTATAAAATTTATTTTTTGCATAATCGCTCCCTCCTTTCCATCTCTTTGCTCCCTGCCACCATCCCCCACATCCCCCTCCCATCCATCTCCCGACCCCTCCCTTTAATCTTCTTGCCGTCGATTCTGTTCCAGAGAAGAAACATGAGCTGAAGCGTTGCATCATTTTACAGCAAATCAAGACGTTCTTACCTTCGGTGAATAATATGTGTATATTGGAGAAAGGCAGTGATCAATTACCAATGCAGAAATCTGCATCGACAGTCGCAATAATGAGCTATGATTTGATGGTAATTAAACGAAAACATCTACTCGAATATGCATTTCAAGCAATTGTCTTTGTGAGTGTTTTTTTTCATACCTGTGATTTATTCGAAAATTTTATAAATTATGGCGAGGTGACAAATTTTCAATACAAAAAAATCGAGAAAAGATAATTTAGAGAAATGGATCACATTAAGGAAATGCACTGACAAAATAGAATTACTTCATTTATCGTTTTGTTTGGATGATTTGAACCCGTGTCTAACGAAAAATGAGATCTACAAGTCTTAGATGATGGTTTGGAGAGGGATGATGAATACTTCTGATTTAAAATGGTCCTTCCGAAATTTGAAATGAGCTTTATACCCATCCGTCAAGAGATCTCTGTGAAACAACGACTTACCTATTTTAATTCAGAAGGGCCTTCAGATTCGTTCGCGGTGTTGTTCGTTTTTATGATTTCTTTATTGTTTTTATTTTATTTTACTCGTTTTTTCAATTTTTGTTTATTTTTCAGGATGAATCACATATGATAAAAGATGGGCAAGCACAAAGAACTAAAGTTGCTACCGATATTTCGGTTAGTTTTTATTTGATTGCTTATCGCTAGCTTCTTTGCTGAACAGATGATATCTCGTTAGGTTGCTAGGCGAAGCTTTGGTGTGCCGAGTGGATTTAGCGGGACTCATATGATGTTACGAAGGGAAATTGGAATGTTTATTAGTAAGGAGGGAGGAGGAACGATGGAGCTTATTTATTGTCAGGAAGGATTGGTAGTGGTGCTGTATTTTGAGTGATACATATTTGTTTTAATGGGTAAATATGCTAGCTTATTGGGGGGAGGGAGGGCAGCTTGAAGGGTGGATATTCTGTCGTGTTGCTTTACGCTTTCTGCGAAAAAGGTTGCATTTTCTTTCACTTGTTAGATATTTTTATTATAATCTTCAGGAGTTTTTGATAAATTTTTTGTTGATATTTTTAATGAATTTCTTAACTTTATTATTCTGTTTTTGCTTGGCAAATACTACGAGTACAGTATGAAAAAAGGTAATGATTAATTAGTAATAGTCAATATTTTCGTTAAAAATGAATACACCAACAAAATGTTTCTAGCATCCTTTTTTAGGGAGGAGATATTACCCAAGAGTTATTTGAACATAGTTGCAGATTTCTAGGAAAAGAAGAAGACTGAGAGCTGAGGTCTGGCTGAAGAAGCCATATATCTATGCACCGAGCATAATTACTAGGAAACAGTGTATCCCACTTATCCAACTATATTTTAGACAAAGTAAACTTGCATTTAACTGCTGTTGCTGTTGAAGATACTGGTCGAAATTCTAAGCTGCAGATTATATTCACTTGCGCAAATTGATTTTCATGCTGTTATGATCCACAGCATTTTAATTATTTACTGCGATGCGGCTATGTTTAATCAAAATATCTATAGAAGAAGGCATTACGTGTGATCTTACTAAGTGGTACGCCAGCGTTATCACGTCCGGTGGAGTTATTTTCGCAGATTCGAATAATCGACCCAAAGATATTTCCGAATTTCCGTGACTTCGCAATTCGATACTGTGATGGAAAACAAGGACGTTTCAGTTTCGAAGCAAAAGGATGCACGAATAGTGAAGAATTGGCACTCATTCTATCGAATAGTATTATGATTAGGTGGATTTTTAATTTAATTCAATTATCGTTTTTTAAATGAAAAGATTTATTTTTGACAATGATTTAATTTATTATTGTGTAAAAGCGATCATTACAAGAAATTAAAGTAGGCGTTTTGTGTTTTTATTATTGAATTATTGGTTATGTTTTTATTGCGATTATGTATATTTTTTATTATTTTGGCTAATTTTTCATTCATTGAATGCTAATGATGGCTAAGCAACATTTGAAATATAATTTAATTATTTCGAAGTAGAAAATTTCAGTGGCAAATAAAAAAGTTTGAAAATTTTTCTTAGAGTAGAAGGAAGCATTTATGGAAATTTTTGAATAAGTTTGCGCTCTCTTCGATTATCAACTCTTATTTATTGTTATGCAAATATGAATATTTTCAGTTAGTTTGTATAATGTATATATACAGGTGGGATAAGAAAGCTTCAAGTTTACTATGGCCTGTTCATGCGTTTTAGTCGATGCATTTTGTTGGTATAGATGGGAATTAACTCGCCGTTTGTCTGTATGAATTGTCGGTAAGACTCCGATTTTCCTTTGCCTCACCTCACATCGTTTCGTTCCCTCTGGGTGATAGTTATTATGGTCAAGGGTAGTAGTACCACTTCATAGTGGCACTATTTTTATTTTTTATTTGTTCATCTTGCGTTTTACGGTGTTTTTTTAAAATTTATTTCTTCATAGGAGACTGAAAAAAGATGTGCTGGACGACTTACCTGAAAAGCGTCGCGAAGTGGTTTTTCTTAACGATGGCTCTATTGATGTTAATATTTCGAATCTGCGATCTGCGAAGGCTGCATATCACGGCGCTGCGGTATTTATTTCCGTTATCACGTTGTGTTTTTTACACATTTTTGTAGGTTTGTATAAAAACACATCATTGCGAGATCATTCATTTACACGTGAGTACGTATGTATATTTGTCCTATCGGTAGTTTGTCCTGAGCTACAGTTATAGTAGGACTCGGCGTACACAATTCACAGCCTAGGTCAGCCTTCTTTTCTTGTGGGAAACAAATGGTCACTAATGGAAAGTCCACGTTGTGGATTTGTAAGACTGAAGTATTGTTCATTCAAATGTAAGTATTCATTCATAATGCATTTGCGGTACTTGACAAATTTCGTTGGTTTTTTGAAGTGGATAATTGGTTTATAGAAAGGGTATTAAATCCGAATAGGAGTCCGTTCGTGTGAATCGTTGGTCCATTTTTCTGCGGTTATATTTTGATTTACCTCTGATTGGTGAAAGAAAGAGGAGCTGTGTTTGAAGGATAAAGATACAAAGCATCAATGCCTTGTTGGATATTACTATGAGACCGGTATCGCAAAAGCGAAAAGTGTTGCGTCTCATATTGTGGACAATTTTTTCTATGAGGGTGCACCACGAAGGAAAGTATTGGTATTCGCACATCATCAGGTTGTGCTTGATACAATCTCCATGTATGTGACCAAAAAAGTAAGCCTTTCGTTTTTTCTTGGCTTTTTTTTCACATCCGCTGAAATTTTGCCTAGGATATCGTTTAAGACGTCGTCATGGTGAATCTAAGAAAAAGAAGAAAATTACCGATACACATTTTCATATTCCTATTGCAGTGCACAGTTCACACGTGACTTTTTATTTGAGTTGAGGTGAGCATTTTAAGTTCTTATTCAGAAGCTATTTTCTCATTTTTGGTGTTCACAGGGTTTACAAACCTTTGTTTGATTAGTAACTGTTATGATATGACCACAAAGTAATATTTGCGCAGTGCTTTGTGTGCTTATTCGTTTAATTTTGAAAAGCCCGGATTTATTAAAATCGCAGACAGCTGTTGAGACGCATAGTTGGTTTTTTGCGCCGTTTGTTGCACTACCTGCCACTGATTGCTGCTCTGGGGTGCAAGGATGGACTGTGAAAGGGGATAGTCTCTTTATTCCGGTAGTTTTGTGAGCCTGTTTCAGGGTCTGAGGTCAATTCGTATAGATGGAACAACAGCATCAAAATCACGCGAGGAGCAATGTCGTCTTTTTCAAGAGGACGACGATGTAGTTGTAGCTATTTTGTCGATGACAGCAGCAGGCCTTGGTATCACTCTCACGGCGGCGACGGTCGTCGTATTCGCCGAATTGCATTGGAATCCTGGGGTGACGTTGTAATTAACCTGTTGGTTTCAAGGATCTTTGTGTGAGAGAAGTTCAAGACGGACTTTTCATGTTAACTTCACTTTGCCGTGCTTCCTAGAGCTGAGGGCCTATCGCCAGAAAGTGAAAAAAGAAGACCTCTGAAGAAGAAGACTATTTTGAAGAGACCTCTGGATTTTTCCTTGTGAAAGTTTTTGGCAATCTGACACCAATAATGTGGGCCGTACTTTCGAGTTCAGACTATCTGCTTCGGTTCGGCGCTGTCGTTTATGTTTTCAGGAATATCGCTAAGCTTCGCCTTCTCTCTATTTTTGATCATGATTTGAAGTGCTCTTAAGTATAGAGGGCCCCTTGCAGACGCTAAAACAAGCAGAAGATCGAGCTCATCGAGTGGGACAAACAGATTCTGTCTTTGTGCAGTATCTGCTTGCAAATAGGACAGCTGATGACGTAATGTGGCCATTGATACAAAGGAAGCTTGATGTGCTTGGATCCTGCCATCTATCTTCTGATTCCTATAAGGTTATTCTGCCTTTTTCACTTTGATTCTGCTGTTATAGCTGTTTCAGGATATTTTTATACGTCTGCCAGTTATATTTTAGTTGGCGCACAGCTATATTCATTATCAGTTGTGGATACTAGGTCATGATTTAAATAAAAAATAACCAGATCATCTTTGTTTTGGGTGGTTTAGATCGATTAAATCCTTTCCCACCCTCCGCCGACTCCCCGATCTTCGCAAATTTATACTCTTTCTATGAATTTCGAAGTTAATTTCATAAATAGTTTCAATTTTTATGTAGTTTTTTGTACTTTTGAAATTTGTGAAGGTCATGCTTAAGTAGCCCTATGTAGCTCTTCGATTATAGCTGACGATCTTAGAAATTTTGTAAGTTCAGCAAATGCAGGTATGGAGAACGTTTGAACTTTAAAAGATGTGTGTTCGTTTTAGCTCAGTTGAGATTCCTCTTTCCTCACTTCCTTCACAAGGAAAGGCGAAGACTCTAATGGTAAAATAAAGGTTCGACGCGGTAACCAATTCTTTCTGAATGGTATCCCATTACAGTCTCATTCTTTCAGGAAGCGGACAGTGTACAGAAGAATGTGCACAACCTGGCCTCGGGGATTGTAGAATATTTTCCATTGGTTAAAAGGAATAAACCGAGTGAAGACGGGTAACGCCGATGGATCTGTTTTTATAAATTTTGAATTGTTAAATCCCCGTATTGCTTTTCTTGAAGTGGTACTTCTCCCGGTTGTATGTTACACAGATTTTCAAAATAATATCCGGAAAAACGGCAACCGGAAAAACATCCTATTGGTGTAGGCAGTCAGTAAGTGAATACTTAGCAAAACAAAATCTCTTTCCAATTTTTAGTTGGAAAGAGATTTTGTTTTGCTAAGTATTTTGCTAAATTAATTTGTTTTGTTAAATTAATCGTAGTATCTCCGATCAAATTTCTTTCCAGAAAGTCTTTTAAAAAAACCGATTCAATTTCTTCAGCTCCGCAGTTTTCAAAGAAGTTTCTTATGCGAATGTTTTCCACTTTTTTGCCTTGGAATTCGTTTTTCGTTTCCTCATGAAATAAGTAATCAAAAATAGAAATAAGTGGCGTCCATCGAATTAGGAAATTGGTATTCTCTATTTCTCTTTGATCTTTGCTCATTCATTTCCACTTGTTGTTTTGCTCGTTCCATAAATTGGTATTGTGTTTTAGAGAAAGTTTTGCATTTACAGATGTGTGCCTTCAGGTGTAGGCAATTATTAGTGAGAGATGCAATTTTGTAGCTGTTCGGCATTTGCGCCGTACTGAGATCTCTGTTGATTTGCATTGGTCGACTGGTTACATTTATAATTTTATAACTGTCCGACAGTGCGCCCTATTGAGATTTCTGTTGTTATGTTAGCCTATTAGTGACAACTGTAATTTTGTAGCTGTCCGACAGTTGCGCCATTTTTCAAATTCTTATTTATTTGTATTGATCTCTTGCTACTTTTACGCATATCTTTACTTATGCATACTGCGCTTCTCATGGTTATAATATGGCATGAGAGGATTCGAGGTGTATAAGATGCATGGTAGAAAAAGAACATTGCATAGTCTAATGTTAGACGCAAGAGGATAAAACGACGTTACATTTTTTGCCTCTAGCAAAAGGATACATCGAAATCTGGAATTTTTTTTGAACAAGCGTGTTACGGAAGTCAATTTTCCTTCTACGTGATTTTTATATCCCAGTTAATACTGTAATTCCTAATTACTTTATTACTTTTCAGGCGATTAAGTCCACCTTTAATTCGCATATGTTTGCGAGAATAATTCGAACACTATAGGAGATGGGTGTCGGAAAAACACAGGACTCATTTCCATTCTTCCTTAGCTTTCCGCAGGGTAATTACGTTGGGTTTTTGATCGCTTCGGTACAACTTGTGGCGTACCTTATCCTGCTATGCATAAGTTTCTTGAAGCACTATGCACAAATCCCATGCGTCTGCCGTTACGACTCATCGAAATTGTCCATCATGTCCAGCAGTCGTTTAAGTGACGGTTGTTGAAAAGGCATGCGACCGTTTCTGGTGTTTTACGTATGTGGTGGTGATTCAGCACACCCGGGTGGTACTGCAAAACGCTTGTTCACGTGGCGAACATTGCGACACACAGTGGCGACGTCATGACCAGGCGCAGTGATGTGATGGAGATCACATGACATGGCGCGACGATCATATTTCACCACAAATTGTCACGTAGTGACCTCTGTGTAAGCCGTGTTTTTTTTCCATTGTGGACTCTGTGTGGTGTACGTGTATTTCGATGTCTTCGCCTACTAGCGCGTGTTACGCTTGTTCACCTACCACACCTTCCCACATCTCACGCGAAGTATTTTGTAAAAAACCGGGTCAAAATTCGTCCATCGAGGGTTGAGATATGACATAGGAGAAATCCGGGAAGCGCACAACAGCACGCGCCTCTGCGCCACACCTCCGCATCTTTTCTCACAGACCACACCACTCATCAAGTCGCAGAAAGACATTATGCCAAATAATACACAAAAGGCTCCCACCTTTTGAGCTCGGAAGCACGGAAGAAGTTATGGATAACGGGCTCGCGCCTTCGGCGCTCGGAAAGACAGGAGTCGAAGAGATGGGTAACAGACTTGCGCCTTTGGCGCGATAACGTGAACGAAAGGGCAAAATAGCACACGATCTTCTGTATCAAATAGATCCCTGTAACCTTTCCAAACGTTCATAACAAAGTTAACATCATTCGAAGAAGGATTGGGGCACAAGGGGGTCTACCGCCTCCATTGAACCGTCTGCCTTCTTCCGCGTGCATTTGGTATTGTGGGAAGAGATTAAAATCGTTTCTGTGGCCCCCTAACATTTGTTTTTATTTACACGGGCAATGCTATTTCCAAAAATTATGCAAAAATTCCCCCCCCCCCCCCACACGTTGTGGACCCTCCCAAAGGATTTGCCTGGCACATCGAATGGCACAACATTTTCCAGAAGTTTTCATATCAAGGGTTTTTTTCTCACTTGGCATGTAGTCGACAACGTGCGCCACATGATTGCACAGGTAGCGCAAAAACGTGAACGTAGATCAAGGTAGAAAAAAATACGAGCATAGATCAAAATATGAAGGCAGATCAGAGTATCAGGGCATACCAAAGCATGAAGGTAGATTAAAGGGGATCAAAATGTGAAGGCAGATCAGAGTGCGTCAAAACATAAAGGTAGATCAAAATATCAAACCCTCACATTTTGATCTACCTTCACGTTCTGATCTGCTTTGACCTACCTTCATATCTTGATCCACATTCACATCTTGGTGTACTTTGATATTTTTTTACTTTTTCATGCCTTCATATTTTCATCTACTTTCATCTACCTTCACCTTTGATCTACCTTGACTCACCTTCATGGCTTGATCTACCCTCACATTTTGATCTACTTTGACACTCTGGTCCACCTTCATATCTTGATCTACCTCCATGTTTTTACCTACCTTCATGTTTTTGTCTACTTTGATCTGCCTTCATATTTCGATCTACTTTGGTCCACCTTCACATTTCGATCCGCCTTGACCCAAGTCCACATGTTGGTCTACCCTCACATCCTGATCTCCCTTTATATTTTGACCTACTCTGATACCTTGATCTACCTTCGTATGTTGAACTACTTTGATTTACCTCCATATTTTGATCTGCTCTGATCTACCTTCACGTTTTGCTTTGGTACCTTGATCTACCTTCATGCTTTGATCTAGCTTCATCTAACTTCACGTTTTGATCCACTTCGATCCACCTTCACATTTTGATCTACCTTGACCCACCATATCTTGCTCTACCTCCACATTTTGATCTACCTTGATCAACCCTCATGTCTTTGTCTACTTTGATCTGCCTGCAGATTTTGATCCACTTTGATACTTTGATCTGCATTGGTATTTTGATCTGCTTTGATCTACCTTTACATTTTCATCTAACTTGATGGAGAGTTACTTTTTTCCAAAACAACGGCTACATCCCGATGAAAGCATCGTGAAATATGGTCCGCACCTCTGCGCAAATTTTTCCTACTTTTCTATTCGGCGCGATAACGTGAAGGAAAGGTAATATAGCAATATAGCTTGCAATTTTTTCTGAACATCCTTCTATACATCTGGTAGCTATATTCTCAATGCTCGGGCGAAAATCTTGGGAAAATAGTTTTAAATGAAGAAATTACAATAGTGGAAAGTCAAGCGGTATTGAACCACCAAGCCGCTCCGGAACTCGCTGCACTTACCATTCAACCAACCCGCTGCTTGCGTCCTAGGCTGTCATCGCCGGCGACACACTCAAGCGAGTGTCTGTTTGTCCCCCAATTGGAACTATTTACTCAATATTTGCTGCTAAAGATCGAAGAACGCGGCAAAAATGTATATATCCGTCATCAGCCCATCGAGTTCTATCGTCTGATACCAATACAATGGAAATCCGGGACGAAAAATATTTTTCCAAATTTTCTCGGCCTCTTGTAAACTTCCGAGCGTGTTCCGGACATCGTTCGAGGTCTCGGCGAGCTAATGGGAAATCAAAAGACCGTTTGCACCCAAATGAAACGGCGGCTGAGAAGAGAACCCCCAAAATTGCAAAAATCGAGATTTCAGAAATTCCGGCCAGTCGAATCAATTTTCAACTTTTCTTCCGAAGAAGAACAAATTTTACATCGTTTGATAGAGCTTTTAAAGTTGTATTAGAAAAAGCAAACGCTGACTCGCTAGGCCTAACCGTAATGGAGAAAAAAAAACTCTGAATTATCTATTATCGCAAATTTATATACAAAATTCACGTCAATTAATTTTTATAATGAACAAATCAGCTACAGATCTATCCGAAGCCGAAATATTGTAAAAGAAAAGATCATAGAGGAATGCAAAAAAAAAATCAAGCAAGAAGAGATAAAGGAAAAGTATGCTGATCGCAAGTAGAAGTGAAAACACGAACCTATTAGCTCTAAATTTTTTATTTCAGTATTAAATTAAGTTCAGGGGAGCTCCGCCCCCCTGCGCCCCCCTTCATGCTCTGTTTGATCCGTGTAAAGTTGTAATTATGCAAAAGCTCAATTGCTGGTGGAATTCCTCCTCAACGCGTTGTGCTCGTCAACACTATCGTCGACTCTACCTCCTCATCACCTCACCCACGATAAACGCAACAGCATCTCATCCTGATGGCCACTGTTGTGTTTGTCGTGGGCAAGGTGAAGCATGATTCGAATCGTGTCTCGAGCATGGGAGGTTTGGTCAATTTCTGAACGTAAAACTTGAACTTCCTTCAATCATCGGTCGTTCAAGCTGTGGTATTGGATGAGCAAGTTTACTTCACACGCTTATACTACCTTATTATTGGTGTATATCAATTTCATGATAAATTACCAGCACTATGGGTAACTAAAGAGGAGAGTAGGAAATGTAGTAACAGTCGAGTCTTGCAACTTTCGGCTTTCGAAATTGAAAGAAGAAGTGCGGAGAGTTGCAGTCAGATGAAAACTCATTTCAAATTTCTTGGTTTTGACGTTATAGAAAAAGGACAAATTTCTTGGTCGATAAAGTCGACTGAAGCTAAATGTGAGTTGCCATTATTTCTTTATTCATGACTGATTCCAATCTTGCATAAATGCGTCTATTTTATTTCGATCTATTTTTATGCAATTACATTATGTAAAATATTCTGGTACCACGTGATTCATTTTGAACAATTAATATGCCCGTTATATTTTTCTCGAAAAGCTTTACATCACTATTAGCATTCAAATACCACATAAATCATTTATTCAAAAATTTTTGCCTATTTTATTGACCTTTCACATAGTCATCAATCATGTTCAAATATAGCATTGTTCAAATATAGCAACACTGATCGGTGTTCAAATATAGCAAGTGTTACTTGCGTTAAAGTGTTGCTTCTTTCTTAGACTATTGCTGGTTGCAATATCGAACTTGCGGAAAATTATTCAATAACAAGCAAGACGATCAGTGAAGAAATTTTCCTATCTCGTAGAGGATAACCCGCAGACTCCTCCAAGAAGCAATCTTTTTTATGAAGCAAAACAATGACAACTCCACTATTTTTCCAGTTTTATTCGTTCATGTTCACTTTTAACGGATTTTTCATCGCATATTTGAATGAAAATAGCGGTGAAATGAATACGAAAATTTCCCAGTAAATTTGTTTAATCTGAAATTGATATTCGAGCTTTATATTCATCAGAAGCTAGCTCTTTTTTTCACAGACTCAGAGATCCAGCAAATATACGAGCCCTATCTCCTACTGGGAGTGACAAAACAATACAATTCGAGGGTACAAGCTGAGGTCACAAACCGATCGCTTCAGTTGTAGTAGTCGAAGAAATTGATTTTCGTCACTTTCCAAATGCCAAGCGGGTTGAGAGGCCTTGAAATCCTGAAATCATTCACAATTTTACAAGGAAAAGAAAGAAGGATGGTGTACAGTACACATTACAATACCCGAACACTTCAAAGAGAGTATCTCGCTTGGCGTTATTCTCAAAGCTCCATACCAAGGGATGCATGTCGGCTACAACATTCTTACTGATGCCTCACGTGAAGCTTTGGATCGGAAAATATTTGCTTGTGGTCAATCGAAGAGGGAAAATGGAAAGAAGAGAAAAGGTTAATCTTAACGATAGAGATCCGTCGATAGGTTGATGCATTTCAACAACAACCATGACCTTTATTTTAAAAAAATGTATGTGCTGGAACTGGTTGTTGGTCCATTAATAAAAAGAAAAACCATTATTCGGTTATTTGAGGTCAGGCCATCGGTTATTTAAGGTCGCTAATAAAAAAGATAAAACTGATAAAAAAGTAATTTCCCATTAGCAAAAAAAAACCAACTCCCGCCTCCTTTCGTCAGCCAAACCAAGTGCACCAACTTGATTCACAATTCCAAATGAAAATGACTCGCCAATTAGCGTTTTTCTTTAGTAGCCTAGCTGTGACAACGTGAAAGTCAAACAAAGCGAATTAAGAATTATAAAATTGTCGGTCAAGTGACAAGTGGGTGACGCACAAGTGCTCCGGTGGCGCTATGTCGCTTCATGTGATTGCTTTCCAAGAATAAACAAAATTATCTCGAAACCTGATAAATTATCAACTATTGTTAGTGATAAAAAACATAAACGACACAAAAGCAATTTCGCCTGGTCACCGGCGACCATGACTCGTGGCAGCTGGTCTAGATATATATACACATATATGTGCATAAAGATCGTGACAGACGATAAGTTTTATTGATAATTGCGCAGCGGGCATCCTTCTATCTCCGTGCTACCGCTACTAATTAATCATACCTCCTCAACTGTTAATCAAGCTTACGCACGTCCATCGTATCATATCGTAGAGATTTACAGTGTTTACCTGAAGATTCACAAATGTCTGCTTAGGCAGAAAATGTTGAAAAAATGAAATGAGATCAAACAGATGAACTCACGTCACATTCGAGATCATAATACTTCCGGGCGGTGATGTCTCTAACAATTTCTCTGGTGCTTCATCCATATTGACACTAATATCGCGACGAATATATAAGACGGCGATCGCATAGAATGCGAAATTTGATGGCTTAGAAACTGAAACGATTCACCTAAGAAAGTAAAATGCAACCTAAGAAAACACATTAGCGGAGGATTCCATTTTTGTTGCATAGCACTCTAACTGCGGAGTGGTAACGGTCAGCGATGGAATGTCGCACGACTAGGATTAAATCCTTCCTGGCGCGTTCTCCAAAAAATTGAATCCTTTACGAGAAAACTAAAGAAACGCAACTAACTTTGACACAAAAAAACTTTCAAAGGGATTTTACAATTTTACAACATTTTTAAAACCCATTCGAAAGTAATCAGTGATGGTATTGAAGCTTCCCGTAGCGTGTAGCTAAACAACGGAAAAGTTTACCTAGAATTTCAAAGGAGGCAAAAAAACGCGCTATTATCAAGTTAAAAAAAGGATGGATGGGCTTCCATCGAGATATTTTATTCGAGATTATGCGATAATCAATGAATCATCTCAAAAGTTTAAAAAATTAAGTCAACGAACTTCGAAAGATACGTCTGCCACTGATAAATGTTGAATGTATAAACGAGCAGATGACGTCATCCACCGTGAAACGCAATCTACTCTTGTCGTTTTCACTTAGGCTGTCATAACGTTCACGTAATTCATCCACTGCTTCTGAATTCATAATTGCGCCCAATCGATCCCAATTCCCATTGGATATATGTTGTCCACAGAGTATTGCTGCCTTAAGATATTCTACAAATTTTTTCACTTTCAACAGTTGTTTATTAATCTCCCTCTTAAATTTCACAGGTAATTATTAACTTCCCCCTTAAATTTTAACAGGTAATTATTAGTTTCCCTCTACCATCATCTTATTTGCAAACATTCAAATTGCAATCTGCCTAACAATTATTTGAAAGCACAAGTTATATTTTTTTTTCATTAAAAAAACATTAACTAGATGTTATGACAACGTCACACGTCGAAATAATCAGTGATCTATAACGAAGTATAATCGGCTACTCCTACTAATAAGCATGATCACATCAAAGAAAATAATAATATGCTGGAGGTGTGATTCACTGATATCAAAATGAACAGTCATGGCCTGCAAATGGAGGGAGGGGGCTGTAATCGTCTTGTTTTTTAGAGCAGTAAATACACCCTCACTTTATTTTAAAAGAAAACAGGATTTTAAAAACAGGACATTAAAAAAGCAGGGTGATGGATAATTATACAGCTATACTCAAGGATTACATATACTATCCACTATTGTGACACACAAAAAATGAGCTTCACTTCATCCATATCTAAAACTAAAAACAGCGCAAACGTTATCAATCAGGTTCATTGGATGTATACTGCATTGTGATGCTAAATTCAGAAGGCAAGATTTTTGTGCCGATGATCAGCAACAGTTTATTGGATTGTAATGAATCAACCGCTTCAGATCTTTGACTTATTAACTCAACAGTTCAAAAATTTCACATAGCAACAATGAAAATGAAAGTAAATAACCCCAAACCAAGGTGCAATAAAACACAGGTGACGTTGATTGAATTTTAAAGTGGCCGTTTCACTTCCTTTGATTTCCACTTCACTTACAATTTATTCTACTGATGTCTGCTCTTGTCTGCTTCATTAAACAATTTCTATACGTATACAAAGACTTATCTTCTCTTAATTAACGTCGTTTGTTCTTATTCGGAAAGTTATTTATTGCTTAAAATAATATTTCTTTGCTTTATTCTTTTCTTTCCGTTATTTTACAGTTTTCTTCGTTTATTTGTGAATAGACAGTATTTGTAAAAAAAAAGAATAACTTACCTCAGTAATTCCATTTAAGAACCCTTCAAGTGTGTATTCCTTCTCAAAAAAGCGTTGATAAATGAATTGTGAAAGCATATTGCAAAGCCTTCTTTGTAAATCAAATGAAGGAATCACTACACCACGTCTTGGTAGTAGAGTAAACATCTGTCTATTTGCCTCCTTCTTCGGTGAGTTGCATCCATGCTGAAAAACACAATACTTGAAAGGTATATGCCTGTGGTTATACTTGAAGATGTTCTCGCTGAATAATGAATCAGCACATACACTGTCGTGCGATTGTGGTAAAAGTTATGGACATCATAGTTAAATGTGTCTGAAGGAGAAAAAGGAGAACGCAAAAGGCCGTCTATCCTCTCAAGTAGACAACACGTATCTATCGCAAACAGCTTTCACCCTCCTTCCAAACCCCCACCGTATATTAGCACGGGCATTTGTTGCTTAATGGTCAAAATGTGGTACCATATAAAAACGGCATAAAACCGAATTCTTCTCAGAAAAACTAAACAAGACTGCCAATGCTGTATATTCTCAACCGACAGGAAGGCCTTGGAAAATGTTAATGCAATTTTGGCCAACATGAAAAACGAAAGGAGTTCAGCACCAGTTTGTAATACTTTTACAGGTATATCGCCGACGTCGTCGAAAAACGACCCTAAATGATTCAAAACATGGGACCCACCACTATTTACTTCCTCAAAGCGAAGTGATTATTTAAAAAAACTCTACAGGAATCAAACTTCTCCATTCTGTGGATCCGGATTGAAGCCGGTCTCAGTACCCGCCGAGTGGTCGCCCTTTACTCTGCCGCAAGGAGATCGGGTACAACCAATTTCTTTGCTTACGCTGCGGGACTAGATTTTAATCAAATCACAAAAACGCAATGGGCTAACAACTTAATTGGTACTATTATTTATTTACTGAAAATAAGTGGTCATCCTGAAAGTTATAAAAATCACCGCTTTTGCAGAAATCCCTTTTCAAAGGAACTCTTTTCTTAATATAAAACAGACCAAAATAAACAAAAATAATTAACGGATGCATTGCGGAACAGCTGGTCACTATTGGGGCTTAAGAACGAAGAGGTCGATCTCGAGAACTTTTTTTTTTCCTTTCTCATTTCGGGAAAAATGAGTCTAAGAAGCGACTAAAATAGTTTGCGAATGCATCACAGTCTAAGCCAACCATCTCAAAACTAGACCATTGCCCAGAAATTTAAATATCTTTAATATAAAACATGCCATCAATGCTTTCCACAAAAAGAGCTTTACAAATATAGTCCGAACAAAAAGGCGTCATTTTAACGTAACAAAATTCGGTGCACCCAAAAAATCGTACCTCAGGCTCAGGTTGCAGAGTTACCGCTCTCGCAAGTTTTGTTGAGCAAGAAGAAAGAAGTGAAGCACGACACTGACGTAACGAAGCCAGAAGGAATGTACTCGAACGTGACATCGGCAACATTTTACTCCAAACGATGCTGGTGTCGTCGTTTGTATGACAATACCCAATATTCGGTTATAATCTTCTAATGAATTGTCATGCTCGATCGGATCTGCAACCTCATCCATTTAGCGAACTCTAACAAAAATCTGACCATTTTAGTTGCCCAAAAGTCGACGGGTAAACTTCACTACTTATCTATGGTACTACATTCACAACAAACCTTATAAAGCTATCAACTAATGAAACCACAATTTCGCAAATCATAAACGAAAGCCTTTCTTCCTCTTTTGCCGCTCTTCCTCCGCTTCTCTTCATAAACAAATATTTCATCCTAATATAACAAAAACCTCAGCCTACAATATGCTCATCACATTTGGCCACTAATCACTGAAATCAAATTTTTGAAATTCAGTGCCTCAGTTTTTAAAGATTATCCTCACGTGTTAACGAATTTTCAGCGTAACACGTGTTAACACTTCCTATAGCGGTAATGAATTGAAAAACTACCTTAAATTTCAATTCGTTATGTTCATTAATTATGAAAAACTCTCGAGCAATATTTTCTATCCACATTTATCATATGAACCGTACGCATGCTGGACTCCCTATTTTTAAATTGGGCATATTTTCAAATCTATAGGTTAAATGGCTAAATCTTCCCAATTTTCTTGCCAAGTGAAATATGACGAGAGCAAAACTTCAGACACTATATCAACATTGCCAGTTCAAATATAGTCGACCACGTCCATCCAGCCGGTTAAACAGCGATCGAAATTTACAAATTTTGCACAGCTTTACTCGGTTCGTTGAATGTAAATATAGAGGGCATACTTTCCTGTATTCTGAAAATCTATCTAATCACTTTCAGGTCCTCCAATTCTTCTAAGCGTTGGGTACTCTTCTTGATGGCTTCATTAAATGAGTAATAGTACATTTCAATACAGTATTTTACGCCATCCACTCTTAATCTTTTCATTCCCACTTTGCACATAGCTATAGCGCACGACTACTCCTTCAAGAGTCGACTATCGGTTAATTGAAATTGTATGTTATTATTATTCTATTTTTTTGCAACAACCGTTCTGATTCCGGCAAAGGAATTCAGGAAAACTAGATTGCCTCCATATATATGACCTGCATAAATCATGCGGTACTTTCTATTGCTAGGTTACTCTCATTAATCCGATGTTCATTATTAAATCAGCGTTTTTCGCCACGATGCATATACCTGTTCGATTACAATGATTTCTTTTTTTCGCTTCTTTCTACACGTTATATTCACCTTTCTATAGGGTAATCGATCAGTGATTGCTTTCAATAGGAAACATCAATTAAGCAACAATCGTTGAGCACATTTAATGAGGAAAGCTTTTTGCAAATCGCCGAGAAAATATAACCGCATTTGAATATTTTGAAAGAAAGCAAACACATATGCGTTCAATAGAAATTTATCCCTCATTTTTCACACATCTTTATATAACAATTATTATGAAACCTATTTTTAATTTCGAGATTTAAAGAGAAGAAAAAAAAGAAAACAAAGAGAAACGAAAATAGAACGCCAATGAATGCACAACAAAGACATCACACAAAAAAGACTTTGAGCAGATACTAAAACGGCCAAGAAATATCACCGGACTGACCGCAGAAATAAACAAAACCTCTAAGAGATATCACTGAATCGACACCAATATCTAACTAATATCTAAACAAAACAATATCTAACTAGCGAAAAAAAAAGATACAAAAAAAATATCACACTTTTCTATGGCCAATTATTATTTCGTTTTTATGTCTAAAGCTGTCAATTGTCTCTCTTCATAGCGTATTTTTCTTTCGCCAATAAATTTATACTCAACAGTAATATTTTTCAAGATACTACAAAATTATCTTTAATCAGCGCCAAACAGTCGTCCGCTAAACCTCTGCAAAAAAAAAAACCGGAAATAGAACAGCTGTCAATAAATTTATGCGTTACTGCTTCTTAGGATGGCACGAAAAATTGAATGCACTTAATAAACGTTTAATTAGCATAAAAACAATGTGACCAGAAAGAGGAAAGAACTCTTGAAGAAGCAATTATGGCAATAAAAATATGACTAAATTTAAATTCAACTAATCCGACTAAGCTATGAAAAAAAAAAATATACGCAACTAAACAAAACAACAATTATTTGAATATTTTTTAAATTTAACTGTTTATTATTTATTATTATTATTGTTATTATTAATACTATTAGCAATAAAATGAGACTAGAAAGTATTGCCAAAAAAAAAAACAGACAACAAGAGTGAAGCAATAAAAAAAAAACATTTAGAATCGAAAACAAAATCGGTAAATAAAAGAATCGCATAAATGTGGAGTAGATGAGACATGAAAACGAAAACAAGAAATGAAAGAAATATCAGCAAAAAAAAGAAAAAAGAGATTAACTCTATTTGTTTTTCACGCATGAAATTTGCAGGAAAAAAAAATAAAGCAACACTTAAAAGTTCTTTTCTCAACGTATGGGGGGAGGGAGGGGGGAAATAGCCCGCAAACACGATCGGCAGTCTCGCCCTCACCATTTTTTCAAATCTTCAATCCGTTTTTTTTTAATTTCGAAGTGATTAGCAACGATTTCTGACAGGATAAAATCCTTCCAAAGAAAAAAAAGCGGAAACTATTTGCAGCACAAAGATTGTTGCAAATCATCAATCACGTCCGTTTTTACAAACAAACAGAAGACATTAGTGTAACGTCTTTCTTATTCACCGTATAACTATGGTAGTGAGTATTACTATAACCGACACCACACAACAACCATAAAATGACCGCATCGAAAATCTCTTTTTCTAGAGTACAAGTGCACCAGCGCAAGGGCAAAGTAAAAGAGACAACAACGAAATGTGAATTAAAACTGCTCGGCAGCGCTGCTAAATTGCTGGCCATTAGTAGCCGGATCGGCTTCAACATAAGTGCCCTCTGGAGCTGGAGAGCATTCAAATGCTGGACGCGGACCCACAGCCACAGACCCCATACGATAGAGTGATGGTGATGCTGCACCAGGTACCACTGAAAATAATGGTTTCCATTTAATGTCTATATTAAATGGTGTTTATCCAGGTTACTAATAGGCTATTAATAGCAAAATCTGGGTCATCTTGGTTATCAATATAGACGATACAGAAAACAAATAAAATGCATCTAGGTTATTCAGCAATACATATGATCCGGTACAACAGAAGATACCATAAACTCCTTCAGTATAATTGTAGCTACAGTGTAGCACAGTAAAGATGTTAATAGTATAATGCATTACAGCAAGCTTGGATGTAATTTAAAGTGAAAAATGAGCAGTTAGCAACGTATATTTTTAAGTCTTTAGGTCTTCAGTAGTCTCCGGGTAAATCTTCAGGTAAAAGTCTTCAATTAAGTCTTCAGATAAATTCAGCCAGCAGTAACAAATTGTGCCTAGAAAATGGCTTTGAAAGAAACCGAAAAATATGGTTGCATCAGCTACCCAAAAATCTTAATAATATTTGAGAGATTTGACCTGGCACTTATTGAATCGACTCCTCTATAGCCCAAAGAGTTTTGCACAAATTGAAGCATCGCTCATCTCTGAATAGAGAAAAGAAACGCATAATTCATGCAATCGAACTTATCCCTATGTCCACGTCAAATCATTATTTAAAAGAAGTCACTACCTCTTTCCATGTGATAATAAATAAAAAAGTGATCTATCACCTATGAATTGCGTTAAATCAAATATAAAAGATGATTTTAATTAAAATAATAAAAAAGACTTACCGTAACCTTGAGGAAGGACGGGAAAAAAGTAGCATTGGTTTGTATAATAAGCACCTACGTGTGCAGAAGGAGCCATCTGCAATAATACATGCCAAGAAATTAAACCGCGAATGGTAAAAACTAAATCAAAAATAGTAAGAAATTAAACCAAAAATATCAAGTAGCAACGATGTCACATATTTTCTACACCTTCAGTTAATCTCCGTCTCTCTAAGCAAGGTAAAACCTCTAGGGAAACACTGCGAAGGCCCAAGATGTAAAATGTCTTGCAAAAATGCTCCTCAACTCCCCCCAGTTCAGCAAAAAAAGAAGATTCCCTAAGACCCTAGTCATTAGACTTCTCGATTGAAATTCACAAATTTAATGCTTGCAAGAGACGGGATCTAAAATGAAACCAAAATTAGGGACGAGGGGGAGGTCTCTTAAGGTGAATCATCTTTTAATTCAGGTCAATGGAGAAGTCCACAATGCTGCGATACTTCCAGAAACAATGGTACTCTCTACCTCTCTTCAATACTCTGTTTACACAAAATATCTGCCACTTACCGCGTAAATTGAGGAAATGTAAACGTGCACGGTGGAAGCAAAGTGAGCGTAGTGCAATTAAAACTAATAAATGTCAGAAAACAATTTCATTGTCAGAATTTTTCATCCCTTATGAGAAATGCCATTAACTAGCAACAGTCATTCTATCAGCCCGCTTTAACTCCTTCCCACCCCCCCCCCCCCCACCTCCCACCCCTTCCCTGAGTGGATGCATACCATCAAATTTAGAGTTTTTTTTAAAGCCCAGCTTTATATTGCAACAGTTGAACATGGACAAAAATAAGGGCAGCATCCATCCAAGGTAATTAGAGTAAGTGGATAAATAAAAAATAACACTATTTAAAATAGGCCCTATAAGCTGGAGTAATAAAATACAGCCCAACAGGACAAAAAATCGTGACATATACCGGTTAGAGTTCCTTTTCCTTCCCCTTTCTCTCATATAAACTTCCTAAGCGTTCAGCCGAAGCGGGTAAAAATAAACCTGTTGTGGAGGAAGGGTTGGTTGCGGTGCTTGAGGCAATGAATATGCATAAATTTGCGATGGTATCACTTCACCGCTCTCACCAATACAAAGCGACTCCATTTGCTGTGCGACACCTTGCTGCAATTCAACAAAAACCCCTTCAATAATTTCAATAATATTTTTATACAAAACCCTCGAAACAGCCATCAACAGCATTCTAGAATCAATACCATTCAATCTGATTTTCAACACTTCAGCGGCAAGAAATTGATCGACTTCATTAGAAAAGACGCTTGTTTAGAACGAAGAAAAAAGGTGAATAAGGATAAATTCATGTTCTGAAATTAGCGAATATTAATGCGATTAGTTTTTCGAAGAAGTTCGATGCAAGCTGTTTAATAAAATTTGCTAAATCGAAATTGTCCCTCCACAATGATCTCCATATCTATACCAGTTCAAAAACTTTCCCTCTCTCTCCACAATCTTTGAAATGATCACGACTGGTCTAAATAATAAAAAACTGGTCAGAGTGGGGCCTTGAAGAAAAAAAAAAGAAACTGTCAATAGTTTGTATACCACTGACATTTCGGTGTTCAAGGACAATAGTGGGTTTATAAAAGAAACAACAATTAGTGTCCTTAATGAGCACAAAAATTGTTCCGAATTGCCCTCCCCCCCCCCCCCCCCCCCCCCTCTCTGTCCAACATGCGAGTGAACATCCATTTGCAATTCTTCGCTACTTTTTGTAGAGTGAAACTTGAAAATGATACTCAAAATCTAACCTGCAAAAATTAATCAAATCTCTGAATTTGGCATCTTCGAAAATTTAAGCTACAAATTTTCACTACATTCAGGTCATTTTTAGAAACTTATGCGAACCTCTCCTTTAATCTGAATTAGTACGTTAAAAGACTGCAAGAAAAGATAGAAGAATTAATTGTCAAAAAAAACCTTTTCTAATTTTCCACAAAACTTTTCACATGCTTTATTTCAGGTCAAAATTTTTTTAAAAAATGGGCCGGAGATAATTTTTGGATGAAACCAGGATGGGAAGAATCTCTTAATAACAAACATTAACTCTTCTATGACTACAGGTGAGCCAATTTTAATAGATGAGATTTATTTTAAAAAAAGCGTATTCATCGCTTTACCTGTTTATTTTATTATGCTTTGTGCTATCTAAGGACCATTTATTAATGCTTTGTGTTATTTAAGAACCACAATGTCACGAATTATGCCAATAGATCGCCGCCTATTTTTTCAGGGAATTCAGAATAAAACAACCGTAAAGTCCTAAGTGAAAAATAAAGAATAATAAAAGTGTTGCAAGTGTCGTAGTGCTCTTACGGAAAGTTTATTAAAGCGCCAGTGTGGAGAATATTTATGTCCAAGTTTATAAAGGGCGATACGGCAAAAAAATAAAGCATAAAAACGAAGACGAACAGTCTTATAAAAATGGAAATGCAAATAATTGAAGGACTAACAATCTGACATGCATTTGGTATATTGGCAGGTAAACACTGCACATAAGGCGGCATCGCTGCATAAGGCTGCCCTGAAATGAATAAATAAACAAATAAATAAATAAATAAATAAAATCAGCATGGTGTCAGTAAAAAATAATTCTCCCCTGTTGAAAAAATTTCAAATTCTTCTTTAACCGAAGGTGATACCATCATTTTCAGTCGTAACCATGCTTTAAATATCTAACATGTTATTGCTCATACTTATGTTAAAATATCAATAGCATTAAGGGACAAATGGAAGCAAATAGCCTAGGAGGTAGCGCCAAAGTAGAGAAGGCAAAACTCAACCTTCTTGCTTGCTCTATATATTTGCCTTTCTTCCCCTCTCCTCACAGGTCTTTATACAGTCCTCTACAAACCATGAACTTGGTATGGTAATCGACTTTAAGCCTCTTCGACTGAGTCAACTAAAGCAATTTAACGGCTAAACCACGAATAATCATAATTTCATCAACAATACTTCATAGTGGATTTGTTCGTTCTACTAAATCAACGACTCGCTTTATTAGGTGCTTAGGAAGATAATCTACCTGTTTAAATTGGAAACCCACTTGATCCCCCACTCCAACCTAACAACGCTCTTCCAAAAACGAAAGTGCCCTTAGGATATAAAAACAAATGAAAGGTGCTTCCTCCTCCTCTTCCCCCCCCCCCCCCCCCAAATAAAAAAATTTTAACTTTTCTTGCGTCAGCCTGCTACTCGATAGTATTTATATCGGAAAGCACATATGGGTGTAAAACATGATAGAAGACGAATAAATCGGATAAAAAACAAATAACTATGTCGGAAGAGGGAAAATGTTTCACATAAATCCCTCGACTATCAATGTAACCGACTGCTTTACTTCCGAATATGTACAACAACAGTCATGGCATGCACGGATGGTAAGGGCAATTTATGAATGCGAGGAATAATTTTTTAAAAATTCCTTACTGTAGGTTAATCCCTCTAATCAATTTCAGCAACGTACAAAACTCGTTAAAAAGGCAAATTTTTTGAACCATTCGAACAAATAACTGCGGCAAATGACTTGTATGAATCGACTAAATCAGATCGATCGTATCGCATCGAGCGATTCTCAGAGGACAAGGTCTCGGAGGTTATCGAAATAACTCCATAATGCTTATCATTATCACTCATTCACATTCAATTCAGCATAATAGAATCCTCACGTGGAACTGCACCAACAATATAGGGCGCCGGTGGATATTGCTCCGCACCTGTAATAGCATAATAAACAGTGGGTTGTGCAGACGGCACAACCCCGTCGTTGTCATCATCTAGTGGATTCGAAACGGTCACATGTTCGGGGATGGAAGGCTCACGAACGGGCACTCCCTCTGACGTTCGACGACGTTCTGAAATCAATGGTTCGTAATCCCTGATAACAAATGCTGCTTTCTGGGTTCATATTTTCTTATTTCATTAAATAACTGTCTAAAACAAAGATATAAGCTACAATTGTCAACGCTGCTCCCCACAGCGTGTTCTCAATATTTCCTATGAAATATATGAGGGCGGGTGCGAAATCTAGACAATATGGCAGTATTTGCTTTTTGAATTTTAATTTATATATACTTAGGGAAGTAAAAATAGCATATCGAATTTACACACAACAAAATTTTTATTTAAACCTTCTAAAGCGAAAGGAAAAAAGCGCTAAAATGATAGATTACCAGCAGAAACTCTTCGGCCAGGAGATGGCCTCTGCTCAATGAAACCCATATGCGCATTCGAGTTTTTGTACATACCCACACCGGCGTCCATGCTACCACATTTCTGAAAACAATGATCGCCTTAGACGATAAAGAAATAATGCAACAAACTGAAATCAATCAAAATTTAACTTCGAACATATTCCTGGAGAAGCAAATACGCGGGGTTGTAGCACCAATACGCAAGTCACGACATATTCCCCCACACATGAAACAAACACACCATTCAGCACTACATCATTGCCGTATAGAAGGACGGCGGATAATCGCCGTATTGGCAAAAACTATGTTCTTTTGTAATACCGCTTAAATTTTAAGGTCAGCCGATGCTGACGCCGATATAAAATAGCCAAGAAATTCTCGATCAAAAATATAAGTTCCATACCCTATCAACACATGAATCAAGAAAGCAAAAAAATGATTCCAATATTTCGAGAGCACCAACGCCAACACAAAGAGTCACAATGACAAATTCCAAGGATGGAATCCATTTAAACTTCACTCGCCTGTAACCAAGAAAATATATTTTACATCCTTCAGGGAAGCCAAAATAGAAAGGTGTGAAAATAAAAAGCTGTTTCATTTCGTGCCCGAATAGTACAGTTGAGATACCACCGATATGGCGACCTATTTCTTATCCTGAGCCATATCTCCGAATTAAACCAACAATTCATTACTAATATAAATTAACATAAACAGCCCTTCAATAAGTCATGCATAAGAGTACGAACTGCAAGTAGCGGAGGCCGCCGATTGGGTGAATGTACTGCCGGCGATACGACATGAGGAGGAAGGTCAACAGAAGAACTATAGCTTGTATAGCTTTCTGAGCTGCTACTCCACGGGTACATATGTGCGGTTGGATGAGTACCATATGATGCCGCACCATCCGATTGCGAATAAACACCAACATACGGCATCTCACCATATGAATAACAACTACCTGGTGATTCAAGTAGCTGAAATCAAACAATCAAACATAATGCTCAATTATTTCAATAAAACTTTCCGATTTCATGCTTTCCTATCTATCTTCATCGCCTCTCTGCATCAATATCTGACTAATAAATTAAATCCTCTTGATAAGAAAAAGCAGTATCGACTACAATGAGTTGAAATCCCCGACCCCGATGTTTGAAAGTTATAAAAATGTTTTTAACTTCTGCCACAAAGATATAAATATGACAGAACTGTTCAGCCGTCATATTAATACATGCCGCTACCCGCCTGTGCAAGTGGAAATTAAAATAAAAAAGACTCCCACAATCTTGTTCAGAAACTATTTGGCGCACTCAATTATAGCGAAACCCTTATACGCTACTCTCATCTGTACATGTAATTCTTCTTATCCTCGATCCTAATTTTTCTACTGTAAAACTCCCATTGAAAACTCTTCGATATGGGCACCGTATCCCTCTAATAGAAACCTCAATCCGCCTATTTTCTCCACTTTGGTAGGTGGTTGATCCCACATGCTTCGATATTGCTTTTGAAGGAAGTATCATGCATGATTCCGAGGTTAGTCTTAATGCTATTAACATGGCTACACTGATGACGTAAATAAGGCCCTCTTTGCCTCACAACACAAGATAAAGGCTTACGCTTTATTTATTGGGCATTACCTACAGAGACAACACTATACTCCCTCGCGGAGTTTAAAAGCAATCCACCAATCCAGCGACCCCTCCCTCGTTGGGTATTAAGTTAAGAGTCTCATCCACGTCAAACATGGAGGGAGGGGAGGGGAGATGAAATGAGAGAAGAGGGGATACTATGATTTATAAGAAAGAATGAGAACACAGATCCTTACATGTGTGCTACTCGCATCAGTAGAAGTAGAATCTTGTTGCGGAAACACGTTCATATGCAACTGCGCAGTGATGGGCAATTGACATGCGGCTGCAAGGCGTTGTGAGTTCGGTATCGCACACTCACCAACCTCGAACGAATGTGCTCGCCGACCGATCAGTGGATTTGCACCAAAACATTGACGACCCTCAATCAGATTAACATCAACCTCATATTAGCAAAACAATGATACGAAAAAGGAAAGGTAGACGGTCGACGGTAATCGAACACCTATCGTGACACTACAGTGAGGATGCTTATTCACCATGCTAGTTCCTCCTTGAAACTCTTCCTTATGCATACACTTAAATCCTCGTATCTTTTATAATTAAAAACAATTTACGCTAAGCATGGTTATAGACTCCCTTTATATAAGTGCATAAACACACAGTAATTAAAGAATCGGATGAAGAAAACAAGCTTATAAAGGATGTAGACAACTGCAAATAAGCTCGTTGAAAAACAACTAACTTCTTCAAAACTCTGTGCATCCCTCCTCAAGTACCGTCGTGGTTCGTCGGTGAATATATCGCTACGTATCAGCGAGGAAAATTCGACATCAGGTCTGCATTAAAAAAATCAATTAAAACGCTTTATTTCTCTTTGCTGAGCACAATATGTTCACTAAAAAAGACATCAAAACACTACAGCGATTTTACTATAAAAAAGCTATGACAAATAAAATGAAAAAATTGTTTTTAGAGATTCAAAAAAAAGAGATTTTTGGACCCAATTTTTCTCAGAATTCATTTTTCTTCTCATCGAAGACTTTATAATGGCGCATATTCTGACGACACCTGATACCTGATAATAATGATGCCTGATAAGCTGAACTACTTTGGCGAGTATTATCTACACGGAAGCTCGACCTATTTGCCATCAAGTTTAGTCATTCGTAAGGTCATCAACACCTATGATACAGCACCGTTCTATCCCTGAGGTAAAAAAAAGCGCAATCATATGATCAATTAAGGTTTATAAAATCGGCTTACATTCGGGTCTGCGCCGTTTTATTGACAACAACTGCAGTACCACTTTGATCAACGTTGTGATCGAGACCAAAGAATGCTGCAACTCGATGTACCAACATTCGATTATACGAACTCATCACCGGGAACTTCTGCGAATGTCGTCTAGAAAAGGTGACTGCTGAAGTGAAATGCTCGGAGTAGCAAAGATAAAAACGGCATAAAAGGATATAATAGGAGAGATGGGACAAAGCAACGGGGTGAAGGGGGAGGAGTAGTGATGGGAAAAGGAATGGGAATCTAGCGCATGATGACCCATGAAAGAGGATCTGTTGAAACTACGAAATATTTCATATCCTAAAGGCATGTTTTATATTGGTGATTGGCGCATATGAAAGACAAGAAAATAGTATCGCCTCTAAAGCTACACCACCTCCAAATTCAAGCCATACCTTAAGCTCACCAGCTCAAGTTCATAGTCAGTATAGTTGGATAAGGAGCGAACTCGACCTCGAGATCAATAAAGCATGAGATGAGATCTTCATATAACGCGGAACAAAAAGCTTTCTTGAAAATTTATTTGCTAGTACTTGACAGAATAACTGCATTATTCATCTATGCGCTTATTTTATCGACTATTTATGTGCAATATTTGTACTTACTATCAGGGTCGTCTATACGTTTTATTTCCCCACCTTCTTCAAATGCTAACTCCTATTATTACCAAAGTTTACAGTGATGCGCCACAGATTCCGATGTAATAGGTAGTCTTTCAAATTTCTTAGAAGATATTTTAAAAAATCTTCAGCTTCAATAATTATTGGACATAAATATCCCCACAATTAAATATAATTAAGTTATTTGGTATATATTTCTTTGGTATAATCGTAGATATAAAAATGATTCTCAAAACCGACAAGTTTAGGGTATTTGTGGAGAAACTACCTGAACCAAATCTGTATAATCGCAGTCGCATCAACATTTCACCAAGCTAAACATCAACACTAAATTCTTGCGAATAAAAGGAAAAATAAATAAATAAAATAAAAATGAAGGATCTGAAAAAGCTTACGAGGGGTCATTGACAAGCATACACATATTCCGCTCAAGCTGGAGAAGCATCTGCCGATCTTTTGCATTCTTATGTAGAGTGCTTGCTATGAACGCCTGTAGATCAATACCTGTCGAATCAGTGTACATCTCATAATTCGACTCTGAAAAAGCTTACATCTGTTACCTGCGAACTCCAATCACTCGTACCTTTCAAATAAACTAACACCTGGTTTCGGTCAATATTAACAGAAACAATGAGGTAAAAAAGGTGTGACGATGCTAATGAGGTAGCGATTCGAGAAACTGATAAAAATACTCTGTATTTTCTTTCTTTTTGTCAGTTCCTTTGTATTGCTTGCTAGGCGCTCCTGTTCTTCTGTATAAAAGTTTAATTACCTCTAAGAAATTTATGAAAAAAAAAGTTATTAATAATAGCGAATATTTAGCACAATCGTAGGATTGTCTCTTATCATGCAGCATATTAAAAACACATTTTTATATATGTGCATTGCAATAAAACCACTGAAAGCATCTTTTCAATACTTCAAGACGTATTTAATTTCAAAGAAATTTGCAGACGCGAAGCCAACCCTCAGCCGGCTGTAAATAAATCAATCGCAATTAAGTGAATATTTATCTTCATAAGCACAAAGACGTTGTTCAACACAAGAGATGTTAACGACACTCCTTTATTCCACCGCTTGATCACGTCTCAAGCATATTCCTCCTTTGTAACTTTTTAGCAACTTTGAGATCAGACAGTAAATAGTCACCGTTTATTAAAATTCTTTAATATAAACAAGTAAGGAGGCATTCACTTCAACGATACAGTGCAATAGCTCCCCTCTCCTTCACCTTTAGTGTCAATCGTGAACGAGTGCTGTGATCCTAGAAAGTCCTACTGAAGTCACAAACGAAAAAAGTTACAACCGATGGCTCATTTGCATCGCATCCTTACCACATCCCACCTCATTCATCTCAAAGTTTTTAAGATGCAATAAGCAATATTAAAGCCGAGTCATACCTGAAACAATTATCATCCAATCCGGTTTAATCACACCATTCGGCACCCATACCTTTCACTTCTCAGGTATTGCAGTATACTCTTTCCAAAATAGTCTAATTCATTAATTCGTAAAGTTCGTAACGTTTTACACTATTTTGAGATCTTATTGATGACTTCAAAGATGATAAGATAATTCCTCAAATGAAAGAAATTGCCCACGAACCAACAGAGAGAGACGATGCGTTCGAACGAGTGGCGGAAAGTCGAGGAGCGGATGAATATCGTACGGCCAGCCGCGTATCGTCATCTCCACAAAGAGCATGACTCCGAACTAGCAATTTTGGCTTCGATACACCCGCATAGAGTGACGATGGAGGTAACACCCTTTGCAAATTCTAGAAAAAAAATGAATAGTTTCGTTGCAGAAAAACTAAGAGAAAATGTGGACATATATCCTAATCATATACACGCTGAAGACAAAAACTGAAGCATAGATAGCTACAAATAAACGTGCAAGTCAAAGGAATGTACAGCGTTCTCTCTAAACGTTTCTATCAAAGAAGCAAAAGAATAAAGCCAGAAAAACATCATTATCAGATCGCTACGATATGAAGAAATACTATGAACAAATAAAAAAAAACAAGCTTATTTCTTCGTCCATGACTTTGGCAACGTCATCACCAGGAAAATAACCAGCACCATATAAGTTTGATTGGACTATCAAGTGGGCATTTATTCGTTTGGCCCTTCCCTCCAATGGAAGTGAGAATGATCTCGTAACAGTGAACTTTTGCAAACGATGTACATGCTTCATTTATTTCGCAGCTCTTCTTCGGAAAGAGACAAAGATGTACTTAACAACACTTATCCCCCCCCCCCCCCGCCGCCCCCTCCTCCCCTCCCCTTCCCCTGCTTTTCGTGGTATCTCCCGCTCGTTCCGACTGCATACAAACTATAGCCTACAACTACCCTCCCCTCCGCACCTGGAATTTTGCGTGCATTAGTGAAACTGTCAACCGTTATACCCATAGAATATTTCTTAGTGGGCAGTGATAGAAATATATAATCAAATTTGCATGGATGCGCTCACCTCAGATGGTGGCATTAACACGTCGGTTGTTCTATTAGTGACATCGATAATTTTTGTATGACTCATCGTGTCGGATTGCCCACTTTGCTCTCCACTATCCTCGTTAATGCTATCATCGTAACGTTCCATTTCCTTAAATTACAATCGAAAATTGCCTAATTAAATGCAAAAAATTTGCATAAAAACAATAGGCATTGTTCTAAGTTGAAAAAAAAGATGAAATATTGTAGTGAGAGCGATATGCTCTTAGAAAAAATACTTAAAACTTTGAAGGTCTGGAACTTCAAGTTCACAGATATAACTAAACGTATTTCAAACAGTAAACTATCAGTATAGGAATGCATACCTATGCAGGTTAGATCGTAGCCGAAACACTAAACGGAATTCATTTTAAGCAAATAATAATTAGCAATGAGACCATAACAGTATTACTCAACGATCGGGAAACTAACCAACCGTCAAAAGATCGCGATCCTTGATCGGAGATTGCCTATCGAATTCATGGATCGGCGAAAAATTTGAGGTCACCAGTTTCTAAGCAAAATCAACGACCAAAAAAATTTAGCGAAAGTGAGCGCGAATAAAACTATACTGCATTCCGCTTTCTCTTAACAATCGTAGAATATAAACGCTAAAGAAGTACGAAAGTATAACCTCTTCATCGACACCGTCCTGCTTGCCAAGTTTGGCAAGTTTATTTTGACGTGCGGTAAGCAATTTTTGTGTCGTTCCATTCGTTTGCGCTATAGTAGACGATGCCTCGGTTGGCTCGCCCAACGACATCACGTCACCTGAAAGCTTTTCTTTATCACTAACTTCTTTTTTGTCGATGTTTGAAAGAAAAATAAATCAAAAAAGCCTGTATCAAATATGAGGACAGAATTGAATTACAATCTACGAAATGATCACGATAGGATCTTATTCGGATCTCAATGAATTGAACAACGAAACAGTTAAACGAACTTTCAAATATGCAACACACAACTGTTTAGTCAACATATATGAAGATATTGGCGTATGAAAGAGGAAGACATATAACTGTCGCCCATTTATAGACCACCCGAATGATTGCACGAGTGGTCTAGAAAAGGGGGTGGTATTCAATCCGCAATAAACAATGAAATAATATGAAATCCCCAAAAGTTTCTAAAGCTTTTTTTTTTTGCGCGCGCGCGGTACTTTTAATTAATGAGTTACGCGATTATCATTATACAAATGAACATTAATATTCAAATATCATTACAAACGATATTCTCAATAATAAAAGAAACTGACAATATTTCTTAAAAAAAAAAAAAAAAAAAACGCAATATGCATAATAATAAACTCATTTATTATGCTATATGCAAATTGCATATTTAATTCCCTTTCCCCCCCCCCCCCCCCCCCCACATTCTTAATATAACAACTACTATTCTATATTTCAATATTGAGATTAGATAAGCGTTTGTTATGATAATATAAATTTATTGCAATGTTTAACCATAAAACTTCATAAGACAACGTTCTCATAAAAGTATAAAACAACGTTCTCTAGAATTTACAACGCAATTTTCATATAAAATGCGATATTATTCTATGAAAGAAGATATTATAAATTATGCATTTTTTAATGCAAAACATAAAAGTTTAACAAATAATTACACAAAGAAAATATAAAATAATATTGTTTTTTTTTTTTTCTAAGCGAAATTTGTTGCAATGATGCAAAAATTATGATGGATGCAAACAAAAAAAAGACCATCGTAGATTTGAAAAATTAGTTCATTTGTCAATGAAGTGAGCGTTGTAGGTTTGTTAGTCAATAAGCCGAAGAATATTTGCGTTCACAACGTTTTTCTTCAATAAGCCCCCCCCCCCCTTTAGAGTATTTCTCAAGTCTAGGCTTTATTCCTATGGATCGTTCAAACTTATTGCATCTTTATATTTCAATTTCTCATTTAAATGTTTTGATTTTTCTCTCGCAATCTATTATCGCATGCCATGTTGATAATTTCAGGATATCAGCTTGAGCAAATTTAGTTCGTTTGGATCTCTACGCTAAAAGTAGAGCTAAAGGTATGCTCCACCTATAGAAGAGAGAAAGGATATTTATAGAAAAGTGAAAAAAAATTCAACGATTTAAAAGTATGCATTCATAAACAAGACGCGCTATTATTGATAAAAGCCCAATGCCTTGCGGGTCCCATATTTTGGCTCATCAAAACCTTATTGGAATGTGGTAATTTATTTTGCGACTGCGTCTGGTCCGATGATGATTGAGACCATTTAAATCCCATTAAGGTTAGCTTCCTATGTAGTCTAATCGAAAAACGCGATATACAAACGGATACATCAGCGACATAACTGCGACTGAAATTAAGATGAAAGGAGATGGGAGGGGGGAGGGGGTACCATAGTTTTTTGAACCTAGACAATTATGTGGCCAAGATGGTGATTGAAAAATCAAAAAAAAAAAATGCATTTCAAAGAAGTTAAACGAGGCTTTACGTTTAAAAATCAGCGCCATTCTAAAGGCAAAATATCAAAGAAGATAAATCTTATCTTTTCTCTCCTTTATTTCTTCATTCCCCTCCCCCAACACCCCCCTCCCCCTCCCTCGACGACCGTCTTTGGCCTATGAAGAACCTCACCGAAATAATGGAGCTCGTTTATTATGACAAGCACGATTGCACACTATTTGGCAAGCAAAACCGCAGCCCATTACGGCCCCTAAGGCAAATCGTAATCCACCCGGGCAAAACAACTTGTTACACAAAATGAACATCACTATCGATGACACAGATCCATTAGAACTCATCCGATCATAGCAGATTATTCGCCAGAACACCCCGATCCCGTATTTTTCCTCCCCTACCAACCCCCCCCCCCTCCACCCACCGTTTTTGTCCTCTACTCCCCCTCACCTTTAAACAGCCGGTAGAATAGGCCCACAATGCATATATACATATCCCAAAAAAAAAGAGCATAAAAGCCATTAAACTCAATGTAAGTATATTTGTTTGAGTGGTGAACGAGAAGAATGCACTTGCATTGAGCAATTGTGCTGCTTTATGCGTTCGGCTCGCTATCGTTTATTTCTCTCTCTCTCTCTCTCTCCAATTCAACACAAACGTTCTGCTGCTTTTTTTTTAAAAAATTTCTATTCAATAAAGATTAATTCATTTTCAAATATGATGTGAGGAATTAATAGTCGAAATAAAAGAAATTCATTTTTTTCTTTTTGGAAAATTTTCATTAAAAAGCAAAAAAAAAAATTTTTTTTTTTTGAAAATGGAATTTCGAAAATATTTTCATTCTTCGCATTTATTTGGTGTCATATATGGATGCTTCTTTTCCCCTCATTTTATACCTCTTTGATCGAAATTAAATTTCCGCCAAAATTATCACTTTTAATCGATCTTTCGATTTAATAATTAATAAAAATAGATAAAAATCATTTTTTATTTGAATTTGAATGGAAAACTTTGAAAGAATTTCCATATTTCTATTGACAAAGGAAATGATGAAACTTAGTGTTCGATATCACCAAAAAAAAAACGCCAAAATTTTCATCGCTTTTACGATTTTTCTAGAGTTTTTTGAAATTTCCGATTCTTTTCAATGATTATTTATAGCGTAATTTCGGCTCATTTCCTGAAAATTCCGGAAACTGCTCTGGTGTATCATTCATGACCAAGAAAAGAAAGATGGATGGGAAAAGGGAGGGGGGGGGGAGACAGGAATAGGGGGACGAGATGATACATATTTCTTCTGAATTATTGCATAGCAACTCTGCACGTTTTAAGGAAAACCTTCTCAGTGAAGGCAAATCTCGAGTCGCCACCACCTTACCTCACCTTTCCCCCCACCCCCCCCCCCCCCCTTATGTGCGAGCGCAAAAAGGAGGTGGTCTGCTGAAGAGGTGTGGGACTTTATCGGAAGTATTGGCTGTATCTTAGCATCTTCAACGTGTCACTGCAACACTTTCACAGTCCTCGTTTATCTCATATAGTAAACCATAGCAGGTTAATCAACTTCAACAGATATTTATTGTAAGAATGAAATTTTTTTAATTCAAATGGCCATTGGAAACTGAATCTAATCTCGTATTGTTTTCCCACCAAAGTTTCAGTTGATGTCCGTTTCATAATCTTTTTTTATTTCGTTTAACGCATATGAGAAGCACAACCTCATTTATTGCCGTTAGCAGAAGTGGTGGATCGAATTCGCTCATAGTTTAATGGACTACTCATCGAGAATTAGAAATTAACGATACCCTCCCCCCCCCCCCAACCTTTTATCCCCTCCCCCATCCTCCAATCCCCCATAATATATTAGTGAATATATATAATATACACTGTGTGCGCATAGTTTAGCACAAAAAAAAATCAACACATATTTTTATTCGTTAGCAAAATATTCCTCACGTATATTATTCATAAATACTATCTGAGAGAATTGAGTCACCGTTCTCAATTTTTGATTAGCGTTTACACTGAACGCGTTGCCGTTACTCAAATAACTACCACATCATCACCTATATGAGTGAAAATAAACCCACAGTTAAGGTAACTTTAATATAACAAACAACTTTTTCATCCTCTATTCATGTACTTCTTATGAATAAATAAATAAATGCATAAATTTATAACCTGACCAGTTATTATCTGATTTATATTATATATATATATATATATATATATATATATATATATATATATATATATATATATATATATATATATATATATATATATATTATATTCACTCGAAGAAAGAGGAATATTTGGGCGATCAGTCGGATGTGAAATCCATCGAACTTGTCTTCAACCTGGATGAGAAGGAGGAAACGAGGTGTTTGCATTTACAAGTAAGGAAATTATAAATTGATCTCTATTCTTGCCATTATACTTACTAGTGATATACCAAAGCCCTAATATGTTAGCCTAAGTTAAAACCCAGGGATCATTAAGGAGACAGGCAGAAAAGACCAAGAAAGTGGGCATACAGCTAACAACGGTAGATCATAAAGCAGCAGCCAGTGCAGGCAAGATGAAGCTAGTTCGTGACGAGCTTCATTGCACACGTTAGCCCCACACAGCCCATTCACCCACATCCCACGAATACATCAATACCTCTCTCTCCCTTACACTGCCCACTCACCTTCACGGCTTCTATTGCTGCTTCTCGTAAGACTCTCCAGAATCGTCGTTCTGGAGGAACGTGAACCTTGACCTTCACATAGCAAATTAAAGGTCAAGCCACAGAAACCTCAACTAAAAGAGAAAGACCTGATAATAAAGAATACCCAACGTCAATACTCGCTTATAAAGTTTAAAAATGCGCTAAAACAGGCGCAATGCGCGCTAAGTTTAACATGCTCAAGGCGGGATTTTAAATTTTATGCCTTTTAATATTGCATTAATTTGCTATTTTTTCCTCTTATTTCCTATTTTATGACGTTTATTTTATTCATAAGTTAATATGCAAATAAGTTTCACTATTCCCTCAATTAAAAAAAAAAATTTCGTTGCCCCATTAAAAAAAGTTTTTGATTCGCTCACTAAAAGAGATTCAGTTGTGAAAATGATAGAATCGAAGAGATTCTATAAATCTACGATGATATATAACATCAATAAAAACTATCATTCCAGTAATTAAAAATAATTGCACTAATTAATAATAAGTTTAAAAAAAAAAAGAAAGTTCATTCTGAACTATATATCAATCTTAACACGATTTAATTTCAGGAATGACGTCATTTTAATTTGAAGGATGACGTCATATACCGCATGAAAAAAACCCTAAAATATCAAATATGTTTTAATTTTAATTGAAAAAGGTATATTACGCAAAAAAAACGAGAAGTGGGGAGGGGGGGGGGGGGGGTAGGGTAGAAAAATTTTCCTTCAGAAGAAAGAAGAAAGTGAACGCTTACGATTTCGCTTTTTTTTTTCTTCCACTCATTACACAACAAATTCATTCTCTTCTCTATGTGGAAAATTTATGCGGAAATGAATAGCGTCTCCTTTTTTAATCACATTGGGTTACCTCTTTACCTTAATTATTAAACACTCACCTGATATTGATAAACCCTCCCTACTAATGAGAATCCAATATTAATTCGGTAATAGAGGAGATTCACAACAAATATCCGATATTGGTGGGGGGGGGGGGGGGGAGGGGGGAATCTATCATTCATAAAATAAGAGATAAACGAGAATATAAATAAACACACGATCGATTTCTATGGACACATATAAGAACAGCAAACACAATTCGCTGTCAAACAGAAGAAGCGATTTTCATATACTTAAATATTATTAATCATCTAATTATTTCGCCTCAGAATTTGTAAAATATAAGGGGGGGGGGTGCTAGCGAGTATTATCATATTACGTCACCATAAAACCATATACCTCACTAACACAAGATATATCGTATCACAATTACCATATTACAATATTACTAGAAATAACTCACTAACGACGTTATCTGAATTTATCTCTCATGCAATCATTGCATTAGTTTATATCTAATGAACAATAGTATAAATAAATAAATAAATAAACAAATAAATAAATAAATAAATAAATAAATAAACAAATAAATAAATAAATAAACATAAATAAATAAACAAATAAATAAATAAATAAAATGCCTTGATATCCCACCTTAGTGCTCTCTTATTCAATCGTATTTCTATAGCTTAAGGCATAAATATGTTCTTTTTGTATATGTCTAGTAATATTAATGAAAAAGAATTCATTTGAAAACTAACCGAGCAACCCACCAATATTCAATCCCATTAAGCTTTATTTTTATTTAAATTTGAGATCGACGATATTCTTGAAATCACATTAAAACTCAAGTGCTCATAATTTTTTTTTTCTATTTTGAGTTATATCTTTTATTACTATTGTTATTTAACTCCAATACCTTATCTGCATAATATCTAGTATATAAATAATGATTCGAACAGCTGCAAAAAAAAAAAAAAAAAATGATGTATGGTAAGAATTAACATAATTAACACCTTTGAAGTAGTAACGATTACTGGAATTAATTTTTTTTTGCATAAATATTATTCATATAATATTTTAAAGCTTATTTTATAATGCCGAATATCATGCAAATTTTGTATTCACTAAAAGTTACAAAAATAAGAGCATCGGCAGTTATTACTAAGCATTATACGTCGAATGAAATAGGCCGCCTTATCCTATCCTCTTTTGTCGCAAAAATGTTTTGTCTAAATTTTTGGGGAAGTTTATGGCCCCAGGGGTTTTATTCGAGGGAATACGGTGGAATAAATTCAATGCCGCAATAAATATGATAGAAGGATTCACCGACCTTTATACGAATCGAATGTAGGATTTGGAGAGAAATTTTCTGACGAGCATCCTGAAAAAGAAGTTTTTTTTTTTATTTTTAAGAGTTTTCAAAAGGATTTACACATCGATTCAAGAAAGATGAAGCAAATTTCTATTGTCATCGAAATCGAAACCCATTTCAACAATTTCCCCCTCCCTCTTCCTTTCCTCCACCCCCCACAATGCGTCTCACATGATCGGCATCTCTAAACAACTTTTTTTTCACGTTCTCTCTCACTTTAAACTCAGATAATTTCTCCGTCAAAAATCCGACAAAAAAAAACACCTTATTCTCTATTTCAATAATTAATATCAATTCGTCCTTTAATTTCCAAAGAAAACTTTACCGAGGTCAAAAAATCTTACCCAGATCTTCCCCCTTCCCAAATTTAATAAGCTCTCCATGATTTGCTATCTTTTTTTTTCTCTGCTCCTATCCGTTTTGGAGAGAATGGATCAATCTATTCACCCCGATCCGATCTGATCATATTGAGATGAGTTATATCGCTCTTAGTAAAACCGCCGATCCAGCGCAATTGAGAAACGGATCGGGTTTAATCCATCGTGTGAGGAAGTCATGGGTTATGCCCGATCCTGAGGATCATCGTGATCAGACTCAATCCCACTCTCTTTTTTCAAACGCTTTCTTTTTGACGACATTCGCTTCATTTCAGTGGATTCTTTCCTATGTTCTCGCCTAAAGGAGCGGGAGAGGGGGGGGGGGGGGTGGAGGATAGAATTGTTTATCGTCCGCTGGCCAATCTCTCAAAGTGTCATGCTGCCGAATTCAAATTTAAACCGATAACAAAATCACTTTTCTCGTTGATTTCAAACATCGCATTTTGGAATGACTCTCACCCCATTCTTTTGGATTTTCGTTCAGAGAACGACAATGTAGATTTAGGAATATTTATATTCTTTATACCATTTGATCTGCTAAAGTGAATGGAATTTCATTAAATTTTATATAGCTTTTCTCTATCTATATATTATCCCATATCAGTTATAGACCTAAGGCATTTAATAATCATCAAAATTTCCCAAAATGTGCTTTTTAGAGTGCAAAAATCAATAAATGTAAATGCATGAGAAAACCATTACGGAGTGAACGGATCAGATTGTAAACAACTCTGCGCTTAAAATTTAACGTCATTGAGAGGATAGATTAATCTTTGCAATTTTTTTTTTTGCCAATGAATAAATTTTTAAGTTTAGATTAAACCTGATCTCGATCTCATTTCTTCTTGCTTGAAATAGTCGAGACTGAGTTCAATTTGCATATTAATTTTTAAATGTTGCGGTTAAAAGTTTCTTCAAAAGAAAGTGATCTTTTATATTTAGCGCGCTAAATTCAAAGATAAATTATAAGACACAGTTAATGTTGATAGGTAAATACTTGAATTGAACGCCTAAAAAAGTATGTTCAAATTTAAATTCAGCGCGATGAAAATTCACATCTCAACGCCTTTTTCACTACAATTGAAAGAGTATTAGTCATTCATTGAATATCTCATCTTTATTCTCATCTCCTTTTTTTGAATAATAATAAAATTCCTAAAAAGAAAAAAAAACAATTTGCAAATATATTTTCTCGCAAAAAAAAAAGAAAAGAACGAAGAGAAAAATTTACTATAGATTGTCGTAATGCGTTACATAGAAGGCGTCCTTTTTGAGTCGGCAAAAAAAAAGAAAGAAAAAAAAATAATCGAAGTCGCCGAATCGAAGACACTTCTCGATGAGCGGAAAAAGCGCAGCGGAGGATCTCCTCGAATTGGAAGATCCTTTTTTTTGCCCAACAAAATCCCTACAAAAAAAATTCGTCTCATGAACAGAAAATCAAATGCTATACGTTTTGACTACTCGAATCGAGACATATCGAAGAAATGGCTCTCTGCATTATTCATCGCTCGCATAGCAGCAACCGAAAGGTCACACATTCGGGGAACAATAAAAACTCCTTAAACAATAAAATAATATAGAAAGCAATATAAAAAAAAAATCATTCCATCGTAGAAAAAAAAAGAGCTTGGCGCTTATGTCCAATATGATACGCGTAGGGTAAATGATGCATCCCTTCGACGATTTCGAAGAATCACAAGCAAAAATCATCCAAAGAAAAAGATATGCTAACTAACGAAAACGTTGAGGTATATATAGAAAAGATCTGATTGAATATTCAAAAAACATAATTGCGACACCGTTAGAAATTGAAAATGTTGAAGTGATCATTCATCCATACAAAATGCACATCTGATAGGAAGAGGATGTAATATATTTATTAATTTATTACAAGAACCTAACCTTTATGCTTATAAGACTCTATATGCCTATAAGATTCTATTGTTAGGAAGCTTTAGATGGTAACAAATTCGGATTACTTTGTTAAATAATAACGAAATGGCACTCTATTGGGTTAAAATTTTTTGAGATATAAGACCACAGATCGGGAAAAAAAAATTTCATTTAAAAAAGAAGTTCAAAAACTCGAAAATAATTATAAACAATTAGAAGAAGTTATATTAAACCAATGTACTATAAAAAATCCGTCATGCACCTTTATTTATAATGAATGACCGCTAAATTGAAATTTTATCACTAAATGAGTGACCGCTGAATTGAAATTTTATCACTAAATGAGTGACCGCTAAATTGAAATTTTATCACTAAATGAGTGACCGCTAAATTGAAATTTTATCACTAAATGAGTGACCGCTAAATTGAAATTTTATCACTAAATGAGTGACCGCTGAGTTGAAATTTTATTACTAGGTAAATGACCACTGAGTAAACGTTTTATTACTAAGTGAATGACCGCCGAGTTTAATTTGTTTTCCTATACAAGTAGTTGTCTATAGGTTTTATTAAATATGCTTACCATGATGCATAATCGTTTGAGTGCCGTTTCCCTATACAAATAGTTGTCTGTAGGTATCTGATGCTTTAAATTCGACATAAACTTTTCAGCTCAACGGTAATTCATTTAGCTGTGCCGACAAAATTTGCACTCTTATACAGCACCTGAAGCCTCCGTTAAGCATTTGTCATTTTTGGCACCCTTCCGTTAACTGTTTTTGTAATATTCTTGATTGCGGTCGAAGGGCACAGATACCCGTGGGCGGTAGCGTTGTAAATATCAGTGAGCGGTAACGCCGTCAATACCAGCCACCGCTAATGTTGTCAGTCAGTACCAATTACCGGTAACGTTGTAAATACCAGTCACTAGTAATATTGTAATACCAGTCACCAGTAACGCTTTAAGTATCAGTGATTGGTAACGCTCTAGGTAACATTTAACCCGAAGACAAGAAAACACGCAACATAGTCAACTGAATTGAAATTCCTGTGCTGACAAGTCACATCTTCTTTTCACCCCCCCCCCCCTTCGCCTTATCACTCCATTCCTCCCTATTAAACCTGGCACATGGTGGCTCATCAGAATGCCCCTCTCTGAAAAAAAACAAGAAGTAAAAAAAAGCATTTAATTTTTTTTAAAATTCAACAAAATGCTCAACTTTGAAAAATTTTTACAGCTTTTTTTCTCTGTTTTTTACGAGTATTCTTTTTAAATCTCAATAAGAGGAAATCGATGAACGAAAAAAAAATTGAAATAAAACGATTTTTTTTAAAATTAAAAATGACATAGACATATAGAAACAGTATGTTATGTAAGTGAGCAAAAGAGACGAAAAAATAAAAAACAACAAATAAAATGGCTAGCAAAGGAAACGGCTGAAAACACATTAAAACTAAAAGCGTTTTGTCCGCTTTCAAATGGTGAAATAAAAATTGACGACATTGAAGCGGAAAAAAAAAAGAATATTGAACGAAAAATCTCAAAATATACGAAAAATTTTTCCCTCTTTTCGTTTCGTTGTTTGTTCGTTTGCTTGAAAAATTTCATGATTACATTCATTCATTCATCTATTTTCCATTTCCTCTTGCAATAAATTGGAAATAAAATTTTATGAAAGTGATAACGATCGGCTTATAAAACAATAAAACAATATCGGCTTATGACTATAGCAGTATAGGATGCGATCCTTAATCTATCCTCTTTCGCTGTAATATATAATAAGTATTTTCTTAGAAATTCTCATTGGAAAATTATACTATAAAATGCTGAATTTTCGAAAAATCCCACTTTGAGGATAGCTGAAATCTTCATGGAACGCTTTTATAGATCTCGAAAATATTACAAATGATGAAATGCGACAAGGTGGTCGAACAATAAGCAAATCCATATATATTTTCTAATATCCGCTTGAAATATTTTAGAGAATTTAAATTCCATATCTCGTGAATTTGAATTTTCGAAAGATTTTCCACTCACTATTTACTTCCGTATTGTTTTTTTTTTTTTGAATGCATGCATGTTTTCCGGTTGAAAAAATTTATGCTTATAATGCCTAAAGATGAAAATTTTCAAAAATTTTAAAAATTCTATAAGAGACATATAAAATGCGAACTCGAATTAGTCTAGTTTATCTATACGTAAACATTCAAAAAAAAGAGATTTTTATTATGTGTTGAAATTAATTTTTGTCGAATGCCATATGAAAAATAATGAAGATTTTTTTTTCAAAAAAATTTAAAAAAAAATGAAATTTTCTTTTTTTTTTTTTATAAATTATCCATTGAAGAAAATATTAAGAAATTTGAATTTTTGATAATAAAGAAATTGAAAAGTTGAAGAGGAAAAACTTTTTTTTTTTTTCTTAAATTGAGTATGAAAATTTCGAAATTCATGCAAAAAAAAATTCACAAAAGAAAATATATTTAGTAATATCACACCTTTAGAAGGTGTGAAAAAAAAAAACGCTGCAAACATCTATAAATCTCTAAATATTTGTTTACTTAAGGAAGAATAGTAAACATTAACAAAGAGTGGGCAATAAAGATATGTGCTTTTTTTTTGAGGAATTATTTTTGCGCATTCCTTAACTACATATCGTTATCTGGGCAATTTTCTTTCTTTCTTTTTTTCACACCTTAACGGGGAAATCCTATATCTACCTGTTGAGAAATTGAAAATCTATATGCCAATTGAAGATTCTTTGTCTATGTCTGATGCAGTTGGGATGGCTCTTGAATGTGCGTAGACGAAAAGTTGGCAATTAGATAGATGTTCAGAAGGGAAACTTCGCGTAGTGATACTTCCCTTCATTTTGAGTGCCACCGACACTCAGACAACAACAGATAATAATCTCAGGTAATAAAATTGCCGCTCGAGGACTCTGCCCCATAATGTGAGCATATTTCTTTCCGGATTTGTGATTCATTTCCGGATTTCCGGATCTCTGCGACTGATAAAAAAAATGAAACATATTTTGCTTTTGTTGCACTAAAGGAAGTCACGATTAAGCGTAGGTATCGATTTATGAATGTTGTTGAAACATTTTCATATGCAACCAGTGGAATGTCGGTCCAAGTTTTACGACCTAGTATTGCGCTATAAAGTAATATTTGTTGTTTATCGTTACACAGCAAAACTCATCGTTGCGTATTGGTTACTGCAAGGTGGTCGTAAGTGAATTCCGACCAGATTCCTTGGCTCCATATGGAGCCACTTCACCTAGTACTCTCATCGAAAAGACAACCGCGAAGTAAATTCCGACGCCGTCCTAAACGGAACAACTATGAATCGGACTTATCAGCACCTTAGGAGACGAGCCTAAGCATCAACTTTCACGCCACTTTCTAACTTCACATACGCAGAAATGGAATCGATATTAGGCGATAATTATTCCTATTGAGAACTTTGTTGATTAAAGTGAAGTAATTTAATTGATGCTAATAAAATATTGAATGTTTTCTTCGGTTGAGCAAATTATTTCGGTTTATTTTAAACCGCCCATGAAGGTATCACATCGATCTCTCCGACTTTATTTTTTTCCTCTCTCTCAAATTGTCTTTTAAATTTTATTTTCATGCTGCCATTCCACTGAAAGAAATCGTTCATCTCTCGAATAAACTAATGTCATATATTGTTGATATTTTCGAAAAAAAAAGAAGTTTCCATTTTTCTTTGTTCAAAAATTATCTACATTCGACAAGCGATTATGAGATGATAAATCTTTATGATTAATTATCTCACCTCGAAAAAAAGTTTTTTTTTTTGCATCCATCGTTTTGCAATATATTTGAACAAATTTTCCTCTACGTCGTTGTTAAGGATTTTTTTTTCACCTTCTTTAATTGAATTTATTGAATCATATATGTCTATCCTGGTTTTTTTTTTTTTGCTTGATGTAACAAATAGAGAAACGGGTGAAAATAATTGTATATTACCATTGAGTGACAATTCTACGCTTAAATATCGAATATTAAATAAAATAGCCGAAATTTCTCTTTTTTTTAAAAATTATTATTATAGTTTTATAAGGCAAGAGAATTTAATCTGAAATGAATAAAACGAAATGAAAATTTACTGAATTTCGATTTTTTTTCTATTTCAACATATAAAAACTAAATACGAAATATGATAGAATAATAAAGGATGTGATGAATGGAATCGTTGATTTTCCATTTTTTTTTTGACTGCTGTCTTAGACGAGAAATTACTCGGAAATATTTCAGCACATATACTTCTGCTAAGGTAGTGAAAAACATTTGGTAAAATTTCTTGCCACTAGGGGGAGCGCGATGAGAGGAGGACACAAAAGAAAGCAAAACATGGCATGAACACTTTATAACTCCGTCTCTCCGGAGCCCACATCATTTTCTGCTTCGCTCCGTTTTAACTCCTCTCACTTTTTCTCGATGTACCTTCATTCTTTTTTGTGCACTCTCTTATATGCATATTGAAACTGTGTTTAAGGATATATGTTAGACTCGAAAGTGGAACGGAGGAGGAAGAGAAGGAAAACGTGAATGAGCGAGCAGAAGCACTTCATAGAAATGTAAGTAAATAAGCAGTAAGCAGTAATCCCAAAAGTTGTACAAACTTAGAGAGCAACATTTAGGCGTTAATGAATAAAGCACATACATTATACTACATTCACCATCATACTCGAAGATATTCCAATTCGCAATATATGTAAATTAAGCAATTAAACAGCTAATAAAATGTTCGCCATAATTTAAAAATTTAAAATAAATATCTATCAATATTTATCTCTAATTTCAATTTATCATTGAACATTAAAGCAAAAATTTATTTGAATGAAAAAAAAAACAATTACAAAAAGATAAGCAAAACAAAATAAAGATAAATACTTGAGTTGACGAAAGGTATAATTAGCATCACAATAGATAATCGGCTTATACTTTCATCGAAAGGTACCATTTGCTCTCGCGATCGCATAGCGCATGTCGAGAGCGAGTTGCAATGCGACTGCGAGAGAACAAGAGAAGCCCGAAAAGCAACGCTGCCACACCAGTATCGATGTGTGTGTATGTATGGATACATGTGTGTGTGTGTGTGTGTGTGTGTGTGTGTGTGTGTGTGTGTGTGTGTGTATACTGCGTCTTGATGTGCGCAGGTTGTTGGTGCGGCTGTTGGTAGCGTCAGCATTTAACTGCACCCGGCTGGTTGATCAAGAAATGCGGCTCACATCATAAAACGATCAACAAAGCCTAAAGTGGTGGTCCCATTCATCGGATGCGATACTCGCGGTAACTGTTTCAGTGAATTATTCGCTTGGAATTCCGTTCCACAACGTTGCACATTCAGATTCTCTTTAAAAAAAAAATTCGAGCATTGTTTCGTATTTTTCTAGTTGCTGCTTCTATGAATTATCATCCCCAACATTACAACATCATGAGTGACCCGATTTTTGAACACCTAATAAACCTCGACAGGTGTGATTGTTGGTCTTTCTTAGTTCATTCTACATTGACTCCTACAGAAATCTCAATGCGTTGATTGTTTCGTTTAAATGCGACGATATTTCTCTTAAACGTGCTGTTCAGTAACTTCTATTTGTTCCAGCAGTCGAAAATATTCGCCGGAAATTTTTTTTTTCCCCATTACAACACGTAAAAATTTGTGATATTACCATCAAGTTTGATAAAAGTTTTGGCAAGTTTTGATAGGTTTCGTAATGAAAAGTTGGAAATTCTAATTAAAAGAAGTTACTTGTTGCGTCGCTGTGCTTAGGTGATACTATTCATAAAGTTGTAACTTTCTGTTATATTATTACAATAAAATTCCGAACACTGTGAGAATAGGATGATATTTCTTCAAAATTGATTTATTGCAGAAAATTGCAATTATTGAACTGCTAGATTCGATGTTTGGATTTTAAAATTCTTACTCGTTATACTCTTTTATTGAAAAATACCATCGCAGCTATGGAAGTAACTCTTTCTAATCCATACTAGTATTTGGACGGAGACCCCCATGAACGGGCCCCCCGCAACGCAAAATTTATGGCTGATCTTAATGCAAGGGCCCTCGCGGAGCAAGGGAGCGAGCTGGTGAACTCCGAACATTAATCCACACCTTCCCAACCTTTAACTCCCCCTCCTCCCCCGAACTCTTTCCTCCTCTCTCTAAAAACTATTCTTCATCATGATCGTTGATGATTTCATCGGAAGTTACCTAGGTTCACATCAAAGAAAAGTAAACAACTCTAAGAATAAACGAAAAATACCGAATAAATGAAAAAAGAAATCAAAAAAAAAAAATTAAACAAATCAGACGGAATTCTCAACGCTTAAATTATTGTCACTAGAAAATATCAATGAATATTCGATTATCTGAAACGAAATAACTTAAATTGCTCAAAATATTGATCAGATTTTCGGCGATATTCATCATTTAAACGATCGCAGATGTTCCGTTTTTATCTTTGAAATCGGCGCAGTAAAAAAGAAAAACAAAAACAACCAACTTCTAAAGTTTCAACTTCAACTTATTAAATTTGCCAACGATATTCAATATTATCGAATAGAATAAAAAAAAAATTTACATATTTTAAAACTCTTTCAAATAATTGAAATCGAAATATGGAAATTAATTTCATTCATCGAATTAAATTTACATAAAATTTTTGTTTTCTTTTGTTTGTTTTTTTTTGAGTTTTTTGGTTTTACATAAAATTTACATAAAAACAATTTTTGACTAAATTCGCATTTGCATAAAAATTTACATAAAAGCAATTTTTGAGATTTTCTTTTTGCTAAAAAAAAAAATAAATTTGCAATTTTTGATATAATATTAATTTGATAGCTTTATGTTAATTATTGATGAGAATAAATTTTGTTCGAATAATTTATATTTTCTACTCAATAGAGAATCTCCTCGAATTTCGCCATATTTTGCCACTAGCTAATTAATAATTCGTTTAAATAAACTGTTGCTCCGCCTCTTTTTTTTTTCCGGCTCATTGCTCCTCCCGATTCAACTATTTTCATGCTGGCACCATCTTACAAACGAGTCTTCCATATATTTCTGATTCCGGTCTAATGTCAGTCCATTTTCGTCTCTTCCGCATTCCGTTCCTTTTCCGGGTAGCGTTTCTAATTTTCTGAGGATCTTTTCTAGTATAAACCTAACAATATATACTAAACAAAAATCGCTGAAAAGAGTTATGAAAACTAATTGGTAATGCTCGAATGCTTTGCATTTTAATATATTGATAGCATTTCAATGTGCGAATAAAATAGGAATGGCGATCAACTAAGCTACAAACTACAATTACAATAAACGCACAGACAATTTTCATCTCCTCAGAAAAAAAAAACAATAGAATATAGATAGAATGTGCAATTAGTGTTGAAAGAGTTCGTTGTTCGAAGAGAGTTGTATAATTGGTTTGAGAGAAAAAAAGAGCAGAAGAAATGAAGAGAACAGAGAAAAAATTTTTTGAAATTATTGAAGGGAAAATGAAATATAAAAGAAAGTTTTTTTTTTGCCAACATGCTATACTCGAGGAAAATTACAATCGTAAAAGTTGTTTCCTAATTATATCATTTTTATGATATAATAAATAAATATATATATTTCATATATATATAAGTATATATATATATATATATATTATATATATATATATATATAATATATATATATATATTATATATATATATATATAATGATATATATATACTTTGCATTATTTTAGGCAATACTTTATAATATATAATTAAAATATTTATTTATTATATATATATATATATATATATATATATATATATATATATATATATATATATATATATATATATATATATATATATATATATATATATATATATATATATATATATATATATTGCTCAATGAATATTTGTCGAGTGATATATTTATTGCTAAAATATTTCATTAAATAATGCAGACTTGTTAATAGAGAATCAACGTGACATTAATAAATTTTCCTATAGGAAATCATTAATTAATAGGAATTAAAATAAGTAATTATTATTCATATCAATATTATTAAATCTCCAAAAAAAAAAAAATGAGAAAAAGGGAATAAATTTGGAAGTAACAAAGATTTGAAATACTCAAAATAAACAATTTATAAAAGTAATCCTATCTTAACATAGTAAAAATCAATTTCAAATCCCCTCTAAAGTAATTTTGAAAAAAAAGAATGAATAGAAAAAATATTCAATTTATTTTCTCATTCGCCTATGGACATTTTCTTCAAAAAATTTTCTGCAGCATATCTCTATGAATAATGCTCAACACTTATTAACGATATTATTGTATATATAATAATAAAATATTCTTCAATATTATTGAAAAAAAAATAGAAAATTAATTTTTTAAAAAAATTCAATTTTATTTTGCTTTATTTTCGATAAACGATCCGAAAAATATTCCAAGAAGATCAACTACCTAATTGATTAGGACAATCGAACGATATATAACGAGGTATTATGCCAACAAACAAATAACATAATGATTGGATGCAATATAGTGCAAAGATTTTTCAATAATAATAATAGAGAAATAGATAATAATTGAAACGGCAAAATACAATTAACGAAATATATAAGTAGATTAAATTCTATTGCAATGATTTGCATTTTGCAACGCTTTAATTGCAAAATAATGATATCAATAATGCAACCGCATAGTAGATTGCATTGAAACTTCAATTCCTTAATTGCAGCATTTTTTTGAATTTTCCGGTTCCGGAATTTCAAAAATAACATTGAAATTTTAGCTGAAATCCTACGTATGCCTCTAGATCTTCAATGTTTTTTAAGCAGTTGCAATTTCGTTTTTTTTTTCTTAACTTAGAGAATTTTTTGCTTAGATTTTTCTCATCAATGCTTTCATGAATACTTGAGAAATATATATCAATTTCCTTATTATTGCTTGAAACGGATGTTTATTCTATTCTATACGTTATATTTTTAAATCAAAAATTAAACATTTATTTTCCGTTTTCAAAATTTATTTCCTTCATTTTTATTTTTTCTCTTTGTAATTTCTTAACTTCTTTGATTTCCTCATTCTCTTAGCATTTTCAATCATTTTTTTTTCCTTCTTTAACCCACTAATTATCACCTTATAATGCCATCTAACGATAAAACATTTTAATTGTGATTTTTGAAGAATATTATTTCCTCATACATTAAACATCATCACTTCTTTTATTAATTCTATTTAAAAAAAAAAAAACTTATGCGCATTTTATTATTCTTCTAATATATGCTTAGAGAAAAAATATTTTTCATTTAATATTTATCAATAGAAAATTTGAAATATTCATTCGATATAATTTGTTCAAAAAATAATGAAAATAATTTTAGCGCTCTAATGTTATTTATTTTTCAATGAATTCTCACAATTATTCGTTCAGATAGATACCGACGTACTGTATACGTTAAAATAGTAATACTTCGAAGCATGACTATGAGTCTTTTTCTGATGGAGTATAATTCTTCGTAATACTATAATAGATTCGATGGAAGAGTGAAACTCTCTCAAGTGAACAACTTCGAATGGTGGAGAAGTTGGTATACATGTGTTGTGTGGTGGTATTTTTGAGAACCTTAAAACTTAGACTTTAAAACTTGAAACTTAAACCTTAAACCTTACAACTTAAACCTTAAAACTTAAAGCTTGAAGTAAAAGTAAAGAAACTTTAAAATCGTTTCTTAGAAATACAGGAATTATAAAAAGAAGAATTTTGTTCGTTTATGAAAGTTCGAGCAAATTAGACTTAGTCAAATCAACGTAACAAAGTGAACAAATCTAATAATAGCTAAAACATAATCGATATAATCACGTAGATAAGCTGTGCATTAAGCGGCAGCTGTCAGCAAAAAAAAAAAAACGACTGCACACCCTCCGAACGCTTACTCGATGATCAAATCATTTTCACCGAAAAAAAAAATCATAAATTTCGAATGCATTTCAAAAATGAATGCATTATATTGGGTGAGTGGTACCATAGTGCTAAACAACGCTATACTCACAAGCATTCGTAAATATATTGGCTTAAATTATTCCACATGTGCCTATTTAATAAAATCAGTTTATAGAAATCATCCAGTCTTTTGAATCTATGTATATCCACTTTCCTCCCCGTCGACCAGTCCACTCACCCCATTCCCCCGTCTAATCTACCTTCCTTCATGCTTCCCGATTAACAGTCAGTTTTTTGGATTAAATTTTTTTTTCAAATCATACTCTTATATATCGAGAGAATAAATGGATATCCTAGGATGTAAGAAACATTTCTCATTATTCAATGGTAAGGAACATTGGGAAACGTTTCAGGTGAATCTTTATTGCGAGAGAGGATCACTCGGATTTTGATAAAAGGAAACTCGAGTTTTCAAAATTATCATAACGCCTCTCGACAATCGTTCTATGAATCTTACAGTTCCAGTATATTGACTTCAAAAAAAAAGTCTTACAGTGTCGGAAAAGCTCTTAGTACTGTTATATTACTTTAGAAAAATAGTCACTGAATTGTTGCGTATTGTGAGGCTTTAATGAATTTTTTTTGTGGTAAATACTGTATATTGAATAAAGAAAGAAAATGAAATCGATACCTCCAATATTCTCCTTTCAAGTATCAAATAAAATAAAATAAAATTAAATTAAATTAAATTAAAAAATAAAATAAATAAAAATATAAATAAATAAACAAATATGGATCAGTTGGAGGCTAAAAACAACGACGATAAATATAAGACGACTATGTAAACGTATTTAACAAAATTGCATGATTTTATGAGAGAGAAATTACGATAGAAATAGCAATAGCTATCTATTGTACGCAAAAAAAAAAAAAACTATTTCGAAATGGAACTTTAAACGGTGATTCAAATTTTAAAAAAAATTCAAAAATTCATACGATTATCTCAACTCGACAAATTTTTCATTACTGAAAAACTCTCGTAAAAATTACTAATAAATCGATCGTCTTCTAATGAATTGAAATTAGAGTAAAATTATTAAGCGAATAGATTTATTTTATTTCATCTGTAATATTTCATTCACATAAAAAATACTGAAATATACGCATTAAACCCTCTTGTTACCCTCTTCCTTCCTCTCTCCTCTCATAAAACCCTGTTATATATATATATATATATATATATATATATATATATATATATATATATATATATATATATATATATATATATATATATATATATATATATATATATATATATATATATATATATATATATATATATATATGCTTATAGCATATTGCTCTACTGCGGTTTATCAATAAATAAACTATTTTATATAAGCATACTTGTATACGTATGCACCGTTGTACATAAGCGTTATATATAGTTGCAACAGTTTGCCAAATTCTGCAAAAAAAAAAAAAAATCTCTCCGTCAATAAAATCACTTCAGATAATCGTTTTATTTAAATTTTTACATTTGTAATCCTCGAAGGTGTTACCTTAGCTGATACGATAAATTAAACCTATGGAAATTACTAATAAAAGCATGAGCTTTACATAAGCAGTTAATAAAATGCAAATAAAAAACAATCAAAGCAACAATAAGTAGAACGAATCCATTATGTATCCTTAAAGATTGAGTGAAAAAGATAACAAAGAAGATACACGCTAAAGTGTATCACATCATATGCATCATATGTAAATTTCCTCATAAAAACCAATCGTTCTCATAAATTATTGAAAAATAATTGTCGTCGAATAAACAGAATAATTGTTTCATTTTTGATTCGATTGTTCGTTCAATATGAGTACTCAATGTAAGATCAATCTTTTTTTTTCTTCAACGAAATTTCAATATGAGTATTAAAAGTTCAATATGAGTATTAATTGTTCGTTCAATATGAGTATTAATTTTCTCGATAAGTAGAATAATGCGTTAAAAAAAAACTTTCCTTCGGGTTTTTTTTTGAAAAATTTAATAAATCGACTTGAAAATTTATAAACCAAGTAATTCTATGTTATCGAATAAAACGAAACACATTTCGTAATCCTAACTTTCATGGATAATGTGTTGAAATTGCTCAACTAATGCATATATACGATACTTGAAAGCATAACTACATCAATAATACGTCTAGAAAACGAAAAAAAAAATGAAAAATGAGAAATATGATTGAGAATGAATAGAATGCATAAATAGTTCTTTTGCCATTTTCGATAATATTTTATTGGCTAAATATTGAATTTCAAATTTCAATAAAAATTCAGTAAAATTTCAATAAACCTTCTTTTATTTTTTTTTTTAAATGTAATTTCCATTCGAAAATATCAATATTTATTTTTCATTTTTCGTTTTTTTTTTCAAAGACAAATTTAGTTATTTTGATTCATAGATTAATTATGTCATATCGATCATTTTATATAATTTTTTTTTTATTACTTAGAGATGAACATAATGACTTTTTTATTACTTAGAGATTAAGTATTAAATGATGAAATTTATTACTTTTTTTATTACTTAGAGATTAAAAAGTTAGTAGTACGATGAACACAATGAATAATTAACTTCTCAGATATTATGTCCATAAAGGAGCATTAAATGATGAAATTATTCACTTTAAATTATAGGTGAATTGCCGAAAATTTTATGAAAATATATAGATGCTTCATTGATATGATTGCTTATAATCTTTGTAGAGTTGAAGAAAGAGAGGAAATGCCGATCTCTCAAGTGAAACCTCTCAGTGTTTCAGGTGAGTCTCAGGTGAAACCTACCTTCTAGCATTACCACATACATGAAACGATACCACTGCTACATGCTACCGGCTATAAACGAACACGTTTCAGATACATTAAGGCATATATGACGTGTAACCGGAAATCAATTTACTCGTCATTGAGGATAAAAGGTGTAAAGGTTGATGAGTATTGTATGACGTCATCGGTATAGGCATTTTTATCATATGATGGATTAGTCAAAGAGAAATATGCATGGAATGCGTTAGCAAAATATGTTTACCAAATATAAACGCTTTCATAGTGATACGAATGACGTAATGCTCAATTTTTGGGGAGGGGAAAAAGAATGGAAGTGCTTATAGAACAGAGAAAACGACAACAAACAGAGATTAAAGATAAACAGTCGATATGTTCGAACTCTTGGAATGCTGTTCTGGATCGACACACAGACACACAGACGGAGAGACAGACAGACAGACAAACGGACACGTCGAGGTTTTATACTCTTTTGTATTGCACTAAAAAAATGCATAGAGTGAGTTTGTCTGGATAAAGAGGAAATACGGAATAATGTCATATTTTGAATGATTGAAGTGATTACTACTCTATTCTCTAAGTATAGTGTTGTGTTGTTGTTGCTTACCGGTTTTCTATAGAATGAAAAGCACTGCAAAGGTATAAGATTATTTCTTCAGTGAAATAATAAACGAAGAAATACGCAACAGACATTGGCACGATATGCGCTTTTTGTAATTCCTCCACTTAACCAACCGGTTTCGTAAATTGCTAACAAATAATAAACATTCGAGATAATGCGTTTGTATATTAATTAGCCTAAATGATCACATAAACTTTCCATTAAAAAAAAAACTCATAATTCGATAAGCATAAGATTCATGCAAATTTTTTTGTTATACTTTTAAATAACTCTCGAAATCTTCTTGGATCATAATGAAAAACACTTTAGGATCTCTTATAAAGTTGTAAATTTTTGGATTAAATTTTGGAATTTGAATGATTTCCGAGCTGAGAATATCCGATAAATAGATAAATAAGCATACGCAAATACAAAGATATGATGCTGGCATAAGACAAACTTATCAAAACCAATGCTGCCTATTTTAATTAAAAACAGTGAATGAGATCCTCTATATTATACGGCTACCTGCCATATCTCAATTGTTTTGAGCAGATTTTGCTCTTTTCCCGATCCACACCTTCATGACTCGAAGTGGTGGTGGTGGTGGTAGAGGTCTGAGATCACGAGAGCAAAGCGCCGAAGGGATGGGGATGGGAAGCCGAGTAGCCATTGGCATGCGAGAAATCTCAACAAAGTCCTTCATTCGTTACCTCATTGCGTTTTCGAGAGCTCATTTGCGCCATACTCTAAGCCTTCCCCACAATTAGAATTAATATTTCAATTTCATAAAGAAGCAAAATAAAACTTTTTACAACTTTCATTTCGAAAAAAAAAATCTCTTTCACAATACAGTATAATACCGATAACAAATGGAATAAATATGAAAGCAAAAATTGCGCTATATTCCAATGAGAGACGTTCTTTATGACTATGCGAAACGATTAAATGCACGCCACACACCATGATCGAAAAATGTGAGCATATAAACACCTTTATTACACACATAATATTTTCTGCTAGCGTTTCGGTAGATATGAATTCAAGCCTATGAGAAGAAAAATCTCTGCTTGAACGTCCCTAATATGCGAAAAAATACCTGTAGAAGCTTCAATCGTGCACATAGTGAATACTAAATTAGCGGAAAGGTATACCAGAAAAGCTAGCACATGATACGTTTTTTGCACTTCTACTCATCACACCAACTGAGCTGGCATAAATCACTAAAAAAAATCACTAATGAACAACGTCTTATAGAAAATGTTTGCAATCTAATCGATAATCAAATGTGATCGATTCATTGAATGATTCCATCGAATCGTTTACAGAATTTGATCAAGTTGTAAAGTATCTTTGAGTATCTATAGCCGCTCTGTGATGGATCAATCAATTCATAAATCGATCCACGAGCAATGACTAATTTCAACATTTTCCAAGCCGAAATTTTGAATATAAAATATAATATTTAAATATTAAATATCAAATTTCAAGCTCAAATATCTGCGCTTATTAAATAGACAAACATACAGATTATACGAATGTGCAACGAGAGATATCATCGTGGGATATCAACTTCGTTCATATTATATGAATATGATTGGTATGAATTTCAGGTAAATAAAGGTGTAATAAATTCCAGGTAAATTTCTCAGGTAAAAAAAGAGACAATTTCGAATAAAAAGAAGAAAATAACATTAATAAATCAGCGACAACTATTCGAAAGCAGCAATTCTCATATATACGACACTAAAAATCTACACAGACAGAAAATAGCGTTGCTAGGATGTATATGACGCTCATTTTGCAATGAACGTTGAATTTCAACTGTCTATCAATCCTCTTATACGCTTCTTTACTGCTTCGATATCTTGTCTGCATAGGTGTACTTGTATGTGTCTGTCTGTCTGTGCCGTAATTTCAATCACGGGATCAAAGAGATAAGAGCCAAGAAATTGAGGAGGTACGGTGGATGTACATAGCGGATGACATCTCATACCATAATTCACATCTCATTCATCAATTTTAGAAGATTTTATGAATATTTAAACATAGAACGAAACGGTGTGCATTTTATTATCGATGTAATGACAAGAGTGGAGAAACGGGTCAAAAGAGTTGAGCACAATATGCGCTTTTTACATTCCCTTCAGCTATATACCCTTAAATTCCTCTCAAAGGAATTGATAGGTTTTATATTTATTTACATTTCGACAAATGTCCAAAAAAAAAAACGAGAATATGCAAAATAACGCACTTAAATTTTGGTTGATTCAATCGCACTCAAAAATTCAAAAATTTTTTCGTAGAAAGTTATCGACCGGAGTCAACTAAAAATTCAACTGATGAAGTGAGAGTTTTCTTCTAAAGCACTTTTCAACTTCGATTGCTTCATTCGAAATTTATGAAATACTGTAAAGAAAAACCTTCTTTTAAAACTATTTCTGCTATTCCCGTGATTCAACCTTTCGCGCTTTCCATGTTGGAACTTGTCGACAGACAAAGACAGACAGACACTTCTGAAGACTTTTTTCAGAAGAAAGAAAGAACGAATAAAAATAAAGGAGAAGTATGCTACATTCTTGGCCACATGTCATTTCCCACTTGAAATATTTGGGAAAAAAAGATGAGGTTGGAGGATGAGGATGAAAGAGGAGATAGGATATTATAAGGAAAAGTAGATTTTACAATATATAGGTTCAACGATTAGTTCATAATCCCACATATAAAATGCATCCAAAAAAACATTCGAATGTGATATCTTCGATGAAAACAAACATTAAATAAAGCTTTATTGAATAAGAAATAAAACTAATTTTAAAAAAATAACTGAAATTTTCCAGAATTTCCATCAAGAAAAAAAATTCTGCATATTATATTTTTCATTCAAAAAATGCGAAGTATCGCTTCAAATATTTGAAGAATATTAATTTTAGCGGAAATTTAGTGAAATCATCCATATTGAATTCATGAGAAATCTAACAGAATTATGGAATAAATGCTTATGTTTTTTTTTATTGGTTCTTATCTCTCTGATCATTTACCTATATATTCGTGAGTGCAGTTCGAATTCAACAGGTATGATTGATCTCACCTATATGTCAAGTGAATCGGCATATTCAAATTTAGCTCTATCGAATAACCGCCGTATTATTCGCATGAGCAATAAATAAATCATTATTTAAATACTGTTTACTCATTCGGGCGATTACTTCCGGTAGGTTTTCAACACGAATCTTTAATGGGGGTTTTTTTTTCTGAAACCGAGTTAAAGGAGGTAAAGAGTCAAATAACGAAAGCTCATGATTCCAAATTCTTAAAAAAAGTCGACTCCTATTGCCCCGGAAATGAAAAATAATCAATTCGTCGGCTTCAACTTATCGCAGAACAAGGAGTCGACTCTGATACATTAAACGATCTGGAGTAAATTCCGGACGAATTCCGGACATTCTACTAATAGTTAAATAGCACTGATCGACTTGGCATTAATGAAGCAGATTTTTTTCAAATAATTACAATTTAATTTCTTTCGCCAACAACGATTCAGTCATTTTGCCGAATAAGAAGTAAACAGGAAAGTCGACTCATTACAGCCATTAGACAATTGGCAAAGAAAAGGATGAGTCAGAGCGCATAAACTGGTCGATTTCATCGCCCACATCGGCAATCTTTATCGAAAAAAAAAACCTTTCAAAGAGACGAGGTAATTTTTTTACCAGATTCGAGTTGAGAAAATTCGATTCAGAGGTTGGCCGATGTTGTTTAGGGTTGAATCTTAAACAACTTCCTACATGACTTCACCGGAACGGTTATAATAAATTACACCATTATAGATTGGTTTCTCAACCAGTGAGCAAAATATCGAAAAACCGCTGCTAAGCTCATGAATAAATTTTACACAACGAAATTTAAATAATAAACTTGGAAAAATAATTTGATTCAGAAGACGCAAAAATAACATGCAAATTTTGAGTGTAATATTGAACAATAGCATGAAAACAACACGATAATACAATAAACAATTTTATTCCCGTATAATAAGTTTTAAAAAATTTTGCGGTTTATTTTATATAAACCCCTCATATAAATACTAACAAACAGAGTAAGAAATAGAGTAATGAAAACATTTTCATTCTGTGATCGGGCGTGGCGATTACACGACGAGGACTCCTGAACACACACACTGCCTGGAAAGCAAGACCGCAGCCTATTTATATCTTCGGCTACGGCCCTGAAGGCATGGGGAGGACATAATCCACACAGCGGGAAATACCACATCAAGATCAAACAACTATAGCATACGAGTTGTTACATAAATGAAGGTTACCACGATCACTGCGACCATAAAACTGATTTGATCACAACAGATCACATTTTAAAGTAGACCACTTGTTAAAACACTCTAAACAAAAATAATCCCAGAAATACACGAGCAAAACTTAGCCAAGTAAAGAGTATGAAAAGGTAACATAATTCTAAGAGTATTGTACAAATTTCATTCAACGAAAATGTTCAATAATTGTGCGAAAAAGTCAGGTGTTTAGTATCAATTATTTTCGTTCTTTTCTTATTGCATTATCTTTCTTTCTGAGAAAATAACCGCATTCTGAAAGGTATTTTCTCTTCTTTTTTTTCGACCAATATTTGCCGCAAATAAATGAAAAACATATAAGCAATAAAAGTGAAAGAATTGCAAGGTGTAGCGAAACAACAGATGATAATAAACGCAATGAAACGCAACGCGCACACACTCACAAAACGCAATAGCAGCCGTAGAATTGCAACGAAATACACCTCATATTCATGTAAACATGCCTTTTTTTTCAGCAATGACTTCATCACCTGTGAACTCCGGTTGTTTCATTGGCTTCGTGCTTAGCACCAACTGGTTGTCAATAACTATTTGTCAATAGAAAAGCGACTATTTGATTTCTATTCCACATAACTATCCGAAGATAATGCTTAGCCCTCTCTGAATTAAACGTTTTAATTAGCCGCTGCAATTTTTTGATAGTTTTCCTTCAAAGCTATATTGAATTGCAAATCATTACCATTGATATAAGCATATTCCCATGTACAGTAATCTCAGATTTACTCGCAACTGTAATTGAAATATACCATATAATTGACTGCAATCTCTTTATCACTGATACACTTTACTGATAATGTGTGATATTGCTGAGCACGTACAATATCATACCTGTAATAGCAAGGTGACGCAAATATCGATTTTTACGGCGCCACGCACATACGCACACCTAATGCTTCTTTAAACAATGACAACTGAGAGGATCGAATCGAAAGATATATGAAGAACTGTTTCACTATAGGTTACATCTCCCTTCCCACTTCTCCACCCCAATCCTTCTCATACACTGCGAAGAAAGTGAATAAAAAAAGTCATCAACAAATGAAACGGAAAAAGATTGCTTAAATCATGCAATATCTCAAGGTAATATATAAGCAAATAATATCAATGATAATAAAATATGACAAAGGAATCAATTCATTAACTATAGAAAAAACCTTTCACTCTTCTTACAGATAAAATAAGCTAATGTCGTCGTCACAAAACCTGTTTCTTATATGAAATCCGAAAAAAAGTGCGTTTCCATGAAATAAGGCAGAGAAAAAAAAATAACGAGAAAAACCAAAAAAACTTAATTGCGGAAAGAGGTTGAAAAAAGAAAAAAAAAAATGAATGCAAATACAATTTGTAGAATCGCTGGAAAATGTTTAATTTTCTCTTTCTCATTCAAATGCTATCCAAAAAAAAACATTCCTAAAATGTGATCATTATATAAATACAAATCGTAAAATGTTCAAAAATATTTAATTACTACTTAAATTCTATGCACACAAAAATTTAGAAATAATCCAATAGAAACAATCCATTGTCTAAAGAAAGCTTCCGATGAAATCAACGCTTTTACTTAAACAAAAGACGCTTCCATTTAAACAGATAATTCCTTCCAAATAATGAAAACATTACTTTCAAATAAACAGAAATTTTGCACGAATGAAAAACAATAGTAAAAATTATGGGCTAAACTATCACTGGTTATGGTTTCGCCATCTTCTAATTACCTGAACTCTAAATTAAAGGTATCTTAAAATGAAATCTACCTTCAATCCACTGCCAATGAGACATAAAATCGTCAATAATTCAACGACGCAGTTGAAACGTTCTGAATCATTTCGAGGTGCAAGATCTCAATTCTCAAACGCAGTTAACAACAACAACTCATGAATAAAAGATGAAAGTACCAATATATCTTCATCAGTGATCATAAGTTCATACAGATTTCGGTTGAATGACTCCCCTAGCCACCAGATCGGGAATCTCGGCCGCCAACCATGGTCCCAATCCTAACGAAAATGCTTGCGCGATACCGAACTTGGGAACATTTCGTGCCCAAAGCGGCTTGAAGTGATCAGAAAGACATATCTTTCCTCCTCTGCAAAAAAAGATTGTCAGACTTACACTGCATCGTTAGACGATGATTTCATTCTATATTCAAATTCAAAAGAAAGCAAAGGATTTTATAAGATTTGAAAGCAGCAAGCTTCTGCTGTACCATTTCTCGCCCACTGTTTAATCATAAGAAAGGATCTTGGGAAACGCAACGACACGGTTGAAAATGTTTTTGGAGATATATGATATAGCACACCTACTTAATATTATACGATTGGGCAGAAAACATATGCATTACCTCGCCAGTTTGATTCCCTCCTATCGATGCCATGCTCAACGATACAAGTAACATCTCTAGCTTCAATAATACCTCTTTGTGAAGACTATAAATAAGCTAAATCCACAAATACAACCTATTTTCAAGCATAGGCTTTCAAACTTTGATTCAAAGGAACGAAACTACGATACATAATGCAGAAGACATCATGATCATATCCGAAAATTCTAATCAACAGCTAAATATGAATTCCATTCCCACCTATGTTCTTGGTTAGATTCCACTACTTTATACTTTCAAAAATTAATGTCTACATAAAGGGAAACCATACACTACAAACCCAAAAAACTCTCCAAATATGCAGTTCAAAAAACGCTTTTCAGATTCGTGGATGGAAGATAGTAAATTTCATAGAAAATAAAGGAAAAAGTTCGCTCTCAAACTTTATCACTAACAGGAAGTAAAACATTTGCCACAACTAATCCTTATTTTTGCTCAGCATGCTTATTAATTTCTCTACCAATGGCTTTCGTGGAGCAAATAGAGTGGTGAAACATCAGCTAAGCGCCCAGCCCTCAAGCTCTAGGCTTCTTCCTTAACTCGACATTCGAAAACATTCAACTTCCATAGAGGAAACTCTATAGATTTGAAGCTCAACCAAATAACCTAAGGTTAGGAAACTAAAGCCCGTCCAGCGATATGTGAACGTTCTCTAAAGAAATGGTACAATATTTACAGCATACAAATATGAGCTTAAAAAAAGGACTCTGCAATTAAATAAACACCACACAAAGAAATAAAACTGGTTTCTTCTCCTCTTAACATCAGTAAACGTTACACTTCCAATGCAAAGCCGTCTACCTCTATGGGTGTCATGAATTACACCTCACTACCTGGCTCAATTAAATAATATGCACCTTTAGTCTGTATTAACGAACTTCATAAAAACGTCTCTTAAGTCAGTGAAGACGGAAAAAATGCTCTCCTCGTAGTACGAAAGACTGAATCCCATAAGTTCTGCCTATTTCTCGACTGAAAGGATATAAGCATATATACTGTTCTCCGCTTATTACATCTCGCGTTTTCAGCCCAAAAAATTCTTTGTTAGAAACTTTCTAATACGTTTCCTTCAGTACATATATATAGCACCACATTTCATACCGACTTTGAATAATTAACATACTTTGGTTATTTCAATACTTATTAAATTATTAACATTTAACACTATAAACTTCTACAGTAGTCTTGCTTTTTTCACTAGGTAAATGTGTACATGTGTAAAGTTTGTTTAGCGGCGATTACATTACTTGATGATATTATCTAATATTTCCATGCGTTTTATTTACTACCCAACTATACTCTGTTTATGTAGGTCTTATTTGTGATTTAGAATAAACCTTTCTGAAGTATAAAAATGGAAAATGGCAATAAAAGAGCTCCTGCTTCAAACTCTCAACCAACGGTTGTGGAAAAAAGAAGGAAAACGGACAACAGTGACGAGGCAGACCCCATATTTAAAGACTTCCTTGTTCATTATACAATCATAACAAGCATTTTATCTACATACTTGTATGTTACTTCCCCTCTTTATCCTGTTCTCAACACATGCTTACAATGTCTATTTTATCTTCCTCTACTAACAGGGTTATGCGTTTCGTTCTGACGATGGCCCTGCATAACTCAGGTGTACACGTCAACGGATAAGGGCCGAAACGTGTTCACCTTTTATTCGTATATCTATTTCATCCACGTCTTAAATCTACACTGTTAACATTTCATCTTCTAACATCGGATTATTAGTGCTATTTTTATATTTTAGGCTTCTTATATCATCGTCTTTCTCTATAAAAACATAAAGAAACATTATATAAATTAGTAAGTGAATCAAATTACCTGCCAATACGTCTCTAATGAATAAAATAAAGATTTCTTTAACGAAAGGTAAGTAAATGAGTAAGACATGACTAAAACGATGTCTCAACTTCTCACCTGTACATTTTAGCTGTTTTTCCGTCGAGTTCCGGCAACGCAATTTCAGGTGCCGTTGTCGGATAGGTTACCGGAATATCGAATTCCACATCAAATTCATACCTGAAATAACAAGAATCAATAAAGCGAGGATATAGTAATTACAAGTTAAAACATTTTTTAAGTAATTTAGTGAAAAGCAAATTACATCCGACGAATTTGACGAATGCAATGACTTTCGAAACTTTCAAACAAGATATCATTTTATTGATAAATGCGGCATTTATACCCTCAAAGATAGAAAAAAAAAAAACAACAGCAAAAAATTCCTCTAATAACACAAAAATTTCCCCAATAATCCGATAAACATTTGCTAGAAAACAAAAATTTAAACTGTAATTACTAAAAAAAATCATTATAGAAAATAATTTCTAGGAAAAATTTCTAATTTTCAGCGACTTCATTGAAAAATTTAACAACAAATTTATTTATGCTCATAAGAGCTGCCGCTGTTTTTTAATTTTTAGAATTGATAATATTTTGGACGATCACATCGACTTTGTACGCTTATCATAAAAACATTTCCGTCTGAAATCGGCTTCAAAAAAATTTAAACAATTAAAAAATCATGGTATGGGCCAAATCCATTCTCAGCCTGGCCAAGATCATGTTTTATCTGGGACCAAAAATGCGGCGAAAAATAAGCTAAGAAATCTACAAAGATGGGCAAAAAAACGAGCCTGAGCATATTGTGATAATGCCAACATTTGCCAAACCATTTCGTTCCATCACTATTACTCTCAAGACGAAACCAATCCGTATCGGCCATCTTATTATTGCTTATAAATGTGATGAGTGCTTCGAATTCCTCTTTCAATCGCTGCAATTCAATCGGATAATTGCAATAGAAATTTTTGAAATATCCACAATTCTAATAATAATTGCGATAAAATTCCGCTTCCTCCAAATGCTCGGAAAAAAAAATTAATTCACTAAAAATTAGAACTTAATTTAATTTATAGAATTAGGATGTGAAAATAAATGTAAATTCTTGAGAAACGGAAAATATACTTTTTCTTCAATAACTAGTTAGATGCCAATAACAATTTTTTTACGATCGTTTGCAGAAAATTTGTCAGAAACTAATAGAAGACTTTCTGGTGGTTTTATTTCGAGTTGTATCGCAGATTACAGTTGTATGTCGTAGGTAGAATCATCATATAAAAAAAGAATAAATCTTACCTGAATCCAAAGATCACCGTCTCTTGGACCCGCTTTTGTCTTCATCAATGGAATTGCTTTAAGCGATTGTTTTACTGATTCGTCGATTCCGGCGGAAGCCATTCTCTTTTTTATTTCTTCGGAGAGCGCGTTGCCTTCAGAAAAATTTGCATAAAAAATTACATCAAATATCATACAGTATAAAGACAAAGTAAAATAGCAAATGAATTAATAAAATAACACTGATATCAAATATAAACGTAAACAATAACAAAGGCATGCGAAAATATTATCAACACTATCACCATGTGCAAATTAAGTTTTATAATAGAAATTTAATATATGAACATATGGAATTCTTAAAGAAAAAACTCCAAAGGTGCAGAGCGGAGCTCATAAGGCATGAAAAAGAACAAAGGAGCATCTGATATGAACGCATATTTCGTAGGTAGTGACTAATAAAGGTACCTTTCATGTCACGCCAGTCCTCCCATCTTTCCTCATCATTAAAAGAAAGTCAGCGGCTCTTTGTGTGTTTTACTAAAAATTTTCACTTAAATTTAAGAGCTTCTTCACGTATAATTTCATTTCAACTCGTAAAATGCTTTAAAACAGTCTAAGCTCACGATATGAAACAAAATGCTATTTATATATCACGCAATCCATTTCACAATTGCATAAATAACATACAACAGGTATATTGCTCATGCAATCAGTATTATTCATCAAAAACATTTTGTATTTTATTATTTTTCAAAAGATTTTCTATATATTCGAAAATATGATTACCAAAAAATTAAGCATGATTTATTCAAAAAAAATCTATTTGATTCTATGAAATAAAGAAAGTCCTCTTGCATATAATTTCAATCAATGCAAATAGAAAAGTTTTCTGGTCTGCGGCAACAGAGATCGAAAAATCTCAGGAAAGATGGGCACATCTTTGAAATTTGGGAAACTTTTTAACTTATCAATTTAATAAAGAAATCCAACTCAGCTTTTTGCCTGATATTAAAGGTATACCATTCCACCTAGGTTAGGCTTAGCTGAGAAAAACATGGCCAACGCTTTCGCTGGTGTTTCTGGCTTATAGATCTCCTTCAGTGGGAAGGCTTACAGAAGGCTTCAGTGTTTCTGGCTTACAAATCTCAGAAGTTAAAGCAAATTGTCCTCGTTGAACGCCTACTTATTTGAAAGGTAAGTTCAACCATTCGAGATCACTCGGCTACGACCATTCCGGCGTAACTCACTGTCTCGTTGAGTTGAATTTTTAAAGATAAACCCGTATTTTGACGAACTGATTAGCAATTCCTGAACAGAACCCTACAGATAGAAAAACCCGATCGGAGTTCTATCCGAGTGCGCAGTCCGATCCAGAATTCGATCAACGAGAACGACTTTTACGTTGAACTTGTGACGTCATGAAGGCCAGGTTTTCAAATATTCTATGCACAAACATTGAAACATGAATGAAATTATTGACATTGTAGTGTTGAAATAGTTCGTTAAGATGAGCTCTTTTCTCATCCGTTTGATTCCAAGTTTATCGGATGCTTCTTGAAATTGATTAGAAAGCTAAACGGATCCCTTTTATATCAAATATGCGAGAAGAACTGTTGTAGGTTTCATTCGTTAGTGCATAAGTGCAACAGAAAAAAAATGTACGGTAAATAAAGGCCGGAAAAATTTGAACTAAATTCATTTTGAAACATAAAACTTGATAAGCCGCTAAACTTGCAGCTAAAAATTTAAATATTAAAAACAAGCTGAATATTATATTTAGATAGGGGAGCACTTAAAAGTTGAGGTGGCGCCGAATTTTTTGAAAGCTTGCAAAGCATTCAACGAGGAAAAAAAAATTGGACGTTCGAAAATCATTTGTTAAAACAACAATCATCATTCAAATATCTGAAGCTTGGAACTTTTTTTTTTCTATATATCCAGAAAATTTGAATAATCATTAGCCTATTATATGATAATTAACCATTATTTTAAATAAGCTTTTAAAAATGCTTTATTTATTTCTTTATTTATTCGATATACCGTTGAGAAAAACCACATGAATAATTTGTATTTGAAAGGAATAGAAAATGAATATAGAAAGGTAACAGAAAAAACAGAAAAGAAAAAATATAGATTTACATCCAACTCTTATGCGTAGAATGTGCGAAGAATTTCAAGATGAGATAAGAACAATTTACGCGTTTCAGAAAGCGTTCATCATTCTATCTATATTTATAATAATTTCAGTGAAATTATTTCAGATAATGAGTTTTATTGGCTAGTCGAAATTCATATCCTCGGTATTCATGCTTAGGGATCCTATCAAAGGCTGCGGAGAGTAGAATGTCAAAAAAACCGCATCTTGTGGACAGTAGTCAAAATATATGCTGAAGTCGAATTTCAATAATAGTTTTTTGAATTTCAACGAATCAAGTCGAATAAAACGATCTGTGGTATTTCAATAACGTTAGGTCAAAGAATTTCAACCCAGCAGCTTAATCACGCTGATAAGAGCCAAGAATGAATTCACCAACCTCAGTGCAGATGAAACATACCTCTTCAAGCAATGCAATATCATAAACGCAATAAGGGTTTCAAAGAGATACAACACTTCAGAACGGCTCGATAGTATGCATTGAAAGACAGCATAGGTTTTCAAACATCTATAAGTGAAAGCTCATCTAATCAAGGTAACACGCTCACTAGGTAGCTGCATGAAGCATACCTGTCGCTTGTTAATGCATGGAACAGCAAATTTATTGGCCTGGAATAATAATTTGCTAATAGTGAGCAGTTTCTGAAAGAATGAAGATAAAAGAAATATATCGGAAAAACTGTCATAATGAAGGAATTTTCCATTATATTTCCATCATGAGCAGACCATTCGATCGTCTAAATTATTCGAGAATCACTAAGGTCGTTCCTAACAATGCAATCATTCGGAAGAAACTATAAACCACATATCAGTTTCAACATTCAAATAGCGAATTTAAAGCACCTGGCAAAATATTTTTTAAAGAGTGCTTCGGCTTGGAGTACGTAGATTAAAGTCTTCTCGTTTAGTGTTCATAAATCACATCAAAGATCCTCGAAAACCGATCGAAGGCCTAGAAACTGGGAAACTGCGGAGTTTAACACTCGGAGTTACTATATATATATATATATATATATATATATATATATATATATATATATATATATATATATATATATATATATATATATATATATATATATATATATATATATATATATATATATATATATATATATATATATATATATATATATATATATATATATAGATCTGGTTGGATGTTTTCACTGGCAATTGTAGTTTGTTGCTTAGATAATTTTATGAAATCACATGTACCGTCATATACTTCATATCCACCGCAGGAACGTTATGGCTCCGTATGGCATGAAGGACTTCAAAATCAACGACGTTCACAAAGCGGCCAAATAAGCTGCTTTTAAGTATCTTTTCCTGCCTGCAACTCTCTTGAATGGTGTCTATGCAGTGGCTCCTTTGCTATCCGCGTAATATATCCATTTTTACTCTCGATTGTTCTTTATCCGTTCCACTCTCCTCTGCAATTATTCTTATGTTAACTATCGTCATGTTCCTTTTCTCTGTCATCGTGCTTAATTTCAATTGTTGTTTATACTCGTATACATTCTTTTTTTTTCGTATAAGCATCTCGCTTTCATTCACTAGTTCATTCACTTCATCAAAACTTTTCTATGCGTTTCAATTTGCTCTTTTTGCAAATAGCATATTTTTCTTTTTCTGCCTTTTCAGCTTATGCGTTCCGCATTATCCTTTCTTTTTCTCTCTCTTCTTCCTTCCTTCGCACGTTCATTCTTTAATTCGCTTAAGATTTTCTCAATTTCCTTATTTGTTTTATTATAGAAGGGGCAATTAGGATATTGCAATAAAGAGGATTTCGTTAATCTTTGAAAGGAAAAATCGCAAATATCGACGGTAATATGTCTATGGTTGGAATGCTTGAATAATAAGGAAGAAGGAAGACTGGAAACGAGGGAAGAAACGCTCAGAAGAAAGCGCTATAGAGAGATTTTAGAAGGCCTAGTTAAACATAGCATTTGCATTCCTACAATTTCCTGTAATTTTCCTCAAATAGCAATACTATATATATATATATATATATATATATGCATCATTTAGAGGAAGGATCCATGAAAATAAGGAAGACTGCTGATATCCTGTCCCATTTTATTTAACAATAGCGGTTGATGTAGAGATGCGTAACGGAGAGATCCATGAAGAATAGAGATGAACACGTTACGAGCCAACTGACACGCAAAGAAGCACTAAAGAAAGAGATGAAGCTAAGAAAAATTGAGTCAACAGTGCACTTTATCCTCGAAAAGTCCGACGGTGATCCGAAGCATTGCCTGTAATAATCCCAGTCATCATTGCTGAAGTTTTCATCGATTCCCCACCCGCCCATTATCCACACCTGAATTGTCCATATCGCAGTTATCCGTTTGCTACAGTTGTCTACGTCATAGCTGTCCGTGTTGATGTTGCTCGACAATGAAATTGTCGGCGACATCTCCCACCTTGAGTAATATCTCATTAGAAGATACCTGGTGTCAACAGGGAGTGGTAGGAGAGGGAAGGGGGGGGGGTGGCAACAAGCAGGTGGCAGTAATTCAGTGATCGAAATGAGCTAGCGAAATAGCGTTACGAATTCGCATGAAATTTGCATTCAATTATCATAAGAACTTGTCTGTTGATGCTCGTTCGCTCCCGATGATCGTATTCAGTCGTGCAATATTGCCATCAAGTGGAATTTTCCACATTTATATAATCGACTCACTGAAGTAAACAGAAGTGGGCGGGGGGAGGGGGAAGGGTCGGAAGAGCGACCGCCCTCTCTATAGTTTTTGGGCAGTACGTAGAGGGAAATGAGTGTAGACAATCGGATAAGGAGGACGGAAATCAGTGGAAACATTAGGCGCTTATGTCCTATTAAAATCCCCCACTGCTTCGTTACCTTCGAGTTTTTTCTGGCTGTTTTATTACATTAGAAGTAATAGAACACCATATTTCCCAAATATATGCTTATTACTGACTTTAAGACCAAGAATACAAGAGATATTAGAAATGAGACTCAAATATGAATAAAAGAATGCGAATTTCCATAAAGACTACGAGATGTTTTCATTAGAGAGAGGATTTTCTCTTCTCACAGGAAGGAATGGGAAGGAGGGACTGGCAAAGGTAGGAAGGGAAACTGATATTCGATGATGATTTCCTCTTGAGCACAACAAATTATACTCGCATTTGGCTGCATTGTCGCCGCTCGGCTATCATGCGTCATTAATCACAGCAACGATCTACTAGTGAATTTCTAAATTTATATTCGCCATATATAGGTCTCATGGAAATTGATTGCTTCAATTTTTCCAAAAATATTCAATCGTTTCAGGGTATCGTTTACCTCTATGCAAGAAAATGCCCGAATATATAGGTTTTGTCTATCGTTATCGTTTGTTTTTCATGTCTGAGATAATAATCTCACCTTGATGTTTAATTAAAACTCGAATCGAATTCAGCATTTGCGCTCATTCACTAGTTGAAGCTATTTTTTACGATGCAAGCACACTTTATTACTTCGCGCATAATTATAGGTAACCCCTTGAGAACTCCCGACATTCTCCATCCGTCAGTCAGGTGTCTTATAAGAGGCCCTCTATATGAAGCATACCTTACAATCTTATAAAGGTAACATGATTTCATACATTCAGGTCTGTATCAATGTGATGCAGCAAGCATTATTTGGCAAACAATGTCGCCCAACATACAAATCGGCATGGAAATGCTCACAACGTGGGCGGTCGGTCTGTTGTTGGTGTATAACAAGCAAATGCTTAGTGAACGAGGGCAGGTCGACGTGAGCGGCGCGCATTCAGTCTTTTGTCTGCGCGTATGTCTGCACACGTCGTCGCGTTTCGCGTGCGCTTCACTCGCGAGCGTGTCTGTTAGTCGGTGCGTTGTGTGCGTTTGCTGGCCTCCGATAAACGCGATTCCCCACTCCGACCGACGCACTACCATCTCCGGACGACATAACAACGTTTGTTTTCTAGTATCAATTTTGAGTGGGAATTACGCAGACGATGGGTCTTTTTTTTTTTTTTAAATTGTAATGTACAATTATTTACCCATATATAAAAGTTCATTTCAATAAGAGAGAAATATTGATAATATTTGGATTGCTTTATTTGAAATAACATTGCTTTTGTCTTGCAATATCAAATACGTATGCAAGTTTTTCTTTTTATTATTATATATCTATGCCAATATAATAATAAAATCTCCACTGAATGCTTATCATTTCCATAGAATTGTCCGAGCTTGAAATTTTGAATTTTTTTAAAATTTCATTGAAGTGATTTTTTTTTCGCCCTAACAGAAAAATTTTCTCTATAATTTACTATTTAACTTTTCATAAATATATTACTCTATTAACTTTCTGTTTTCGAAGCAATCCTCTTTTTGAAACATTCGATGACGTCATTTCCTTCCCTGAGGTAATATTTAAGTTGCAATATTCTTAAACTTATTTAATTAATCGTCTAGTTAATTTAAGATAAAACAAAAAATAAAAAATAAAATCACTCGTACATTTTTTTTTTCAATTTCAAACCATTCAATCTTAGGTTTGAAGAAGCCACATGAGTTGCATATGCAGTATGCAATATAGTATTCCACAATGAATTGCAATACGATTGCATATGCAGTAAGAAAAAGCACTTTATATTGCATTAATTCCGCAATGGGAATACTTATTTGAGTCTACAATTGCCGAACTATAAACCAGTAAACTCGATGCTTAATCAAGGATGGGAGATTCGTAGTGCAAATCTAAAGAGCGATCGTCGCTTTTAGTCATAATTTTTATGCGATTTGAAAGTTTCACTCACTAGTCGTTATATTTTCCGATTACAGTTGTTTATATCAAAATTAAAATTGTTTTTTCTTCGAATTTTAGTATTATCAAATGAAAATTGCATTTTTATTATGCAAATTTTGGAAAATTTTACTACAAAAGGTGATAATTTATAAAATAATATAAGCTTTAAAATTTCTTTACCTGGCAATTTTTATTTCCTGAAAAGTTTGAACTTTAACAGTTAATGTCTGATAAGTCATCTTAAAGTCGTCTGAGACTTCATCAATTATATTTATGGAAAGTTTATTCGAAAATATTGCAGTAATAAAAAAACCAATGGAGAAATATTGCAAAGAAATTTGTATAGAATGCATTTTTATATTTCATCAATTTGACCAGCCAGCTATTTTGCATAATTTAAACACTCAGTAATATATATGTTAATTAATGCTTTCGTATTTCACTTAATCAAATTACGCATACAAATCGTCTACAAAATAATTCGTCTTTCTTTAATCGAATCGATAAAAGATTTATGCAAATTTTCAACACCTCTAAATATTGGTAGATTTTTCAGAAGCTAGTGAATCAACGTAAGATTTGCTACACCTAACAAAATTACCTAGTTCTGGCTTCACTAGTTTCCTATTTATGAGCACCTAATCAACAGGTAGACAGATACTTGCCCGCGGACATATCGTTGATGTTAGGTGCTATTTCCAAGTAAAAAATTGCAAATGCACATAAGAGGCATACCAACAAAACGATTACATCGAATGAGCCACCCACTATGGTGCGAGAAATTTTACTCAAAGTTTATTCGTCAACTGATCAAACTTGACATTTGTGAGTGAGAAGCTTTATATAGTCGACTTTCTAGGGAGTTAAGAAGGTGGATGGATTTTAAAGCAAGAGCGGTAGAGGAAGAAGGAAAGTCATTAATATTAATGTGGTGGACGACCCCATTCTTACGACCTTCATAATTTATACTTCAGAAAGGAAAATATTTCTGTCTAGACCATATTATGGGTTGCCTTAGAGGTTCAGACGGGAAGGGGATTTGGCTACGCTGGAGTTAAGGAACGAAGACAACGAGCCTGAAAGTATCAACAGAATGGCGTATCTCTTATGATGGTCTACAAACCTTGGAACTTTATCGACGGTTTTCGCTCTTTTTTTAAAAATAAATCCTCAGTGTATACAAAAATCGTTACATATGTTTAAAATACCTCTATTATGCCATTCTAAACAGTACCTATCTTTTAATACATCCTGACAGGTTTTTTCACACCTGAAGGACGAGCGAGCACTAATGGCAAAAGTTTTGATTATTTCTGCCAAATTAGCCGAAAATATCGTCGAAAATATTTTCTCAGAATTTTTTTCAAGCTGTCAAATAGAAAATCATCTCAATGCGCCTCATTTTATTTTCTTCGCATGAAAGTTGAGGTGATGTATGACCTCATTCAGTCTTTCCTCTTCCTCCGATCTTCTATAAGCCGACTGTTTTCTCTCCCACCGATTCCAGACGACCTTGATTTGTCTTCTCGGCGCCTTGGATTTACGGATTTTCCCCTCTTAGGGAGGTATTTTCAGCACTTAACGAGTGCTCAACATCACTTCTAAAATCTGGAGTATTAGTGAATTTAAATATTTCAGAAACAATTCATTATTTGTTTAAAACAACGCATATTTGCAATGGAATGCACTTCTACAATTTGAAATTTGCAAGCAAGCAAATTGCGATGACGTCATGGCCTTGCCCGATATGTCCGAGTGCAAGTGCACTTGTGTTTGCCCCGTTCGCTATCGATAGTTTTAACCCGAGAACAAATGAAGTCAATGCGGTGAAATTTACAACCTATAATGCACAGGTTGGAGAACTTTCTGAACCAACCTTTTGAATTGAATTGTTAAATTTGAATGGAGTCATAGAAAAAGGTTCCTTGCCAGGTTTGCATGCATTTTCAACCGGCCTATTTTCCGTTTTACACCTGGAGGGTCTTTAAGAAAAAACCAGCCTTTGCAAGAAAGAAAAACCTGCAGGAGCACGTAAATAATTGAGTTAAGAATGAGGTATTCCACATTTTTTTATTTCTTGAAATTCGATGACCTGGCCCACATGATGGTGCAATAAAATCACGATTGGTAATTTCTCAACCGTATGGCAGTTTTTAACCATGTTAAAATGAAATCGTTCCCCTTTTATAAGCTCTTGCAAACTGGTTTTGCAAAGTCACAATATGGTGACCTCATGTTTGCGCTTATTTGCATGTTTGTATATGCTTGTCTGTCTGCCTGGTATTTGCAATTCAGAAGCCTCTGAAATTAGAGATAAGAAATTTTGTAAGTATAGTACATCCTATAAAGTTCATATCATCTTCGTCGTTGATCCATCAAATCCTGGAGCAGTTCTGGAGCAACGATAGAAAGAAAATTGTTCGCATTTTACATTGGACGTTTTGCATTGCATTTCGATCATGCTACAGAAAAACGAATTTTTCATGGGAGATTTCATATACGCACGATTGGGTCATTTGAACTATGAAAGTATTATTTTGCATATTTACCACTGCTTGGTAACAGATGAAATTGGCCGGCCCAATAAGCCGATGCAAAAAAACGCATATTGCTCCAACTCCTGTATTGCGCTTATCCTCTTATTATACGATATTGCAAGTTTTGCTCTGCAAAAGTGCAGTGTGGTGATGTTATATGTGAGCGCATGCATGTGTATGTTCGCTTTTCTGGGTGCTTGTCTGTCTGAACGTTTCAGTTCAGGAATTATCGAAATTGCGAAATGTGATGTTTTATATTTATACCACCATGAGCAATATTTTGACCAACTCTTACATCATATTTCACGACGATTGCTTAACTTCGAAATCAGACGTAGATATTTAAAGGTGTCATGCACGCAGTTTTATGTCTGCCAAATTTGCATTTCATTTCGAGTGGATCAGAGAAGAACGAACATCTAGAATATTTGTTTGAACACTCACATCGGTGACATGTGGGCATTATTTTCCATTCTTATTTTTTTGTTGGAAATTTATGAAATGGATTCAGTCATAAGTGGGAATAAAAACACACCACTTACCAGCTGATGTGGCATACGTCTCCACTTGTTTATAATAATAATATCAGCAATGACAGTTCGTCTTCCTCTCAAAATAAAGAATATATATATATATATATATATATATATATATATATATATATATATATATATATATATATATATATATATATATATATATATATATATATATATATATATATATATATATATAGAAGTACTCAAAAGAAAGATGAGAGGGATCATTTATACGAATATAAATTCGATGCACTAATGGTAACAAATATTTATTTGCTTACGAATTTAGAGGTTCGTGGGTTAGGGGGCAAATAATATACGATTTGATAAGTTGAAGACATAATTTGAAAGCAGGTGTTTAATGATATCATTTTTGCAACTTACCCAGGTGTACTTGCTGATATCACTTCTGTAATTTATACAGGTATTCACTCACATCAGTTTTATAGCTCATAATTAATATTTTAATAGCGTTCATTTTTATTGATATGTAATTAGAAATACTATGAAAACTAATTAATAAACTCTAACAATATTACGAATAATTTTGTGTGCTTGAAAAAGCTCTAAGCCCATAGGCCTAAGCTTTTCACTATAGTTGAAGAAAAAATGACGGAAAAAAAAATGGAACAGACATCATTGAAGTGTTTCATTAAACGGATAGTATAATTTCATAATTCTTTATCATTTTCAATAAGAAAATAACATTTATTTTCACATAAAGAAAAATATTTTGCATATTCGTTTATATATTTACAATATTAGTTGTATAATAGAAAAAAAAACACTGAAATTCTGTTTTTAATGGAAATGACGTCATCGGGTTGCATTATTACACATACATATGTCATAATAACGTCAAAGGACAAGAAATTGCCACTGCCCTTAGTATTGCATTTTTTTAAAAACCTTTTGAAGAAGATTTTCGCTCTTTCGTAGACACATAATTGAATTAACCAATTGTTCATTCGAATAATTTTGTGCTTGAAAATTTAATTAAAGAAATCTAAACCGGAAAAAATCTAAAAAAACCGGAAAATTCAACAAAGTTCATTTAAATATTTCAAAATTTTACGTTTTTCTACGAGCAAAAATTTTTTTTCCTTGCATTTGCAATACGCTAAAGACAGTTCATTTAGTTAAGCGCATTACGTTTTTCATGAGAGTATTTGAAAATTTATGCAAATACTTGAATTTTGGGGAGTATGCAAATTACTGGGAATTACAATCACTTACCTAAGCGATATGCAGATTTCTCTAAAGAGCAACGAAAAAAAAAGGTTCTTTATTAACAAATATGGGGCGGGTTTAGCAACGAAATACTTCTAGTGTTTTTAGTCTGATGTGTTGAAGCACTTCATGGGATCGATGGAATCGCTCCTTTAATGCTGTATCTGCATTTCACCCAATGAGTGGTTTCGAGCTTCCCATATGTTAAAATCCCTCACTGGTTTACTGTGGGTGATTTCAGCGCCTTTTGAAGTACTAGAATTCTACTCATCCCCCCCCCCCCCCAATCCCCGCCGTCTTTTCCTCCGCGGATCCATCCGTTTTTGCCGTCAAGGATCTTGACTGTATTGGTCTTGAGGTGACTAATTCCAGTTCCTGTTTACTTTGTTATCTTTTTTCAATGGTAGCGACTAGTTTTTATTCATGGTTAAAATAGACAATAACTGCTTTTCAACGAGAAGAATAGAGGAGAGGAAGTGTGCGGATCGATCCCATTACCCTTTGAAACTACGCTAGGAATAGGATCAAACCAACATCTATGCATGATCTAGTCCTGTGCCGAACAAAAGATCAAACGTATAAACTAATCGTTTTTACTTCCTGCTTAGTCTATCTTGAAGATTTCCCTAAAAAGAGGAAAATTCCATTCCAGGATATTGAGTCATTTACATCCCAAAAATTCCAGTTACCTGAAATCGAATTCCATTCAACCCCTTTCGGCGAGCAAACGTTCTACAGTTGGATTAGATTGGAGCACGGCCATGTTTTTCAGGGTCATTTGAATATGGACAACAACTGCATTCCGATGAAGGATACAGTGATTGCGGAGTCATGCTTCGCCGTTGACAGCAAAACGCTGGCAATGGCAGCGGCTGAGAGCAAGGCATTGTCTATGGTACTTTCCTAAGGCTTTTTCTCCTTATTTTTGAGGGTTTCTAGCAGTTTCCTTCCCTCTTGCTTGGATATGTTGATTTCAGTTGTAAATGAAGGAAAAGAAGGGATTAAGTGTAAAACAACATCAACCACCTTATTGGATCTGTTTGACCACTTGCATAGGAAATTTTAGCGATCGATATTTTACCTTTATTATCCAAAATGTTTTATTCAAATGTGGAGCACTTCACAAATATATCCATATCTAATGTTTGAGCATTGCAGGATGTAATTGTTTCTGGAATCGTGCAAAGTAACGCTATTGTTTGAAAAAATTCTATGGATTTTGTGATTTTACGAGATAATTTTGAATGAGAAACAAGCAGTACTATTTATGGAATATTTATGAAAATATTGTTCTGTTGATATATGATACTTTTTGGTTGTTTGATTTTTCAATTATGGATATAGCTATCGGCAACGAAAAAGAAGGTGGCTAAGGAGGGGATTTCTGAGTGGTTAAAAATTCCGCCGGTTCTTTTAAGTACGGACTTTTCAACCGAATATTATAGCACCTTACATCCACCGGTGAACCATGGTCACCTTATTAAACCAACGTGCACTGTTTGTTTGTGTCGAATTTGGTCTCCGATGCATTAATGCGTATAATCGTTCGTATTATTTAGCGGATGGATGACCATCTGATATGGTGTGATAATATGAAAGAGACATTGATAAAAGAATTCTGTCAATCGGAGTGTCTATGGAATCCAAAGGATAAAAATTATCGATGTCATCGATGGAAGAAGGTGGTTATGACTCAAATTGCAAGGAAGATGAGCATCGTTTATGGCGTTCGAATTACCGGTTCGGTTTTTCTTCCATTGTGCTATTATAGCATAAACTATTTGTTTTGAAAAGTAGCTCTTTCCCTGAAACCTCTAGCCAATTCCTATCCCCGCTTTCCCGCAGGTAATCTTACATTTTTTTGAAGTTTTGAAAGTTGAAGTGGTGTAGCCAGTGACTGCAATGAATTATTATGTTTCTGCATCTGGATAGGTAGTTGTTCTACGCGCTATTATAGCGCAAAAACTTGATGAGGATATAGTTTAAAGAAAGTGGAAAAAGCCTTTAATTCAATCCTAGTGTTAACTCCATAACGTTAAATTTTGAGTGGTGCTTTACAGATGCTTTTTTCTCTTAGAACTTCATCTCTCATTTGAGATAAAAAGCGAGAATTATTCTACGAACTCGCAGAGCACTTCCAAAGAAATGAGTGGGCGTTTAGTGTAACAGTTACAGTGGGATTACATATTGTTCATTACCAATTCAATATGATTTTCTAAGCTGTGATATAAAGGTTAGTGAAGTATCCGCAATAGCTCAGAGAGGCAGTATTCGCTCGGCGAGCGAAACGTCTCGAGTTCACCCTCTTCTGAGAACGATTTTTTTACTGATAAGGAAGTTCACTGGTTATCATTTGATCTAGAGCTTGAAAACTTTTGAAGCTATGCTGTTTTCAATTTCATTTGTCCTATTTCCTGATTCTGAGTCCCTTCTTACACTGATCTCTTAATTTGCGTTTTATCGCTATTTACATTTGGTGTTCAATGTTTTCCTTCCGATACAGGAGGTTTCTTTAAAAGCAGCTATAGGCAATCAAGGATTTGATCCTTGATCCTCGAAGAATTTTTTCTCCTTGTATGTTCAGAATTCATCCACTTGTAGAAGTCCGTGTCATCATGAAGGAATAGGTGTTAGCCTACCAGTTAGACGTGAACGAAATATGTCGATTCTTGCTTGTCCATCATTTCTTCTCATATATAGTGTATATTCTAATACACCTGTGGATAAATTCTAGAAAATGAATTGCTACGGCAGTGGAATATGCTTCGTGATCAATTTCGGCGAGCTAAACGAACAGGCAAAGATCAATGGCGTTTTTATGAGCATTTACTGTTTCTCGATAGTGTCGATCTCAATAAGGATTCCACATATTGGACAGAGTAATTCTTTTACAATTTCTTCATTAAGTTTATAATATAATTCACATCAAATTATAATTTATTAGCAAACATTCAATAAAATATTTGCATATTTGTCTCAAATATTTACGTTGAAGAAGAGTGATTAGATTATTGAGCGATACAAATTTTCTAAAACAAAACTTTCCAACGAATTCGTATTAAAGACTAGCTTGTAAATAATATTTTATTATTGTAAATGTTATTCGAACTCAGATGCCGAAATAATCTCTCATCAAAGATGATAGATTTCAGCGCGAAAAATTTACCGATGCATTTATCAGTTGCATTTCTCTATTCCTATAATCACTAATTGCAATTTGTGTAGTAAGTACAGTAAGTACATTATTGTATAGTACAATGCAGTATGTTTACAGTAAGTTTAGTATCAAATTATTGATTAGATATCACATTAGGAGTGATACAGTGATGCTTATTTTAGGTGAAAAAATATTAATATTAAGAGCAGTTATGAATTATTTGAATTTAAACGTTCACTATCGTAATTTATTTCTGAGAATCTAATACATTTCGATGGTTTCTTAAGTGAAATCTCAGCTTGCTTGAATAGGCAATTATACAAGAAAAATTTTCAATCGGGGAAAAAAAATTTTTCTTTTACTTGAAAAATTATTTGGAAGTAATCTTCGAAAGAATTTCCCAAAATTTTATTCTCAATAACTAGTATATATTTATAGCACATCGTTATCGATCTCATCGATATGTGAAGCATCCCAAGCGCAAATGTTGCATTCCTATTCACAACCGAATACACCATTTCATGAAACGTCATCGACAATAAAAGATGAATGCGCTACTGATACAACACCACTTACCGCAACGGCGACCGTTTCGACGATTTCTTTAGCAAGTGCACTTGAAAATCTTCAAGCATTAGCTAAAGAAAATGGTGAAACTATTGAGCCAAGTTCAGAAACTGATCGACTTTCCGATACACAATCCGAAGGCAAATCGGCGAACATCGAACGGAAACGTACCCTCGATAGTCCATCGACAAATGATCTCTTCGCTATTGATATACCACCACCAGGAAAACGAACTATGGATAATAGCAATTTGCTGGCGCAACAACTCCTCTTACCGAAGGTGGAAGCCGATGATCAATTCACACATTTTGGTAATTTTGCAAAGCTTGTGTATTTCATTTTTATATCAACTAATGCCATTGTTTCAGTAGTAAGTTGGAATATAAGTGCGTAGCGTTTTTTTCAACTCTTTTTTTCGTAGTCGTTTATTTTCAACAAAAAAAAAATGGTGTTAAACTGACCGAAAGCAACTCAGCAATCTACTACGAATCTTTCCTCTTGTTCGTGCTGTTTCCCTAATCTTCGTCCATCTCGTTGCGGTAGACTTGAGCTGATTTCACAATTCTCTATACAACAGCCGTTTAACTTATCTGGTTGTTCCTCTACTATCCATATTTGCTGTCGAGTTGTTCAGTCTACAGATCTACACTATGCAAAATCGCTAAGGATTGGCGGTGTTCCACCGAAGCTACTTGAATCATATAGTGGAGCTAGTGAAAAAGCTACTGATAGAAGTATGAAATATTAAGGGCATACCTGTCGAATGGAGATGTCTAATAATGCGGAAGTTGCTTAACGAGGGCTCTCGACTCCATCCGCCGAAATATAGAGGAACAAGCTTTCCCACTACGTTTGTAATTCAGGTGATAAAAATTACCTGTTGAAATTCCGGAGGTAATTATCGCCATAACCATCCCTTCCGTTTCTTTGCCGTTGCTGATTGCTACCAGATACCCGTTACATACATAATCGTCAAATGTGAGCACTAAGGAAACTTGCGTTGCTTTTTGATTTCACTTGGCTAGCGTGCTGTATCTACTGTGGTATTATTAATATACTACTGTAGCACTTAATTGCTATAATAGTGTATAGGATAACAGTCACGACAAGATGTAAATTATTTGACTCGATTTCAGCTCGAACGGTTGAAACAAAATTGCGTTTCATCTATCAGGTATCACCGGCCGATGGCGTTCGTCTACAGAAAAGAATTAGTGATGCGATTTTTGAGAAGGAAATGGAATTTATTGAAAGAAGTGCTGCTTTGTCGGGTGTTCATAACTTGTTCTCTTAGTTGTTTTTTTTTTTAGAATTTCATTGCAGGATTATTCCGAATTTCTCTTTTTTTTTGTTCATTTTTCTTTTTATTTTGAAGAGCTTCACTTTTATATATTTAAAAAAAAAATTTTCCTATTATTTTCACTTTCAGTGATTCTTTAGTCTGTAGTATTTAAACGTTTTCAAGTCCTTCATAGGTTGTTCTTTTCGTTCATCGTTCTCGGTGAGTTATTACCATAAGATAAGTGCAAATTTTATTAATTGAAGAGTGGCCGTATGAAAAGAGAAATATTTGTTATTGTTCCTTCTATTGAATGGCATTTTAAAATTTACTTTTTCAATGACTAAAGAAATTAATGTCATTTTCTATCTTTATTCTTAGATAGAAAGCGAAAACCGCTCGGCTCATCTCGATTTCTCTCCGCTCACCTTTATCTCAAAAATTTTTTATCTTTTTGCTATCATTTAAAAATAAAGTTGTTCATGTCTAAAAAATCGACGAAGTCATGTTAAAATATCTTTTTTTTTTGTAGAGTTATTCATTGCTGTATTAATGAATCGATATATGATAGCCAATGAATTGTCCTCTTCGTTTTTTTGAATCAAAAGATGACCTCTTCTTGCAATAATAATTACCGGAGAATTGGTAACGGAAGGGAAATATGCTTTGAGGAGGGGATGGAAGCTAAATATTTCCTCATTTCGCATATAAAGTAGAAGAAAAAAGATTCTTTTTAAAAATTTCTCATGATTTGATGACAATCCTTATAATATGACAATTGTGTTTCACTATCGCTTTGATCATTTCCATTCGCTGCAATTTCCTCTGAGTATAACAAATTTAATCGGTTCAAATTTTTCGAGTGTTGAATTTTTTCGAGCATTTATAAGCAATTGAGGAATCTAATCTTTGATATATTCCTCCATTCTTCCACGTTGTGTTAGGAAGCCGGCTCCGGAGGAAGAGGTAGAGCTGGATAGGAAGGAATAGGTGATAAGAGGGGAACGGTGATAGAGGAAGGAGAAGAAATTCGATGATAGAGTTGAGAAATCGAGATGAAAGAGATACGTTTATATAGGAATAGATGATAAGAGAGGAACGGTGATAGGAAGAAAATCTACTGAAAAATATTTGATATGGAAATCTTTGTTGTTTTTATTTTAAAATGTACTCTTAGAACGTATACGATATGTCGTTAGCATCGATTGCGTTATTTGATTATTGAGATTTGAGAGCGTTCAAGTGATTTTTTTTTGTGTTAATATCAGTCTGATAATTGCATATAATTATGTAAATTATCAAATTTTATATCATCTGCTCTTCCCAATTCCTATGATATCGCTTTAGTTTTTCTTTATTTTATTTTTTCTTCATTCTTGCATATAGAGGAGCTTTGAGAGCAAATGCATGATGTTGAATTGTTTTTCAGCTGATATTATGAGCATGTTTGTTGGAATGTCTGCCGTTGTCGGTGTAAATGTGCCTATTTATGCTATCTTATTTATATGTCTTGATTGAGTTTATTATGGATATTCGTGAATAATGTTGAGTATGATCAACACAGTAATGAATTCGTTCATTAACGGTTAGTATACATTTCAAAAATTGTATCGCTTCAATTTTACCTAGTTAATTAGTGATTGATTTCTGGATTTCCTAATTTTGAATTCTGGGAACAAGAATATGCCGGATTGTTTTCGTTCATAAAGTTTTTAGATTAACAGAACGATGATAGCTGTAGGATTTCTTTTTTTTTTGTAGCAGTAGATTTGCAATTTCTATTCTAGCCTTAAATATTAAAGCTTTTACAACAATGTTGAAAAACTTCAAAGATTTCGTTACATTGAAATAATTCGATGAAATACTATATGCATTACTTAGTTATTCGAGTATTGGTTAGCAGTAAGGATTATCTCTTCAACACTCATGATTTGTGAATATTTATAATTTTGTTGTCGATATTTAAAAAGTTGTGGATACGTGTATCATTTTCTTTTTTAAATTTTGATTTTTACGAAGGATTGTTTATTGCACAATAAAAAATACATTAGTATTATCTGATATTTAAATATGAATACGACATGCTTCCGCCCTATAAATAATTGATAATATCGATACAAGTGGAAAATAGTTTTATTTTTATTTCCGCTTATGTTTTTAATTTTTTTTTCTCGTCATATATTTGAATTACTTTTTTTTAAATGGGAAAAATGAATTTATTAATAGAATTTAAGAGGATTTCTTATCTAAAATCGTTCTATCATTTCTTTATTTATTTTCATTTGTGCACTTAAATGATATTCTGAAAGCGCTGAGTGTTGAAATGATATTTGTGGAATGCATATTGTCTAGTGTGGAAGTTTTACTACAACTAGCTCATATACCTGGCCATCAAGGTGTTTTGCAGATATTTTTGAAAATCAAGAAGAAGTATGCCCAATAGTTGGCAGATTCAGAAAAATCCCATTCTTTGCAAATAGTCAACTACTTTTACCCTATGCCACATCGCTGTGACCTTTTTTTTGCTCATAATATTGGCATTGGAAAAGAGGTAGAAATTTGGCCATTAAGGTGTGCTAATCTATCTTTACATATTGGAGAGGCTTTTCGAAATCCGAAGGTCTCCGCTGAGATCGTGATTGAAATATATCGTTGCAATTCGACGCTTCTATCCTTATGCTGTTTTTTTTTCTAACAACTATCTTTATTTAATTGTTAAATTGTTAAATTTACTTACAGGCTGTCTTCAGTAATCCCTTCCTCTCATCCCATCGCATGGGGCAATTCGAGATTCGGCAACTTCCGAGATTTTGCCTCATCCAGGATTTAGGTTTATTAGACAGAGAAAGAGAGAAAAGCTTGTTTAAATTAACTTTGATAAACGCAATCGTAGTTCGATTGACTATAACATTGTTAAGAAGGATAAATGAATATAACCCATTTCACTGTAAGTTAAGGTGAATTGTAAAACTTGGATGCCGATGATAAATAATAAATTGGGTTTTGTTATGGTAAATTAGATTTTATTACGGTAAATTAGGTTTTTTTAATGATAAATTAGGTTTTATTATGGTTTTATTACCATAATTATGATACTTTATCCTGTGAAATATCTTCGAGATATTGTAGTGATCCTCGAGAAACACTAAGCATTATGCGTGAAATCGATGCAATTTTTATTTTATACGGTAGAACGATGTAGAAGATGAAATTGTGTTGCTTCAGTGAAATATTAGCAAGAGTTTATTCTTTTGCGTAGCATTTCTAGCGACACGACTGTAGAGAGGAAGGAAATGATTATTAAAGAGGGAGAGTGGAAGAGGGGTTTATTAAAGAATTTGGGAAATACAGGTTGCATATGATCGATTAATTAAAAAGGCCATAAATGTTTTTTTTTTAAAGTGAATAAGGGATAATTTGAAAATATCGAAAAAATGAACGGCGATTGACGAATAGAAATATCATTGAGAAGATGTAAAAGGCAATCCGGATCGATGAAGTAAAATTAAACAAAGAATAAATATTAGTTTCATAAAGGTTTAATCCCATTTTTGCTAACTGATACAATGTGGAAATTCTCATCATTTAAATAAACTCGAATTGTGCCATAAAATTATCAACGAAATTCTTTAAATTTTATGAATGAAAAATCTACGATATGAGGCCAGATTAAATTTCTTTCACCCCTCCTACCCACATTCATTTGCTCACCGCCATCTGAAACTTTTTCTAGGCCTAAGTACTATTAGTAACCATTAATAATGAGGATATGCTAAAATATGCTTAGATGATTCTTATAGACAAGTTACGCCAAAAGTTAACCTGAAATAATTCAGGTAACCTGAAATAATTCACAATAATAGAGTAGATTTATTGAGCAAAGAAACTAGACAACGAGAAGGGATTCTAAACGAGCGGTGAATAGTGGAATTTGCATAGACAATACCCGAGAATGTATTTAAAAGAAATTCAAAAAAAAAAAATCATGGAAACTTTTTTTTCTCAGTCCATTTTCCTTTATTTAGCGTATTATTTAGTAGTTGTAAGAAATTGCATCTTTGCAATAAATTTATCTCATTTCTACCAACTTTTAGGTATTAATAGTAATTAGCGATAATTCCGGTGATATTACCGCTAAGCGATAATATGATCGTTTCGTAGCAATAAAGAATCGTTTCTTTTTTTTTTCGGTATATTTCAAGTATAGCGACCAATAAACAGTACAATATCATCTTTGAGAATAGCGAATAAAAATGGATGATCGGCGACAAATTTAATATGACCACCTTGCCAAAGCATTCGTTGCACAGGACGAGGATTTGGCCTAGGCACATTCGATTCTTCGGTCCCGTTCTCATTCACCTTCAATTAATAAAATGGTACTATTTGTTTTGATAGAAGACAATTTCTACGAGTTTAGGGAAAATTTTAGATTATTGCAAATGCAGTGGCAAAAATAAATCTGTAAAGGTGAGCTCAATTTTTTCTTAAAGATATACATATGTCGAGAGCAATTTTTACGCTGAAAATAAAAATTTCCCGCAATGATAAAAATTTTCTATATTTTTCTAGAATAGAAATTCCCCTATAAAATGACGTTAACTGACTCCCCACTAACTCTTCATCGAGATAATTCTGGCCATATTGGCCTTAAACGTACTTTAACAAATATTCGATTGCAAATTTTGATGAATTTGATGAAATTTTTTAAGGATCAAAAACTTGTTGAAATTCAAGAATTTTTTTTTTTGGTCAAGAAAGGAAAGTGTTGCCAAATTTATGAGATTTCAAAAAAAACGAGAAAAAAAAAAGAATCCGTTGAACCTCGAGAAAAGTTGTATGAAGAATACCAGAGATGAAGAGATCACTTTGTGAAATGGCTGAAAAATCGGCATTTGTTGCAAATGCATCTTTAATGCCCATTTTTAGGAGTGCTTCCTTTATATCGAAATTGCTCTCGATTCGAAATACAGGAATTTCCACCTAGAATTTAATTTATTCGATGAATTCAGCATAACATTCAAATATCAACAAAATAAAAAAAAATTTAGGATTACTTTGAAAAAAAAAGGCATTTATTAAAAATTTTCAACTGGAACAAATGTTTATAATAAAATTCTCAAAATATGAAACATCAAAAATTAATTATCGTTAAGAAATATAATAAAGTTGCGCTCATTTTCAAATTATTTCCTCAGCAAAAATATTGCAATAATATTGCAATATCAGCATTTCATAGATAATTGAAGTAATTATCAATGGGATATTAATCGAAAAGCAATTCATAAGCAATGAATTACAAATTTCCATATTCTTGCATAACCTGAGTGGGGGATGAGGTGGAAAAGCTGCTAGCATCATTACTTCATCCTATATCTCGTAGGCAATGGCGCATCTAATAGGTGGCAGATATAGCACATGCGCTCAAGTGGCACATAGAAGGTGGCACAAGTGAATTCGAGAAGGGGGAAGGGCTAAGTGAAAATATTCACAGGATGGATGTTTTGATAGAGGCATGTGCTAAAAATTAGGTTTTATGCGTTAATCGTCAGCAAACAAATTAATGATGCAAGGCACCAGAGAGTTTTCATTGTTGTCTTTATGTGACTGTATCGATACAACTTATATTTTTTGAAAATGAGAGTTTTTTCCTCAAAAAGTTGAATGATCGTTTTTTTTAATCAATAATTTTTCATCCTAGAGTGGATTTATTTCGATAGAAAAAAGAGGACTCGAATTTTTATAGTAATGTAAAATTGTATGTTATATATTTTATGTTGAAGAATATATGCCATTTTCAATTAGGAAAAAATAAAAAAAAATAAAAATAAAATAAAAAATAAATTAAATAACGAATAAAAATGCTTCTAACCTCAACATCAACAATTCTACACCTTTTTACGAGTGCAAAAATTCGTTTTCCGGTAATTTCATTGATGACATTCTCAAGACCATCCCTATCGCGTGGTAGAAATAAATACATAAATGTCTCGTTATCACTGTATGGAATTCCAAGCAATTGTACATGTGCATCTTCAGCATAACGGAATAAGCCAAATGCCCAAATTGGCATCATATCAACCTGGAGAAGTTCATATATGCGCAGGTATTAATGACAAAAACTCAGGTGATTCAAGTGTTTAGAATGCATTCGAATATTCAATAAACTTGTAAACTTAATCAAATGATATATTACTCTAAATTGCAATTGAGATAAAACTTATTGATAGCGAAGAATGAACTAAGAAGCACTTTTCAAGTAGGTAAATCAAAAATAGTTTTTTTTTTGAAGTTGGCATATTTTCAAAAAAAAATTTCAAATTTTCGAAGTTTTTTATTCAAACTTCAAATTTCAAAAAATTTAAAATTGCAATTCAAAAGTTCACAGAAAAAAAATTCATTGAAACATTCGATGAAACAAATCTCAACGCATTCGATTCGCCTATTTTTGTGGCGATTGCAATTAATTTATAAATTGCAAGAAAAATAAAAAATATCTTTAATGTTCTCATTTTATTGCCTAAATCAATTCGATTCACTTTGATTTCTCTCATATCGCAAAAAATTTCCACGTAAGTGTTCATTTCCGCTCTATTATTTCACCTCATTATAGTGCTTACAATTTTAAAAATAAAGTATATTTTCTTTAAGTATGGATCTATTGAAGTAACAACGATAATGATGTTAAAAAACATTACGGAAATTCTTACTTCCATTATTGAGAAATAATAAACATATAATTAAAAGCCGAAAGCGGAAATTAGAAAATTCAAGCGGTATAAATACTTTCAGAGAGAATACAACTGCTAAAGCTTTCAATCTAGATGAGCGGATGGCTCTAGGCGAAGATTCAACGTGGTGAATATCGGAGCCTTAACATTTTTTTTCCAGCTTGGAAATATTCATAGTTTTTGGTTTTATTTGAAAAAAAAAACACCTCTGATTTTAGGAATTTTTTATCGATAGAAATTCAGATTTGTTAAATAATTTGCATCGAATATATCATCGCATTTAGAGTCTAACGATGGAACAATTGCTATCGTTACGTTACAATTGGAGTTATCCGTTTTCATCAATACTTTTCGAGTTGAATCTTCATTTGTCAAAAAAATACTCTTTGAAAACGGAAATAAAATTTTATCGATTTAAAAAATATAAAAATTTCAAATTTTATATTATAAAAATTACTTTTCACGTTGCCAACCTGTTTCACTTTATCTTTACTAATATAAAATTCTTTCGGAATGTTTCTTCATATTTGAATTTTTTTGCCCAATCTCCATTGAAATAAACAGCGTTCACGAGGAATAAATTTGGCTCGGGAAGAATATTACGTTCACCGATAATCGCCGTGATATTCGATTCGGTTACGTTTTGCACCCATTCATTGATTTCCTTAATACAGATTAATCTTTTATCACTCTGATTTACTTATTACGTTTTCAACGAATTTGTGTTTCTAAATAAATAAATAAATAAATAAATAAATAAATAAATAAATAAATAAATAAATAAATAAATAAATAAATAAATAAATAAATAAATAAATAAATAAATAAATAAAAAATCAGACATTTTCGACTATCTGACTAATCTGTGTTAATCAACAGCCATTCAGAGATGGGAACCACTGCAAGGAATGAATATCGCTTCCCTGTTGTGTTACAAATAGAGACACTTTTCTTAAATATTTGAATGCAAATTTTACGATCCTAAACCAAACGGTCTTTAATATGTAAAAATCTATAAATAGCTATATATATATATAATGGTTACTGTATACAACTTCCGCAAATATAAATAAAAAATACTTCAACCAGGTGATCACTTGTTTTTGAGTCGCTTTATTTTAAAGCTAAAAGAAGTGCATCATTTATCTATAGATGTTAGGATGCTGATATCAAATTATACTAATGAAACTATTTTAATGAAGGAAATTTTTTCAATAAATAATGCAAATTAGGTCTGCCGATATTCTAGTAAATTATGTAAATTAGGCTTATGCAAATACTCAAAATAACGCTCACATTAATGAGTGCCGAAACGTTCGAACAATCGATGCCTCGAATTCGAGCATCATAATCATTTATTGCACGATCGACAAAGGCTTTATTAATGACGAATCCATCTTTTTGGCGAATCACAATTAAATTCGACAAACGAAATACACTTTCATTTGACTCATTATGGAGTCGATTTCCTTGTGATATAAAATATTCTTGTATTTGATTCGCTTCGAAACCTAAAATTATTCAAATTTTTAAAAAAATGCAGCTGCGTTGGCTCGAGCTTCAGGTCAGCATTATGCTGCAAACATAGGTACATATGCTGCATATTGCAAGCTCACGCTTCTTAGTGTCACTACCCAAATGGCCATAGAAGAATGCATTTGAGTGTGTAACGATTTTGCTCATGGAGCAGCTCAATTATGACCATAGACACTTGATTGTGATCGTAGAACAGTGTGCACTATGAAATGGTCTAATAATTGTTGCCTTGATTCTACGAATAGGTTATATGAGGACTATCTACGAATATATAAGGATGATTGTGATTGTGAATGAAAATATAAGGATTCCACTCTGTGATTCGTCGTTTGTTATTTGTTCATTCGTTGTTGGTTTTTTTTTTTTTTGTTTGCGCTGATCGTGGCTTAAGTGTGGCCGCGTGGTCGACAAATAAAATTTTTTCTTTATCAAGATGCTTCGACTACAAACCGGAGACCTGTAAAGGAGTTCGAGTCGTTATAGAGTGACGACACAGTTGGGAAGGGGGGGGGGATGTCGAGTAACTAACGAAATGTCAGGTTACACTGACTCTCACCTGGTGGAAAAGAAGTAATTTAAACGAAACAGGTCTATGAAACGAAATCCAAAATTTGATATGGATCATTAGATTAGCAGAGCTAACTGGTTGCAAGAGACCAATCTTAATTAAATCGTTGCCCGTATAAAAAGTATGACAAATACTTCGAGATGTGTGCTAATTTTTTCTCGTACTCCTATTTCGCTCCCATTTCATTTCACAGAAAACTTTAGAACTTTTTTTTTTCAGAATCTACAACGTTGGAGATCGCATATCTAATTTTCCTAACTCCCAGGCCTTTCTTCAAAGACAAGCCTACCTTCAACTATAAGCCTGCCTTTAAAGATAAGCCTTGAACCAACATTATAAAGCATATGTATAAATAGTATAGAAAAAGCATAAGCATATCTCTTCCTGATAATGACCTCTCTATCCAGAAATTTTTTCGTCACGTGGCTATTGACCGAAATGCATATGGATACCTTTGGCGAGTGCGTCGTTGATCTCTTGCTGTGTATTGCTCATTGCTCCAGCGCTTGCTATCGCCAAAATGATTCCTATAGAGAAGGGTGATAATAATATCGGTGATTCGGCGTCATGCATCGTAGATCGCAATAGTTGTACTGCAAAATCGGCTTGCAAGCGTTGAATTGTTGTTTCGTCCACATGCCTGCATATTTGAAAGATTTATTCAAGCAGGTTTTTGACAAGAAATGATTAATGATAAAGAGTAATAAACTTGAAATATTATGGTACTAGCATAGCATCAGATCTAGATTTAATATCAAATCTATTGCACTGACATAAATGAGATGAAGTTATAAGCTTCGACGATGTTATCTCCGACATTTTGACTCGTCACCTCGCATTGTTGCAGTTATTGCTGAATCATACAATGTTGGATCGATTAACCTGATTTAAGACCGATCATAATAGAAAAATATTTTTTTATTGCTGCAATGACTTTGAAATATTCTTTCTTTTACCCTTCCCTCTAATCCTATTTTCTTTTAAAATAATCTCGAAAATCACTGAAGATACAAGCAGTGTGAGGAAACATATCTCGTTCATCCTTGAGTTTTTCCCTTTCGATTAGGGAGGGGGAGGGGGGATATTAAGCAGTTCGTAGAGCCAAAATATAGCTGCATATTTTTTCGCTATTTGCTAAAAGCCAAGAAGTTACACATTGGATCTCTCAATAACGTATACTAAATAATACTTTTAATAAAAAGTGAGTCATTTCAAAGAACAAATACAAATAACGAAAGAGTTTTTTTTCTTTTGTAATTCACCTTCTTACATTAATATCAATCAGTAGACTATTTTTATTTTATGAAATATAATGAAAAGATATAAACAAAAATAATAAAAATTAATACCTTTGATATAGATATGAATAAACAATACAAAAGAGAATCGTCAATAGAATCATTTGAATAGAGCGCATCGTTCACAACTGAAATTGAAATATATCTAACGTTTCATATCGTTGTTTGTATTGGACTCATAAATGTTTGAAAATTTAAAAAAAAAGTGATTGTTACTCCTAAACATTTTTATTTATTCATCATCAGAGACACCTCTATGCATTTATATCAATTTTTTGTTTCCATATATACGATAATTTCTTTTTTTTTATAGATAGCAAAAAAAAATTACTGAAGAACACTAGGAACATTTTCTTTTTGAAAACAAGATTCTATACTTGAAGAAGAAAGCAACTAAAGTGGGGTCTATTCCTGTAATAGCAATTATTAGGAAATAATAGGAGAGAATAGCAAATTGACAGTTATTAGAATGGTACTGTGAAAGTAGAATGCCACAAAATTAGGCATATTAAGGTTGGCCATAACTTGTTACTTAAATACGATTGTTCAAAACAAATGCGACTACGAAAGCAAAAACAAAAAAAAAAATCGCTAAATAATATTTATTTGAATAAATAGTCACTCGTATTTTTTCGAAGAGTAAATAATAATAGAAATATTTACATAATAATAGAAATATTTGCAACTAAACAAATAAATTAAAAAGATAAACTTCATAATATATAATATAAGGGGATAATTAAAGTAATTTTATGATGAAGTAAATATGAGAATACAATAAACATCGATGTGCAATTCTCACGAAATGTGAACTGATCCATAAGATCACCACCGACTAAGAACAATTTTCAGCGATTAATGAAAAATTTCGACACCTTAACGATGACGATAAAACGTGATCTCTGAGCTTAACATTCGTTTAGGCGATTGCTTAGCGCAGTTGTTAGATGCGAAAAAAAAAAAAAACTTTGATCAAACAGCACTCCTATCGATTAATTTATCATCTATGTAAGAATTTGTTGCAAATATCCTAAAATATTAAATATTTTGTTTTCTAAAAGAGAATTTATTAAATCTTTAAAAAAATATTTTCAAGAATTTTTCCATAGAATTATGTTTTTTTTTTTTTTTTTTTTGGATAGATTCGTTCGGATCTTTGAGGAATTTAGGAAGACTCTTAGGATCATTGAAGAACTTCAGAAGGATTCATTCGGATCATTGAGGAAATGAATTAGATTTGAATACATATATCTAATCTTTTAATGAAGACTTTTAGCCAAAAATCAACGAACTAACGGCTACACAGTGTTAATAGAGGGATGTTTACTCATCGCCAATTATCATCTTATCAGCTGATATCTGATTAAGCATTTCAAAGGGTTTCCCAAAGCCTGGGGAATTTTTGAAAGAACGAAATGTTTTATACTGAAATGGCGTTTTTTTCTTAAATGTCATTTAAAAATTACTCATTCAATGTTTGAGGGAAACTTTGCCATAAAGTATGGGCAATTAAAATCGCCAACTGAAAACAATTCGAATTTTTACCTACTTGTAGATAGTAAAATATTGTACCTAATATGTGAATTATTGTATATTAAAATAAATCAGAAATGATAGATTGAATCCATCGTAATAAAGATATCATTATAGCTCAATCATTTCGTCTATCCTCCTTAAATCCCTCGAAGATCATTTCATATTGCATCGACGTACCATCTATCACACATCAAGCAGTAATCTATTCACAATTTAGAGCGTATGATAGGTAAAAACAATGAAAGTTTTATTGGACAATGAAAGCATCGAACGAGACGATCGACCAGTGCAGCCACATCAATTAATCCAACAAGCATCGTGCAAAAAATAGAGATCAGCCGAAGCGAACGATTTATGATGGGCAGACTCGTAAAAATCGTCTATCATTTTCCATTAGAGTGAGCTAAGATGAAACATTTGGAAAATATGCCTACACGTTTTATTATTGAGAAAAATGAAAAATATTTTATTGTTCAACCTATTATCTACCAACTTAATAGCACGTAAAATTCGGCTACACCATCTTATACTTGACGAAATAATGACACAAAATTTCTGTTAAATGTGCGACTTTCAAAAAAAAAGAAATATTTTAGAGCAGAAATTTACGTGTTCAAAAACGTATAAAAAGCGCGCCCCTCCTTTATACTCAAAAATATCTTTTATGATGTTCAAAAATATTCTCTTCATTTCGACAGAGAGCAATAGGCTAGTTGGAAAGTAATGATTAATACTAAGTCTGACGCCTCACTTTGCCGCATGTGGTGAACACAACATTGAGTCAGGATTTAGCAGATGTAGCTAATTTTGCCGGCTGCCATAAGGCCTCTTTTGAAGGAAAATAAATCGAAAGTGGCAATAAAAAGGTTGGCGCGTTATGCGCTTTTTTGATTTCGCTATCATTCGACTATATAGATAAATATCAATATAATGAAAGAACAAATTCGAAGATATTTTTCCACATATACGGTCTCTTCCATGTGCCGACCACAAAAATTTCCTCTTCATTCTCACTAAAGCAGCTATAGAAAAATTTCTATTTGAAAGCATTTTATATCAATCTTGAACTTAAAAAACTTTTAACTTGAGAAACAACCGACTAGCAGGAATGAAATTCGGTTCGGGGAATAACAGATGTGGATTGTTCTCGCCAATTATCGTTAATGCGCAATTGTTCGTTGCAAAATTGAAATTGTCGAACGCGTTGCTAAATGTACTTGTGCATGAGGATGACAGCACATCAGTTGTTGCAAAAATCTATGAAAACATACAAAAATTTTATTAAGGTAAAGGTAGGCTTTCTCTCTAGAACATTACCGCTGAAGGTATACATCAATTTTCCGCTTTACAATTCTTTTTTCTCTGAATTTTCAACGAATTTTGCAATCGAGATTAACGAATAAGGTTTTAATTCTAGAAAATTTTTCCAAAAAGAAAAAAATTGAGGCCTTGCTAATAAAACGACTACTCGACAACCTTACGAGAAGGATAGCAACTTTTAAAGAATTGCTTTTTATATGCAAAAATACGATATACGAATGACCTCATGTTGTTCCTAGTATAATGTGGTGCGTTGATGTTGTCGGCGAAAGGTGTAGACGTGGCATGAAGTATGCAGAAATTGAATTGAAAGTGGACATATTTGGCCATATTTTGACCATTAATTTGGCCGTATTCAATCTTACATTAATTTGCTGCTTTGTATTAGAGTGCTTTCCCCATGTTACTTGAGGCTTTATATTTGAGGTTTTAGATTCGTACAGTCGCTGTTCGTTGTGCTATGAAATTGGGTATTTAATGTTGGGTATTTCTGAAGAGACCTTATGCGATATATGCCCATTTATATTTGGGAGTGTTTCGACATCGCTATTCGATGTTAACCTTAGGCACCTTCATAGATGCAAGAAGGGGTATGCGCTAAGCTACACGCTGTCATATCACCTGAATTTTTTCCAGGATTAAACGGTACATGACATATTCAAACATATTTTAACAGCGTTGCGAAACGTCTCCAAGACATGATATCATGTGCTAAAGCTATTAAATTTACTGAGCTAATTGCGATGACGGAAACGAGACAAATTGAAAGCTGGCGATGGGAGGGTAAGGGTCGGAATTAAGATTGGGGATGTGTCGTTGGATACAATGAAAGCTCCGACCACTACTATTTTAGAGAGTGTATTTTATAACTTAGCGCTACTGTTAGCGGTTCTTGAACAAGTATCACGTTAATTGAAATACAATAGCGTGCACTAAATTTATCGACCACTTTCTTAGAGGTGTTTGTTGAGGAAGTAAAGCTATACGAAATATTGAGTAAAGCTTTCTTGTTTCGATTACATAACACTTGCTTGCGATCGTTATTGTGATCCCATACGTTTAGCAAATAATTCCATAAATTCCATCCGTCTTATTCAAGGTGTGATTTTTTTTTTTGAAGGCTACCGGTTGCATTTTCTATTGCAAACATGATAGGTCAAAAGTGGAATACGTGAGCGTAACTGAACGTCTGTAACGATTATGATCGTAGAGCAGCTCGATTATCACCATAGAACAGCTTGGTAGTGATAGTAGAACAGTGCGCACTATGAAATGCTCTTATAAGTGTCGATTTGATGCTGTGAATAGGGTATATAAGGACTGCTATTACCCACTCTATTCATTCATTCGTCGTCATCGTTCGTTTGTTCGTCGTTGCTTTCTGGCGTGCGTCGACAAGCAAAGTTTTTTTGTCATCATGGTGCTCAACTGCAAACCGGCGGCCCGAAAAGAAGGAGTCGGGTCGTTACAGGTCTCTTTAACGTATTTGAAATAAATGTTCTCCATTTATGTACAGATTTCTGCTTTTCCTTTTTTTTTTCGAACGAAATCACATATTTGTGGGCACTCAAATTGCGCATATATTTTAGTTTTCTGTGGGATTAGGTAAGCCCAAACGTGGCTTATTTCGCAAAATTCTCATCCTTGTCTCTTTGATTCTTTTTCTTCACAAACTATTTATTGAACTTCTCGTGTTCCATTACTGCCAATAAAAGTAACCCATGCATAATTTGTTTACCCGCGTATTCAGTAGATTTGACGAAACGATTGTGGGGAAAACCCTCTGTCCGCTCAGGTAGATTCGTCGCTATGAATCTAAGCCGTTGCTAACAACATCACAGTTGTAATGGGGAAGATATCAGCACTTTCGGAACACTGTCGAAAATTAGTACGTCAAACTTCGCGATGACATGGATCTGGTATAAATCTCATGCCTACGTGGTAGATTAATGACACGAATGGTGACATTTTCGGAAGTGTTGTAGGAGGCGAGATGGCCGAGTGGTCTAAGGCGCTGGTTTTAGGCACCAGTCTCTTCGGAGGCGCGGGTTCGAATCCCGTTCTCGTCAGCGCTTTTACTCTCACACGTAAAGAACTCAAGAAATTTAATAAAACAAAACCCAAATAAAAGGTATTTGGTATGCGGTTAGTGACTGCTGATGGTTTGCAACTCATTGAGCACCATACTGTTTTCCAACATTGTCATCGGATACTTCCGCCGCCCAATTCGTTATGAGGCGCTGTACAGCCTAATAAATTGTTCATCGAACCTTTGCTCGAAGTTACCGCTTCGATAATTCGACTCTTAGAACAGTTTGAGTACCATTCTTGATGTGTTTAGTCGGTTAGTAAATATTTCCTTTATTAGTGCAATTTGCACCAATATAACTTCCCATTCGTTAGTAATAATTAAAAGTACTATTAGTGTAATTAATTTCTATTAATTAATGATATTATTTCCCTGATAGGTGTGCTGAGCAGATACTAAAGGGCTATACAAAACGGATTACTCATTCAGCGGGTGTTCCGTCAGGAGCCATTTTTCCTTTTCTCTGAATCCCTTTATCGCTGAAACTGGAAGCATCCCTGACGGAATCCTTGAACTTTTTTCCGACTTTTCTGTAAGGGTCGTCTCATTTCGTTTCGCTTTTCGACAGCCCTGACCTTTTCGGGCGAGTCCCATCTTCACGGATTGATCTTTGATAAGGTCGTCTCAGTTGAAAATCCTTCCCCTTATCATGCAATTTTAGAATTAGAGGTTTTTTAAGTGCTAAACGATTTTTACAAGTTTCAGAGCTCTACTTTTTGAAGATAAATCAGCGGTTTCCAGTTCCCGCATGCATTATACGTAATAAAAATCATCTATCCGTAGCATTGCATTCCATTTCATATCGCTTGCAGTACTGAGATATCAATGGTGAAAAATATCGATTGTTGAATATCGCGTTGAAGCCCAAATGTCCGTTACGAGTCCCTCAAGATTTTTGATTTCTATCGTCAGTTTCGCCGAAAATTTGCGAATAAACGTTGACGAATGTTTGCATTCGAAATCTCGTTTTGAGTTGATGACAAATGAAGCGTTTAACATTGACAAATTATATCTAACGGCAATTTAATGTAGCTGGCATTAATTGCTTCTTGTTACTCTAATATAGTTGTACGGTTTGGCAGCCGTTTTTGATGTCGGAAATCGAGATGTTGGAAAATATGCAAATATCGGAAACCGATCGAGATGTTTATGCAAATATCGAAATGTTTGGAAATGCGCAAATACATTTCACGTGAGCAACTTTTCGGCAAAATTTTCCGGATCTGTATAATCCGGACTATGAAATTGTTCAGCGCGTTTTCATCGTTAAATCACTTCAATATCACTGCCTTAAGTGCGATTTCATATTGTATTTTGAAATTATTATTTGCGCTATTCTGATACTATAACATTTTTCATTATTTTACCACTCCAGTCGACATAATTTATCACATGCTCACAAGTTTCATTCTTTCCGTCACCCTCAAACATAAATTCGGTTGTTAACTTTTTTTTCTTTTCCGGTTATCAAAATATGAAATAAACTTCCTATTGATATCATTTTAACAACGAATACATTTGTGTTCGTTAGTCGCCTAAATTATTTCGACCTGAGGAAAATCTATGGAATTGTTTTAGTTTGTGTCGACCTCTTAAATTATAATAATCGCGCGTTTGAACTCTTTTTTTTTGTTCGGTTTTATGTTTTTGGTATTCTTTATTCAGCTTGCGAAGTAAAAACTTCACCGCAACAACAGGTATTCCCTCCACCTGTGCAGGTAAGTGCTTTTAAGAAAATTTTCATACGCGTAGGCCGAAGAAAGAAGCGCTACCAGCAGCTTTCATTGATTTATTCAAAGATGTTTTTTTTTTTCTATAGTTCCTTAAACTCTACTAAAAAAGTAGGATGTTAAATGGCTAGCATCCCAGTTGATGATTCAGTGATGTTTGTTCAATTCTTTTCCAATAATCGCTTTCTTCGAAACGTTTTTAGCAACGAGCCTTTAAGTTAATTCCTCCTCTGCAACGCAGCTATTACTTACACTTATTGTTGTAGAGAAAGAGATCCAATAAAAAGTCATATGAACTTGAGCTCGAGTTTCTTCCAGAGGGACGGATTGTATGATTGTAAGTGATGAAGTTTTTGCTCGTTCCGTTTCCGGTTTGTTAACTAGTTGAATTGCCAGCATTGTTCATTTATTAATTCGGTTCGGTTAAACTGAAATGTAGATCAGCAATAAATTCTGTTCGACGACGTTAGTCAAAACCTCGATCGAAAGCTAATGCATTTCAGAAATACCGATTTGTAACCAACCGAACACATTCGATAAGAACCATATTTTGCTTGTGACGAACTGAAGTTTTGCGGGGTTGGCAACCAAACGAAAGCTTCAGGTTGCAACCGAAATCTGGTTAAAACCGTATACCATTTCGGTAACGTCGATCGGTTCTTAACCGAACGTACTCGACAGTTAGCGAATTTCATTAACAGTTTAAAGGATTAACCGACCGACATTTTTGTGGGAACCTTAATCATACTTTCTATAATCTATTCCACCAAAACTGATGAACAAATAATCAGTTGGGAGCAGTAGGACACAAACAAAACAAAAGAGGAAGCAAATCGGGCTCGTGGCCAGATAAAGTGCTGATGGTTCCAGCTGACGAAGCCAAATGAAGGCTTTCCTCCAAAAAGCAGGCTAGTAAGAAATATTGCAAACACAAGTCAAGAGGAAGGTGGAAGAAGGAAGCTATGCACTTTCTGGGATAAAAATCGTGTAGATTTCAACTTTTTTTTTGTATTTCTATGAAAACTTTACGTTGACACCACATCCGGGCGTCAGATTATCACGTTCGTTTCGATCGTTGATATTTGATTCTTTACATATCAGTAGTGGGTCGCTATGCATCTGTTCCTATCGCAAATAACTTCTGTAGGTGTACTGAGCCATTCGATCGATCTACCGGTTTCATCCTGTTTTGCTTTAAATAATCCCTCGGATCCGAGGAAATCGGATCAGAAGTACTAATTCCCTTTGATCGCCAAATTAGCAGCTTGGATGCTTTGGTGTCCTGAAGTCCTGTCCTCTTTTTATCTTCGCTGAGGGGGCAGTAATCATTTTGATCTTCAAATATAGTTCTTAAATTCCCTTCAAGAATCGGTAGAACAATTTTTTTTCTTCACCAAAGTGAACGGTAGCATCTCCGCTAGCATGAATGTTGCAAGGATGCTGTCTATTTTATTCTCTTTGAAACCTTCATCTTCCAATCGTTTACTCCACCGTTCAATGAGGATCCAGTTTCCATCGCACCATTGGAGAAGCAATTATGTTGGAGGCAAAACGGGCGTTTGCCTCTTCCTTGCAACCTCACTGTGTAATTTCTTTTTGTTAATAAGGACTCACTTTTTTGAAAGACGTTCCACGACGATCGTGTAATATCCATCCATTTTCGAACAGACTGCCTATTAACTTGAAAGTTTCAATACTTGGAAGTGATAATTTTCTGGGAATCACGAATGAAATCCTTATATCCTCCCACCATCATTCCCTCCGCAGCTCTCGCCAAAGATGCTCTGACGCCACTGATAGCCACCTTTCATAACATTATCCCATTTCAACTCGAACAATTATCGACAGCAGCCAAGAATAATCAGTCACTGTTAACCTCATCTTCTCCGTTATCTCTGTTAAGGGATTGTGGTCAGAAGTGCCCGAAAGATAGAAAGCCAAATTCTCTCTTTAAAAAAATTCAGCTGATCAGCCTGACAGAATGGAGCATCATCAATTCATCTGTATTCCGAACAAAATAAAGTGATAACATATAAATGGTCTTCCGTTGGAACTGTATTTTAAAGTTTAAATTATGATATAGAAGGATCCAGTATTGGGCATGAAGCTACTCGCTGATGCATAAATAATCGAAGCAATTTTGTGGATAATGGAAATGCGCCGATGGATCTTTATTGAGGAAACGTTTCAGTCGTTATGAATCCCTGTCATCCATCACCACAGAAAGATAGCTGGCCTATAGTTACCTTGATCGTTGGTGCCAGCTTGTTACTTCGGTGACCAATGATGACATCTTAAAACCGAAACCTATCAACCATTAAAGACTTATCTGCGTATTGTCTGCTCGGCAATCTATCTCCAAGGATCCAGTAATGCGACTGATTACAGCCGCTTCCGCTCTCCCTCCTCCCTCCTCCACTCTCCCTCCATGATTGCTGAAAAAAATACTTCAGTTATCTTTTTGAATTACTTGTAATTATCTGGATTACCTCAGGTTGGCTGGACTACCTGAAAAAGTAGTTCAGGCAAGTCATTGGTAAATAAATGCTTTCACCCTCCTCTATGTATTGATGACTCTTTGAAGGCTAAAGGAAGTATGATGGATGCAATTTCAGAGACATGGTGCGTTGATTTCGAAACGCACCATTTAAGTACTACGCATGACGCATTATTTGTGCTCGTTTTATGCTTTGTGCTTTGAAAAAAAAAACTGTTTTTTTAGTGATGAGTCACTCACTTGTTCACAGTCATTTGTGTAGAGCCAACGCAACCAGTTCCATTGAATGCACTTTCCTGCCTGCATCGTCACCTTCCTTAACTCGCACCGCTCCGCTCTATACTTCTAAACCTTCTGGCGTTCAGGTGTAAAATGCGGTTTTTTTTTACAAGATATTGGTACCAGCATCACCTTTTATTACTGGTCCTACTACCTCAGCCGATACTGCTTCCTGTCAACGTAATATTACTACTACACATATGACATGTCGTTTACCATATATTAGGAGAAATTTGTTACTGGTACGATGAAAGTATGCTCAAAACAGCGCTCGTTTTACTGTTGCAGCTAGACTTTTGTTATGATAAGCGATGATTGCATTTACAGGATATTACAGTATGAAAGGATTGATGCAGCAAATGAATTGTAAATTCCTAAAAAAAAGATCAGGAATATTTCCAAAAAAAAAATATTTTAATGAATTTTGCATTTTTCAATTTGCAAAAATCATTGCATAAAACTAATTGATGTGATGCAAATTTCAATGATTTACATTGCAATGGGCATTTTTCTTTTTTTTTTTCGAATATTTTCAATATTTTATTGCAATTGAATATAATTTCTGAAATAAAAAATTTTTTTTCACTACTAATCAGAATTCCTTTCATGGTTTTTTTTTTTGATCGACAAAATGAAAAATATTTTTTGGAGAAATTTTTGGGAAGATTTGGGAAGATTTTGGGAAAAAATTTTGGGAAGAAAAAAATTTTGGGAAGATATCCACTAAATTTTTGGTGGATATACTTTTTGATTTTATTCTATTGAGTACCACGTGGATCTCTTCAATTCTCCCCTTCCCACCTTATTTTATAATATCTGATTGCACAGCCATTGCACAGACGTTTCTTTCTTGTCATCTCTTAATCCTAAAATTTATATAACTTTTATAGCTTCCTTTTTTTTTAAAAAAATCTGTGCGACCCAAAATTGATCCCTAAGTTTACTTAATCATAACTGCTTTTTTTTCAGTCTATACAATTTTATTGACTTTTTGTTTTCCTGTTTATCGCTCTGAGTATTCCTCTCTTCTTTGCTGGTTCTTTTATGTGAATGTGGATAATATACGTGTGCATTTGAATATATAGGATATACACATGAATTTTTATCATTGTCGTGTTAGCATATAAACTCATTGCTCTATGCAGTTTCTCTTACTCATATGAAGAAAAATTATCTACTTTAATTGAAAAAGAGGGAATATCCACGGTGAGAAATTGTCTTCAAAACGTTCCAAACACATTTTTTCCCAACTTGATCTTAAAACTTTTTACAGCATTTTGTTGGTTTTTTTTTTCTTTCTAACTTGAACGAAAAAAAAAGCTTTGTCATGGTTGCTAAAAATCGCGATACGCCTTATGCCCGTTGTCGTGCACGTTGCTTAGAGGAAAATCGATTGCGAACTTAAATGACTACAACGATTAAACTACATCGTCGTCGTATTTGTGTGTGTTGAAAATTTTACTTGTATTTCACCTCAAAGTAGTAATGTTATGAGGGGAATGGCAAAGTGATGGTTATCTTCCTTCGTTTAGAGGTGATTACTCCCCCTCCGCCCCACATCACCGAATTTCATGACCAAATAAAAAGAGCAGCGCAAGATCATTTATGGATATATTTCATCGTATGCCGTTTGCATTAACTGTATTGTTTCATTGAAATCCTGGCGACTGTAGTGCGCTTTTGCAAGTTATTTTTGCAACGGTGCATCATAGCGATGTCGTGTCTATCCGTATTTATGTATGTGTCTGTCGGTTTGCCTGTCTGGATGTTTGATCGCCGAGACTAGTGGAAGTTATATTGTGAAATTTGTTAACCTTAACATTCGTTACTACCTTATCTCTACCACATTTCACTTTCATCTGTCAATTTCGAATCTAACAATATTTAAAGATGTCAAAAAATCACAGGAAATTTACGCCAATTTGATTCTCCATTTGAACTAACTGGGGCATAAGAAAGCGAATCTTTTATGGGACATTTATGCAGGTGGTCTAATCAGTTCATTTATAAAGGTATTTCATCTCTTCTGTGGCACTTCTTCGTTTGTTATTTATTTTAATTCTTAGAAACTCCTACACTTTATTCATGATCCATTATTATAATTAATCATTTCAAAGGTGTTAGGTAACAGGTAAATGAACAAAACTAATCAATAACAGGAAACGATCTCTATTGATAACGATCAAATTCAACAGATAAATTTATATTCATTTATCTGCACATGAACAATCAAGCATATTGATATATTGCCAAACGAAATCAATTAAGCATTATTTTAAGTTTTTTTATCAATTTAAGCAAATTTTCCACGAAATATTTTTTCGAGTATTTTTTCCCCAAGAAAATTTTCCGAAAGCATTTTTCCCGTATAATTTATGTTATCCGTTGAAATTCTATCATTTTCTGCGTTATTTATATTTTCTATTCTCATTAAAAAAAAATCAATGCGAAATTCGTTTGTTTATTAATAAAAGTAATTACTTTCTTTTTTGATGCAAAAATCTTCTCTCATATATCGTCAAATTTTGTACACAGTTTTTTTTTTTTATTGTATGAGCACTATGTCAATAGAATATGCGATCGTTGATGACTTTGTTGTGCACCAAACTTACCAACGATATAAGCAACAAAGCAATAAAGCGTGCGTCTCTCTTTCATTGATTCGTTGTTTGCGTTCTCTATTTGCAGTGGAAATCCCAATTTCTCGCTTTTTTTAGGGACAACTATTTAACGTCTATAACTTTTACGTTGAAATAATTTTCAAATTTTACCACATATCGTTGAGTAAAACAAATATTTCACAAACATTTGAGATTACAGCATGACTATAATTGTAACAAACTATGATGTTTCTGGTAGTACCTATAAGGTTGCTATGCAAAAGAGGAAATAATTCATAATTTCTTTTGACGAAGTTATTTGTAAATCGATTTGTTGATTGCTTGAATGCAAATTTCAACTGAATATAAATGCAAATTTTTTTTTGTAGCTTTTTATGCAAAAAGATTGGTTTTTATGTAGTCGTATTGATTTATTTACAATTTTTTTCATTGAACACATCTTGCAAATTGCAATTCCATTTTTGCATAAAGAAAAATTATTTGCGCACGCAGAATTTTGTTATTTATGCATCAAATTTTTTTGCTTATGTAATTTCCGATCGTTGATCACCAAATTGCACATGTAATTTGCAAAGTCATTCGAACGTAATCCGCTCAAAAATTTCGAAGAAAATCATAGTCTTCTCACTCTAACTTCCACGTTGAAGGAAGCAGTAGAGAGCTAGAAAGGTGAAGTTCCTAAAAGGTGATTGCCCTCAGAGTTCTCCTAGTTAATTGCAGGATGTTTCTTAAATATTCCTCTGAAGGTAATACTTAATTTTCGTTCCCTTGGAGAATGAAATTCTCAGTGTCATTCATAGGAGTTTCAAACTGAACAATATATCGCATAATTTTATGGTCAAATTTACCCCATTGTAGAATCCCCCTATCGTAAATATTCGTTTGCAGAGAAATCTTATTCCATTTGGGGGATAATTTAAGCGTTAAATATGTGCTAGGCACTGCCATGTGGACCACTCGTTTAGTTGAAAAAAACGCTTGGTGAATTGCATTCGCCATGTTGTTTAGTGGGATGCGTAACTATTGGTTTCTTGAATTGCTTGGTAACAATATTCGTCCGTTTCCATGTTGTAATTTTATCTACATAAATAGTGTTTTTTTTTATTGATTTAAAGCTCTTACAGGAGTTTATTTATTTGTTTTATTTCGCATTGAATTTTATTTACATATTTGAGTTTTATTTGCATATTTGAGAATTATATATTTGAGTTTTTTTTTTAATTAAAATTTTTTTAAAATTCAGCATTAACTAAAGCAGATGTTATGTATGCAAAGCAGATTTTTGTTCGATTTTATATCTTCCTAACTAATAAATTATTTATAACTTATTTGCCTTTTATTGTAATTAATCTATATTTATGGCTGAAATTTTGTTTTTATTTTTTCATAGATTTGATAGTTTTATTTTCGTAGATTACTTTTGATTGTAAATTTTATAGTCGTAAAATAATTTCACCGCTTTGAATTTTGGGATTATTGAGAGCGAAAAGCGCTTACATAAGGCGATTTTATTTGTAGTGAAATTAATCCGCAAATCAAGGAAGAGATGTTCGCATCACCGATCGCAATTGCTCAAGCGAATTTCGCTCTTGACCTTTTAAAACATAGTATCGATGAGGATCAATCGTCGGTTATTTCACCATTTTCGGTGGCGATCGCTCTTGCAATGACCTATGCTGGTGCCGATGGGAAAACTAAGCAAGAAATGAATGAGGCATTAGCTAAAGGTATGGAAATATTTTAAAGGTGAAATGCGAATGATAATGAGGCAATTATCTAAACGCGGGGAAAAAAAAGAATTTTTGCATAATGAGGATTTTATATCATATTTTTAATTTTATTCTCATTAAAAAATTTGTTGATTTCAAATTTCCTATACCTCTTTCTTGATTCATAAAAGGTTAAGTAAATACAAAACTACATATTGCATCGTTTTTTCCCATCTTCATTCGCATTTTTTAAAATTTTTTGTGCAATTTTTTGAGAAATTAACAAAAAGAGACTAATAAAATGAGATTAAAACTTGATAGTTAATAAGATTTTCGATGCTAGACGGGTTCGTCGAGTATATTTCCTATGCAATAGCTTATTACAGGTCTTCCGGATAGTGAGATACATGAGCACTTCGCCAAACTGGTGGATGAATTATCAAAACCAGCCGATGGTTATGCATTGAGCACTGCGAATAGACTCTACATCGATCAACGTCTCTCGCTGAAGGATGCATTCATGTCGCTAATCAAGAGCAAATATGCTGGACAATTACAAGCTGCCGACTTTAAGCAAGCTGCAATCGTTGCCAATGTTTGTTTCTGTTTATTATCAATGAGTGCTAAAAATTTAAATAAGAAATTAATTTAAATATAACAAATAAGTCCTCTTAATTTCATCCTCTCAATTTTAATATATTTGCAGGTGGTAAAAAAAAATTATTGAACACCTGTGGAATAATTTCCATGAAAATTTGAAATATTCAGCGAATTATACTCATATCATGCGTGTGTGGATTTGAAAAGTACTATGCTGATTGAAAACGAAATATGAAAGAGCAATAAGATGTGTAGTTTACGAAACGAAGGTTGCAAAAAAAAAAGAGAAATATTGCACGAATATAAAACGGATTTATATTGTTTGAAAATCAATTTTCATTCTCGATTATATTTCATTTCTAACATTCCGGCTTTTCAGGAAATCAACACTTGGGTAGAGAGTCAAACAAATTCAATGATCAAGGATTTAGTACATCCGGATAAGATCACCGATGATAGTCGACTTATTCTCGTCAATGCGGTATACTTTAAAGGTGATTGGGCAAATAAGTTTGATGAGGCAAATACAGCAAAGAAATTATTCTACACAACAGCCGATCGTCATCGCGAAGTAAGTACACCTTTCTATATTTACCATGACATACCTTGGTATATACCTTGATCGTGTTTTGATTGCAATATTTGGCAGTTGTAATTCTAAAGTTTAGCCTGTTGAAGTTTATAAGGTTGGCCTTATGATAATTCAGAATATATAAATTCGAAATATATTATTCATTCTGCAAGGTGTTGCAAAATTAGAGCGCTATTGCATTGAAATGAAATTTATTTTCGTAGAATTTCTCTCATGCAATTTGCAAATCGTACAATAAAGCTTTATATAGTTGATTGTCGGCTTCCCCTATATAGCCTGTATTGTGAGGTTTTCCGATCGTGAATTTAACTTCTAATTTCATGGTTTCTGATGTGGGCTCATTTCCACACGATCTTCCAGGTTTATCAAACCAGAGAATCTTCCAGTTTGAATAGGTAGTCGTTTATTTCTAAAAGCCGTTGCATTGTATTATACGGAAGCAGTTGTACTGGATTTATGTGGTTCTTTGCTACGTACCTCACACGAAGTGGAAGAATTTCTATGAGGTATAAAGGTCATTTTTTTTTCTTTCATAAGTCTTTCCCAATTACACTTTCATGGAACTTTTTCCTGTTACAGTTGATTGTTCGCTTTAGGTTGATATGATGCGAATAAAGGATAAATTTAACTATGTGGAGGATCCCGATTGGCAAACATTGGGTTTACCATATAAGAATGGTGAGGTCTATATGTACTTTTTCTTGCCAAAAGAGAGATTCGGACTTGGAAAGCAACTGAAAGTATTGGATGGACAGAGGATTATGGAGATGATCGGCGATTGCGACAATCTTGAAGTGGAGGTGATAAGAGATAATCTTTGTTCATTAAGCTCTTATTCTTCATTCTGTAAAGCTCAAGTTTTAGTGATACGCATTTTTTTCCGTGAGGAAATGCTTTCTTTCAAATTTCTAAAATAATTTGAAATTTGCAACTTAGAATTTCCTGATTAACAAGGCATTATAGTTTAGAGCATTATGAACTGCAGCAGCATTTCAGTGTATAAAAATTGGCACTAAAAATATTGCAGTTAATACTTGAAATGTTGAAGAATTATGGATCGACTAATATAACGGTTTGAAAAAGAAACGATTTCTTTTCTGATTCTTTGATTTTTAAAGGTGGAGCTGCCAAAATTCAAGCTCGAGAAGAAGCTCGAACTCGTTGAGACGTTAAAGAAGCTTGGTATCGAAGAAGCTTTCAGCCAAGCCTCTGCTGACTTCTCCGGAATCAGCGATGCACCACTTTGCATTTCCGATGTAATCCATAAAGCTTTCATCGAGGTCAGTTCAGTTGTAAATTTTTTTTTCAAGGAGAGAATTTATTATTGATGATTTTCTAATGGAAGTTGAATTGTAACCTTTTATTTCATAAAAATATCTCATCATATTTTGCCATTCACTTATATTATTCCTTTATCGAAATTACTCTTATGTGCTCGAGTTTAGTCATCACTTAACTGTCAGAATTATGTGCTGTGGTAATGTCGCCTTGTTGTGTTTAGTTCGACTACCTCGAGCTTGTTTCTTGAATAAATTGGCATCCCTTTACGAGTCTTCTTTAAAAGAACATCGATGGCGCTTAAAAGATGGGAGGGAGCATATTGACTTACGGGGCGAGGTTATAATAGGTACAGTGCAAAAATACCGACAGGATAGCGCTAGATTATGCTTGCTAAAAAGCGTACTATTTCTGCTGTGCGTAGATATAAAGTCTTTTATGGTCAATTGTTTAGAGAAACCAAATATTTTCAAAATATTTTCAATTTTTTTTCTTCATTCCTCTATTTCTCATCACTTGACTTATGGGTAGGAGGAGACGGGAGGAGGTTGGCGACTACGGGATTGATGCAATCAATCGCTCTTTCATTACTTCAAAATAATATTGATGATGGTACTCCCTAATTTTTTGCATTCGATCCACCTTAATATATGCGTATTTTTGGGAACGTAACATGCAAATTAACTTCCCATAAAGAAAATGCTCAAAAATTTATCGACCATTTGTAATGGTAATTCTATGTCTTTGCGCCAATAATACAAAAATTCTCTACAGTAATAAAAAAAATATGAAAATATCATTTTTAGGTACTTTTGCACTATTGTTGCTATGTTTTGCTTCAATATGTTGCCTTTTTAGTTTCATATAATTGTAAATTTATCACTGAATATCGCTGTATATTTTTCTTTTGTGAAGTAGTTTTAGTACTTCATAAGATATTGACGCTTTATAAATATTTTCCTATATTTTTGGCTTCAATGCTTATGTTTATTAAGTATTGGAGTGACTGAAATTGAAATCGATACTACTGCAACACTGAATTCTAATTTCTATGGGAAATAGCCCATCTTTTTTTAAATAACTCTTTATATCAGTTGTTTCACGAGCATATTAATATTATCTCATTTAAGTTTTCTGTCTATGCGTATGCCTCAAAATCTATTCTATTGCAATTGCATATCCGTTTCTATGAAACTGTTGTTGTTTACAGAGATTTGAGTACAGCTAAAATGAGTCTTACTACCTGTTTATGCAAAACCAAAAATAAAATCACTACCGCTTATCCACCAAATAAATCTATCAGCTATGATTTCTCTTATTTAAAAATAGGGAAATTAAGTGGAGTCAAAGTTATGCGCTAATTTGAAGTACGCAATACTGAAAGAACTGCTTAAATCTGATTATTTTTATTTTTATTACTTCTTCATTATTTATGTGCATCGATTGCATACAGGTGAACGTTATTATAAGCCATGAGATTTTATAGACAATTTTTTCATTAGCAATTACATAGAGGCATTACATTGCTATCATATTGAGTCTGCTATGACGATTATCATCGATTCTCAAAATATTTGATGTAATTCGCAAATTTGTCAATAGTTTTCTCAGCGTTATTTAGATAATATCACAAACATTCATAGTTAATGACAGTCCTTTTAAAATGATAAATACCTGAGTGAAGAGTCCCATATTTGCATATTGTAAAATAATTATGCAAGAAGAACTCGATTGATTGAGTTTCAATGTGTTAAACAGACAAACAAATCCATGGACATAAGCGCGCACGGATAGGCGCTGGCAATTATTGTCTAGATTTGGATGGCAGATATTGCGCTCGAAACCCGGTTTCTTTCCGGAAAGATCGGATTTACGGATATGTGCTATTGGTTAGCTACCATGACGTCATCTCATGAGTAGAAGTTCATAGCGTACTTGCATACGACAGGGAAAAATATTCTCGAACATTCCAGAAATTTTTCGATCAACCTGCAGCATATCCTAATATTTACTGGAAGGAATACAATTATAATTTAAATGATAGTAGTAAACGACGGTTTATAGGTAAACGAGGAGGGTACAGAAGCGGCTGCAGCGACACTAGTTGGAATGCAACTACGTTGTGCAGTGAGGCCACCCCGTATACCGTTGAAATTTATCGCCGATCATCCATTCCTCTTTGCTGTCGTCAAAGATTCGACAATACTTTTTATTGGCCATTTCGCTTAAATGATTTCTATCGCTTCTACTAGCAACATGTTGATTCTATTCACTTTTGTACGCATTTACACTTACTTTTAATTAATATTTAACTAAAATTCATTATCTTTATATTTGTAAAGAAAATCGCTTGAAATTTGCATCGTAGTATTGCATTGCATTGCATTGCAAATTGCATTAAGTTTTCTAATGAAGATTCTCAACGGAATATTTTTAATCCATAATATATTTTGAACACTCATATGACATTTAAGCTTTTTATAGTTTTTACCTAACATAAAAATAGTTTTTTCTGGGCGTAGCGCTGGTTCATAGTTAAAGGAAATTCACTTATCTAATCAACTACTTTGTGAGCATCTATTAATTTTTAATTTATAGAAATTGAATACTTCATATAATGAATAGAATTGACTTGAACTTTAAAGCGGGGGTCACCGAGAGTATTTAGAAATATTAAAGGCATTGTTGACTGCTTTAAATTATTCGTATTTAATTGCTTAAATATCCATAAAACTCGAAATAGGAAATTGAATTTGATATTGCAAAATATAAAAAGATGAAAGTAAAGTAGATCCTAAAGTTCAAAGTTGTAAAAGAAAGAATATTTATACTGAAATTAAAGCTGAAAATGAAAGTCGTCGACTCAAAAAATGATTCTAACGAAACGAATTTTAGCTGAATAAAGAAATCGTTGAAATTATGCATATCATTGCAATGATTACGATGAAGCGTTATGCGTTGATTTCATCTATATTAATCAGAATCCTCTCTAATTATCTCTTCGTTTTATGCGATTTTTTTTTTCCCCGTAATCATCGCGTTTTCTCGAAATGCCACACCTGAGAAGCAATAATTTTTAATGCGGCTATTTTTATCGTCTGAAAAATGTTGGTGGAACATTCACTCTGAGATGTTTTTGCGAAAAAAAAAGGAGCAAACGTTTGTATTGGCGAGATTGGATCTGTGTGCGCGTATTTTTTTTCTCTCCTTCCAGTTGATGCCGCCATTTGACTAATCCCATTGTTTTTTTCTTGTGTTTAGCTGCATTTGAATTATTGGCACATATTCGTTTATAGCATTTGCAGGGTAAATTTTTTCTGCAATCATTCCATTGCGGCATATACAATTTTTTTAACCAAGATTTTTTTTTTGCATATGATTGTATTATCGAGTGGAAGAATTGTTAAGATATATTTAAGTTATTTCACTTATTTTCGCACTATAGATTTAGGCTGCAAAACCGCAAAATCCACCGGCACACCTGGCAGGTGTTTCTATTTATGGCTGCATTGTGAAGTATCGATTCTATATTGCCATCCCAGCGGTTTTTTCTCGATATAATAAATAAAATATTAAATAGTAGGTATTTCGGTATTGAATTATTTGAAAATTTGCTTAAATCGATCATTTTTGAAATTTCGATCTCGTCTTCCTTTTCTTTCGTTGACTTATTGAAAAGTTATCGGCTGAATTTTCCTGAATTTTAGCTTACAAACGTGTTGTCGGATTTTTTTTTTGTTTTTTTTTGGTTTAACCGTCATGAGCTAAGATCAAAAACGTAATTTTGAGAATAGAATTCCACGTACTTGGTGGCTGATTGCAACTGAAGTTAGTACCACCTATCTAGTAGTTCCTTCTGCATGATCTTGCTAATACCGCTTGATCTGCTATTGACCTATTCATATTTTCCTGCGAACCTGTTTTAATGTTATGGTACTTTTCATTCAGCTTTGTTTCCTTTTCCACTATTATTTTTTGACGAAATATTGCTGTCTTTATATAGCTGTAAATTTTCTTATAATTTTATGCAGTCATCATCTTCGAGTTTTCTCCATTACCTCAGTGTAGAGAGTCATCATACTATATAAGCTACATACTGTTTTCTTTTATTAATTACAAAAAGAAGTTTTTATGTTTATTTAAAAAAAGTTTTTATTTTTTCTTTAATATTTTTATTAGTTATTAAAAAAAAACTTTTTTTAAAATTTTACACCGCTTTTTTTTGATAGTCTTTCTTTATTGTTTATGCAGTAATCCTTTATAGTGACAAATACTTTGTAGAGTCTTTTTGAAGTTACAGCTTTCATATATATATTGCGCTATTTGCAATGAAAAAATAATAATCAAAAGTGTTTGTAAAATAGATATTCGTTGGTAAATTGCTTGCATATATTCGTATTGAATGTGGCTAACATAGAGTACCATCCAAAGAACTTTTTTTTTTCAAAGCTATACGGTTATCTATATAGATATCGTTCAAAAATGATGAATAAAATTTCTTTTTTTTTTTGGTAGGAAGGAAAGTTTCTTGCCTTTTCGCCCGCCTACCCCCTCATATCTCTCTCTTACCCCATCTATTCACTTTTTTTAAATCATTCATTCAGTGAAATTTATTTCATTCAGCCTCGAAAATTCACTTCCCTCACTAACCACCATATTAAATTTCAAAATCGCTATCAAAAAAAAAAAAAAGAAAGAGGGAAAACAAGAATACAGAAAAAAATTCTTCATTCGTTAATTTATTTCACTAAATTTGCTCTCAATTTTCTGTGCTTGAGAAAAAAAAATCGTTTTTCTTTTAATTTCTCGGCATACAATTATGCAAATATGAAAATTCTATACGATTTTGATTGATTTCTCTAAAGTCTACTATGCATATTCTGCTTTATTTTAATTGAATTGATAAAAAATTTGATAGCTATATCTCGAATGAAGCCAATTTTTTTTTATTATAAAATTTTAAAAATTTTTTGGAGAATCTTTTTCCATAGACGGGAGGATTATTCAATAATTTTTCCTCAGGTGAATTTTCCCAGGTAGTTTGATTGTATGACAGCTGCTTTGAATTTATTCAGGCAAATTTTATTATTGCTGCAGGTAAATGAGGAAGGTTGCGAAGCGGCTGCAGCAACAACGGTTGGTATTATGGTGATGTGTCTACCTCCACCACCTCCACAATTCAACGCCGATCATCCTTTCATGTTCGCTGTCGTCAAAAATACCAGCATTCTTTTTATTGGCCAATATGTCTAGGAATATGCTCGTCGAATTATCATATTTTTGCTTTTTCGGAATTTTTGGCGGTAATTTAAAACCTTTTACTCTAAACCTTATGCAGGACCGATTTTTACTGTTTTAGTATAATCGACCACTTTGTTATATCGACTTAAGCTACTAAATAAAGTGTTGCAATTTAATAGACCACAGCACAGACATTGCCGGACGAAAACGTCGCTTCAGCTTCGTACAAAAGTAGATATGCAAGTGCAATTTCAACGCTTCTGTAAATATGCCTATATGAATTTTCGGTTACATGTCGACAAATTAAGTCACCGACAAATACGCAACCAACATGTCCCCCGACAAATGCGCCATAATTGCGCCTCATATTTTAATTCTATGCAAATGCCGTTTAAAACTGTCAAGGCTTCGTTTATTGCTTTCTGTTTTTTTTCAGCAATAACTTGGTTATTTATACATTAGGCAATATGCTAAAGATTATTTAACAAGAATGCATTTAAAGATGGTTCTAAAATAACAATTTTGCCCGCTGAGTTGTTTTTTATTACCGTTGATTTGCTCTAAGTCAACCTATTGTAGAATTTATATCCTCTGAAATCACAGATAGAGTAAATTCCTTGTAGGAGAGAATATAGTTAACTTTTTCTCTTAAAATTAGCATAGCCGCATATTGTAATATAAAATTTAGCCAAATGAATCGCCGAACTTAGCAAGCCAGGATCATCTAAGTTAAAGCCCTACGAACGTTGTTTGTGTGCTATACCTAAGTGATATGGAGGGAATATTTATTTAGTAAATTACTTCTATATCCGCTTAAATAATCTGACATTTTACTAGTATAAAGAGTTTAAATTTCAAATCCTCCTTATTTTTTTAATTTCTTCAATGTTTCTCATTAGCGATTAATTATGGACTTTCATTGCACAAGAATAATTATGGCCTCCACGACTCCACGGCGTTCAGAAAGTACTTACTCGTTTTTGTTTTCAGTAAATTCAACAACTTGAGGCAGCAGCAGCAGCAGCAATGGTTACATAATTTGTGGCCGATACACATGTCTCTACAAAACGTGTTAAGAAAATTTCATAAGATACGCTACTTGCAATAAACGCTCAATACTAATGTGATTTGCAATTTCCCATTCCCCCCCCCCCTCCCCCTCTTCCTCCTCCCCTTATTCCTCGTGAAATTAAATGGTGAGTTCAACTAAAATAATGCTCATTAAAGAATATCAGACTACGAAATTTCACAATATACTAATATAAAAATTGAGAGAGAATTACATTGAAATGATTTCGCTGAATTATGAAATTGAATAGGTTTGCATTAAATGACATTGGTCGATGTTTCTTCCAAGAAACGTAATTCGTTGCCACTTTCGTACCTGAGCGTTTGTTCTATTTTTGTACCTGAGCACCTATTTTACTTTCGTACCTGAGCGCCTATCACATACGTTTCCATATAAACCAAGTGTGACTGATTCTCATAGCGTTCGCAATCGTCGATCATACTATGGTGTTTATTTGAACAAAGCGATACTCATCAAAGCATTCAATATGCAAGAAATGTTGAATTTATTCACAAGCTCTGTCAACTAGTTCTTCAATTGCATTCATAGGAATAATAAAAAGAAAACGCCTTACATGGATTTCCTTTCGGGGTACTTTTTTATCTTTACCTGTTCTTCGCGGATATTTTTTTTCCGCTCACTTTTGTCTGCAAAATTCTTTTCCATAAGTTTTTTCTTTTTTTTTGCAAAATTGGAAAGCGCACAAAAGTGAGAACACTCTAACTTTAGAGGGCCTCAATTATTTGAACGTCTGTAAAATCCAAAATCATTGAAAAGTTGTGAGCTGGCCGAAAAAAAACCTGTCCGAATAAACCTGTTCACTTTGAGTTATATATTATTATCGCTAAAATTTTAACTACTTTCAGCATAGCTCCACCTTCATTCTTCGTCTCATTGCTCCTATCCTCATCCATCCTCTCTGATTTCTTGCCCTTTCCTTCCTCTTTTAAGTGAGAGGTATTTCTCTATTTCTTCATCAAATCATTTTCTTTCATTCTTATAGCAAAAACGATTCACTTGCATTGTTTCGTTATCAAATTCCTTTTCCTTCTCTCTTATCATGTGTGAATGTAAATATGCACAAGGGAAAAAAACATCATTAAAGCATCTTACTGAATTATCTTTTGATTATTTGAAAGGCTTGAAACATTACACTTATAACTTCATTTCTTACCACACTCAAAAATATAAAAAAGTGCGACTTGCAAAGCTCGAGCTATCAATTCACTCTTATGGAAAAAGTGAGACGTGAAGAGTTCATCGCATACTTCCCATCCACTGAGAACGAGGGGGAGCGGGGAGGAGATTGGGGAAGGGAGGGAAGAAAATCCATTCTCTTTTTCGATATTATTTCCTATGTCACCGCATCCTTCTTCCCTTTATCGCTTTAGTAACGTCCGTAATTGCAATTCAAAAAAGAACAAATTCATAATCCCTCCAAGAGCAATTTTTTTGCAAATTGAAGAAAAATTCATAGAAGCAATTTATACTCTCTTTATAAATGCTTTCACGAAATGCAGTTTGAATAAACTTATTAGTGCATATCGAACGTGAATGAATACTTATTGTGGGCAATTGTATGCAATTGGTTTTTTTTGTCTTCAACTTCCGCCCGTCAGCATCGAAGGCAAATGAGCGAGCTGAATCTAAAGACTGAAGATCAAGCTGAGGCGTTGAAAGATTCAAATTCTTTGTTTTTAGCGTAAAATGCAAACCGAAGCTTGTTGCCTCAGATTAAATAATTTGGCATCTTTATGGAAGGCACAAGATTAGAGTGGTCAATTGTATGTCGATTTGTTGTTTTCATTAATCGACCGCATCATACAACATCAACTAAGCATTCGTTGCTTATAGTGTGACCAGCCGGCTGAAATGAGATAGAAGATTGATGCATTGTGTTCAGAATCACAATCATATTTATGCTGTTGCGGATGTTTAGCGATATAACAATCAACAATAAATTTATTTATGCAAATTTTGTGTAAATATTTTCCTCTTATTCTCTCTTATTGTTGAGGTGACAATTGCGCACTGTAACACTTACGAATATGCATCAGCATTAACAATGTCGATTGAAAATATCGCTTCATACAATGTTTAGAAATGTATATTGCGCCGGAATGAATAATAACACTCCGAGAGGTCATATCTCATACATTTCCACCTCAAACTATAGCGTGACCTTTCACTCGAAATTTCAGTCTCTTCGTTTGTATTCACATCGCTTAGGATACTTTATTCTAAGAATACTATTGCAACTGGCCACATAACCGAAGGTGGCGTTTATTATTCGACCACTAAAATATTTCGATATGAACGCTGCAATAATGTGATGAATGAAAAAAAAAAATTCAAACACGGCTGTCAATAAATGTGAATAAAAGGAATTTAGGTTTAGAACGCTTTCAAGATTAAAAATAGAGATGTAACATGTTTGAGCAGCCGAGCAATAATTTTACCTCTTTCAAATCATTTCATTGTGCATTTTTTCTATGATCAGCAATGTTCAAGCTTCGTTTATTAAATATTTGATAAATTTTAATAAAATAAAATATTATTTTTCTTACTTATTACTATTATTTATTCCTTTTTGATTGTTTTTCCCTCTTTTAGTATAAAATTTTGAAATTTCTTCTCAAAAAATTCAGAGAAATAACTCTCAAAATCACACAAAAAAAATTAATCTGAAGCAATGCGTACAAATAGCTTTGATGTTTAGCGAATGTTTTCGCCGAAATGGTTGTCCGATAATTCCGTTGGGATTTCCCTTCGACTTATGCTATCGAATTCGAATGCATTTTGTTGCAAAATGCAAATGCTCTTATTGCAATTTTAGCATTCCTCTATGCCTAAATTTGCAATTTTTTTTTCAGCCATAAAATTTTAAACAATCTTATGAATTTATTTTCAAACATATTTTCATTTTCAAAAAGTAAAATTTGCAATTTTTTTTTCAAACTTTGTCAATAAAAATTTAATTATTTTATCAGACCATTTAGTGAGCTAATTAAAATTATCAAATCTTTATATGCATATTCTTATTGAGCGAAGTGTTCAATGTGTTCGACATCAGCACTCAGAAATAACGACGTACTTATTTATTGGCTAAATTCAGTGTCAAATATTTTGACAAAACAACTAAAAATACACACAACAATCAATCAAATAGTGTTCGTATTTGCTTTAATGTTTGTGGCATGGCTCAGTAGACAATCGAGGAAATGCGGTGCAGAGGGTGAACTTGATTGGTTGCCAGGCATTCTATTCGTAGTCTTCCACTAAAATTTTTGCATAGTTTTGCAAATTTTAACTTTAGATATGCATTATTACAATGTTGCATATTTGCATATATATGAGTATTTGTGTATCCGCTTATTATGTGCATATAGTTTATGTGTATATATCGTGTAGTTTTACCTTGGGAAACTCTTCAAGTTCAGACATCAATTTCGCAAACATTTATGAATGGTTTGAATATGCTAAGAAATTTGCATAGTTTTTAGTTTTTCAATCGGTGCTTTTTTCATTTTACATATATCGTTTCGCTAAAAGAAATCAGTTTTTTTTTATATGAAACATTTTTGCGAGCAATATGACCTTAAAATGCATCACTATTCCATATACTTTTCCATCTGCTAGCAATGTTTCGTACTCTACAGTTTAGTAATCGTTCAGGTGAGCGGAAATAATACCTCGCCAAAGGTAAGTGGCACTGTTTGTCCTACATATACTAGGTTAGGCAATATGCTTTGATGTTTTTCTTTTTGCTTCTTCAATAATAGTTTAATGTTCTGTGCGGATGAAAGCATTTCACTTTTATAAGCTAATATGTTATTTTTGCTTCTAATATTTTTTATTTCGTCCATTCGCTTCACGAATCAGTTTCCCATTTTGGAACGTTTAGACGAGCAGTAATGTTCCACAAATTTGTCGAACATTCTGCGGATTTTGAGTGCTCTTTTTTCTAACTACAGCATTTAAGAAGCTCGTGCTAAGTTTATATATATATATATATATATATATATATATATATATATATATATATATATATATATATATATATATATATATATATATATATATATATATATATATATATATATATATATATATATATATATATATATATATATATATATATATATATATATATATATATATATATATATATATATATATAGTCTTGTGATCACTGAGTAGACGATGTTTTTAAAAAATGTTCGCAGGAGTTATTGTCTCATTTGCCTGGAAGGAGGCGGACTGTCTCAGAAGATGTTCACAAAAATATTCATTGTTGCATTGTTGGCTCATACTAATGAGTCACTACGATGCGTATATGGAGGATACGGATCAGTGGATGGACGTAACGGTGCGGCTCCGATCCAGAACGTCACTTGTACATCGGAAACTCATTATTGCGTCAGCTTGGATTCTGATGTTGTGTTTAATGGAGGTTTGCTGCATGTGCTATTCTTCTAGTCGACGCAGTTTTGCGAAGAAATACCCTAATTTGGATTCTCCCCTCAGAAAGATTCGGTGGTTCCGGAGGTGAAATCGATGGATAGACAAACAAGCAAACAGACACAGACATACATGCGTGGTACGCTGATGCTACACCACCATAATACCTTTGCAAATGCAAAGCACCGCTTGGAAAGCACCACATAGGGCACCGCTTGATCCGGAAGCGATACGTTGAGCTTTTGGCATTTTGAAGAAACAATTATATTTTCATCAGTTATTTAAGCATTATTTTTACAAACGCTTTAAAAATCTTCGACGAATTTTTGAATTAATTATGCTTTCTTGATGAGTTTTCCAACGGGAACAAAACGTTTACAAATTGTTCATGATATATTTGGTCTCGATTAGTGTTAACGAACTTTACAAAAGAAAATTTTAGCTGAAAAAGTGGTCAACGTCTTTCTACCACTATTGTTTTCTATCTCCCTCTCTTTCTGTCTCATCTCCCTCTCTCTCCCATTTCTTCTGAGGGTCATCGATAGGATTTGATGTGCTGAAAAGTGTTTTTGTTTGCGTAGATCTCACACCTCCATCATTCACGCAATGAGACGACCACAATTTCAGTTTAACCGCAAAAAAATAGTCTCTTTCCTACTTGTGCTGAAAGATCAAACTTTGGTCGAATTTAGGCAACTTTATTACTACTTCTATGGTAACTATGAATGGTACTGCTTCAGCTCTTCTCATAGAAAATCCTTTATGCAGTGAAATTACAAGTGCTGTTTTTTTAATGAATTATTTTATATCTTCACGTGATTGATGTATTCAATTACATAGGAATTTCCATCTTTTTTTTTGCATAAAATAAATAAAATATTTTAAATAACAAAATTGGGAAAGAGCATCTACGGGAATAGAAATCGATGTCATTAATCAACTGAAACTGAGAATTTTAAATACATCTCTAATAAGTAAAAATAAACGTTTTTATATAATTGAATTTTCAACGCTTTTTAATAAAACATGAATTTTTAGAGCATGTGAAAGGCGTCGCTAAAGGATGTGATAAAGAAATGCCCGATTCTATACAGCGAACATTTTGTCGGGTATGTTATTTGATTTGTGGGAGGCATACTTCTTTCAAATATATGATTTTACAATTAAATTAAAATTCCCATTAGTTTCGACTAATGGTTTTTTTTTTGCTTTTATATAATTTTTATTTATCAATCTTAATTAAGAGCTTTTTTTATGCTTTTTTTTTAAAGAATAAATTACACCTTAGAAATTATTGAAATTATTATCTCTGCCATATTTCATTAATAAATTAAAATTAATCTCCTTTCCTTTTCTCTACTAAATTAGTCACTCTTTGTAATTTTATTCAGTTGATTGATAAAAAAGCACTCGGCAATTCATTAAAACCATTCACATTTATAATCTTTCATATCGACTCAATCAACGCTTATCCATTTTATAAGAGAACATGAAAATCCCTCAACAAAAAACATAGTTTTACCTAGTCAATACTCACTTTCAAAATATTTACTGATCGCATTTAAAAGAATTCTTGCAATAAGCAATATTCTAATAAATAAAGCCGAGGGAAATAGTATCATATTTCACTGGAAAATCTCTAATACTACAATATTATGGTTTGTATCATAAAATCAAATTAATCTTGAGCGAATGTATTGCATTGTGGCTTATCAACTTGCACCCGCCTGAATCGTTGAGATGTTTAGGAAAATTTAGCTTACTAGCAGTCGGAATTTAGACCAAAGCTGGTCATAAGGGATAGACGATAATCAAACAATAGAAAAAAAGCTCTAACCAATTCGCATTAATATATCTCTTCCTAGAGGAGCATCAATGTCAACATCATCACAGTCCTTATATAAATTTGATAGTTGTAGGTTATTCAATAAATGCTTCCTAAATTTGCTTTAAAAATTTTTCACTTTTATCGAATAAAAAAATTTGTTTTTTTTTCAGGCTCAGGGTTGTAGAACTGAAAACGAGAATATTGGTTCGGTGAATATATGCTGCTGTAAAGAAAATTATTGCAATATGGCAACGAAAACTTTACAGTTTACATCTATACTCTCTATTTTATTACTGTTATATTTGAGCTTCTAAGATTAAACTGCTGGAAAATTATTCACTTCCTGGAACCCATTCAAAATCTGCATTTTCAACAACATTAACACTAATTTACTCTTTTGATAGAATGTTGTACTGATTACTACGTAATAGGTTGCAAGTAGGCTTCGATCAGACTCTTTGATTCCGTCCTACCTGAGCTACTCAACCCAGCAACCTCATCGGAACGAAAGCGGTGGAATAAATTCTGACCTCTCTCCTAACCCGAACACCCTCTGAATTGTCTTGATATCATCCGATGAGCGGATGACAACGCTAAGTGCTAACCTTTATGCAATCTTACAACTTCTATAAAACGGAAGTGGAAGTGATATGAAGAGAAATTTATGCGTAATGAATGCTTTGTCGATTAAAATAAAGTAGGATAGAGGCGGAGTATTATATTTGCCTAAATCATCATCCTAACGTTATATTATGAATTTTTTTATTACTCGTTTATTATTGATTTTTATCACTGATTTAGTTGATATAATATTGATATTATGTTAGTCTCTTTTATTCATTCGTCAATGCCTAAAGACCTCATAAACCGTTACTACCTCGATTTTTTGTTCAATAATAGTGCATTCCTCTGTAGTTTTCCCGACACCGAAAACAATATTGCGGTATCGTTCATTTAATCTGAGAAGGATACCTGTCTATCTTGAGCCCGTTTGACAGATGTGAATGAAGAATCATTTAGCTTTTAGCAATAATAAAAACTTCCCGCTTAGAAAGAATTTTTTTTTGATGCAGCAATAAAAAAAATTTTTACAATCAGAAATTTTATTAATTTGAAAAATAGAAGCATAAGAACTTTTTTGAAATTTTATAATAAATCATATGAAAATAATTCTTTAAAAAATGCCCACTTATATGATGAATATTTAAATATTAAGATCGAAATGCATAATCAAAATGATGAAAAAGTGGAATTTTAAAAAAAATTATGAGACTATGGAAATTTGCTATTCACTGATGTTTTTTTTTCTCGTTTCAATTGCACTGAAATTTCTTTTTTTTTTCATTCTCTTTTTAATCGTTTTTTTTTTGCAATTGGCATAAGTCTCATGCTTTTCGTGCTTCATCTATACAATTCAACTGCTCATTTAGCGTATAAAAATATTTCGGAATTTTTTTGTTCAATTTTCGGGTTCAAATATTGTAAATCGCAGAACTCTCGATGCATTATGTCGTAGGGAAGATTTTTTTTTCGTATTATTTCATTTTGAAATTAATTGCCGAAAAAAAGCAACAAAAATCATGATTTATGTAATCGTGTGAATGGAAAAATGTAATCAATATTTGAATTACGAAATTCGCTGAAATTTTCTCATTGTCGAAAAATTTCTCATTTTTTGAAAATTTGTGAATCTACTGTGAAAAAAAAATAAATCTGTGAAAATTCGATTCAACATTGTTGTTCAAGGACTTGATTGATGTTCGAATGGATCGAAAGCTAAGTGAAAATTTAATGCAAGTTTTGTTTTGTTCGGATAATTTTGCATAGCTTAATTTTTTTCAAATATTTTCACGCTTCTATATTACTTTATATATATATATATATATATATATATATATATATATATATATATATATATATATATATATATATATATATATATATATATATATATATATATATATATATATATATATATATATATATATATATATATATACTTTAATTGCAATGCACATCTCTAGACCTCTGTCAGCTTTATTATGTATAATTTCCATTTGTACTGCCTTGGACAGTTTGTTCACTTCCGATTTACGCAAGTCATTGCTACAACCTGTTGGGAGAATCTGTATGTAAAATGAAACGCAAAATAAAAGTATTCTTGAATGAAGCCTTCCTCCCGGACACGTCTCTTACCTGCAAAAATCAGAGGAAAAACATTACTCTGCTTGAACAAGCATTACCTCAATTAACCTTTCACCACATGTTGCAATATGAAACCGAAAATAGTCTGAAATTAGAGGTCTGTTATTTGTACGATCGTCATCAAATATTCCACTTGAAAAACCATCCAATTCATCAAGAAAACTCTTTTATTTAATAAATTTTTCGCAAAAAATTTCACAAAATTTTACATTATCGAAATTTTTTCTTCTTAGTTATGATATTTTCAAAGTTAGTTGAACATTCGTTATTTCCTATTTCCTAGACGAAATATGTATTTAATCCGGCTATTTTGTTTTCTTTATGCTAATAACTATGATTATTAGAATAAGATTTAATTTTTCGTATCCGTACAAAAAAAAATTTTTTTCTATGAGTGGAAATTAGCGAATAAGAAAATAAATGAAGTCTAATGCTTTATTTGATGATTGCCATCTAGATTTCGAGTTTTCCTTTCAATGATTTCTTTATATTTTAGCACATATATTTGTTTTTATTGAAGGCTAATCTTTATATTTATATTTCTTTATATAGAAAACTAATCGAGCAACAACAACAAATTAAAATTTACGCTTATATTAAAAGCTTTTCAAATTTCTACATTGATATTGGCGTTCATTATTCTTTAATTTACTCTCTACTATTCAATAGAACGGGGAAGCTCAGCAATTTCAATCTTCACTACATGCCGCATTTTCACATAGGTTGTAGGCGTATAAAGAAGGCAGTGAGAACCGAGCGTTAATATTCGCTGTCAAGGAGACAAGTGCTTCACAAAGCGAGATGTGAGGAGGAGTGAAGAAGAAAAGGGAGATGGGGAGAATCAACGGGGGAAGGGGGAGAGGGCGAAAGCAGAGACAGATCTCACCTAGGTGGAGGCTTAATTGCGAAGCGATCTTCATCCAAAGAAAAAAAAATCTCTAAAATTGTACTAAAAGTTTTATGAATTGTTTTATGAAATATTTTTACCGAAGCATTAAAAATAATAGATTCACGATCGATTAATCGAATTGTTAACGAGATTTTATTAATGATTAATGAGGATTGTGAAAATGAAATTTGAGAATTACTAAGCGTTTAAGCCGATAGAAGCAGGTGCTAAATAATCGCATAAATCTCTCGATCATATTCTTGAGGCGATTTCAATCGGTTCTCTTACCTTATTTAATTTCTTTCGTTCGCTTTTCTCATTCATTAGCATCCCATTAATACGAGCTAGGTGCATAGCGACGACGCCTATATCTTTCTTTTGAATTGTGCTTTCATTTCGTCATATCTCGTGCATTATGTTCAAATGTTTCTCATTGCATTTTCTCGTCTATCAAATATTTTCTCATCTGTGGTACTTTATTTTTGTGGTAAACATCACTTAAAGTTAGTAATGCGACTATAGTCACTTTTGTTATAAGTAAGTTATTACATACAAGCGTTTTATACTGTAATACGCATGCTTATATTTCGTTACAATCATATAGTTTATTCTATTGTAAGGGTCAACTCCTCTTGCGTTGTTTAGTTGTCCAGATCTCCTTGAGGATCTGTACCTTCCGTCGAGATGCGGCTGAGTGAACTGCGAGACGATACGGTATAAGGATGGACAGTTTATCACCCTTGTACAATAAGGTGAACAAATAAGTAGGGACTCATCCACAGAGTGTCGGTACCATCATGTAATTGCATGCGACAAACTCCACGCTGCCGTCGATCACCTAATGCAATCCGATGGCCATGCGTAGGCCCACTTGGCCTTAAGACCAGTCTAGAAGCTGGAATGAACACATGAGCACATATCAACCCCTTTTATACTCTCCCGAATTTGTCTCAGGCTAGCCTCATGGCATATATTGGATAATCGTTTCTTCGGCCTATGTGCACTTGACCTTCTTTTATTTACCTTGTAGGCGTACTGTTCCCGCTTGACCTATACACGTCTGGTCTATCTTACACATTAATTCTTCGTCATTTGGATCTGTTCAGCATAGATTGTGTTCGCACCGTATCGTTATTTTTATATGCAATTCACGTCGTGCACTCGATAAGATTAGCAAATTTAGCCGACGTCAAATTGGCCAAAAATATTGATTGCATTTCGAGGTTAAGTTATCATTTCCGATCCATATTCCAATCTGATGATAGTTGATATATAAAATAGTCATAGTTTAATTTGCTCTAATATTACTAGCATAGGAAAGGCCCATGTCCGAATTTCTTTACGAAGTAAATAGAATTTCGTCGGCTCCCCATCTACCTAACAGTACTATTTATCTACCTGGAATATATTGGAAATAGCTTAACTGTAATAATTTGTAAAAGCTGTGAGAGTGATTCTATGGTATCGATCGTTCTCTAAGAATAGTTTGGCCCCTTAACGTAATTATGCAAATGAAGATGTTTAGTAAACTCAGAAAAAAAATATTACATGAAGGTAGGTTTAATCGCCGATCAACTATCACAGCGTGACAGTTTCATCGCCTTGGAAATATACCTATAAACATGAGTATTGCCTTCATTGTGCTTGTAAAGGTGGGTTAAAATACATCTTACTCAAGAAGCAAATACAACTTTTCGGTTATAAGATGTTACCCGCCCTCATCACTAAAATTAACCATCGTATTTGTCCACACTCGCTTAGAAAATTTATTGTTTGCATAAATATTTGAAAATGAGAAAAGGAAGTCGATATATCCAAGAAATTCGACGAGAAGTTGAACCATCGATATTTAGCTTACCGCACGACAATTTATCTATGAAACCATTTGGCAATCACGCCTATCATCTACGGTTTTGAATGAATGTTCACCTCACGAAATCAATCTCATGGTATAGCACACCTTTTTACGAAAACAAATATTCCAGCCAATACGCTTCTGATATTGTTGACAATTTTTTCAGCAACCAATAAAATACTTCCTAGAGGCTTACTTCGACAAAACCGAATTTTGATTCAAAATTACAGTGAGTAAGAAGTAAAGCTATTGAAGACAATTTGTTACGTAATATTCTTCCGGTAAGTAATTTGCGAGAATGATCCGCAAAAAAACATTTACGAACGATCGTTGATTACCTGTAAATTGATTTACAATTAACTCTCAAGAGTTATTAAGTAATAATGAAATTATTGTTGTTTTCAAAAACTATGCGTTAAATGCAAAGGATAGAGGGGGTTTAAAAGCTTGTTTACTTTGGAAGTACTTGCTCCAGGTAGTGGATGATAAATTTCCATCGGTTATATTGAAGATTCCAGTAATAACTCTTTGATATCCTCGCTCTTTGTTGGAGAAGGTCGGAAGAAGGTCGAAAATCAATTGATTGCCACCAAGGAAAAAAAGATAGGTACTTATAAAGCTTTCGCGCACAGAAAATGATCACCTTAGATCGATAATTACCTAGCAAATACCTGTAGCATATTAAGGTAAAGTTCACGAATGTTCCTCGATATGTAAAAGGAGAAAGGGAAAGAAAAAGAAATACGATCGTCAACTCAAGGAATTTATTCAAATTTTTTAAAATTGATAGTTATATTTGCATAAATCCTTTCTAAGTATTTTAAAAGTTTGTTTCTTAGAGCACCTTCCATATTGTACAAACGAAATAGTGGAAAATAGGATCTGATTAATTCTATTCAAATTGCTTTCATTCATTCGATATCAATACTTCATTAGCATATAAATAATAATGCTGTAAATATGAATGAAAAAAAAGTGATTCGATAAAATTGAGACAAATTTTCAAATAAAAAGATTTGCTAAGATTATTGAATTTTAATTTGCAAATTTCTCATAATCGAATGATTTTCTCAGTGAAAATTTAACCTCCTATATAATTCTTGCAAGATGCGATCATTCTGTAAGGAAAACAAGATTCAACTATAAAAAAACTTCATTCATCCGTTGATAATATGACTCGTATTGTTTTTTGTTTTAATTTAAGGCAGATATTTTTCTTTGTGTAATTTGAATTTTTTTTCTCGATTTTTATCTTCGAGTTTGATAAACTGAACAAAATCAGATGGAATTTTTCCAATCTCCCTTCTTGCCTATAAATTTTGCTGGCCACATACCAAATTCGACCACAGCAATGGAAGAGATGTGAAATTTTTCTCTAATTTAATCGAGAAAATCAAATTCAGGTTCTAATTTAGGGAATTTTCAACCGACCGAACCAATAAATACTGCTATATTTATGAATTTTATTTTGGTCAAATATCGCCATTAAAAAAAAAATAAAATTTATTAATTATTTGAAATTTTTTATTCTCCATAAGTGAGGATTTTTTCTTATCGGTGAGCGCATCACGATAAATTCCTCTCGAAAATGATCGCAAATCGTTTTCACTATTTCATTTGTGAGCAATAAAAAGCACAAAATTTACCTCTTCAGGAGCAAATAAGAACGGAAAAATTAACGCATCGAAGCAATTCTCAAAAGACAAATGTTTAAGGTGAGAGCTTATCGCAACACTTTTAATCAATTCACTTATTTATTTCAACAGTCAGTCTTTTTTTTTTCGCCACTGGAAAATTTTTTTCTCGATTTTCTTCATTTATTCGTACCATTAATTAAGGCATTCCATTTACAATTAACCAAAAAGATATACTAACTAAGTTTACCATGTAAATATCTAATGGCAATTCTAAAGTAAAACAACTTTTTCAAATTTTATGCGCAATTTCCCACTTGTATATATTTTGAATTTCAAGCATAATTTTCCATTTCCATAGAAGAGCTGCAATTATTTCGATTTTCATTATTTCATCAATTAAAATATTCATAAAATATTCCATTATATTATTGCAGTGAAAAAAAAAATGAAATAAACCCCTATAGAATAGAATAGAAAATCATCGAATATTGCACTCTAAACGAGTTTTCAAACGTTTCAATAAAATACGATCGAAATTTTATGACGTTTCATTGCATTGTTACTTTACTACTATTATTATTATCATTGTATTAAATAAAAGTTATAGTTTCTATAGTTTCAACATAATGAAAGAGTGTTAATTTATTTTGGAACAATAAAGAGTAAAAAAAAAGTACATTTCATTTCAAGAATTTAGTAGTCACAGGAAGTAATTACACCTCTATTCAGATAAGCGATAACGCTATACGTAAACCGCATATCGTAGAGTTGGTTGACTTGTATGAACATTCAAAAAAAAAAGAAGAAAATAGCAACATGGCATTCATTCGAAAGTGTAATTCTAAGGTATATTATGATAGGATAAATTAGCGCTTTTAGCTGATAAATGCCGATATTGATAGGCTGAAAAACTGATACAACAGCTCAGGTCTATAGAAGATTACGAAATTTGATTTTAATCAAATTATTGCTTAATTAGTAAACAGTTGTTTAAAGAATTGTAAATTTAATAGCTAAAGATGTAAAAGTTAGAAACTGTTAACAATCGATATCAGCTTATCACTTTTTTGTTTTTGGATTGAACAAAAATAACACCTAGCAATGATTTGATTTTATTTATATTATTGAAGGCTGAGGAGTTCTTGAAATTTAAAAAAAAAAACGATTATCACTCAATTACAACAATTTTGCGCTAAACATTTTCAATGTTCTTTCTGATAAGCTTTTAATCGTTCAAAAAATTTTTGAAAATCTATTGGATTTTCTTTGAAAATTTTTTTGCTCATTGTGAATGTTTAATTGGCGTTTTTTTTTTGAGGGAGTTAGCGAATAGTGAAATAAGCTCAATGCCGTGATCCGTGACGAGATCTTTGATGAACTCTAACAAAATGAAAGAGATTTTTTTTTTGGAGATAATAAATAATATTTTTTGACGCTATAAGAGAAAAGATTTTGCGTGAAATTGAGACCATATTTGATTTTTCAATACTGAAACAACGTCTCGAAAAAACTTTTAATAAACTAGTAAGTTCGAGCAAAAGAAAAATTTCACACTCTAAGCAGTTGTTTTACATAGCTACGAGTAAAAGCTATGGAGCTCATAGTATGCATTCCCTTTTTGAGCGAGATAGATTATATCAGAGGAAGAACCGGGGGGAGGGTAAAGGAAGATGAGATTGGTCTAATTACGGAAAACTTTCAGTTCAACACTATGCAATGACCAATCGATTCTGAAATTGCAATCATGCATACATATATCACCATTTCTATTTGGTGCATAGAGTAAATTACATAGGTAATTCATCAGCGATGTTTGCGCTAAACCGAACTAGCAATTGCATTGCATATTGCGGCCATGTTGCCAATGGTAACATTGTTCATTCTCACATATTCCCACGATTAAATTTATTGAATGTTTATAGCAATAAGTATACATATCTCTACATAGTTGGGACGAGAAAATTGCAATAACGTTGCAGTAGAATGCAAAATACCCCCAAAATAAAATATAATCGCTTAGCAATAATAAGTGATTGCAATACTCGGTAATTATGGTATTTGATAATTGCAAGATTCAAAATTTATAATTTCTTCACGGCTACTTTTCATCTAGTAAAATTACATCATTCATCCAACACCCAAACGGAGAGAAATAAACTAAACTTTCGGGAATAAAAGAAATCGGCTTCGCCATGGGAATTGCATTTAATCTTCGATAGATGGTTGACATTTCACTGCAATAAACAATAGCACATAATGAAATTATGTAAATTCACGTTTTAAGAGTCTTATTTATTGCATTGGAGAGACAATACAATAGAAAACACTAGCGAAATCGCGCTAAGCGATTAGATACTTTGATTGAACGCTGCAAAATATAATCTCATACTTCTAGAGAAAATGTTCAATTAACTTCTAACTATTTTACTGAGAGAAGGGGATTGAGGGATTTTGAAACCGAAGGTTTTAGCAACAAAACATTTCAATTCTTGCTACGTACCATGATAGTGCGACAGTTGTTGTGACGCACTCATCGAAGTAATACGCTCATTTATTATGAGCAACGCAACCACGAAACGATAAGAAGCGCACACTGCTTAGCAAGTAAGACCGCAGCCTACGTATACGTTCAGCTATAGCCCTGAGGACAAATAATCCACATGAGGGAGAGATCAAAATAAAGATCAACATAAGTGTGAACAAAACAATTTGCTGATCAAAATGATGGTGATCGAGATCACGAGAACTCATCTGATCACAATAGATCATCGTTGACAGATAGGTCTACGCAGATTATCAACCAGATTCATTCAACTTCATAATATCGATATTGCAAATGCAACGCCACTTCATCGTACTCCTCTCAACGAATTTCCGTCAATATTTTTACGAGAATTAGTAATTTCATTCGAGATTATAAGGAACTCGGTTATCATTGAATTGAATTAATTTGATTGAATAGTCTCTATTCATATAAATAAAGAATATTTTAGATCCTATATTTTATTCGTCGCCTATTCCGAATTTATACTAGCAATTTACAATAAATCCCAATTAAATGCTTTGATTTTTACGAACTATAGGAACAATAAATCTAAGAACTTATAAATAGAAATTATAAAATATCAATATTCTATAAATGTGAAATATTTTTTTCTACATTTTTAATTGCGTTCTGATTTCAGAAAAGAACTGAAAACGATTCGCCTATACGAACTGGTATGCTATATGGAATTCCAAGTTGAAATTGAATTTCAATTCTTATTTATTTTAAAATATATCAAAGAAAAATTGTTGATTTCTTCTTCATCGAAATTAGCGATATATCCATATACTCCCACCCCTCCGAATATTAATAAATGCTTTAAAGAGAAATAAAGCGATAATTATCTCCCTTCTAATTTTATATTATTTATAGGATTCGATATAATATACTATAAAAAATCATTTTGGAAGGGAGATGAGAAGGAGACAGCGGTTGGATATTCAATACATAAGGAGTAGAGCTACCTTAAATAATTCATCAATTTTTGCAATATTCATAGATTGATATTTATATTTCAATTCTCTAGAATGGTTTCTAAGTTGGGCTCTCCGTCGTAAAACATTGGCCTCATACGTTCCTCGTTCAATCCTCATCTCTCGTTTCAGTCATCTTCAATAATATTTTCTATCTTTGAGAACGTTAAGAAAATAAGCTAAATAACACTTCCAAGCATATCTTTATTATATAATTTCTTTCATAGTTTGATATCGATATGGGAACAATGGAATAATTGATTTCATTCGCTATGGAATATATATAATTTTCCACATCGTACTTGAATTTTTCTATTTCGCATCTCCAAAAATTTCACCTCAAAGATGAATTAAATGAAATATAAGAAATTCTTCAATTTATGAGTGATTTTCAAATTTCAATCCAGGTGAGCCGGTGCCGCAATTCGATTCAATTGTACCGAAGAAGGAGGAGAAGGAGGAACGAAGAGAAAAGAATATTGTAAGATCTTCAACCGCATTTTTTTTCCTTCCATTTTATTCTCTACGAAATTATTTAAAGACTAAAACCCATAAAAGCTCATAGAGGCAGAGATTTGAAGATGAGGAAAGAAATTTCATAGAAATATTTCAGTGTTAAGAATATATTTGTGCAACTTCCCACCTATAATTATAAATCTCAAGCTTCCCTCCCTCCCCCTTGTCCATCTTCCGGCCACCTTCTCTAACTCATGCTTCCTCATCCTTCGTTTCGGCAGGCACATCCGTTCTCAGGTTCAATTCAGTAGGGCCATTTCGTTTTGATAACAACCGTAGAGAAATGTTGCAAAAAAAGATATTATAAAATTCAACTATACTAATCGTTGGAGTTCATTTTTACTAGCTGGTAGATTTGGATGGCTGCCAACAACAAAGCAATGCAAATTTTTGTGTTCATCAGTGATACCTATGCACCTTTAATATTATTTCGTCGATGATGCAATTGCAATACTTTCCTCTAAAAAATATTTGCATAGAATTATTTGCATATTTCAGAGTCGTAAAGAAGAGAAATCAAAGAATACAACGAAGAGAGGTTAGTCAACGAATACTTAGCACAAACGATTGCAATCAAAAACGAGATGCTCACATGAAAATATATGAACTATGAACTGAACTGAATTATTTTAATATTTCATTTATCGGGTATCGTTCATATTTTATACAATTTCAAAATCTAATTTAAATAATAATTATTGCATAATAATAAAGTTATGTAAATAAACTATATACTCTATTATTAATTTGAGAAATTGTTTATCTCTGAGACTGTTACGTAGTTTTGTGATATAATAGCGGAACAAACGCGAAAATTTAATCATTGTGACTTTTTTAACAAACGGAATTTGGTCTCTCTGCTCTCAACGTTCTCCTAGCCGTTAAACAGCTTCACAAATGACATGTTTTGACGGAGAAGAGGACCTTCCATCGTCCTCGACCCGAGCTATAGATTTTTACATTATATATATATATATATATATATATATATATATATATATATATATATATATATATATATATATATATATATATATATATATATATATATATATATATATATAATACGTCTATAACGTTTGTAAATGTCTGTTTTTGCAGATTCGAAATCCGCCGACGGAAGGGTGAGTCACAGCTGCGTGCTTATTAACCTCTCGTTACTTGCTAAACACTTCATTTATTGGTCATTTACTGAAAGAATTTCGATGCTTATCTCCGCTTTTCATAGCAAACATAAAAATTCGCTACATAAACTATTGAAACTACTGTAATTTACAGTTCCGCTTAATGACAATCTTTTCACAGTCTTATTTTTAATGGCTGATTTTCTGCTCCGTGTGAAATATTTGCTATCCAAATTTCTCTCACGATATATATATATATATATATATATATATATATATATATATATATATATATATATATATATATATATATATATATATATATATATATATATATATATATACGACCGTTGATATTAAAAAAGAGTATAAAAATACACATAAATAATGGGAACCCCTTATGAAAGAGGTCTGAAAATCAGGCAGTCAAAGAATTCCAGAGCCATTAAATAAATATCGGTGGGAGAATGGCCGATGTACTATCTTTTCAGAAAATGAAGCAAAACAAATCGCTCGTTGAAGGAGAACATAAATCATCAAAATCATCTCTCAGAAGTCTCGACTTAGAACGCGTTAATAAGGCAAGATTTTCTTCTATAGTATATTTCCGAAGGATATTGCAATGGCATCATCGATATATGCTTTAAAAAAATTTTTTTTCAACAATTTCCTTCTTTTAAAGTATCATGATTAATTGATAACCCTAAAAAGTAAAGTCTTCAAAGTATTTTAACAGCTTTAAATATAGTTGGATGGTCAAAGTGTTCATCGATGAATAAAGTATTAAGTAAAACAATTCAATCTCATTTTGTTTTTATGATCAGAAAAACTTTTCATCCATTATCTCGATAGTTCGGGCAAATATTTTTTGAGACACCCACCGAAAAATCCATTCAACTTGCATTATCAATTCCCGCATTCTTAGGAATATACTCCGCCAATCATTATTTCTTTCCCTTTTCTCTTGTTTTTCTCTCCACAGCCCCCTCGCCATAATATTTTTCGGTTTATTTATTGAAGGAATGGGGCATACGTTACTAATGGATATGAATGACCAGCAGCATTAGCAACAACATTTAAAATTCATCTACCACCAATATATCCTACCTGAAGGTTTATTTTCTGACTTGTATCCTCATGCATTCATTTCAGCCGATAAGTGTCACCGCTCAACCACTATTCGATGCTGCTCAAATGGTGTGCAATATCGGTGAGTATCTAGAACTTTATGCACCAAAATATTCGTTATTTGGTCACAACAAAATCGTCATTGGAGACTCACACTGATAGAATCCTACCTTTCCGGTAATTCCTTCAGAGCTAATAAAGGTCTTTGTCCCAATAAAATCCTCCCCCTCTTTATCATATTTCCGCTTATTGTACCAAGCATCCACTCAATTTTAAAAAAATGCAAATTTCTAGATAGCTTATTTCTAAACTGCAAACATCGTTTAATTTTAGGTTTTTTGGAAATATACTTCTTTTCTGAATTCCATATGCAAAATTCTCACTGCAATAAAGAATGCATATAACTCATTGAAGAGAATCAGAAACTCAGAAAAAAAAATGGAAATTTCAGAATTCCGAAAAAATTTCTAAATGGGAATATTTTCAGCTATAAATTCTGGAAACTTGACAAAAAAACTTATAAATTTGCTTTAAAAATTCCTCAAAGAGAAGTGAATTCTATCGAATTTCAAGAAATGTTTCTTGACATTAAATAAACTTTTCTGATATGTTGTTTGTGAGATTTCAAATATTATTCATTGAGGTTGAAATAATGATTTCAGTTGATATAACTCAAGACAGTACACTTCATCATCGAGCTCCTCCAGTTCGGTCGCTTAGCGAAGATGCTGTGAGTTCGAATTTCAAGTAGAATTTTTTATTGTATATATATATATATATATATATATATATATATATATATATATATATATATATATATATATATATATATATATATATATATATATATATATATATATATATATATATATATATATATATATATATATATATATATATATATATATATATATATATATATATATATATATATATATATATATACAATATAAATATATATATATATTGAAATAAATATGATTTATCAGAAATCAGAAGTTTTAAATTTCAATTTTATGTAATTTTTTGATTTGATTTCTCATTTTTACCTGCTTTGGAGATTTTTCTAAAGTGATGTGATGTGGAGTGATTGCTTTTTGAAAACATTTTTTTAAGCAGTAGAAATCAGTGAAAGTAAATAAGCGAAAATTCACTATTATTTAAAACTAGAAAATTCTTAAGGAATTCTGAAAATTCCACACAATATTTTGAAAAAATTCGAGAAATATGACATCTTGTAGCGCACAGTTGAAATCGTCGATGCGAACGTTTTCATTTAAAAGATAATCGAGGATTATATTTCACGTTTGTAGTTTACATCTCAAATGATGATCAATTATGAATTAATTTTCCACATTAATTTCATTAGAAATTTTATTTTCGAGCAATTAGTGAAAATTTTCTCGTTGTTACAAAACGTTGAAAAAATTTTTAAGGATTGCGTGGAGGGAACGCCAAAAAGCACACGAAAAATGCTCAAAACTAAATCTGGTAAGTTTAGAATAGACTATTTTATTAAAATATTAGGAATGAATTCGATTAATTATGAATGAAATTAGGGTATATCCAAGACATTTTTTTTTTGAAATGAAATATTGAGAGGATAGTTCTAAATGGGGCGAAGTTGGTTAAAAATAGATATATGTAATCGATGCTAAAAGTAGTCAACGAAATATAGAAGACAAGGAAATAGTTGAAATAATTGTATTACCTTTGCGCTACGAAAATAATCACGAGGCTACACTTATTAAAATTTTCAAATTTCTAAAAATATAATACAATATTATACGATTTTATTTCATTGAAATTTTTTATGCAACAAGCAATTTTTTTTTCTTTGAATATATTTTTCCTTAGAGTAATTTTTTTGTATGTTATCAATAACTGTAATATAATTTTGTTAATTATTATTAAATGAGCAAAAAAAAAATTTCTTATATTGTTATATCGATTTATTTCAGTAAGTTCAGCGGCACTCAAATCGGGTCCTTTCTCGACGATAAAAGAAAATGAAAAAAAAGCGAAGAAAAAAGATTCAACACTTGATCTTTCATCATTGCAACAAGAACTTGATGAATGAATTCTTAACTCGAATTGATATATTCGTATTGCATTAATTCTAAGAAATAAACGTAAAGATGCAATTGATTGACTGATATAGTGATCTCGTTATTGCATTATATTGAGTTCAATCGTGATCAGATCGTAATGATTACAGTAGAATAGATGACCCATTCAAAATAGGGGTATTTTTTATTGTGTGATTTTAGCGATAAAATGGCTGATAACATGAATCGACTATTATGAAGTAATTGATCCAAAAATGAAATTTTGATTGCTCAGTAATGCACTATGAAAATATACATTTCACAAGATTAGAAAATGACCTATTATAGCGTTTGCATTTAGACGTTTCAAAGTTTGTCGATAGAGATGAGGATTTTTGTATGCAAAGAAATAATATTCCATATTGAGGATTCAACTACTTAAAAAAGGATTTAGAATTTTTTAAATATAATTTCATGCTAAAATTCTTAGAACATTTACTATACCACAAATATATTATAATTTATAAATTATATTTATTTATTTATTCATTTATTTATCCATTTAATTACATATTTATATTTACATTTGTATTCATATTTATGTATAATATTGAGGCTTCTAACAATGCCGAATCCAGCGCGATACTACAAACTTTTTTTAAGAAAGGCATTCAGCGTATGTGCAATGAACAAGTTGCAAGCAGCAACCGTTAAAGTGTATTTAGCCTTGTCGACAGCTTTATGAGCACCGAATCGGTAGAAGAGAGCAAGAGAACATCTTCTCTTCAATATTATTGCCAGCTTTTTTGGAAGTAGTAATGTGGAAATTAAACTGGAAAAGGATATGAAGGCTGACGGCTAGTACCCGACCGTTTCCATCTTTCCTCTCATACTTCGCTGATAACATTGTGATTCGGCAATACGAGAGGGAAAGGGATGGTCTGATACTCGCTACTGGCGGTGAAAAAAGGTCGATCGGTGAAGATAGAGTATTCGATGACAGATTTTATGCGCTATATGTGTACCGGAAAAAAGATAAAGCAAGGTAGAGAATCTGCCGATGAAGTAGAAAATTGTTATGTGGGAGGGATTTCAAGAATAGAAAAAACAGGCTGGTTAATGGTCAGTGAAGAAAATGAGGTGCTGTAAAGAACTGTCCACGCGGAGAGATAAGTTGATATCTCTGCTATTATCACCACTGCTGTATGAGACTGAAACCTCGTCCATAAGAATAGCTGAAGAAAGAGGCTCGTAGTGAGAGATAGAAGCATGGAAAGGTCGATATTTTGACATTTGGTGAAGGAAGCATATGCCAAAGAAAGGAATCCAGACTTATGTCGCGGATGTCGTAGGAGAAAGCAAAAAAGAATAAACTGAAATAGGCAGGAAATATGGGCCATACGGTGATCATCGGTGGACAGCAAGGGTGGTTTCAACTGATTCTGCCAGAAGTCAAACGATCCTATCCGATGATCATCAAGGCCGCAGAAGATATCGTCGAAAAAATCTGCTGCAAACTATGAAGGATGGTGATAACCTATAGAAACCAGCGTTTAAGTATGTAAAGATTTCCAGGTGCGCGACTTAATAGGCTAGACAGGTGGTCATCACAAGAATGATACTATACATTGCAATTGAAATGTCAAAACCTTTCATTTGCTTGAATAGTAAACAGGTGTAACAACTTCCGGTTGTTACTGTAAGCCGGTTGTGAAGCTGGTGCTGGAGTTATCTATGAAGTTAACTGCTGTGCTATTGTTAATGACTGTATGTAATTTCAATAACTGCATAGAAACTGAGTGAAAGATAGGAAAGGAAAAGATGGATTAAATTTTATTATGACGTGCCAAGCGTGCCAAACAAAACGAAATGCTGTATGAAGTTGCGTGTCGTCGTTGCAAATGCCTTATTACCATTCTGTATAGGGCGATACTAAACTTCGACCATCGATAAGTCTTCTTCTCAACGCATTCAGCCAAAAAAATCGAATATCATCCGAACGTTTCATATAGCTTGGCGGTGATATTTCTTTTGCTCGTGGTTCTCGTGAAGAGATTGTATTGCTTGATCTGCAAAATATTATTATAACAGTAAGCTGGTGTGCTATTTTATCGATTAGGAAAGTACTAACGCCCATATGTGAAGCCTGACAACATCGACCTGAATTATATATCGGTTTGAAACTAGCATTAAGTGCATATAATTTTAAAATTGAAGCTCTTCGTTACGTAGATAGACATATGTGTTTCCATGCCTATGATCCTTTGATATAAAAATCAAAAAGTCTGTATCCGGAGCAGAGAAAGTGCAGAAAATGCGCTATCTTCATCATTTCCTTAGATTAGGTTTGAAGATATTTTTCCGCTAGTTTCAGGTTGGATCGGCTACTTAGTTGGATGAATTTAGTCAAACGAAAGAGACTTTCGAAAGTAGTCATTTATGCTTAAATTAATTTTGAAGACTTTCAAAAATGCTGTACAAAATATTCATTTTTTCATTAAATACTGTACTATTTATATTAAAAGTAATCAAAAGAAGTTATTCCACCTCTCACCTTTCTCCCCCCTCTCATAATAAAACCCATCCACATGAAAAACTACTTTCTCCGCCTATTTACTCTAATAAATCTTGAACATTCAACCTGTATTTTTGGCGATCGGCTATAAATTTCAAATATTTCAATAAAACGCAAGCTGTCTTTGAAATCTGTACCAGTGGATTTATCATATCACTCATTGTTATCAGTGAGAGCAATAAATTTAGTAATTCTGGAAAGAATCCTCTCAAATTTGCCATCGCAGAAATATTTCTGGAATTTTCCGGAATTGCGTCATTGATTGTCGCCATTGATAGGGATCACTAATTGCATACATAGGAACAAAAAAAAAAAAAGAAAATGATGACGTTAAAAAAAGTGTCAGAACAATTGTGTGAAATGTTTGAATAGGCTTAAAGAATGAAAAACAATGATCTAACAAAGATTTATCGCTTATCTACCAGCAGTGATGACCTTGCATAAATAATAAATACAACAATAAAAAATATTGTTAATGGAGTTTTTCGAATATATTTCCGCTATCCAATAAGCCATCACCCTCAAATAAACCTCTGTGGTAAAAAACAAACCTCAAGTAGACCTCAAATAAACCTTTGTGGTAAAAAGAACTCTTATCTCAATAAAATCCTCTTTATAAATTCCCACTCCTTCCCCCCCCCCCCCAAAAAAAAACAGAGAATAATCCGTCCTCATAAGTTAGACACTGCTTTTGCACCTTATCAGAATTAATCTCGCTTCAATAGAAGTCCAAAAAATCCTGTGAATTTTATAACCCCCGGGTTCTAATTGATGAAAAACGGTGGTCACGCAGAACCGTGTAAAATACTCCAATGAAAATTATTGAGAATGGTGTGTTCAGCACTATTATCCTAATGCTGAACTATCATAGCTGTAAAACTACGATTAATTCACACCTAAATTTTTATCATTTAGATCATCATTTTTATTTATTGCGACAATGATCGACATGAAATTCCGATTACAATTCTTAAATCGTGGAGTTCTGTTTCCGTTTGGAGTTCTCATTCCGGTTCCGGTTCATTAAAAAAATCTCTTTCCGTTTAGGTTTAATTAGCAGATAAATAATCTCGTCATTGCGGGATAAAAGCAAACAATTAAAAGTTTTATTAGCAGAATTTGTAGAATTGTTTTTTCTTTGCTCACAAAGTTAAAACTTTCCAACACTGATAGAATTTCTGAGGAACTCAAATAGATCAAATAGATCAGGAAATAGATCTTTTTTCAAAAAAAAAAAAAAAAAATTAAAGGACAACCGAATTTTTTTTTATTCCTTTAATTTTCTGAATTAGAACAATTCTTTCCACTGATATGCATTTATGTTAGTGAATCGGTATTTATGTTAGTGAATAGGTTCTTGGATAATTCAAATTTATCAACCGAAAGAGAATATTATGCGTATAGAATTTATTAAATAAAATTATAACTTATATTACCAGATGAATTCAATTTCAACTCGACCCTCAACGTATTATCATTTCTACTCAAATATTCTCGAGCTCTTTGATTTATTACTTTCAAAGCCTTTTTTTTTCGAAACTTTTGAAGTGCTACTGGTAAAATTGGCAAAATGGCAAATTGACATTTTTGTCGAAATTTGGCAAAGTGCTATTGAAAAAATCGAAAGTCGAAATTTGTCAATTCTTGAGAACGATATGATCGTAAATTCAACTGATCCACCTGACGACATATTGCCCATATTGGCATGAATTTATGTAAATTTTGCACCGTAATATTTTCCGCCGAATCGGTAGCTCATTGGTTCAAGCCCACCTTCAGGGGACAGTGAATTAGAACGAAAAGAGGGAGAATGAGATTTGGAGAGGCTCAAAGAGATGAACGGAACGAAAAGAATAAGCAAGTTAGTAATCGAATTTTCTACGCCTTAACGGTAATCTCAACGAGCATCTTTTTTCAATAATTTAAGGCAGGTTTTTTTTTCGTCGCCACAACGAACAATTAACTCAGCCAATTAAAAAAAAGCATATATTTTAAAGTTATGCTCCTTTTTTTTGCTTCTTTTCGATAATTCCTATTCCCTCCTTAACGATTTCCATTTTAAATTCCCAAATTTATTTCCCAAATTTTTTCCCAAACTCCAATATTTCCCATGACGTTTTTCCGACTGGAATTCCCCTATATAAAGACGACTGTTATAGTTGAAATTAGAGACATAAATATTTATGGATGATTCCTATGCAAAGAAAACAATTAAAAATCGTTCGACTCATTATCAAAAAAAAAGTACAAATATGATATTAAAAACGCTATAGCCTATAGTATAGAATAATTCGATTTTTTTTTAAAATAGTAGATGTGCAGAACATCGGGATGCCACATATACGGCTTCAAAACCGATCGATATTATTCCTGATTCTTGAACACTCCTTCGCTAATATTTTCAAAAATATCAATTAAAATTGATGCTAAAATAAGACATTAAAAATTACTGATTACAACAATTGCCGAAGTAAGGTTTTAGCAGTAAATAAATATATATAAAATGGTAAAGTAAGGTGTGAATTTGTTCAGTAACTCAAAAACGATAGGTGTATAATTTGAATAAGTAAAATTTTTTTCCCGATAATTTAGAATGGATAGAATTTTTGTATGTAACATTTGCATATAACAAATACAAATTAGGATTTGCATATAACAAATCTCTAAAGATTTGCATATAACATATTTTTATGAAACCTCTAAGGATTTGCATATAACAAATACATATTTCTATGGAACTGTCTCGAAGGAGTATAATTCATCATTATTTCTATACAATAGATAGTTGAAATTTTATTAATAAAATAAAGAATTTTTACTTAATAATTAGTCCATTCTGAATCGAAACGAAAAGTAATAGAAGATATTCAGGTAATAGGAAATTTTCAATGATATAAGCATAGCATAAAATTTCATCTCTAATAAATTTGTTTCTTTGTTTTATATTTTATATGATTAAAATGCTCAAATTTTAATTCATCTCATTAAAAATTAAAGAAATTAAAAAAAAAAAACATACGCGTCTAGAAGTGTCGATACAGAAATGAATTGAATGATAATCGAAAATAATAGAAATAATTTAGTCGCGGAACACATCAGCGAATCCGTTGCTGTGCACGCGATACAACAACCTCACCTCGTTGTGTTGTTAGCCACCTGAAATTTTATACATTTGAGGGGCGAGTCTCATTAAAACTTTCAGCATTCGCCCACACGACCGATTGCATGACTAAGTTGGGTCTCATTCATTAATAATAATTCACGTTGCGAAATGATTGCCTTCGTTGCTTCGCTTTTTTTTTTCCCACCTCTATATAACGCGTTTCCTAATTCAATAACGTTTTTCGGCTTCTACTGCAGGCACGCGATACGATGGACCAATGATACTGCAAAGGAATCCTACAGTAGAGCAATGACACTATAGGCCAATGGCATGATAGAGCAGTGGATTACGAAAGTCAAACTTGTAAAAAATATTTACTATAAAATAATATACTATTAAATTAGTGGCACTTATTGCAAAGTGAAGGCAATCCGCCTCTCTATTTTACTACTGTCTCTAGAAATTATTTGTACAACACTATCCATTTATTCTACTTGTATTGGTACTAATTTGTTACTAGTTACTGACACTAATTATTAATTAGTACCAATTATTAGAAGGTACTAATTTATGAAGAGTAAAGGTGCGAGTTTGTGAACAGGCGGTACGAGCGAGTAGTTATATATAACTCGCTCGTAATGCCCGTTCGCGAACTGCTCTCAACTTTTTTCTGCACAAATTAGTGCATTCTAATAAAAATAAAGGTCTAATAAAGGTTTATAGATGAAAAAGCGGAAATAAAGAGGACCCAGCAATCTTTTTTTTTAACTATCATTTATACATCGTCATACTATCATGCAAATATTATTTACACATATAATTTTTTAAATTTGATTGGTGAACAAAAAATGAAAGATATACGCATAACATACAATAATAGCATATTACTTTCGCGGAAAATATCTCTCTTCGAGGAATTCATTTCACCTGCTAGAATATTTCCTATAGAATGGTGGCGCCTCGAGAATGCACTTTTCCTATTCTTTATTGCTACTCTTGTCGAAATAACTTTAGAAAGTGCTATACATATATCTTATATTCTCTTCTAAAATAGTAAAAAAAAAGGTTGATTTTCCGGTTTTTTTTCGAAGGTTTCATAAGTTAGCAAATGAAAATTGAAATTAGTATAGATTTAAACGTGTACTAATCGATATTTCTATATAAATGCAAATTACGATAAGAAAGTGTAGAGATTTATTGGAAGCATTAATCGTAGATGTATCGCTTTTAGTATAAAATTGCGATCAGAAAAAACACATCAAAATACTATAAAATTTCATTTCATTTATATTGAACAAAGATCAAAGATCATTGTTGTAATATTTGTATATCATTTCCATTCAAACGAACTCTTTATATTTATGTGTTTTATGTTGTAATAATGCACTATCAATAAGACAATTGAAAAAGGAGAATTTTATTATTTCCGAATAATTTAATGATAAAATTGATTCGATCAAAAGTCAATGATTGCTTCACGCCATGCAGATCAACAAGGATTTCGAAGAAACGAATAAATAAAAGTAAATTTATAAAATTCTATAAGAAATTCAATAAAAATCAAATATTTACAACTTTGTCGGAAATAAAATGAAAAAAGTATGAAAAAAAAATGCATTTTATGCGTAATTTTTGAAAATTTTCTATTTTTAACTCCAAAACTCTCTTAGCAGAAATCATTTTAGTATAATTATAAGCAAAAATATCATTGATATTTTTCGTAGAATTTTTAGTGAAATATTTTAAACATTTTTATTTTTATTCTCCTTTGAAAAAGAAAAATCAGAGAGATGCATTAGCGGTATTTGCTAAAGAAATGAATCGATTAAATGGATAATTCAATTTTCATTTCTTTTTTTTTTTCAAATTTCAAGAAAAGTATTTTCGAATAATATCACAACGATTATGATAGGCCGTCTATTTTCATTGCCTTACAATTTTGGCTTTATTAAGGTACGAGTTCTACACGTTAACTTCTCTAAGTTCGTGTCTACAGCCTAAGATTAGTGGATTTCTACTCGAAAAGATCCTTAATGATGTTATATAAAGCGCATAAAAGGTTGCAAAAAAAAAGATATTAATATTAAGGATGGATATTTTATTCAGAAGAATCTTAGCACTATGCAGAAATCTCTTAATCAACGTTTTGCCTATGAACTATGATAAATTTCGAATAAAAAAAGTCTTTTATATTCCATTTTCGGTTTCTCCATAGAAAATATTACTCGTCTATATTGATATTTAAGATTTTTTTTGGGGGGGGGATAATATATTTCATTAATTTTATAGCAAATGTAGTCCCATTTTATAATTTTTTAAATACCATCGTCCATTTTGAATAATTTTTATGCTGCTTATTTGATTAAGCATTTCTTGTTGTTTGATAATGTGGAAAATTTGCGTTTCATTAGCCTATAAATTGAATGAATTCGATTAAATACTAAAATCATTTATTAATAAAAATTGAAAGTTTCAGAAAGAAAAATATTTATTTCATTTTGTTCGAAAATGCGAAAAAATTTCGCGATTTCGCGATTTAACTCGTCGTTTTGTCCGCAAAAATAGCGAAATATGTCGTAATATGTTCGCTCACAAAAATAGACATTTTTGAGACTAACGATGAAGCATGTTAAGAAGTTGGCATATCATGCGCTTTTGCATGAGCACTCCTTTGAAGAATCAGTTCAATATATAATCGAAAATTGATAACTATATGAAATAAGACCTTTGCATTTTTATTGGCCATATCGCTCAAGAAATTGCTCATTCACGAATCAATTTATTCCCCCTTGAGTTGAATATTACAGCCCACAACGGTACTCTAGTATATGCGATCATTTTTCCAAAGGGGATAACGAATAAAAATCGATACCATGGAGTATTCTGAGGGGTTACGGGGTTTAAAAATTATTGCAGGAAAATTCTGAGGGTTTAAAAAAAATATAGGAATGGAAATCATTGCAAAAAGATGCAACATTTGCAAATTCTTCTGCAACACGTTTACAAGCAATAAAGCTAACGGATAGATAACAATATGAATATCGTTTATTTATAGCTTCATTATGAAGGACGATAATCATCCATGAATAGAGACGTTAATTAGGATTGAGCCATCATCATTTGAATATTTCAATCTTACTGAGGCATTTTATTGCTCGATTGTTTTTCATAATAATATTCCCCTTATTTAAATGACAACAATATATTCGAAAAAACAATTCCACAAGCGTATATTTTTTTATAAAGCAGCTATTTATGGAATATCCGTAATGAAGCAGATGCATTGCCAAATGTCGACTAGTTTCTTATAGCTGCGAAAAAAAAAATGCTGCAATTATGAAGGAATTTTTCAATCCTTCGATTCTACTATTTTCATCGAAGTTTTCGACCCTAAAATTTACATTTTGAAATGAGACATCATAGAGGAGGTTCAAACAATATTCAAATTTCATTCTAGAATCGTAAGCAAATATTTCCAAAAGAAAGGAAAAAATTTCACGATAACGATTGAGAGAGCTGGGATTAAAGTTAAAGAGAACTTATTCATTTATTTGTTTAATTTGCTTATTTATTTATTTATTTATTTATTTATTTATTTATTTACTTATTTACTTATTTATTTACCTATTTACTTATTTATTTCATAGTCCCGAAATGTCGAAATATACAAAAATTATTAAGTGAACAAGAACAGCAAAAAAGAGCGAAACGCTCGCAATGCAGCAACACCTCTTATTAAGCACTACTGTCGCTCTAAGGAAAAGCAAAGATCACATTAATTCCCATCCCGCTAACGTCTCCATGCAAATCAATCTAAAAGCCACTTTTGATATTTTTATAAGCAAATTAATTAAACGATTTTTTCTGCAAGAATTTCAGCAAATTGTCTGCATAAAAGAGAAAATTAATTTGAATATTGCATAAAAATTGTTAATTAGTGATTATGCTTAATTATTTATATATAAATATTTCTACAATTATATTTTATAGAATTCAATTTATTCGTTGCATAATTTGCGAAAAATTGAAATTAGTTATATTTGTTTCGTGAAAAATCCCTCAAATTATTGAAATGAGGGAGATTAAATACGTCGAAAACGATAGGTTGACGTTTTTAAAATAGAACAACTATACGAATATATTGCAAAAATGGCAAACAAGTTTTGCAATGTTTTTATAATGCAATGCATTTATTTTCAATGTTTTTTACTTGCATTTGCAATTGCAATTTCACATCTGATGTTATTGCCAATTCTACACGCCAAATCGAACATTTGCATAAATTTCCAGCAAAAAATGCACGCATCAACTACTTGAAACTGAACTGATCCGATTGCTCATTTAATCGTCGTGACTAAATTCGTTGCCAGAATCAGTGATACCGGGAATAGAACCGAAAAATGAGGCCGATTTAGGGGGGTCGTTAGTCTATGGGGAGAGGTTAATTTTGGTCGGAATCGCGCTTCAATCTTTGCTTTTTGAATACGCATATGAATTGAAGCAGAACACGGTATAACCTATGCCTTACATAAATCCTGAGGAAAAAAGATCGCTCTTTTATTATTCTATCGGTGTGAAAATAGAAATTCAACCGTTTGCAAATGTTTGCGAAATTTTACGCACTTTTATAAGATTAGAATTTTCGTCGAAATTGATAGCTATTTTTCGGTACAGAGGTCAATGTATGGCGCATACTATGCCTGTCAAATTTTGATATTTTCTTAAGAAACAATGTTGGATAAATAGCTAAGCACAGTATCTGTATGACGTAGACATTATATTACCATAATATTCAGACTCAAGAACTCATGCAAAGAATAAATGTTCGTAGAAAATACGTACTAATTTATAATAAAAGGTAAAGGTATGCTAAGAGTTTTCCACGACGCAAAACATATCGCTTAATTGCTGATGATTTGCAGGTGAAAAGAAAACATTCCTCTAGAGAAACTAAAAACAGAATTATTTTAATCAACTATAAATATATAATATGCTAATGATCTCAACAACCGCTCTTCTTAGAAGTTATATGCCTATTTATCTGTTATCACAACAATACGCCAACATGATATTTAGCACCATTAAGTTGATTACCTGAGGAAAGAAGCTGATATTCAAACTTAAACTCCAAAAATTCAAATTTTTATTAGTATGCAAATTAATCTCGATTTCAAGTTGATTTCTTCGTTGCCGTTTAGAGAAATATTCATTAAAAATTTTTTTCAAATTTATGAAATTTTTTCTGCTTCCAGTTGTATTTCCTCTCTGTTTGTGGAGTATTCAGGTAAAGCGTCATTCAGGTAAAGCGTCGTTGTGGAGTAATATCAGCAAACATATAAATTAGGTCAACTTTTCGTATAGAGCGCAGCAACTCAATAAATGTGAGGAAGAATTCGCACGATACTTCTATTGCAAGACATGACACATCGATCGGATCCGCCCATTGCATGAAAAGACGGATCGATCAGATCCACCCCAAGAAAGGCAACAGGGAGGAACTAAAGTTGTGAAAATCACTGACATTACTTTATCACTGATGAGTTTATCATTTATCAAGGTGTTTCAAAATAGGTTGATGATAATATGGCCATAAATAATGGTATATTGTAGATGATGGAGAACTCATCACATAGAAAAATTCTTTCAATTTTTAACCACATTAATATTCGGAAAAATACTTTTAAGTATTTTAATTTTAAATAGTACTTTTAAATTAAAAAATAAGATAATTTTTGAAAGATATTTCCTTTCGGAGGTATAACCTCCTATGAAAATTCCTTCGGCTTACTAATGAATACTGCCGAGTGTGGATTTCATTACGTTAAAATTATGAACGTTTTTTAGGGGGACTTCTCATGTCACACATAGCCGTAATATTTGCATAGATTTTTGATTCGTTGAATGAGAGGCGAAGAATGGCGATGACCGATCCCGACCGCCGAACGCTGGGAATATTCCATCGTATATCCATTGCAATATTTTGTTAAGTGCATACCGAATGCACAATGCGATAATACAAAAAAAATCTACAGGTAAAATTGCACGTAATCGGAAATAACTTTGAAAAAAAATTTCTATATAACCAGAAAATGAGAGCGTATCGATAGTACAATTGTCTAATAGAACATGAATGTGGAATTCATGCAAGTCTCTCGATTCTTTCGTTTAAATTGAAATAATGATTTTTGCGTTAGAAGATGAGAATTCGCCTTTTTCCTTTGAAATTCCACTTCCCCATCTACCCGTCGTCCTTTTCTATTTGAGCTTATTCCGATAGTGTTCTTTCAGTTCAAAGATCCAATCTAATCCTTGTTTGTATCACACCTCAGTTTTTTGAATTTTCTGGGCAAACATCATAGCCATAATAAGCGGACTTACCAACATCTATGCATACACACATATATATACACACATATACAGATGGGCTGAAACGTTGACGCCCTTTGGTATGGAATCGAAAAAAGCTATAAGGAGCAACGTTGGCGCTCAAGTTCGTTAGGAACATGCTGGCAAAATTAATGAAATATAGCAACCTTATAATTTCGCATATTAAGTGCGTTAAGGTGTCACAAATATAAAAAGAAGACGCAAATAAGATGTATAAACAAGTGTTTATTAAGAATTCATGTAAAGCGACAACACTCATCAATCTGTATACGATTACCTAACAATCATACAAATATAAATCTCACCTGTATGCCATTCCACTTAACACAAATTTTGTATATTATTCTTACAATTGCATATATATATATATATATATATATATATATATATATATATATATATATATATATATATATATATATATATATATATATATATATATATATATATATATATATATATATATATATATATATATATATATATATATATATATATATATATATATATATATATATATATATATATATACATATATTTGTTTCCCAGGAATGAATGATGGGGTGAAACTGGCAGTGCGTGACATAAAGTATCGTTCAACTACTTTGCAATTCGAATTCGATGAGGGGATATCAGCAATGAAAACAACATTCGTCAACGAATCGTCACTAAAAATGAGTTTCGGAAACCGCCAAATCAAGTCGGCAACGCTTTCAAAGATATTAAAAACAAATCAACATATGAGAATTCGTTAAATGTAAATATAAGAGGTGAATGATAAGTTACAGAGTTGTTATTAAATGACAAGTTTTATTTGTGGGATTATGATATATTTGTGGGATTTTTAGGGAATTTTTGATTAAAATCACTACCTCAGATGGTTATTTTCGTCACATTTCGTCAACGATTTGAACGATCTCTGTTCATACATTATCTATCCTAAATCTTATTTTTTTGTTTGCACTATATATATATATATATATATATATATATATATATATATATATATATATATATATATATATATATATATATATATATATATATATATATATATATATATATATATATATATATATATATATATATATATATATATATATATATATATATATATATATATATATATATGTACAACGCAGAGATACATGTGGAAATGTGAGGAGGCGCAGTTAATGAAGATATAAAGCAGGAATATCGTTGTAAATATGCGATGTTGAATAGTATTCAGTATTATTTGACATTTTAAACTATTACTTAATGAAGTAGTTGCAAAGTTAGAGTTTTTTCATTGTAATTTGAATATGCAAATTTTCTAGAGGTTAAATTATAAGCATAAAATACTAAACAAAAGAGATTGAAAATCTCGATGAATCTATGAAGAGAGTGAAGAGGGTTCATTGTCGAGGTGCAACGAATCACGCCTGTTGGCAACCGACTGTCTCCAAAATGACAGCGCTCTACAAATGAGAGCACATTAAATAAAGAAGCGATCTATGATGACATCAATGTAATATGTAATTTATGAGATGAAAAACGCATCCAAAAGAATCGTTTGTCGCCTAAAAATAAACTCTTTATGCTAGAGGAAAGTTGAATGCAGGGCCGATTTGTTTCTATCATTGCAGTCTTCAACGGATGCGATATCCGGAAACGATCCAAATGGCATTCAATGCATGATATGACGTCATTCGTTTATTGCTTGTCGGAGACAGTCATTGTCAATGGGATGATTTAACGATTTGCAGTAAAAAGAAAGAAGAAAATTTGCTCACAAACAAGAATACTTCGCAATACTTCATTAGCTTAAAATGTTCGAACAAAGTCATTTTGTCATTTATAAGGTCGAAATTATATTTTCATCGTTTTATTACTTCAGACGAATCGTTTTAATATAACTTTTGTTTTACTTTTAAGCATTTTATGCTATAAACTTTGCAGATATTTGAAGATTTCAAATGAAGAAATAATTTGTAATGCTCAAATATAATTCAACAAAAAATGCGCTGCAATAGATTTTGTTTTTAAATTGGCGGTTTATACAGCGAATTTTCACATACAGTATTTCTGCGGCGACCACGACACTTGTATCATGCGTTTATTTCGATGGCAGGAAGAAAGGAATGTTGGAGAATTGTGAGCGGAGTTTTTGGTTGTTTTTTTTTTGCTTCGATCAGTATAGATTAATTCGTTGTGTCGTATGTTGGTTTGATCAATTACTAAAGGATTCTATACGTCTCTGGTATTGAGAAGTGCATATTTTTTGAAATTGATACGAGTTTGATTACGAGGGTTTTTCTGTTGTGAATTTGCGCGATCATTCGAATGATTTCTAATATTAAAAAATTCTTCTGCCGTATTTTCTATTTATTGGACGTCTAGAAAAGGTGCTAGTTTGATAAGAGTAGCTGAAGAAATAAGCAACCTTTCAAGGATGTTCGAGGATTCTTTTTTATTTGGTTGCAAGCATTTAAATTTGAATGTTATACTTTCTCTTGACTCTATTTATTTTATGGCATCTAAGTTGGTGTTGATGTTTTTTTTTTGCATATGATATATTCGTTCCAAGTTTTAATTAATTTTAAATTTTAATAAATTTTGAGATTTTTGCATATTAATTCATTTCAACATACAGTAAATTCTTTAAATATTTGCATATTTGTAATATAATCTATTATCAGTTGAAATATAAAATGCAAATTGCAGAATACTTGCAGATTTACGTTTGCCTATATTCGAAAATGACTTCTATGTCAATGATGGACGAATCAATGGAATCATGCTCCACCTTAAATGTAATTCATTTCCTTCGTCTTAGCTAATGATTAATTTTTAGTATCGTTTTGTGGGGGCATTCATCGTCGGAAATGTTCACACTAATTATTCCTTTTTATTTAGAAGCGTTTCCATGAAATCTAACTTTGTCGATCGTTTCTCTGATCATTTTTCTTGAATCGATAAATTTTTCTGTAAGAGATATTTCTTCCATTTAAGTGATGATTGTTTTAAACTCTTCATTTTCAGTTTTGAATGTATTATTATTATCAAATTAATAAAAAAATTTAGTTTTTTTATGATATTATGATATTCATCTCCCATTTATGGAACTTTTATTTGGAGTTTTTTTTTTGGGGGGGGGGGGAGGGGGCCATGGGGTTGAATTTTAAGTATTTAAATACGAAATAATTCAATAATATGATATTTTCAGATATAAATCTGCTAATATTATTAGGTTGGAAATTTTTTTAAAGCATTTTAATTATCATTTATTTTGAAAGCATCTTTAATGGGAGTGCTATTGACCTAAGAGAAAGATGCGCTCAATGAAAAGTTTTCTATGTTCCACGAACATGCCTCGAGTGTCTACTGCGCTTAGTTCATTCTCTTTTAAGCTTCTTTTGCCACTTCCGTAAATCTTTCTCTGACATGAGCCTTAATTTCGGACTTTTGCTTCCAAGTGATAGTTCTTGGCCGTTATTTATAGGGGCTAAGTTGACACCTACAGCCAGGAGCGTAACATTAGTTGAGTTCCTTCCTTACCTTTAATTGATTATGGAGAAATGAGTTGCCCATGTTTATTTTTAGAGATCAAAGAAATATGATTCACTAGTGCAATGTTTGCATTCCGCAGTGTTTACGTTATGTTTTTTTCGTGAAACACGTACCTCATAGCTCGAACTATTCCCTGACTGTCTTCCATCTTTTCTGAAATACCTTTCCTCTTACCTGATACTTACCTCTAGCACTTTCAGAATATTTTTACCTGAGACCCAATTCAACGCCAAAAATAGTGCTTATACGTTTCGCAGTATTTAAAAAATAGGATAATTGAGTGAATGTAATTTGGAAATTATTTTATTTCTACAATGTAGAACTGTAAACCTTAGGTGGACTTAGATGAGTGGGTATAAATAATAGCTAATTAATAGCCTTTTTAAAGCTAAAGAGGAGTATTTAATTCTAGAAGGTAGATGATGTGGTAGTGGAATTCAACGACGAATCAGATGAAGAGAGCGAGGTAAAGGCGGAACACCAACTTACTTCATCGACTGTTAGCCAATCTATGCATTCAGCGTAAGTGCTTCGTTTGTAAATAAAGCGAAAATTCTGTTAACGTATCTGAGTTTTCTTTATTTTTTTATTTCTTGTAGAAATTTTTAATAATTCAGTGCATAATTTATTCAATATTTTCTTCATCATTATCGTTATATAAATATTTTAATGTTTGATGTTGTTTTCTATATGTATTTTTTTCAATTTTAGATTTTTTTATTTATATTTTTGTGCATTTTTATTGAGATACGTTTGCTTTTTTTTAAAGCACTTTTTACTAATCTGTGAAATTTTCGTTGCCATAATTTCAAAAAATTGAAATATTAGTAGTAATTTCTTGGGAAGTTTTTTTTTATTTGTATTTTTATGTGTTGTTTAGTGAAGTTTTCTTGATTTATTATCGAAATTCTTTTGGTTATTTTTTAGTTTTGCTATTCTTTATCAGCTATTCATTGGTGAATGAATGGGAGAAAGGATTTTTTTTCTTTTGGAAATGTTTTTCCAAAAAATTCCCAGAATAGGGGAGTTGGGAATATTTTTTCGCTTCCAGGTTTTTAATGTAATAGGTATATCTTGCAGAGTTATTAGAATAGACCTGGAAAGCTCAGAGGCAGCCGCAATGATTTGTCGAACATTGGCTGTTGACAAAGAGCCGATGCGAAGCACAGCCACTCGAATATTATCAACAGAAGGCAGTGTGCTTGTTGTGTTAGTTGGCTGTTGTTTATATTCTGAAAGTTAACGATGGGGATGAGATGGTGGTGTTTTGGTACTCAATTTCTGGCCAAAGGATTGTTGGGGGTGGGGGGGGGGAGGGAAGGGAAGGAGGATCCGTGGGCAAATTGTAGCTTCTGTTTTGAGCCTGGGACGGGTACACAAATTGCTTTGAGACGATGAAAATTTTTTGAATATGTTTTCTCGGAAATTTCTAGCGTCCGAAGTAATTGTTGTTTGCAGTGATGTTTCAGTTAGCTTTTCGAGGAGTTTAGCTATGAATTTTTATTTTGTTTGTAGAAATATTAAATTTTTTACCCGAAGTTTTTCGTGGGTTCGATTTGCTGTTCTCTTCGCTTGGAGTCTCGTTTAAGCTTTTCTTTTTTACACGGAAGTAACCTTTTCAAAGGTTTTTTTTGTGATTCTGCAGAGTTTGTGTATAAGCTTAAAGCTGTGCAACTGAAAACACCAAAAAAAGAGACTTTACTTACCCGCAGTGGAATGTTTCCATCCTCCATTTAAATTTCCTTCCGAAATTTATTTTTGTATTCGCTGTCATCCCCTTCACTAATTAAAGGCTGTCGAAGTTTTATTGAAGTTAAAAGTGGAACAGATGAGATAAAGATCAAGGTGGAGTCAGGGGTAAGGGGCTAAGGAAGGGGTGTGTTGAAGAGAATTCATGCAAAAGTGGTGTAAACGTAATGAAAAATACGAAAATATTTTTAATATCGAGCTAAAAGTGGGCATCTCGTGTACGCTGTCAAGATGACATTTGAAAAGCTTCAATGTAAGCAGACGAAAGGTTCATGTGGACCAATGGAAATGCTTTTTTTTTTGAGGGGGGAGTGGGTGGGGATCATATAATGGCAATTTACCTGAGGTTCGGTATTATTTAGGAACATCTCGAGCACTGATCGCAAATATTTGCAAAAGTCGGTGGATAATTTGTTTGATATGTGTGATTTGGCCAAGCAGACTTACGATATAGTGGGTGGATATGAATTGAACGCTGAGAAAGAAACGATTGCGAGGAAGAAGAAGAAGACTGTCCGCAACAGCAATTTGTCAGTTGTGGAAAATGGCGTACCCTGATATTGGGTAAATGCTTGTGTGTATTACCCAGAGGGAATTGTCAACTCCTGCCGTGTTTGTATTGTTTTACGGTTGATGGCTTTGCCCAGTTGTTATTTTATGCTTTTTCGTCAAATGGCTAAAGAGAGGAATGGAAACCGGGTTGGCATTAGACAAGGAGTATGGTGGAGTGAGGCATTAGACAGGAAGGGGAGTTGGGCGGAGGAGGGGAGGAAGAAGAGTGGGGATAAGATACAGACAACTAAGTTGTGTTTCCACCTTGATGGTAAATATATTCTTGAGGGAAACAAAATTTACCATTTATGCAACCTGGAATTTGCAGATGGTTATAAGAGGCAGAGTCAGTTTTGAACAATTTCAAACGAAGAAATGCTGACGAAGTTTTCAAAAAGTTTTGAATTGAAATTTCTTGTCTCTTTATTCATTATGTTTAGGCGTGAAGTGTGATATTTGATTTATTTTTATTTCAGCATCGCAAGGTGGAAAAATATAAAATATATGCGATAAGAATATTGTTGGTTTAAAGGGACATTATTTTATTATGTGGTACCGATGAAGTTAGAGTGTTGTACAAAGGGATCAGCGTTGTGCATTTAGTGGGAAATTTGTTTTGCAATTGTTGTTCATAATTGTGATAGCACTTTTCCTAAGAATACTTCATGATTCCTGTGGGAGGGGGAGGTTAATTTGCATAGTGTAGATGAATATTAATTTTGGTTTACCTGTGTCACCTGTGCTTAGACAATGCTGTCGCTTAGTGACCAAAGAGCTTTTTTGCTTTTTCTTGAGATAAAGTAGTGTGCATTTGTTTTTGTATATTTGTGGCGGACCAAAAATTCACTTCTGATGTTTTTTTATTTATTTTTTCGCCTTAGATTCCAGTCGCCGTTTATGAGTTTAATTGTTTGATTTTAGGCATAAGGTGCTTTGAAAATATGCCTTCATATAAAGTATTGTTGTGTATATTTCTTATAATTGTAAGTAACGTTGAAATAAATATAATATTAAAGGTTTTTATTTTTTATTATGAGTAAAGTAATTGTGGTAGAAAGAGAATCGCGATAAATTGTTCGCTATTTTTTGAGAGAGGGCATTGGCTATGCTTTTTTTTGTAAAGTTTTTGCAAGGTGTCTCTCATCTTTTCGTGTTGATAATGAATGTGAACTTTTTAATTCGAGCCTTCTTCTCTGCTTCCATCACGTCTGATGGACTTGGTCTTTCACTCGTACCATCCCACCTCTCCACGTAGATCGGATCACGGAGTTTGTCTGTCTTTGGATTTTAGTAAGGGGACCTTATCATCAAATATTCACTCGTTGTGGGATATGATATTGCTATGTGTTGTTGTTGATGTTTTTACGAGTAATAAAGCTTTAAAATATATTCGACTGATCGTTTGTTGAGATCGGTTTCCGTTTCCGTATCTAATTTCTTTGGAAGAGGTATTCTATATTAGCTGCAGCATGAAAAATATAGCTTTTTCTCCTTTTTGTTTATGAAAAGCCTTAAAGGAATAGCAAATTAGGTATAGGTGAATAGCCGTATGTAGATATTTCACATAATATGCAAATTCGTTTGCGAGGTGAATGGTAAAATATTCGATCGCCGTTTGAAAGCACATAATGAAATTGGCTAGGTAAATGAGGACAGCTCGACTCGTTGCATGCTGTTTGACTATGCAAATATAAGCGGAAATACGGTCGTAGGTAGGATTGTGCTGGTAAACACTGGCACGTTATTACTTACCTTTGGAATAACAGGTATGGGAACCCATCAACGAATAAGCGGGTACAACAGGCAAGTAAACAAATGCTCGACAGGTAGTGTGCAAATTTGCGTGCTTGCTTAGCGATGAAATTGAACGTTGCATGGTGAGTCTCATTAAATATTGAAATTCGTTTGGCAAGTAGTTAAGAATACCTTCACAAGTTGAGTGCTATTGCAGTATGCGTTGAATTAATTAATGAATAGGTACAAATTGTGCGCGTGGCAGTTGGCAATGAATTGAGAAAGAAAAGGTAAAGCGCTGACATGGCTTGAAGCCGTATCACCTATTCACGTTGATGAACGAGCATTGGTGTTTATTAGGGATTGTTCTGCAAATTTGTTAGTGTTTATTAAGGATTTGGTGTTTATGAACGAGTAGATTTTATTGGTGTTTATTACGAATTGTTCTATATGGAGGTGTGTTGGCGGTTATCGTTGTAACCGTATCGGCGTCCAAAGTTGAGCTGCGGATTTGTTCTTTTGGATTGTTAACGATATCTGGGGTTATAACGGAAAAACCAAGAGGAAAGAGATCTATATTCATTTTACTCCTCGATTTGTTGTTCTAGTTAAGTCGTTTTTGTGTGTTGTTTATGTTATTTTAATATGCAAAATTTCCACCAATAAAAATTTGCATATTTGGTAGATAATATAAATGCATGTTTTTCACAAATGTTTATATGTTCCACAGTTGACCGGCTGTGAGAATGGAGATTGGGTAGAGGGGGTATTAGGATTTACATAGTGGTGAATGCTTTGTTGATTTCAGCAAGCGAAAATGTTCAAAGGGCTGAAATCGAAGTTGGAGGATGAAGCGAAACGTTTACAGGCAACCGTTTCTCATTACGGTGAGAATATCGCCCAGCAAGTCCGTTCTGGAGGGGTAAGAATTGTTTGACATATTCGTTAGCCGATCCATCAACTATCAACTTTTCATGGAACCCTTCGGATCAATGGGATCGGATACCTTGATTATTGAGGATACTTTTTTGTGTATTTGCATATATGCATGCTTAAGTCGGTTATATTAGTTGTCGTATTGCTGTTTTTTTTTTAATTTTATTTTTTTGCTTCTCTGCATATGCACGAATGCTTTTTTGGAAAAGGAGGAGGGGGCTGAGCCTGTTCTATGCTTCATCTTTCCACCCTCAAATTCTTTCATTAATTGAAGGCATTCGCACTGATCTGTTCTCGCAAAAAGGGGTGATCGACTTGAGCAAAATTGTGGTTGAAGAGTGCCTTCGTGCTGTGGTACGTTGATAATAAGCAGTGGTTGATGTTATTGTTGAAGACATTTATGAGGTATATTGTGTAAAACGGTTAGGATTTGTGTGGAATATATCCTGAAATGGAAGGATGTTTCCTTTTTTATCTTTTTTCACCTTTTTTGACTTGTTCTCAATTTTTTGTTCTCTTTGGCTTTTTTCGGCGTTGAATTTTAATGATCTTTGTATTCCAGCAACCGCTTTCGTTGATTGTTTTGGGCTTCTTCTTGACCTTTGGCTATGCGTTGCTTTTATTCAGTGATTTTTTGCGCCCTTTGAAGATTACGAAAAACACCAAATAAAATTAGTAAAATGCGTTTAGATGGAATCTTTGGAAGGAAATCGATTGCTCAGATTTTTCAAAGGAATTAATTAATGCAAGATGGTCATATATGTTTGATGTTGCCATTCGGGTTTTCGCTAAATAAGACTTCGACCGTGGTTATGGAGGAATTTGTGAAAATTTTTCTATAATTTCCCCCCCCCCCCCCCCCCCCAAAAAAAAAATTTTTTTTTTTGAAAATGGGGAAAATTTTTACATATTGACGTTGACTGCAATAGGTTTTTATTATGTATTATTATTGAGGTGCTATTTAACGAAATCCACACTCTCGCATTTTTCACCTTAAAGAAAATTTTCCCCTCGTTTTTTTTTCTTTCTATCTCGTTTTGCTATTCGCTTTTCTTGTTAGATTCTTTTCGTTTTGCAGCTTGCTTTTTTTATGAGCTTTTTTCCACTAATATAGTGTTGAGTGTGGGGTTGAATCCGGTCCGGATCAGAACCGCAATCCGGCTTCACTCATACCGGTATTGTGCTTCTTTCTTATTGTGTGCGTTTTTCTTATAACCCATTAATGCATTTATGTATTATTGTGTTCTATTTCTCATTGGAAAGAATTCTCTGCCGATATTCCATACAATCTTTTTTTTTTCCGGGATCTATTAAAGAATTTGCCATAGATTATAGTAGGTCTGCACGAATTTTTTTAAACAGAAAACCTTTTTTTTTGTTTTTTCTTCACTTTACAGCCCTTTGATCATAAATGAAAATGTATTTTCTTTTTAAGCCGATAGAGGGAATGCAGCTATTGAAGCATTAAATTCATTTCAATAAAGCGTCGACGACTACAAATAACATAAAAGGCATCGGTAATCCTTGATTGTATATTAATTCTTGGGATGGAAGTGAATGCAACATTTGCGATGTCCTCGGCTGTAACATGTCAGTGATTTTGGGCACTCGCAACTAAATCTTTTCCGTTTTTTTTTTGGAGTGAGGAAGATGGAGGGGGGGGGGAGGGAATGGCACTTGGGGTTATTTCCATAAATAATGAGCCGTTCGCGATCCGAGCCCGATCCTTAATCAGCGGAGGATCTTTCTGGTATGAGAGGAGCATGCTGTAGTGTCGATTGCGTATTTCGTTTCTTTATTGGGGTATTAGCATGCATGCTACTAAATTTTCCAGTGAATGTTCACGATCGCAAGTTTCGTTGTCAATTGGCGTTTTCGCCTCTTCGGGTGGGAAAGATACCCGATAGCATCGTCACATATGGATGAAATCAGCTCATTGTTGCCTGAGGCTACCGAATCAAGCAATTCATTCCGAAGTGGCAATTCGAATACGCTTAGCAACTTGAGCGATGAGTTTATCACGGTACCAGAATGCTCGGTGAGTGCACAGTGGAATAAGTTACCAATGGGAAAGTGTAAGGTGCCCGTGGGAAGATCCGTTAGGGGATTTAAACTACTTGCTTGTGCATGCAAGAAATGGCATGTTTTTGAATGGATCTGCTTATAACAGTGTGATAGAATTTTGGATGAAATGGTTCGGTGAGGTATTTGATGTGGAATGTTGGTTATTGTGGCAACCGCAGTTATTATTTAAAGCATTGTGTGGTCAAAGATGGATATCACCTAATTATGTATCGTAGATGAGCATATCCCACTGAAATGTGGATATGGTTGCGATCGTCGTCGGCAAATGGTAAGTGGAAGGGTCAGCAGATGAGAAAAAGTTTTTTTTTCATCGACTTGCCCCTTGCTTTTTTTATCTCTTGCTTTCTGCTTTTTTATTTATCTCTTACTTTTTTTTCGAATTTCTCTTGCTTTTTATTTATTTATTTAGTTATTTATTTCTTCTCATGCATTTTTTTATTGTCTTCTGCTACCACAACTGAAGTCGAATTGCAATTAGCGATTACCGTCTCTTATTTGGGAAGTGATGGGGAAGGATGTATTACGTGCCGCCAAACTTAACTGCACTCTCGATTGCGTGTAATGCTATTTTTTTGAATGTTAGTTAGCCTTCATGCTTTAAGCTTCAAGTCTTATGCTTTAAGCCTAAGCTTGTGGGAATTCTTCCCCTTTTTTGTTTGTGATTAAGCTTTCAACAAGCGCATTAATTATTATTATTGGTCTTAAGTTTATATATAGATGGTTTTTGCAAAAATCATAATTTTCCAACTTGTATTCTTTTATTTTTCAACTATTCCAGCCTTTTTCGCTGAAAACACTCCTCACTTATATCGTTGCTTTAGTGTTTCCTCTGTGCTATAACCGCAGAATTTTAATCAACAGATAAATGGATGAACGGCTGCTGCATCGTATCTCATAATTGCTGCGTTGTGAACAAATAGAAGCCCCCAATATTTTTATTATTATTATTATCATTGTTACCATTATTACTTATTTACTTATTTATTTATTACTGTTGTTAATTCTCTAACTTTTATTGTCAAATATTTATTCAGGAAAATAAATTATGACCGATCACTATCTGTCAATTTCTTATGTCGATTTTTTTCAGAGATTTTTGTCGGATATTCCAAAATTTGAAAATTTTGGTCTCTCGATCTCTCTCCAGAAATTCGCCTAGCGCTTGATGATGATATATTTCTAAATAGAGTAATATTTTAGAGTGACGCTGGCAGTGATGCTAGTGGCAATACGCGACTCTTTTTCGGCACGAGTAAAGCTGATGAATCGCCGTCTTCCGTTGTGGATGGCACCTCCAACCTGGTGGATTTAGGCGAAACTCTTGAAGATAGCGATGTGGTTAGTGCTGGTCATCGTCTCATCTGTGTGTGTGTGTTTTAAAAATTATTTTCCATATTTAATAGTAATAGGGGTCTGTGTTCTGCGTAGTTAGATCTGGCATCTCAAATAAGCATAGCTTAATGCCGCTGAATTAACGGCAGCTGTACCACCAAAAAAATTGCAGAGACGTGAAAGTGAAAATGAGATAGATTATCTCTGCGTATCGTTGCCATTCTCTGAAAAAAAAAAATAGGTGATTGTTTTAAAGGCATGAATATTTTTATTTGATGGTACAAGGCATTTTAAAATTCAGCTTTTTAATTAAATGCGCATACCCTATTCATTTGCGAAATCCGTCTACCATAGAGGAAAATATGGATTTTTGGCCGCTGCATACCTTTGCTAGTGGAATCCAATTGCCTCCAACAGAGGACTTCCTCTAGAAACGCGTTGATGGTGAGCAAGTTTAGGCTATGTTATCTGCGTATATCTCGGAAAAAGAAGTTATATTGATAAGGGGTTTATATTTAATAAAATGCGGTTGGGCGCATATCGTCTCTAGTAGGGCATTAAATTGTGAATAAGTTTTTTACGAGAAAAACTTATAGGCGAATAGATCGTTGAACAATTCGGCTCTCATGCAAGAGGTATCAGAGACGGATATTTTTGGTGAATTGCGTCAAAGAAGGAATTCTGCTGCATCTGTCGAGAGCAATGAGAGGTTCGAACTTGATTTTTTTTTTTGTTTTGACGGTGATGGGATAATAAGAAAATTGATGGAGCCGCTTGCTTAAAGTCACTGATTTAAAAGATTTATTTATTTTTTTTTTTAATATATGACTTTAATTTGCTCCGATCAAATTTAGTTCCAGTTTTGAAATTCAGAGATCACTGTAGAAGCTGGTCGATTAGCTTAAATGTTTTTTATATCGGAAAATTTCTTAATGATCTCTGTTGCATTAAGCTTTATGACATGTGTTGGTGAAGATCGCCAATAACGATCGCATATCCTGACTTTTCTGGAAAGAATTTTTTTCATCGAATTCTCGAAAGATTTTCCCAGCGTCGGGAAGATTAGGCATAGTTTGGGCATTTAATAATTAATAATTGGCTTACAACTACAATTAAGGTGAAGGTATTTTAATGTTGCGTTAACAATAAAGTGTTAATTTCATACTCGTGAATTGGGACTCGAGACATTCCAGTCCGTTCTGTTGTCAAATTATATTTCGTTATGTGACGGTTTTTTTTAGAATCGATGTTATGTATTTTCTGTTCGGTTTCCATATTAAAGAGAAGAAGATTGTAGCTTTAAAAGGGCGGTAATATAGTAAGGAGATAAAATTACTGAACGGATTCGTTATTCTTTCGTAGCGTTTTGGTTGGTTCTTCTTGATCATATTAATAGTTGAGTCTGGGATACTGGTTGCTACTAGGGCACTTCAAATTTGTGTGCTTTTTAAGTTCAGCAAAGTTTATGTTTATATTTTTGAGTTCGATAAGGTTTCTATTCAAGTTTATATTTATGTTGTTGAGTTTGATAAGGTTTATATTAATGTTGTTGAGCTCGTTGAGTACGATGTTCTCATCGATCCCGGGTATGATGAGTTCACATCGACTTGAGACGATATCATCGGATGTTGAGAGCGAGAGTACTGCCGGTTCAGCTTTCATTGGCAACGCTTCTAAGGAACAGGCGAGTTGTTTAAGGCCATCGCATGTTTAGCGAACACTTGCGAGAGAATCTCTATAATAGGATGTTGTCACATGGGGAGGGAGAGTACGGGGTTTTATTTTTATGAGCATACTATATTTGCATATATCGCGAACCTCTACCTTCATTGTTACGTTCTTCTGATATAGTTGACGCCTGCATACGTGTTGTCACGATTCGCCGTTGCTTTGTTGAAATCGACTATGGTAGATCTGTGGGTTGTGCTGTTGCCTTCAGTTTACTTTTGAACTCTTTGAAACTGTTTCCTCTTTGACAGGTTTTTGCAGCCCACCTGAAGGAGGGTTGCATTCTGTATGTGCATGAATTGGATTTTAAGAAGATTAATAGTGTCTTGTTGCTGTAAGCATTTCATATTTTGGTGACGCTTTAGTCTCCCCTCCCCCATCACATCCTCCTCCTTCCCCTCTCCCACCCACCCCCTCAAAGCCTTCCTTCTCCCTCCCCCCCCCCCCCCCCCTAGAGCCCCACTAAAGAGGACTCGAAGCCTCATTAACAAGCTGGCAGCTGCTTGCAGTCATTTTTGGATCATGCGGCTTCTCATTTCATTATTGAGGAATGATTTGCTCCATTTATTTTCTTTTCCTAATTATATGATGACATTAAATAATCTTCCTACTCAAAAATCACAAATTATTTTTAAGCGAATAATTTAAGCCTTCGGGAAAGTTATTGATTAATTAATTGGCTGGAATTTTTCTCTGCGGAAAGAAATGACGGCGCGTAGAGAGGCTCGTTAATGGAAAATTGGTCTTGGGATCATTTTGCATTTTTGTGTAATGTTATTTTAAATTTATGATCGATGGTCATTTCAGATATCATCTGTGTTGCATAAATTACAAGGGAGAGCAGCGAATTATAAGGATAAATATAGAGAGCTGGTTAAAGTCTATAATGAGATTGTTCGTGAAAACGAGAAATGTCGGGTATGTTGTTGTGTTTTTCTTTCTCTTTTTTTTTGAATAATTTATATCTTATTTCATCTGTAATATGGTAATTTTTTATTTTATTTGTTGTTTGGTATGCAGTTTATACGTCTCCATTTACCTTATGATGCCTTATTAAGGTTGCTTGATATCTCTTGATCTATTTGTTAAACAGCAGCATTATGCGCTGAATAGATAATAAGTAATTTCAATGCATGAGTATTTCGGTGCATCACATGCAGGTAGTACAGGTGTGCATTGAGCACAGTTGAGTTCCGTATAGGTAGGCACAAAACGGATCCAAGAGTATGTTATTGTGTTAATAGGATGATTTATGAAAGAGGTTATGCAGAAATTGTAAAATCCGCATTATTAGCGGCTGCATCGTTTTTGGCAACCTTGGAATGGATAGTCCCATCCTCCTCATCTTTATCGGCCAGGTAGCATTGATTCACGTGCTAACATCAACAGGTAATCATTTGAACTTGTTAAGAATACATGGCATGCTGTTTAGTTTAAATATTAGAGTTTCTGGTTTAGTTGTAGGTAAATTTTGTTGAGGTGTCTTGATGTTTGATGCAGATGTTTTGAACATTTTAGACAGTGCTCGCAGCAACTCAAGATAAGGCTCTGCAAAGAATTGAGAAGTTAAGAAACGAGAAGCGAACATTGGCTCAGAAGATGGCTGAAAACGATGAAAAATACAAGAAGGATATTGCTGAAAGGGATACTCGGATTAAGCAGGTCAGTGATTGCTGCCTACATAAAGATAGAAGAGATAGAAGATGTAGGATTTTCTTATTGAGATAAGTCTGACAGCTGATAGGTCGATATCGGATTAATTCAGGTATCAGTGGCATCACTGTAACTGATCGTGTACACTTGAATATGTGGTTAGCAGTTAGACTATATCAAGGATGTCCCAGAATTTCGAAAACTAAAGACCCATAAATTTTATGAAGTGTACTCTGTTAATCATTAATTTTTCAAGCTGTTTGATATAATACGGGCATTTGTGCTGAAGAATTTTGGATGGATTTCTTCCTGAATACGAAAGGTGTAAAATATTTTACCACAGGTTTTCTCGATCCAGGTTTTTTTTTTTAAATTACGGGGAATTACAATTTGAGGAGTGCTTTTTGCAATATCTCTTTTATTTTCATGATGTTAGACGTTTATGAAGCTTTTATTTTCGATTTGTTTTTTGGCGCATCAGTTTTTTTCTGGTTTTTTGCACATGCTTCTTATTTAGTTGGATGTTTCGAGAAAGGTTTTATGAGTTGTTGTGCAATTTGGTTAAAATGCTTCGCAACGTTTATCTACAATCTTATCTGTAATTTTTTAATTAATAAGCTCCCGACGAGCAAAAAGTTTGGAGGGGTCTCGACTGATATATTAGTTTATTCGTTTTAATTAATAAAACGTTCATTCGGGATAAATATTTCTGCGTATCGTTTCTACTGCCGCTTGGATGAAATTGTAAGGTTGCATGAAGCTTAGGCTTGTGCTCATATCCTGCCAGTCGGACGCCAACAAATCCGTTCACCGTTGTTCGGCTTAAGAGGAGAGTCGGGACTTGCTGCACCACCCTCGTCCCAGTAAGGTGGCTGGTCAGAGTGGTCTGGTAGGACGGAGCTAAAGAATCTGGTCGGACCTCCGTTAGAACCGACGGCGTCTTTACTAACAGGAAACGATTAAGGTGACATATTATTTTTGATTAATTTATGTGGTTTTCAGTTATCAGCAAATCGTGACGGTTCTCCATCGTCAGAGGCGAACGCGGCAAAAGTGAAGAAGTTGCAGGAGCTGCTCGAAAAATGCAAATTGAGCATAAAAGAAAATAAAGAGAAGATTCACCAACTTGTCGACGAGAACGAAACACTTAAGAAGCAAATTGAAGGCGATTTTGATGAGGTTCGCATTGTTCTGTGTTGTTTGTTGTCGTTTTTCTTCATACTCGCTCAGTGATCCGGAGTTGTCCTGATCACAATTATCCATGAGGGGAGGGAAGTCCTTCAAGGTGAATAGGAGGAGGGGGAGTGAGAGAATTTATAATCATTTTTTGAAGTCTGGTGGAGTTAAGAGTAACATAATATATAAAATTATTCTACTATGCGATCCCAGTGGTATAGGGTTTTGCGTTATCCATTATTTAATTGGTTTTTATGGTTATTATGTAGGTAGAAATTTGGGGAATGCAATGCTATGATGACTGCTATGTTTGTATTTCAAGCAGTATTGTTCATCAGACTCTCTTCTATGGATGTTCTGTCGTTTGTTTGCAAGAAAGCTGTGAACGAAGATTAACATACCCCTTGTAATCGAGTATGAAGAGATTTTGCAAGGATATCTGCAGATATAGCGCTTTTTGCTTATTTCCGGCAGTTCTGGGTCATTTTTGTCATTGTCATTTCTACTACGGAGTGTAACCGGGGCCTGGGGATGGTTTGACCCTTCCAGGTACTGAGTATGGGGAGAGCATCGATTTGTATGTTTTGGTATTCAGCAAGGTAGTAGTGATATGTTTTGTGTTATATAAGTCATCGTTGCGCAAATCTATTGTGGAAGTGGTCTGGGAGACGTTTACTCTCGCTCATAAAGAGGATTTTCAGCAAGGAATAAGCGATCTAGCAATACAACGTGTAACCTCAGAATGGAAGGGAAGAGTGGATCATTTGGAAGCTGAATGGACAAAGCGTCTGCAAGATTCCGAGGAAAGGTTGATTTTTTTGTGTTTTTTTAAAATTATAGTTGAAATTTAATAATCTTTGTTGTTCGTTTCTAGCAAATTTTAGAAGCGAACTGGACTGAAATTGTGCTGAAATTTAAACGATTTTATTGAAAAGTGTAAATCAAGGAGGAAATGAAATCAGTCATTGCTTGAGAACGATTTATCTTTTCTAATTTTTACTTCAAATTGTTGTTATATTATTGTTGATTTAATTATGTTTATAATAATCTTATATAGGGGGATCGCTATGAAGAGTCGAATCGCTTCTATATTGCAATTAAAAACATTTCGGCCTCTTATGAGGATGGCAATGTAGTATTATCTATGTTGTTCTTATATAATGATGTGATTAAGGGCAACGTTGGCAATAGCGAAGGTGAAGGCGGAAATGCATGCCGCAATTGAAGAGAGGGACTCCGAGGTGCAGAATGTTCGGGCCAAATATAAGCTGCTTGAATCACAGGGTCAACTCTTCCGTCTTTTTTTACAGCATTACTCTCATTTATTTTGCATTTCACTCAATTTGATGTTTTATTGAGAACCGGGAAAGTACAATCATGGCAAATCAACTTCGATTTGATGTAATCTGAATGGAGAGAGTAATTACGTCTCCAGCTGATGTGTCAGCTAAGCCATTATAACGAATTGCGTACGATCAAGGTGGAACTTTATCAGAAATATTTGAAGAAGCATAAATAAATTTGAGATAATATAAGAGAATGAATATTAAATATTTCTCAATATTTCAACTTCACCTAAATGCATCAAAACTTTTGTTTTCCTTAGGTAAGTAGTAGTTTTCCTTACTGTTTTTATAGTTTAGGCTGTGATGCGCAAGGACAGATTGACGAGCTGAAGTCGACCATTGAAGCATTAGAAAGCGAGAAAGCGGATATGGTGCTGAAACTTTCGGAGGCGAAGCAGCAAGGCGTAAAGGCGGTCAGAGAGGAGGAGGAAAAGAAGAGACAGGAGCTAGTTGAGGAAATGCAAAAGAAACGAGATGAAGACCGACTTGAGGATGAACGCAAACTTCAAGAGGAAGTGAAGAAAGTGGTTCGTTATTGATTTATTAATTGGTTTGCAAAACTTTATTAGTAATACTAGTAGTAACTCATTTCGTAGATGGAAATAGGCAGTCTGTATAGCTATTTTGTTGTGAGCGGAAGAGAAATGAACAGCTAGGTTGTAGTTTCCCTTTGACTGACATCGATTTTCGAGGATTTTTGGAACCAATCGGAAATTGGTCATTATTGGGGGGGGGGGGGGGGGAGAGAAGGAGCGGAGAAAGTCGGAATTATGAAGTTCCTGGCGACCGTCGACGGTACTTGCAAGATGTGTTCGATTACAAGTGCGGTGAATATAATTCGGTCGAATTTATGCATCGCTTTAATAGTCTATTAATAGCATTTGTAGGGTATAATAGTGCTTAAGCCGATTAAAATTTTGTACTGTTGTTTGCGTATCCGAATGTATTTTCAAAATAGCCTTCGTAGTTTTTTCTGTAAGTTTCGATGAGATTTGTTGAAAATTTTGATTGAAAATTTTATTTAGTTGTTTTTCTCTTTGTGAAAGTTTGTTATGCTTATTGTTTGCATAATTGGTGTATTATTGAGAAGCTTATGATAGAGATATCGATGGTTCCAGTGTGAAAAATAAGAATAATGCAAGTAGAGAATCGAATTTCGAAGAGATAGAAGATAAAGATGGAAATTTTTTTTTATTGTTACGATATTGTGGATATTGAATAAAATTGAATGAGGAGATTCGCCGAATAGAAATGTTCATTTTGTTGATAAAAGCTGATCCTCTAGTACATTGATAATATCATTTGATAATACTGATAAAGGTTGGTGTTCTTATAGGAAGAGCAATGGCGAGCACGATTTAAAGAGCAAGAAGAGCAAATGCAATTGGCGATTGAGGAACGTGAGATGCAAAAAGTGGCCGCCGTGATTGAAAGCGATCGAAAAAACGAGAATCTTGGTGCAATGCTTGAACAGCTTACTGCAGTAATGATTACTGTTACTTTATTTCATTGTGAGTAATGCGTGGGAGGCGTAGTTGCACATTTGATCCCATCTCCTTTTTCCTCTCATTTTCCATCATTCTACAGTTTGCGGTGGATTTTTATGCGGATAATTGAATGTTGAAATTTACCGAATAATGAGAAAGTGCTTTTAAAAATTAATGGAATTGCATCTTCAGAAATTTTTAAAGCAATTTTTGTTGAGTGTTATTTGTTTTCTTGCTCCTATGTTTTTCAGTTTTCTCCGCATTAGACAGGGAAGTATCTCAGGGAAAGTTTTATCGGGCTCTTAATGGTTCGTATATTTTATTGGATGAACGAGTAAAAGTATAAAATATTCTTGTGTTATCTGGAATCGTCAAGTGTTTTCTTGTTTATTAGGTGTGTTTCCAGGAAAAGTTGCAACTGGTAACGACAATAGACGATATGAAAGCACGGCATAAACGACAGGTCGAAGAAATGGGTACGGCTATGGAATCCAAAGACGCGAGGTATAAGGAGGAAATTAGCGCCTTAATCGGAGAGCATGAGCATATCGTCAGCGAACTGAAGAGGGTACGTAAAATACCCCACTCGATCAGTATCTTTCACTTTTCTCTAATCGCGTCTCCCGGCGACTCGAGAAACTACAGATGACTTCATACCTTATTTCGCTTTGAATTTGTCTATCCAACATGTGTACACACATAATCTTTCTTGTAGTTATCTGAAACTACTTGAACTTCCGGCTCCCTCTTCCTCCCCCCCCCCCCCCCCTTCAGCCGTTCGTTGTTCTTATTTTGTAGCCAGCCCGATTGTCTGTTGTCATTTAAGTGAGCTCCAGACGGTGGATAGTTGTGTTTTACCGGAAGCAGTTTGGGCGGCGACTACCACCTTGTTTATGCTGCAGAATCGTTGAGATGTTAGATGTCGCTGTCTGTTCGAATGCACAAGATGTCATCATCCAAGGCCTGATATTCGGAAGCACAAGTTTCCTGAGGTGGAGGATTTCGTCATTTTAGCTCGAATCTCTTAAATTCTCGAGAGAGGGTTTTGAATTCGTTCTCAAAAATATCCTACTGAGAATAATAAATTAGTCGTTGTGAGTTGATTATTTCAGGAGGCAGAGGGTGCCGCTTGTGCAAGAGACGAATTTAAAGAGCAATTGGAGGCAGCAATAAAGACAAATGCGAAGAAGATAGCCGAATTGGAAGCGCAGTTGAAAGATTTGAGCAGTGATGCGGCCAGTGAACGTAAAACCTCACAAAAAACAATCGTACGTTTTTATATATAATTTTAGCTTCAAAAAAAAAAATCGTTTTTATCACGTCTCTATTGCTGATTTCTTTTGCTGTTATTTTGCAGCCATCACTATAATGACTGAATGATGATCGGGGGGTGGGGGGGGGGGGAAGGGGGATAGGTGATTATTGCTGTTGCGATCGAAGTAGGTGGCCTTTGAGGTTTCCTATTGCTGTAGTTGCTGCTTGAACAATTATTTTTGAAATCCCTAGAGGTCTATTATTATCTGTTTAGCAACCTTTAGCAACCGATCACCATCATTCCCATTTTCTCACCTCCACGATTGGCTGTATTATCACCGTCGATCATTTTTTATCATCACCTTGTTTTGTTCGGATTACTATTAACTTAAGCAATGATGCAGTTTTTCTTAATTAAAATAAATTTCCTAATTGTGCTATATTATTATTAAATTAAAATATTGAAGGGCAGTAGAGTGTTTTAAGGAAAATATTCGTTGGCAGAATGTTTATATGATATTTGAGGTTTTCGTATATTTTCAGGCACAGCAAACGGAAGAGTTGAAGAAATTGCGAGCGGAAAGCAATGAAGTGAAAAAATTGCATGAAGGATTAGCAATAAAATTGAAAGAAAAGGAAACCCTGTTGGTAAAGATGATGAACGAGCAAGCGATCGATAGTGATGAGATTGCAGTTTTGAAGCAGCAACTTGAAGACACACAAACCAGGTTTCCACTTTCACTCCTACTCAGGTTTGAAAAGGTTGGGAGAATGTGTTGAAGAGGCCAGTAATCTGTAATTGTTGATAATTCCGCCTGTTAGGTAGTAAGATAAATTAAGCGTTCATTTTAAGCCGGGAAATCGCTTACATAAGCGTTACGTCAAGCATTGGTTCATTTTTTTTCAGCGCCTTTTCTGAAGAAGTTTTGCTGGTCACTATCTCTAAGCGTCTGTAACTACCCGGGGAGTTGAATGAAATGATGAACTTCAATTTAGCCGGCGTAAAACTTGTTTTCCGGACCATACATAATGTCGGATGCGGCCACCAGGTTTAATCGCGGCAACTTTTCGAATTATCTGGTTGAAGCAACAGAATTTTCAGTTTTGATAGATATATTTTTCACCTTTTACATAGTTTCGTCATTGAACATTTATAAGAATTCACAGAAAACACAGCAGAAGAGAGCAACCGAAGAGTGCTTATGAGGATGGTTGGCGGAATATGCGCTTTTGCAACTCCATCGAGTAAGCCAGCCGGTTGCAGCCTAATTTTAGCAGTCGATTTTTGCACAGTAAAACAACAATGCCTTGGTTTTTAGCGTTCGAATCAGCTGCTTTTGTATATATCCTCAAGTAACCTTCCGATTATGAGCCTCACTTGACCGGTTATGAAGCAGAGTTGCCTTCTTTTCCATGCGTTTAAGCTACAGCAAGTTATTGAAAAGCTGTAGTAATTGAAAGGGTGATAGTTAGAGTGAAATTGAGCGTAGGGAGTCACGATGCACTCTTGGTTATACCCAGCAAATTTTATGTTAGTTGTGTTAGTAATTCATGATATTGATGCTGTTGTTATATATATATATATATATATATATATATATATATATATATATATATATATATATATATATATATATATATATATATATATATATATATATATATATATATATACGCGACGTCGCCACGACGAGTTTCTCGCAACCTTCTAAAATTTACATAAAACTGTTTGCAACGAAATCATTTTGCATAATTGAGAACCGCGAAATGGAAGAAATGATTGGGAGGATGCATATTTGAGGTTTATGATGCTATAGCAAATGGCTTGGCGTTGATGTCTTGTTTGCCATTTCTGCGATGCTTGAGCTGGAGGTGACGTTTATTGTTTGGTGTTGGATGTAGTGATGCAGTTTTTTTCTCGCAGAATTTAAGGATGCCATGATTCACTCGTTGTTATAGCTGTGTAATTTTTGTGGCTAGCAATTATTTGTAGTTTTTCTTTGCCGATATCACCTTTTCTCTTTACTTCTTCTCCGTTTTGCCCCTTAACAGTCTTAATAGGTGATTCTCGAATAGGATGTCCATCTCTGGTTATTCCGGCCTGGATGCCATCCCAAATTTCATATCACTGCAGTTGGATTTTTGGAAAATGAATATTATGAGGTAGCAGTCGCCATGTAATTTTGAATGTTTTTTTTTTTTTGAATTTAGTGCGGCGAACGAACAGGAACGTCTCGAGTTCGAAATCAAAGAGTTGAAGGTGATTGTCGAGGAGAAATCGGCCATGATCCGCAGCTTGGAAGCTGAGAAGGAAACACTCACTGTCGAATTGGCAGCTAGTCAAGAGCTGAGCAAAATGCATGAACATCTTCAGGTAGTAACTGCTTGGTTTTGTTGTTTTATTCTTCGTGGCAGTAACAGTCGATCGGCTGTTTACTGCTGTTATTTTAAAAAGTTTGTTGTAGGTAGGCCAAACCTGTAAGTAGCGGGTAACCTGGTTTTTATTGGTGAGTAATTGGGCATGCTGTTAGTAGCACTTTTTCTATTTTTAGCTTTGGGGTTGTCGAATGATTCGGAAAGTCGATGGAACCACTATACGATATAGACTGGAATAGCAGTCATTTCATTCCGATAAAAATCTCAACGTCAGTTCTTGTCATTGCTGTAATCATTTCTAAATTATTTGCTAGCATAGAGGTGATGTTTTAATGGGGAAATCTAGATTGCAGGATTTCTGCTGGAGCTTGAGGTAGTCTTGTTTGTATCAAATAATCCTGGAGAGGTTTTTTAAATTCTAGAATTAAATGTAGGCTCGTTTACTTTATGCTTTGTGATCAGTGGTTCTTTCTTCTTCTTTTTTTTTGCTTCAGGTGTTTATAAGTTTATTAAAGGATCAACTGAGATTGGCCCGTGATGAGAGAAATGAGACCGAGAAGAAATATTTGGAAATGGAACGACGAGCTGAAAAGGCGACTGCCGATCTTGAGGGTTTCTTACTTTTGGTTCTTTTCTCCGTTGTGAAGCTTTGTAAAATATTTAGAGAGAATCTTTTTTAACGATGCAACTCCGGCATGAGATCTGGTTGTGGCAGGTTTTCGTTCCGAGACCATCATTTACGAACTCGGCATTGTTGTTCTCGCCGATCCGTTCGGCTGCTGTTGAGGTAGAAATTTTCCTCTAACCCGAGTCGATTTTGACCTCTTGCGCAAATATTAATTACGGTATTTAGGATAAGCGGGAGTTTTATCGATCCCACCTATTTATTACCGTTTTTTAGTTCATAAAAATATGAACAACATAAGTGGTGAAGAGAAAAATGCCGATTCCAAATTTTGTGGCCTCGATTTTTCTAGATGGCTGTTTAACTCAGAAGTCATTATATAGTAAGTGGCAGTTGTAACCCTATTGAAATAAGAAGAGGTTTTAACGGTAACTGTGGCGCGAATTCGCGACCTTTAGTTCCTTCGTTTTTGGTCGTGAAATGCTTTGATGTGATTGCTCCCAGCATCTTCCCTTTACTGGTATACGAACATTCGTATTTGCAACGCTTGCGTTCATTGCTGTTGATCTTGGTGCTGCGTTGGTAAGACCTCTCACGTATTTTATGGAACTGCTGAGGGCTTAAATCTCCTGAAGCCGTAAGTTTTTACAAGCTTACATTCTTTCTGCAATAATAAATATCTGGCTGTGAAGTAATGTCCAAGGAGGTGATTTGGATTGATTTAAGAAGATCGAAAATTACTTGCTGAAGCGCGTAATGAATTGGAGAGATCTCGTGTGGAGGTGCACGCGAAGTTGGCTGAGGTGGCGCAAGGTGAACTCAGTAAAGAAGAAATCGAGAAAATGCGTGCAAGCATTGAACAGGTAATTATATGAACACATTTCAATGCTTTTATGTTGTTTAATTTATTCATTTTGAGAGAATAAATTCGATAGGTGCAAGAGGGTTAGAAGGAAAGAGTGTTGGTTTTCCTTGGTGGAATATATCCGGCACTTTAAGATTCGATTGTTGGAGTACAGGGGTTAAGAAAAATTTCTGGTTTATCTTAGCAAATGTGGAGTTTTGATTAATTTTATAGGTATTTTTTATCTCAATGAGGACTTAAGCTCTTTCTTCGCCTTAATTAATTAATCTTCAAGAAACAGTTGTCGACATCCTATTGGTATGCAGTTCTTGAGAAAGTTTAATTGTTACTCGTGACCTAATTCACAACCAAACTCTCATTGGAGGTATTAGTGGGGGGGGGGGGGGGGGGGGAATTCATGGTATATTTTATTTGCCATTCCGAAAGGTTCGTCAGGGAGTGGCATTAGACCAAACGCCACATGCTAGCAAGTAGAAACCCTATTATGGCGCTGTGTAAATATTTTGGGTGTCTTATTTATTTTATTGCATGAGACGAGACTAAGAGTGCAAACGAAAAAAGTTCTTTGCATGGGAAAGTTTTATGCTGCTTAGGGCAATTACTGTTTTAATATAGTGGGATGTTTTGCATCGATTGGTGGCAGTTTGAGATGATCTTCTGAGTAGAGAGATTCCCTTCCCATCCACCTTCCCACCCAGAAGATAGGAAGGGACACCTTTGTGAGCTGTGATTGAGCGTCGGTGACAGGTTTATATCTTTGAATTTAACAGTCGATTCTTGCGAAGTTTTTTGTGCGGAATTTGACGTGGCGGAACGAAAGCTCCGTCCAGGTATTTTTGAAGTTGTTTTTTGAAGGTAGCTTGCGATCTTGCATGGTGCATTATGGTTTTGCCTTTTTTTCAATTACGTAGTAATTGTTTTATGGTGATCGGTTATCAAGAGCACCAGTGAAGTACTACTATGAAGGAATCGGAGGGGGGGGGGGTGGAGGGGAAGGGAGAGGAGGTGGAATTTACTAAATCCGGTGACAGACGTTCATTGGCTAGCTATTAAAGTAAGTATTTGCTTCCATTTGCTACTTGCATTTATGGTGTTTTTATTGTTGTGAAGTGATGTATAGAGTGTTCCTATATGTTGATTCATTGTGGCATTTCTTTAGAAATTTTTTCTCTTAAGCATCGAGTGTGAATGTGTTTGAGAATTTTCGAGGATTTGTTTTATCGATGATGTTTCACGATGCATTCAGTTGGATAGATGCGCCAAGAATGCTTTTACCGAAGAAATGCTTGAAAGTATGTGTTGTATAGAAGTCAGAGTATTTACTTATTTGTTTGTGTTGCGCTATCTGCTCTACGGAATTCAACGATAACGTTAAAAACGAACTCGGTTTATCTGAGCGAATTTTAAAGAAAGATATGGAGGATGGGATATTTCAGCATGAAGAACTTTATGCAAAGATATGAATTGTGATGGAGCGATTAGAGGATATGATAACGGTGATGTCCGCTTTGCATTTATTTTCGCCGGCATGGTAGTTGCATGCATGGCAAAATGCGCTTACCACGCCTGAAGCGGGAGCGATCAGCGCTTCAGTCTAAATAATGGCTTATGCACCTGGATAGTCGTCGCTGCAGAACCGGATTTCACCTTGCTCCTTTTGTCTCCAGTTGCTTTTCCGTACGTGTAACGAGTAAGGTAGTTGGAGGGATAAGTGAGTATAACCAGCGAGCTCATCGTGTGGGATAGACGCCTTGTAAGGCACCAGCCTGAAGAAAAAAGACTCGTTTATGAAACGTCGAACGCTGAACGATCGGACCGGCATTATTGCATGCACTTTGCTTTTTATCTTTTCATTGCTTCCCTGCTCTGGACAAGAGCAGTTTGAAAGAAGGAGTGGTTCTTCACCAGTTGTTTTTTAATTGGAATGTGAGGCAAGGTCTCCCAGAAATACTGGAACTTTCACTATAGCTAGTAGGGTAATAGCAAAATAAATAAAATTTTGATTGCATATTTTTGCGAATGTGAATGATCACTAGATTGGTCACCCCAGTTGATTATGTACCTGGATGTGCATGTACTTGCATTATGTACCTGAGCCTCATGCTTGTGGGTTTAATTATGCCCAGGTGCGCTTTTTTGAGATAAGAGAGGAGGCGGATGCGGCTAGGAGAAGACTCGAGGAAGAGGCCTCGTCACTGATTATTGAACTGGCTAAAGTACGTGACGAGAATGCGAATCTCTCATCGAAGGTATCTGATGCTGACGAGCAAATCCGTGCGCTAAACGCCGAAAAGCATTCATCGCAAGGGGAAGTAGAGGCTATAAAAGAGAAGGTAGGTGATTGTGGAATTGCTTGAGCTTTTTTCTGGATTATAAATATGCGGGTAAATATTTTCAGCCGTAGTTAGTTTTCGCCTCGTCTTGTCGATGGTCAGCAGTTAGGCGTTGATGTAGGTGGAAGGGAGCTTGGTTTTATCCAAGAGAGCGATGAGTGCTCTTTCCAGTCGGTCGAGGTATGTATATGCGGCATCGTTGTTAATGACAGCTGCTTAAAGGGTCATCACTGATGTACAGAGGAGTTCTAACGAACAAGTTTACTGGGTAACTTGGTGCAGAGGATAGAGGGGGAGGAATATAGTGTTTTTGTAATTAATAGACGACGGGGTTTTAGCGATGGTGGGTGGCAAGCAAGAGTCTTTTGAGGGAATGAACTGGACGGGACGATCCAGGTTGTTGGAGTGGATCATGCTAAAACCTAAAATCATGCGCTAAAACTAAACTATATGTGATTTCCTCGAACAGGACTCGCCATGAAGTAGAAGGTATTAATGAGGCGTTTTAAGTGGGACGTCGTCGGGAATCTGAATGGCATTGGGTCTGAGCTAAATCATGCAACCGGAAGGAGGATGTTGGACTGCCCTAAATCACCTAAATGTAATAAAGATATTGGACTGGCACGAATCTTGCAACCGGAAAGTGCCTAGTGTACTGACGAAACTCATGCAACCGAAAAAAGACTATTGGATTGACCTAAATCATAAAACCGAACAACTGTATATGCAGCTAGGAGGCTATTATATTTATATTATTATAATTGAAAAAGGGGAACTGATGTTGAAACAATTGTGGAAATGGTGTGGGATATGAACCACCGCCTGGTGGAAATGTTTACCACGATGGGATGTTTGTTTGTGTAGCCTGCTGGGATCGATTATGTGATCACTGCATTGTATCTAGACATTGATACAGTCAGTAGCAACGTTTTTTTTTCGAATTAGGAGCACATCCACATCTTTCTCGGTTTCCCTTTTTTTTGCTAGCATTTTTTGAATAGATCTCCGAGATTGCCTTCGAATTGAGTTCATGAAGCGTTTTTATTCTCCTTTGAATTACATTTATTTTCACTGGCAAGTTTTTAGCGTTTTTTGGCTCTTGCGAAGTTGCACTGAAAAAGCGATTATGGCGATATCATGGTTGCGTGTGACATATGTAGGTGTCTGTCTGTCTGTCTGTCTGATAGTTTTCACTTGGAAGTTGTAGAAGTCAAGCTTAGGAAATTCGATGGATTTACTCTTTGAACTTGAAGAAATTACAGACGCTCATAACTGCTAATGAATTGCCTGCATTTTCTATCAGTTGTCTATCATTTTAAGTGAGATCGAATTACAGAGGAACGAATCCTTTCGCAGGAAATTTGTGCAAGCGGTTCGGTCACTTTGTTATGATAAGGCATTCCATATATTTTAACTTTGTTGTTAATCTGGTCGGGCGAGTCGCCTGAAACGAATGTTGTACCAGCCGATTTGGATATGCGCTTATTACTCAAGTGCATCTCGAGGGTCTTTGTACGTTGCAGTTATCGACGGTGACAGCCGATCTGGCGAGCAAGAGAGAGGAGTTGGACGCTGCGAAGCAAGCTCTGAAGAGGCATCAGGAGGAGTCGGAAGCTACCCATCTGCACAAGGCAAAGCTGGAAAAAGAGCTCGAACTCAAAAATGATCATATTGCCAGTCTCACTGCCGATCTTGACTTAGCGCAGTCGACTGTGAAGAAGCTGAACGAAGATGAAGCACATAGAGAAGAGCAACAAAAAAGGCTTGAGGTAATCCAGTATCTTTAAAAGGCTCATTTCGAGCTAGAAAGAGAAGAGAGATAATGACTGAGAATTTATATCGTTTTCATTTCAATTCGAAGTGAGGGAGAGTATGGTATCATGTTTGTGAGGCTTATGGAGGTTTCGTTTTAGGATTTCTCGAACATGATGAGGGCATCCTCTTCATGGTATATCGCTAGAATTGTTTTAGTTTTTTTTTTTCAGGTAGAATTACAATCAAAAACGAATGAAATTACTCGATTAAAGTCGACATTGGACGAGAAATTGAGAGACAACGAAGCACTTTCTTCAGCCAAAAGGGAAATGGAAAAAATTATTCGAGCAGGAACGCAGCGTGAGAGTATTTCTCTTCTTATTTTGTTAGTATGTGATCTTTGAATTAAGTGATTTTTGACGTTCTGAAATTTGAATATTTGCAGAATTTGGCAACTAGATTTAATAATTTTTTTTCGTTGCACGTTTTTTATTTCTTATAGATTCAGCTTTGGTTTTAATTTTGGGAATAAATTTTTTTACAGCTTACATTAGTAGAAATTACTCTTTAACGCATATTGATGGCATCGGATGAATTCAGGTATGTTAGGTTACCTGAGAGCATTGTGTATACCACTTTAACTGTATACTGCATAGAATTTATCGATGTAAGTGCATTTGAAAATTGGAAGGAGCGAAGTGAACTATAATCATTTCGATGAGTTTCAGTGAGAATATTTCGTATGGCTTTGGATATGTCTTATCGGAGATAGCTTTCAGAAAGTATCGCAACTGCAAGAACAACTTTCCGCTTTAATGACCAATACTGACAGCCAGCTGGTTTCTGTCCAGCAAGAACTGGCCTCAAGGGATGCGTCTCTGAAGCAGTTAACTAAGAAACTTAACGAGTAAGCGACTTCTTTGAATTTGTGTCTTCGGTTGTATTAATTAAGTTGTTTTTGAAAGTTTTACTCCTCATTATGGATTTACAAGGAGGAGAACAGGGAGGGGAATTTTGAAATATAATTACTATCTGATGAATTGGGAGTTCAAGGTTTGATCAGGTAGAGTAACTGAGAAGTACGAGACACTGTTGCCCATGGATCTGTAGCTGTTATTTTTAATGTTTTTAAGGAATATTATATTTAGGGCTGAGCAGCGAGCAGCAGCGTTACATGACAACCTCAAGTTAACGGAGGAGCAGCTGAAGGAGTCGGAGATGGAGAAGGTTTCATTAGCTGATGAAGTGGGGACACTGAAGTCGGATAGAGACGGATTGCTTGAGAGAATAGATGAGCTAGAGCAAGAAAAAAGTGAGGAACTGGAGAATCTGAAGCGCCATTTGCAAACTTTGAAGGAAAATGCTAAGCAGAAGGTGAGTCTGTTCTATTTCTCGCTCCTTTTTGTTTGCTAAATGAACACCGCATCAGGTAAGAAATGAACGGTTATTCTGCGTTTCGAATAACGATATAGGAATTATTTAAGTGAGGCATTTGTCGGTTACCTTGAAGAGCCGGATATGTGGGTCGCAGCTTTTCTTTTTTGAACATGGTGAGTCATCTAGTTTGCTGCATTGCTGCAACTTTGCAGTTTGGAGGGAGTGTTTTGCGCGATGTTGCTAAATCTGTGTACCCCCGGGTCTGATATGCGTAGCGCGTTTATTGAACTTTTATGCTGTAAGAGGAAAAAATGCTGCACTGTGCTCTGAAGCCATCTTTTCTTAGATGCCAGAGCCATGTTATGGCATCTTTTTGAATGCATCAACTTGATACCTGGAAGGTGTAAAAAGGTTTCGACTATATTTCCCGTTCATTTTGAGGCATAATGGAGTTGCGAGAAACGATTAGTGTAATTGATGAAGGGAATGAATGATGATATCTGCATAGAATTTTGATGATAGGAGCGTTATTCTGTGGTGCATAAAATTAAGTTGCAAGGTACTGAAAAGTTTTCGGCTGTCATCTCGTTCGTTTCTTCACTCTTTTTTGCCACTTTTCATAGGTAAGGATAGGATGCGGCACATTTCCCGTAATTTTAAGCTTTGTTGCTTTACATCAAAAACAGGTGTCGTTGATAATAGGCAGCTGATGGATATTTTTATTGAAGAAAGCATGAGTTGTTAGTTAATTTTATTTCAGTGGGAAATTGATACTCCACTAATCCTTTTTTTTTGCGTTAAGTGATCTTGATATCTTTTATTATACTAGTTTCAGTTAGTTCAATCTTGTTTATTCCGTCGTTTCTTCGACCTCTTTGCCCACATCCTATCCCATGACCCATCCTGTATTGACCCTATTATTGGCCTTATTTGACACTTAAGTTGATCTATGCTTATTATGGGTCATAACATATTCAGTGATTTTGGATTTAGGAAGATGAGTTGTTGGCAGCTCAGAATGGTTGCAAGGATTTTGAAAATGTGGCAAACGCGAGGCTTAATGAGCAGGGCGATCAAATCGCTCGTCTTGATGCGGTCAACCAAAAACTTCGAGATGAGTTCCTTCAAAAGGTTTGTTTCTTTTGTTTTTTTTAGGAAAGGGTCGAAGGGTGAGGGGGAAGGAGGGGCATGTGAGCTGTTATATGGGAAAAGTGATAGGTTTTTGTTGCACTCAGCTAGTAAGGATTTAAATGGGGAGAATCGGCGTAAGTTAATGATTTTATGTTGTTGCTTCACTGTCAATACTGATGATTGATGATGGTCGATCTCCGTTATTTGTGCGGCTTATCAATTAAGTTGTCATTGATTGCGTTGCGATAGTTGCCTCTTGGATGATGATAATCTGTAGTAAGTAGTAATATAAGTTAGCTACTAAACGCCGTGTCAGTGACAATGTGTAAGTTGGCTTATAATTGGCAGTAGTGATAGTGATAATGATAAGCCAATGTGATAAAGGAGAACGAGGCGTGGCCAACCTATATCGATTGTGTAGAGAATCTTTGCACGGATAATGTTACCATTGTTGTAGGAGGCAGTTGTGGGTGAACTGCAAAAGAAAATCGAGGATTTGACAGCTGTCGAGAAGGAGCACCTGAATGAAATTACAACCCTTAAGACTGCTCTTACTCAACGCCAGGTATATTCACGTGATTTTGTACAGTTCTTAGCCATGCACATTTCCAGGTGTGTTCATTCTTATCTGCAATGACCTTCGAGATCTGCTTAACCAACATTGTGATTTGAAGTTGGAAATGCATATTTTATATAAAGTTGATTCACTATCTTATATTGTATGAAAGAACGTTATTATTTTACATTTCATTGTAAAAAAAATTGAACACCTCAATCATTTCCAAATAATCGTAATCAGTTTTCTCGCTGAAGCGTTTTTTTCACTGTCTGAGAGATTTCCTGGATTTTTCACTCGTTGATTATTGATGTGGTTGTCTTAAAGCAGAAGGCTCACGGCAATGGTAAGCATGTTTGAAGCAGTGGTCATCGAATTTGCTTTATGTGGGAATGCCGTTAACAACATCGTTGCGATGTGTATGTCGACTGTTATAGGAATTGGATGAATGTAAGGGGTAATGGAGGGGGATTTTATAAGATTATTGCGCGGCTTACTTTCTCTCTTTCGTATTTAGTAGGGGGCATTTTACTGCTCTAATGGGGGACCAAGGTGTTGAAAAATAATTGCCATTAAAGTTTTTGCTTTTAAAGAGCCAACTGGAAGGCGTTGAGATACAAGTGAGAAACGCACAAGATGAAACGACGAGGATCAGCGAGCAATTGAAGCAGTCTCGTGCAGAGGAGGAGCGTTTGCAAGCTAAACTCGCCAGTCTTCAGGAAGAATATAAAAGGAAACAAGAGAAGGAGGGTGAGATTACGTAAGTTTTAGTATTATCGTTCTTTGGCAGATAAGCACTCTTTAAGATGGAACAAGGAATTCCTCCAGATACTGATGAAAAGAGCACGAAGGTTGTCTTTTATTCGCTAGCATGGGTAATGTGGTCGCTGCATCCCATAGTGTGGAACTATTCCGGTGCTCGTTCAGATTTGTTCTGTAAATTTTGATCTGCCAGCATATGAAAGCATCCTGGAGCGAAGGGGGAATTGAGAAAGGCTGCGATAGAGTTATCGTTTTTTTTTTCGTTGAGGCGCAGGTGGGGGGTTTGTCGTTGTTTTAGGAACAATCGTGATCCAATGGAAAGGATTTTAGAGAAAAGACGCAGTTACTTAGCAACACAGTGGGGTTTTTTGGTGCAAGATTTTTTTGAAGTGAGGCCGTGCATTGTTCCATAAAAATTATGTTCAGAACGCTGGCGTTCCACTCTGCGCATCGAAGATCCTTTCCTCTTTCAGTCGAATCCATAGGGGCGGGGTAGGAGTCTGACCGAATGAACGTCAGCCCTTCTCGTGATTATTTGCTTTGCGGCTTAGAATGCTCAAACGTTTCACCGTATTGCCTCGAGTTATTTTATTGTGAATACTTGCCGTTGTTGATGGAATCTGAAAATTGTAGAGAACAATACGCTTTGGCATTAAAGAATTCTAACGGGCAGCTGGAAGAGGCACAAAAGCAGCTGGCTGAATTGGATTTGGTGAGAGTCGAGAAAGATAGACTCACCGCGGAGCTTTCGATGGCCAAAGAGGATTGTGTAACTGCATCTGCTAAAGCAAAGGAGGTTGGCTATCGTGGATTTTATTGATTATTGCTGATTGATCTAGTTGCTAGTATGGGTTGTGATATTCGATTGATCGCATGATCTTATCTCATGTTTATGTTGCTGAACTCGAAATGTTTGTAAGGGAATATTTCAGTATTAATTTTGGGGATCGGCCGGTCGTGTGGGTTGAAGATTTCTTGGATTCTTTTTTGAAAGGTTTGAAAATATTGCTTTAGAAATAGGGGCGCATTCCCGATTTTTTGTTTTTCTTTTTGAGTTTTCTTGCGCACGCCGCATGTGCGATATTGATAGTTTTAATACGTAGCTTGCCTCATATGTGATAACGGTGCTTGAGATTATTTTGAAACAATTTTTAAAGAGGGCTCTGCATATGTCTGCTCGCTCTATTCCGTAGCTTTCGTTGGGGAGCAAGAGCTGCGGACTTCGCGTGGCTGGTATTTAGTGGATAAGCGTATTGTGGGCACCGATATGTGGCAGGTAAAGATATTCAGGATTAGCATAAACCTCTTGCCGTTACCCTCCTGGACAAGGTTTCCGTTTTCGATATCACCAAATCAGTGGAATAGTTGAAATGCAGATCGTGTCAGTTTATCAACTTGCTGCTCTGTACTTTGAAGGAGGGGTTTAATAGTGTCTTTAATACTTTCATTAAAATGTCTGCACCTTCAGGCTGTCCAAAATCTTTGCTGTCACTTTCGTTGGAGATGGGGGGAGGGGAATGGGGAGAAGGCATTGTAAGATATGTTTGTGCGGGTGGTATGATGCGGTTTCTTATGCTATAGAGGTAAGTACTTTGATATTAGAGTTTTCAAAAACTATAAACTTTGCAGGAAATGGAGCGCGCAGTAAACGAGATAAAGAGGAAAGCAGAGGCGAAAGTGGCTAAGATTAGAAAGCAATGTGATGCGGATATCCAAGCTGCAAAGGCTGAACTTCTTCTTCAGGTTCTTGATTATCCTTCCATTGAGTAGAGAAATCACGGTGCACTACACTTTGATGTTTAAAGTTTATTCATAATTTTTCCATTCCATACAGTAATTCCGATCCTATAGATTATTTCAGTGAGCTCACTCGTCAGTTTAGTTAAGTTTTGCATTTAGCTGAACATGTTTTGCCCTTATTTGTTTATTTGATTCGTTTGCTTTATTTTTTGTTTTTTATTTTCATAGGTATCTATTGCTTAATTTAAAAAACCTTTGCTTAACTAATTTTGAATTTTTTTTTCATTGAATTTTATTTATTATTGCATTTCTCCGATCATATTGAGAGGCATTGATGAATATTTCAGTTGAACGATATGCGTACTCAAATAGCGGATCGTGATCTACAGATCGATGAGTTTAAGTTGACTGTTGCGGAATTGCAACAGAAACTCATCGATGAAGGGCAAAATGAGAAAATCATCAATGATCTGCGCTTAAATATTGAAACGATTGCAGCCGAAAGGGATAATAATGCAATGGTTAGTGAAATTTTTTTTTTTGACATTTGAATTCTTCTTCCAAAATGTTTTAATTTCTTTTTTCATTCGAAATTTCATAGTTTTTTTTATGAAGAGGATGAATCCTTATATTAAGATTATTTAATTGTTGCTGTGTTCCCAAATTTTACTACAATGGTCGTAATATTATCGTTTAGGAGGTCGGAAAATTGGAAGAGGAATTGGTTGGCTTACGAAATGCAATGACCGAGACACAAAGGAGTCGAGAAAACGACAGCAACGAAAATACCGCCCTAAGAAAAATTGTGGAAGAACTCAAAGCTGAAATTGAGCAACTAAATGGTAATTTTCGTTGGGATTGCTTTAATGGAGTGGAAAATGGTTCGGTTGGTTTCGTATTTGTTTGCTGATGCTTTAAATATCTTCTTATGATACTATGAGACTGTTGAGAATGATAGATCCAGCGGATTTTGGGACATTTCTCGGGGAGCTATGCGGTGAGTTTCTAAGGTGGTACTTAATCATATTCATCATTCTTACCTGTAGTATAGATGTGTGCCGTATTTGCGATAAGTCGGGAGAGGATTCACTCGTGTATATGCGGGACTTTTTTTAGCATTTATAGTATTGGAATGCAGCAGAGACGCTTCAAAGGGATTTCACTTCATATTGATGGGTAATATGGGTCATCTTTTGCGGGTAAAATCCCTGGAAACTATAAGCGTTTACAAATATTTTCCATTCTTTCATTCTTACTCGTCCTTCCTCTCTCTATTCCTCTCCTTCCCGCATGATCTGTTCGTAGTGTGCATCAAGTTTCAATGGATATTTTTTCAGCAAGAAATGAGCAAAATGAAGACCTGGAAGTGAAGAATCGAAAGCTTCTAGAAGAGAATGCCAACTATGATAACAAAGTGAAAGAGTTGGAGACGAAAATTGCAGAAACTGAAAAGGATGCTGACGAACAACTGAAAAGGGCCATCGGTATTGGTTTGCAGACTTTTGGAATTCAACTGCCTTGTAAATTTTCCTGAATTTCAAGTGCATTTCTTTCAGTTTAGTTTTTTTACACGATTAAGGCAGCTAGTGGAAGCCTTTTTTGCGTATGAGACCCGAACTAGCAACCTCAGGTCACTGATGTGATGTATGGTGACTACTCGAACATCGAGTTGGTTACTCAGGCGCCACAGGTTGGAACTGTGCTTACGCCTTAGGTACTGATTTGATTGGCGTCGATTTAGAGTGTATTTATATTGCAGCGAAAGCAGATGCAGATCGACAGCGGATGTTGCGTGATCTACAGAAGGAAATCAAACAGCTCTATCACGATCTCAATGAACGATCCGAGCAGCTCGCCGAAGCAAATGCCAAAATTGAGGTTCACCTAATTTCAATGATTTTTATTCATTTTCATCCAAAAAATAAAAAAGTGGATATTGCTCTTACTATCCTATGGAGGTGTGGAGGTGGCTGCTGAGAGTGAAATGGGAAGGGAGGGAGGTACTATTTTAGTGAAATGAGGCAAAGCTTTGCAAATATGGAATGATTAGGCGCATTTTGCCAAACCCGTATATTACTACAAGTATACCCATCAGAAGTACTGTCATAGCCGCTATAAAGAGAAAGAATGGTACGACGAAGATGAACGCACTATAGCGTTGGGATGGTGATGACGATAATGATGGTGAAGACACACAGAGGGAGAGAGAGAGAAAGAGAAAGAGAGAGAGATAGCCATAGCCGTTTCGAGGGCTGCTTATATAGCCCTCGAAACGTCATGGATATGTTCATTCATTTACAATCACGATCGGAAACAAATATCCTCTTTTCGCTGCACTTTGTCGTCACCGGAAACTGGGCGATTCATCGGTTGAGATGAATATCTTGATCTAGCGGCGCCTGCTTGACGCCGGAAGTCGACCGATTCATCGTCGATGTTTTCGCGACAGCCGCATAGTGATTTTTTTGTCGTTTGTTTCTTTCGCTGGTCTTATCTAATTGGGCACACAGGTGGGCAAAAAAATCTCAGGTAAGCAAAAATAATCTGAGAATGTACACGAGAATCGTAAAGGTTGTTTATGAAAATATTCGCTGTTTTCTTATACTATTACAGTTTGAATCGTTTTTTAAGGTTTTGATACGTTGCAATTTGAAAGAGGAAAGATAAAGGTACTTGTAGGTGGGAGGATCTGTAGTTTCTTTCATTTCCGATGAATTTTTATTTCCTAGTGCGTTTAATTTTAAGAATCTGATGTCGCAAAATATGCGTGATGTAACGGAAGACGAAATGGTTCAGCAGCAATCATCAACTTCTGATATGGAATCAGAGAACCGACGTGGATGGAGCATTGACAATGAAATAGAACCGATGGTATGGCAGATTACTTCTTTTTTTGAATAGGTACTTAGGTGGCTGATAAGTTCAAGTAATGTATTTTTTGTTAGCTCCATCGGACCTGAGGTCTTACGGCTTTCGGTTTATTATGACCTACTTGATTACATTCGGGACGTATTTAGAGGTGCGATAACTGAACTTCAATTTATTAGACAGGGGTGGCAATGTGGTAGAGGTTACCAGTTTTAATGGGAATGTGTTGTTTTTTCTCTTTTAATGTCGAGAAAATCAAGCTGTGCACCTCCCTTCAGCCTGATTTTAGTGTCACATCTACCAATTGAACAGGCGTTTGAATTGCATTATTTTTTTTAAATTATACGATTCAACTAATATTGAACACCGATGTGTGCGTAAAAAGTTGATTTATTCGACGTTGTTGCAGGATGTCGAGGAGTTGCTTACGTTGCGAGAGCGTGTTCTGCAATACGGGAAGGAGATTGCTGACCTGAAAGAGGCGCACAGGTAGGTATTGGACAGTTTTTGTTATTTGGCTATGCGTCGCTTCTATTGTTGTGATTGCTTCTTGATGAAATAGTGAAGTGTTATTGGGAAGGCAATGTTAGGTGTTTTCATTTTAATTGTGTTTCGGTTTACATGGTAAAGAGGTAATGATTGAAATGAAATTTTGCAAGGAATATCATTGCGTTTTTTTGGAAAATCGATCTGTCAGAGGAATAGGGAGAGGAACAGAAAGTAAGGCGTCAGACGTGGGGGAGGGGGGAGTGGCAGGGGACGGAGATGTAATTTATTGGGATGAAGGTGCACATCGTCCGAATGATGATGAATTATATTTACCTGTGATGGTGCCGTTTTCCAAGGCTTGAATTGGCTGCGGTGAAGAAGGAGACATCACAAGCGATTCGGAACAATGGTTTGCCGACCAACAATAATCTCATCAACGGCACAGTCACTGTTGACATCAATAACGCACAGGTGCTCATATTTTAATTACCTTTCTTTATATTACAGGATTTATGATATCCGCCTAACACAGTTTGTCGTCATTGATTCTTTAACATCTGTGTTTCCGGTCGAATATCTTGACCGAAAGGTTTTAAGGGCTTTATTTGAGGCGTCTGGGATATTTATTTGAGCAGATATCTGGATGGGATTATGCGTCATTTTATCTCTTGCAAGCACTCTTGTTCTCAGGTAATATAGACGTTGCATTTACAGGTGATGGCTCGTAGAATAGGATCAGAAACATGTAAGCATGCGTTTGCAATTAATTCAGTGCGTTGTTCTTTAACACTTCAATTTTTAAACGGTTGCTCAAGTCTCTGTTATTCCTTTATTCAGATTCGGTTTTTCTTTTGGTAATATTGCCTTGGTTTCGTTTGGTTCCCTCCTGTCTTTGCAGCTACTAGAGCATTTTTTTAACCGAACAGGTTTATGAGGAGTTGAACGGAAATTTGCGAATGTTAAGGAGCGGTGTGATAAAGAGGGGGGGGGGGGGGGGAAGGAGGGAATGGTAAAGTGAGGACGTCTAATGGATCATTTTCTTAGCATATGAACGCAATTATTTATCAACGAATTTGCAGAATCATACGTCGCAAAATGTGAAGAGGCAAAACTCATGCGATCTCAGCCCAAATTTTGCTGAACCAACCGAAGCTGAAGTAAGTCGGAGTTTATTTGTGTGTGCTTTTGAAATTTCGAATACAACTAGAGAGATGATAAAATCGATGACATTAGTCTGCTTATCACCTATCTGATAAATGCACTACGTCGTTAATCCTATTTCCGCTTATATAAAGGATTTTTTTATTAGATGCTCCAAGGCGTGGTCATTTTCTCTTTTTTTTTAGAGAATGCAAAATATCATATTGAAATTTGTTTGGTAGTTTAGAGATATCGCATTGCTTTAGCTAAGAACAGGACGTTTGAAAATTTATGTGCTTTTTTTCATTTGAAATTTTAGTGAAAAATTTTCACGGATAGTAGTGAAGAATTTGATTTCGGATCGACCTTATTCGCATACAAATTAATCTGGGCGGATCCGGAATGGATGGACATATGCGTGGGTTAATTCTGTTAAGTGCTGATTGTCGGTGTTTTTCAGCCTATAGACGACCTTTGCTATACCTCATCTTTTTCTCTTTCTCTCTCTTTTTCTCATGTTTGCTGCACCTTTGGATACGGCACATAGCGATCCATATCTGCCGCGATCGCACCATAGCATAGGGGATGAGTCGACATGTGTGCCGTAGAGTTTTTTAGTTTCATTTTTTTTTGGCATCCCGCTGGTGATTTAATAATTATTTTCAGTATCTTCGTAATGTCCTCTATCGATATATGAGCGAAAGAGAAACTCTTGGCAAAGAGAGCGTTGTAAGTGTTTTCGAACCGATCGTCAAATGAAATGGTCTAGAGAGTGTTGTGGTAGCTAAACTAGGTGGAGGCAGTTAAATGAATGCGCTAAATATATGTTGTTATTATAGTGGATTTTAAATGCTCGAAAATATAGCGATACATGCGATTCGACGGTCGAATCACTGATTGCGAAGTATAGAATTCAGTTTCGGCTCTGATTCTATTTAGTCGAGGTGATCATCGTGAATCGGATGTTTGGCTGAGGCGATTCTATTTAGTCGAGGTGATCTTACTATGTGCAAAGAGGAATCAAAATCTGATGAAAAATTGTTTATTTGGAAAGCTGAATTTTAGGATTTTTAAGGAACATAGGGGCATCTATTTGGTAGTAGGATGACTATGCCGGTTTACTTTCGTGAACATGAGTCACTATGCGCTTTGTGGACCTCTCCTCATCCCACCCCCTCCCCTCCCCCCACCCCTCCCTCCGTCTTCCTCTTGGCTATTCGGAGGAGGTATAGGGGAAGGGTTAATGTTGTTGTCAAGTTGTAATAATGAACTAGAACACTTGACTTGCATTGGATGTCACAGACAATGAATGGGTCTTTCATTTTTTTGAAAGAGAGGTGTGATCATATTGAAAAGTGTTTTTAGTTAAAGTAAGCAACATATGCTGAAATCGTGGGTAAACGGGAGAGGTCGGATCGTTGGAACGAAAGGTTCGATATAGTTCAGTAGGTGGGCGAAGGCAATGTCGCATGGGAGGGCGGAAGTTGAGAGGAAATCAATAAGGATTTCATTGTTCATTGTTGAGACAAGATAAAATGAAATTTTTTCATAAACTTTTTGCTGCGGGAAGAAGTCATAAAAGTTTGGAGGATTTCCTTCCTTTTCTCGGAGATAGGAAGTTCTTCTAATTGCTAGTCCTGCCTCTACCTTTGTTACACCAATGATTGCATTATTTATTTCGTTCACCTGTACGGATTTGTGAAGATGTTATTTTACAGACATTAGCACGTGTTATCGCGACAGTCGCTAAGTTCAGTAGAGAGCAAGTGGAAGCGGTGGTGGCAAAAGAAGAGGAGCGCAATCACAGTTGGTATGGAGGTACGGTGAGCACAGTTCAGGGACTCGTTGGTTCGGCGCTTGCTTCTGGCCGTTAGCGCTTCTTCGCACTTTGCTTGTTTCCTCATTTTCCTTGGCCACCTCTTTTGTCTTCCATTGTACTTCCTGAGGAAGATTGTTTTGTTTACGAGGGAGGAGAGGGGGAGGAATTGGGATTGATGGGTCGTTTGGAAAGCTAAAGGCTTCATAGTTGGCTTGGCTGGGTTTCGTTCGCTGTTTTAGGTGCAGTTGTAGACTGCAGGGGAGAATTAAAGGTCCTTGTTTTTGATGGAGACGCTGTAAGTAGCATCTTTAGATGCAGTTAAAGGTCTTTGATGGAGACGCTGTAAATCAGTGTTAATTCTGCCGAGAAGCTTTGAGAAGAAAGAAAGTTTTTGATTTGCTTGATTCGCTTCCTATGAAAAAGCACAGCGGTATGTATCGAAGAGATTAAAGCAACACAGCGCTCGAAATATTGCCACCATAGGTTTGAGTCTATTTCCAACTTGGTTAATCAATAAATTATTTGTGTAAAAGTCCACGCAATTTTAGGACTTACGGGATGTTGCTATAGGTACTGTCAGTTGGGCGTAATTATAGGCGCCTATCTTTCTTTTTCATTATTTCGCTTTATGCTAGCACATTTTCCTTCTTTTCTTTTAGTGTGGGCACTGTTTTCTCCTCATCGAGACTTTTCCTCATTTTTATTGCATTGCGATAACGTTAAAAGGTGGTCACATAGCGATCGGAACACCAGCCAAGGCGATTATTTGCTTTCGCTTAGGTTGATTTAATTGGGCGTTGCGAATTTTTGCTAGCAAGCTGTTTTGTTCCACTTTCAATCGCGATGATATGATAGCAGCTGCTTTAGATTATTTGATTATAAATGTGATCATCAATGCCAAATTGTGATGATTTGACTGTGACGGAATTGAATATTTGATATTGCATGTGGGTATGAGGTGCATAATGAGTGCTTCATCGTCTTTTCTTTCTATTCTTCACTTTGGCTAATTGGTTGGCTAACGAAAGGCATTGCTAAAATGTGTTTTTTTTTCTGATCCTTCTTATGAAATTTTTCGGAGTATTATTGAAATTTGCATTTTCTTGTGAATATTTTTGCGAATTGCTACCCTTTTTTTCGAAAATATTTTGCAACAAGAATCAGTAAGATTGGCTTTTTCTGAAGTTCATACTGAAAACCTTAAAAGTTCAAGTTTTAGCAGTAGCCCTAATAAATATCTTCATCTCATTATTTCGCTTCAAATTCCCCGCTTTATTATTTCGGTGAATTGTTGGGAACACAAAGTTTTAATTTGTTTATTTATGTTCGCATGCGGATATAATTTTTGAGGGTAATATATATTGGCGTTTGGAAAATAAACCTCCGGGGATTGGGCAAGTTGGGTAAAGTGCAAATTTTATCAACGGATGTGATTATGGTTTAGGTAGTGATCACCAATATTCAATCGATATTTGAAGATCACTTCTGTGATATTGGTCTCCTTTAACTCTTTCATCTTGATATCTCGTCGAGACTCCTTGGTGGCATTTTTTCGTTCTTTTCTTCCTGATGTTCATACACGGTTATCGTACGGGGATTTGATAATCTTCAGTGGAATATTTCTCTGAGATGACTTTTATTGTGCGGCTAAGATATGATTGCTGATAAAGTTAGTTAAAAACCTCTAAAAAGGGAAAGGTTGGAGCACTTCTCCGGAGTGGTTGTTTAGGAGTTGGCGCACTTTTCCGGAGTGGTTGTTTAGGAGTTGGCGCACTTTTCCGGAGCATTTTTTAACGGCTGTCTTCGGCATTTATCGTACGATATTCGTAATGAGCATTTCTATGACCTCGATTGGTTGCATGCATTTCGTGGTTATTTCTTTTTTGAACTTTTTGATATTTATCTATATACTATGTCATGACTTTATATGGGGGTTGCAGTTATGATTTATCAAATGTATATAATTTTTATTTATTACTACAACTGTGATAAAATGGTATTTATATAGTGTAAAGTAAAAATTTATTTTTGTTTTTCTGTTTGAATTTTCTATAGGAATGTTGGATTTACAATTTTTTCCAGCTTATCATATCGCTCCATCAATCTTTTATATTTCTCCGTTTTCTATCATAAATTCCGGAGCAAAAAGGATTCATCAGGGATGTCAGGGAGTGTGCTTTAAAGTGATGGTCATTTCAACACTGTTATTTTTGTAGACGTCGATGAGATAGTAAATTGCCCAGATGTAAAACAAAAAGTTTTTTTTTTCAGTTTTCAATAGAGAAGTACGATTAAATGAGCATAATTTATAAACCTTTTGCCGGAACTTCCACATAGTACAGTACTTCTATCTGACCTATAGAGAGAGGTTTGTGTTGTATTTTTATAGTATTCCGCTTGTGATGTTTTGACGCAATGTTGGATTGCACCGGTGAAATTTACCGGACATGATAGCTGAGTGCGAATGGAGATATTCTGACCGGAAGTTACATCTGTTTTGATCGTGAATGACATCAGTAGAGCGTATATATTTGCGCGGTTTTTCCTCTACAAAAATTTAGTTTTTGATGGGAATTGAAACTCGGTGGTTAAGTTTTACTAAATGAGAAAATTTGCATATCCGTTATGGTAATTTTATGATCATTTTAGTGAGTAACATTAACGCCATGGGTGATCGGTGAGGGCTTTTGCGTGGAAGAATGTGCATGATAGTGCCTATTAAACACTCTGAAGTTTTACCGCTTAACATAAGCTAATTGGTTTTTGGATTTTCTTTGGGTTTTCGTTTCGATTGAAGGAAATTGATTAACGCTATGGTGATATAAGCGGTGTGTTTTCTTGATTTTTATATCTAAGATAGATATTTTGAGGTAGTAGAATATATCTAAGATATTTTGATATATATATATATATATATATATATATATATATATATATATATATATATATATATATATATATATATATATATATATATATATATATATATATATATATAAAATATTTTGGGATAAAAAGAATTGTCGATAATATTATTGGAATTGTTGAGAGGATTTTTAATGGGGACATTTTTTAAGCATTATCTTAACTAACTGATTTAGTGTCGAAGAGTTTACGTTAGTATTTTTCTCTTAGGCTTCTCTACAAAAAAACGAGTTAAAGATTATTATTTAAAGAAATGATACAAATTAAAGTGATGTTCACCTGAGCATTTTCTAGGCTCTTTGAGGTGGAATTGAGAAGCAGTAAAAGTGTTAGAGGAGTTTTTGACCCTTATGCTGCAAATTTTTTCTACCTGAGGTAAGGTATTTGTGTTTTTTATGGGATTTTACAAATTAACCAAAAATTAAATTAATTAGTTAGTTCGGGTTTTCCACGAGGTTTATTAAATTGAAAGGTATTTATGATTTATAAATGTGATGAAAAAGAAGGGAATGTAAGCTTTGTTGTTGAGCAGATTCATTGAGACTCGAAATTGTTCGACTGATCTGGTCGAAGAATAAAGGTTGCTAGCCGGTTTAGTCATCATTACTTGATAGGATTGAATTTGTATTCTTCAACTGAAGGACGAAGTAAATTCAGAAGGAAGTACGCATGCGGTAGTGGCGGTACCGACGAATCCATTCGTAAGTTGCATCAAGCAAACGGCTAACTCACATCTTCATTAAATCTCATTCATTCGGAAGGATGTTTTGTGATATCAGCGATCAGACGAATTGACGTTGTTAAGTTCTTTGTAAAGTAATGTGATTTATATTTATTGCATATTGATGTCTCACGATTGTTGAAAGATATTGTTAGGATGTGGTTCCATTTTCGTATGGCGACTTGTCAGGTCTTATAGCAATGGGCAAAATGTAAGCGCTGCAGCGATGAGTAATATCTAGGCTTTTTGCTGCGGACTTTTTGCATAGTTGGTTGGAGTAATGAGGTAAGGAGTGAATGAGTGGTGAGGATGGGTTCAGCGCAGGTGATGAAGGTAACTCTCAGAGGAGGAGATTGGAAAAGTTAGGGGTAGGAGGGGATGTGGCGGAGGTGCTTAGGAAGGGAGTTAGAGGAAGGGAAAGGCTGGTGGGGGAGAGTCTTAGAGGAGTCGGTTGGGGAGATCGACTTGAGTGACGAAGCAAAACAGAAGCTCGAATAAGACGATTGCGAGTCACAGGAGATGCTGAAGGAGGAGACAAAGAAGGTGGTTAGGAGGACGTGACAAAGGAGAGACCCAGAGAAGGTGGAAGAAGGTAGTCGGAGGAGATGATGAAGGGGAAGCCACAGAAGGTAATTAGGAAAGAGAGGTCTGGAGAGAGTAGCAACGAAGGGAGTCAGAGAGGGTGGTGAGTAAGAAGTAAGGAGTTGATGTATTTTTAAAGGATTCAGAGAATTATATACCTCAAAAATCGAAATTATTCGTTGTTGTATCAGTGATGGATGATCGCAGCAACGACCATACGTATTTTTTCTCTGCACTTCTGATCCCTTCGGAAACAACGCTGCATTCAGTGAGACGTACATATCTAGATGATATGGTGATTGTGAGAACACATATCGGTCCAAAAAGCACATATCGCATCAGTCCTAATGTGCTTTCTCACCAATATGACATGTGTCATGTAGACATTGTGTTTTGAATTTGTTTTATGCTTCGAATAAACCGAAATATGGCAAACAAGCAGCGGTCATCAAATCCAGTATTTCGGACGTGCAACCGGAAGGAGGCAAATTTCCAAACCCTAGTCGGGACCGAACTAAAACAACAAAAAGTGCCAACAACCAAAGTAACATCTAACATATAAAAAAACCGGAAATAAGCAGAGCGTTTCATTTAATCTCAATTCAAGAGATGAGGCTTGATCAATCTTCCTTTGGTGTTTAGTATGAATTGTGTCCAGTATTATTTGCTCTTTGAATTCATATAGTTGAATTGATCGAAGAGGCAATACATAATTTTTCCTCTGCTTGGTTGGAATTAAATGCTTATTCGTTTACCCGCATAATATTTATTTCTTTTCAAAAAAAAGAAAAAAAGTGATATTGTAATCTAATTTTGTTAAATATATATATATATATATATATATATATATATATATATATATTTATATATATATATATTTATTTATTTATTTATTTATTTATTTATTTCATTCTGATCTAGTATATGCGCCTTATTTCATTAATGCTGATATTATTTATTCGATAATGAAAGAGCAAATAAAATTTTCTCTTTTGGAAATATATTGCCGCATTAATAAAACAACTAAATAAATCTCGGTGATATCGAACCGAATTATATATTATTTTATTTTTATTGCATAAAATGTTTTATTTATTTTTTTTAAATATTTAATTTTTTTGATATGAAGTAAAAGTAATCAGTAATCAGTTCGGTGATAGATCACTACTGAATATAGAGGTTGAGAGAAATTGTTCGAATTTTCTGAGCAATCTACGTTTGCATTCCCAGGATATTAGTAGCGTTGACTTGATTCCTAGCAATTACTGCTGTTCATTTTAATAGGCTCTTTTGCAATGGTCTTAGCAAATTCATTTTTCGTTTTTTGCTTTTTTCCGGATTAGTTTCGGGATCCGTTACGCGTTTGCATATTTATTGTTCTCTTAACTTAGCGATCGATCATCAAAAAATCGATATCAGTGTGGAATAACACTTAAGTAGGTGAAGGAAGCAGGTAAATTTGATGAAGATATCAGTGAATATCAATCCTTTGATCGTTATGCTGTCGAGGAGAAAAACGCCTGGGCCTTATGGCATACATAAGGCCGAGTGCTTGATAGGTTTTGCAGAAAAGATCAACGAGAAAATGAGCCCAGCAGATGGATCACTTTCTCACTTGGAGCGGATCAAGTTATGTTCGGATCGGGAGCTGTTCTTTATTAACTCCGAAACTATTGCAAGGAATCTCCATGAACGAGGCTTCGAAGGTGAAGCTGAACTTAGGGATATTGCACACTCGGATCTAACAGCTGGAGTTTATGAAGGTTCGTTGTCGAAAAAATAATGCCCTCATTTTATGATGGCGATTCACGACAGATTGTTGGTATTTTTCGGCGTTGTGACTGTTCAATGTGATACCACCATCTATCTTAGGCATTGAGAAAGTCCGTATTTTTTGTAGTTTTCAAGTTTTAATTCCGGTCGAATTTTACATACTCAAAAATTGCAAAGAATTTTCCAGCATTTTGTTCAAATAAACGTCCATTTGCAAGCATTTGTTTGCAGTTTTCCCGCGTCGTAAAATTTTTGCTGTTTTGTCGTCGACGAGCTTCTTAGAAGCGTATTTCACTTTCGAGGTGGGCCAGGTATATGCTACAAACATATGTTTTGCCGTCAAAAGGATATATAATCCTTTCGATGGTGATATTAGTCTTCTTGCATTGCAAAAGTTTTGAAATATTATTCACGCATGAATAATAATAAATCATAAGAATACGTTTTAAGAAACATATATATATATATATATATATATATATATATATATATATATATATATATATATATATATATATATATATATATATATATATATATATATATATATATATGTTTACGAAAAGCACCGATCGTTCTCTTAGCCGAGATTTTCTTGCTTTTTTGTTTTATCGTGAAGATGATTTTGATTTTTAGGTGGTTTAAAGGTATGGGAAGGTGCAATCGATTTGTGTAATTTTGTTGACTCGAGTCCGGATGAGGTTGTGTTCATCAACAAGTCCGTTCTTGAGGTATTCTTTTCCGGTCGATATTTCTTAAAACGAGTCATTGAAATATTGTGGCTAGCGAAGATGCGCTTGATTTGTTTTTGAATTTTAGAAGATTAGTGATGTTCACAAATAATAAAAATAAAATTTGACGAAAGCATGCGTCACTATATGATAGAATATGAGATCGATGGAAATTTCTTCCATGTTGATCGGGATAGTAATCGATATTTCGAGATACGAAGATGATACCTTTTAGCAAACATTAGTCCCCTACTATATGATCAATGGTAGCGGAATGTTTAACTATAGAGGTAGTGCTTTTTTCTATAAGGTTTTATTATTTGCATATATGTTTATTTTGTCTTTTTATGTTTATTTAGGCCGTAATTTTTGGAGTTTTTGTCGTTGATATTCAAATTGTCAATGTTTATTGCATTTCGACAGACGGCTAGCAGCAATAGCGATAGGCTATTTTATTTGAAGAATCGATTTTTAGTGAATAATCTGTTTTATATGCATTTATTGCTTCAAGTTTTTTTTGAATGAAAATATTTCAATATTTAAATTTTTATTCAATATTTAAATTTTTGTTGCATATCATATTGTTGTTATTTTAAGATCGGTTGTGGTGCGGCACTTCCAACCATACTCGCACTTCAGAAAGGAGCTAAAAACGCGGTTGCACAAGATTTTGTTAGTGCATTTTATTATCTTATCGCATTTTTTTTAAAATAATTGGATTAATATGTAATTAAATAGGAAAGAATTAAATAATTTCTTTGTTGAAAGTATTGTTTTTCTTTCTACCATAGATTCTCTATCGCACTAAATTCTTTTTTTTTGGCTGAGAAAAGGATGGAAAGATGGAAGCTTATTTAAAAAAAGTTATAGAGATAAAGTCGTGATGCATTATTGAATCAAATTATGGCATTGAATCTAGCAAGCTATATGAAGCATTTTTTTGCCCTAATAATGGTACAAGTGTATTGCCAAAAATTGTTTTTTTTTTTTTTAAATATGGATTTGTATTTGAAAAAGGAAATTGATAAGAGATCATTATTTGCAAATTTATTTTGAGTTTAATTATGGGAATATTTCACTCATTTTTATTCGCATTATTTGAAAATATTTTCATAGAGAAAATTTTGCAACTAAATATTATTTCTATTAATAAAAAATTATTTTAAATTTTTGAATATTTAATTTTTCTATTCGAATTTTCAACGAAATCTATTCGATTGAATTTTGCAATTATATTAGTGAAATAATTTTATTTTTTTTCGATTATGAAATTTTTATTGATGTAAATGTTGAATTCGGATTTTTAATTAGAATAGAAAAATTAATTGAAGTGTTAGAAAGGAATTGAAAGTTTTAGAGGTTGGAATATTTGTGAGTGTTTTTTTTTCTCTCTCAAATAATATGCATAATGAGGGCGAAGTCGATACAAAGAAGTCGGTGGTGCATTATTGGTTTTTTATGAACAAAAATTGCTATATAAAAGGAGCCATTTGATATTTTTAGCACTTGGAAATTCGATTTTTTTTAAAGGATTTCAACATTTTAAATGCAAAAGATTCCACCTTTCTTTATTTATTTTTTTAAAATCGTTTTGTAGTTTTTTGTTTGATTTATTAATCTATAATAGGATATAAATAGTACTGCAATATTAAATCATTAAATAATTTAATGAAGATATAATTTTTTTATCATTAAATAAATATAATTTTTTTTTCAATAATAAAGAAATTTTCTTAACGAATTATTTAGAATAAAGCGGTAATCGAGTGTTTTACGAAGGATAATTTTTGGCCAAATAATGTGAAAATAGATAAGTGTCAATTTTATGTTGGAGAATGGATGCAGTTTAGAGAATATCTCGACAAACAGAAATGGAAGTTAGTTTCTTTCCACGTTGTTTTATTCAAAAGCAATTTGCCACCCACAATTATGACTATAGATGTGAAAGGGGGGAAGGAGAGGAGGGGGGGGGGGTAACAAGGTGTTTTATTTGTCCATAGTAAGAATTTGTGAGAGGAAATAAAATATTCGGTTGTTTTGATTCTATTGAAATAGTACGGAACATGGTATCTTCATGGACAGGTCTTTGGTGATGTAATTTGATGCAGGTGACATGACTATGGATTAACGCGCGCAGTGACTTTCCCATAGTTAGCTTTTATATCGTGCCTCGTTATATGCTATGGATTGCTCCAGAAAGATATCCAAAATATAATATAAACAAGCGATTTCCTTATATATTTTCAATTCCCGGTGCGCTATATTTCTAGATTTTTTTTTTGAATAGAATCACACAGGAGCATAGGTTTATGAATATTTTTTGGTTTTTATGTAAAAATTTGCGGTATTTATGGGATCCGTTAAACTGATGGGAGATAGCAAATAGATTGAATGACAGAGAGGTTTTTTTTGAAGCATTGATTGATTGAATTTGCGAAAGGGACAGCGAATAGAATGTCTCAAATGAAAGGGACAAATCATTTTGCATTGAAATTCATATTGACTACTAATTTAGTTGCTTTGGCAAGAAAACGAGAAAGTCGACTGGTTTAGTGCCATTCTACCAGGCAAAGAATAGAGCAGCGTACACACTTCAATGCACAGACGTAACATAGTCGTTCTTTAGAGAATAGTGAGGTTTTTATGAAGATTAAGGCAGAAGGCAGATGACCAATGGTCAACCAAGAACAGGAAAAGGTCGAAGGGAAGGACAGAAGGTAAGGTGACACAATCGATGGTAGGATATTGCAATGCAAACGTCAATAAGTGAGATAATCAAGAGTGCTAGATGTGACGACCTCGCGGAGGCTTCTCTTTGAAATGAACTTTTGAGAGCAGATGAAGTAATTAAAAATTGACTTTATTGTGGTTGCCAGTTGCTGTTTTGTTTAGTATGCTAATTTCGCTCATAAACGACGGGTGGTCAAAACCGTATCCTTTTTCTTTATTATGTGTATTAGTGGTCAAAATTTTTTTAAAGGCTTCCTTATTATTAGTTTCCTTGTTAGAGCTTGAGCTTATGTTGTTTCCTTTCAAAGTTATGGTTGCCAAGCTTGTTGTATTGTTTTAAACTTTATTATATGAAGTCAAAAATCAAATAGCGCAACTTCAAGTACGTATAAAACAGCATAAAGATTTTCTCTAATAGTTCAGTTGGTTGAAGTGTTGTGCAGAAAATTTAAAGTCGCTGGTTCAAAAACCGAATGTAGCAAGAATATTTTTATTCACTTTTATTCAATAAATATCAATGAATATTGCTAGTGTGCTTACCTATGTCATTGAACTTTATATTTAGGTTTGATATAATCCTCTCAGCGGAAACGATATACAGTGAATGCATGTATGAACGATTACATGATCTTATCGATACGGCATTGGCACCCGATGGTCTCGTGTAAGTTGTCTTCGTGGTTCGTTATTATTCGCCATCTTTATTTATACAGTACCAGATGGAAAATGTTAATTTCCGGTGTTTTCGTGTCCGGCGTCATCAACGGTTGCAGTCGACCTTTTTTCAGCTTGCTAGGTCTGATCTCCAAGAATTTTTTATTCGTCTTTAAGCTTTCATAAGTGATCGATTTATGCAAGGCTTCAGTTAATATCAGTTTTATTTGGGAAAATGGGAGGAAACGGGTGGAGTAGATGGAACAATGTACTTTGACGTTATAACCTAGATTGGTTCTATCTGTCCCATCCTAATCTATTGTTATCGTTTATAAAATATGGTCTAGATTTTTTTCTCTCTCATAGGAATGCTGTATTACCGGTTAACAGGTAGGTAATCGCTATATCATAGGTAGAAATCGTCTATAGTTTTACTTCAACGAAGTAGCATTAAACACTTACCTTTTCTGATTTATTTATGTACCGGAGACTCGATGTTTTTGCTCGTCTTTTAAGCGCATTTGTTTTTTTTAAAGGCTCAATTTAAATTTGAATAGTTGCTCTATGTGGCGTTTATTGGTAGTGATTTAATTTTCCGATCATATGCAATTGAAGTATCTAAAGTCGATCAAAATTATTATTTTTCTAGACTTTTGGCTGCAAAGTTATATTATTTTGGTGTTGGTGGTAGTGTACCAACATTTTTGGATTTCGTCAAATCACGTGGCAAATTCGATTCGATCGACCGTTGGACGAGTAAAACTGAAGTACCTCGTAAAGTGATTCAATTAACCCGGAAATCATTCTCCTAGGTAGGTTGTTCTCAGTGATTGTTTCCTCTGCCGGTTTATTCTATCGGTTCTTTATCCTCTCATCTATTAGTTGCGAACATTATGAAGACTGTTCGAGGGAGAAGGAGTATATTCTTGTAGAATGTTGTATTAGTCTCATATAGCGGGTTTATTCAGTCATTGGTAATGCGGATACCACATAAATGGCAGAGAAGCATCGATTAATAAAACACCATACGAGGTGGTAGAGCTGCAACGTTTTAATAGGTTATTTGATGCACTCAAGGGATGTTATGATGTGCTCCAAAGATAAGCCCTAAAGGGATGTTGTAAGATCGTGGAAATTAAGCAAGTTTTTTTTGTTTTCTTTTTTTAATTGGTCAGTTGTTATAGCACTCTTGCTTGTCCATTTGCAGCAAATTTCACGTTAGGAAATGAATGAAGTTAATTTTATTGTGAATTACATTGTCGAATTGTTTACTGCATGAATACAACATCCATCTTTTGAGTAAAATTGTTGTTGTTTTTTTTGTTTTTGTTTTTGTTATATATTGTATAAATGTATAGAATATTGACAAAGAACGCTGTATTACGTAAATGAGCGAATTTCTTCGAAAAAAAAGCGCTTATTGAAAGCATTAAAAATGTTGATTAATGAATTTATATTAAGCTTAATCTCCTAATGGTCTTTTTTTCAAGTTTTTATATTTGGCTGATCTTGTTTAAGTTGGCTGATTGAGATGGAGGATAAGTTGAAGATCTATTGTTTAGTTTTCTTAGTTTAAAAAAAGAGCTTGCGATGTGTAAGAATTTTCTATAAAGGTAAAACGGAGGTAAAAATAAAGGTAAACAGCGTTTATGGAGGTAAAATTCTTTGATAGCGAGTAGTTCTCCTATATTATTTGTTGATAGTGAATAATAAAGCGACGCGCATTTCTTTAGTCATATTTCTTTGAATTTTAGCTTTTATTAAAAGTTCGCGTTTATTTTATTTATTTGCTGTTTTCTTGATCATTCATTCATCCGATATATTTTATCTCGAGATATGATAAAGTTATTTTATTTGTTGCATATATTTGTTCATCTCTTCAGTAACACATTCATTTGCTGTACTTTTTTTTTTCATGCCCTATCCGAATTTTTATTCATTGTCATTTTTTGAAGTTTCCATAGAGAATTTTTACGAAGTTGATTATTTCAGTAATTGATTTTTCTTTAATGTATTTCTTTATGCAAATTTTTTAAAATATATGAGATATAATTATATACATATTTATTTATTTATTTATTTATTTATTTATTTATTTATTTATTTATTTATTTATTTATTTATTTATTTTTTTATTTATTTATTTATTTATTTATTTATTTATTTATTTATTTATTTATTTATTTATTTATTTATTTATTTATTTATTATATTTATTTATTTATTTGGAAAGGTTTTTTTTTTAATGTGTTGGAAATTTTATATTGATAATGAGATTAATATTTTTAAATTTCCTATAGCAGGCAATTAACCTTTCCGATGTATTAACGAAAGGGGATTGCTAGTGGGCGTTCAAGAGCTTGTTAGTTTATTAGTAAGTATTTGTGGTAGAAAATGAAATTATCGGATTGTATCGCGAGCGATTTGATTTTTTGTCGGAATTTGTGGGGACCTTTTTTTTTCATCTGTTCGCACGACGATTTCATCGACATCACTTGTGTCTTTAATGAGTACCGTTGAGATTTTGAAATTAGCATTTAGTTTCACCGTGTGGGGGAGGGAGGGGGGGGGGTGAGGGAGGTGGACTAGTGTTCATGCGCTATCTCTTCATATATTGATATCTCCCTATAAAAGTCGGTTCCACATATGCAAATTTATTTATGTTTATATTTATATTTGTGTTTGTATTTGTATTGGTTTATTTATATTCCACTCCATTCATGAAGGATATTTGGAGAGGGGAAATTCGGTAATCACGTTCATTGCGTGTTTGTAACTGTAAGGTCTCGGTGGGGACCACTCTTACAATTTATTCACTCTTATGGTCAACCACAACTCCTTAAGAATAGTTTCCCTAATACGCATTCATGGTCAAGGTGGCTTTTATGGGTGCTCCACAGGTACAGGTGTTTTTTGCAGGTAACTTGACATACAGATAATTTTATACTCGCATAATTTCTTATGAACAATCGATAGACCGTATATTCCAATGATGTGAATAGCTAAGCCGTGATAGTAAATGTAAACGGGAAGAGAAGGGAGGAGTTTGGGATTGGTACAGATGAATGCTGCATAAATATATGCAGGTGGCAAAACAAAACTTGATTCAGAAATATTCAAATAAAGCACTTTCGATACATAAAACTACCCAACAATTTATCGCCTCTCATCGAAATACAGGCTCATGTTTTAATAGTATGACTTTATGATATGCAAATTAAATTGCATCGCTGCGATTGATTTACATATATTATTTCGATTGTAAAAGTTTCGCCATATGACACGTCGTGAATACTCTCGAAAGATGCTCTCACCTGTTATTGGTTACCTGTGCCGAATCGTCCGAAGGTAATCAAATATCCTTTCAATAAATGAAACGTTTAGATTTTTTTTTGAGGTTTTCAGTAATAAAACAAAAATATGGCGATCGATATCCCCATTTTCTATTTACGAGTTATAGTGTAACTTACTAAGGAGTGCTTCTATGATAAATTGAATTTTGAAGAGGTAAAACCAATATTATGATGTGAACGATTGCTGAGTTGAGGGGGTTAAAGCCAAGAAATATGCCTTAAATAGAATAGCCAATTGTAATGGCAGCCAATAATATTTTCGTTGGATGGCCCATATAGACAAATAAAATACGTTTACCATTCGTTCTCTTTTTTTTTCTTCCTTTTTTTTGCTTTTCAAGTAAATTTTCCCGTAATTAATTCTTTTTTTTAAAGTTTTATATTTTAATTATTATTAATGTTGTATTTATTTTAATTGTTATATTTATGTTTTTTGTACTATTACAAAGAGGTTGTATTTCATACTGATATCGATTTCATGATTAAATGAACTCGTTCTTCTATTTTGTTTGTTTGTTTTTTTTTTTAAATTGCTTTTTTTGGTTCGAGAGTACCTTCAATTTTTTCAAAATTGAGATCGTTTATTGATCATTTCAAATGTAGGTTCTAATCAATCGATGAAAACGAACACACTGATACGATTGCTGAATGTTGCTTATCAGTTCCCAGGTGCGATTAAGAATCAACGTTTTTTGCATAGTTTAATGATCGGTGAAAACAGTGCCCACAGATGGGGGTGAAGCCATGGGGCATTCTGCTTCCTGGACGAATGCTGTACACATAGAGATCGACAAATTGTTGCCTTTACTATAAGGCATCAATCATATGTATGCACACTATCCTATGGCAATTGATGTCACTTCTGGTCTGATTGCTGGAAGCGTTCGCACGATGAGCGCTGTCTGTGGATAGAACATGTGTTCGTTGCTGTCTGTGGATATCATTTTACAGGTCATGAATACTGCTTATGATTCGATTCTGAAACCTGTTGCATAAGTTTTGATAATTTTCTTTTGAAGACGTAAAAAAGACTCGGAACACTGAAACTGTAATCGTAAGAGTAACAGTAAGAAATAGTAAGAAGTACTTCTTTAATCGACTCGATTGCTATGGGTGAGAAACTTCACAAGAATTTTCATGCATTTTTGCATTTGCATAAATATGCAAATAACTTTGCAAAACTTTGCATATTTTAACGAGGAAAAATTTAGCGAATTTTATTTATTTATACTTTTAACGTATATCATATTTATATTGTGCAAAAGAGTACAATTTGCAATGATGCAATGCAATGAAATGATTGCTTTTTTGCTCATTGATGTAAATCGTATGCCATTGCATCCATAATTAAACTGCTAATTCGTGCAATTCCGCCTCATATTTAATGCGCCAATAATAAGCTTTACAATAATGTCAAATCTGTTTTTCCATTATGCATAATATTACTATATGAGATTTGTTTCGTTATATTTTTCAAGTTTATTTTATATAATCAAACACTTTACTATTGATTAAAATTTCCAATTAAGTTTCTCTATTTATATTTTGTCATTATTTATTTGCTCATATGCAAATCACTAAACACTTCCGGTGAAGAGTTCTTTTCATTCTCATATTTTTCTAATTTTTAAAATTTTTTCTCTTTTATTTTTTATTCTTTTTTACGATTGTCTAATTTTAAAAAAAATACGGTTGTTTGAATTTCTCATCGTTTCGCCACCAACAAATTTCGTTGGTTATTGAAGTTTATCATAGGCCGAAAATTATGAGAGTTGATCTTGAATCGGATTGAATATCCGATAATTGATAATTGAATTTTCTTTTACAAAGAAGAGTCGTTTAAAACGAAATTAATGAACTTTATCGTCTTACCAATGGAATTTATATGGCCGAAACATTTTCATCTCTAAATAAAATTAAGCATTTTTTCTCTCAAATTGTAAGTTTTACCAGTTAAAAACTAGTAAATAGGTTCTATGTTACTTTTTATTAAAAAGTAATATATTTGTAAATATTATTTCATTATTGTAATATTGTATATTTGCAGATCCACTCTGAGCATGATATTGGTTTCGATATTTTTGACGCTCTTCTGCACATTTCATCTAGTGTTTACGAGCCGATTTCATAATTTGCCGATGAAGCAAATCGATTTAAACACATATGATTGGTCGTTTCGTTGTCGTAATTGCTCATTAATGGGTAAAGCAACAATACCGGGCGATATTTATATGGATTTATTCCGAGAACGGCTTATTCCGGAACCGCTTTACGGAAATAATGATCAACAATTACGATGGGTGGCCGAAAACGATTGGATATATGAGACAACGTTTCGTTTGGATCGAATCTGGAAAGAGGTTGATGATTATCGTATGATTTAAATAAATCAATTAAATAGTCGATACTCTAAGCAATAGGTTTTACTAGTCGATTATCTATTGGCCTACCTCATCGCTAATGTGTAAATTGAATAAAATAAAGTAACTTATAAATAGAATAAAATAAGACTTTAGATATAAATATTTTCTAATGCACAAAATATATCGATGTATTACAATTTGATATAGAGAGGATTTCCGTGATTTTAGTGAATATTACGTTTAATTTCATCGCTTTATTTTCGGCGATTGCTATTTATTAGTAACGACTAATATCCAGAGGTTAATTACCTCAATCTTACCTGTCTTAATTAGTCATCCGGACGCTTCATGCGTGTCCTTTTCAATGGATTACACGTGAACAGTCAAAACTGCAGCCAGTATATTTTTCCTCATTTATGCATATTTAGAATGCGTTATTTTTCCATTAATTGAGTATGCTTTAGAGAATTTTGAAAATCCATTTCTGGAATTCTAGAATGAAAAACAAAATTTGCATATTTCAGTACAAAGCTGTCGTGCTAAGCATTGAAGGCCTCGACACGATATCAATTGTTTACTTAAATGGAGCAGAGGTGTTACGAACGCACAATCAGTTTCTTTCATATTTGATCCCTTTAGAGGTTTGGAGAGTGGGCGATAATAATCTCACTATTGAATTCAAATCGCCAATTCGTTACTCGAAGAAAAGAGCGGATGACTATCATGTATGTGCTATCTTATCATTGCGTCAAACTGTTTTTTTAAATATTAGAACGATTCGATCTCAGTTTGTGAGTACTAAAGCTTTCAGGAATTCATTTTTTTCCGGTTTCTGGGAAAGTTTTTTCGATGCTAAAGCGTGCATCCATCTCTGCTACGTTAGAAAATAAACAAACGTTATTCAGGAAAATGAATTCTTGGCTAATTTCTCACTTCAGTGGTTGTCAATGATCAAATAAAAAGTGCTCAACAGTTTAACTTGAAGTAAGAGAATAGGAAGTGAACTTGAGCTGGTCTTATCGATTTTATATTTAGAAGCTATTATCTTTATGACGTTATGAGCTGAGGTATCAGTTGCCATCTCTCTTTACTTCCAAACTGTTTCTGAATTGATGAAGATTTATTTGCTCTACATATTTTTCTTTCTACCGGATATTCCGAATTGAACTTTTTCGCAGTTGGGATTCTTCAGCTGTATGGAATTGAACTGTGGGAAAGCTCATCACATCCGTATAAGATGTCCGTATAAGATCAGCGCTTTCCGGATAGGATGTTTACGTGAAATTATAATTAAAGATGGCAGTTATTTTTAGATATATGTTTTTATTAGTACTTAATAAATCTCATCATAGAATATCTTTTGAATCGAATTTTTCATTTCATCCTGTTTCTTTTTTTTTTTTGAAATGAAAGTTGGCTATATACTTTTGTATTTGAAAAGAGAAAATAATCCAGAATGGATACCGTTTAAATTGTGAATCATTTCATCAAGCTTCGATTAACTCGTAAATCGTTTATTAAGCTTGATACTGCATGAATTTAGAAATAAATTTGTTGCAACTTATAAAACACTTAACGCAAACTCAACGAGATTATTGGATAAAACACCACTTATGCAAATTCAGCCGAAGATAATTCCAAATATTTGGAACGATTGGATGCTAATTTAACGTTCAAATGTATGCATGAACAATCACAGCGGTCAATATGCAAATAGGTAAAATGCGGTTATCGCATAGAATAACTAAGTTAAAAAATGAAAAACCGATTCGGGAATTTGAATGATCCAGTGACTAGATTTAGGAATATTGCTTATTATGTTGGCATTTGGCATCATAATAATTTCCTCCATAATATTTGCATAAATATTTGCTATTCATATTTCCATATTTAGATGGCTACATACATACTATTTATCTTTTTAATATTATAATAAAATCTGAGTGATGAAAAGCTCTAAAGTTTTCTTTATAGGCAAGAGTGTTACACGACGTGCCACCAGTTTGTCCACCGGAAGTTTTTCATGGTGTATGCCATGCAAATTTTATCCGGTTATTACATATTTTATTCATTTTTTTAAATACTCTACTTATTCAAGAAGATTTGTTGTAAGAAGATTCCATCAATAGCACCTTTCATTATCTTTATTTGTTGCTTAGAAATTTGAATATCGTAATTGTATTTCGAATTCAGCGAATAAAATTGTTCGGCTGTATCCTTTGCCCGTTAGATTGGAGGATCGAAATCCCTTATGAAGTTACTTCATGAGCATAAAGGCAATAGCAACAACGATTTCTTAGTGCATATTTCAGCCATATTATAGGATTTCAGGATTATGGCTTTCTTGGATCAGCTGTAGGATTTCAGCCCACTTTCAGCTATGTTTTTTGTCACTTTATAGCAGAGATCCATCTTATATCTGAGGTTCATTTTAGAGTCCGCCTTCAGTCCATAGTTTGTCTATGCAAATATCTATGCAGACCAAAGTGTGAGGGGATATAACGTGAAGTTGCTTCTTTTTCAGGAAGATTCAAGCTAGTTTTAGTTGGGATTGGGGACCTGCGTTCCCAACCGTTGGTATTTGGCAACCGATGAAATTGTATGGTGTCAATACAATTGTATTCGAACGTATTAGCGCCACTATCAAAGCTGAACAAGGTTACTTTTTCGTTAACTGTTTTACCTTCTTATTTCTAGCAGAGGTCTAATCTCTTGAAAAATAGGTGCAGACCTGCTATCTTATGAGGGAGAACACTTTCTTACTTACATATATATTACAAATTGATTTTTGAGTGCGCATTTAGGTACTTCTCTTCATTCATCTCGTGCTTTCAAACACGATTCATCGACCCTACCTGTAGTAGGTATGATATGATGGCAGGTTAATTAGATAAGTCCATCTCAGCTGGTCATGTTTCGACTGAACGGACTCGTTGTAGATATCAGTGTAGGTACAGACGTGCTTTGATTAAATATATATCGCTTATGGGAATTTTGCATATCTAAACTTAGGGCAAACTTGTCGAAATGAGCATATTCAAGCTTATTTCCGCTGCATTCAAATGTTCCTCAATTTAAAGGAAGTTCTGCTTTCAGACTCCTTCATAATTACAGTGGAAATGCACATATTTAGCGCCGTTTCTTCGGATAGTCTAGAAGGCTTGGTGACCATTCCTGAACTAGCTTTATGGGCTTCATTCAAGGAGCGTGTCATTGGTATGCGCCGAAATCGCTTCACAGTGAGTTTGATTGTTCATACCGAATCGGTCGAATTGTGGTGGCCAAACGGGTACGGGAAGCAACGATTATATGTTTTGAAAGCAAACGCCAAACTGAATGGTTTGTTTATATTCTATTATTTAAGGAAATTTTCATACATCATGAGGTTAAAAATTTTGCATAGATAGGAGAGGGAAGTTATGAGGAGGGAGGGCTGATATGAGGGTACTTGGTGATAGGAGAGGGAATTATGAAAGGAGGAGGGAGGGTTGATACGAGGGAACTAGAAGGTATGAAATAAATTTCTTGCGGTTGATGATTTCTTAGACGCAAAGTTTCAACGCTGTTATAAATTTTTATTTAAGACGGGAAAGTCAGCCCTGAGCACTTCATTATATATGCTGGATGTTTTTGATAGCACCTGAAGTGATCATTGCTATCAGTGGATAAAAGTGCAGAAAGCTTTTATTTAAATACAAAACGTATTATGTCAGCACGCTTAATGAACATCTTTAAATAATTTATTTATTTATATACTATGATTTAGCAGTACGTTTAAGTGAACATTCAAAAAGATCTATAAATGTTAGTGATACCTTATAAATGTCTGTGATGTCTGTCTGTGTCTGTGAGGTCTGTCTGTGTCTGTGAGGTCTGTCTGTGTCTGTGATGTCTGTCTGTGTCTGTGAGGTCTGTCTGTGTCTGTGAGATCTGTCTGTGTCTGTGAGGTCTGTCTGTGTCTGATCTACCACAAATTTTTTGGTTAACTGATTCGATCGGATATGAGTAATATTTGAGAAAGAAACAATTCAGTCGAATTTATTTAAAAAAAACCAACATATTTTATTGCAATAATAAATAAGTTCATAAATTTTTGAGGAGAAGATATTCATGCGATACCGATCAAAATAGGATTTCGAAGAATTGAATTACAACAGAATTTGGTGGATTCGAATAATCCGACTAAAGGAAGAAATTTCTTCTTTAAATTAAATAATATTCCTATTTTCTTAAAAGGTTTGTTTTTGAATTTTTCTCATAAATGAAGATAAATATTCTCGTAAATCGTTTTTTAATATTATTTAATTTTCTTTTTTTTTGATTTCAACGATTTTGTTTTAATTTAATTTTTTCAATTTAATTTCAATTAATTTCGATTATTTCAATTTCAATTAATCAATATTATTTAATATTTCAACTATGAAGTTTTTGAAGTGATTGATATATGTGTACAATTATCAACTATTGCGAACATCCTTTTGAAGCAACAATCACTTCAACAAATTCACTCTTTTTTTGCTTCTGTTATAGCTAATCGTACTGAAATCCAATGTAACCAGTATCTTTCATCCATCTTTTGTTAGAAGTTCCTGATATTTGAAAATTTTCAACTTTTTTTGCAACTTGTTCTTTTATGAGAGGCTAATTATGTCATTAGTGAGGCGTATCATTCATTTAGAGGAATCGAATTTCTATATTGGTACTTTTGAGGTTGTAAGGTGAAAACTTAATATGTGATAAAGCACTAACTTATAAAATTGATGCGATCCTTCATTATCCAGTACTCGGAAGTGTTTCATGAGTCTTTTAATGCATATGGATCGTATTTTAAGCAGAATGATAAGATGGTCTTATTGCCTCCTTTGGTTAGGATCACAGGACATCTTTCTATGCAAAGAAAGGTTTTATGAGATCGTAATGTTTTGTTATAAGCCAAATTTTTTTACCTGAAATAATATGGTGTTTTTTTTTTCGTCGGATTGCAAAGGAATTTCAATTTCTAGTCATTTTGCTGTCTATCATAATACTTATGGAAAGTGAACTTCGGCTAGCGTTTAGATTTATTATACATCAATGGTGGACTCAGTCAGTCGTTTTGAAGATTCCTATATATTATAATATTTATAGGATCTAATTGGATACCTATTTCTCCGTTTCCTGCCCAAAATCATACCAAAAGAATGCGATTTCTTTTGAAATCAACAGTCGACGCTAATATGAATGCGTTACGAGTATGGGGTGGTGGTCGATATGAGAGTGATGAATTTTACGAAATGGCTGATGAAATGGTAATTGCACACATATTAGTAATTACTATTACCTATGGGAACTACAAATGGGAAACACTGGTGATAAATTCTTATTTATGATGCATTTACATACATAATGAGAATATATGGCTTATGGGGCGAATCATTGAACGTAATTAGGCGTTAATTTCTTTTTCAGTTTTATATTTTGTTGCCTCAGAAAATATTATTAATTCATCATTAACGAGTGTATTTGATGTCGAAAACGTAGTAGGGGAATAGAATTCTGGTTAATTTGATTATTTTAACGCAAAAAAAAGAGAATCTGATAGCGAGATTTTGACACCGTTGAGACCTAACTTCCAAAAAAAGTGACCGATACTGATGTTCTCTAAAGTTTACGACTAAATCCTGCAACTATATTGGGACCTAAAGGATATATTGGAATTGTTGGAAATAGAATTACTAACTACTAAACGATTCTAAATCTAAAGAATTTCAAGTTTTAATTGGATTGAAATTAAAAAAAAATAAATAGCATTTTAATTAACTTATATCGCTTCAATGAATTTGATTTTTTTAAGGGTATTCTTATATGGCATGATTTAATGTTCGCATGTGCTCTTTATCCGGTTGACGAGATATTTTTGAGTAGCGTTCGTAAAGAAATAATACAACAGGTTTATTTTTAATTCTGTCTATTTAAAAATAGCAAATTGATTAAAGCGCCATTAATGCGATCAGATCGTTTGATTTATTTGCATTAACGATTGCGAAAAGTCTTACAGTATAAATTCTTATTAGAAGCCCATAGAAATTTTATTTGACTTTAAACTATGCTCTAATTTGGGAATAATTCAATCTACATGAATCTCCTTCTCCTTCGCTCCTTCTATCTAATTTGAATGATGTGAAAAGTGTGGTCTCTTCATAATGAAAATCACAATTCTATGAATAAAGTAAACCACACCGGCTGGAAGTGGTCTTAGATCCTTGAAAGAGCGCCATTGATCGTTGGAATGATTGTGTTAGATTGGCTTTGTTGAATTATCATTCAGCTCGTAATTAGCGCAGTAATGTATTTGAGATCTAAAGTTTAATGATACAGATATTGGTGATACAGATACAGATAATACCGACTGTCGATATTGATTTTTTTTGCATGAAAATTTTATTCAGATTCGTAGATTACGTCATCATGCCTCAATTTTGATATGGGCTGGCAATAACGAAAATGAATTAGCGATTCGAGCCAGCTGGTGGTATGTCAATAACTATCCCATTGACGCAATGGTTAGTTAGCTTCAATTCTGCCAATGATTTGAACTGCAACTGCGATAGATGAATGGCGTAGTGGAAAAATGACAACTGTTCCTTTAGACATTTACTGCTTTTTTTTCCGGAGGATTTAACTAAACAAATGAGTGGAATGAGAAGCAAAATGGAGAAATAATTTTAGAGTATTGTTAGCGAATTAACCACATATCTTAATTTGAATATAATATTTCCTGTAAAATTCAAGAATTAAAAAAAAATTGAATTAATATATAAGAGGTACGCCGAGCTTGACTTTAAAGTTTCATTGGCGAAGCGCTAGGTTGCTTATCACTTATTTTCTGGTTGAAGTGCATTCGCTGCTTGAATCCAATAGTGGCGAAGTACATGCTTTGCTTACATTAATTTCATGCTCATATGAATTCTCTTTTATTTGTCGGTGCTAGTTAGATTAATGGTGGACGAGGGCACATTTATGGTAATTAGTTGTTAAAAGTACTTTCTAGATTTATACTGAATTAGAATTTACAGGTATTTACTCTCTAATCACAGGTTTACAGAGGTATCGTTCTTCAGTTCTCCAATATAAATCTTTGGATTGGTCAGAATAGTGTGCAGCAATTATACACCTTAATGAGCGCTTTTTTCAGGTGAAAGACTACGTAAAACTTTATAGAGAGACAATAGCACCGATAGTATCAGAATTGGATGATTCGCGACCTTTCATCGTATCAAGTCCTTCGAATGGAATCGATGCAGAAAGGTAGCATTTCATTGAATTCATTCTTTGATCTCTTCATTTTTTTTTCATCCTGCAATCTTTTTTTTTTATTGGTTTAGTTGATTACTTTTACAATGATAAATGATAACGTTAATGGATTGATCAGCATTTCTCTTCTAATAGTGTAGAATTTTTGAAATTTGAGAGATAATTGAGAGTATTGTTTATTATTGTTTCCTATGCAATATTTTGAATTATCAATTAGCTATTTTAGCTGTAAACTTAAATATGACTATCAAGAATGATATGAATAATTAGTAAGGAACGTTAAAGAGGATAGACAAATAAGACTTATGTTTATTTTTATGGTTAGAGTTATATTATGATTGTGTTATAATTTTATTATCGTCTTTATATAATTGTATTATGGCAATCGAAAGTATACAAATCGTTTTGTTATTATACATATAGATTAATGCTATATTCATGTGATAATTTTCCATTATTTAAGAAATGATGTTAAATGTAAAGAATTTTATTTAAGTGGGTAAATTATTTAGAGAAGGTGGTGTAGCGATAAATCCAAATGATCCTAAATATGGTGATATTCATTTCTATAATGAAATGGTCGACTTATGGAAAGATAATGTCTATCAAATACCTCGTTGTGCTACCGAATATGGTGTACAATCACTTCCGAGAAAGTTTGTTTTATTTTGTTTGTTTGTTTGTTTGTTTGTTTTGTTTGTTTTTTTCATGAGTTAAGCATTTTCGCCTAAATCTCATAATTTTATAAGATTTTATTTTGTTGTTTGTAATATGCTCAAAATTCTACTGACTGCTTTTTATGTGAGTAAATAGAATAAAACAGATGCAATAATCAAAAAAAAAACTAAGAAGCTTTTAAGTTCATTATATAATGGACAAGTACAAAAGAAATCTTAGGTTCGAGATGAAAAGGAGGATTTATGGATTGATAAACCGCTTTGCGGTCGGTCGCTGTTTCATTTGTTCGATCATCGAAGAATAAACAATTTCGTCTACTTTTGCTAAAACTCGAAGCTTTGTCGGTTGAGAATATTTTTTAAATTTTTTGATAATTTTAGTGGGACTTAAGTCTCATGCAACGATATAGCATAAAAGCTATTCGAACCAAGTTGTACTGGTTGGCAATAAGACATTAAACTATATCGGCTGAAATTAACCTCTACCGGCTGGTAATGCTGTTCTGAAATTTTCCCTCCGAGACTGTTCATTCGATTCCAAGCAGTGAATTCTGAGAAGATTTTGTTTTTTTATAATATTCTATTTAGTCGATTCCTCCGATCTAGAGTATGGATTCTCTAGGAAATTATCGATCTGTTTTTATAGGGAAACTCTTTTGCATTATTTAAATGAATCGGAGTGGTATTATATGAGTAAGGGGATGATCAATCGGCAACATCATCCCGGTGGAGTACTCTCACTTATCACTATGATATTCTCTCATTTCCGGGTAAGATTGCACCAATTTGCATAAATTATTTGCACCATTAACAGTAATATTTGTAGTACTAATCAAATTTATTGACAATCATCCAATATGTTTGCAAAGTTAACTGTAACCCAAAAAGTGAAACCAAACTTGGGTAACTTTAGAAAATTTCTTAATAAAATATGCCCGAAACTTTTACCAGTCACTCAAATGCATAAAGCGTTTACCTATTCATCGGTTAACCCTTGACCTTTTTTTTGAAAGTATTTTTGAGTCTAACTCTCCAAAAATTTCCGCTTTATTTATTGGATGGCGAAAAGCTTTGAGACATTTAAAGCACATTGAAAAGTTCTACTTCTTATCATTGATTGTACTATTTAAGCATTTTTTTAATCATTGATGAAGGTAATAAGTAAGAAAGATATAGGTAAATCTGATGCGTTTTCTTACGATCTACACTGCCGTGTTGGTGTTGATGGGTAAGAAAACTTGCTTATGCATGTGGGGAAGTGCACTTCTTAGTTTATAAAATTAGAGGTAAGTCCGTTGTTATACATCTTTAAAGTTTTCAGTAGATCGATGTCGTGTGTAAGTCCGTCTGTCTGATTGTCTGAAATCCAACTTACAGACAAATTCTTATACAAACTCATTTATATATTTTTAATTACGTTTCATATGGTTGATCACTTAGTATTGATTAATTGTCAACCTAGACCGGTGAATTCAAAAAAATTGCACTCAATAACTGTAATATTTACTTCAATTAAACGTATATATTTTAATGCAAATTTAAATATAAATGCAAAAAATAAAAATAAAAAAATAAAATTTTTATTTTTCAAATATTTCAATAATATATATTGATAGAAAAAATTTCCGACCAATAAGAATGAAATATTTTATAGATTTCTATCGAGTGTTCATCTCATAATAGAAACGATTTATATGGATGTCGCTATTTAAATTCCACCACATTCTTAGATCGTTTTATTTATTACACTCAATTGCATCAAGCAATTGCATATCAAACGCAAACCGAACATTATCGACGGTTGGCGATTTAATTTTTTTTTTCGACGGTTTTTTCTTCCGGTTTACGGATCATCTTTATGGATTGTAAGAAAATTTTTGAGAAGATCGATGATTCCCTCAAATAGATTCCGTCCAAAACTATAGGTCAATAATGATTTTTTTTTTGTCGTAAAACGAGAGATTATTTGAAATATGGCTAGAAAAAAAAATCTTTTATCTATTTCGATTAATAACTTTTTGATATGATTCAGTTTGGAGGCGCGGAATGCCTAGAAAGATATTTCGGCCTTATAATTTCTCTAAGGTTGTTTTTACTTCAAGAACTCCTACTTTTTATCTAAGTTGTATTTGCTGACTGTTTTTTTTTAAAGTAACAATGTTGCTTCACCTGTAATCTAATCATTGATAACATTGATGAACAAATTCGATCGTAATGTTTTTCGAGTTTCTTTTTATATATTGATATCCTTAAGTGATATGGGAAACGAAGATAAAATATTATCAATTATCAGTTGTTTCAGGTGGCGTGGAATAATAAATAAAGACGGAGAGGGTAATACGATGTGTGCACTTTATTGGCAATTGAACGATGTTTGGGCAGCACCAACTTGGTCGACGATTGATTTTGATTTATCATGGAAACCAGCACACTATTTTGCGAGACGATTCTTCGATAAAACTATTATATCGATGGTTAATTTTTATTGAAACTTATGACTTTTTAATTTAAAAGCATTAAATTCCTATCAGTAGGAATTTTTTATTTTATTTTATTTTGAGGTTCATTGCCAATAATGAATTCCTATTGGTTCATTGCAGTGATCCTTCAAAAACTGGATCGGAGACAAGGTCGATGAGACAATTTGGATTTCCTGGTCTGGTACTTTACCATTGAGCAACGCATTTAGGATAGAATTGTCGAGGTGCATTACTTTCTACTGTAGAGCATATTTATGAGTTTCAAGTAACATTTCATGTCGACTAAATAAGCTATTCTAGATTTTTGGAGCGATGAGTCGAGATGATCACGTCCGAAAATTTCAAAAGTTGTTGAGAAGTTGCTTGTGAAAGTGTTTCATATTGAGAGAAATGTAGAAATACGGTAATCCCTGAAATAGTATACCGTATCCCTTCGTTTAAATAATAATAAGGTATCCCCTTGAAAAGTATACCATATCTCTTCGTTTAAATGATAAGTTCAGAGACTAATGGCTTATAGAAAATAACGATTGACTAATAATTTATGCAGCATGCGTAAAGGATATCACCAGGCATAAACTAAATAGCGATAGAAAATTGCAGAGAAGTTATTAGAAATTTCAATTTAAGTAAAACTATAAAAGCTAAAATGTTCCTTCTTTAAGTTATAATAATTGAATTTTGAAGTATTTGGATGATGCATGGAATTTACGGGTATTCGTCGTTTCGGATGACGTCGAGACGCTCGTTAATCACACCGTTGTGGTGGATATGTTAGCATGGACGAATGGTTTCAAGCCGGTCTATAGTGCCAATAAAACAATAGATATACCTGCACTCACATCGATACCACTGGTTATGTTTGAGACAACTGCTAATGAAATGTAAGTTTCTTAGTTGTTTTAATGGGAAAGCTAAAACAAGTTAAACCATTTTATTTTTATTTACTGAGAGTAGTATAGCAATATTTTGTTTGGTGAAAAATTCTTATTCATAAATTTCTAATTGGTAGGGAAGTTAAGATACAGAGGAAGACCTATACCATACCACTAAAAGACCTATACCAGTGAGGGTGACTATACCAATGAAGCATTAACATCTATACCATTGAGAGGAAGATGAAGAAAAAGTCGTAGAAATACATAATGTTGCCCTTATAGAACCTTTGCTATCCTGAATCAGTTATAAAGGATGAAGGATGTTCAATTTTTAGGATTAGCAAAGCTCTTAAGGACGATGAGGAGTTTATTATGAGAGGAAGGTTACTGCGCCCAGATGGCCGTCAAGTAGGCTATGATGCCATTCTCCATCCAGACAAACTTTATAAGGTGAGATAACTTTCCCAGTGAGTATCACAAGCGGGCATATTCTGGATCCGGAAAGAGTTTTACGGAGCATCTTTTGATCGAAATTATGTTGTATCAATTTTTATTGAATGAAAATTCCGTCAAAAATTCATAGCTGGAATTTATATTCCAAGTTGTTAAAGCTGTCAAAAAAAACTTTTCTTCGTTGACCGCTGATCGGAATTGCTATTACAACATTTTGTATGAGACAAGTGCGACCTTTTCTAATAAGCAGGAGAATTTCATGGCGGAAGATATTTTTCGAGTACCTCTTGAAGATCCTCATACTTGCAGGCCGATGAATCGACGTTTGGTACAGTGACCGTTGAGAGCTTCAAGCAGATCGACAAGTCAAACTATGAGTTGAAGCTAAATGCAGACAAGATAACCCCTTTCGTATGGCTAGAGTTGACTCCTGGTGTGATTGGCTCGTTCTCTGACAATGCGTTCACGATGACTGAACCTAGCAGAACTTTGATTGTACACGTCGAATACAGTCCACAAATGAGGACACTCACTAAACAAGATGTCGAGGTGTGTTCGCTACGAAATTGTGGCATAAAAGGATCTGCTTCGGAAACATAAACACTTTTTTCCGTGTCATTATATCACGCTATACTTTTTCAATTAAGCTTTGGCCAAGGTAAACTATAACTCTGAAATTTGAAGGTAACTAGGATTAAGCATAGCATCTCCTGAGATCTGATACCAGCTACCTTCTAATCTAGAATTTATCTGGAAAAAGTTTTATTTTCTAACAGGTGATTTCAGAGGAAGGTTGTTTATTACAATGACCTAGTCAGCAGTAAGAAACGTCCTTCACGGAATTGTTCCTTCGTTTTGTCCAACTATTAGCATAACAGTGAATCCAATCAAATGATCTGCATCGTCAACTCGTTAACTGCACCATCGCCTCGCATTATGCTTTGCAGTGAACAAATAACAACCTTTTACTTCAAATTTTTTAATGAAAACGTTGAAGTGTTTTGTGAGAATAGCGATCGATCGGAAATGACAGATTCCAATGCAGCGCACTTATCAGCATAATTAGCCCACTATCATCCCCTCTCCCCGAACAAATTGAAAGTTCCACGAGCTGGGATGATTTCACGTAATGAATTTTAGGAAAGGGCACAAAAGTCTTTTATATAATATCATCTAAGTTTTGAATACTTTTTGAAATATAGTTGAATAGTAAATCGTACTTTTCAAACTTTTATTTGATGATTTTTTTCGAAATTTTATCTATTAAAAGCTAAATTAAAATCAAATGTATGATAAAAGGACCTCTCTTTACTTGACTTTCTTTAATATGTAATTCTTGGAAGTCGGATTTCTCATTTCCGTTAGCATCATTCAAAAATATTTTCAACCAATAAGTGATATGAAGTCATATTTCAAAACAGCTCTACTCCACCACCTGATCACATTCGTAGCTCTATGCAAAATAAACTTCTACACCAAACGCATCGATCTGAATGTCCCTCATGTCAGCTCCACTTTGAGAATGAAAAGCGATTATTATAATTGAGCACACTTAGATTAATTAAACGATCATCTCAAGTTGCTTCGCATAGAAAATCGTCTGTTTGGCGATTCTGCTCGTATCGAGATGCGCTTTTGGCATTGGCTGAAATGTCCAATTATTTCAACAGACCAAATAAATAAATAAATAAAAACTAAAAATATCGATTAGTAAAGACATTATTGCACAATACGATCACCTGTTCATTGAAGATGTAATTTTACCTGCAGCCATATTTCACTCATGCTTGCAATGTTGGACGGCACAGTACCATACATCATTACTTTTAGCGCTTAAATATAAATATTGCCGCAAAAGTCGTCGGTAATGTCACCGCCGACATTCACCACCCATCCAATCCCAGTTCCCAGTAAATTTGGCTCTTACCTTAGCAGCTATGATGGCTATTCATCCCAATCGACTACCTGAGGAATTTGAAAGTAGGTTAAAGGCTAGGGTGTGGAGCAAGACTCAAAGAGCTGAACACACAGGAGAAAGAGGAAAGGGTTTTGGGAGAGCAGGTCTACAACGAAACTAAATGAGCATTTCCCAAGAAGTCGTAATATCCATACGGATCGTAGCACCCAAATCCCACTCTCTGGATCCCATTATGAACTATTTCTCCCGTCAACCTGACCATCACCATTGCTATAAGAAGAACTTGAAATGGCCCCAGGCAAATAATGGACAAATAGTTCCGGGCAAATGTGGAAATAATATGATTCCGGAAAGTGCAATACCGAAGAGTCAATTAACCCGTTTGGCTATACAACCAATATCACATATTGCAATAATGTTGCAATAACATACTATGGACTGTTAATAGCAGCGATCACTAACTATGATAACAAAGATAAAACAGTGACGTTGCTTTGGATATTCCGATAAGGAATTTCGTTGATTAAACCGTAAAGCTTCAAAAAATAAAATAAAATAAAAAATCTCATAAACATACCTCTACAGGCTTTTCAATATCGAATAGGAAAACATTATTCTCGATTTTCCAGCCACGCTGCAAGCAAACTTATATTACCTTCACAAAACCCCAACAAGCCTTTCGAAGAAAATGCTGGAACAAGAGGAAAAAAGATGGAAAACATTTTCCGCCTTCACGCAGAGAACAAATAATATGAGCGAAAAATTCATGAGTGCTCTTCATTCAACTCTCAATTCCCTTCTATTTCAAAAACAAAAAAAGTGGATAAGGCTAAGCTAAACAGTATATTCCAAATCTATAAAAGGGATTTCAGTGCTGAAATAGTAACAGCAATGAATATTTTCAGCGTGTTAAAATACATACTTTTTATTAAATTAATAACCTATAATTAAGTATAAGTATTTAAATATGCAGTTTATTTATTTCTGTGCTATTTTTATTGCAAAAGTTTAACCTCATAATTTGATGAAAAAAAAAATCAATGAAATAAAGAAATAATGCGATTCAAACTTGTGTAGCACCTTCTTCTTCGACCACATTGCGAGTTTTCATCTCTATTTTTATTACCACATCCCTTACTGATACCCTCCCCTTCCCCACGGGGAACTAATATCTTCTCTCATATCATATTAATACGAAATGAGGTGAACACACCTTAGAAGTGAACGGTACCACTTCGCTTTCGTTGTTGAAGAGAAGAAGTTGAGTAGCGTCCTTCAATGAAACCCTCTTGAAAGCTCGCTCAATGCAGGTCGCGATTTCGCCTCTAAAATGAAATCCTCTCCCGATTCCCAAATCTGTCATTCGAAATGAAATCAAGTCAGAAGCCGAAGATGAAAAGAGCGAAATAGTCGGCTAAAAGTGGGGTGTAACGACGCAATACTTTCACAGTTCATCTCCTCCGGATGTCTTTCTAGTTTTATGAAGATCTACTGAACATAAAGGCTAATCTTCGGCCGACTAGAGCTACGCGAGCAGTGGAGACGGAGATCCTGGCCCGGCACATCCTTTCGTAATCTTCTGCAACCCTGATATCATCCTCTGGATTCTGTTAAGAAACATTGACTGATAACATCCTGAACGACTATCAGATCTTGGAAGGTATCCAGTAAAAAGCAGCGGTAATCGATTATTCACCTATCCTCTGTAACCTCAACATATTCTTCATAATCACCTGAAATCATAGTTGCAGCATGAAAACCACTGAAGGAAATATAATCCTCAAAAAAAGGATGGAAACTACACCCTCAATGCATTTTTCTGTTTGCTTACTTTACCGCTAATTGTAAAAGGCAACGTCAATTAAGCTCAAATCACCAACCTCACAGTGTCCATCAAAATACGAATGAATACCGCATAATAAGGACTTGGGATGGTACCTTCAGTAAGAACAACCTTAAAATAAAATTAAATAGATAAATAAATAAATAAATAAATAAATAAATAAATATATTTTAAAAGATAAAGCCAATTCATTAATAACATAGAAAACTCCATCGAAGCCCCACTCGACGAAACGTTATGAAAACAAGCTTCACAAACTCTGTGGAAAAAAACATTAACGACCTGAATAAAAAAAAGAAAAAAAAAACCTCGTAAAATCAATGAAAAACCTTTTGCATAATTTTTTTCAATAATCACTTTTTCATTAAAGTTAAATTGAATCGATTCATATAAACATATATACAAAAAAAAGAGAATACAATAAAAAATCAACGAAAAAAAGTGATGATAATAATAAAAACAATAAAAGAAACCTTGTTGTAAACACCTTCAATGAGTGATTGTTCCAATTTCACCGGTGTTGATATATATGGATTACTTTGTTGCACCGATTGCTCCACTTGTTCTAATAACTGCAACTGTTACCTTCAAAATTGCTGCGAAAAAAAAAGTTAATTAACGTTCAAAAGTTAATTTCCCAATAAAAATCAACAAAAACAAAACGTGAAAGAAATTCAGGACAATTCATATCCTATCAAGAAAAGAATCACCTGCTGCATTGGATTTAAAAAAAAAACATCCGAATACCCTTCTGTCCTCTATTTCCTCTATAAAAAGACCTTTCCCCTGTAACAAATCGAAAGCGGGTAGATTATTTATTAAAGTAAATCAGTTCAACTTTATGGTTACGATTTAAAAGACCACCGTGTAAGAGAAAAATCGTTCGATTAACCAAAACAGAACCAAGTAATTTTTTTTAACGTTAGTACGAGGGTAGCCCGGCTAAACAACAGCCAATCCACAAAAAGACCAGTGATCAGGCTGATAAAAAGGTCATACAATAGGCCTGTCACCCCGCAGCTCAGTCACTTCCTGTTAGCTTTCTACCTAGATAGTTGCCGCAGGAATAACGTAGCACTTGCCATGTGAAATTCGGCGAGATGATTTGTTGCAAGTAAGTACATCAAATCGAGACCGATCATGAGATATTTATTCGGCGATTCACCTCCTGAGCTGAAAAAAAAAAAGAAAGAACGTCCTGAAAACTGGTCACTTACCAAGTTCAAAAGTGAACAGATATTTATAAAAAGAAATTGGGATCCTGAGAGGAAGAAGCACACAACATCAACACTAAGTGCACCATCTTCCGTTGCGCCACATCGGACAACGCTCAAACCCCGCTGCGAAAAATGACCGCATCATATTGTAAAGATTAGCTTAGCTATGCATCCAATATATTACTGCTGAATAAAATGAGAAATGATACCAAATAACATTCAATTCTCATTGAAATAACTTAACCGTAATGAAACTGATCAAATCACTTAAATTAAGTTTGTTTTTACTTAAGTTAAATTCTTCATAAGTGAACGAATTAGAAATTCCGGTTTCAATTCCATAAGTAGATTCGCTTTCAAAATATGGAGGGAATATGAATTAGGGCATAAATGTGCATAATTGCTCATCTCAAGAAACGGGGATAGATGTTTGGTATAAGAAAGTTCCACCGGGATCACATACATGAATCTAACTTTATCGCACAGGTGTGCGCTTTTTTAAGCAATTATCTGTTTTTCGTGAAGAGCATACCTGCATTTACTCGAAAAACCTACATATGCATTACCTGCAAATCAAAAAATTAAAAAGAAACAGCTGAGGGAAATAAGCTTAAAAGAGCTAGATCTATTATTGAAAGTTATTAGTTCGAAATTCATTCATTGCGCAATAAATTAGAGGTGAAGAAGAGTAATACTTACCTGTAGCTATCATAGAAATTAAGTACGACCGTAATAGCTTCATGAAATGCATTGAAATCAGCACGAAGAACCGCATAGAGGGCATCGATTTCAAATAAATCCCCTAAACGCATCATTTCACTTATAGAATTCAATTAAGCTGCTAAATTAAATGACAAATAATAAAACTTGAATCACAAATTTTACATTTCATTTTAATTGTGCAACTCTCCTATATTATTTTTACGGTTATTGCAAAGAAAAAAGAAAAAAAAGAAAATTATTAGCGCAAAATAGAATTGAAATCTTTAAAAAAAAACGAAAAATATATGAAAATACGAAGAAAAAAATACAAATATATAAATATTAAAACGAGTGCCATTTTCCATGAAATTATCCTTGAAGGAGAAGATTTGGTTTTCAAAAAATTTTCGTTTTTTCTTTTTAAATAGAATTGAAAACATACGATGAATGGTGACAAGTGCCGCATCACTAAGACCTTTCAACGATTCCACATTATTCATTGCATCCTTAAATATGAGACGTTTAAAGATAAAAGAGGATGGGAAATGATGACTTTCCCACCGAGTAAGGTGGGAAAGGGTGCGAAAAAGGTGGGCAAAGGGAATGTAAACAATCGAGAGAATGACAGCCAGTTCATGGTGACGCCCGCTCGAGAGATGGGGGAGAGAGTTTTTGAAGCAAGTGGCCCCAATGAGCATCAAAAGAACAAAGGGAGGGGGGAGGGGGGGGGGGAGTGAATGGGACTGTTGGGCAGCTCATAACGTGCTCCAATGCGCTAAAATAGTGAGTATTTCACTGAAGTTTAATTTATTATGCACCTCAATCTCCTCTTGAAATTTTCAAATAAATCGAGCAAGAAATTCTTTCTTTCAAATATTAAATCAAAATTATCGTTGCTAAACGAAACACACCTGTAAATTAAAGATGAACAGGTATATGAGAAGAAATAACAGGTATACGAAAAGAAATACCTTTGCGTTTTGAAGAATTTCACCGACAAGTTTCAAATCTCGTTTATTTTCTTTCTTCCATTCGTCGAGAAGTTTTTTATGGATAACGTCTAATTTCTGCATTCTGATAGCACCGTTCAATTTGTTCACTTCTAAATGATAGTGCATTATTTATGATTAAATAAATAAATGAACAATTTGCATATATAAGCGAATTTTGAATAAAACAACAACGAAAGAGATATTATATTTGCCTAAAATACAATAAATAAGGAAGCGTATCATGGATATCGAAACAATTATGGTCACATTTGTCGCTATTAACGATACAACAAACTAGGGCTCAGGAATATTGACAGAAAGCACAAGGTTGTTGATGACTTCAAGTCGTAAAATGGACGGGTATAAACTTTATGTGGCTGGTGGAATACGTAGCAAATATCGGTCCCGGTCAATTCTGATCTCATTTAGAACCGGAGTCAAGAGTGGACTTAACCCGTGATCATAGGAAGATGAGTTAATGCGGATCTGCGCCGGCCGACCGCCTTTTGCGCATGACGTGCCGGGATCCACATCTCGATAGTGTTACGGACCGGATGTTATCCGGGCACCATTCTCAGCTATGACCGGAACCGGATTTAATCAAACTCATTCAAAATTTTCTAGGATACCTCAGTAGCACTTAGCTAATCACGCGCATAACTAGCAAAAAAAAGTCGACCAATAGAGCTGAAATTATATAACAAGCTCCGTTAGGTTGATCTGCATTTGAAAATATTTCAACGCAGCAAAACAATAAGGAGAGAGCTTAGAAGAAATAAATAATAAATCCACCGCTAATGGATAGAAAGAAGAACATAAATGAGCGAGAAGGAAATTTGGCTATCATAGAAATCATTTTTTTAAGAAATTTGAATATTATTGGGGAAGGAAACATATCACATCCCCCCCCCCCCCCCCCCCAACAAGCGAATTTCAGGTAGGTTCTATAAAAAGATAGCACTCGAACTGGTACTCCCACCTGCGTGCAAAGACCTTTCACCAGCTACTACAGAGCTGAAAACCGTTACGACAGGACACAGACACAGACAGATACGCACATACACACACACAGACGTTTACAGACATACAGATACCAACATACTCGGCACAGAAAGACGAAACGCTTATGCCCCGCGGGTAGTTATTTTGTCATCAATTGCTAATGTCTGAACGAAGAATGATGAATAAATGTCAATCCTTCCTAGTTGCGAACCGAGGCCAAGAGTGATGCTCACCTTCACTTATTTATCAGGGTCCTCCTCTTTACTTATTTATGGTCTATATATGACAGGTCACCTCACCGGCACTATTGCATTTAACGATGGCAGCCCATTTGCGAACCGCGAACGAAGCTGAGCTCGTGCACAGCACTACGTACGCGGGACTACCGTACTCCGCACGCTGCATGCCAATAATGACGCCTATCACGGCAACTCGAAAACTTCTAGCAGTAATATGCAATTTCTTTTTCTAGAAACATGCGATTTTTTTGCACCCATTCAACTCAGAACATCAAATAACGTATCTGTGCAAAATTTCAGCTCAATTGATGCACTCGAAGTGCACCTGCTGGACGGCCCATCGTTCTCTGCAATAGCCGATCCAGGCATCGTAGGAACTCGAAAACTTCTCATAGAAGACACACTCGACAGTCAACGGTAGGGCCCACCATAGCATTGCTCGGGCACTGCATGGTATTGCTTGGGATAAATTTCGTGACATCATTGGTTTATTCGATTCTCGTTGCTCAAAAACTGCAGCAGCCAGCAGCCAGCAACAACAACAACAACAACAACAACAACAACAACAACAACAACAACAACAACATGAAACGGTATCAGTGGGGGTCGTACAGCCGGCCGACGGCGTCAACGAGACATGCGAACTCGGAGGGTTTAGTCATGCGGCGGAACATGAACTCGGAGATATAGGACTCAAAATTCGCTTTCGAGGTGCCCAGCATCTCCTCGAACTTCCGCTTTGCATGGCTCCATAGCCCCTCGATGGTGTTCGTGTGGACGCGGAGGGACTCACCGTTGTGCATAACGGTGTGAGCGAAATTTGTGCTGCAGTTCACCTGCAACAATTCACTTAGTATTTATTTTTGCAGGTATTACATTCATGACAGGCTTGGAAACATTGCAACTGAATGCGCCCAGCTACACATCAAATCAGAACATCCAAAGGTTTGAGAAACAAGTTAGTGTTGTGAAGGCTCAGTGGTGAGCATGGGCGTGTATACGTTGTTAAGCTTCAGCACCCATCCCGTCTAAAAGATGATAGCGAAATGGTTTTGGCTTGTGATGGGTCGGTGCCATTGCAGTGACCGTTTCTACCATATAAAGTTGACGCCTAAAGAAAAAGAAAACCGCGAGTAAATTTAAGGTTCCGTCTGTTTCTGGACACCTTCGAAAGTTTCGACATGGAAGTTGCCGTCGGTGCTACAGCCTAATATTAGATGGTCACGTTGAGCATGATCAACGCCAAAGAAAAGAACTCACCGTATAATGGGGATACCCAAGCGCTGACAAACCATTATACGCGGCCCACATATCCGATATTACTATAGTGCCTGGCCGGATCCATCGAGAAATCAACGCCTCCAGGGTCGCTCTCGTCCTGTCTGGCACTTTGAAGAGTACTGCATTGGCGGTCCCTCTTTCCACGGCACCAAACATCCATGTGTGCTCGCGCACCTACAAGACACGCACGTTACACATGCATGCACTAAGCGGAGGCGATTATACTGAAAAGTAGGCGAACTGTTGCATCCGTGCTGAATTTATATTTAGAGGAATATAAAAGCTACAGTTGCAAGAGGTGGATAGATGACATACCGCGCCGCGATTGTACTTGCGTCTGCAGAACACTGATTCGTCCACTTCCACCACTTTACCGGGCCCACCGAGTGGTGCCTGCAAGAATGAGTACTTCAGAAGCGTCACGTAGTGCTCCTCCTGGTTGCAACATTCGAAACGGAAGTGCTTGAAAATGTGCTCATACGTTGCACGACACTAGCCAGGGGATGTCATCACTAGGAACAACAACAAATGTATGCGCTGATTGCCAAGGATATAAAACTCCGACGCACCTGCCTCCTCTCCACGTAATAGGCGCATATCTCCCGTATGAACATCTCCCAGTCCACAGCGGTATGCTCAGCGATGCCCGTGGAAAGGCGGATCCTGTCTTGCGGCGTATCCTGCGACCACAAGAACATCACCGATAGCAGCGTCGCTATTGGCAGCCGCGACCTTTCGAAAAGACTTCCGCGGCGAATCGAAACGACGGCGCAAGGGACCTTCTTCCTCTTCTGCACGCGGCCTCTGCCGCCGTCGCCGCTCAAGGCGGTCTTCATGCATCGCCACTGCAACGAGATGATATCATAATGAAATATAAACTACCATCACAGGCTGCAAAAGAATGGGCTGCAATTCTCACCTCCATGGAATCGGCGCACTTCCGCTTCCAGATCTTCATCCGTGCGCTGCATTTCGGGCAGCTGCGCTCGTTGGCAATAAGCCGATAACGGGCTGCAAACTCCACTGCTGAGGATGCATCGTCGAAGGACCGGAAGAACAGGGAGTAGGTGACTTTCAACTCTCGCAACGCATCCTCCACGCCTCCAGCTGTTACCACCAGCGCAGGGTCCACTATCGTCATACGGCTCATGATTCCTAATGCAATAGAGCCGTTCGATAAGGCTATATATGGCGCATGTGCCTTTGTTTGCAGTATCACGCACGTGTAGAACCGCAAATTCGCGAAACCATTTGTCTCTTTTCTCACTTACTGCACTGTTGCGCACTTTTTCGCGCTTTTTCCATTCAGAACGCAAAACAAAGACTTCTATCTACGTTCTCACGCACAGCAATGTTTCCCCTATTTTCGCGCGCACTGCATTCTTCTCGTCAAATCGCCTACGTCTACTGTATGTAGGAAGTGCATTTTCTCAAAAACGGAACTTTGTTATTGAAACATTTCCAGTTCCGAAGGCAATTACGTTTAAAACTCTGTTTACGGTCTAAGTTCATCCACAGCGAATGGCGACGAAACAAATGCTGCCCTAAATAGCGATAAAAAATTGCATGCAAGCTCGAACTGTTTTAAAAAGTTTTCTCTGCGATCTCCGTTCATTATAAACCTACTTCTTCGATATGCCCACACCAATTATTGTCCACTCAGAAAAAACACGTCAACGCCCTGGATGAACAGTTCTCATAGCATGGTATTTTAATGCAGAGCAGATAGAAAACTCAGAGAAATGCACGATTGAATATCTCCATTTTCAATCACTTGCGAATGCATACGACGTGCAGAAACCACAAAATCTACAGAAACCACAAAAACCAACACTATGCATTCATTTTAAGTACATTTATTTTTAAAAAATTTACTCGAAAGTGACTGTCAAAAGTGAAAGCAAAGGACTGTCATCAATACGGCTCTATTCTTCTTCTTCTTTTCAGATCTGGATTTTCCAGTGAAATACCACACATCTGCACGTTTGATAAGCAAGAAAAACAGAAAAAAAAAACATAAATTAAAGAGAAAGCACATTCAAGCAAAATGCATATACAAATACATAACTTGACAAGTGCTCATCTCAATTAGCATACTGGATGGTAGTCGCAAGCATCGACTTGCGAAACGTCAGCTCCGATTAACTCCAGTAGACTATTTTATGCAAACGATAATCAAACATTTTTAAAATATTACAGCGCTAAATTCCTCATTCAAAAAACAGTCTGAAAGAAATTACTGCATGAAATAAACGTAGTTCAATGCTCACTCACCTAAATGGTAAACGCAAATAAAATTGATGTCGACATTTAGGTTGGCGGAGACCATCGCTTTCGAATGCAAGAAACCAACTTAATATGAAGAACACTGGTGCCAACCATAATACTACCACTGCTATCCGAATACGTTTCGTTGTCATTAACATCTAGAACATTTTTATCACTAAACGTACAGATTTGTTAGTGTTTGTATGGTATTCCTTAGTGGGTTCTCAGCAGTGCTGAAAATTTCTACTTTCTAACACTCATTTCGTGATGCAGGTGGAGGTCATGATAATTGCCGCAAACTTGAGCAAGTTGAGACAATTTTCGCCGTTTCATTATTCCACTTGCAGTTAACACATCAGTTATGAATTTTATCTTTTTCAACTCAATGTTCGCTTCCCTTTTTTTGCTCAGTCTTAATTATTCTTGGTTCAGATCAATTCCTTGATCGTTTCACTTACAATTCCTTGGTCATTCAAATCAACGATTTCGACTTTTAGCAAGAAAGCCATTTAAGGCCATTACACCCTCAGAAAATACGTCAGAAAAAATGATTGCAAATCTGACATCATAAACATTCGTCAAAACAGTATGCAATTATATGCAGCATGTACTTTAATGATGGTGATAAACGGTCTCAAAAACGTTCACTCACTTAAACAAATTGTCGAAATTTGAAGGTGACATAAGGAAAATTAATTTCATCGCTCATTTACGCATCTCAGAATTGACGCCTCATTTGTGTACTTTTGAATCGATAGTTTTCGAGTTCCTGTTGTGCCAGGTTCCCCTATTGCAGAGAACGATGGCGCATCCAGAAAATCCACTTCTGGTGCCTCAATTGAGCTGAAATTATGCAAGCGTACGTTATTTGAGTTGAATGGCAGCAAAAAATGTGGACGTTCTTTGCATATTTTTGCTAGAAATTGTCGACTTGCCGGGATAGTGGTATGCAGCGTGCGGAGTACGGTAGTCCCGCGTACATAGTGCTGAGCACGAGCTCAGCTTCGTTCGCGGTTCGCAAATGGGCTGCCATCGTTAAATGCAATAGACCTTTGAGCTCAAAGGTCACCGGATCTTTGAGCTCCCCAATCAGGTAATAAGACGAAAGGAATGAAAATATTTCGGCCCTTTCCGGAACTATAGTTATAGAAATGGTTCGTATATTGCTGATTACCATAATCAGCGAAACGAATTTCTTTGCTCATTTGTTGAGTGATGATTGTTCGGGCAGGTAACTGGAGGTGATATTAGATGCTGATACCTCAGTTGTTTGCTTCCGTTGTTTTTGAGTTGAGGCAGTTTGGGGGCCAGGTTTTATAAGGTTGGTGGTGTTGTACGATCGAATTCACCTATGTCAAAATCACTCTATGACATAGGTAGGTGCGTCATAAAACTGCAGGTGTGCAAATGCATGAAATGAAGTCATGGTTTAAGTAGTTGAGCACCGTCGACATTTACTCCTTCAGTTTCATCAGTTTCTTCGATATTATCTTTGAAAAAAAAAGTTCTTTCATTTAGGAACACCGCGTACAATGTTTCCCATCCAAAATATTTTGTTTGTGTGGGAAAGACGCACCCCATTAAATGCGAGTCTTTTTAGCAAGGTCGATTTATTTCATATGCTCAGGTTAATTTATCCGGTGGATCATGGTTTATAGGTGGCCGGAAATTGTACTTAAGCTTGAATGGCAATAGAGAATCAGAAACAGAAGGTCTTCCTAGCCGTATTGGTTTATTTTCTGCAAATATATTCAGAAAGAATGGAATATAATATTTTTTTCCCAACAGTTATAGTGATCCAACATTTCGAAGTGAAAGATATTTATAACTTCAAATGGAAAATCAATGGGGCCATCTGTAAACAATAATAAGACTACACACCTATCAAATTGAAAAGGAAATTAACGAATCGAATCGATATGCTCAATTCATTTACTTTCCATATTGTTCCCATTTGAAATTCTTTGCCATTATCATTTGTTTATGACCGTTGATTTGTGGTTTAAGTGGTGCTTAGAGCAGTACGATCTGGCTACGATATCCCTTGCTCGTCTCGGTTTCAACCATAATTTTACCCATTTTATTTTTGCGTATTCATACCCATATTCTCATATGCCTCCATCGCTTATGTTCTGTACTATTCTTTCTTTTTTAATATGTTAGGGGGGGGGGGGAGGGAGTGAGGGGACGGAGGGGTTAAACATGTGGCTACGTGCGTCATTTATTGTTGCAGATGTTCTAGTTATTCCATTGCATATTTATTTTTTTGAATGTATGTTTTCTAATTTCTTTATTGTAAACATAAACATATTTTTGCTCGCTTACTACTTAATAAAAGTGGCTAGTTGAAAATATTGGGATGAGTTGTTTTGAAAGCGGATTGGGGGCATATCTTCTCCTCTTCCACATCCGACGGCAAAGTTCCATCACTTCTATAAGCTCTATTTTTCAAAAAAAAAAACTAGTTTTTTAGGACAGGTAAAAGACGAACACCTGGTTTGTGCTAAAATTAGCGCGAAAGATAGACGATAACATATCGATCTTTTAATGTTTACTTTTTATGTGGTTTTATTTCCTCATCTTTCAGTTTGGAAAAGAGGAGAGAGAGAATCGATTGGTGTTTGCCCCAGTAAAGCAGATATATAAACCGTATGGATAAAACACCTTTTTAGTATTATTTAATAGGGGGGGGGGGGGGGGGAGGACCTTCTATCTAAAAGAATATGGTCAGCTAAATTTTGCGTGCATTTTTTTCTTTCGGCAGAAATCAATTGTGTTAGAAAATTGGTGAAGCAACATCACAATCACTTATAAAAGTGATTTACTAACGGCGCTGTAAATACTTGAGGATTGGCTCATTGAAAGCTTGAAGAATTGTAGTCTGATAGCAGAAAGGAATTTATTAATTGGTTTGCTTTGGGCCGAATTGTGCAAAGCGTCGAAAATGCTATCGGCATACGGTTTGGCCGGTGGTATCGGATTCCGATATGCGGTCACGAACATCGTCGCGGTGATATCTTGCGAAAGGATTCAGAAGGCATTCGTTCATCATCACAAAGAACGATATGATTTAGAACGCTTTATTGGAATAAAGCGATCGAATCCAGCTCGTGCCAATCGACACACCGGATTCAATGAACGTAGATTCAGAAGGGTTCGTCTTTAGCGCTTTTATGTCTGAATAACGAATTGAAACAAGGGTCCGGTTCTTGTCATCTATATCAGCGTTGAAGTTTGCTTGAGGACACTTGAAGCTTGAAGATGCATTGAGTCATTTCGGGCACCGAATTTTCTAGCGGCTCTTCGCTCAAAGCTGGAGCAATGAAACTCCGCAACTTAAGGGAAAGCGCATTGTCGTTTGAGCTCGAGTAGTCGATTACGAAGTGGCTGGCCTGATAATAGGGATCGCGAAAGCTTAGACTCTTCGATTCATCACTAGCGCAGGCTGGATTACTTGGCGAATGAATTTATTCTTGAAAATCTTGGCTGAATGGTGTCTTTGTCGAAACTAGGACGCATGGTGCTAAGACCCAGCGATGGAATTGATGCCATATAAGCTCGAGGATATCGGGACCTAAAGACACTTTAAAGGAAAATACATGATCCGAGTTCGCGACCTTGAAGGTCAAGCTGTTTTTTGGTATCTTCAGTTGTATTGAGTGAAAATTTCACTCCTGTTAATGCTAATTTTCGTTCCATTTAATTCGCTTATAGTGTTACAAATGTAAGGAAACGTTTAAATTTGCCACTTTCACTAAAGTCATTTCTAATCAGCGTGTTGGATAGAGGTTATCGGTGAATATTACGGTGATCGATTTACTCGCATTAAACCTAATTATCCTATCCGTTAGTTTATAACCCCTCTTCCCACTAATTTATATGCCCAAAAATTATGAGTTATAATTTCGCCGCAAACATATAGTCCAAGAGATTTTTGAAATTTGCATATCATATTTGTCGATTGAGCACTTAATAAGAATTCAAAATAATAGGTAAATTTGAGATGAATTACACTGAGTGCAAGGTATAGATTTTTGTCTTTAGCGAATGGCACCTATTATTTTAGTAATCATCAAAATATACGAGTTTTTCCAAGAAAATTCTATATACGTTTCTTAAAGTTTTCTAATGCAACGCCGAATTATAATCATAAAATTTTTCTTCTCTTTCTGGAAATCTCCTTCCTCAAGTATAAACCTTTAAACCCCTTATCCCCCCCCCCCCCCAGCCGCCTAATTAAAGTCCATTTTTATTATCTAAATCGAAAAATGCTTAATTTTCAATAAAATTTTGATACGCTGAACAATTTATTTTGCTTTAAATTTAACAAAAAATGCCATAGAAAGCGTAGATGAATAATTGTTGATTTAAGCTACGAGGCGCAAAAACAGTGGTAATTGAGTTGCCCGATGATGTGGAGAGACGCAAACAGGAAACGATGACACCTGCTGAACTTCGTATTGCAATGCTTAAAAAGGGTTTAAATCCCTATAAGGAGGTGCAACCACGTTCATGGAACGAAGGCCAAATTACATTGCAGTCCTTTTGTAAGTTACATTTTAACTTTGTCTTGTTTTTTTTGAGATAAAGTTATTATAATTACAGATCCGTTTGTAGTCAACCGCATTGGAATTTCTTACAAAAAAAGCATTCTTAGGTAGAATGTTCCGTAGCTCGAAGTTTATGCGGCACAGAGATCAGGAACCTCGAGTTCCGATTTCTTATTCTTTGTGAACGTGATTTCTGAGTATGAATTTCATTTGTAGATGGTGTTGTCGATCCGTATGTTGCTCCAGAAGAGCCACTTCCGTTCGTCGTTCCATCGGCATTAACGGATTCCGTAAAATTGAAAGGTCAAGAAATCAAGGAACGTGCACTCCATTTGTGAGTTAATTGCGTTCCCATTCGGAAAGATTTCTCTCCTTTTTCTCGATTCGTTTGGGAATATAATGGCGTTGAGGTGATTTTGAAGTTGTAGAGATTATTCTGCAATGACGACTTTCACATGGAAGTCATCAGCTTATTATTACGTTATTACAGATTACTTCTGTTTGAGTATAGCGATCGGCTGTCAGCCGTAATAAGTTTAATAGAAGACTATTCAAAAGCCTTCCATATAGGCTAGCTGTTGGATTCTCTGTTTAGCTTGGAAGCAAACCTATGCTTATTAAATATCTTTTTTGCTCTATTTCATTCTCGAACATGTGCAGGAATTGTATGATGAAGTGACATCTTTATCCCTAAATGTAACGTATACCCTCATAAATGTTTGCTCCTTGAATAGTGAAATTTATATGCAACTCTTATTTTAAATGCTAATGGAATTTGAGTCATTTTATTGTTTAGAAGTAAGTTGGCTGTCACGAAGAAATTCACTACTTTTATTTATTTATCTTTATTTAGTTTTATTGATGTTTCAGTACTTCTTTAGATGGCACAACTATAAGAATGGACGAAGCCGAATAAGGAAGAAGGAAGGCTTCGAAAAATTCGACCCAAAGGTGAGCTGTTTTCTATTTTTTTTTTTTTCAATAGAGATTTCGTTCTTTGGTTTTTTACGCGGTATCAGGAGATAATTTACTCTTTACAGGAAAACCCTTTAATGGTGGATTTATTTTGGCGGTAAAGGTATTACCATACCAGCAATTGTGTACGGGGATTTTTAATGTTTGCTGGGGTGATCGCTGTAATCCACTACAAATGGGTTTCAGAGGTTAGTGGGTTATGATCTGCGACTGCATTTGTGCTGCGAATATTTGGTCTCTAATATGGCTTTTTTCAAATAGTGCATCAGAAGTGGATTGTGCTGAGTGCAATCGATCGTGATCTCGTTGATCCAGTGCTAGGGATCGGCGACGATAATGATAAGGCGGTGTTTATTTCAAGAAATGATTACTTCCTTTTTTTTCCACTCTATGTGGCCTTATCGATTTCTCGCACATTTTATTTAAATTTTGCATTGATTTTTTGCAATATTGTCTCTTTTTTTGTTGAAATTTTTCGTTATTGACAGCTGTTCGGTGCAACGGCCGATTCGATATATGTGGAAGCACATAAGGCGCTTATGGCTCGTGATAAGGTCATGCTACACAAATATATTACTGAACATGCATTCGTTGTTAGTATTATTTTTGCTTATTGGTCAACACTTTTATTAGTCTTTTGTATAGGAATTTATTTTTTACCCAATTGGTCTACCTTTATGAGCGTATTATTTATGATGGCTATTCATTCCATATTTGATTGAAATAGCACATTTTCTTATAGAATATCCGGAAAAATTCGGATAAAACGCCGATTTTAGAGTGTTACAAGCTGACTATAAGTCGAGTATTGTAGTATTTGAAGTAAGAAGTATAAAGTTGTGAATCAGGAAATGAATCGCCGAATGGTGTCAAACAAGATCTGGGACAGAGTTGATCGACTGAAAAGGGAAATACGTGTTCTAACGGTAGATAAGTGAGGAAGTCCGTCTGAAAAAGCTCTGAAATAGCTGCAGCGGATAGCATTATTTATTGCTGAAGAAGATTTTGTCTGTGGTGGAAATCGCTTAACTTTCTCGTTTCAAACAGATTATTTATCAATTAGTATATAAATCAATTTAAATCAATGAAATTTAAGTTAATGTTTATCAGTTAAATCGAATTTATTTATCACTTAAATCGGATTTATCAACGCTGAACAAAACACACATAACCATGTTTTAAGGGACTTTAACATAGCCTTCCATAGATAGAGTTCCTTAAGAGTTTGGCATATATTAGAGGAAAGAGGGAAGAAGGTTTCCGGCTTTCCCGTCTTCTATTTTTGCAATTTTTCTACTGTCCGTTCTTTTAACTAGGATTATTTTTCAATTATAGGACAATGAAAAGAAAACAATTAGTTGATTTACAGAAGATGTGGCCCGATGTGGAAAACGGCTCGGTGGTGTGGGAAATGGTGGAGCAGAAAGAACCATCTCGAGTAGTTGCGATCCGATGCTCCGATAGTCCTTACAAATCGGGCAATGATATTGCTCAACTCACTGTTAGAATGCATACTGTGCAGGTAGGATTTTATTTGAATCGTTTGAAAAAATTTTTCTTTTATTTCTTGAAAAAAAGGCAATTGGAAAATATTGTGCGCGATTTGGTAATGTTCCAAATTTGCGAATTTCATACTATGAGACTTTTGAGCTTAGAGGATATGTTGATAAGATTGGTGATTTTAAAGGATATACATGACATATCGGGGAAGGAAAAGAGGTTTTTGATAGGAAAATCGCAAGTTTGCATTCCTTTTTTTTAATTTTATTTTTGTAGAACAAGATAAGTATGAATCTATTTTTAAAATATGATTAACACTAATTTTTCTATTCTCATTTTATTTTTTCCTCTCAAGTTTTTCTTAGTTTTTCATTTATTTTAGTCGTTTATGAGGTGATTTTTTTTGAAAAATTGGAAGAAAATTGAGGAAATTGATAAGGAAATAATTGTTGAATTGAAAGAATTTTATAGGTAAGAGAATGAAAAATGGAATTTATTAATTTCACATTTGTGCGGATGTTATATGAAAAAATTGTGTGTGCTGTGTGAAATCTTTCCTATGGTTTTGTTATAATTGTGTGTTGTGATTTCGAATTGCTCACTTATTGACAGCTGTTAAATTGATCAATTTTGGCTTGCTTTAATTGAGACGATTATTGCAATTCCATTGACTATCCTTGAAAAAAAGAATATCCTCCGATGTGATAATAGTTAACACTCGATATGAATTATATAGAATATATAACTCTATCTAATTTACAATCAGAAGTTTATTTTTTTCGTAGAAATTGGCGATTTATGATAAATTTGGTCGATTAATATTGGGCTCCGAAGTGGAGCCAAAAGCGGTGGTTGAATACGTCGTATTCGAGAACCATATCGCGAGCCTTGATGGAGCATGGCGTTTGCATGATAAAGTTTATCCACGTTGGATTCAGCCTAAGCAGCCTGCCAGGTTTCTTATTTATCTTTTTTTTTGTTTATTTTATAATTTTTTAAAACATTTGGCGCAGACGAGGTTATTGGAAGTTTAAACGAAAGATGACATTGAATTTTATAATAATTTTGGATATAAAGGGGAATTTGGTTAAGCTTTTGCAGCTTGAAGGATTGTTAGCCTCTGAAAAGGTCTCGCTTGGGGGGGAAGGGGGAGGGGGCTTTCATATTTCAACTCATTAAATGCTATTACTAGGGAGTTATTTGTAAAATGTAAGAAATAATGCAAATATTGGATTGTATATTGTTATGAATAAGCAGCGTTGAAATGATGTTTTATTTGAACGATGTCGAAGCGGGCTTATTGAGGCAAATGTTTGAAGAGCACTAAAGTTGACGCATATTTTCTTGTATTATTGAGAATTTCAGAGTGGATATTTTTGTTAAGTATTTAATATATTTAAGGTGGAATCGCAGAAAAACCTCGTCGAGGTATTGGATGATCGTAGTAAAGAATTTTGGAGGAATTATTGAATTATGCGATAAAGTTGGACCCGTTTAGGGATGAATAATCGAATGATCAAAGTGTTTTCGTGAACTTTTTACGCGTTTTTTTTTAAGGTTCACGACCTTCACTTCCCATCCCCCAACTTCCCATCAGCCCCCTCTCCCCGCCTCTGTCTCCCCGCGCCTTGTTGCCCTTCCCATCCTTGTCTTTATGTGAAAACCAGACCATTGCTAGTAAAGGTGAATACCGATTTACCGGGATCTCGTTTCAAGAAGATTTTTATCTTTGTTTGACTAACATGAGCAATTTTGCAGGATAACAGGCGCTTTAGAGGACCTAAGTGAAGCATCAAGACCATCGATGACACAATCGTTACCTTTACGAGCCGAGATTCTCGATCGAGAGAGGAGAGAGAGGAAACGTTTGGGCAAAGAGGATGAAGAGGAACGCTGAAACGAGATATCCTCATCGTATATGAGATGCTGTTAAAGATTAAACAGTTTAAAACAATATTATCAGTGAGAACAATGTGAAGCTCTTATATTAGGAATATTTTATTAGTGATTATTCGAAAGTGAGGTTGTATAATAATGACATCAATTTATGGCCATTTTAGGTGAGGGTGGGGTCTTTTTAGTTATTATTATTATCAGATGTTGGTTGTAAAAGGTCAAAATTATGGATTTATAAGTTCTATAATAAAGAACTGATATTTAGGGCCAATGTTTTAGAGATATGATGCTGAAAATTTTTCACTGTGGGTGAGGGAGAGGGGTAGGGGGAGGGGGGGGGGGAGGAGGAGGTCTTTCCAAATTGAATTTCTAAAGCTCTTATAATAGACTCTAAAATATCTGAGAGGTGAACAAATCCACGTCCGATGATATTTCGCTCATGTAAAGAAAAAAAATTATGGAAGAGATAAATGGAAAAAAAAAGGTGTATGAAAAAAAAAATGAGACAAGGATATGCATAAATTTATTTCAGATCTACTTGGGAGGTATTGCTGAAGATATGAATTTGAAATAAGGATATTTGCAGAATTGTTGAAACGTCTCATGATCGTATTTGTTTTGTAGAATATTAAATGATGTGATTTTTGAAGTTTATTTTTATTTTTTATTTATTTTTTTTATTTTTTGATAAATTTTATCAATTGCAATAAACAAAGGGGATTTTCCCACAAACTTATAAACAATATTCATATATGCATATAGGCACAATTGACTATTATTTATAAATTATGCATAATGTGTTTGATGTTTTTGTTGTTATTCGTGGAAGAATTTTTGAATAAAATAAATTCGAATAATTGTTATCGCTGATTTGATTTGATTTTTTTTTTTTTTTTGAGGGTATTGATGACCGTTACGAATCTCTATCGTATTATCTTAATTGATTTTTACGCATAAATTTTATCATTGCATTATCGTTCACTGAATATGCTTGATGAAATTATTCATTACGATTGTTGATGATTACCGTATCAGAGATTTATCATATAAAACCCCAGGTGTTATAGAATTGTTGAAATTTTTCTAGTGTTGACATCACTAATAATGGGATAGTTTTTTCCTTGCTAAAATTTTCTTTTGTGCAAAAATAAATATTATCAAATTTTAGATGTACGAGAACAGTTTTATCAATGGAAAGAAAGAGAGGAAATGGCTGATGATGTGGTTTTATTTCTTTCAGAAATTTGAGAGGGGCTATATTGAAGAGCATACGGTAGTTTATATCATATGTCGTACTAAAAAAGAGACAAAACCTGTTTTATTTTTGAATCTTATGATGGAAAACCGCATAGGCGTCCATAGAAGCATCTTGTGGACGAGGTTAAGGGGAGGCCTTTTTAATGAGGACAAAAGTTGACGGTGTGCTGAGAATGCCGAAATTAGAAACAAGCAGGTGCCTAACAAAATGTGTTCCAACCGTCAAGAATTAGGTTTTTTTTGGGGGGGGGAGGGAGGGAGGGGGGGGGGTACCTCGAAATTTTATGCGAGGTGGTGCTGATTATGAAAGGTCATCAGGTGGCCATTTGTTAATGTGGAAATGCCAAACTATAAAAAAAAATTAACCACACAAGAAACATCGTCACAATCGTCCCTTATGGCCCACAACGAATGGAAAGAAAGGGTTATTGATGAATTGCATAATTAAGATTGATTCGTGTAAAATTGATTGTAAAATTTCGCAGAATTTATTTCTTTCATTAAATAGTTAAATAAAGGTGCAGTCAATTGATGATGTAGTACACTTGTAAGTTAGTAATTTACATGTGTTGATCCAAAGACTAAACAGCCTTTTATATTTTTGAAGGGAAATGTGGAGAGAGAGAGGGGGGAGGGTGAGAGAGAATGTGGAACCTCCCACTTGAATTTTTATCAGCTTTTGAGTTGGGGAGGTGGTCATTTCTTGAGTTGAGGTGAGCTGACTGAGTTCGAGTTCTCATTCATCTCCTTCTATCAAGTTGGACCTAGTTGTTGGTTCACTAAGTTTTGATCTAGCGTAGACTGCATCTTAAATATTGATTTCATTGAGAGGACTGAAGAATGAGGTCATGAGGAACAGGGGAAACTTTTATTTTGAATTTTGGGAAATTGCTAACAAATTTTGCATTAAAAATTGCAGCTGTATTATATCTGCATATTATTTACGCATGCTATAATATGTTGTCATATTTACGCATGCATATATATTCATATCGATTCGCGAGTTTTTTGAATAATATTTTGGAAAATTGCCAACAATTTTTGGAATTCTTCAGTCGTAATTTTTATCACTGTTTGCTGTGTGTTGTGCTGTTTGTGCCAGAGGGAGTTGTTTGAGATTGCTGCGTCAAGTTCGATGGGATTTCCGGTGGTTAAAAGTGAATGTAACAGCCGGCCAAGTATTCATTGTGCGGATGACCGGACAGATTTTGCGACCGATCGGCAATACTCAATAAGTGGCTAGGAAAGGGACAAGTTGGAAAACGTTGGCAATCGATGCTGCAAAAGCGCATTTTATTTTAAATTCCCATGTTGCGCTTTCCAACATATTTTCTTGATTTGCATGTCTAGGGATATAGATACTGTCTGATGATGCACGTCAATATTCAGCAATAATCGTTTAGTGTGCATAAAGGAATCGAAAGTTGTGAAGCGCAGTTTACTGTGGTTGCTGCATGAAATATAAATAAATTTGAATAATTAATGCCCAATTTTGCGTCTTTATTTTAAATTAATTTCTATTATTTTCATTTCCATTTTTATGGGTTAAATTTGAATTTAAGTATTTAAATTCTTATATATATGCCTTAAATTTAAATATTTCTATTCTTTTATGGGTTTTTGCATAAATTATGATCCGCGTCATGGATTTTCGCTAATAGAGAGGATTATTAAAATTGCTGTGAAGTGAATGGTTGTGTGAACGTTAGAGGTGAGGTTTCTCACATTGACGATTTTCAGTGACGATTGTTATGAGGAATACGGGGATTATTTGAGGAACCTTTTTTGAAGTGGGGAGCTGAAATTTTTTCGTTAAGTACAATATGTCATCGTATTTTGTAATTTTAGAGGGAAGGAGACGGAAAGGTCGTGAATGATTTATCGAATTCTTCATTCTTCCCCATCCTCCCCCTCCCCTCCCACCACCCCCCACTCTTCCATCCCACGTCTCCTTTTCCCGACAGTCGATGTTTATGCTGGCCGCCGTCGTTGTCATGCGCAATTGCTTGCTTGTTTGTTTTTTTAGCATTTTCAACCCGACGTCTTTCAATTTAATAATTTTGAAGCGATTATATCGAGGGGAATCATGTCCGATACAAAGAAAGATGATAAGGAAGAGCCGAAAAAGGTCGAGGTGCAAAGTGTGGAGGAGGACGACGAATTTGAGGAATTCCCTTTGCAGGATTGGCAAGCTAAGGAGAACGCTGAGGAGGAAGAGGTTAGTATTTTGAGACTTTTTTTAAAAATATGGCATAATATTAGTTAGAATAGGAAGAGAGGGAATGAAAAAGATAAGTTTTTATTTATTTACTTTTTATTTTCTTTGATGAAGTAATTTATTGGCAAAAATTAGATATTTGTGTGATTAAATATTTTTGTGTTAGAATTGTTTAGTGAATAAAGCGAATAGAATAGTACATAAGAAATGATTTCAACGAAGTGTTAATCGATGAAATGCTCGTGATGGATTTTTTTGGTTTTGAATAGATTGCATATAAATGAAAAGAAGAATAAAAGGAGGATTTGCGAATGAGGGGGGGGGGAGGTGGGCGGAGTGAAAGGTATCAGTGGATGATACGCGTTGAAGTAGAATTTCATGTGCAGAGATTTTCCTGGCTAATCGCACTTCTTTAATTAAAATGTAATGAGATCGGAAGAGAGTTTATGTATTCGCTATTCATGTCATGCTTCATGTGTAGAAGAAGATCGAGCAATGGTCGAGTTTAAACCTCGGCTGCTGCGTTTTCCTAACTGAAATGAAATTATTTGAACTCGAAATAGCATTTAATAATTAAGTTTTGAGCCCGGTGAATTTAGAATTCGTGGGTTTTTTTCTTTGAATGTTACTTTATTCGATACAATTCAGAAGTAACTAAAAAGTTGACTAATTTGAATTTCTTACTATAATATGCGCTAATTTTTGTTATTGTTTTAGGAATTGAATGTATGGGAAGATAATTGGGATGATGAAGCGCACGAAAACGATTTTTCAAAGCAATTGAGGTATGCACATATTTTGTTACTTGTGCTTTATCTTCCGATAAAATTTCATTTTCGTTTGCAGGAATTTGCATACGTAAATGTCGGCATAAATTTGCATATGTAAATGGTCACGATAAAAATAAGCATTCCCACGTAGGTCTGTGCATGGTAGATCCAAAACTATATAAACTTGAGCATGGGGAACTGAGTCTTTACAAGTGCTAACACATAGGTGCCTTGTCGCTTTTTTAAAGTTTATAATCAGGTTGGAAAAGTGTTGCGGTAAATTCATTAAGCATTAGATGGGAATCGCATATTCTAGTTGGAAGAAAACATATGGTATACTCTTACAAGTTTTCTAAGTGTGATTGTAGTGCCGAGACCCAATTTTCTTGATGGATGGGGAGGGAGGGGGGTGGGAGGGGACGTGCAATCGAAAGTGCTGAGCCTGTTCTCAAAGGTTTATGGGGTTTTTTGCTTCGGCAATGTTGTCGATGGGAATAAGTGTGTGGAGTTACGTTGTATTGTTTCATTTGTGAAGAAGCGTTTGAGCTGATCGGATGATTACTATAAATAGAGGTTATTTTTTTAATAAATTAGGCGGTACGGGTTCTAACAAGATGTGGTTTACGTTAAGAGGTATAAAGAGTTCGAAGAGGAGAATTGGGGTGTGGGACAGTAACGTAGTGGTAGGTGATGCCATCATCCGGGCAACGAACGGTGACTTATTCGAGGAATCTTCTTTGATGATTGTTACAATTTTTACCTCATCATTTTCGTAATATCACTGTCTTTTGAATGTATTGTAAATTTACATATATATCAACATTTCCCTGATAAGTTTAATGCTCAATAAAGTTGTTATTCAAATGAAATTCGCACTCGTTTTGTGGAGAAGTTTGTGAGAAAAATTTTAAGTTAGGGTAAGAATATGTTTATTTTATGATGAGCTTTAGTGAGGAATGCATGGTCGATGTGGGTAAGATGTGTCGTATATGCCCGGCGGGTAAGGATGAGGGCATTTATGAGGTAAACTAGCGAGTGAAGAAATTTTTCTAGTAACAGTAAAATATAACTAGTTTAATCGTTGATTGAAAGAGCAAAGTTTTTGGTGAATATATTTAAATTTTGATCCGATATTAAAAAAATTTTCCTCATGAATTCGATTAAAAACAAAGCAATGAGAGGATTGGAAAGTTTCTTGGAAGCGGTTTCATGAGTTTGTATTAGTTAGTTAAATGAGAGCAATTTAATTTTTCAGAAAGGAGCTTGCGAAACATGGTTCTAAAACGATTGTTTGATGTCGATCGAAAGAGACGATACTTTCAATCATTGTTTTTTTTTTTTTTTTGCTTTGTCCATCGTTCCTCATTCGACCCGAATCATGTTTTGCAGCCATCTCTCTACTTGCAATTGTAAAGTTACGAGCGGCATTTCATTATACAATATGATGGAAATACTTTTATATGGTGGTCGGTGACTTTTAAGCACGTAATTGAGGTGTTTTCATGTTATTTGAATCTAGTTTTGCAACTGTTATTACCCAATATCCGACCATTTTTGCATTTAATTTGGCAATTGCGCAGTATTATTGCTGCATTGATTTGATGTGTTAGCGATGATGGAATATGACCGAATAATTTCTCTTTTTTTTTGGGGGGGGGGGAGGAAGTAATAGGTAAATGTTGTCAGGTAAAACTTGTTAATTTGAATATTTGCATTGAGATAATGGTGTAACGATGTTAGGATTGATTCATCATTTATTTAATGATAGGTAATATTGATCGCCTATCAATTAGTTGATGAAAAATAACCGTGAAAATGTTAGAGAATAAGAGCGATTTCATGAACTGATTTATGTTGCAGTGATGGGAGTTTAGAGTTGGGGGCGAACAACGAGAAAACACTATTTGGGTATAAATTGATAAGCTTGGTGGGGAAGTGCTTCTATGATAAGATGAGATTTATTACAAATATGTTCTTAAACGGGGGAGGGGAGAATGGGAGGGGTGGGGTGGGGTGAGGTGGGGGGGGAGATCGGAGCATACAATAGTTGCATATGTTTTTAATGGTGAGCGCTTCATTAAAAAAGTGCCCATTCAAACAGTTGCTTTAGTTTTTGTTTAGTGGCTTGTATTTGGAAGGAGAAGGAAGGAGGCTAATCCTCCCATAAGTTGTGCCGTTCGTTCTTTGTAATTTTTATCTTCATCGGATATGTATATTTCCTGTTGATGGTCAATAAAGGAATATCTTTGCTTGATATTTTTATTTTATGGTTTCAGAAACCGTTCGTAAATATACCTGTTTTCAGTGCCTCATGTATTTTAGGAAATATACACACCTGCACAGGTTTTTCATTGCTGAAAATATTTTGTTTAATATGTGGTTAAGTGTAAGTGTCCATGTATTATTAGCGAGAGAAAGAAAAAATTATTCAGTAAAAAGTTGGATTTTTTTAAAAGTATGAGTAATAGTGAGTAATTTCTATTTTAGATTTGATAATAATAATGATTTTAGATGATATAATGTTTTCATTTAATTTGTTTTCAAGTTTTAATGAAACGTTAGTAAAGAATAGTTTGTGCAACAATCGGTAAGCGTTCGTGGCCAATGAGGTTTAAGTGGTGTGAAGGGATCGGGTATTGCGTCGAACGACGTTTCGCGTCGATGATTGGAGGGTTGCATGAGTGAAAACAAGAAATGGGGCTAGCCATTGAAAGGTTTGTGCGCTGAGATGAATGGACAATGACCGATGACCGAGCGTTGGTGCGTTGGTCAGTAGTCGTATGAGTTTGGCTCTAAGTTGGTTACCCATAGAGGTGGACAGCAGTGACCAGCGCTTAGCAAACATTCGACACAACAATTCTCGTCGATCGCTCTCGCTTCTTACATTTCTTTTCGTTCGTAACGTCCAAATATCGCTGTATTCGGATTACTGTCTTTTTATTTGTAGTGGATATTCACTACTAGTTTTGAAATTTTTGAGAGGATATATCATGGAATCTAGAAATAAGATAAGGAGAGGGTTGATAGTCGGAGTTTTCATTGCAATTTTTTTTTTTTTTTGGAATTTCGCTTTTCTAAATTTTTATGGATGTATGGTGAAGTATAGAATAAAATATGCAATTTTTTGATATAATGATACGTTCAACGAATGTATGCTAAAATCTCAGCTTTTAGTCATCATAAATGCGCTTAAATTTGACGTTAGCTTTGCTTAGGTGTTTGTTGTTTTTCGCCATTCCGAAATGAACCTGTAGGGTTGGAATGTCTATATCCGGAATGAACCTTTAGCATCGGAGAGCCTATATCCGGAATAGGCCCTTAGGATCGGAAAGTCGGTGTCCAGGATGGTCTCTACGTTATAGAATTAAATCAGAGTGAATGAAGATGTTGTAACGCTTTCATGGTGTTGAACAATGGGCCGTATAGGTTTTAGCAAAGTCAACAAGGCAAGCACCAGGAGCGGTTTGATTATTTTCCAGTTTAAGCGCTCACGCCGCAACACATAACAGTTAGGTATGTCAAGCATAAGTTCTGGTGATGGCCAGTGATAATTCTGCCCGCGGGTAAATGCGAACCTATGAATTTTTCTTTCGCCGGATGAGTATGTCTCAGTGAGTTACCTTACTTTATTTTGCATAAAACTTTAGTACTTTTGCTTTATTTTGCCCGTTATTTTTGCTTAAAGAGGCATGCTAAAATTGCAGCTTAATCTGCTAATTCTATGACTTAATTGCGTGCAATTGGTTGAAAACTGCAATGAATCTGAATGAATATTGCATATGAATTGCATTACATTTATATAGTTGCATGAAATTGCAATGCATTTTTGCAGTTGCATGACGTTGCAATGCAATAAGTCATAAATCTAATATAGAAATTGCAAAAATGCAATTAACATCGCAGATTTACCATGCATTCGATATTTGAATGATCTTTGTCCGATTCGCTTCCGGTTCGCTTCTTATAGAATTGATAGAATATCTTCACGTTCCTATGAATTTATTTTCTATCATCCTTTATTATGTCAATTATTTTGCTTCATACCATACGAATTTATTGTCGTTTTAATTTTAGGTGATATTTTTAAAATATTTTTTATTATATCCTTTTGATAAGAGAGTAAGATTTGTTGGAAGTAGATGCGCAATTTTTTATGCAAAATTTTGGAATGCTCATTCCCTCGCCTCCTGCTTACCCCTTCCCCATACCCCCCCCCTCCCCATACCTCTTCTCGTCTCATCATTATTTTGTTATTTAGATGCCTCAATCATAGGTATATAAAAATATATGACACTGGGTAGCACGTATGATAATCTGTGAAATTATTGCATTTACAAAATCAAACCTCATCGGAAATATAAACCATCATTAACAGTTATGTATATTTATGGCACTGATCATTATGCAAATTTTTAAAATGCAATCTGAACGAAATTCACTATTGAGCCGTTATGTCGGTCGGCTGATTAGGTATGAAGTCGGTTTTGCGAGTTGACTTCATTTGCGATTTATTTAATTGATTGCGTAATTCCTTTCAAGGTGCTGTTATGCGCGTTTGAAAAGCGCATTATATTCACATCATATCTGTACGTACGCTTGTGCGTTTGTCTGTCCGGGCTGTAGGTTTCAGTTGATAGGCATGTCTGTGTCTGTCGGAGGTTCCCGACACCTATGCATCGGTCTGGCCAGTAAGCTGCAACTTGAGTACCATTGAAGCTAGAGTTATAGATTTTCATCGGCATAATATGTGCTATACGGTGGTCACTTGATATTTGTCCACGGTGATCGATCAATATGAAAGGAATTATATAACCATTTAAAGAGGAAGAAACTTGTTTTTGATTAATTAAAAAAAATTTTATATTTTAGGTTAGGTTATTTTATGTCTACCAAATATTAAAATGAGGATTTTTTTTTGGGGGGGGGGGAAATTTATGCAACCGGTCGGATTGATTAAAAAATGAACACATTTTATGCATCTAATTTTTTATTGATAATACATGAAATCGGTCGGACAGGTGAATGCAGTGAAAAAGCACATATCGCGCTAATTCCATTGGCATTCCTTTCCGCTTGTTCCATTGTTGTATCGATAGTTCATCGTCGCCTCTCAACATCAGTGGCAAAAACGGGAAATCACTTTCTTGTCTACTTAATTACTTACAATTTAATTACTATTACAGTTTAACAATTCTATTTAATTTTAGTTAAAGTTTAATGAAGTTAAAGTACAAGTACAAGTAACTATGTTATATGTCTAATGTGTTCGTATGGGCTAATTGATGATCACAAACTCCTAAGTAGATTCATTTGCATATTTAATTACTATCGCCCGGTCGTCACTGACTTAGATATTGCAATATTCCGTGTACATAATAGGGTTCGAATCGTTATTAATGCATGCCATTTTAATGGATATTCGCCAATTTAAAACACTTTACTTCAAAAGGAAATAGTTTTTGAATTTTTATGAAATTCGTTTAGAGAGATTCTCAAAATATCGATGATAAGTTTTTAGCATTATTTAAAGAATGCTGACATTTTTGAATAATATATAAATCGATTTTAAGGGTTTTTCTCGAGTAATCCAAAAAGTTGACAATTTTTTTTTTTTAATAAACAAATTAAACTTTATACCATTGCTATAAAAATCGACGGGTGCAATATTTTTGCCCTTATCGCTCTCGGGTAGGCAATTTCCCACCTTTCCCATCTTTATAGGTAAAAACTATGAGATTAATTAAAGAGGAGTTTCGTAGATGAACGCAGTGAACTATTTTCCGATAGATCGAAAGTAGACGAGCGGGCTTTGACTCACTAAAAGGTTTCTGTTGTGTTTCGAGAATATTGAAGAAAAAAAAAAAGCGGAACGCACACACGTCGAGTGCAGCACGCGTGATTTGCTGCGCGCTATTTCTTTCTTGAAATGATCTGTGAGGGGAGAGGAGTGCCTCATTTTAATCTATTGCTCTTTAATCGTTTTGTTTCTATCGTTGTAGTTTTATTACTGCTTGATGGCGTTATCACTACTGCAAGTAATTCTTGTAAATTTACTTAATACTTATTTATTCGTCTGTTTGATATTTTTCTTTAATTTTGGTATAGCTCTGGGTTAAATTCAGCCATGGCAAAGGCAGATCCCACCTGTGATCCGATTTATGCCATAGTAATGTAGTAATGTGCTAAACCTGGTGTTTTAACCAGCCTAACTTAACCGAGACCGGGTTCAACTCACCTTTATATGAGCAACACAATCCATGCCACAACTGGAGCGGAAGTGGGATTTTATCTGAAACCTTTCGAGTATATTATTTGCAATTACCTGTTTTGTATATTTACGGATAGTGGAAATCTAAGCATTGCATATGCGGCTCTCTTTTAAATTTTAGAAATATTTTAAGCAAAAGTCGATCTCTGTATGTTCATTTTATGATTTTTTTGTATTTATGGATGCGACCTATCATTTTCGGCATTTACTTTATTATTTCCCGTTTTTTTTTTTTTTAAATTTGCATATAAAAAATTGTTCGTTTGATTTATTCACCGCTTTTATTTTCTTTCATACGACATATTCGCGTTTCCGCAGTGATGTTAGCAGGTATCTCGCTCTCTTCAAGTGCTTTCTTCATTGCTTTTCCCCAAGCTGCTTTTGCTTTCTTTGGGTATTTATTAACGATCGTCATTTAAAGCGTTCTTGAACTAGCAACCAAGCTGTCTAATGGAGCCAACTTTAACGCCTCAGCAGCGTGAATACACCAACGAATCATCATCTAAATGATGTGATTATGGCTTGTTCGTGCTCTTTAATTCTTGATCTTTGCTCATGATAGTGACGTCTGAATCGTGGATTCGTGGTATCGCCTTGGCGTCAAGAATCCGTTCATTTCATGGAATAGCTGATTGTTATAATAATATTAATAGTAGCAGTAATAATAATGATAATAATAATAAAAAATTTTGTCCCATAACTGTCTGAACAGTCGACAAATTTTTCGTTGCGCCTATCATATATAGAATGGAGCATTTCATTTTGGACTATGTTTTAATGTTTTATTCCATTTACTAGGCGTATAGGCTTTATTAGGCATTGGTTAGTTATCTGGTACTAGGCTTATTAGGCTCTTATTTTACTTTAAATCCTCGCTATGAATTATAATTTATCCGACTTTCGGCTAAGATATGACAGTTGATTAAATTTCGAATGTTTCTATATTTCAGGCGACGGCAAGGGAATGCTGTTTTGTCCGCGCGCATTGCGGCGTGCACTACGTTGCGGCAATAGTCGTTCATTATTGGTCGATCTCTTCTTTATAGTATTGTTCATTCTAGCGTGCTCGGTTGTCGCCTCTCATCTGCATGCTGATCCACAAAAGCGGATCGTTGAATCGGTAAGTTTTATACCACCTATACCTAGTTTGGTAACTTTTACACCTATACCTGGTTGAAAGGGATTATATTACTCTTCGAGGTGGAGGTAGTTATGCTTAAGTAATTGGGGTCATTCCTTTGTTCCATGATGTTATATACTTAGCTGTAAACGTACCCTTTTTCGATATTTATTTTGCTATTAGCATTAACTCTTCTATATGATAACACACAATGATTTGCATCGCAGTTATTGATGGATTATGAGACGTACCTAGTTGGGTATAAATCCCCTAGCCGGATATTTGTGTTTACTAACGTCGAGTTTAAAATCCCTTGAATCCTTACTCATTTCATGTGCACTCTCCGTGATTGAAATTACACCCTCTTTTATATCGGTTGAACATTCAATATTTCAACGAATCTTGATGGCAGATGCGGTCTTTAAGTTTGCTTGCTCTTGCAGAACAGATATGAGTTATGATTTTTGCTATATTTGAGTGTTCTGTTGTCGTCGAAATAGAAACGGAAAGGAGACCTAATTTTTTATGCGCGTCGCTTGCTTCATTTCGATGGAGACCAAAAAAGATCAATTGCTTTCTAAATGTTATATTTAAACGAAGACATTGTCTTATTTAGAAAAATAGGGTAGAAGAGGAAATTGTTGCGGAATCAGATGCGTTACGAGTCGTTAACAAGGATGCTGAGGCAGTTCGTAAGCCTGCAGAGGTGATTTTGTTTCCATTATTTGTTTATTTATTTATTCTTTATTCTTAATACATTCAGTTGAAGTTATCTCAGCTGTAGTTTGATTCTTCGGATGGAAAGGTGAGAAAGGGTAGAGCGAATGAGAGGTTCCACACCTAGATGGATCTATGGACGCCAATAGAGTTATTTACTGCAACCGATTCCTAGCCTGGAAGTTAATAGAGGCGAATTTTTGTATGTAACGTCACCATAACGTTTTCGCATAAAATTTCCTCATAACTTCATATCCAATTTGGTGGCTAACACTTTTTAATATAACACTCAAAATACTTTACAATTTGTATATACTTTATATATATATATACTATATATATATATATATATATATATATATATATATATATATATATATATATATATATATATATATATATATATATATATATATATATATATATAGCGATGAAATGCGCTAAAGCCAGATTATGGCTGAACGGAGGGTTTTGCAATTTTGGCACGTTCGATCGACCGGCTTCTCAAAAATGAAAAAAATCCGCAAAAGATTTACGTTGAATTATGCAAATATCGGAAGTTTCTCATATGCCAATTTTGACTATTGGCATTTTGTGGTAAAATTTGGATACACATAGCTTGTGGGAAGGGAGAAGGGGTTCAGGTCCTAATGGGGGGTGTTTTTCGGTTTGTTGACTTCGTTGGTAGCGGTTGTGTGCAGAAAGCTATGAAACAAACCAAAAGATTTTATATGCTGTTCTTTATAGCATCATTATGGATGTTTTCATGGTCATTATTTTAATGAATCTTTCCACACCGTTCTCTGAGGACTTTTCTTCGCTCTTCTATGTAATTTTTGAATTATATTTATTTAAAACTTCAGTTATATATATATATATATATATATATATATATATATATATATATATATATATATATATATATATATATATATATATATGCTTGCAATTTTATGCTGTTCTTCTCGTTTCAGGCCACTTTCAATCGGCCAACACGCCGCAGGATTGAGCCACGGTTTGTTATTTATTTCATTTTTGTCTGTTTCTTTAATTTTTTTTTCGCATTTGGTGGCGCTAAGCTATCAGAGTATCGCGAAGTACCATAAATGGTTTCCAGGTGAGGTTTCCATTTTTTAAAATGCAATTATTAGTCGTCTTTGAGAAAAGAGTAAAAAGTCGAGTAGGTAAGATGAGGGCCGTTTTGTTTTTTGATTAATCGATTCTGCATGGTGCAAATTTAATGCTGTGGTACAAATATCTTCTTATTTTTCTTTTAAAAAAGTGCATGCTGATCGCATTTTATAGGAAGACTAGTAGCAAGAAGGAAATAGATGGCATATCGTATCCATTGTTGAATTCGGCCGGAAATTTTATACCAATCAGACGAATTGTTCATCTCGATCTCAAAGGAGGTGCTTTAAGGGTACGCTTTTCTTTTTAAGTTATGCAAAGAATGAAACTTACCTAGAAAGCGTTACATTATCAGTGCTGCTTAAAAAAGAGTGAATTTTTGAGACATTCAAGCGGTGTTGCTCATGCTAATAGCAGTATTATTTGTGCTAGTGTTTATATCTGTTTGCATGTTTCGGATCGCGTTTCTTTCGCTTTCCGAAAAGTTGACAGAAGATCGGCTTTTGAATGACAGCACAAGGGAGGTCTAGAGATTCTTGCTTCCGGCACAGTAGGATTCTTAATTTTCGTGTGTTGAGTAATTTGCAGAGATATATGTGGTGATTTACCTATTGAAGTAGATCATAGTGCAATGCATGCGTTAGCGTTTTTTTTTTTTTTTTTTTTTGAAAATCATCTCGCTTCGTTGTCGAGAGTCCGATCTTTGATTCCGGCCAGTTTGATAAGTCTAATCGATATGCTTCGCTACGTGGATTCTTTTTTTTTTCCATGTTGGACGTAATAATTATAAGGATATCTCGTAAAGAGATCTTGCCCATAGTTATACAATGTGGAATTAATTTGCATTTCGATGATATTTTGCAGGTGGAATTATTCAATGAGACGTTTCGTGTATTGAAATTGTTAGGTGCTACGGGGATTCTTCTCGAATGGGAGGATATGTTTCCGTTTAGTGGTCGTCTTGCATCTGCCGTCAACGGTAATGCATATACCCGCGATCAGGTTCGTGCCTTTTATGAACCCATTTGCAGAGATGATCCGATAGGCTTTATGAAATAAGGCCATAACGATTGCCTGGGAAGAGAATCATAAGCTGCGGCAAAGAGGGTTGTAACTGCACTGAATTGGGGGGGGGGGGGGGGCGACGACCTTCTTATCGTGGCACTTATCTCGTTGTGGACACGATCAGGGTTTATGAGTTCCACATGAGCATACGCAATTCGTTGATCGCGCTTGATGATCTATCGTAACGGATGAGATCGTTTTAGCACAATAATTTTAACATTCTTGGATATGCAATTTTTGACTTGATACTACGAGTCTTCTTCCTGAGACGTAAAGGGAGGCTTGACGTTCTATTTTGAGAGTGATTTTGAAATAATATAGGTCAGCATAAAAGCGTCGAAGAGTGTAGAATAGGGGAGCTGGCTGGTAATTATGCGAACCAGACATAGCTTAGTGAGGGATTATATGCGAAGCTTTCCCTGTTGGAAGAAAACGTTTCATGAATAGTATTGACAAGGCTTTTTTAATGAAAATAATCCCTTGAAAAGGAATCGAAGTTGAAGTTTTGGTCCATATGGATACACAGGAAGGAGGAGAGGGAGTTGAATTTGTCAAGACCTTTTTCTTAGATATGTCGATGACGATTCTTATCGTTTCTAGGTCGATCAGATACTTGAAGGAGCTCGAGCAAACGGCCTGAAGGTGATACCACTCGTTCAAACGTTTGGTCATCTCGAGTGGATACTGAAGTTAAAGCAGTTCGCACACCTCCGTGAGGCAGCCGCCTACCCTCAGGCTCGTTTCTCGTCACGTTTTTTTTTTTTTTGAAACAAGTAGCTTTTTATTATTTGAAAATATCCTCGAACTTTCTTTTCAGAATTTTTTTTTTTTGTTTTATACTTTGCCAGCTTCAGACTCGTCTTTCTTTCTTGTATTCGGTTGGAAGAAAGAATGAAACATCATGGTGGTCCTCGCGTGATACTTACTGTTCCATCCTTCTATAGCAGTTAGTTGGCTAGTAGTTGGCTATGGTGGTTACCTATAAGCAGTGGCTTATAGCTTTATATTGCTTTAAAGAGAGTGCCTGATTTGGCGTTGAGAGAAGAGGGATATTATCTTTAAACTTTTGCCTTATTTAAACTTTTGCCTAGAGTGATAATAATTACATAGAAGGTAAGTACTTATCACATTGATTTAGGTGTCATTCAGGAGAATTGCATTAAAATCCAGCCATCCTCTTTCGTGGTTTTTAAGAGCAGTTTCTCGGGAATATGTTTTCTAGATTGCCGCTGATGTGTTAATGCGCATATTTGCGCTATTTGTTGTTGTTGTTGTTGTTGTTGTTTTTTCAAATGAAAAGTGAGTTTAGGTAATATGCTTTTCGAACGATGCAGCATGGAACTTGTTACGAGAAATGGTTGACGAAGTGATGAGTGTACACCTGAAATTTGGAATGGAGTTCTTTCATATGGGTGCTGATGAAGTTTTCCAGGTTTTTTTTTCAGCTATTTTTATTTTTATTTCTTTTTTTCGTATTGATGTATATATTTTTTAAATTTATTATATTTAAAATATATTTTATTTTTCAGGCTTAAGATATTTTATTTTTCGTGTAAACAATTTATAAAATTACGGTGGTCGATATAATCGTAATTACTGTTATAAGTGGCCACTAATGGCATTATGAGGGAGCAATTGGATTCGGAGAGGGGGCTATTTGATGTAAGAGAAGAAGGAAAACCATTGAATAGCGTTAAACTCACAAAACGTTGTTACGAATGTGGGAAATATCGTGGAAAAGGGAGAGATCGAACTGATATGTGAACAGTTCGATATATCAGATCTCTTTCTTCTGAAAAATATAACAGTTTGATGATTGTTATTATGACGTCGTATGACGTCATAATGTTATGAAGTTATCATATTATCAGTAATATATATCATTGATAGAATGTAGCTCTAGTAATAAGAACTGATGTTTTCACAAGTTGCTCAGCTGGTTAGAGCACTGAACAATAATCTGTGCGTTTCAAGTCCGGTTTCAGTGAAAGGTTCGATCTTGTAAGAGTTTCTGTTTACCTCTGTTCTCCGCTTGCCTCTTTCTCCCAACCGTTTGTCACTCATTGCGAATCTCGTCTTTTTCAATTATTTTTGATATTACAGTATGCAAGTGGGAATATATGCCTATTGGAAATTTTTACAGCCGGTTTTATAGGTTATGACATCGAAAACGTGGTTTTTTAATTGCCTTGTAATTATGGGCGTTTGTAAGTGAACAATTTATAGATTGGCTATTGTAACAGCACCATTGAAGCGATGAGGAAGCATGGCTCGAAGGAGAGGGCGATGCTATGGCACATGGCTAGAGTTGCTGAACACATCAAAACGAACGCGGTTAAACCTGTATGTATGCATCGTCAATTTCATTCATTCTTTGTTAGGATAGATGAATGAAGCTTTCAAAAATTGTTCAACTAGTTACAACACCAAGCAGTAGTCTACGTGTCATGGGTTCAAGTCCAGCTTCTAGTGAAAAACTCAATTGTTCAGCTTACAGTTGATGAAGCAGTATTTCATAATCAGTGATGTGTGAAGGAAATATGCAGTATTGTATAAGGGGAATATGTACTAGACAGTGTTTTCATATAAAGGTAGTCAAGGGAGCTATATAAATAAGTGTGCTGATATAGAATAGCAGGCGCTTAAAGGATTGATGAATTAACAGCATATTTTTATGCAGAAATAAGTTTTCCGATGCATCAGGTAAGGAGGTGTTTGATAATTTTCTTCTATATTTGAAGTGGGATGAGTGCTGTTTGAATAAGTTTATTAATGCTTCAAGGCAGATAGTTTTACAAGTTACGAATAGATATGGAATTATTCAATTATTCCGGTTCCGATTAGTTATTCAGGACCGTTACCAACGTGGGTATTATTCTGGTTAATTTCGGAATGCGCATGTGTGGTATACCGTAGTAAAGGCTCATTTATGCGTGATATCAGTTGTTAGAAATGAAGCAATGATTGCAGGTATCCGTATTGGCCTGGCATGATATGTTGGTTGAAGTTGCTGAAGAAGATATACGAATGTATAAATTGCCGGACTTGATCGAACCAGTACTATGGTCATATGCTGAAGATTTAAGTCAATATCTCTCACCTGGAACGTGGTTTGCCCTTAAGGTTGGTTTTTTGCAATTTCTTCTATTATCCTTTGTTGATAACCGGTTTGATAGGAATTGTACGTGCAAGAGAAGGTGGTGGAAGATGGGCTAGTTCATTCAATTCGATCTCATCTGTTCAATGTTGCTTGGAATATTGCTGCTAGGAGGCGATTAAGTTGGAGCTTTTCGATGAAGATGGCATATAGTCGGTGGGCAACGTCGAAGGGATCCAAACTTGACGCCCACTTCACTAGTTGCGTCGTGCAACGGAAGTCCGCATTAACGTGCTGCGTGCTTTTTACTAGTGGTTATCGAAAATTACTTCGACGACGAGAACGAAGCATAAACATTTATCAGCCTTGGCTTATGGTTTATTGCTTAGCCATTTTATCCTATAGCTATGAGCAGTGCGGTGATATCAGCTTTATGTTTGCAGCCGTTTGGAAAGGTATGGGGTGCATCGGCATTCAAAGGTGCTGATGGTCCTATGAGATACTCCTCGAATCCGATTCACTATATTCGTAATAATGAGGCATGGACTATGCAATTAACCGGAAATTATAAAGATTTCGATCTAATACAGGTGCGTCTTTTAGTTATAATTAAATTTTGCATATTTTGTTCTTCTTAATAAGCAAAATTGAGAGTAAGCCATTGTTTGTTTGGTTCATTTTTCATTTGTTTTGTTGAGAATGGCTTCAATTTTTTTGCACGGGGTTTTTCAATACCTGTGAAGGTCTGGGAAAGCGGGATGAGGGGGCGAGTTTTCTCCTTCCATTATTTCATTGATTTGATGTTTGTGGTCACTAACAGCCTTGTATACTTAAATGAATAGAGAGAAGCTGTTTTTCGAAGAAAAATATCTGAATGTAACCATCGTTGGGAAGATCACTCATCTGACAATCAGCGAGGATTGGCAAAAGTTCGCCATTTGCCCTTGCAAAAATGAGAACTCATCCATAGGATCGGCGGTGCAGTTGCCGAACATCGAGAGAAGAAACTGACGGTGGCCTCCATACATCACAGTGGGAACTCGTTTGGTTGATTCTTCTTCGTATTCTTTGAATTATAATTGGATAATTTTGTTTTGGAAATAAGTTTTTCTTTTTTTTGAGGTTTTAGTATATTTGATTTTTATTCAGTGCCGATGAGTCGAGTTGGTTGGGAAAAATTTGAAAGTCTTCCTACAGCCCCCCCCCCCCCGTTTTTCTGATATTTTTTGATGCCTATCTGAACCACTTGCTACTCGGCAGTTGTCTTCCCTCATCACATTATGTCAAGTTTTTGGTTCAGTAAGCTGTAACGGTGGACTCCAAATTGATTTATTTCATGACGATGGGGACATGTACAAATTTTAGAGACGATGGTTCATGTATTATCTTTATTGGTTTCTTGTTTTTTTTTTTCTGGAAAATCCCGGCTGCACTATTCGACGAAAAGGATCTTTATAGAATTGATTGAAAGCTATTTAAGGGATTGATTCTAACTGGTTGGTCACGCTACGATCATATGGCAATTCTATGTGAGCTGTTTCCGGTGGGAATACCCACTCTGGCGATGAGTCTTGAAAGTGTGATTGAGGGACGCCTAATGAATGCTGACTATCCAAAGACGTCGAGATTGTTGAAATGCACGCCTCCTGTAGATCCGGGATTTGTCGTTGGATGTCATTTCCCAGGCGCAAGGGTACGTGCTTAGTTCATACTTTGATTTATAGTTTTGTTGAAAAACAGTGTAAAGTGTGGTAGTGAATCCACGTGTGGTAGTGCAGTTTTCTCAGTTATCTTAGTATGCGGTATACTACGTATCCGGGTCAGTATGCGGTGTACTACATATCCGGATCAGTATGCGGTCAGTATGCGGTATACTGCGTATCCGGATCGATTAGATCCAACCGAAGCACGTATTTACTAGGACATAGCGCACTCACAGAATGCGCTTAGAAGTGTACTCGTTTTTTTGTTTATTGTTTACTTAGATTTCATATTGTCGATGTGGTTGCTTTACTCTAGGAGCTGGTATTTTTGTTTTTTGAGCTATTATTGAGGAAAGTTTCGCTTCATTTGATCTCAGAACACGTGTAAATATGTATGTTGGAAATCATCGTTGTAATTCCGCTTTCAAAAACTCTTTCTTTCCTATAAACTTCTGGAAGCCAAAGGCGCTCACTCTTCTATCGCATTTTTGATCGAAATGCCTTCGTTTCATGAGCGCTTTTCAAAGAACGACTTGTTCGCATATCGAAAATGTTATTTGGTTTTCGTGTGCGGTGTCATATTTGCGGGAACGAAAATGTCCCCGTACCTTAGTTACTTCTCCTCTCTCGTCGAAAAATCCTTCATTAACAAGCTTGAAGCTTGTTACCCCCTTAGGTTTATCTAATTGTTTTATGTTTTGTTTAGAATAATTTCTCATAAACGATTTTTTTTAAAGGTTTATGAGCTTATAAATGAGTTTTGGAGTCTACACGAGCAGATGCGACGATACGTGGAGAAAGATTTTGATTTCAACGGTTGGCTTTCGGAATTTGCCATGCACCGTCTATTCTCGTCGCCAATGTACGTCGAGAGGGTGCTTCGATTTGTTGAGTTCTACCTCACTCCGATGGAGCGACTCAGAAATGAACTTAGGTAATTCTCTTTTTTTTCACTTTTATTCCACATTCCTCATGGCGTGGTGCTGAGATGAGTAAAGAGGGGAAGGAGGGACTAGTTGGGGGTATGTATAGCTGCTTCCTAGGCATATCAATGAGGGCGTTTTCTAGCTGTGAGTGAGTGAATTCAGTATTTTGATAGCGCTTGGGAGCTCATGGAACGCCGTCTGCTGGGTAGGCTGTAAAAAGATCTCCCGAAAATGGAGAACTGCAGGGAGTGCAAATCAAGATCATTGTGTCCATCAGGTTTGACCAGCTGACCAGTGGCCAGCACTTATACGCTTTCGTTTTTGGTGTTGCAGAGTGGGAGCTAAATTGCAGGTCGGAAATGCAGAAAGTATTTTTCAATGATACGGTAAACGAGTTCATCGAAACCTATGTGGATGGGGATGTGAAGATGCTGGAAGAGCGCAGACGGCTGGGCACACAGATCTTCGAACGAAAACATTTTCCCAAGCGGCCTTTCGTTGTGAGATCATCGAATACGGAATTTTAAATGGCGGTCAGCTTTTGTCTCTGTTTTCTTGGCATCTCAAGCCGTATGGCATCTTCAGCCAGCCAGTTGGCAATAGCCGATCGGGTCGTTTTTCTTTGTGTTACCTCTCCTCTTAATGAGTGATGTAAGCAGCTAATCAATGTAAAGCATATGAGAGGGGCTAATCATCCTCGAATTGAAGACAGTTAGAGAGAAAGAAATGAATGACGTAAAATCTATTTTTGACAGTCGGTAAGAGTGTAATCGCCGTCATCGCAATCAGGATTATTTCCTCGGATCATTTGAAAAGGACGTTGTAAGGATTTTTATTGTTGTTTTTCTTTTAATGAAGTGACGTTTTCCAAACTCTTTATATATTCCAAATTAGCAACAATAGCTGTAAATTGATTTTATGCAAATTTCCACAAGAAAAAGGCGTTTTTCGAATGTATATAAGAAATTTCGCTGGTATTTGTCGATTCGATTCAAGCTCATTTCGTATGCTTTAAAAAGAGAGCTCTTTTCTTCATGAGCGCATTTTTCTTTCATTTATTGTTCCCATTTGGCACAGTGCTTAATAATTGTTGACCGAGCATTTGCTATGACGATCTGCTTACATTTTTCAAAATTATGAATTTATCTTTTCAAAAAATTTGCATAATTCGAAGGTATATCGATAACTCATAATTATTGTTGTATTATTTATTTCCGGAGCTTTGAGGTGAGCGATCTGCGTAAAACTTTTTGTGTATTGACGTCCCTCTTTGTGTGTATACTTTTTTTAGGTCGCCGCAATTGTATCGCACAATACGTTTTCGAAAGAATTCAGATGGAAAATATCTTTAATGCATAATAATTGAAATTATGATCTGCTTTGGATGCTACGCATTTATTGCATCTATTGCATTTCTGTTGCAATTTTTGCATTTCCTCTCATGTCTGTTGCATAATATTGGGTGTTTCTATCAGTTGTTGCATTTATTTTCTTTTTTCTTTTTTTTTTTTTAAAGCGATGCGCTTTGTATATTCTCTTTTTTTGTTTGCAGTTTAATTTTTTTTCTTGCAGTTTTATTGAATTTTTTTCTGATTTGATATGCAATGCGGAACGAAAATTTCCTCTATATATATTTTTTGTTTTTATTAAAATATTTCAATGTAAGTAAGATTGTTAAGTGTAAGAAATGAGCGCATTTACAATCCTATATGAGCGGTAAAATGAGTTCGAATGCATTTTTGTGCAGCTTTCTTTTTTTTTTCGCTATTGTAATTGATATTTCATGTATCATCGGTGTTTGTTTTTCGTTGCAGGAATCGAAAAACTATGTTGAATTCAGGTGAAATACGCCAGTATGCATAGGCACTATTTGCATTATATGCAGATTTTTATTCAATATTTAAATACAACATAACGATGAAACCATTTTTTCTAATAAACGGCATTCCGTTTGCAGTTGAATCGAATATTTCAAACGGTGTTTATATGCATTTTTTTTGCAATTCCTCGCTTTTCCTTCTTTCCCCGATTTATTGCGATGCATTTATATTCCATCATGTTTAGCGCGCCAGCAATTTCAGAGGAATTTCGCGGATTTTGATGTTTGCATTGACTGTTTTGTGGTTTCTTTCTCGGGAAACATAGTTGTTGTTCTAATTAGTCAGGAAATCCGGAAGTATAGTGCACCATTTACAAAAATTATGCCAAATTGTATATTCCATAAAGTATTGTTTTATGTATATATTGGTCCTCTATGGAGCAGTGAGGAGAGGGGAAGGGTGAGGGGGATCTGTAATTCATAGTTGATGTGGTATACCTTTTTCTGATATATTGTTGAAATATTTTCTCTTCCATCGTATTTAATATTGCAAGATTAGATGTGAAATAAAGGCACAAAATGCGCTTCTTTTATTTCCGAATTGAAATAATTCGTCAAGTTTTTCAATCTCATTTGCAGCAGTTTGAGTTCTCTTCATTTAATGAACACAAAATCAGCAAATATTGAAATGCACTTTAAATTTCTGTAACCTTTCGAGCGTATATGCCTCTATTGGATGCAGTAGTATGTACTTGAATTCACATTATAATATATATGCAATTGACAGCTTATCTTTGTCTGTCCTCTCAGCTGGCAGCAATGAGTTTGCAAATTAGACACATCCCTATATACCTGTTCGTAGAAGGCATCGCTCGGCACACTTGTTCTACGTGAAATCAAACAACCGTTAGTTGGAGGAGGGGGGAGGGATGTATTTCAGATCAGTAGGAGGGTAACTTGTGTTCTTGAACCTAAGCCATTCTCGGCCACCAGTGGGATTACCTCCCAAACCTTTCTGTAAACCTATTAGCTAAAGAAATATAGGCTCATTTCTTGAGTTGAAGGTATGAGGTTGCATTTGCAATATCAATTTATTCCCACATTGCGGCTCATCGTTGATTGGCACATTGAGGGTTGTTTTCACATCTGAGAAACGGTTAACACTCAATCTGATTTCGTCCATCTTAAATTTAATGCGATTTTAACATTGAAATATCGGTTTTAAAGCGAATGAACACCGAATCGTTGTTGGGATTAGTACTCCCGTTATATGTTGAGTGACAAATGCGCCGTTTGCAAAAATTTGCATATTTTTGTTTGTTCTTTTGAATTTCGAAAAATGCTATATTTGAAATATCGTACTTTCGCGGCGCTTTTGTCATCAGCTGTTCAGCTATGAAACTCGTGTTCGCTTGATTTCTGCTCTTCAATAAGGGTTATTGATGTGGGTGGGGGAGGGAATCGTATCGCATCAAACATACACTTCGAGCTGCTTTTGATCAACAACTTTTGTTGATTCTTATTTACAACGTATAAAATGTTGTCGATTTGTTTTTATTACATAAGAAAAATGAACAACTCTACCAAGAGGTCAGTTTAGAGGTTCGAGTCTGGGTTGGTTTCTACCTGAAACCCGAAAGTTTCACCTGTTTTACCTCGAGCTAAGTCGAGAGAATAGAGTGCAGGGAGGATGCTGTTATTTTCGATTGGGGATTGATATGAGGCATGCGGTAAAGTATATGGTTCGATGGGCTTCTCTAAGTGAGCATAAGTTTCAGCACGATATTCTTTTGCTTGTTAGTAGTAGGCTTCTTTGATTTATTCGTCTCTAAACCTTTTCATATGATGTAGGCAGACTGCATAGCACATCTTGTGATGTTTAAGGCATGGGACGGCGGATAGTTTTATCGAACAATAAGATGTCTTTTTTTTTCAGTAATTCTGGAATATTGCGGTAGTTATTGCCTTGAGCTAGTCATCCTCAAGCTACTTTCAACAACTTTTTTTTTACTAAATTCTTTAGCATTGAAAATTCTTTTAAAAAAATGAAATTTAGACGAGTAGTAGATTGTTATAAAAGTAAGAAAAAAAAACAATCGCTAAATTCTTATCGATTTCATCCAAATTCCTTCAATCGCTCGAACGATTTAGTTGTTTAGAAGTGGTTTTCTCTTTTTTTTTTTTCAACTAGACAGACATATAAGGACCTTGGATGGATTACGCATTTAGCAGGCTATAAAATGTTCGTTTCCGACAATAAATGATTGATATCTTAGTGCACTTTCACGATTGGGATTGTCGCATTTCTATTTACAGTCGAAAAAAAAGAAGAGAGGAAAAATTGTCGCTCAATTGAGAACGTCATGCGACAGCCTTAGCTCTATTTACTTAAAAAAAAAAAGAAAAAAAAAAGTTCAGCGAGAGACTCATTTATTGCTTCGATTTGAGCCCTCATTCAATGAGATATTGAACGTTCAACACTCTATCCTTAAATAGTAATAAAATAACGGTGACGATTACATAAATAATTATGAGGTGGAATATTTTAAGGAAAACGACTGTCATATGAAAAGAAAAAAGACGAAAGTAATTTAGAAGATAAATATTGAATAAATATCAATAGAATATATCTGTAGGAAAAAAAAAAACGATTAAAAATTATATAAATTTCAATCTTTTTCATTCTTTGAAACATTTCAAATCAATTGGCGAATTTTATTTTTGATTTTCATTCGACGATAAAACTTTTTATAATTGTTTATTTTATTCTATGTTTTGTAATTCTATAATTTAAGATAGGTACTTTTTTTTTTTTAATTTTTAGCACTCAACATTCGTTGATTGAAATTTTTATAATCATTATTGCCACATTTTCTTATTAATTTAGCGAACTCTTTTAAAAGCTCCGCTTAGGAGCTTTTATTGTTACGTTTACAGGATTACTGTTAATGAAATATTGTCTTTGACACATAGGAGAATATTATGTTGGAAATAATATGCAATGAACGAGCAATTCATTTCGAGAGTTCTATTCACGAACACAAAGTGGTACAATGAGTTGGTTGGGTTTATCGATATTTGAGTCGAAAACACATTTTGCGTCCGTTTCATTGGCATTTGTTAGCACGAACATTAGTATAAGTTTATCCTTCTTTTTGAAGCCACCACCACGTGCTACCTTTAAAGCACATTATGCGTTTTTTTTTTTTTTAAAGAAAATTCCCACATAAAATCAACAATACCTAACTTATGTGGTTTGACGAAAAGTGAATGAGGCTTAGAAAAGTACCACAAATTATGCTAATTCGTAAGCGTGAAAAATATGCACAATTCACATTCCATAGAAAGCGTCTAGTGGACTGTCTCTTTCTGCCTTTAAGCATCATAGTCTTCTAAATGCTTCAACACCCCGAATCGTCTGATAAATCGATCGTTTGCACATCGATGATAAACGGTCCAAAAAGGCTGAATACCATTTCAGGTGTCTTTGAAACATTTCGGGCATCAATTTACAAGTATTACGAAATTACCAGTAATAAAATTTTATGAGTGATCATTATTTAGTTAATAAATTAAAAGAGGTTAAGATGTTATTTCAATGTCGTATATACTTACATCAAGCTGTTCTGATGCACCCGGATCGAGAAATGAGTAGACTGGATTCACTTTATATAGCCTATTGTCACTACATTTCACCTGAAAGTCAATGCACCTGCTCATATGTAATATCGTTTCGTTATAAGATTTGAGTTGCAGACAAATATAGTCAAACTTGGACTGATCTGGTGATTAGTGAATACTTTGTCCATAACGGAGACGAAACTGATACCTCAGGTTTTCCGGATGAGTGCTCTACCACTGAGCACTCGTCCGGAAAACTTTTTTTTGAACCCTCCATTTGCTCGGCAAGCAATAGGCCATGGATTCGCCTTCGTCTGCTGACAAGATTTTCACAGGTCATCAAAAATACAATATTATTGGATATTAAAATAAAGAAATCATCGCCCATATACTTGCTTTAATATTAAACTCAATTCAAATTTTAAATCTGTTCCACTATTTAATCGTCGTATTATGCAGGAAATCCGGGATACGATGGATTATCCTGATATGGCAAAAAGCCGTAAAACTTCAACAAAAATACACAGGAAATTTATTCATCCCTTTCCTTCTCCATTCTTAGAGGCCGAGTGAAGTTATATGAATATATTCTGGGGAACCCCTTCTATGGAATTTAAGTATGATGATTATAAAATACATTAAGTACCTCAATTATAATATACCTTAATAGCGATTCTTTGTTGGCTTCGATTCGTAAGCGTATGCCTTGATGCACCACCTCGTTGTTCGAATATGGCAAATTGTGGATAGATAAGCAGAGATGGTTGCATTGTATGACACGAGCAATTACAACGTCGTACACGCCTGCAATATATATATATTTTTCTTTCAGAATATTCTCTATCCTTGGGCGTAGCTCTTTTGAGATCATAGATTGATCCTGCATCGCATTTTTTTTTCATTTCATCGAAAAATTGACCGGAAATGAACAAACAACAATTGCAATGCGGCCGTAATTCTGCTAGGTATATTGAATATCGTTCAAAAATCAGTCTTGTTGTTAGAAATTTTACTCAGAATATGCAAAAATAAATAAAAACTTAGAAAACATGACATAGACCTCGAATGTTTAGATTTTTATTTCAGCGGCATAAATCATCGAATCTTTGGAGGAGCGAATAATTTCACTCAATTCTTGATGAAAATTGCAATAAAGTTTTAACTTCATTGGCGGTTAAAAGTTTTTTGTCGTTATGCGCAAAAAATGACTATTATGAGGTTTGTAAATTTGCTTGCAAATCCCTTCTATGAAAATGTCGTATCTGCAGCTATGGTATGCATGTGTATGTCTGTCTGTCCGACTGCTTTAACTTTCGAGCCATTGAAGCTAGAGTTTTGATAGTTGTTAAGCGCACTGTATACTACAGCGAGATTTTCCTATAGCATTTTTTACATTGAATCAAGGTTACAAACATTTGAAGATAGGAGAAAAATTGGATGCATTTTATATTGGGCAGTGATTCATTTTATAATAGATGGAGAATTATAGAAAAACGAACTTTTTATGGAAAATTTATGCGAGCGGTTGGTCTAATTAATACCTGAAGGCAGGTATTTTTTTTATATTTATTAATTTTGCTAATTGTTAGAATTGATTGCTGAAATAGGTGGAATGTAAAAGCACATATCCTACTAGAGCATGTTTTTTTAAACTCGTTTTGAAAATTGTCTATTTCTTTGTGAATCTTCGACAAGAAAATCAATAGTTAAAAATTTCTTTAAAAAGTTTTGAAAAAGCGTTATGCAAGGCAGAAAAATAAACACGGTTGTGAGCGCTAAAAATCAAAGATTAAACCAACGAAATTAAGCAATATTTCTTCGAAGAGATAATGCACTTATATTGATTGGATTGCAAACAAATTTGAGAAAAGAAAATGAAGCTGTTGAATTTTTTTTCCGACATTCTTATGAATAAAATACGTTAGAAATTGCTTATATAAATATATAAATATAAATATAACTACGTGAATATAAATGTAATATAAATAAATATATGCACAACATGAATATAAATAAATGAAATAAATAAATAATAAATAAACATCAATGAACGAATATATACATATATATGTAAACAAAATCACCAGAAACTAGTGCTTATAAATCTCCGTGATCAATCATCGATAACTCTTGGTTTCCAATCATAAAATTTTCATTCTTTTCTATTGTCGATATATGAATACAACAAATGAAATAGAAGAAGAAAATGCAACCAAGAATATTTGAATAGAATTACAAATATATAGAAAGTGGATTTATGTCAATGAATAGAAATTTCACGAATAAATATCGATATGAGGAAACCTAAAATAAGAAAATAAATTTTCAAATAGAATGAAATATTTATAAAATGGTTTTCAGAATTAAAGATGTTTGGAATATTTCAAAATGATGAATTTTTCTTTTAAAAAAATTCGGCATAGAAATTTTCTAATCGTTTAAAAATTTTCGCCTCATATATAAATTAATATTTTTGAAGAATTTTTATAAAAAAATAGAGATGAAAATATAAAATTAAAAAAAAAAAATGAATTAAGTGTAAATCGTTATACGTTCTAAAAGCAAATTTGTTAGCTAAGTAAAAGGAATTAATATTTCGGATTTCGCGAGATTTCAAAGAATTGACTGAAATGAAATATTTCAGTGACGAAAAAAATAAATCCATCAATGAATTATCTCGAATTTTCTCCGTGGGGATTAATAAATGTCAAAAAAAAAACAATGCAAGAGAGATTGTTTTGTATTAATTTTTGTTAGTTCAATAATTACGATGAAAACTGTGGAGACGTTCAAATTAAATCCCGTCTATAGACGGTTTACGCTTTGAAGTAGGCATATATCGGCATTAAGCTAATATGAGCTTAACGATCATTCGACTATCTCATAAATAATAATCCAATTTTTTAAAGGTTTTTTACAATAGGTTTAGATATAGTATGCTTAGGTGAGAGACATCTTACGAAATAAAGCCCTCAAAACGGTGAGAGTTATTTGAGGAGGGAAATGATGAGGAATTAGCTAATAACGAACCAAGCATTTGCTTTTAAAATTGCAATTGTTTGCGCTTCACTTGTACTGGTACGGCTCGACTGTATCTCGCTCATTGCTCGTAACGCTGCAATAGGTTTTCTCTTTGATTTTTTGTGTCTCGAGTGGAATTTCGTCTAAGATTAGGCGATTTTTTTTCTGACATATAAATCAACCTTTAATATAGCATAGAAAATTCTTGGTTCAACTAAAACTTGGCAAAAAATAGCGGCAATTTAAATAAGGAAGAATTATGCGGTTAATCGTGTTACATTTAGGTTATCAAAAATTCGGGTTATTTCCTTTATATGCTGCAAATGTTCAGTTAAGAGCTCATAAAAGAGAAGGCTTGTAAGAGAGAAATATTTGAACCTAAACAACGTCTATGTGCTACGAGTAGTGGAGTTAATAGATGAGTGTATATAAGAACCTTCAAGACTTCAGTCATATACTTGCGAAATGATAGGTAATTCCTCAGAACAAGGGAGATCAGTGCGCTGACCATAGATCAAAGGTCTAATTCATAATTACAGGATAGTTCAGATATAACCAATCCCCCATTCCCCTAATTCCCTTTACCTCTACCTAACGAGAGGAAAACAGTAGCCACTATGATCGCGACATTGTTTATGATGAAAGATGTGAAGATCCTTATGGTCAGTCAGCTATATGCTACCTGTGGAGCCGCAAGAACCTTAATATAATTGCCAGCTGATAGAAAGCTAGCGGGATGAGATGACTTCTTTAGTAGTTCGCTATTGCAGATGAAAAGACATAAAACTCTCAAAGGAAGCGCATTCAAAGACATTAGTGAACAATGAGTCGAAAGCGGTGCATATGAGGTATGTCAAGGCCGCTCACTTAGACACGGGAAAGAACAACGAATATGCGAGAGCGGTTGTTTTTTTCTTTCCGTTTCAAATAGAGAGGGATTAAATGTGAATTGATTGTAATTTTACATGCTCTATTGATATTTTAAAACAGATCTGTTAGAATATGATGATGAAAAATCGAAAATTTGTGTAATTTGTTTCTCAAGAATTTTTCAAATAATTGAAAAAAAAAATATTTTCAATATTTTCAAAACGATTAAGGAATTTCCAATTGTTTAAATTTTATTGCTATTCTTTAATGGACAATTTTTTTTCCTTCTATTATTTCTTTAAGCAAAAAAAAACCAATTTGGTTAAATTATTTATTATTTACTCTAATTTGGATGATTACTCTTGATTTAGCATTTAAAAAACATTTGCATATAACAAATTTTTTTTAAAGTCGATTTTCTTTCAAATATCAATTGCTCCCTCATAATATAATTTTTAAATTTTTATATAAATAAAAATTTTAAAAAATTAGAATTTAAAAATTATAAATTCAAAAAAAAAAATCGTTAATGATTGATAACGTTAATGAGTTGTAGAATTGTTGAAATGCGCTCAATTCGAATGAGAGAGATTTCATTTGGCGATATTTTCCTAATATTAGTAAAATTCCTTCTAGCGATATAGAGACGCCAATTTGCTTCATTCCATATAAACGAGACGTATAATAGCAATTAGATTCTTGCCAACATGAAAATGGATTTGCATATAGTTTGTCCATGGAACATTAAACAGAATCATCGTAATGAAATACCATATGCAATAAGAGACATTAAACACTAAAATATATTGAAAAAAAAGATAAAAATAAATTAAAATAATAAAATTTGAGAAGTAACTTTTTTGAAAGAATACTCCAATGAACGGTGGTAAATTACGAGAATAATTCAGCTGGATACATAGGAAAGTATGTATAATTTCCTTCGTAATCCTCTTTTCTCACTTTTTCGGGCGTTAAATACAGGTGAAAAGCAATTAGGAAAGCGCATAGTACATGTGGCACAAAGCGAAACAAATCCACTCATTTGTGAGATGACTTACTATTACGTGTAGGCACTTTGACTATCAGATAGCAGTATTTCAATATTTAAATTTAGCATAAGTGGTTGAGTTTTTAGTCGTAGATTTTCGATATTACCTAACTGAATTCTGAATTATAGAGGTATTTTACAAGAGACAAACTTTTCCTTGAAAATTCATCTCAAAAAGGCATAATGCGCTTATTATACCTATACCTGTATACTTATAGTCTTTGTATACCTATAAGGTAGGACACCTATATTTCCAGTTTTGATGACGTAAACAATTCCCAAATCTATATTTGCATCCTTCCTGCTCTCTCCTTGTCTCCAGCCTCCCCCCCCCCCCCCCCCCATCGCAAAATTTTTTACTGAAATGTGATGAAAGTTCATCAACCGTAAACCGAGTGAAAAGGAGCGATGAAGTAGCAAGTGGATTTGCAACGACAGGCTTTATTAAAGTGTCGCTAAGCGGAGTCTCATAGAGAGCGACCAAGCGGCAATGATTGATTGCTCAAGCCAATATGTGTTTCATCATTTCGACACAACTGCATTTAATAGGCTATTCTCGTCATCATTCGATATACCACCACCCTAATGTTCACGGCTTCTTTTCCTGACACCCATCTGGATCATGTCAACACCACTTATATCATTTAACCATCAAGCTTATCTTTTCTTTTTCGTTTTGAGTGGTTGGTATGAATACTTTGCAAATTCCATAAGTAAGAACTGATAAATCTGTGAATGAAGATTTGTCACTATGTTTCTATCGGTTGATAGCATTCCGTTGAACGGGTTCATTGCCTCTTTAAATAGCTCTTTGAATAAAATTTACATTTATAATATTAGAATCGATCGGGCTTATTTCTCATGAATTTGCTCAGTGAATAAAATCAAAAAAAAAAAAAAAAACGCTTTAAGTCTTTTTGTTTATGGAAGAGGATCAATGAACGCGAGCTTACTATCCAATATCATTTGCATATTTACCTGAAATTTACCGTCCGATGACTCATTTTATTGAAACGATGAAAATGCATCTAGAAATTTTGATGTATTTTTCGCGATCTATATCGCAGAATAGATATTCAGCTTCCACGGGTGGAAAACGTTGACGACACGAAAAGAGATCACCTGAAATTGCTGAAATGCGTCTATCGCTTTGTAAGCGTATTATCGAAAGCAAAGCATTTGCATATGTAATTAACATTCATAAGATTTGAGAGTGCGCAAAAAGCAGAATGATATGATATTGCTTAGTAATTTTGCTATATAAGAGAAGATTATTTGATTTGCATACTCTATGCTATACGAATTTGCATAAAAATAAAATTACACATATAAAAATAATCTCATAAATAAAGAATAGAAATTAAATATACTAATAAATAAATAAATAAATGAATAAATGAATAAATAAATAAATAAATAAATAAATAAATAATAAATAAATAAATAAATAAATAAATAAATAAATAAATAAATAAATAAATAAATAAATAAATAAATAAATAAATAAATAAATAAATAAATAAATAAAATTGAAAGAATTTCTTATAAATTAGAGATTTTTCAAATTTCCCCATGAAGTAATCAATATGCACATAGTATAAATTATGAAATTCTATGATTATTATTCAAGTACTTTTTTTTTCCTGAAATTATTTCACCTCATTTAAAAATTTTAATTATATTTATAAAGTGTATAAAATTGCAAAATTTAGTGCACCTAGCAAGTAAAGAAATTAATAATTCCCAATGGAAGAGATCAATTTGGAAAAAAAAAAAGAAGTGAGAAATATGAGCGAAGCAAACAAGTGGCAGCCGTCTCATATCTTTGATGGATGAACACTAAAAGAAATTTTCTTTTTCCTATTTCATTGCAATATGCCATCAAAAAAAAAAAAAAAAAAAGAACATTTGATGCAGCAAACATTTCGAGTCAGCCTATGCTCATATTCAACTACACTTACTTATTGAATAACTAGCACAGCTGATTTTTCTTTCCATTTTTTTTCAATCTTTTCTGAGGTTTTTTTTTTTCACGTTTCAATTTTTTTTTTTTTTTTGAAAACAACAAATTTTCAACAATTCAATTCGATTTTTAAATTCAATTTTCAATAATAATATTTTCAAATCATTTTCTTCACAAGAATAGCAACGCCATACTCGAATATGTCAATAATAAGCTAATATGATCATAATAATGTACATTTTACCATATAAAAGCAATTTTTAAAATTCACTTCACATAAGAATCGATCGATTTTAGAAATTATAGAAAATAGAAATGAAATAGATCGAAGTGAATAATTATAGCACTGTAATAATACTTGAAATAAATTTTTATTTATTTCTATTGGTGAATAGCTTCAATAAAAGATGCGTAATTTAAGTGCAAAAGATTGTTGTATAAATTTACCTCAGCGAATTTTTTAAAATGCAAGATATTTTCCAAAATAAAATTAAGAATACAATTAAGTTGTCAAGTTGGTATGTCGCTAAAGAAACCTGCTTGGCGTTCTCATTTCCATTGTCCACTTTCTGAAGTTGGTTTTGTTGTCCTCAGAAAGAAAGTTGCGTTATTTGCACTGACCACTGACCATTGACCACTTTGTTTTACATCAATTAAGAGGCGAAGAAGGCAATTTCTTCAATCACCTCGTTAACGAATATCGTCTCTTCAAACAGATCCTATAAATGGCAGAGAATTTTATTGGAGAAAAAAACGCAGGAAGTACGCATTATCCCAAGATGAATTGTTGCCGCATGCTTCTTACATTGCACACAGTCACGTTGAATAATTTTATTGCCTATTTATAAGTAATAAATAAATGCGAAATAAAGCGCTCATATATTTTTTAATTGATGTAATGAATGTTTGTGCAAATCTTCTACGATCGATTCGTTTGTTTCGAATACAGCTGAGGTTAATTGAAATGCATCGGCTATAAAATATATCGAATATTTTTATTACCTTTAATTAGCTATAACACCTTTAGTTATCAATCAAACAACGTCAAAATTGGTGTAGAATATAAGATACAGTATTCATCACACATAAGCCCTGGTGGTACTTGAATTGAAATTTTTGAATAGACGAATATAAGCACATAATGACGACTATGTATAATATATTCATAAAAATATGCGTAATATAATCCAACAATTTCTGCAATGATTGAGCAAAACTTTTCTTATAAAGTTTATTGATAGTAGAGCTTATTCGCAGGCGGAAATATGCTTCTATTTTTCTTTTTTTTCTATTTTTTCGTGGGTGGAAAATAAATTTCCAATTAAAAAAAAAATTTTTTTTTTTTTGAATACATTGGAGATAACTTCTGATTTAATGAGCTTTTTGTATAACTCAATATTTTCGTATATCTTTCTACCTAAACATTATCCTCAACGATCAGCAAGTGTTATTGTCTACTTGATCAAAAATGATCGACCATTTGAACTTAGCGTTCGAAAAATAGACTAGAAAATTTTTATTCTCGCAATAAGCATATGCCTTTATGCAATTGCATTCGGCGTATAAAATAGGATATGCTATTTAATGGATTCCATTATTCGTTGCTTAAAATAAATATCTCCGCATTACTTTTATTCATTTCATATATATATAGAATTTTCGATAATTTTGTTTTGCTGATCGGATCTATCCAGATCATAGATCAATATAGGATTCTTTAGGAGGTTGCTTAAGTGATCAGTTGATTGTCCAGAAACAGTTTGTGCTAAACTCTTTCCAATTTTGCATTTCAACAATTAATGGATTTTGCTCTATTGTTTTTTTTTCTTGATTTATGGAGAGATAATCGAATTTTCAATTCAACAACCTATAAAACTGGACATTTCTAGCCGAAATCTATACATTCAAGTAATAGTATTGCTAGATTTGTTGTTTTTCCCGCATAGGAAATTAAAATATAACTGATGTTCAGATATATCCGGCCGTTCAAAGAGCAAACATACCACTATGTGTTGATTTTACCATGTGCCAATGGCACTGATGCAGTTCTCAATACAACCTTTAGCATGTAAAACCGTTGGTAAGTTTTTTTTTTTTCAAAATACATCATCTTATCAGCATGTGCGTAATTTCTTTCCCGGATGGGTGGGTATTTCAATAAGGATATATCGATTTCATATACCAAAAAATTCTCTCATGAGTTGAATTTATTTTTATGTTGACTTTTTTTAAAAAAATATTTGAAAAAAATAAATGAAATCGCATCAGAAATAATTTTATTATGCGATTTTTTTTTCGTGTATATATAATAGAATTTAACATTCCACTATAAGAAATGTATATTACAATGATATACTGCAAATAAAATTTGCATAGATCAAACAGAAAACGCTTTATTAATGTGAATCATAAATAAAATCAATTGAATGTTATATATATATATATATATATATATATATATATATATATATATATATATATATATATATATATATATATATATATATATATATATATATATATATATATATCAATATTCAGAGAAATAAAATGTTACCTTCATATTTATAGCAGCATAATATATCACTATGATAACCTTTATCGGTTCGATCACCCAAATATTTTTATTCCCTCCATTTCATTTAATAGTGAAACAATCAAGTAGAAGCGCAAAACCAAACAGATAATCGCCGCATACCTGAGTTTTTTTTTAAAATTTATTTACTGATTTATTTATCTGTTTATTTATTTATTCTAATGTCGCAAAGTGGGAAAGCATACACAAAATTATGTGAGCATAAATATCGAGAACGAGTAAAATGTTCGTAAAACTATAAATTAGGCAGATAGACAAATTACCAAACTCTAGCGGAAAAAAATGGAAAAATAAAAACTATTCTCATATGTACCTCAAAATGAAACATAAATGTGGAATATTTTCGGTTGATTGAACAATAAAAGTCACCGGCGATTTTTTCACGAAGGTATTCTCAAGGTATATTTACAGTATGTCCTGTATATATGCAATTGCCGATCAATAATGCCGATATATTATATTCGTTGTGGTTTTTGCTGTTGATAATGACACAACGCCAAAATGTTGCGTAAAAATATTCCATATTTTTGCTCATTGAGCGAAAATATATGTGGAAGAATCAGTATTTACATATTTTTCATATATTTTTCCATCTCAAGTTTGCTAGTAATTTTCGGACTTAATTTGTAGGTAATCCAGGTAATGCGCTCGATGTATACCAATCCGAAATAAGAGTTTCTGTCAAAAGTGGGAGGATATATCTTTTAACCCAAGATTTAGAAATTTCTCCTCAAATTTTCCGTCTATTCGCATCGTCGTAATTTTTCTTCATTTTAATTCATTTCAATTTTACGCGTGAAAAATTTAGAAAACAATAATGATAGCCACGTTTGAACATTATAGCAATCGCGAGATGAAACGATCGCTATTAGATTCGATGGTGATTACAATAATAGCCAATTTTAATTTCATGGTGGTAATGCACTATTCAAAAAGACACCTCTGTACCTAATGAATAGGTAAATATGTAACACATAACTTAATTTTTCTACTCAAACACCTAACAAAAGCGATATAAACCGTTTTATTATAGTTGAATAAATAAATATAGTTTTTTGAAGTATTTTTATAGTCGTATCGATTCTGTATTTGCTTCCAGCATTGATTAATTGATCAGTTAATATCGATTAGAAGAGAAAACAAAATCGACAAGACTAAATGTCACAATTTTGATTAATATATTGTGATAAAAATATGTTCAAATAAAGCTAAATTATGCTTGATAGCCATCAACATTACAATAGAAACCTTCTCTTAATTTTTACGCGTTGGTGTTTTTTAGTGAATCCATAAAATATAGAAAAAAGTTTTATCAGCCAAGTAATTCTAAAGCCAAACTATTAAAATTTGCATATAGAGTTAGGCTAATTATTGAATGTCTTACGCATATATGAATGCAATATTAATATATAAGAGTAATTAATATAGATAACCCTTAATGTTCGTCTAGTCCCGGCTTCAAATATTCCATAATTTCTTTTTCTATCGCTATTTGTAAATCTGAGACAAGCTTGCCAAATTTTATAGACTAGGATTTGGACACTTTATTGGACACCGATAACTCGACGTTTTGGGAACTGGGCGTTTATTGGACATTTGGACACCTATAACTGGACAATCCTGGACATGTGGTTTGATATTCCAAATTTACAGATATATGCTGAACTTATTCGATCCACTCAGCTAAAGATATCGTCGTATGAAAGAATCTAGGTTGCCGTGGAAAAAAGAAGCATGATACCTTCTTTGAAAAAGATAATAAAATATAAATGAAATCAAAAAAAAAAAAAAAACTGCAATTGATTTTGTATATTTAATTCTGCATTTTTCGGCATCAATCAATTCGAATTGTCATTTTGTTCAATTTCAAACGATAATTTGAACAAAGTGTAAAGAAATTTTAGTCACAATATACTCTTTCGTTTTAAAAGAATTTCAAAAAAAAAGGAGTTTATTTTAAAAAATCTATAATTTTTACGTTTCGTCAATAATAAAGATTTGCTCTTATAGCGAAATCCCGCTGAGCAAAATATACCTCGCACCATAATGCCGTTCAATTAGGTGCATATTGAATAGCCAACTATTAAAGAATGCTTTCAATTTACAACAATCATTTCAATATGGCAATGCAATTATCGAAGAAATTAAATTGAGAATGCCATCTCCCATTGTAGAAAAACGAAAAAATATAAGACATATGTCTCATACGCATATGAATTCGGCAAGAGAAATGTGAAGCATATCGCACATAAAAGGTTGAATTAATGATACGGTGGCACTGAGCTGAAAAAAAAAATTCCCCGTCTATAATTTTACAAAACCTCAAAGGCGAATTTAATAAACTAAATTTGAAAATTCAAATAGCCCATTAATTTCGAGGATTTTTTAATATGAAAATTGTTGTAAAAATTGAAAGAATTTCCGCAAAAAAAAGGATAAGCAAATAAACGAGAATGATAAAAACAACTTGAGCATATTTTGAAAAATGCACGTAAACAAAGTTGATCTTTGACCTTTAGATGAATTTAGGCGAACATTTACTTCTAAAAACGGGGAAAATTTTTCGAGTAAACCCCTGGAAAAATTGTGATAAAAACTCCTTTTCAGGTGAGATTTTATTAATTGATTTTTTTTTTCACTCAATTGCACCAACAGATTAGCGGTTCAAAAACGTTCACTGCAGAAAGTTCAATAATTCAACTGAAATGTTTTATTATCGATTCCAACCCTAATTGATATATGCCATCAATATCAATTCAATACTTCACTTTTAATAAATTTCCCTCGCCTTTAATAAACCTGATTTCTAAATTTTGAATAAAATAGTTCCCCCTCCCTTCTCCCCCCCCTCCCCCCCCCCCCCCCCCAACAAATCCCCTCTTCTTTGCAATCGACAACACGCTCTTAAATAAACTACTGCTTGCATAATAAGACAAGAAAAAAAAGATCCTCCTTTATAATTCGAAATGTTACATAGTAATTTGATGTGTCTTATTATCGAAATCTTAGAGTTAGAGGTTACCCTTCCTCCCCCCTTTAATGACTTCAAATTTTGACGAGTAAATTTCGTCCAATTTATAATCCTGCAAGTTTCAGTTGATATTATGAAGCATATTCCTAAAACGGAATCTCTCCCTAGTCATTGACTTGATTAAAGTAATCCATTACTACATTATTACTTTTTGCTAGCATCTTATATTTAGAGCGTTAGCTTCAAAGAAATTCATTTCTCTAACCGTTCGCTTTCCATGAATTACCCAAAAATATTACACTATGTGGAATAATGCTTATAAATATTGATTACTTTGACAAAATTTATATGCATCACTTGCGAAAAATTTTTTGCTTTCTTGTAAATCGTCCAGTGTAAAATAAAAGAACCTAGAAGTTTAAAATGCTTATAAATTATTTAATCTTGAGAAGTTCGCAACGCCATTCAAAACTTTTCAATAGAAGTGACGGTTGCGAAGATTATTTTGTGGCGCATATCACGCCTATCAAGTTTTGCAGCTTTTAATGACTCCCCAACTTGGAACTACCGGAGAGACAAACCGACATACACATACATCTAAATACAAGCACAACATATACACACATGCAAAAGATCACTACAATCCGCTTTTATAAATTTGTTTTGAAAGCAATTCAGGAATAAAGCGCGAAAAATGAAGACATCACATGCTATCCAAATAAAATAAAAGACAGAGCCTATGGAAGCAAGCGGAAATCCACGATGAACGGTGATCGAAATGCATAGGAATATGCCGCACAATGGGAACGCTGAAGCTGAATTCTAATAAGTGCGACTCGATTTGCATTCTGGACGCAACACATCGCCGATACGCCTCAATGACAATCCCTCTTGGGATAGATCGATCTGCTCGTCACAACACAAGCTCACATTTATTCTCAACAAAATTTCTGACAGCGTATATCGTAGTTTGATAGGCAATTGTCAGAACAAGTTTGTAAGATGCGCATTTATTTGCTCTTTGAAAATATCATTTAAAAAAAAAATATCATTCTCAACTTGCAAAAATATGAAATATAGAAAGAAGACTAAAAAATTGAAAAAAAAAAAAAATTGAAAAATTTCGGTACGAAAAACTACTAAGGATTGTTTCATGTATTGTGTCATCTAAATGTGGACTCTAAAATTTTGCGATAATCTAATAGCATATATACCCTTCTATTGAAACCTATTCATAGCATGAGATGCGGAGAAAAAAAACAAAAACGAAGTAAATATCTACTGCACTCTATGCGGCGTTAAAGAAACGACTTCCACAAATAAGCTCATTTCAGGGTTTTAGCGATATCTAGATTCGATGGGCATATTTTTTCAAGGATTTTTTCAATACAAGGATATTTTAGGGATCTTTTAGGGATTGATTTCTAGGCTTAGGGATTTATTAATATATTTTTATGCGGATATCTACTGATATTGCCGACATGGTAAACAATTCTGAAATCAAATAGACGCAAGAATGAGAAAGAAAGCATCGTTTCAATAGAAATTTTGATAATATTCGTATCGAAAAACAACAGCAAAAACAAATAATTACACTATAAATAAACAAAAAAAAAACCAACAAACAAACAAAAGATGGTGACTTTTGGCAAATCGCCAACGACGGCAGAAAAAGAAAGAAAACATGCCTTGTGGTTTGCAATTTACTTCCTATGACCATTTCCTAATTTTTTTTCTACTATATTCAAACGAACAACTCATATAAAACCGTAAAATTTGAATAAACGGATATTTTCAGTAAAACAGTTTACAGCTAAAGGAAGGCGGCAATGGGGAAGAGGTAGTTCTTCCCCCTCCCCCCTCAATTTTTTGATAACACGAAAAAGACGATCTGAGCTTCTTTGTCGTCTCAGACGACTCCAACTCAAAAGACATACTGTTGGCAGATTGCCCCTTACAAGCTATATGACACCGAGAGAAACCAGGAACAATGTATATCTGGAATATATATATATATATATATATATATATATATATATATATATATATATATATATATATATATATATATATATGCATGCACACTGACGGATGTACTTGATAAAAATCGTGACAACAAATTTGACAGTAATACTAAAACACATTTTTCTAAATCCGCTATCCCATCAAGAACGTCCCAAGTAAAACAAGCTCTACAGGAAGGAGGATAGTCCTCTACCTGTTTCTGCACTATTGCTAGTCGGATTCATAGATGTGCATCAATGTGAATCAATCGGAGGTCAACCAACAAAATACTTCAACCTTAAATAATTCAGCAAATTAAACTAATCCTTTTTAATTTCAAAAGTTTCTGCTAATAAAGGAAATATATGCATGTAGTGTAAAGAAGACCGCCAACGCAACAATCCTATTCGTCGGTTTTGTCTTCTCGAGTGTGATGCACTTCATACGAGTCATAAACAAGACTGCGATCATTGCGATATGTATGCTCGATATGTGGTGGTTCGCCAAGGGTTACACCACCGTTCACCAAACAATCGTAGAATGCCTTCAACTGAAAACATTGAATATCACTCTTATTGTTATTTCTTGCTGAAATCCAACTTCGCTACCGATACTTCCTGACCTTCGACTTCATCGTTGAATGAGGACTTGACTTCAGCCTCCTGATACTAAACTAAGCAACCAATTTCAAACATTGCACATGCGATTTTAAGCCTTTCGTTGAGCCTCCAATACTTCATGAATCTGAATAATTTACATAAGCCACTCGCTAAAATATTTCTGAACGAAACGGGAGGAGGAAAATATGAAAGCCTCATGAATCAATAAAACTTGTGCGGGTTGATTTCAAAAAAAAAGAACCATCCACAATGAAACGGAACCATTTCCTCAACAAAATCAAAGCTTATTAAAAATTCACTCATTTCCCTTAATAGATAAGTACCGCTGTAACCTCAAGAAAGCCTCATTTTTACATAGTCAATAAACTAATGCAAATAAATTGCAAATAAACTAATGCAAAAGCAACGATAAAACAATCAACTACAGGATGTGAAAATATCGATAAACAAGAGCGCAATAAATTCCACACTAAAATGACCAGATAAAAGATGCTAAATATTACACATTTCTCACTTTCACTGTACGATCGAACAGGGAAAACAACTAAAAAAAACGACGAACATAAGAAAAATAAAATAAAAAAGAGCAGAAAAACGCAGCGTATTGACTTATTAATTATTAGAACGGTTTATTAAAACATCTGTAATACTCAATAAGATATTTAACGAATATATTTTGAAAATGTCTGGCTAAAGGGCACTAATTTTTCATAACCAGATGACCAGCCTAAATGCTGAGTGCTTTTTAATGTGCCAAATATATGACCAGATGATAGCATAAAAAATTTCCATCTTCACTATCGTTTTCCTAGTCGAAAGTGAATGAGGATCGAGGAGATCGGGATACTTAATCCAACATATCGATAAAGCGATCATCAAATCGCCCTATCACCACCTTCCAGCCAGAAAGAAGTATTTACTGCACTTCATAAATGCAAAATCGGAAGTCACGAAACTCACATGCAAGCTTCGTTGAATATCCTCATCTGAATGAGCTGCGATTGCGAAGTGGATTCCCGACATCAGACACCTTAACGCCAGAACCGTACCCAAGTTTGCTGCTGCACTCGCATCAACGTTACTGAATTCAACAACGATCGAAAACTTTATCAAAATACCACACAAATTAATTAGTACTATTACTATTTTGAAACTTCCACCGCAGATTCCTCGTTAAGGAAATAAGAAGAGAGCAATGAAACGGGGCAGGTAAGTGAAAAGGTGAGTGTCTATGCGACAACCACCTTAATGCAGATAGGTATGTTTGTGAAGCTCAAGCTATACAATTAGCGCAACTGAAGTATGAGTTTTTTCTTCTTGCTAATGATGAAAGCAAGGCTAACAGGTTTCAGCCAAGAAACTGAACTTTAAGTCAACATAATCCTCAGGTTTCTTGGCAAGAAAAAGTTTCTTATTTTGGCAAGAAAAAAAAATGTATATACATTTTTTTTTCTTGCCAAGAAACTTCAACATAAAGTCAACATAAACGATGAGATTTCAAAGCGAAATTCATCACTGATAATTCATCGATAAAGCAGCACATCTCTAAAACGACAACGATAAAGTTTGAAGCCTTCCAACATATATATAACTTACATCATATAAAACATCCCCAACTAACTTTTTTCTTCTTTTAAAATAAGATAATGTAAATGAGTATAATACAAAATTTCCTTCCTTTTCATTTCTTTAATACTTTTATCTAAGCAACGATCAACATGAAAGATCGCCGATGACCAATCACTAACCAAAACTTCAGGTAAAAAAAACAACACCTGTATAATTGTGATGAAATACTCTTTTCCCTCGTCGATGCGCTCAATACAAGACCATCACGATAATGAATTAACTGCGCTTCAGTATGTGCTTTTGATCGAACAAGATTCGCCCTGAAATATTACCTCCAATATTATGCTATCAGTTTCAATTATTAGATTCCCTTAACATTTTACCTATCAGTGGGATCCAATAGGTAGATCAACACTTTCGTAATTATTATACCGCAAATTTTGGTACTCTTAGGTTAATTTTAGGCATTTGTGTTGTAAAAGCGGATGTGAAATTTTCCTAGGAAATAGTAGAAGAATGGGAAAGGGTTCATCAAAAATAATAGATGTCAACGAAACAAAACATTCAAACAAAATTTCTCCACAATCACTACATCACAAGTAACCAGGTAAATCTTGATAAGATGTTCAGAGAAAGTAATAGCTTGATTTGATACAGTCACAAATGCGGCTTTTATTTAGCAGAACGCTTATTTTGAGGAACTAATGATGTCCATTCGACAGCCAAACACCATCATAGAAAACCACCTCTCGGAGAAGAAAACCTTTAAATAGAATCCCTTCTTGAATAGGAAATTTCCTTTCAATACCTTTTTTTCAATGCTGGTAAGACACCTTTTATAATTCTAAAGAACATAACGTCCAGGTCTTATATTCAAGATAAGACGCCAATAACTCGCGCACTCATAACCCTCAAAGAGAAAGGAAATACAATGAAGTTTGAAAGCACTAAAACAGGAAATTGCCAAAACACTATACCAAATATAAAAACAGTACAGCAAGCAAAATAAAGCTAAACCTTCAAAGCACTCTTTATTACATTTGACCTCTAAAAATGAGTAAATCCCTTGCAAATAAGGGTAAAACTGCCACTCATCAACAAGCTCTAACACCTTCCTTTGTTGCTTGATTTCTCTATGAGAAGAAATAACCTCCTTCTCATTTCTCCTGAACACCGGCGATTATAAACATACGCAGCTTACATAACTTTGTGCTAATAACATCCTCTTATTTGCTGTTTCCTGGCATTTACGCAAAATCAGCTGAAGTTCCTCGAAACTGTAGCCCAATGAGGGGAAATCGGCGCCATAATCGCCATATTATTACTACTATTATTTGTGTTCCACGCTAAACTTGTCATGAAAACTTTCCACGAAAGCCAAAATCAACCAGCATAAATCCACTGCTGCAAGGGTAAGCACACAAAAGTGGGCAAATTTTTTGGAAAGAAAATGAAAAAATGAGAGAGTGAACTAATAAATATATGAATAAACATTAACTATGACAAATTATGCAAAGTTAGAAAACGTAATTTGCATATAAAACCTTCCTGTAGTTTCAATTATATTGCAGCTATAAGGATTAAACGGAAATTCAAAAAAAAAAGCAACTTGTATATAAAAGAACGTCGCTGACGATCCACCTCTAAATCGTATCCGGTTGGCGGTGCTTGCAATCCCATCATTTCAAGATTGCGTGGATTGCGATTCACGAACTTCGTCAATAATTTCCGACTCATACTTGATGAAAAACACCTGTCAATGAATGGCGTTAATACTACAGGTGATAAAAAAGTAAATCAATATAAAGCAAGGACCGACGCATATGCTTGTAGTGCACATAGTTGTCAATAGTATTCATGCTCGAAACCAACAAATGCAAATTTTTAAAATAAAGTTCAAGAATTTAAAGTTAGTTGCACGCCGAATCGGCAATTCTTTTTGGAATTGAAAGAAATGAGTAGTTCTTTTTTATCTGGGAATATTTTGAAAACAAAAAAAAAGTAAGATGAAATTGAAAAAAATGGGCATACAAAAAGGTTTGATAAGAAAAGGACATTCGGTCGTCACGAAATAAAAGCCTACAACTCTATAACTCTCCTAGAAAATCTACGATCCTTCGGTGGGAAATTAAAGAAAGGATTTGAAATTCCCATGTGAAATTCCAAAAGGTTTTCATGGCATTCTCCAATTTCGAGATCCCATAATGGTTGGTTAATCCGGTTCCAGAAGTCAATAAAGCATCTTCGTCGGCGACCGCGAAAGCTTTCATCCCATTTCAACCTCATATGGAAAGCGCCTAAACGGTGTAAAAGAATTAAAGGAATCACAAAAAAATTTTTTTGAATGAGCAAATAATCTGTTAAAAATCGAAAAAAAAAACCCATCAACTTCGAGGATGAAGGCAAGCATTGGACCATTGAACTCAGTAAATGAGGCAATAATAAAGTCTGTACCTTTCATCCCCTCCCCCTCCCCATTTTATGCCCTCATATCACCTCAATTCTTTTCTACGAGTAGTTTCCTTCAATCTCAAAAATCAATGAAACGCTACACGGAGCCTTACAGATAATATCAAAAAAAAAAAAACAAACAAATACATCAATAAATCTATTATTTTTTCATAATAAAAGATTAAAAGTACAATAAAATCCACAAAATATAAAAGTAAGAAAGTTTGATAATAAAATTGCACTGAATCGATCATATAGTGAACAAATAGAAGCTCTACTGCGAATGTAAAAAAAACAACTGAGTACTTCCATTGTTATGATATTTCATCATACCACAGGTAACAAGTAACAGGTATTAGGTAACTATTACTATGGGTGAAGATTGCTTCATCTCGATTGCGGGCAGGCTGAAGCTAATATTGGCTGAGGGGAATATTTTCACCCTTCCCGTGTCCATACCTATTGCAAGCTGTGTATTGAGGTTCGCTGTTAAAAAGAATGCGAAAAACCGCCCAGTCATTTTAATTTACGGCAGATCGTGTTATCAACACTCTCTCCTCTCTGCGCCCCCCCCCCCCCTCCCAGCAACGCCAAATCCTAAATTCTAGGTCATTACCACCTCAGTCTTTCGAAAGATGCGCGCATTAGCCGATGTTGCTCCTCACCTTTACCTTTTCGATGGGTGAAAACGTCTCAAAAGCGACAAGGATGATTCTACGCTTGCAGCACAAAATCGAAGTGTTTAAAAATTACAGTGAATATATTATTCGAAGTGTAAATTACAATGATGTGCTTAGGCATATACTCATTGAGAAGTAACTAAGATGTCTATGAGTGCATTCACGCTCGTAATAGTCAATATCCGCCGATTGCTTCTTCCTCGTGACGCCGTTTTGTCGATCTTCCTTACAGGCTCCTTATTAGTGATTTGTATAATAAAGAGCCGCAACCTAAACGGCTCCGTGAAGACTTCACCATAGATGCTCCTAGAGGCACTGAAAGACGTTGAGTCCTTTGCACGAGGTATTCGCACCCAGTCTAGTTTAAACAACCCTCCCAGGCCATAAGTCCCATCTGACCAAACGTCCTTAATTCTATTAAGCTTTCCACCAGCCATCCATAAAAAGAACCTTGTCACGTTTTTCACAGTCCCATAGTTTGCTTCATTACCGAACTCTTTTGTGGAAGAAGCCAGACGAATCGGACCAATCGTTGTTCAAAATCGAGAAGACCAAAATATCCCACGATGCGAATTACCATCGAGAAATACCCCCCAATTTAGCGGGTAATCCGACCGTCACATATCACCACCCAACTAGTCTTCATCACTTCGTTCATGTAAATATTGCTTTATTATACAAATCGCTAATAATGAGCCTATGAGGAAGATCGACAAAACAGCGTCACGAGAAAGAAGCAATCGGCGGACATTGGCTGTTACGAGCGTGAATGCACTCATAGACATCTTAGTGCTTCTTAATTATCTCATCGAACATTACAACTGTTGCGTGAGGATTCTTGCAACATCAACCTCATTTCAAGCTAAAAGAAAAGCCTATTGATGACCTATTTGAATTATACTTTCCACATTGAAACGATAAGTTCGAAAGTGAAAACAATCGGAAACACACCTACATTTAACAGGTGATATAGATTATATAGCTCATCTAATATCAAATAGCTATAAATATTAAATACGCCTAAGCATAACTGATACTATTATATAATACTGTATTTATTTGATAAACGCAGTAAATCAAATGAGATCGATTCTTCCAAACATATCGCCGATTTATGCATTCATTGCCTTTATATCGATGAAAGGAAAATAGAGTTCGAATGATTTTCGTTGTTTACTTTTTTAGCAATTATTAGTATGTTTGAAATAGCTCTTAAATGCTAACTGACACAGTCGTCGTTTAAAGAAAAATATAGCGTCTCCACGGTATAATCTCGAATACAAGCCCTGGGGGTCTATATCGTTAACGTCCCAGTTACGTTACTGAGAATATTTTTCTTTAAAAGTAGTTGAATGATGAAAAAGGCACTAACATTAAATTATGACGTAACAATTTGTCGAGAAAAATGGGGAGGCCTTTTATGGGGGCTTTATTTGCGGTCATACGATAGTATACAGTACAAGTAAAATCGTCCATTACCACATGACTGTAATTCTATAGCCTTTAATTGAGGCGAGGAAATTTGCATATAAAAATTGATAGATGAAACAGTTTGCTTTTTACAGAATTTAACTGGCGTCATAATTGGCGAGTGGCCATCGAACTAATGATGCAGATAATACAAAAATTTCGTTGTCCCATTCACTTATCCCACTCATCGTAACCAATTATTTCTATATTATCCGAACAAGGTTTTAGAGAGGGAATCACGAATATTCATTTTTATTCACTTTACCAAAAAATGGAATTGAAATAAAACTTCTCAGCTATTGATGCATAATTCATCAAAAATTTTTGCGCATTTAAATTTATTTATTTATTTAAAATATACTTTACGAATATATTTTAAACAGTAAATGAAATGAAATGAAATGAAATATGTGCCAAGCATTACATTATTGGATCCGCTGGCGAAATGTAATTGACAATTTTTTTTTTTTTTGTTGATTCAAACTCATTTAGCGATGCATTAATGTCGCCTGTGTTCACGTGACAATAATCCTCGAAGCATCCAGATAACTGACAACTAGCTGTCATTAGTGTCCGTAAGAAGCGCATTGACATGTTAGCCTTTCTTGCAGTCTTGTTGATGTTCTTGCAATCTTCCCTTATCAAAAATTTATTATTCATTTGTGTGTAGATTTATTTGTTAAGATTATGAAAAAATACTGATTGCATTTTGAGGTTATCAGTGATAAGAGAATATAACTGTTGAATAAAACATGTAACAATTTTTGTTTGTTGAGCCGCTCGATTGTAACCATGCAGCAGCTCGAGTGTGATAGTGGGACAATGGCCATTGTTGTGAAATGCTCGTGTGAAAGTCGCTGTGGTACCGTGAGTAGGCTATATAAGGGCTGCAAGTGCCAATCGTTGTTGTTGTTACTGTTCGTTGGGCGGTTGGTTCGTGCGGTTGTGGCGCGTTGCTATTCGTTGTGTGAGTATCTAATAAAAGTGTGTTGTGAGCAGGGTGCTCAGTAGAAACCGGTGGCCCGAAAGGAGTTCGGGTCGTTACAAACATAGAATACACAAATAAGACAGATGGCAATGCGAGAGTGTCGAATTTTATGCTAATCGCAAAAACATTCAGATTTCAGAAATTTACAGAGAAGTTAATTAGTGAAGATCTAACATATTGCTAGATCCAGGGCTGCTGGATCTTGCAATATGCAATATTATTTTTACATGAAAGTAAGCTGACGTGTGTATAGCTCGGTCAGATCAGTCCTCGTTGTTACCCACTGGCAACAGTTCAAGTTTTCACGAAAATGTATAAACATTGTTTGCGTAGTTTATAGATGAATGTATACTTGTTTCTAGGAAGATTGTTAAAAAATGTACTTGTTTCTATCAGCAGAAAGATGTCAAAAGCGTTCGCCAAGGAAGTAAACGACCACAAGGTTGAGATAATAATAAATATGCAAACTTCTTCGTTAATCCAATCGTCAAGTGGTCGGTAGTTGAATATGCAAATTCAAGCCGCATTGAATATGCAAAATTTGGTTGACGAGGTAATCAATGAACGAGTCGATCAACTGAATAGTGTGCAAATTATTGGGCCAACGAATATGGATAGAAGGGATATGCACATTGGCCAACACCTATTATACGGTAGATATCCTCCCAATCAATCCGCGTTGCATTTCTCTTTTCTCTTTTTTTTTTTTGAAAAAAGTTCGAATGTTTCAATTTTTAAAAGATTTTAAACAATCCGATTTACTTCCTTCATTTCCTTATGCATGAAATAAGCGCAATAATGAAATTTTAAGCAGAAAAATTAAACAACATAACTTCTAAATATGTGACCATTGATTGCTGAGTGAATAATGCTCAACTTGAGTACTTCTATGCTGGTTTATTTTTTTTTTTATTAATTTGCAAAAATTTAAAATATATTTATTATAATTAAAAAAAAGAGTTATTGAGTAAATAATGATGAGGTGTCATTTATATAAAGTGCACTTATATGAGGTTTTTCAACAATAACCTTGTAAGGTTGTTATTGAAGTTCAATATTTACATATGATTCAATTGAAATATCAATATATAGTTCAACAGAACGCGTAATGGCGTAGATGAAATAATTTTATGCTTGACATTTTCTCACCTTATGCCATTTATAAAGAATTCTATAGATAAAGCACACGAAGAATGAGGCGACGCATTTATGCTGCTTGATTATGCAAATGGAACTGATATAAGAATGGAGGGAGGGGAGGGGGGGGGGAGAGACTGACTTATGTGGGTGAACATGATCGGTAATTACAGGTCGATATCGAGGAACAATCTCGGCATTTAAATAAACCCAGCTTCAAATCACATGTTAGTATATGCAATTGGCTCGTAACTGCAAGACAAAAAATTTTCGCAAAGGTGAATATCCTTGTAATTCCGCCCACCACGTAGAAGAGGGGTCTACTAGAAGCAACCTGCATCGAAGTATTGAAGCTCACCGAGACGATTTGATGCAAATACTTCGGTTTCATCAATGAAATCATGGGTCGCTGTTTTTTCACTTTATTTTCTTTTTACCCTCCTTTCGCCTCCTTCTACCCTTCAATTCCCTTCCTCCTTTCCTTTTCGATTTTCTTCTTTCCACCTTGCATAACTGCACCAATCATCCATTTCATTTAAATAGCTATCTTCCCCTTCTATTTATATAAACGTCCCTCTTCATTGCACACTACTATTGCGTTGCAAATTGCATGATGTTCCTTTTCTTTGCACACTCTACTGCAATGCTTGCATAACTAAACAGCGCATAGGGATATCTCCGCATTCCAAGTGAACAGTCTTTGGTCATTCGGATATCTGTATGAGGTATCGAAATATCAAAAACAAATTGTTCTGTTTGCATCAGCGGTGTTCAAAATCTTCTTTAGAGAAATTTATAAATAAAAAATGCCTCTTCACGCATACGAAAATACTTCGCTTTATTAACTCGTGCCATTGCGTTCCCTTGACCTTTATTTTCGAAAATGACCTTCCATTATCTACTCTCATTATCTATTTGGCTATTCATTGTCCTTCGTCATTGAATCAAATTACCATTGTTTCCGACATTGAAAATTTCCACCATAATTAAATTGCAGTATTATATATATATATATATATATATATATATATATATATATATATATATATATATATATATATATATATATATATATATATATATATATATATATATATATATATATATATATATATATATATATATATATATATATATATATATATATATATATAGTTTTTGGCAGTAGAGTTATTGCTATTGCAATTTTATTCCGATACTTTGAATTTTGTAAAATTAAACGGTGAAAAATGCCTCAATGGAAATTATAAAAGCAGTTAACAAGTAATCGTAAAATGTAGAATAATCCGAACGACATGTGAGCACGGAAATAGAATCTTATAATGCGCAGAAAAAAAAATTTTGTTTTAAAGCATATATATGGATCAACGCTGCCAATCTATTCTATCATTGCAACTCATTTGCGCATCATCATAGCTGCGCAATATAAGTCTCAACAGTTTTGAATATTTTTCTTCATTAACATACTTCAATCGTCTTCAGAATTTATATCAATAGCATACGATATGAAAAAGGACTATGAGTTTAAATTACTTTGAAAATTTATTCTTCTATTTATTTCCACGTATTTCAACGTTTCTTAAAAAAGAGCGACCTGCCACTATGAATTAAATTAGCTATGCAAATAAATCTCTGACGCAGTTAGACTCCACATCTATCGCTGCTTTGCACCAATTATCAGTGCTTGGCACGAGATTAGTATTGATAAAGTCGCACGCATAGGTATTGATAAGATGCGCTGGAATTACAATATATGGGTCCGTATTTGCATGTATGTGTGTATGTATGCATGTGTATGTGTTTTATGCGTATGTTTATATACATATGTGTGTGTATGTGTGTGCGCGTGTGTGTATGTGCATGTATGTGTTTATGCGCATGTGTGTGTGTTCGCATTGACTCTTTAAATGAATTGATATGCCAAAGTTGTGAGTGAGTAAAGCGAGTAAGTGACAATCGTGAGGGTGAGTGCTCCTTTGGGAAAACTGCAGAGCATGCTCGCTATCATCAACTTTTCTACTTTTGCGTTATTGCAACCAAACGAGTGCTCCTTTTTTTTAAAACATAGTACGGTAGAGTGGAATGATTCATATTCAATTATAACACATATTTTGTTTTGCATAAATGTTTTGTGTTACATTACCTATTCATCATTCATTGCATTTCAATGATGATCCTCTTTTCCACATATAAATGAAGTAGAGATAATAAATAATCGTTTGGCAATAGTATTATGATCACATAGTGGAGAATAAAACCCCTAAATAATGATCATACATTTAAAATAGCGCCTAGTCGAAGAGAAGGTGCTACATCATTATATGAGCTGTAGTTTAAAGATAATTTCAGGAGCCGAATTGTTTTACTCGAGATTTTAATGTTCTTTCAAGTTTATGGCTTAGAGTCCATAGTTTCAATTCAAAAGAGTCACGATTAGATTCATACAACAATTTAACAATAATTTAGGTTAATAACTGTCAAGTTAGTTTTGAGTGTTATGGTGCAACCAGATCTTAGAATGAAAATCTGACTAAGGTACTCAGTATTTTCGTTATAGCACGTATAATGTTTTGTAAAATACCTAGTATACTATACATATCGATTCATTCAAATTACTGTACGTTGTTATAACGCTAGGCGCTTTTGAAGGGATTACCGTATGGAACGTGGACAATTTTTGGCGACGATCTCAGAAATAATTTCCCAAATAGAAGATAATGTTTATATATATATATATATTATATATATATATATAAATATATATATATATATATATATATATATATATATATATATATATATATATATATATATATATATATATATATATATATATATATATATATATATATATATATATATATATATATATTATACCGTAGACGACGTCATGTTGCATATAGATTAAAGTTGCACACAAACGTTTATTGATGTCATATATGTAGACCATATGGAATTGTCTAGGAGAGAGCATGAACAGAAAATGCGACAAACAGGTTGTAAGAGAGACATGAGAAAGCGGTTCTATCAAGATGTCATCACTTGCAACGCATATTCACCATATTTCGCGCAACATATAAAGAAAAAATAAAGGTTATACGTTTGCAAATTGCCATCCCTTTTTTTGAGGATTTAACTTCAAAAATCCGTTCTCCGATCTTAGAATTATTCTAATGAAATATTAAATGAAATAAATGGGATATTATTCGTTAAGAATATATTCTCTTTAGAGAAATAAAAATTACACTGTAGTAACGATTTTCTTATCACAGAATAATTATTACAAAATTAAATACAAATTAAATTAAATAATAATACAAAGTACAAATAATTCGATAATAATACAAAATTATCATTTATGAGTGTATTTTGTATTACAAAAATTAAAACAACTTTTATTTCCTTGAAATTAAACTTGAACTTCATAGTAAGTGACCACAACGAAAGAATTACAATAATAATTTTCATTAGCGCAATTAACGACGTAATGAAAGTTGAATGAGAAAGCAATATTATGGTCTATAAAGTTTATTTGAGTGTTTGTTCAATGACATTGAAATGTCAGCCATCATTACGGCGATATTTATTTTCGTAAACGATGAGAATTGACAGTCATCAATCGAAATTAAATTCGTCGTAAATGAAGTAAGATAAGAAAGAGACGAATGGAATAGTAATTTGAATAGGATGGGATTGATAGAAGAACAATACACATTGGAGAAATACTTACGTGGTATGTGAATAATAATAGTAATAATAGTAAATAAAGTGAAATAACAGCCTTGAGCAAGAATAAAGCAAATATTTATATGTACGTAACAATTACTATATATATATATATATATATATATATATATATATATATATATATATATATATATATATATATATATATATATATATATATATATATATATATATATATATATATATATATATATATATATGCACACTTCGTTATTATATAATAAAACCGAGTTTAGTTGATATGTCTTAATGAAATTAAACATGTAAACTGAAGTAATGAAATAATGATATCAAAATAAGCTGAACTAGTTATTAACAATCGCATGATTATGAAGCGATCGATAACTCGTAGTTAATAATCGCTTTTATGTTAGTACATCCCAAAGGTATATGAAAATGAGCCATAGATGAGATTGAAAAACAGCACTGAGAATGGGGAAGTTTACTGCAAGGAGATAGATGACGTGGAGGAAGCGAACATTTTTCTTTTCTCGAATTTGGCAGAAACTTTCTGGAGAATTTAACATCCATTCCCTCATATTTCTATAGGTATCAAAAATCAAATATAAATTCAATTTCAGTGAGGTGTTGTGAGTGGAAGGGTAAATTTGGAAGTTAAGAAGAGTCAACAAATTGCATTTATTGCATTGCGGCAATAGAGGATAACAAATCAAATGCAAATTTCTATTATGTAAAATTATCAAAATAGAAGAGAGAGGAAGGGGGACGATGGGTGACGAGGAGGTTTGGGGGGGGGGGAGGAGTTTTGGGAATAGAAACGGGCTACTAAATATATTCAAATGCGAAACGCGAAATCTCTAAATCACACTGATAAAAAAAGAGTGACAAATCGAACGACATTTCTATGTGTCCATCATTTTCGATTGAATGCACAAATTATATTTGCATCGAATCCAACACAAATTCACTTATGCGTCTCATTGAAATATTTGCAGTTATCTTCGTCAATCAGTACGTTGTGATTACACGTTGCAATGTTGACGAAAATGTTAACTTTTTTTAAAAAAAAATCTGTTGCTTAAATCTCTTTTGTTTGTTTTTTTTTAATGTGGAAATTTTTAAAATTTGCATATTAAAGTTTGCAAGTTGTAATTAATTTTTGTTTTTGCAAAGTTACATTTGTTAAACATATTATAGCAGTGTCGTATTTGTCTGTGTAGATGTTTGTGTCTGTCTGAATGGCAGTTTGGACTCATTTTTTATGAGCGAATCGAGAATTTATGAAATTTACTGGCCACAATGTACATCGGTGGGCATGTTATCTCTTATAGTGTGCTGCAAGTCCATACATCGAATTGTGTAAAAGTATAGTCATATAAAGGTAATAAAATAAAAGTAACTTTTACTTTATTACTTTTATAGCCTATAGGTAAATATTTGTATGTGCTTCATTTTGGTCGAATTTTCATTTCAAGCCGTTAAAAAATATTGTATAGAAAAATGGAGAGAGATTAGTTCAACAATTTTTGTTTGTACGTCATTATTATTAAACGATTTATAATTGTGTGTTATTGTTATATAACAGTATATCAGTTGTTTTGTCCCTATGTGGTTAACTTCAAGGAATTTTTTCATCTCAAAAATAAAGGAATTCCATTTGTGTTATTTTCGTATTTATGATTTTGATGACTGAGCAAAATTCAAGCGATGAATTCTTAGTGGAATTGTATTTGATATATTTAGTAAAGTAATATACCGCATGACCTCTGATAGAAACCCTCGGCTTATAGCATCCTCACTCGGAAGAGAGTGGATTGTATTGAGGAAGGATATTCAAAAGACCTCTGTTGAGGGGAGGTAAGTGCATAAATTTATAGTAGATTAAGAGGCGATAGTGAATTTCAATGTTTCGGAAGAGAGAAGCTAGGAAATTGTTCGCAGAAGTTAATTAACCGTGAGCTTTCGAATCATAGCATAATCTACTTCCATTATTGACAATTCTCTAATGAGAGGTCTTTTGTCGAGTCCGACGTATATAAGAGCTCAGATACAGGTCGCCTTCTAGGTGTTGAGGTGGGAAGAAGGAGACTTAACTTGTTGTCTATTTCGTATACTATTTAGGCATACAGTGTTCGCGTAGATAATGCTCTATATGACATTTAAGTTGGTCATGCAACGATCGATGCATTGCACTTTAGGCTACTAGTGTTTGAAGCAACTGCAAAAAAAAACGTTCCTAAGTATAGATAATGCTCTATATGAGCTTTAAATCTATTCCACCATTTCCATCAGGCCTCTGCTTTTTCTCATTAGATTTAACCAACTTTTTTTTCTAGTAACTGTCATTACATATTGAAAAATGAGAGAAAACCCACGAGATTTTGTTTCCCACTTGTATCGCTCCATTTGCACTCAACGTTTTTTCAAACTAACTTTTTTGACATCGTCGATGTATGTTGCAGTTTCTTCATTGTTTACCAATAGGAAATTTGTTTCGTAGGCAGTTTTTTTCCTGGCTCCCGATTGAAAAAATCCTAGACAACCACATATTCACAACGTCGTTAGCCTAGAAACTATTCACGCATGCCGTCGAAGTAATTCCTGGACTCCTCAGCGAGGAAAATATATAGCATTCCTTTGAAACGGTTGAGCATAATGGATCTTGAGTGGAAATTTCGCACTTATAACAGGAGAATGCGTCTTCATTTGAATTCCAAGCCATCAACAATTTTCGGACCATATTTGTTTCGCATGAGCCCGACCTTTGTCGGCTCAAGGTAAAGAAATGTCGCAATCACGTGCCAAAGGAATCAGAGATGAGTTCATGAATCTGTGCTTTGTTACGATGGCTGTTCATGCTTGTCTAGGGAATGGTCTGAGCGTGAAATCCTCGAGTGGCAACTATAGCAACTATGCTTATTAACCAACTTAATTCTTTATCGTACTGGCATCATGTATCATTGAGATCTACTTATCACACCTTATCCTGTGGGTCAATTGGTTAAAACCATGCGGAAATTGAATCATCAGGGATCGAGACATGACATGGGACAGTTGGTGGGGCGCGCAGCGCAGCACGCTTTGCTACTGTACGCGCGTTATTCGTCCATGCCGCATGCACTCGCTCGTATATTTCATGCTCGTTGCCTCGTTTCTGAAACATCCTTTACTAAAACAGTGCCAGTGTGATTCACTCTTGTGATAAGCAAGCCGACGTCAGCCCAGTTCAGGTATTCACTAACAAGCACAAGTTTGATCGTATATGAAAACCACGTTTCCACATGCAGTGGATCGAACCTGAGATGTTCTGCTTTCTGTGCAGTTCTTTAATAAGTTATACAATTGTAAACGCTTCTAATTCTTCAATCATCTTCACTAATCATTCGAATCTAATACTCATAGACACAAAGGTTAATGAAGATGTAGCGCATCGTAATATTTGAATTTAATTGCGATCATTTAGAATGAAGCATTTTTCGCATTTTGCGCACTAACAACGATAGGGAGCTGAATTCAAGTACCTCTCTGAGCGTTTGAATTCAATCTCTGGATTAGCAAATCTCTGGATAGCAATTTCCCATTTGTCACATAATGTCCCATTTATGTGGTACTCGTTAGCAATTCCATCATCTCTTATTTCAACTTCTTTATTCAATTGTATTGCGTTTATCCTCCTCACCGACTAGATGCTTGACTGATTTATTGACTTTTTATGCTATTGGTAGAATTTTTTCTGAAAGTGCATTTTGCGATTGGCATGTTTTGTTCATCCACAGAGAAATCTACCCATCTTGTAACTTCAAAATTTGCTGGTGACAGTTAAAAACACAGAAATAAGCCAAATTCCAAAAGAATTTTTTGCCTCTACAACAGAATTTTAACATACGAAAATCTCTAAAAATTTGCATATCATAAAAATCTACATAAGTTTCCTTTCATCATATTTCCATTAATATAATCGGTCGCTTCCTCTAACCTATCTATTTTTAATTGTTAGAATGAAAGTATGTAGTTCTTCGCAATTTTGTCGAGAGTCGTTTTCAATTGAATGCATCGAGAAATTGTAACTTTTTTTTAGCACACCGATGGATTTTTTTCATCATCTCCTCAAATCGAGCAGAATCCCTTCTTCCGCAGATATTCCACCCCTTTTCATAAAACATGCAGATGCCTTTTTTTGATCGTAGGTTTATCTCATCAAAATACACTAGTTCCGCTCACAAGTAGACTCATTTTTATGCATTCTTTCTTTTTTTTTTTTTTTCAGAAGAATCGCACTATAATGATGTCATATCGTCGCGTTATACGCAAATATGTTTGCTCGTCTCTGTATCTATATGTGGTCTATCTGCATGTTGGTTCTAACTTGCGAGACAAAACTACAGCGCAATCAAACTTGATCAAAACATTTTCAATTGCTAGAAATTTTACTAAATTCAACTTCATTTCCGCCTATTATTTTACAATTTATTATTATAAAGTTTCAAAAAATTTCAAAATAGTTTTTTTTTCCAAGCAGTTAAATATAATCAAGAAATAAATTTTGCTTGAGTCTTTCTATAGTAGATTATTTAACTCTCTGAGACGATAGTCGATAGATGTATGTAAAACAATTTTCAACGTTTTTACTAGTAAAGTTAAAAAAAAAATAATATGATGAAATGATTAAAAAGCACAAATTGTGCCAATTTCTTTAATCTATTTCTTAAATGTGCTTTATATTCGTCTCTCTCTTTCCATGAATTCTCATCTTTTAAGATATTCATAAAGATTGCGAAATTCCATCATAGATTCGAAAAAAAAAATTGGTATAAAAGATTGGAAATTTTGAATTGGTTACAGAGATGGAAAGCAGAATGTTGGATAGTGACGTGGATTAATTAGAGCTTATTCGTCATTGCGATGAAAACCGCAGAGAATTTTTGCGGCAAAAAAAAAAACTTCCCTTAGCGGTATTTTAAATATTATTCTATTTGCGTCAACTTCAATTAAGACAACAAATTTTGCTGAATTTTTCGCAAATATTCGTAAAAGTTGATGCTATAGGTAAACATGGCAAAGGTGATATAGATTGGTACTCTGGTTAGCGGAGATGTTTTCCTAGATTCAGGAGGTTAAAATACAATTCATAGGCATCAAATAAAATAAATAAATAATTTTTTTTTTGTTTTTTGCAAAATACATTTGAGAATATTGGTAGGAAGATTTATATTTCGCATCAATAAATTTCTACCAACATTTTATGGTCATACTTATTGGCAAATAACGTATCGAATGAAGCTTTTAGTTGAATGCCACAGATGGGATCGGCGAATGAATTTTTTTTTAAAAGATTATCTCGAAATATGGATATTTGAATAGAGGAATTAATTAACTTAACGAAATGCTCCAAAAGAGAATTTTCTGATCGATGAAAAAATTTACTTAAATATAATAATTCAAAATTAAGATTTTTTTAAAAATAAATATAAACTAGAAATGCATTAATCATTTCTCGACAGCAATGAATTTGAATTTGCTTGATACACTATTCATTTTGCAAATATTATTCACCGTTTTAGTTCTGATTATTGATTAAATGCTTATTGAAAGGTTAGTCTTCTGAAGAAAATTGAACACTTATCATAGATTTTCAATTTTGATATTTTATTTGATATTAATTCTAGTATGCATTTTAATTTTAGTCATAAAGTATAGTATTTTAATAAATTCCAATAAGAAAATATCGAAAATGATAGATAATTAAATAAACGGCTATTCAATTGATATTCAAAAAAAAAAAATGCAAATTTTTCTTCTCTAAACAAATGTATAAATTAGCGATCACTAGATAAAGCCCTCTTGAATGTGCATTTCGATTTGACGAAACACTTAAGAAAACACCTCAACCGATTGAATGCAAATTATGCAAATTCACTTCGCAAGTAAAAAAAAAAAAACAGCGGATAAATGCACACAATGACGAACGAAAGAACATAGGCAATTATAATCGGCCGATAAATATCATATTAGATTATATACACTTGAAATTTCCCACTGAGATTTGTTGAATAAAAAAAAACTTTTCTCATTCTTATATATTTTTTTACTTTGTTTACTAAAATTCATGCTGAATTTTGGAGGGATATAGGCATTTAAAAAGCTACCACAGCAAATCCTCTACCTTCTCGTTAAAACCATATCTGAGAGGGAAGGATGAAATGGGCAAGGAGGATTTTCTATTTATAGAAGGCAATCTCTTATCTCAGTGTTAGTTATATTAGTTTCATGAATAAGACTACACCGAACATTCAAGCGTCTTTTCACCATGGAACTTGTTTCCTTATTACCCGGTAAGAAGGATTCTAGGTTGTCATTGCAAATAAACCCATCTTTAAAAGAGCAATTCAATGACATAAAATAAAAACAACAACTTCTTATTTCCTGTGATATCTCTAAAATCATGACAGCTCTAGCGTAGAATATTCAGATAGAGCGGCACATTCGCATTTTCATAGCAAATAACGTTCCTAGATCGAGGGAAAAATGAATGCGCTAGCATCACACCATAATTTGAAATGGTAAGCATATGAAAGTCCACTTAACTAAACAGTTATTTAAAACGTTGAAAGAGTGCTTTAACATTTTCAGGAATGAGAAATGGAGTTGGATAAAGAGTGGGTCCTCCGTCTTCCTCACTTCCTTATGGAAGGTCTGGAAAGAGGAACATGAAGTAGTTTGATAATAGTTGAGGAAATGAAAGAATTCTGACGCACCATTCCAGATCTAATTCCTCCGTTTCCAACGTTCGGTCTGTCATCTACTTCTTGCTTTTGCTTCATCAGCAATGTTGCACATTCCAGTGGTCTCTGCTGACAGCACTGTGTTCAGCTGCTTTCAGGCACATATATGATCTATCACTGTTGTATGTGGTTTAGAAAGTTGTAAAACGGGTTCATATTAAACGTCAAGAGCTGCGGTGAAGATCGACACACAACGATGGGCGTCTCGAAATGGTCGACGAAGCCGCTCGAGGGTTATCCACTATGCTCTGGCGCGCACACGCTACTCATGCTCTGCATCACGGCTGCCGTTATTTTGCTCATTGCTGCCGATGAAGCCAGTAAGTTATCTTTTGTATTCGATTCGATTCGATTCGATTCCATTCTATTTCATTTGATTTCATTTCATTCTATTCTATTCCATAAAGTATTTCTTCTTCTACTATCTTCACTTCTTCATGCTCTGTATTTAAATGAGGATGCGAGAAATTCAATGTGCTAATCATTAGTTTCGATAATATGCTCTAATAGTTAAGCATTTAGTAAAAAGGAAAGAAAGCAAAAAAAAAAAAACGGTGGTAGAATGACGAGAAAATAATTGCCATTATTATTATTCTTATTGGCCAATAGTCACAAATTTTGAGGCATAAATGATATAGTAATAGTATAACTGTAGAAATCTTGTTACTTCATCATATAATCACAACGCTTAATATAAATTTCCTCGGCTATTAAATTTCTTTGGTTATTTATCGATTTGATTATCACTTATCAATACTATATAATGAATTAGTTAACGTGATTTATCTACCAATGTTGTTTGGGCACGGCCATCCAATGACTTGCTTTATTTTGTTCTTTGAAAAGCAATAAAGCTCGAGCTTTCTACATATGAGTTCCTTTCGTTCGACATTGTTCATAAAAGTTTGTGTGATATCAATGTTCTACGGTGTTTATTTCTATCGTAACCTCATGGTCATTTAATCAATTTGCTCATTTTTATTCGTTGATACGCTCTGTGGTCTTTTGATCGATGAATCATCTAATTTCGGATTCCGATTATTCGTCAAAATATATAAATTTGAGACTCTATTTTTGAATTGCGTATAAAATCACAATTTTATTTAAAGATACTCTCACTTATTTCGATCATATCGTCAACAAAATTTATTAAATAAATAAAACACTATAAAATATATCACATAATATATGCAATATTATACGTCACATATGTAAATCATTCACCGTTTTCCATTGTCTACCGCGCGGTCGGTTGTAATCAAGCTCCGACCAGAGTTGTTGGTTCCGCCCAACCGATCCACCGCGCCCAGCACCCTCCTCGGAACGAGGGCGGCGGAATAAGTCCCAACAGTCATGCGAGGAACAACGATGAATCGGCTCGTCAGTATCCGACGGGCAGGAGACGAACCTAAGCCCTAACCTTCACTGACCGACCTGCAAGAAGTAGGGGCCGACCTGAAGACCACAGGAGCGCCAGCTGGATCAGAGAGACGTTGGGTCAAAGCAGATGAAAGCAATATGAAAAGATATCTATTCGTAATGAATGCTCTACGGATTGAAAGAAATATGTAAATCAATATCGGCTTCCTTTCACGAGTGCTACTTTAGAAAAATTGAAAAATTTTTCTGCAACAACATTCCTAATTGTGAAGATTCTTTTTTTTTCCCACTCAAAAGAATTTTTTGAAAGAGTGAAAAATTTTCAATTGAATTATATAATTTATAAACTTTCTGCAAATTTAAAATTTATCTAGATCATAAGTTTATTGCCAACTATAATTGTATATCGATTTATTTTATTTTCGGAATACATCCGATCGCTTTTTTTTCCCCCACAAATGAGCAATTAAATAGTGACACTAGTTATTTATTCATATATACTTAGCAAAATTGTGCGTACGAATACGTAAAGAATGAATGCAAAAGAAATGAAAACGAGTGGAAAATAATGTCGCCTCTTTCGAAGATTTAAATAGTGCAATATAAGGTGACATTTATAAGCCGTAAAAATTTTTCACTAAAATGCAACGATTGCATCGAAAATATATGAAATGATTCAAATAAATAAATAGTTTTTTTTTTCTTCAAATAATAATTATTCTTTTATAATTTAAAAGAAAATAATAATTATTCTTTGCAATAAAGAGATTTTATGAAAGGAAATTTTGCAAAAATATTCTTAATATCCGTTAGAAATATTTATTGATCCTTCCCTTCCGGTATAGGATAAAGCATATAGGAAGATCTATTCCTTGTCTTTATGAAAGAAAGAACAGATAATTGTATATCTATGCATTAGATTATTATAATCTAAATAACTAACATACACTAGAGGAGTATATACTCAATACTAAATAAGGAGAGGATATAGTCGATCTGCCTATTCGATCCGATCAATCATTATAGTATATATATATAAGAAAGAAAAAGAAAGAGGAGTATATCGCTTTTTTTCTTATTTATTCCTCATATCGTAATATTCAGTTTATCGAGTTCAAAGAAAAACCCTCAATAAACAAATCTAATTTCTTGAGAGGTAAAATTTATGAAAGAGTTTTTTTTTTTTTTAAATTAACTTCACCTATAAATGCTATTCATTAGCGATCCTAAGAGCGATTATATTTTTTCGACTTTTGAATTTGAAAGTTTCACTGAAATTTTCTCATCTAATCGGAAAATATTTTCAATTTAATTTTTTTTTTCACATGGAAATATTCAACTATCTATTCCAATTTATTGTTGAAAATATTTTTATGTAATATCGAGTTGGAAAAAATATTTTATTTTATATTATTTCTAAAGTTTAAAGGGATTTCAAAAATTTTTTAAAAATTTTATCAGATCCAAAAAAAAATTTTTTTTTTTGGAGAGAGATTTAAAGTGAAATATCCAAAAGCAACGGAGCTTCCATTTCTTGCATTCTTTCAAGAATGAGTTTACAATCAAAAAGAAGTATTGCAATTTTTTTTTTGTTTTCTATCAGCTTAGTTCCTATTTAGGTGGGTATTTAAATGCGTGATAAATTGGGAAATTGATGCAATGTGTTGTTATCCTCCACACGAGACTTGGATATTTATAAGTAAATACCTTAAAAAAAACTATTGATTACAATCCACATCAAAAGGTGAGTGAAAGCTAATGCTCAATAGAGAGCATATATTGACAGCCGAAGGTTTATGTTCAAACGAATATGGTATTTCAGTCGTATCATGATGCCAACTATTTCATATTGATCGTAATCAACGGAATTACAGGTCGATAGTCTCATTACGGTGGAAACAACAAAATTTCTTCAAAACTTCAAGCTATGACTCATACTATCAAAGAAATTAAAGCGTTATCGAAGAATGAGAGTAACTATGACAAACTAAACTCGAAAAAAAAAAACAAAACAAAATTCACATTGGAAAAAAAAATAGAAATCATGAAATATAAAATTAAATTTCAATTTGATCGATAAATTAATTGAAATCACTCGAAATATTTGCAGTCGAATTGCCACCTATACCGGATCGTTCGAAAATAGCGGATATCGATTTGCAAAAATTCGGTATAAACGATGAACAACGTCTATTTAAACATATTTTACGCAATTATGATATTTCCGTACGACCGGTTATTAATGCATCAACAGTTGTCAATGTATATATGGGATTAACGCTTACACATATCTTTAATATAGTGAGTAATATTTATTGATTTAAATTTAATGAATTTTAAATGAATCTAAAAATAGAACGATGATCTATTGATTCTTATATTGTTTGAAAATTTAACATTGATCTTCGACAAAATCAATCAATAAAAATTGACCCTTTTTGAAAATTTTGATATCGACATCATCTATTTCCTTCTAGTCTAGCCATTTCTATCTTTTTTTTTTTTTTAAATGAATCTTCTACAGATTTTGGGTAAATATTTTATTATTGAGGAAAAAATTTTCAATTTTTCTCATTTCTTGAAATTTAGGTTCTAAATTATTCAGTGATAGTCGAAAAAAAATTATTTTTCTGTGAGAAAATAAAATAATTCTAAGGATAAACAGTTTATGGCCACACATTCAAAAAAAAAAAACAACTTATTGTATTTTTCACCCTCATAATATTCATTTACTTTAATTTATAACCTCATAAAGACTTTTACAAAGTATTCAAACATCAATGAGAGAATTTATTAGTGAGGGGAGGCGGGAGGGGGGGGGGGGGGGGAGGGGAGGGGGAAAGAACGAAAGAAAAGAGATTTGCCTAAATTGATTATTTGAAGGGTAAAGAATGCAAACAAATAGTCGTAAAGATCGGCAACATTTCTCAAGGGTATTCAACAAGAATCACATAGGCCAATAACATTCGATTTTGATGAATCTATTTACCCCTCTCAAACGTTTCTTCTCAAAAAATTTTCACTCTTCGAATTCCCATTGCTCCATAGAAGAAAATCCAAAATAAACGATAAAAATTTCATTTACATCCTCATACTCAGTTCAAAAAAAAAAAATCCTTGCAATATTGTATTCATTATTGCGGCAATACTTAGCAAAAAAACGTTTCGTTTACCCGAAAAAAAAATTAAAATATACAAATTTTGCGACATAGTTTTTTTTGAGCGTATTTTTTATGACTCGGTATATTTAAATAAACATTCTCAGGCTTTTTTTTTGTGTTTTTAATACGTTTGATAATAAAGATGGCTTTCATTGAAAGGTATCTTATTGTTTGCAATAAAGCGGCTGCACCTTTTGTTAAAATTACAGGTACGATTCCCTAAATGAGTCTACCTATTATTTCATTAATTGAGATTTTCCTGTGAAGTAAAAGTTAGAATTTTCTTCACTATCATAAAATAACAAAAAAAAAAACAACTTAGCGGTCTTAAATGAAAAAAAAAAATGAAATGATTTGAGTCGTCTCGAATGAGAAATATAAAATTCGAATGAGAAACATAAAATTTAGAAAAAAAAAATCCAAAAATTTGCATAAATTACGATTGAAAAATTGAATATTGAATAAATTTATTGTTGAATTAAGGATGAGAGAAGTCAAGTATTGGCATTAAATATTTGGGTAGAGCAAAGTTGGCATGATGAACGTATCCATTGGGATCCATCCGAGTTTGGTAATATCAGTAAATTAACCGTTGCGATTCGATATGTATGGACTCCGGATATCGTCCTCTACAATAAGTCGGCATTTTTATCAATTTATCTAAGAAAAAATTACATTTTTTTTCGTTTTTATTTTTATTTTAATTTAAAATTTAAAAAAAATACGTCTAAATCGGTTATTTATTGCTCAATGTACTAGTTGTATTAGCGAAGAGTTATTGTATATATGAGCGGTTTTCCATTATTAAATCAATTTTCTTCATTTTCAAATCATATGAGCGAAATCAGCTGAAGCAACACAGCCAAGAGCTAATTAAGGCAAGAAAAAGTCAAATAAGCGAATAAACGTATCAGAAAAATCAAATATCGATGAATAATTTTATTCATAACGTTCTAGTCTAAAAGGACCTCATATGGTGGATGGTACTAGTGAATTCAGTGGATCTGAAATTAGTTCAAAAAATCGAAATAAGTGCAGTATGAAATACTTTATTATGCGAAATAATTTATTCGAATTTGCAGCGCTCGAGACTTCTCTCGAGGATTCGTTGACACTAATTTGCATATTCTCAGCAATGGTGATCGTAAGTGCATTTGCATATATTATTTAGTTGATGCTGACTCGAACAAGTGCAATAACTGAATGCTTCGTTTTAGAAGCGTATCAATACTGCGATTGCTTGAGATGATCAAAGCCTTTAACTACATCTTAAATCTTATCAGCCTAAGGTGGCCCTTATCAGTCTAAGGTGGAGAGGAACCCATATATACCCTTAAAATATGAAGTGATAAACATTTTAGGACTAACTTCGACCGATTCCATATACATTCCACGGATACAATCATAAATACCAACAGATATGCATATCTAGGCATGGTATTGATATTATGGTATGTTTCAGGTTCCTTACTGTATACTGCAACAAATAATATTACGGCATACTAATTGTACCAATTATACAATACGATCCACAAATAAAAAAATCTTATGGCACAAGTATTACCACCGTGCCATTTCAAGTTGTAATGGTGTAGGCAGGCGTTTAGTGCATGAAATCTGAAATTACGCACTTACATTGCTTTTCCTCACCAATGAGTTCGAGAGGAGTACATTGCAATACACAATCACCCACTTCTACGAAGTACAGGTGTGACCTATGGTCATCCATCTACATCAGTAGGCGGTTTGAATGTTCGATTTGCGTAAGTGAATGCCATATATATATATATATATATATATATATATATATATATATATATATATATATATATATATATATATATATATATATATATATATATATATATATATATATATATATATATATATATATATATATATATATATATATATATATATATATATATAAGAGGCATTTTCTGATGTAATGTAATGAATATTTCAGTACAGTGGGCTCCACCGGCTAAGGTTTATTCGATATGCAAATTGGATGTGACATTTTTTCCATTCGATGACCAATTTTGTGTTCTTGAATTTGGATCATGTAAGATGGAAATTTGTTTTCATTCAGTTTATCTTTCTTTTTTTTCTTTAAAGATAAAATGCGAAGAAGAAAAACCGATCAATACTTCTAAAATTACTGCTTCAATCATTGTTATCTCTATCTTACTGGTGATGATTTATTGAAACCAAATAAAAAAAAAAAGAATATGCATATTAGTGTGTAGAAAAAAAAAATTTGACTCGATGTTTCGATCATTCAAATTCTTTTTTATCGAAGTAATGCGAATATTATTGCCGAGTTATTAAATGTGTATTTTTTAAATCGATGAAAGAATGAATCATTTCATATAATTATTTAATTAGAAAAATTTTCACTTCAAAGACGATAATTTTCAATGCTCGAAAGAGCGCTCAATTTTCTAATTTAATTAATCCTATATATATTTTTACCTGCCAATGTGTAAATAATTACTATCGGCTCTTTGATCTTCATAGAAAGATGTCTATAAATAATATAATAATTCATTTTTATTGTCATAAATAATATTGATATTCAAAAAAAAAATCACTTCGTAATTCTCGTCGTTTAAAATTTCCCTCAATCGTTGCAATTAAATATTTTTCATTTATTATAGAAATTGCATAAATACTAACGAATTAACAATGTACGCAAAATGTAAATCAATTTCTATAATCTATAATTTAAACATTCTCTCTATATAGTACAGTAATTTAATATAGTATTGGATCGAATAGAATAGTACACAAATTAAATTACGAAATTAATTATCTCATTTAATTAAGAATAAAACTAAATTTGAGTTCAATAGAAATAAATTTTTTTTTTCTTATTAGGGATCTATGATCGATCACAATTAGACGTACAAATAATGGAACGTTATGATGGTAAAGATCCATTTACGAGGGATTCATTCACGGAGAATGGTGAATGGGAGATTGTTGCGAATCGTACAAGAAAACTTCTACGTGGTCGACATACAATATTTCCGACAATCGTTTTTGAACTTCATTTACGTCGACGAATGCTCTATTTTTTATATAATATTATCGCACCATGTGTTATGCTATCGGTAAGTATAAATTATTTCTCTTTTATTTTATAATTTTTATTTATATTTATTAATAAAAAAGAAAATTTATCAATATTTATCAAAAATTATCAATTTTATAAATTATTCATATTTATTAAGATTACGAATATTTATAATTATTTATTGAAGGTGTAAAATCGCTAAATTAAAATTCCTGAAATCTAATAGACAATCATAACGGATGGTAATTCCCTTCGAAAAATATATCCCAAAAAAAATTTTTATTGAATCATTGATTTTTGTCATTTTCATACTCCAAGCGAATATTGATAGTGTTGACATTTCTTCGTTCTTTAATGTTTTCCTTTTTTTTTAAAACAGGAATCATCTTTTTCTTCATTAAATCACCACAATTATCACTAAGCCATCCAGTAAGTCGTTCGAATATTTTGCATAAAATAATCGCTGAAATGCATTGAAGACTTAAAATGTTTTATAAACACATTTCAACTCATAGGATATGCAAAAATATGCGCAAAATACCACCTAGGAAACCGAGATTTTCACTCTTTACGCTGGGGAGAATGGAGGAGAGGGAGGAGAGAAGGAGGGATAGTTGAGAGAAGCAACTAGTTTTCTTTCTATCGATGGACGATGATGCAAATATAGGATTGTCTCCGTCATCGTGCTCTTTTATAAGCTTTTCTTCTTATGCCATCCTTTTTACTGACTTAAAAAAAGGAGAACATCGTTATCATAGACATACTGTAGGAAATACAAATATATTGTGGAACGAAGAAAGATTATCAATGAGCTTGCCAAATTATCCTCAATAAAAGAGCTTGTTTAACACGTAAGGTCGCTTTTAGCAATAAAATGAACATCTTTATATCACACCTGTTCAAAGAACAATTTCATATGTAATTTTAATTGCTCAAAAATAATTAGATACTTCAATTTCCGCTCGAAAAGATGTAAAAATTAAACAAACCAGCAAACAAACAAACAAATAAAAACAGACAGACAGACAGGCAAACAAACAAACAAACAAATAAACAAACGAAAAAATAAATAAATAAATAAATAAATAAATAAATAAATAAATAAATAAATAAATAAATAAATAAATAAATAAATAAATAAATAAATAAATAAATAAATAAATAAATAAATAAATAAATAAATAAATAAATAAATAAATAAATAAATAAAATAAATAAATAAATAAATAAATAAATAAATAACCAAAAAATAAACTAATAAACGATAAACAAAGTAATTAACTGAAAAATAAGCAAACGAACAATTGAAATTTTAGATATTAACAATGATGCAATTTATGTTGCCATGTGAGAGCGGCGAAAAAGTGACACTCGGATTGACGGTACTTCTCGCTTATTCAGTGTTCAGTTTTAATATTGCCGAGAATATGCCAGAGACATCTGAAGTTATTCCACTCATTGGTAAATATTTGATAAAAATTTCAAAATATTTCTCTCATTTTTTAATTCACTGAAATAAAAATATTATACATTTAACCATTTAAACCGTTACTGAAATTTTTTTTTTAGTTCAAATAAACAATACATAAATTTATATATTTATATATTTCATATATATATATATATATATATATATATATATATATATATATATATATATATATATATATATATATATATATATATATATATATATATATATATATATATATATATATATATATATATATATATATATGAGAATTAAATTATTGATCACATCTATTTATGGTGGTAAATTATGAAAAAAAAATCTCGAGAGAAATAATGGAAATTAAAAATAGAAATATCAAAAGTTTATCGACGGTCGGAAATATTTCCAATATGAAATTATTTTCAAAACGAAAAAAAATATATATTTGTTTATTTTAGCGATCTATTTAATGGGAATAATGGGTATATCGGCGTTGAGCGTTTGTCTCTCGGTTGTTGTGCTAAATATGAGGCATGGTGCCGAACGAAAGTGCAAGTTAGTTCAATCGTTTGTTTTTTTTTTTAAAATTTATTCTTATCGCTTATTTTATTTCTATGAATTTTATTTATTATTCACCGAGATTAATTTATTCTTTTGGTTGGTTAATCAAAATAATCTAAAATTAATTAATTAAGTGTTTAAGGTGAAGAAATCCAACAATTCAGTTAACACTTCTAAGTTAGTTCGAGAAGTCACAATATATATATATATATATATATATATATATATATATATATATATATATATATATATATATATATATATATATATATATATATATATATATATATATATATATATATATATATATATATATATATATATATATATATATATATATATATATATATGTAATAAATCATGTATTGAAATGTTGAAGTGCTGTGAAATAAGATAAAAAAAAAAAATACAAATATAATAGATTCATAGGTGATCATTAGAGGAGATCGAAAATCCTATACCATTGAATAAAATTTGTTGAACGATGAACTGTTTGCAATCTTTATTTGCAGTTTGACTGCTGCAAACTCTATAAAAGTCGCAAAATTTGCATTTCTCTCAAATCTTCTAATTAGTAAAATCAGAGAGGGGAGGGAGGAAAACGAGGAGGAGAGGGGAGGGGGAGGGGAGGGTTAGCTATTTATGCTCTGAGAATTTCCACATCGATGGGGCTGGTGAGTCGTGATGTACGCTTCAATTATTTGACGTTCCAAAATTTTCGATTAATATGTATGTAGCATATTTAAGGTTTTTTTTTCTTGAAAAAGGTCTTGAATGTTCATCTTCGGCTTCCAATAACTGATATTTTAAAAACCCTTGAAAGTGTCCAAACTTTCCTTTCCTTCAGAAACATTCACTCATCTCCCCCTTTCTCTCTTCTAGCCAATCAGGGCGCCAAAGATTGAGCTAGAGAGTTGCGATCAAGACCTATTCTGTGAGTAGCTCCAGGTTTTGCTTCAGGAGATGTCGGGTCAGCTGGTCTTTTTCCGGTCGGTTGGTTATGGGGACGTGGGGGTCAGTTCGTTATTGTTCCATCGTCTCGGGAGTTTTTGATTCAGTCTTTTCGAAGGAAGTAAAGCTTTTTGAGATAGACAGATTTTTTACTTCCATTTCCCATCATTGCCTTGGACCTTACTATTTGTAGTGTGCCGCCTTGGCTTAACTTTTTGGCCTATCGAGTGCTAGGTCGGTTTTTCGGCGCTAAACAACCACCAAGGAAGACAAAACCACTTGTGATGGAATCATCAAAGGATCGACTCAGTCAAGCGTTGGTAATGATTTCATATTTGAGGTTCTTTACTACTAAAGCTAAACAAAGCCCTCCCTCCCCTACCCATCCACTTGGGTAAGTTGGGTAAGAAGCTGGGTAGTCAAGTACATCAAGGTGCTATAAGCAACGAACGAAAAAATTAGGCTAAATCAGAAAGAATGGCCAATTTGGTACTTTACTTCGCACCGTTTATGTCAAGTCACTAGCACAGTTTACTGTCCTCCCATTCTACCATCCGGACAATATTTCATCTCCATTATCCGCACCGACTGTAAATTAATCGCGTTTAAACGATTCCTAAGCTTTAGTCACTAAACTTTGAAGACTGAAACCCTTGGACTTCTATAAATTTGAGCAAAACGCTGTAAAGAATCAATAAGTTACCTTGCCACTTAATAATAGAAACCCCACCTTTGTTTTGAAAAGGACAATTGGTGATGCTTTCACCTGTTGCTCGCACAACTGGCCTCATTAACGAACGTACAATGAAGCGCACTCATAAATGATTCTGACTTGCATATGCTGCTGCGCAGATCTAGTGGGAAACAGGATTTAGTTGAAGGACCCTAGGGGGAGTGCCTGCATCTTCAAGCATCAGGATTCGGACTATCGACAACTATTGTCCGATTCGACGGATTCCTGAGGTGATCTCATCTTTTCCGGATTCTCAACCCAATTCCGGTTACACTCCTCTTCGCATACGCATCACAAGTATAGTTGCAATTATGACATGAGAAATATTCGAGTATGCATGCCCTAGAAATTATTTTGATATTATTTAAAATTGAGTTGTTTGAAGATATAAATAGCGTTATATAAATAATTTAACGCTTTCAATAAGTTATGATAATTTATAACGCTATAAAATAGAGCTATAAATTGATAACGATACGAGTGTTCAGATAAAATTCAATATTTATCGAAAATTTCCTCTCGAATTACACTTGCATAATTTATAGATGGAACGTGTCGAGAATGAACAACATCTTGACGAGTTAATTCAACAATGGAGTCAACTTGCAATAATATTTGATCGATTCTTTTTTTGTTGTGTATTTTTATTCACGGCTAGTACCACCGCTGCACTTTTATTGCTTGCACCTCGTTTTAGTCATAGATCTTTTGATTCGCATGATGACTCTTGATCAAATATCAATTCAAACGATTTGACTCGAGATTCTGATTTCCCATGATTTCCTCTTGGGGGAGGGGTAAGACGGAGGGGGGGGTACTTTTTTCTTGGAGCTCTAAGGCAACATTGTGGGGGAAGGAAAAGAGGAGAGGATCTCAAGAGGCTACAACACTTGTTGAACTGACTCGAAAAAAAAGTGACAAATTTTCACTAGACTTTTGAGTTTTTTTATTATTATTAAACAAAAGAGTTGAGAAAACTTGCAATCATTAGCAAAATTTTATAATCTTTTATTATATTATTTATATTTACTGATAGAATCTTTTCTGCTTTTTTTTTTTAAAAGAAACTTTAAACTACTTCGATCATAGAATAATATTCCCCCCCCCCCCCCCCCCACCCCCTCCTTCCAATTTTGCAAACGTAATCGTACCTATGGTCAATATTTTAGGTGAACGATTCCAATCCATGCTGTTAATCCTATCAATAGATGAAACTTATAAACTTATACTATAAAACAATAAAGAAAATAAAATTAAATTAGAATAAAACTGTCACGATGAGTATTTCGGTTGAAAGTTTTCGAAAGATCTCCTTAAATTTGAAGCAAACGCTTCTATGAAAAAAACAAACAAATAAACAATATAATTGAAAATCTCATCATTTATTGTTGAAAACATTTATCAATCTCTCTAATCACTATCATCATCTAACAGAAAACTATTCGTGCTTACCTATCAAGTTGGAATATAATAAATTCCGCCTATTTTATTGAAATTATTTGCCAACTTTTTGTGTGAAAATCAATAAAGCTCTCTGTTTGAAATGAATAAAAACGAGTAATAATATGATTGGATTTTCCGGCTTTATGCATGATAATAAACAGTAAAAAGTATTTATTGCAATATTATGAGTGTCCATAAGAATCTCTGGAATTCAATTCTTAAATAATCCAGTGAGAGGGAATTAAAAGTTCGATAAGAAGATAAAAAATCATTTGCAACTCAAAACACCTTCCAAAAAAAAAAAAAAAAAAATTACCACAAGCTTGTCCAAAAGTGCTCTAATAACTTCGATGGAAGAGGAATTAAATTAAATTAATATACCCCTTTGTCAAGAGAAAGAAATAAAATCATGTAAAAATAGAATAAGATTAGCACTACTTTCAATTATACGATCCATTCCACCTTTATCCATTCGCCCAATCACATAGATCACACGTAGATCCTTATCAGAAAAGATAGGTATGATTATTACCTCTAAGATATGACCCCCTCCTTGTTGATCTAGGACGATATGTTAGCGATGAAAGGCTAAGAGACTATAAAAAGAGAAGAAGAATCGAACGGGACACATCAAGAAAAGTTCAAGCGAGCAATCGAAATATGTCGTTGATGATAGCAAAATTTGAAGTGCTAAAAACCTACACTGAAAAATGGGAATGGTAATTTCAGTACAAACCTCCAAAACAAACTTCACCTGATAGTATAAAAGAAAATAAATTAACTCAGAAATTTTTTAAGGGCCAACAGCAAACTTTTATTCGATGCATTAGCTTAAGGAGATTAAGGCCGCTCATCGATGCTTATGATGAAATTAAGATGCTCCTAAGGTGACATATACATAAATACAAATAAAATAAAAATATAAATGCAAATAAAATATAAATATAAATAAATACAAATAGAAATATAAATTTTTCAAATTCATGCAATCTTCTTTTTCCCGTTTCTTTGAAAAAAAAAAATAGAAATTTCAACTTTTATACTGGTAAACAATAACATAGAAACAAAACGTACAATGTTACCGAATTTTTTAAAAATCAACCTTAATTAAACCTTAATTAGTATTGCAGTTAAAGACGTTAATTAAGTGGAGAGTATTACCTTAATGCACCCATAACCATAGACCAACAAAACTCGTTCACCTTTCAAGAGAGAACCGAACCACATTGCAAACGATCACCATATTAAATCACATATTTTGCATGTTTTTAAGCAGATCTCCCTTTCAATTCTTCTCTCACTTCATTCACTTCTCGTTATCATTGCCACCAAAAAAAAAGCAAATATAATACAAATCAAAGCATGCATAATAAAATAAAGAATAAATTAAATAATGAACGCAGTTCAAAGCCGTCTCGCTGAGAAAAACAATGTTTAAATCACAACAACAACAACAACAAAAAAAAAAACAACCCAATCACCTCTTCATCAAACGTTGGCAATGACGATTCATACGTTTGCACATTAAACAATTTCGAGTTTTATTACAGACAATCAACGACAACAGCAAAATTCAGGCTTAATTTCCTCACGTTTGTTTTATTAGCCCCTCTCCCACCCCCAATTTCCATCTGCCTCTCATTAAGTGACAAAATTAGTAACTCTATCACCCTCAAATGCCACTGAACTGATAATATTCCCTCCCACATAATCTTACATCCCACTTTAATTCAACTCACAATCACTCTCTATGAATAAAATATGTCACATCTTTTACATATACGAGACGATAACATCATATTATCACAGCCGATAGGAGAAAACGTATCAAGGCAGCTGTCGACCGAGTCGAGTCAACTGCAACAGAAAAAATGATCACGATAAAAGTGGAGGATGTTCATTTCCACATCTCATAAAACACTGCCTTACTAATCGCTCAATTTGCTCAAACACATTTTTATGGAACAAACAGGTGAAAATAGGAAGAAATTAAGCATCAAGAGAAATAGAAGACAAGCGTCACTTAAAATACGCTTAATTTCAAAAAATATCAAATACTGTTCAAATTTTCCACCATCAAGCATTGCGAGCTAACTATACTCGTAATTACCAAAATAGTAAACAAATCAGTTGTTCGCAACTATGACCCCATACGAGGTCGATCGGAACTTAAACACTGCAACAAAACAAACGAAAATTTTTGAATGTTCCGCTCAATGTTCCAAATCCACATTTCTGAGGTTGAAGAGGTATAATATCGAAGAATACAAAATGCATTAAAGGAAAGCTGGAACGAAGTACCGAAATATCATCCAAATCTTGACATGCAAGGGAGATTTCCCAGGACTTTTTCACAGAAGTAGGTGCTAAGTAAGATTCAATATTAAATGATTTTAACAACACAAATTAAGCTGTGAAGCATAAAGCATTAAAAAAAAGAACTTAGAAATACTCGTGACGACGTCTTTCCCTTCAAAAATTGTCTCACAAGAACTGCGCACATGAGTGTTGATCTTTTCCGTCACGATAACATCTGCTACAGCAAAGGAACTGAAGATAAAATCTTGAAAGTAAATCCCACTAAGCTTTACCTGGTCGGTGAATTGCTTCGGATTGACCAATTCCGTGCATCCATACGTTATTCGTGATAGGCCTTTCGATTTACCGTAGTCATTTATGTTCTGGTACTCCACATAATTACCGCCACCAATTACAAACACTATCACATCTTGTGCTGCGGTCGATCCTCTAGCTCGTTGACTCCTAAAAGCTCTATGCTATATCATCTGGAATAAAACTAAGGCAATTAATACAACTAGATTTCGTATGAGAAGGGAAAAGCATTCAATGGACAGCACTTCATTAGGAGGAGACAGAGTATACCAACATTAAATTGTGACAGAGTATACCAACATTAAATAACATTCAAAAATATAACCGCATAGCCGGTGCATAAAAACAAAAACATATGACAATACAAACATGTATCCGTCACGGTAATAAATACATACCATAACAAAAAAAGAATTAAATTCCTTCAATTTCAATATGCGAGGAAAGGGAAGGCAGTATCCTTCATCCTAAAATCGTGGAAGCTCGCGTCAAAAAGAACAAATCAAATGTTTTGGTGGAGTTTCTAGAAAGAGCAAAGATGAAGAATTTCAATGACATTCAATAAATACCATTAAAAAATCGCGATTGCTGATTCACCAATTAAAGGATGAAACTGCTTACGATGCTATGCTCGCCTCTCAAGACGAAATATAAGAAAAACTACTGAAATAAAAGTTACTTTCAAAAACTTCCACCTTCCTCCTATTTTCCTACCCCATAAACATTGCCTGTTGAGGTTTTAAGACAACGAACTATAGGAGATCGGTGTCGTCTCTTTGATGAGAGATCATTCCCTGCAAAGATGAACTACGGGGAAATAACCTTGAATTACAAAATATTAAAATCACATCCTTGAATTTTGAAAGATAACTTGAAGATTAAGAAAACTAAAAGGGACTTACTCTCTATTGGAGTGCATCAACTTTGGATCGAAATATCGGAACTCATCATCCGTCGAACGAGCACCTCCCGGTGAGCTTCCAGATGTCAATGAATCTACCATCTAAATCATGAAAAAACCTCTTTACATGCGCAAACGGATCATTCTTTTAATAGATAGAATTTAACCTGAAATTTTCTAAAAGCAAATAAATCAGATTCATAAACAATTCTAAAAAAGAAAAAATTGAAAATGAATTTCAAATAATACCTCTCAACTCATAGGATACCTAGAAAGGAAAAGGATAACATAACATAACAAATAAGGCAGATAAAATCAAAAGACATGACGATATGTTTTCAAAACAAATAAAGCAAATACTAACCTTTGTAAGTGGCAGATTATGCTTTTTAGGTACAAGATTCTTTACTCCTTCCATGAAGAGATAAGAGCCACGGTTCAACAGATTTGCGAACATACTATCCGTCTTTGTACCGCCACCACTATGCTCGCTTGTCACGCGACTCATATTTGATACAGATCTAAACAAACAAAACTTCATCTTTCAATATAATATTTCATTCACTTTTAAACGACAGTATTTATGAAGATATTACAGTTCTCCTCTAGAGCTGCCACAAGCCACATCGCTATCCATATACTTCCACCAATTGCGTACCTCCGATCCGATTGCAAACGTGGATTTTCAACCTCTTGTTACGATTGGCGATTTTGAGCTTTAGACTGGCTAGATAGGTAACTACAGTATACGGCCACAGTAGCAGGTAAAGTCTTGAACTGGAGGCAAGGGAGGAAAGAGAGGGAAAAGAGATGAGGAGGAATCAGATAGAAGGAGGAGATAGAAGCAAGTACCAACGTAAATCCAGAACTGCAACTAGAAACGTTCACAAACAAGAACGAAGCGAATAGTGGCCTCAATGAAGCCGAATGCAATTGCTTACCTCAACTGCTTGACAAATTTTACCGCCGATTCGTCAATACCCACTTCCCTCAAATAGGCGACCTGCTCATCGAATTCCGCCTGAAAATTAAAATAAAAGCATCAAAAAAATTTCCTGAGTGTTGTAGTTTACAACTCATCCTGTTTAGTTCACAATTTCCCCCACCTTCGGATTTAAGAATATTTTTAAATTCGTCATTACTACTACACAACTTCACAGTAATTAATCTGGAAACATAGTACCCTCTTAAAGTAATCTTTATATGTACCAAACAACTAAGCAGATACGCCTTCAATTTCACAAGAAAAAATAAACTTCTAAACATTTCGCGTCCGTTCATTTCCTATGGAAAATTACTCAATAAGCCATTAATATTACGCCATAATAAAAATAATAATAAAAATATTACAAACAAAAAAGTGATAAAAATTCAAACCCCAGAAATATTGACTGCGCAGAGATAATTAATAAGCATTATACGAAGCGCATCTTCGTGATTTGAGCACTGTCGCATCAGGTCAATAACCGACGTATCGCTTACTTGATGATTTAATATTTTCTCTTCCGCTTCGAATAAAACATCTAATTTACTGGAAATTTATTAATTCACAATTCAGAAAAAAAATATGCTGAAAATAATGACAGTTAATTAACTAAAGGTGAAAATATCAATGCCGATAAAATTTGAAAGAGAAAGTGATGATAGTTTAGTAAAAGCACAAACATTGAAGAGCTTTAGAAGTAATTAAAAGATAAACAAGAATATCTCAACATAATTTAGTAAATTGAAGTCCAACATTCACTTAAGAAAAATGAAAAAGAAAAAACAATTTGTATAACCTCCGAAGTGCAAAACTATAATTTACCCTTAACGCTAACTCATTTCTGTGCTCATAATTTCCGGCCACCATTCCATCAATCCTTTCTCAAAGTTCAAAGTAGTAAGGAAAATACTTCCAATCATACTGTACTTATATACAGTTAGTAAATAATGAATAAAATAAACGCTGTTATTTTTAAAGGGTTTTAAAAATGCTGTCGAATCCCACATTTGCTCGCATATTTTCACGATACAGCGATATAACCCAGGAAAATAAAATGATATCGAAGTTATGAGGATCTGCTAAAGAAAAAAAATACAAAATTACCGCTGTTTAATATGGTCAAGAACTGCAGTAGCGACATTGGTATGCATATCGATCAGCCGCTTTCTCTCCAACAATTCCGGTAAGGAGACAACGGTGGATGAAAGTTTCGCAGTCGTATCGCTCAAAAGGCTGACGGTCTCATCTGATTCCACTCCTTCCATACCCTTAAATGTTTATCCAAACGAAGTCTTCTGAATTAAGCAACTGTACTGGCAAAGTCCAGAGAAAGAATGAAAAATGATTTCTCGCCTCTTTATCCTTTAATGGCCGACAGCACAAAAAGTCGTCTTGCATCAATTTCAATGATTTTCTTTTCCAGTTTACTAAAAATTAAAAAACTCTATCCATAACACTCTCGGGGACTCCTGCTCTAATTTATTGTGTCAAAACAGCTAATTCAAAACCTGACGGAGCTAACAGCTTTTCAAATTCAAAAACCATACCATTGCATGTTTCAATCGCTTTATCTCATCTTCGCTACTCTTATATGCTTCCACATCGCGTTGTATTGCCTCGGCAACAAGAGGGAATGCACTTCCCTTGTAATCGGCCCAAAGCTTATCATTTGCAGTCATATCGAATTCTTTCATTCTGCCCGACTTATCCTTCATTACCACTCGATTCAGATCCAATTCCTTAACAAGCACATATCATTCACCACGCTCGTTAAGCCTACCTGTGCTCTGAGTCACCTGTGCTAACAAATGCCTGCAACAATCACGTCAACATATCACCAAGTAAGAATGACCAAGCTTAAACCCAAGAACCTCGTTTTGTTAATCTGCTTCACCGACCTTCCCATCTCCTTTACCTGTTCTTATCCCCCTCCTCCTCTCGCTAGTTAAAAAATTCAATATATTCCCTAAACAATATCTCTGTGAGTGAGTAATTTAACGGATATTAAGGAACTAGGACTAGTAGGCTTCGGGGAAGATGAACAAAGAAGCAAGAAGCTCCGAGGCAATCGACCACCTTTGTCTACATATTAGAAAAAAATTGGTGTTGCATAACTGCGATTTGAAAAGATCACTGCACACATTCCGGATGCAAGTTTATAACGACGCTTCAAATAATGGCAATAATCAGCTGCTTGAAGCCATTTCAGAAAAATAAATTAATGAGTGGAGTATACGAGAAGATAGTAAAAGGAAGGGGAGGAGGGAGGGAGGGGGGGGGGCTGGAAAAATTCTTCAAAAACAAAGAATAAAAAAACGCCTAGCAAGCCAAAGAATACTATCGTTTTAAAGAATGTAGCGCATCATACAACCATAGGAATTTCATTGTTATCATCTGTGGGATTTTTTGCCAAAAATTCTCCTGCACTAATTATAATCACTTTTGAACCTACTCGTCCAAAATTGTTTGCTCACCTCGAGAAGCGTAAAAAAGTTTCTGAAAGTTTCCTGATTTTATGTTTATTACTTCGCTTACTTATTTGTTAAGGAGCATGCTCATTTAATTGTTCTTTAATGTTCTATTAGTAAGCGCCTCACTTTATACGAAAAATGAATGTAAACTTACAAGGAGATCATGAATGAGCGCCTGATATGTCCATGTGTGGTGCAACATAGTCGCCAAATCGATACCTCTATCCGCAATGATGAGCACCGGTCGATGGACGTTAAGTTGACCGGCTCGAACGTTCTCTTGAGTGAAAAGATTATTGCGCGCATCACGAAAATTATCTCGCAATTTCTGGTCGAGACGCTGAAATTAAAAAAAAAGGAATTTGATCACTAAAACTAAAAAAAAGTCCAAAAGTCCAATCAATATTCGCTTTTCAATAATGTCACTAAAAACTACTCGATTTTCAAAAATATAATTTTTTTAATTAGAAAAAAAGAAACCTATATAGCCGCATAAAATAACCTAATAAATTATGGTTATGAGCAGAGATACGGAGGAGAGAGGCAAGAAAGAGATAGAAGGAAGCGGATAGCAGGGAGGATGATGATTAAAAGTCTTAGAAATTGTCCTCCTCTAAAAATTGAAAAAGAAAAAAAAAACATACAGCGAACTTTTATAAACACAGAAAATTTCAACCGATTTTGTCGAAATTCTTTCAATTCAGTTCCACTACAATCACTTCAAAAATTTTTAAAAGATGTTTTAATGCGCATAAAAGCACAAATAGCTATCGATTTTCCCGAATAAATATAAAGCATATAAATATTAAAAGAAAGCTATCGATGAAAGACTAATAAAAAAAAACGACATGGCGGTATAGCAGCCAATTTGCAATTCCGAATCAATAACACTTAAAGCATAAGCATATGCAAATCTATCTGCAAAGAAAATAATATTGAAAATATTCGTTAAAAAAATCATTAATTTCATTAACTTACCATAGCAACTTGCTCGGCTGCATTATCCTTCGCACAGCGTATTATTGGCACAACTCCGAGTGTTGCACATACAGAAAAAAGACCATCAACGATACAGTCGATTAACGTCTCCATTTGTTGATTCGTCATGGAGGGATCACTTATAGCTGAAAAAGATTAAATACCCATCCCCAATGAACCGTAAAACGTTGAATACGACCACTGGACTTGCAACAGCTAAGTCTGCAAAAGAAGAGCGAAAAACCCGAGGATCGGAGTGAATCTGAAGGGGATCCCCTTATAAAAACGAATCTTTAATAAGAAGAAGGGAAAGAATCCCGCGCAAAACTAAACTTAAACAAAAATTGTGCGAAAAGCGATCTTTTCAAAGGAAATTCAGAAGGGAAAACAGAATTCCCAACAGGAAGAGGAAACACCTCGAGGCTGGTGCGAATTCTCATCTCCGGAACGACATGACTCAATATGAAAGAGCGCTATATTGGAGAGGGACTACTTCCGAGGGCTTGCAGTCATCAAATCATCGCATATGAGGTTCCCCTAAATACTTACCAAACATTCGCATGCTAAAAATATCCGAGATGCTAAGAACCTCTAAAATCGTCATATTAGAAAACTGTTCAAATATCCGTCCGATTTTCGCATGCGAGACTTCTCGTGCCACTCATTTATACCTTCGCATGCAAATATTTTCAAAAAAGTAAATGCTGCAATGTGTAAGGTGGCGTTGATAAGTGAGGTCGAAGCATAGAGGTGAGACAAAAACCATGGAATTTATGAACAAAAGCATGCTCATTCGATCGGATTTAGTCTGTTGAATTTAAATGAAGCCCAGATACAATCTTTCCGGCTTTCACTAAAACATCAATATCGTGGATTCTTCGCATATTATGCTAAGGTGTGTCACGTATGGTCTAGCTGCATGTGGATAACAGGCTGTCCCCTTGTAAACTGTGTGTTTCTATGGTTCAGTCACTGCCACAAATCACTGCTTATATAATACTGCTCATTCATAGCTAAAAATTAATAAATTCGTTGAATGATGTGATCCGGAAGTATCGTACTCAGTCAGTATTCCAGAAAAATGTACTATCGTTTCGTCATACTTCAGATCAGAACGAAAAATCTCCCTCCATAGCAGAAAAGTGAACTCGATTTTTCAAATGTAGCCGAGTACCACATAAGCGTACAAAAACCTCGCAAGATGGTCCACCCCTGCACTCACGCCATGTTAAACATTTACGCCCAGGATCATCGATAGACACAGAAAATTATACTACACACTTCCATATCGAAAAATAAACTCCGCACTAACAAAACAAAACCCCGCAAAAAGATTTTCTGCAGACTTTTTGGACAATATCTTTACGTGTTGCAGCATAATTATAAAAAGTAAACTATAGTAATGCACCCGAAAATCTGAAAAAATATATATATGAAAACGAACCATAAAAAGAGAATGGACTATTTTCGTTGTATCTTCGAAGAACGAAGAGATCATCTTCTAGCGAGATGAAATTGAGAAATTGATCAGTCAACTGCAATCAATCAAGCAATATTAATAATCAATAAAATAAATCTCTATTCCTTAATACAGTGAGCTCACACCGTCATATTATCACTCGAAATGACGGCCTCAATATCGCCTAAGGCATCATCTGGAAAATTCTCAGCTTAGAGCGAACTCTGTCGCCTAAAAAATTAGTGCAAGCAAACTCCATTTCGTAAATTTCAGTTAGAGATTAAGCGAAACTGGAAAGATAAGAAAACGAAAGAAAAAGAAAAAACGGTTTGAGATCTAGTGATAGCAGATCGCCAAAGAATCAGAAGTGTTACTGCAATTTATATCAAAATAACCGGCTCCGCTTACCCGTCTTCCTTCCCCTTCTCGGACTAAAGGTCTTAAGTAGGCTTAAGCAGGACTAAAAAGAAGTTCCTTTGAGTATGGCAGACGAAGTATTTGCTTACGAATGCTATAATGTGATGTGATCTGCACAAGTGTGCTCTTAACAATCGTTGGTAAATACTCTGAATCTTCCAATTTCAAAGTTTTTGCTATCATCCGAATATCTCTTCCTAATATATAGTATTACGGAATTGCGGAAGTTAGTCAAATAATTACACCGCAGAATCAAAAACAATCATTTTTTATCGTTCCATTAAAGACCATTTTCCTTGAATTAACCTCTACTAATGTCAACATTTACTTTAACATCAAATCACTTACCTTATGTACACGCTGTACACATGCGCCATGAACGGCCGCCGATGCGAGTAGTTCAAGACGTGGTCTACTTAGTGGGCTTATCATATTCACATAGAAACTATCGTACATCGCCTGTAATCAAGTAACATATTTGCATATTTTTCGTATACATCCACATCATCCCACGTATTAAAAAAATTGTGGTAAACCTCTGACAGAAAAAGACGACGGAAACGGAGGTGAAAGGAAAGGAAAGTGGCAATGAAAATGACAGAAAAATGGTACTTAATTATAGGAGGATCTCGGCATTCCGAATATTTATTGGACGTGAATTTGCGACTATACTCAATTTTCTTTGCATTCAGCAGCCACGACCTCATCTCATCTGATCGCTGAAAATATTCAGTGCTTGAAACTTAAACCACAGCTATGAGTTTCCTTTTATCAAAGACCACCTTCCTCGATATGCGATGGTTATTTCTCCTCCAGCATGCTTCTATCATCAAAAATCAAAACACGGCTTCTGTGACCATGAAATGAAAGAATGCGGACATAAATATGTGAAACAGAAACCAAGGATTATATCAGAGAATACTGATAGATGAAATTCACCTTTGTGAGATCCTCGCACAATAATTTGACGTTCTCATCATTGGGTGAGACAAAATATACAGCCGGTACATCCGGAAGTGATTCCCGATTCGTATCCAACAACCTTAAAAAAATTTATTTCAACTCAAATAAATGACGAAAAAAGAGAACGTCTATTTTATATTCAATTCAAAATAACGAAGCAGGCAAAATATAAAAATTCAATAACGGCAAGGTGAATGGAAAAGCAATGGGGAGGGGAGGCGATGAGAGCTTATCCAGTGGCTGTCCCTCCATCCTCTACACGAAAGGAGTTATACATCCCACAGTTTGTTAGACTATTCACTCTTGATAACCTTAAACTTTTCAATAACCAACAATAAAACAAAGACGACCTAGAGTTTTAGCAAAATTTATTGCCTAGGCATATTCCCATTCCTCTGTCATAAACAATATCAACTATGAGAGATGATTAAAGACGAATGACTATAGAGGATTAACCTTATAGGTGTGAGAATGGTATTCATACCGCTATTAATATAATCGACGAATCATCACATTCTTACCTTTACCTGATCACCTTTCCAAGTTAAGGATAATTTCAGGTCTTTCTCCTTCCTTCACCTCCCCCACTATATAGGATCCACGGATGCAAATCGTTAAAAATAATAAAAGAAACCGAAAGGCTTACAAATGAAGAGTCACTCCCAGGTCCCTGAGCTGTTTAACGGTGATAAGCGGTGAAATAATATCTTGCCCATAACGATCGAGGATGAGAATCTTCCATACCGGTTCAACGGCCATCGATGTGGGCACCGGCTGGTTCAAGTTAATCACTTGTTTCAGAGCCGCTGCAATCACAGCAAAATGTTAATCATTTCTGATGCTTTCGACGGTGCCGTATTATTGAAACAGTAGTACCAAAACACTGTCTACAGAAGGACAGGAAGGCGGGGGGGGGGGGGGAGGGAGAGAAAGATTGTGGAGTTTGAACTCATTCAGTTCCACATGGAATTGGCGAAGAAAGTTTTTAACCCGTGCAAAATAATTTCAGAATTGCTGACAAAACGTTTAGAGGGGAAATGAGGGATAAGGGAAAAGCGAGGAAGATGAAGAGAAAAGCGATGACCGGAAGAAAGGAAGAACCCCGAGATCGTCAAGTTTTCTTGAATATGATACGCACCATTAAGTTTTATATTTGACGAGTTGGAAAGTTTTGAAAAAACCTATCAAAAGTATACCATTAACTAACTCCTCCTTAAGTCCTATCAATATTATAAGGCTATCAAAATAACAGCATACCTATCTGGCGAGTTCGGATTGTTTCGGTCCAGTCGCCATAGCCAATCATTTCTGAACAGTTCAGAACACCCAACCTGAAATTGATGACCTCATTAGTGAGATGCACTATTTCGATCACAACACTACATTACGCTTCAGTTTGATTCTATATTAACGAAATTTGCATACCATTAATGTTGGAGAGCAAAAAAATCTCGGTAGAAGTGGGGAAAGGGTCATAAATACCAGCAGTGATCCTGTCCCTTCTTCCCCTGCTCCCCCCTTTCCCCCCCCCCCCTCCCCTCCCAACTCCGACAATTCCCAGTATAAGGAAAAAGCATGAACATGACTGTTGCGTAACTATAGCGCTATACTCTATTTGTAAATGCGAATTGCAGTTTCTTGCATGAATCTCGAAGTTCGCCGATTTCGGAGCTGGATCCTAATAATGACAGACAAATATTTCCGAACTTCAGATGATCTCGAAGCTTGGGAATCCATCCACAAATAAAATCGACCACCTCTAGAATTAGATAACACCAAATTTTCGAATATTTCTGAAGTTCGCGAACTCTCATGAAATCCTCTGACCTCCGGACCTTTATTATTTATTAACAGTAATTGCTGATTGCAATTAACTTAATATGTTATTACTGATTACTTTAGCAACAACAATACTTAATTCAGGTTACTCTAATACAAACAACGTTACTCTAACTATTATACCGAGCACAGATTGTACTATATGATACTATGCTGCTTCTAGCACTGTTACTTGCTAAGCATACTGCTGACTAGCACTAATATTCCATTTATCACACTTGGTGAACTTAATGCTATATCTGGCATTACCTGTTATTGCACATAACTATTTGTAGTCAGTAATATCTGTTGGGAATTTTATTTGTGCTAAATGGTACTACGCTACTAGTTAGTGGTACTACCTGCTTTTACTGATACCATGGCATATTACAACGGAGTAGCCATAACCTATTATTTCTGAAACGTGAGGACATAAAAAAACATTAAAAGCTGTCTGGCAAAACTGGCAAGCTTCCAAAATACGAAGCACCAAACTGGATAGTTGACAAGCTCTTCAAGGAAGGCTGGATCTCCTCAAATCTTCGATAAACATCCGAACTCTGGCGAATGGCCAACAATTCAAATTTCTACGCGATTTGTGAAGAAAGTAGACCGCAATGGAGTTCAGAAGCTCAGCGATTCATTCACAAGCGGAATCTGAACGCTAGAAAATACACGATTCAAGGGGATTGCTGGGGTATGCGGTGTCCTGAATGAGACCAAGCCTCCATTACTCCAATCCCACCTTGGTGAACCTCATAGTCTACAAATCTCGAGACCTCCGTATTCCTGGCCAGAATTTCCAGGACCCTACCCGACCTGCTCCACCCAAAGCGTTAACAAGATTGTGTCATGTCGTTGCATCAAGTCTACGAAGAAATTCGCTCCACGTCGCAGTTTCTCAATCGTATAGTGCTCATTGACGAAACAGGGTGAACGCTCTGAAATTTGCGTTTTGAATTTGTTTAACAAACAGGTGTGCATGAATTTTTCGAGATGGATGGAAAAATGAAGCTAAAGCAATTAAGGGTTTTAACACTGTGGGTATATAAATGCGGTGAAATTACCCAAAGAAAGAAAGATTCAGGCGGTAGAACTAGATTCCCCGAAATAAACGGAGATCTGGCTGAAGAGCTAGCACGATATGCGTTTTTTTTTTCGTTTCCGCTTATCTGACCGACCGGAAACGGAAATCACAATCAACGATAAATATGCAAATTAGCACATTTATACCTCTTAATAATTTCAAACGCTCGCAATAATAATTACTTTAAACATATATTCTTTAACAGCGAAACTGGAAGATCGATGAATGTTACATATATGCAAATTTTTTCCCACAATAAGAATACACGGAACAAAGCGAATGATAGTAAAGGAACATTTTGTACTTCTTACATTCTACCCATCGAATTTCATGGCTGCAGGTTCAGTAGCTGTCCACCAAGACTAGTGGCAGACAGACAGACAGACAGACGGACGGACGGACGGACAGACAGATAGACAGGCAGACAGACAGACAGACAGACAGACAGACAGGGGAACACAAACACCAGTACACTTGCATTGGTACGACTCATAAGAAAGAGACTTCGTTAAGCATTAATAGCACGAAATATTGCGCTCGCTGTACCGCACCTGCAATCGTTACAGGTGGATTAATCGTATTGGAATGAGCCATTGTTGTTAATACTTCATGATATAAGAGACCGGCTGACAATTTTTGAAGGCAATAGAAATCTTTCTCTCTGTCTCTCTCCCTTCCCCCCCCCCCCCCCCCCCCCCCCAAAAAAAAATCGAAAAAATAGTTGATTTGAAGAGAGTGATGAGGAGAAGAGAAGCGAGATATCGAATCAAAACTATAAGTTTCTACTTTAGACGGGTCAACATTACATATTCAAATAATGAACGTCAATCAATGAACGTATTAAATTGATTTTTAATTAATATTATATTTGCGGAAATTTTCAATTTATTTCTCTGTAAACTTTTAATAGTATAATCGAGATGCTTTCCATATAAAATTCTATCGAATTATTGCAGAAATAAAAATTTAATGAGGAGAAAAATTTTTCAAGAAATTTAATTATAGAAACGTTCGTTCGACAAAAATGCGCTAATCGTACCTGTATGTATCTCAACATGCTTATGAAGGCTATAGATTTACTTGTTGAGTAATGAGAAAGCTTAGCGAGTTATGTTGTCAAACTATAACACTTTCGGTACGGATATTATTCAATGCGCATCAATGGAGTAAAATTTAAAAAATTCATAAGCAAGAAATTTCACTTTTTTTTTTTCAAATAGGCTTCATCAAGAGCAGCATTAAATAAGTTTGCATATAACTTGGCTTTAAAAAAAATTTTTTTTTTTCTGTGGAAATTCATATTTTTGATAGTTTTGAATAGTATGACCATCGCTGGTTATGGATGAATATTGCTAAGTGATTCGAAGGGATTTTATCGTCTACATTATATTCGCTTATTTGACGTAAAGAAATTTGAATTTGCTCATATAGTAGCTTATATAATTCTTGAAATAATTACATATAAAATATATAATTATTTAATGAACTCTTTCAATGGGCCTTTAATTATATGCAAAAAAAAAATCTTATTATTGCTTTGAAAAAGAATTGTGAAGCGATGAATACGCCTGTTAAAGGCTATAATTATCGCTAATATGCTATACATGATCCATCTATCATCGTTTCGTTCAATTACCCACCATGAAATCTCATTTTTGGCTTAACCACTCAACGACGATTGTTGAACGAAAGATTGGCAGTAGTCAGCTGGCAGCATTGCTTCCATTCGTTACTTTAAGCGTTATATTTTCGTTTAACTTTTACTAAACTAGATCCACCTGTATTTACCTAGCTATAAATGTGAGATAACCCATTTTTCATACGGATCAAAATGATCAATCGAATGTATAATCGTATCATTATATCGTCATCGATACAACATTACGCTCTGGATAGGTCTTTATGCTATATAAGGCTAAACAATTACAGCCTGTTCATAATTTACTCATATTATCACTTGAAGTCTACTACTGTTAAGTATTGATAACAGTTAACGAATATATAGAGCACTTATGTCGAGGTGTTGTCGCTTCAATTATTCCATTCAATTTGAATGAGTGAAAAAAAAATTTGTTAAAAACGAATTGAAAAAATTTGGAAAAATTAAAAACATTTGGTATAGGAAAAAAAAATTCGAATCATCATAAATGGACATCATAATATGCAAATAATGAATATTAAACGAAATTTGCATAAATGATATGCATAAATTTGCATATGATCGAATCGAAACTTCTCAAAAACAAAAATTCGTTAGAAAGAATATTCGATTATTTTAAGTGATCGTTATCGTATCGCATATAAGATATAATTCATTTAAATCTTATTATTGAAATAAATCCCACTTAACATATGTGCTCGATTGTCTATAGAAATTAATAATAATGGAAATATGTATAAATTCTCGAAATTCATACTCATATTTTAAAGAGATTATAACGTGTAAAAGAGGCATTTAAATTCCTCATATAAATTGGAAAACTATTTTGAACTTGAATTTGAATTAGAAATGAAATTATGAATTAATTCAATTACAATAATATACGAAGGAATTTACATTTAAGTTAGTAATTTATATTCAAGTGAATCTATATTATATTGGAATGGTGGAGAATATATACTTCTCAACCGCGTCCCCCGTCGCATTCTTTCTCTAAATCCCGATTTATTTGACGAGAGATATGAAGATACACGATGATCATGATCATGAACGAAAAAAGTTCTATTTAGAAGTTCTATTTATAGAGTATAAATTATAATTATAAGATTTAATTATAATTATAATTATAAGATTTAATTATAATTATAATTATAAGATTTAATATCAACTATACAAATATGCTAAATGGAAATTATTTTTTTTTCTTCCACTTAATATATTTAGCAATAATATTTTCATAAAATAGAATTTAAAAAAAAATTTTTTTTCTCTATGATTTTTAGTTTCTCGTAAAAAATATAAAAATTGAAATTGAATGTAAAGAGAGCGAAAAAAAAACTAACAATTTTTTTCGAAATATTACACTCATTTAATGACAGTTAGTCAAACAATTGTTCAACGTCAATTTTGACGAGAAATATTTTTCATTTGAAATACGAAAAGAAAAAAGAAGCAAAAAAAAGAAGAAAAATTCTATGAATTTTATTCTTCGAGTAATCAGCAAATTGTTTGTCGTAAGTCATTGAAAGTATTAATGCTCATTAACCTATCGAAGAGGATCGAAATGGCGGAACTCTTTTACGACATTCTATCATTAGTATGACCGGTGCTATTTTCTACCTGAGTTGCTGTTCAATTACAGGTGATTATTTATATATAGGTGATTATAAGAAACGAGTAATTGACGCACTCAAAGATCGGCATTGTTTTATCTATAAACTGCCTATCAATGGGGAAGGGGGGGGGGTGTGGGAGGAGATCTTTCGGTGATGAATCGTGTGAATCGTGATGGGTCAAGTTTCTCGACAACTCCTATAATTCTCCTTCAAATGTTGAAATTGAAATATTACTTTCTAAAGTGATGGAAAATATGTTTCCATTGCAATTAGCCCCCTAATTGAATATATCTTTTTTTATATTTAACGGTTTCATTACTATTTACTAAAAAAAATTAACGTTATTATTAATTAGGATCGAACCTTAAAATGCTTTAAATATTATCGCTTTTTGGATATAAAATATTACTGCTTTAATTTGGAAATTTTTACTTCAAAATATCGTTTCATTTCTTCGTCGAGAAATACGTCATCAAAAAGCAATAAATGCATAGATTTACGAATAAGACTTCGTAAAGGAAGTTTTCGTCGTGAATACAATTAAATGAGCATGCCAAAATGGCACACCTTCCGGCCAAAACTCCTTATCAAATCTTATGCGAGCAAAAGAATGCATTTTCATGTGGCGCCCATTTATGAACATATTGAGCGTTGATGGAATTGAATCGAAGCCGGCTAATGCGACGAGCACAATTTTCTCCTCGTAGAAATTTTAGATTGATTTTGAGCTGTTATATACGAATTGCGGCAGCGACTAGTGTAAAATGTAGAGCGAGCGACCTCATCAACACTAAACGATGGCTATTTGAAATCATAAAATATATATTTTTTTGCCTCATAAATGCATCTCTCCTAAGAATTATGTAAATTACTCTTCGTCTATGACGTCTTGCGCGCAAACTTATTCACTTTTCTAGCATATACATTATTTCTCGTCAACTTTTCAAATATTATTTGATGTGGAAATGATTGGTCCGTTAAACTACCGTATACGGTACAAAAAAAGCTACTTCATATATATATATATATATATATATATATATATATATATATATATATATATATATATATATATATATATATATATATATATATATATATATATATATATATATATATATATATATATATATATATATATATATATATATATATATATAGTGGCAATTTATTTTCATTGTCCATCGTCTAACAAACTATATATTTTTATTTTTTTATTTTTATTTGTTTTTATTTATTTTTTACGATAAAGCAATAGGTAGGTATGCCTTTATGCTTCAAAATAAGCTATTTAAAGTGATACGAGCTATTCAAGCCGTTAAAAAATGCTTCGTAATAGAATAGATGGCTATCTTAATGCACTCATTGCCTCAGGTAATATCGTCGATTAAACAAGATAACAGCGCTATATTGAAGCATCTTCCAACTCATAGCAATTTATAAATATCTGCTTTCATCATGGCCATGATTTCCACTCTGCCATGTGAGAACAGTGAGAAAGGGAACGAGGGGGGGGGGGTAGGGGATGGCGATCACCAGTTGGCTATGACGATCGACCCCGTAGAGTACGATAGAGTTTTAGATGCTACCTGACAGTCTCGCTTTTTGTCAATACTCAGAATAACGAAATGTACCACTACAGAAATCACTTGAATGCTGATAATATCTCTTTATAGTTCTGACTTATGCCAGGGTGTTCCGAGTTTTGCCAGGACGTTTTGAGTTATGCCAGGATGTTTTATCCTTTTTTCCGTCGAGAATCCTAAAGAACCTTCTTTGTATGCCAAACGAGTAATGTGTCATATGAAGGTTGAATTTTTGAATTTGTATGGCTAATCAACAACATAATTTCTTTGAGAAATCTACTCATATTAATTAAGAAATATATCGAATAAAATGTTGCCAACAACTTACCCTTTATCTCTAAAAAGTCGCAACATATCAATTGTTATTTTTCTCTTACCGGAAGGAGATTTTCATCCCGTGAAGTTCTCACAAATCGATCCAATATTCGTTTAATATTAGAAAGAATATTTCTCTTTACCTCAAAACAGACCTGATATACTCCTACATGTCTTGTTCGGCCAACATATAAAATCAGGAAATTTATCACATACGTTGAAATGCATACAGACATTAGAAAACAATGCACTAGTGGGCGCAGCAGATAGAAAATTATAAACTTAAGACCTCGTTCTAATTGAAGAAATAGCGTATGTTATTAGATAAGTTGTCGGAAATACTAGAAATTTCTATTTTCTATTATTTATGAAGTTGAGACCTTTCCTGACTCGAGATGGGCTTGTTGATCTCTAGACTTGTTTCACTTGGTCAAGATATAAAATTAGCCACAGCTGTTATGATGATACTATATTATATATATATATATATATATATATATATATATATATATATATATATATATATATATATATATATATATATATATATATATATATATATATATATATATATATATATATATATTAGAGTTTCATATATAATGTTATATTTGATGGACTTGAATCCTCGATGATGATTTTCTGCACTTCTGTTAGTTACAGTTCTTCGACCTTAGCACTGAGCCAGTTTTGTAAAGCCTTCTGAACTATATCTTTAGCTTACGTCCTGAAATCACATTATCACCTGCACATCCTGAAACTGCATTATTACCTATATATCCAGAAATCATATTATTACTTACTGTGCTGATGAATGCGGAATAATTTCTAAAATGGCATCTATTCGTCATTCAATTGATACAATATGCTTATGATGAATCGTCATTATTTCAGCTTGTAAATGAAGATTTCAAAAGTGCATAAGAAATATACTGCTGCAAATATTTTATGTAAGGGATAGTTCTTGGTATTTCTGGAAACTATTGCTACTATCTTATACACCTTGATAATATTAGTACGCTTTCAAGAATGTAGTCTATCTTTGAAGGTAGAGAATCGGAATCCAAAGAAGTTGAAGAGAAGGGTCGAGGAAATCTTGAGACTCTGCAAATAGGAGACAATTATGCAGCCACAAGATTCGTCGTTGGCCGATAGCATCAATAACGCCTAAGCTATTCATTAGCTATCTTAGCTACCTGTGCAATCCATGTTCATTTCAGCCATTCTTTTTTTTAATCGTTGAAAAATTGCACATGTTTATTCATTGAATAGCAGCTTTTATGGTTCGAAATGGATGTCATAATGAGGAAATTTTAAAGAAAACGCTAAAATCTGAAGTGTAAATGATGTCTATCTAATATACCATCGTTGATAACGTATTAACGCTTGAGGAAAATATGAAGAAAACTTTAGAGGATACTTGACCACCCAGAGTGATTATTTCGTTTCGTATTTGACGTGCTTTAATGTGCTGTCATTTCGAGAAGATGCGTTTTTCACACATTTCAAGAGACCTCTTCTCGAGTGAATATGAATGGATTGATTGGCCGACGCAACTCGACAGCCCCCAATCTGATGTGATTGCCGAGACACATCGCCGCTACTACCCTCTCAGATAGCAAACATCGTTTAGTGCTTGAAAATTTCGATCATTGAGCAATTCAATTGTTGAATCGTTATTGATCGTATATATTTCAATAGTTTTTTTCTCGCATTTTAAAAACTTGCATTAGTAAAAACTCATAATGATGGGGATGCATTTGTATGCATACGGATGTATCTCTGTGTTTTGCTACTTGATCGATAGTTTCAACTCTGGATCTATATTGAAGTTGCCGGAAACAACTCGAAATCAGAGGTTCCTAATGCGTAAATTTGCAGAATTGTTAAGAAAATTAACCCATTCAAACTGTATCACATAATGAATCCTTTTCCTAGGCATTAATTTCTAATAGAGCTAAAAGCACTTAAATATCTGATATTTCATGGTTTACCGGATTTAATTTTTGAACGGTCAAGTTGTATAACGTGCGTAAAAATGAGTCTTTATGGAGGCTTCTTATCGGATATCCAAATTGATGAGAACTTTTTATCAGTTATCATGAGCTATCAAAATGGCTGATTTAATGGGCGAAACTGTAATAGGCGTTACCTATATTGTGCGATGCACTCTGATGTGCTACTCAACTTGTTAAATTCTAAGCGGGTCGATTAATTTTTCGGTGAATTGATAAAGAAAGAGGAGTTAAATTTGTAATATCATCAATAAATGGGGTAAATAGAATAGTAATGGTATGCAATTTATTCGAAAGGATTCATCCAAAGACGTAGATGATGAGAGGCAACTTTATTCTAATGAACTTTTGCGAGAAAGTTTTATGATTGCTATTGTTTTTAGAGCTGAAGGTGGAATTCTTCTTCTTCTTTTCTTTTTTTTTTGGTAAAAAAGAGGATGAAAAAAAAATTCGATCGTTATAAAGATTGAAAAAATTAGAATAAGATAGGATTAAATCAAGATTTGCTTAAGGTAAAATCTTGACGATCTATAGATAGTATTTCGACGCAATTCTAGGAAGAGATGAGCCATAGCTGAAATTTTTACAGCATTTCCAGAAAAATTCATCTCGGACTATCAAAGAGATGAATGAATGAAAAAAAGGAAGAAAGAGGAATCAAATTATTGCACTCTATTTATTGTTTTAAAATTTATAATAGTATAATAGCGCAATTTCAACAATGCCTCATGATAAAATTATTCTCCTCTCTTGAATTCTTTTGAAAATAAAATCCTATCGATCTTATTATGCTTCTTTTCGAATGGTTTTCCATCGTTCTATTTATGTGATTTCCTCTTTTTTTTTTTGCCCCCTTTGAATGAACGATTTCGAAAGAATTATATTCCATTCGTAATTAATTACCGTATTTATTGAAAATATTCCAAATTCAATTCCTCTTTGTTTAGTTGTTATTCATTAAACATCCATCACAATAGGCTTTTACACTCATATGAAACATGTGATAGCTGCTCACATATTTCGATAGCTCAATGAGTGATATCTGATTGCTTGATTTATATGAGACGTCGATTTATATCGATATATGAGACGATCATTGATTGATTCATTTCGAAGAACTATCCTTTTTTTTTTGAATGGAATTATCAATTTTAGACACATGAAAGAAGCATCCTAGCTGAATTATCGAACCATTTACTGAAAGGCAATTTAGACCGACACACGTCCGCTAGATTAGAGCCCTATGAAATAAGTGAATTTATTAACTAACCAAAAAGGCGATAAAATTGATAATCAACAAATAAAGTTTCTGTTAAATTCGATTAAGCTTTTTTTTTTTTTTGAGAAGTGAGTCAATAAAAATTCTAATTGATTTATTATTAATTCAATATATAAATATTCGATAAAAGAATATACAGTCATGTATGAGTCAATATTGACAATTAGTTTACTTTCTTATATTTAGAAGTAGTATACTTGTTAAATAGTATAGGTGTTGCATTTGAGACGTTTATATATGCTCATTTATACGTAAAACTTTATAAACAGAATTTTTTAACGGAATTGTTAGATAGAGCTAATACATATTCGCTTATTTGGGAAAAAAATTATAATTGATTATTTATTTTATTACTCATTAAAAAAATGGATAAAGCAACTAAGTACGTGCAAAATTGAAAAAATTTTTTAATGAAATAAGGTGGATGCTGTGTTTTTTTTTTTTTTTTTTTTTTTTTGTCTTAGCGATCTATCAGAAAACGAGTGGTTATTGGGCAATAGCTGCACGTTGTACTTACCTTCTCTTTCAGTCTTAATGAATTCCAAATAGTTGTCTAAACGTTGTATGCACCGCTTATAATATTTGTTAGAAATTGCTAAACGTTTCATGCGTAATTACCATTATTACCTGTATTAATTGAAATAAATTACCTTTATTATTACCTGTGCTAATTGAAAATAATATGAATGCTCAAATTAGAAAATTGAACTTATAAATAGCAATAAAAGTTTTGTGATGTATTTGCTAATTGAAAAAATTATTAATTGAAAAATATATAAGCTAATTTGTATAATGTATTTTTTTTTGTGATATATATTTAAATTTTTTATTTATTCAAATTATATTTGAGCATTCTCATATATTTCATTAATAAATTTATTGAAATTTATGATATATATTTCAGATTGATTTCGATTATATTCGCTTTTTCATCGTCAACAACATTTCAAAAGAGAGAGGTTATTTTTCATTCATTTTATTATTCAATTTTTTCTTCCAGATGGAAATTTTCAATGAGATTTTTTTCTCTTTTTTAAATTTATTTCATTTATTTAAATTCGCACCAATTCTCGAAAATTTCGAAATCAAATTATAGAGAGAGAGAGAGAGAGAGAGAGAGAGAGAGAGAGAGAGAGAGAGAGAGAGAGAGAGAGAGAGAGAGAGAGAGAGTGGACTTAAAATTTGCATATAAGTCTAATGAACCAACAAATATATTCATCTATAAATTTGATTTGAATCCTCAATATAATAATCTATGGACGATTATTGATCCTATAAATAGCTAAAAATTTATCATAAATTTAAAATGCCAATTATAATTGAACGAAATCAGAGATGATCAACTGCGATATTGTCGAATGGTCACTCTGGTCACTCTTTTCTATGCTTTTATCTTCTATCATTACTAACTGCAATGTAGTTTTGAGTACTATGACAATAAACTTTCCAAATCCGATGATTTGAAGCAAAGATGAAGCTGAACAAGAGTGAATGATGAGAGCTTTTTCGCAAATTACTCTAAAGTCGAATATTCAGAGAAAAATTTAAAAAAAATTGAACGCCTTTCAATATATACAGTGGTCATTAGGTTATAGCAGCATAGATAATAAGCTATCAAATATTTGCGAACACCGTAAAAGATATGAAGAATAACGAATTTTATATTATTCATATTAGACATCGAGAATATTGCGCCTGTATAGCTGGTATTGAAATCACAGCATTCCAGGTACAGAATTACTTAGGTTCATATGTTACCTGCACAAATTTCATTTAAAAGAGTCATTAGGGATGATCTCTACGTTGATGTTGGGTTGTATAGTAACAAGGAAAAAGATTTAGCTCTCCAGCTTGTTATAATTTATATTGCATCTTACTTTTATTCATATAAATAGAATGAAGTATTAAAGAAACGTAAATAAGGCGTAATTTTTTTTTGCGAAATTTCAACTCCATCTTAAACATATATAAAGGAAACGACACAATATAACTGCTTGATAAAAGCAACTTTTATCAAGCAATTACATTGTGTGAAGGTCATCCTTAGGACACTATGTAAACGATATCAACATAGAGATCATCCCTAATGATTCGTTTCAATGAAATTTGTGCAGGTAACATATGAACCTGAGTAATTCTATAATTGAAATGCTATGATTTCAATGCCAATTTATATAGGCACAATCGTTATGTCCGGGCATTTATGAATTAATGGGAAAATCAACAAATCTCAACAATAATTTCAAAGAAAAACGACAATTTTATTTAAAAATCAGTGCAGGTGAATTTTTAGATTTTCCACATCCTTTCTTTTTCGTTTTCAAAAAAAAAAAAAGTGAAATAATTTTTAAAAAAATTACAAAAGCGATGATTTTCCTATACGATTTTCATCTCTTATAGAATCGCAATTTAATTAAAGAAAATAAAGTTGTTTTTTTTTAAAGTAAATTATACATAATAGTATTCATTTTCTGTGGCTATTTCTAATCTTAATTTTCTATGCATATTTAGATGCAATAAATATATGAAAGATAGTTCAATTCGTAAGGGAATCGGTGATTTGAAGACAATAAATAGCAAACACTCCAATGCACTATAAATGCACTTTGCCGGTCTACATTCGATAGAGCGCTTCTTTTTTTTTTTTTTTACTAAGCATCAAGCTCTTATAGCACCATCATTGAAGTAAATTGTCTTCGTTTACGTTGCTGGCAAACGGTTGCCTCCTATTGCACGAGTATGAATATTCAGATAAAATTTCACATGAATTCTCACTATCGAAATCGAAAGTAGCGCCATTAAAGGGAAAATGCAGCCTTACCATGAAAACATATAAAGGTGTTCTAAGCTTTCAAAGATTAAGTTTCTACCATCAATCGATATATGAATGAATATATAGTGGCACTAATATGCAAATTTTAATAGATATTTCCATAGATTCAATATCAACTTTTTTACTTGCTAATTATAATTGTTTCATATGTTTTATTATGTTTATATTTTTAAATTTTATTTTATTTTTTGTTATGTAAATTTTATCCTAAAATTGATTAACATGAAATCTATGTTTCTAATTTAACAGCACTAAATTTACGAGACGAATATTATTGATTTTCATATGCGAAATCATTTAATAAATTAGTTCAATTCGTAGTTTTTTTTTGCATTTAAAATATTACAACATTAACATCACGAAATAGATAAAAAATTTTATGAATATATAAAAAAATTTTTTAAAAAATTTTCAAAATTCCGAAAAAAAAATTTTTTTTGTTGAAAAAAATTTCCCATTCAAAAATTTTCAATAATAATGATAGATTATATCTAAATTATTGACGCTAACTGTTTAATACCTAAAGATTAACGAGTTAACAACATCAAAATTACGTCGATAATATTGCAAATTGAACGTTGTGTCTTTTATTGGAAATAATTCCACTTAATTAATAAATATAAAAAGAGTTTATTACACTTTTGATCGTTTAGAATATCTCACATTTAAATATTCAAATTTTTCGCTCCTTTTATGAACATTCTCATGTCATTAATAAAAAAACATAACAAAAAATTCGTTGTGGACTTCAAATTTTTCTTTAAGTATCGTTTTTTTTTTCTCAGCTTTTCTTCTATCATATCAAACTCTTCCTGTGTATGCTTATAATACAGGAAATATTATGAAAAAAAATTAAACTTTGCTGATCTATGCTCAAGTTTGACAGATTTGATCAAACTTAATGCACTCATAAGCCAAGCGATGGTGTTTGCTTGTGAAATAATCGATAAAATCTTTTCAATTTTCAACTCATCTTTTAAACTTACCCAAAAAAAAAGAACATTCATAATCTTGACATATCGATTTCTCTACATCTCTTGAAATATCATCATTGCTTTCAACTTAACTCGTAGTAAAGTCACGAATATTGATCATTATTGATCAAAATATATTGATCATTACTGATCAAAATATATTGATCAATAACTGCAGTTTGATCTTTCACTATCGCACTCAAAAGTATTTTCCTTTCATCTTAATGAACGCATCTGTAATATGATCACTTTTTGAGTTTTTATATCACTTAACATCTTCACACATTGCTACTCATTACTCTATACTATTTTAAATTTTTATTATTTATTTACATATTATTTATTATTCACTTGTTCATTTATTATTTATTTTTTATTTTTATTATTTGATATTCTTTTATCTTATATAACATTTTCATTACTATTATTGGTATTATCATAGTAAGCTAGCGGTGCTTGAGCATTCTAATATAGCCTAAAATTATTTCCACCCGAATAATTGAGAAAATCAATTATTCTCATTTAAATAGGCAAGCCATAGAAATCGTTTTCATATGAAAATAAATTCAATCGATCGAGTTGAAAAAAAAATCTACCGTCATTGATAGCGTTAATAATTATTTATTAGTCAATTAGTTTTCCCTAATTGTTGAAATTTTTATTCCTTAATTAATTTATTCTTAAATAAGAATTGATTTTCCTTAATCATAAGGAATTTTTTTTTCTCTTCAATAATTTCTGCTCAAAAAAAAATTTTTTTTGGCATTTGATCAAATTTTTTCATCCTTATTTTTCTTTTTTTCCAAAAAAAATTTTTTTTTTCGAATTTTTCTGAAATGGATTTTGAAAAAAAAAACAAGCAAATTAAATCATGACAAATTTGAAATGAATTTTTCTATTATAGAAATTTTTCTATTACTCATTCAGTGAATGAAAATTTTAAATGTGTAAAAATCATAAAAATATCTTTAAAAAAAAATTTTTTTTTATTTTCATGATTCAAAAAAAAATCATAATTGAGTCTTTAATGTTTGACAATGAAGTGAATGTTGATTTCATCATTGCATAAATCGATTGGCATATATTACAAAATATAAAGAAATGAGAATTTAATTGAATCATATTATCGAGAGATTTTTTTTCCACTCTTCTTTTTTTTCTTTTCATTTATATATTCTATCATCTAATTCACATAGATCTTTTCATGAGTCGTTTTCTTTTTTTTTTCCTCTCTCAGAATTTTTCCCATCTATTCATTTTTCATCGTTCTTTTGAAATTTTTCAATTGTAAATGATAGAGGCGATAATTAAAATATATAAAAAAGGGGAATATTTCGTTGAAATCATAGTAATCATCTACAATAAATCTTCAATATCAATAGGAATTAATGATAAACGATATGTAGTGATTTAAATTTTTGAAAATTCTCAACGTGGTTAATTGGAAATTTTTTCTGCTTTTATTTTTTTTTTTTTGAAAGGAAGATAACGATGATAAGAGCAACAAATATGCCCTATTGGATCATTGTGGTAATATACTTCATATCGAAACAATAGGAGTATAGAAAAATAAACGATTACGATAGGATTATTGCATTCTATATTCGCAATAAGAATTCATGAATTTTTTTATATACTTTCACAAATTTGTCTATTGAAAACATCATAGCAAGGTCATATCGGTGCACATGTAAATAGATGCGTAGAGATATATCGATCTAGCTATGTGCCAGGGGTAGCTTCAAATCTCACTATCCCCACCGAGGATGGTTGTGAAGGTTTTTTTTTTCGCTAGCATCAGTTTCAGGATGATCTCCATATAATCGCATTTTCAGTGGATTTTCCAATCTCCTCAAAAATTAACGCTAAAATATGCTGAAATATTTGATTGCAATTTAATGCTAAACGGATGAAACTTTCGAGGTAATCGAATTGGATGAGAAAAAAGAATCTTTTTAAAAAAAGAGTTTGTGATAGTAAGTAGTACATCGGAAATTATGAATTTATTATTGCATAGATTATTTTATTTTTTATTTATTTTTTTGTTATTTTGCAATAGCCGTTAGCTTATAGAATGCAATCGCCAAATCGTTCGTTTATTTTGTCGATTTTATGGGTAATTTTTTTTTTTTTTTTTTTGCATTTTTTCCCTAAGGTTATTTGCATTATTTTTATACTCAGTTGTTTTTTTTTAAATTATTTTTTATTATTATTCTTTTCTATTGATCTCTCGAATCAAACTTTTTCTTTCACATTTAATGCGATTTTAAGTTCGTAATTGAGATAGAAATTGGATGAAATTATTCGTTTCAATCGATATTTCAAGTATACCTAAAAAACGTTTGCCGGATTTATACATTTAGAGACCCCGGAGCTCATGGGATTTAGAGGTTCCCCAAAATATATTAGCTCAATGGGAGATCTGGAGCCTATAGAAGAGAAATTAGCTCATATTTGTTCACTATTCAACATTCAGGAAGGAAATATTTCTACGCAGAAGTGGAAGTGAACAATGATTGCTGAGGAAGCATCGAACATCCGGGTAAGTGTTTCACGCGAAAACCTGTTTTTCTTCTCAAATTTCTTATTGACCCCTCCCCCCCCCCCCCCCCACTGCTCCCCTCTCTGCCCCATCTCTTCATCATTCACTGAGGCATTTTATTCTAATAGATACACAGGAGAAATCGCTTATGCGGGGTAAATTCTCAGTGTTTTCTTTCTTACCAACATATATTCGGTATTACTAGAATGACAGCGGTTATTTATTCAATAATACTCGCAACTTGTCGACAAGAGCTCTTTTTTTTTTCGTAGTGAATTAATCTTATTGAATTATATCACTGTCGTCAATAATTTGTGTACTAATCACATAGCAATTTCTTCAATAAACTAATAAATGATCACACACATCACACACAATAAAATAACGCGTTGATCGGAGGATTTCCTCATCGAATTTGATAGATGACTGTAATTCACTGAAAAACGACTGAGTGGAGGCAATGATCGGGTGGAAGCAATAAGTTTAAGCAAATCCCAATGAATAGAGAAAAGTCACATATTTCAACAATTTTTGATATTTAGATGCTTAAAAATTTGCACTATATTATTTTGCAGATCATCAAGAGTAGTTTTATAAGAATTGAGTTTTATTAGAACTCGATAAAGATATGAAACTAGCGTCTACTTAGAGTTGGATAAGTCTTTGTGCACGGAAAGGGATAACATCACTTTTCAGGATGGAAAATTAGCTATATATGCCACCAATAAGGACGTATAACAAGTTGCATCTCCATGTTCCACGATTATATTTGATCCATTTCCGGAAATTATAAAGAGTTAGGTTTTATGTTGAATCCGGAACCGATCCTTGCAATGGTATCTGTATGCCCACTCTACTTTATCTTCATATACCCTTCAGCCTTTTTATGCTACCTTTCACTAAAATCCAATCCACATTCCGAGATACTGAATAAATATTGCCGAAAAGCTCTTTATATTAATATTTAATGATAAATTTTGCATGAGGTTCTTTCATAGTCATAGTCATTCAACGGCTGAGAATGTCAATCAGCATAACTAAGGGCATGGAATCGAATATGCACAAGCCGAAGATAGACTTAGACGAGTTTGAAAAAAAAAATTAAAAATCATAAAATTAAATGATAGACGAAAAGAGCTCAAGAAATATATGATGATAGTATGGGAAAATAAATATTTATGCAAATTAACTGCTTACAAATAACGATGGCTTAAGCATTGAGCATTGCTTATAGAAGAAGAATTAAATCCAAAAAAAAACGCACAATAGTATTGCAGTAATTAACAAAGGTAATGCGAGTGGCACTTATAAGGTAAATTAAGAAATTCTCGAGGATAATTAAAATATTTTTATCAGTGTAGTTTTGAAAATAAAACTGAATTTCTTTCTTTTTCTTTTTTTTTTTTTTTTTTTTTTTGGTAGAAGAGATTTGTCTCGATGAAAAATGCCTTGTAGAAAATTCAATAAAACTCTTTATTAATGAAGCTCACTCTTCGAAGCGGCGAGATGTTCGATAGACGCCAATCCATAAGCATCGTTTAGTGTGTAGTGATTATATCCGATGTACGCGATAATTCAAATCTATAGTACTTGATCATTTAAAAGCTGGAAAAAAAAGCTTCGAATTTAGCATATTGAAAACTGCTGAGAGCGGTTAATTTAATTTTATTTTTTGAATAATCTCTAGGAAAATTCCTCAATATCAATCTTCCAACTTTTCCTCTAAAAAAAAAAGGACGAATCTTTCCCCTCCTCCTTCAAAAAAAAAAAAAAAATTTCATTCCTAATCGATAGGTTTTTTTTTTCTAATCACAAAATTTTCAACTATTTTAAATAAAGAAGATTGAATTTGTTTTTTTCAAAAACACTTTTAAATATAAGTAAAAAAAAAATAAAATTACGAGTTGTTTTTTTTTTCCATTTCCACATATGAATAACATTCTTTGAATTGTAGTCTTATATGTAGTCAGTAACTTAAGTTTGGAAGTAATCATTTTTTATGCTAAACTTATGAGATTTAATCATTGAAAAAAAAATGTTGCAATTTTATTTTCTGCAATAATCAAATATTTCAGATATGTTGATTCCCGAAGATACTAAAAAAAGTTCTCATTTATTATGATCGATTTGTTAAAGTTTTCGTATCCAATAGACTTTTGCTTAAATCATATCAGTGATAAAGTAATAATAATAAAATCAGATATCTATGCAAAAAAAATCTTCATCCACAAATAATCAACACTCCAGATGCAAATTTTTTAAAGAAATGTAATTGATTTGCATATATTCAATAATTATTATCCGTTAAATGAGGATTGAATGGAGGGGGGGGGGGAGGGTTTCTGCAATGAAAAATGCAACAGCTGTTCATTTACTGAGAGAATAATCCAGAAATTTGACGATTGCCATAAAGCAAAGCAAAGAAAAAAACGAAAAAAAAAACTCAAACAGCAAGCTTACTTTCAATCTAAAGCATTTTAATATACACATTAAAGTCGTTGCAAAACAATTTTAATTGCATATTTATATTCGTTGCATTATATATACGTATATGAATTGTATTTATATATATGCAATTTTGCAATTGCATACACAACTGCACATATCTACACAAACATATGTAAATACATTTATCTTGATGGCAATATAAACAGATGAAGACAACGATGAAGCCAGAAAAGTTTTTTGTTTCGCTCACTAAAGAAAACCCCATAGAGAGAAGATCGTTGCTTGAAATCGTGCATTGCACTATTTGCATAGTCGACCAATTGCAAATATCATAGAGTGGAGGTAATTCCTTTGCAAAAAAAAGGGAAAATGAAACAAAAAAAAAAACAAACGTGATAATCGTTCATCAAGAAATCGATCGAACTTGATCCATTCACGTGTATTCGCGTCGATTAATCGATTTGAGCAATAATGTCTAAATTTTTCGCTCTTTTCAATTCTGAAATTTAAACTCGTTTCTCAACGTAAATGCGAATAATCTCATATTTCATTTCGTTGAAAGAAAATGAAAGCAATGCTTTATATCGAATGAATGAAATATCGATTCTCGAAATTGATTTAATTTAATCGCTTCAACTGATACGATTATAATCGCTCTATGAATTTTTTTTTTTTTGCTTTGTTTTTTCGCTTCTTGCAAAGAATGTTAATGTGGAATTTTTACACCAATAAATTCGTCGTTGATTTCAGTAGAAATCAGTTGAATGATTCGAAAATTAGCTCAAAAATAAGGTCGCCAACGCTTGCTCCTCGGTTACCTGCAAGTTGTTTTGAAAAAAAAAACGATCCTTTTCATCTGGTTAAATTTTCTAAGGTATATATATATATATTTTAGATTTTTTGCACAAATAAATTGCTCAAATTTATCAACTCAGATAAAAAAAGAGTTTATTTTTAAAATATCTGTTCAAAAAAGTACTCCAATATAGCAATAATCTCCAATCGTTTTCACTCACAAAGAGATAAGTCAATTATTAATGCTGACATTTGTATTGTTCAAGGCAAAGAGTTTAATTAAAGCTGCAAGATGCTTCGAAAATGTGCTTAGTACTAATGAAATATCAGTGAATTGTCACTTCAACGTATCAAGCATCACTTCTACATTTCAACTAGCCACTATCGTTTGCAGCTTCTGCTGGCAGATGGATTGACGAGGGAACATCTTAAGTTCATGATAGCCGTGTTTACTTTTTTAATTGAGGGAGATGAAGATAGATGGGGTCGGGGGGGGGGGGGAGGGGAGGGAGGTGATGGAATTAAATAATCTGTATTCGCATAAAACGACATATTCCATTATATTAACTATAAAATTATCGAAAAGTTTTGAGTATTGAATTTTTCAATAAAAAAAAAAAAGAAAAATTCAGCTAGAGGATTGATATTATCGAATAATTATTTCTATATATTCATTGAGCGTTTAGAAATTAACTGAAGTCGAAAATAAATCGCATCATTTAAATATTCGTAAAATAATTTTATCATTAAATTTCATCAAACAAACGTTATGATATAGGAAAATTTTTGAAAAAAAAAGAACGTTTCTTTATAAAATGAAAAAAAAAATTTTTTTTTAATGAGAAAAACGAGAGAAAACATTATAATGTATATAAATTTAAAACATTTTTTTTTCTTTTTTGAAAAAATGCAAAGTTTTGTCTATTTGTTTTTAGTAATTTAATAGTATATAGTCAACGATGTTTAATAACGATATTCATTTTTTTTTTCTTCAATGTATATCTCTGCCTATGAGAAAATTTTATGATGTGATATAGGGGAAAATTTTGTTTATTATTGATTTCTTAGAATTTCCGGAGATAATTTCTGAGTAATTAATAGGCAAGTATTACCCAATCTACCTTCACTCAATTGGTATTTTCTGGTTTATGAGTAACGATGGTTGCATTTTGTAGATGCATATTTTACCGATTGATAAGAAAATAGATGATTCAATAGAAATGAAAGTAATGAAAAGATACCCTTCATAAATATATCCTCTACCATTAACCTCACCTTTTCAATACCATAAAATATTGGCAATATTTTCTCACTTCAAAACACGCTCCCCACCTTCCTTTAATATTGGCGAAAAAATTCAATCGCGTTAGGTAAACGATTGACGATAGCATGATCATCTACACGACGATCACAACAATAAAGCTCCACCCCATCGCAATCATTACTCCTCTCCGACTCTTCAACTAATGCCTGTTGCACAAGTTCTTTTTCTATGCATTTCAGTTCATATTTCTCCGAAATTCTAATGATCTTTTCATGTTTTCTTACCACCTGCTATCTGATTCTACAAAATGCGTATGTATCTCTAGCGATAGGTTTCGCCTCATTCTCTCTAGACGAATAATCGAGACGTGCTATTGCCGAGTGATGCTGCCTGCTGTTGTTGCCAGCCTTGTATGTGTTTAGCGTTACTTGGCCCTCCTATTGAATATGATTATTCGTAGCTATGAATATGTTCCTCTTGTTGTTTATAGCCGAATATTTAGTTCAATTCAACGTTATCATTCATAGCATCGTTTTTTTTTTTCGCTCGTTCATTCGATAAACGTTTTAAGCTATAATGCTGCTAATTTCTGTATTTTTCCCACTTTTAATGAATTTTAAATCTCTAAGTAGGAAAATTTTCGATTTTTATTTTCCAATTAGCTGGGCGAAAAAAAAGAAAAGTTTTTTTTTTTAGTTCATTTGATTATTTGTGATTATCATAGAACATAAAGAATACAATCTAGAAGTTCATTGAAAAATTCAACATGATGATTTATTTGATTTTTAGTGAGGGTGGGGGGGGGGGGGGGGGGGGGAGAAATCAATGGAAATGATGCGTGTTTCGTTTCTATTATGACCTTGAAATATCTCGTCTCATAAATTCCACACATTATTTCTTTTTTTCTTTTCTTTTCGTTTTTTTTTTTTTTTTGTTGAAAAACGTCTTAAATAGATTCAAAAATTTATTTCTGTGCTTGAAGTATTCTATCGTTAAATTTGACTCATCAACATTCGAAAGGCATGAGATGAACTTAAGTTCTAATCTTCACATGACCAACCTGAAAGAAATGCAGATGGACTCCGCCCGCAATGAAATGGAATGACTCCACAAAATTAACAGCACGAACCATTAAATAGGCATAGGTGGAAACGATATGAAGAGACATTTATTCGTAACGAGTACTTTATTGATTGAAATAAATAAATAAATAAATCAGCAAATAAATAAATAAGCGAATAAATAAATAAATAAATAAATAAATAAATAAATAAATAAATAAATAAATAAATAAATAAATAAATAACTAAATAAATAAATAAATAAATAAATTCGTCAGGTTTTCTATTTCTAGGCGAATTTTTCGACTGTCGATAAAAATTCATTCCTACAAAAAGAATGCAATTCGAAAAAAAAAATTCATTATAAAATATTTTAGAGAATTGTATAGCTATTTTTTATTTTTTAGTTTTTTTTTTTTTTTGAAATATTGCTTCGAAAGAAAATCGCTCAAAAAGTTAAAGAAATAATCGCCGATCTTCAATGGCGGTCGAGATATGGCTTCATCAAAATCGATAAAATCGCTATTTTATGAATTCTAGTGGATCTAATTGCTAATTCTTCGGTAAGTAAAATTTTGGAACATTTTGCAGCATATAGAATACGATTTTAGAAGCTATATCGATTGACGTAAATCACAACTCTATGCTAGAAATTATTGCCGTGATAAGGCGCTAGTAATTTTCATTTCCATAGTTAAGAGGGAAATTGCGCATTCAACAAATTTTTAAATTTTTGCTCAATGCGTCTGTTAAACAACTGCAAATATTGAAAGTAAAAATTAACTCTCATAATAATGCAATATTTTGCAATGCAATATGCAATGTCTATGCAATATTCAAATCGCATTACATTAGAAAAAAAAAAACTAAAATAATCCATATGCGTAAGGAGTAATATTCTCCTCAATGAAATTCCATCAAGACGTTTCTTTGTTTGCTCATTGAATAGATTAATAATCCACATATGAAAAGAAGCAATATAGGTTATTTGTATATAAAAAGGGCAATATAGATAATCTAATAGAATAGAATAATCTATTATTTATGCGGTTTGAGAATATTTTTGTTTTCATTTTTTTTTCCAGTTTGCTAAATCACTTCTATAAAAAATATCACACCTGTATTCCTCACTAACAGGTAGCCGAAATCAAATTCAATCATTCCAGTATTTATTTGCTTCACGATTATTATCACCTATTGAATAATATGAGTACATCACTATTCGTTTCTTATTCACTTACTTAGGTGAAAAAAAAAAAACTTTCAATTGCATAATATTGATGCCAATACTTTAAAGTGGTTTTTTTTTTGGGATCGTCGTATGATATGCGTAGAAATTGAAATGCTTATTTCACTTCAAACATTTTTTTAAATACTCGATATCATACATATATGGTACTTTATATGAATTACAACCATCCATTTATTCTGAGAATAAGTGAAAATGTCCACTCAATATTATCTTGGATTGGATGATATTGAAAAAAAAAATGGAAGACTGACAATATTTTACTATCAAATGGCTGGCGCCAAATTTAGATTTTTTTTTTGGTCGATTTTATACTACTCTGATAAAACGATTCTCATTTTTTAATGTTGTGGATGGGAATATTAAGCGAGAATGCGTGAGTGCCTTTCATTTCAATATTTGCCAGGATAACGTATCATGTCAACCACTATGGATCCAGAGCTTTTTTTATGAGTTTGTTTGTTTGTTTTTTTTTTTTTAGTCGTTTTGTCATTCGATTAACGCTGATGATAAATATATAAACAACAATTCATTTATTCAAAGATTTGTTTTTCTTTTTAAACAAAATATTGTGGATTAAATTAAGAGGTTTTAATTTTTTTTTTTTTTTGAAATTTCGAAATCATGAAGAATTCATTGAATTAAGAAATAGGGATTTCCAGATCAGTAATTAAAGTCGGTAGAAATACTGCTTACTATCTTTATAACGTTTTATCAATCGAGTCAGAGGAGAGAATCGTTCATTCCTTATCCAACCGAGGCATCTTCTAATGATATTTCCATTTAATTGCGCCAATGGATCGTACCCACTGTTGTCTTTTATGAGTTCCAATTCAAGCATAATCAAGTTTTTGTGTATGTACGTGTCTGTGTGCCTGTATATGCCTGTACGTGTCGGCGTGCCTGCGTATGTTTACGTGTGTGCGTATATGTGTATGTGTGTGTGTGTTGTGTGTTTGTGTGTGTGTGTGTGTGTGCGTAGAGTTGGCGATGACGTATTTACGTGTATACTCGACTCTTTCCACTGCGAGCTCGTTTAGAAGCAGCCGTTTGTCACTGCGTGATTTTATCGATTTCCTTTTATGGTCTCCACGGAAAATTATGAGCCGAAAATGCATTGCTATCTAATGCGATGTTTCTGGTCTTATGAGAGACTATTTATTGCAACGGTAAAAGGGGCGGGGTTGAAAGAACCTACTAATACGGTTCATTTTAATGCTCATTCATATAATTTTTATACATATAACATTTTAATTCCTTACCGGTTTTTGATCTGGTTTACTGCCTTATACCGCTTACTGCACCTTAACGGCCTACCACCTGAACAGGAGAGGCCTAACCGGATGTAAAGATGTCTATGGTGGTAAACAAGAAAGTGCAATCGTTAGGAGGGTCTTTATTCGATGTTGTGTGTTGGTTGTAAACGTTAATGGCACTTAAGTGATACTGATAGTGTCCATCGTAACCATCCTTATTGCATTTATATCTCTGCAATGAGCGAACTAGCAATCATGCTGGCCATATGAACAAATGCGAACGTTTTACGTCTTCGTTAGTTTCCGGGTTCACCCCTGACATTGCAACTTAAATTTCGTTCTTCGAGTGGCTTTGATCTCGTGCTCATCGTTTGCCACTCGCGAGACATTGCACTGTGCCACGAGAACGACGCAGGTGTATAAAAGTAGAGCTTATCCTTGTAAAGAAGGAATGAAAGTGGAAAATAGAATGCATTCTCACAAATGATGTACCTCTTTTTTTTTGTCGGAGTCGTTTCTGAGTAACTCGTAGCGGTGTTTTCAAAGGCAAACTTCACTTGTTTACCTGTTTTTATCAATTTTTGGCTGAAGCATTGCTGATATGTCTATATTTTTGCTTTGTTATCCATCTCAATGTTTCACTATGATAAAGAATCATTCGAAGCTACGAGGTGGTCGATTGAGGCGTAGAGGAAGGGTGATGGAGCAAGAGAAACAGGGAACAAAGAGAGGAACTGAAAAGATTGTTTAATTTAATTTTTCGAGTATGGAAATCACTTCAGCAATTCGGAATTTAGTTTTTTTTTTCTTTTTCTTTTGTACTGCGCTATAACAGTCAACATGGCGTTCCGAAAACATTATTTAATACCCCGCAGGTCGTTAAGCTATTTTCTCCTTTTTTTTTTCGCCACTTTTCTCGTAGTTTCACAGCCTCATATTATTCATAGAATTGGAACATATCGTAGCTGATGCATTTATTGAAGTGGGCGTGGGAGAACAATGTTCTGATTGAATCTCGGCCGTTCTAAGTGTAGAGCTGGTCAATTCAGTCGCATCCTCAGCTTTCGAAAACTGGCCAGTGCCCATCGTCGTGACCAAATCCGTGCTTAAAGTTCTGTAAATAAGCTTGTTGGAAATTTGCATATATATATATATATATATATATATATATATATATATATATATATATATATATATATATATATATATATATATATAGAAGCTACTGATTCCAACTTATTTGCGCATAAATTTTCTGGATAGGCGATAGATACATTAAAAAATTTGAGTAAATACGATTGCGAAAATATTGCATACAAATCGCAATGCGTTTTTTTTTTAAATTTATGGTTGCATAAAGTTTCTAGTGACAATACTTTCATTACATCGTATCTCTATGCCTATGCAGTGAACGTCGGATGCATCAGTCTTATCGAAAAGCAAATTTATGGTTCTGGCCCAGTCTTGGCCTAGTCTTGGCCCAATGCAAACTGATCTCCTCTTCTCCTTTGTCCTATCGATGAATATTTTGCATTGAATTCGAATGAAACCTGAATGAGGGGTATGAGTATTTTAGTTTGTTTAATGCCTATGTCGTAGTTGATATCTTTTATCCACCTCTTTCCATTAGTACCATCCATATCATTGATGGATACAGCAATACTTCCATCTATAACGAAAAGGTGACAATGAGCAGTAGAAACGACGAGTACAAATTCACAAGACGCGTACAATAGCAAGAGAGGAAGCAACTAGCCGTTTTGAGGGTTGTTTATATAGCCCTCAAGACGTCGTAGGTATTCCATATCACTCAACGGTCACCAGTGGTATAGTTTGTATAGGCTGAGCCCTTATCTAGCTTCTAATCGGCATAGGAAGTTCGTGAGCGATTCATCGATCGAGAGGAATATTTTGATTTAGCGGCATCGGATCGGCACCGGAAATTCGAGCGCGTCAATTAACTAAGATGAATGTTTTACTTTTACGCTCTTAGAATCATTCTGCAAAGCTTTCTCGCGTTTGATTTGCAGAATCAATTTTATTCTACGGGTGAAATATTTTAGCGGAGATTACATTATTTTTCTTCTTGCTCTTCACTTTCGCGTTATCATCCTTTCCTCATCTCTCTATTTCCTTCTCTCTGGTTTTCCTCACTCTTTTCTCATTTTTTCTTCCTTTTCTCTAGTTTTCTTTAGCTTTCTCTCATTCTCCTTCCTTCCCCTCTAATCATCCTTATCCGTTTCTCATTCTAGGCTTTATGCTTTCATCGCTATACACTAATGAACAATTACATAAAACGTTCGTCCTTCACGTTTTTTTTTTCCACTCGCAATCTAACATACTCTCTCTTCAGTGCATTATTTCCATCATTTCCGTTCAACTTCTCTTTCCGTTCGTTGAATATTTTTCATCACTAAGCACTATGTGCAATCTTCCTCCCTTTCATTTTTAATCATACATATAATCAATAAACATAACTAATGCATTATATTTTATTTTGAAGTTTTATAATTATTTAATTACTTTTTACCTATTTACACTTCATTAATTTTATGATAGTCCGATCGATTTGATTTACTATTTGAGTTAAATTCAGTGCTGAATAATTTCTTCACTCTATCTCACTTCAGTGAATTCCTGTCTAGTTGTAATTAGGAAGTGATGAATTGGAAGAAGATTGGTTGGGATGCGGGAAGGGACGATGAATTGTGAATTGTCATTTTCACAACGCTTAGAATACACAACGCCTATACTAATAATCATTTTTTGTTTTTTTTTGCCATCGTTCTATCGGCTTTCTCTCATTTTCATTTATAACTACTAAATTTGCATTCATAAGTTCGAATGTTCACTCTCATGCCATACAACTAAATTTGCATATCTTTTATAGTATGGATGATAGATAAGAATGAAAATATCTGTTGAAAACGAACATCAGAAATGCGGTTAGAAAAATATTTTCTTCAACGTTTCATCGTCTTACGCTATCATCACTAATAAATTCTATATACGATAGCATATGATGATATCACACGTCGAGTTTTTTGTCCTCATTAATCGTTGATGTTTTCCTCTTCCGTATTCAATTATAGAAGGCGCCTTCTATGACCACTCAAATTTTCCTCGTTATGAAGTTTCAAAAATTCAAATCTTATCAATTTGAATCCCCCTTATAATCTTTTTGAGGTGGGAATTCATTATAAAAATTATTCGTTTAATCAATTCTGATGAATTTCCCAAATTCAGAATTCTTCAATTCATCAAGAATCTAATTTTCGTTTACTCTATTTCAAAAGAAGCCTTTTTTATTAATAAATGCTTTCATAATTCGCTAAAAAACAATACTATATAAGAAAAATTTTCTCATTATGTTTAGAGCGTTTTTGAATTTCTTTATTAATTCAAAAATGTGATTTTCAATTTAAAAATAGTAAAAATTATTTCAGGAGAATGAAAGTAGTTTTTTTTTTTCTTCAATTAGTGAGATCACCTTGATAGCGCTGTTTTTTAATGGATATACTCTCAGTTTACATCCTTCTCATATATGGATTATTTGAGCAATAATAAACACATTGCTTTGATTGATCATCGAGTTTATTTTGAAAGCAGTTAAGAATACCTCTTCCTTACCTCTCTTCTCCTTTCCCTTCTTTTTGTCTGCTCCCCTTTCTTCCCCCATCTCCCTCCCCCTCCCCCAACTCTTCCTCCCCATTCTTATCTCGCTGGTATCCCAGTATTTACCAATTCATATAATCGTAATGTTCTCAAAATGAATTGCTTTCTAAAAACGAGCAGAATTATTCCAAAAAAACGAGGCACTGGATTGTGATGGAAAAAAAATTCTGGAAAATAGGTGAAGTGGAAAAAATTCATGGATATAAATGTATGCACTTTCAACAACAAGTGCATTGAAGCACAAACCTCAATAGAAACACTCGTTGGGATACACAACTGCTTTGATCAATTGTTTCGTATTTAACAAATGACGAGTACGCTTGAAAGAGATTTTAGCCACAAAAGATTCTGTTGTTCGTTTTATTTTATACTCTCTCTCTCTCTCTCTCTCCACCTCCTCCTCCTTCTTCTTCTCGTCTTATAAAACCATTTTGAAAATTTTTTCGATTAGAATTTTTTCCACTTTTTTTTCTGTTTATTTTATTATCATTGTAATCGATTTTTTTAATTTGTTTTTTAATACTTCGTTTATTGCCTTCATTTCGTAGTATTGTTTATTTCTACAATATAGTTTTGATCGGAAAATCTGTTTCTCTATCATGATGAATTCATACTCGTTTTTATACATTCTGGCAATATTACACTTTTAAGACACTAAGGGATAGTATATAGTGACGAAGTCATCTCGGCCTATATATATATATATATATATATATATATATATATATATATATATATATATATATATATATATATATATATATATATATATATATATATATATATATATATATATATATATATATATATATATATATATATATATATATATATATATATATATATATATATATATATATATATATAGGCTTATATACCTGTTCGTCTATATATCCGGAGGTTTTCAGTTGCGAGGCCGGAAGGGCATAGCATACATCGTAATATTATCGCTTTAAAATTTTCAAACGGATTTATCAAATTATCAAATAACTTTCTTAGAAACCTTATTTACGTATGAATTAGCGTCTATTATGGGGTCTATCGGTTGCGTCTTGGATCAGTATCCTGTAACTAGTAAGCTTAGAAAAGCAAAGCTGAGATGGTTTTTACGATGGGATTTGCACACGATCGATTCGTTCCTCCACACATGAATGCATCATCGCGCATTTTCTATTACTTGCCGGCGATTTGAAATGTTTTAGATTTGATGAGTAGAATTACAGAAGCATATATCATATCGTAAATAGCTTGGAGAAAAATATTTTTTCAGCTGGCCGACCGGTTAAGATGAAAGAAATATGTATAATAGTAGAGAATTTAAAAAAAAATTTTAAATTTTGAGCATAAATTTATGCGTCAATGAGAGTTGGGAAAGAATTCAGCATTGTATGAGTTCATCTAAAAATTATCCCTTATATATTTTCTTCTAATGACTCATTCTAGAAGTGAATTTATTTTTCTCTTTTCGTCGTCGTTCCAATTTTCTTTTGAATTTTTGCCTTCATAAATATTTTAAATTGAAATATATTAAAATAATTGAAATTTTGAAATTTACACCGAATATAAGAAAAAAATTTATTCATTACGAAGAAATTTGCATATTTCCTTTGTAATTACATACCCTTTGATAATAATAATATTGATAAAGAGTGATTGAAAATTTTTTACGTATAACGTCGTTTCTTTATTTTTTTTTGTCTAAATTTTCTGAATTGTATATAATGTGGTTTTTTTTAAAAAATATAACTCTAATTATTGCAAGAAGAAAAAAAAAGAAACGATACATACGTTGTTGATTGATCGATGCGATTTCATTTTCACATTGCTTTTTTTTTTCTTTCCACTCTTTTTTTTCTTTTTTTTTTTTCAATCGTATTTTTCGCGGATATTTCTTTCACAATGATTACTTGTCAATTTTTTTTCTTTTTTGAATTTTTTTTTCTTTTTGGAGAATCGCCGAAAAAAAATGCACCTATCAAACGCTGAACTTTCGTTTCCTGTGAGAGTTTTACGATATTATACCTTTTTTTTCTTGTTGAAGGAGCAAAGAATCTCTTGTCCATGATTTAGGGGTATATATATATATATATATATATATATATATATATATATATATATATATTATATATATATATATATATATATATATATAAGATTAAGAGGTTAAAGCCCCTGTTAAGAATATAACGTCAAGGTGATATTGGTGATACAAGCAACACTTTTTGTTTTCTGCTGCAAAAAAATTTCCCATCTATGAAAAAAAAAAATTCTGTAATCTTTTAATTTTTTTCGTTAGCTTAATATACTCTAATATATTGAACGTTTTATAATCCTCATCGAAATTTTTTACTTATTTAAAGATTTCAACTCGTTTGCATGATTTTTTTTTCAGCACTTGACAATTGCGTGAAAAATTGCTCTTTAATTCATATTAAATTCACAGTGGGCTATTATTACAGGTCTTACGGTATTAGTTGTGTTTTAGAAATACTATGAGAGTAAATTTGATATGTGGAGTTGTTTGATGCGTTGAGTTAGTGGATATGTATAACTAAAATAAAGGCTAATGGCAGCGATTAGGATGCGAAATGTGTCACTAATGGAAAGTAATTTAATGGTGGATACGCGTCACTAAGCTTTACACCACGATCGACATTCTTAAATAAAAGCGCGGCTCGCGTTTTTTGTATTTTTTTTAGATGGATATATCCTTTCGATTGCAATATCGTTGAACAATTACTTTGAAATTTTCTCTTGCAGTAAATTCAAACAATTTTTTTTCTCGGTATTCATACAATACTTACATTAGAAGAATTTCTCTTTTATCGTTGATTTTCTATAAAATTTCTTAGCCGCAAATACAATTGCATTTTTTTTTTGCAATCATTGCAAAAATTCATTTAATAAAATACGATAGTGATTGCAATATTGCAATCATCATTGCAATCAAAACGTTTAAATTTTCAAAAACATTTCATGAAAATATTTGAACGTTTGAAAATTTATCAATAGTTGCCTCATTCATATATTGCCGAAAAAAAAAGCGAAATAATAGCACCTATACATTTACAAACACATTTGAACAACTATTTGTAGAAATAGTTCGGTAAAAATTCTTTTTTGTTTATACCTAAGCGGGCTGTGAATTAAAAGACAGTCCTCTTCCCCTCCCTCCCCCCCCCCCCCCCCACCCTCGCCTTCCCCGATTTTGTAGTTTTCATGTTGAAATTGGCGTAATGACAAAGAGACATACCTCCAAATATGCTTTCATATGACAATGCGGTAAAATATTCCCAAAAAAGTTTGCTATTAGCGCGCTAAAAAAAGAGAGCAACATTTAAGGTGAACGTAATGCCTTTAACGATGAAAAATCTACTTCAATGGTGCTTTTGTGAATGCTTATTCGTAACGATTGAGAGAGCTCTTAATGAAGTCAATTTCTTTCTTCTTCTTCTTCTTCTTCTTTTTTTCTTTTTTTAAAAGAGTTTGAGTGTGCATAATTTTTTTTTCTCGCCATTCTCATATTGACAAGTAAGATTTAACGTCATCATTTAGTCGGTCATTTTAGTTATAGCAAAAGAATTTTTCTTTTTTCTTCCCCCCCCCCCGTTCTTAACGCTCATTTTTCAATTTCTTACTCTATCAGTGTTTTTTTTTTTTTTGGAAAATTCTTCTATAAATGATACTTATAAAAATGTGCAAAAATCAATTTGAGACGATTATATTGGAATAATGAAATGAAAAAAAATGAAATAATGGAGTTAAACAATTGAATAATGAAATACAAGAATGGAATAATAGAATTGAAGAGTGAAATAATGGAATTAAGGAATGAAATAATGGAATTAAGGAATGAAATAATGGAATTAAGGAATGAAAAAGGAATGAAAAAAAAAGAAATTAATTGCAAGAGTAAAATATGCAACGTTAAAGACATAGAAGAAATTATAGTCTGATTTGCATCGTGCTTATCGCCACAACGTGAGCGTTGAACTTCAACGTTTATTGCTTAGCGAAAAAATTGATCAATTCGGAGTTTCATTATGCAATTTTCCACTCTCTTCGATAGAATTAGATTCAAAATAGAATTTTTGCTCAAATATGTCGATTGTTTGCCGGTTTTATTGATTTATTGATTGAAAAAGTTGGCTTCTTTAACAATATTTTTAGATCATCATATTTTCCAATTGATCAAGTATATCAATCAATTTTAATATTAGCACACCTTTTTTCATGAAGGCGAAGAAACTGCTTCGATTATGAATGTTCATTCGAGGTTGTAAATGACAATCGAAGAATTCTCTCCACCAATAATTTTATAGTACTCGAAAAGAATTGCTGAAAAAAATTTTTCTAGTCGTTGATAAGGGTCGAGCCACTCTTTCCACATGCCCTTCTCCGATATTTGCAATATCTACATCATTGTTACTCACATATGCCTCTGTAACTGCTACTGCTGATAACGAAAGCTTTAAGAATGGTACTTACATGCTTAAAAAATTGTATTCCCTCCTCCTCTCATCATCCTGCCCCTCCATCTCCCGTTTACAATATTCCTAGTAAATGTTGGAGAAAATATTTCTCGATAATTAGAGACTGATGCAGGAAAAAAAAACTAGAGAAACGATGAATATTATAGAGGTGAAGTGCTGCATGGAATGTGCAGGAAGCATTGAGTGCATCTATGAAGCGAACGCACGTTTCCTTATATTAGTGCATTGCGAACACACACACAAAAAAAAAAACGGATTCAACATCGATTAATGTTCACAGCGTATAGTGGCATGGCACTTCCGCTATTCACCTATCGTCATCGACCATAAGTGGATGTATCGCTAATGCTAATTGTATACCTTTTATATTTCTCATTTTCGATTCTATATTGCACGTTTCATTATGCGATATTCACCTGATAAGGTAACGCAAATTGGTTGGCTAAGTTATTAGGTTAGTTGATAAAGTTGATAGGTTGCTTAGTAAAATTATTAAGCTGTTAAGGTAATGATAATTTTTAAATAGTCGATTGATTAGTAGATTCGATACAATGATTTCGGTTGCAATATTGGGGCAAAAGCACCAACTATATTTCCTTTGTTAATTATATAAGGAATAAGGTGATGCGATATTTTGAATATGGAGTTGAATAGTATTATATTTTAAGTGAATTTTTAAATTAAATGATGATTTAATGACATATCGATTGGACTTTTAGTTACTGAAGTTTTTTTTTTGTCATTTTCGATGGCAATTTTGCTATAGTGTCGATTTGGCTTTTCATGTGACTATTGATAGGATTGCTTAAGCGAAGGGTTGAAGGGGGTTAAGGAGTGGGAGGGGAGAGGTGAGGAAAAGTTTAAATTCCTAGATTCTCCACAAGTCGCCGAGTGTATATATCCGAAAGTCAACGATAGAACCGCCGATGAAAATAACATTTTCTTTTCGTTGCTTTGAAACATACGTATCCTTCCCGTATCCTGTCTCCCTTTGCCCTTCTTTCCTTTTAAGTTTGTTTTTCTTTCACTTATGGGATATGAGAGTGGCAAGAGAGGTGAACTTATCAATATATTTTTTAGGTATTAGCGAATGATAGAACCCATTTAGTTGTTTTTCTTTCAGTTGATATTTTTTCATCTCATAAATCGGCATTAATCGATGAGAAAGATTGCAATAAATGTATTTGTGGCCACCTATTTTGGAGCACTAAAGATGGTTTTTTTTTGATTCATTACGTTGCATAAACATTCCACATATCATCAATTTGTTTTCTTTTTTTTTTTCTTTATACATTGTACGAATCATTGTGTGAAAAATGAAGTATCGTAGTGGTTAAGCTATGTTTATCACGTATCACTCAATTGTTTGCTGATATCAGCTGATAATCAAAATCGATCGCCGATTTTCTCTCATTTTTTAAAAGATGTATTCCTCGGACAAGATGAACTGTGTTGATCGATTCCTCTATCATTGGATATAACTTATTTATTTCCTTAACGATTATCACGTATTGTCGAAGTTTTATTTAATTAGCCGAGAGAAAATAACGGATAGAAAGAGTGCAATAGAAGATTGTTTCACAAAAAATTGAAATTTGCATAAAATTGCAATTTTCAACTGATTGCAAAAAAAAAAAAAATTTGCTAAAAGAAATGAAAAGAAAAAGATGAACACAAAAAATTTAGTGAGAAAAAACGAAAAGATATGAAATTATATTATTAATTTTATTCCCCCCCCCCCCCCCCTCATTTTTCTTCTACAAATAGAGGAACGAGAAAAAAAAGACGCCGTAATATTTCAAATGTTAATGGATGTCTAAAGTAGTCAGCATTCAGCATCGCTGTAATAAATGTCTTCGTCCTTTGTCGAGTGAAACACTCTCTCTCAACCTCTCTGTCGTTCTCTCTCTCCCTCTCTCTCTGTGTCCCTCTCTCTCTGTCATTAACCCTCTCTTTACTATTTTTCTTTATACGACTTATTCCCTCATAAATGACGTCATATAAAGTACCTGAACTAGAATGCTATAGAGGCTGTCTTAGCTAAGTTTTTCAGCTAATGAAAAAATGATCAACGAAAAGTTCCTTGATCATAAAATGATGTCATATTAAATAAAATACGAAGAATGGATCATCAATCAACGTTCATTGTATCACAATCTAAAGATACTATGAGAAAATTTCTTTTCATTTGTAAAATTTTTATTTCATTCGATTTTTTTTTTTTTGTTGATAACTTTCAGAAATTTTTCATTTTTTTCCAAAAATGAAAATTTTAAAAATCGCAAAAATGAAAAATTTCATAATAATGGAGTGAAAATTTTTTTAAAAAAAATCCCAAAATTTCAATGAATTTATAGAGTCATTCATAATATAGTCTCATTTAAAATCTTTTCATTTAATTTTTTCAATTTATTACCCATATTATCTTCATTATGAGCTTTAGCAATAAAAAGGTTCTATAGGTTTTCAAGAGCGTTGATTTAATTTATGTGTGAACGTTTATAATGTCTGAAGTGTTTGGAGTTCGATTTTTTCCGCATATTGGTCTTTGAAACTTTCATTTCATTTCGTTAGTTAAACCTAAAAGCATTCACACGCCTATAGGTCTCTGTAAACTGTGAAATGCTTAGATTTTCTCATCAAAAGCCGTTGAATGTGAAAAGAGAGGAAAGGGAAGGTTGGGGGGAGAGGGGGAGGGTGAGAGGAAAGGAGGATGAGAAGGTTTGAGGCAAATAAGGAGGAGGCTAGCAGTGATCATGTCTTCGAAGGGTGAGCTTATTGTTGAAGTCTATCATTTCCGCCTAAAACCTTTTAGGTTTTATGTGGATTTGTATTGAAAAAATGTTCGAACTATAATTCCAACTGTTCTACATAGGTGTATAGTTCTCAACATATAAACGTAAAGGTGCTCGAGAACTTAATTATGGAGATGCACAGGTAGCCAAAAATATGCTAGAGAATATGATGATGTTTTCAGGTATATGTAGACTATATAAGCTGACTATCTGTTGAAATATTTGATTACTCAACGATATCATAATTCTTAATCAACAACACAAACGATACTAAAATGCTGAAATACTAAAATATGACCTTAATCCACCAATTTAAAAATCGCATTAATACCGAAACGGAGCTGAATCAGATTACTTGAAGAATATTTCCCGCTCTAGTTATCCACAAAATTAAAAAAAATACATTCAAATTTAATCGTTATTCAATTGTTTCATTCCTATTAAACGATATCTCATATGCAACACATTCATTCACTGTTTAATACTCAGTGGTCATTTCTATAAGACGTAAGAAATTAAATAAGAAAAAAAAAATTCCATTTTTGAAAGAATTCATCTAGTTTGCAATTATTTTTCAACGAGCAATATTGATAAGAAATTATTGCTAGATGTTGCAATATTGCAATATTCATTTTTCTTTTTAATCGTTGCAATACTTCTCTCGATAAAATTTTCTCATCCATTTTTATTTACGCCAATAACCTAATGAGAAATTTATTTTTGATTCAATAACTTTTTAAAGCGTACTCTAAACGATTTTATTTCCTATAAGTATGTCTATTTGTAATTTTACTATATTACTCTATTTATAATGTAACTTACTCTATTTACTCTATTTGTAAATTACTCTATTTGTAATGAGGTATTTTACTATATTTGTTGCATTGCATAATATAAATCATAAATAATTTTTATTTATTTGCAATCTAAATTACACAATCCGAATGTGTTTTTCAATTTTTATGCATAAATGTTTTGTTAATTGAAAGAAAATATGATGAGATCGCTAATAATGTTGTTTAATTTTTTTTTTTTTTTTTGCCCATTCATCTATCGTCATAGATTTATACGTTCACACTTTCGCATTCGTCAATAGTCATTCGTTCATTTTTCTCTCTCGATATTTTCTTCCGCTTTTCGCGCATTTTTACGTTAAACTGAGTTGGTTTTTTTTTTCCACTCTTTTTTTTTCTCGTAGAAAAAAATTTCACATATTTCTTGAAAAATGATTGAAAAAATCATTCGGCTATTTTTAGTATCATATTAAAAATATATGAGTGTAAAATTTTCTATGTGTCAATAATCAATCATTGTTTGCAAGTATTTGAAGTTGCATTGCTGTTATTAATCGTTGAACGCCATTGAATTGAAGATGCATAGAAATGTCGTATTTATTGAATATACTTAAAAAGTCGATGAAATATAAATATATGAATATATATATATATAAACATAAGTATAATTTTTAAAGGTTGATTATTGATGCGTTATTAGATAAATGGAAACTTGTAAATATTGTAAAATTGTTGAAGATTTTTTGTAAATGGTGGCATAAAAATTCCCTCTGAAAGGATTCCAAGATTCTAGAGACGATGAAATATTGATTTGAAGAGGTGACGAGTCTTTAAATATCATAAAAGTTTGCCTTTTTTTTCTTTGTTAATACAGTTGTAATTAAAAAAGTGGAGATAAATTCAATATGTGTCTCGAAGACTCTCCTCTTTAAGTAGTAAAATTTTCGACGAGAACAATGCAATAGGTAACCTATCCTCTACATTTTTCAATAAGAATTATGCAATAATCCTTGAAACCGTATCCATTAATGTCGACTTTACCTCAGCGTGTCTACGTTGAAGTAAATGCAAAGCCAATTGATGTTTTTTTTTCCTCGAATTTTTTTTTTTTTACTTCGCATTTGGTATTTTCACAATTATGAGAAATTTTGTTGAGTAGAAATTGTTGTAATATCGCTATAAAAATTCACTCATAAGAATTCATCACTTCATCAATAAATTTTCTATCGGCCTCTTGATTCAACAAGAATTTATAGATAAACGACCGTCAAAATTGTAATTTGGGAATCGTTCAATCAGTCGTTCGATCAATAATCAAAATCGATGATTTAGAAAATAAAATAAAGGCATCAAATTAGCTGATATGGTTAAATATTCAAAAATATTATAGTTATGGATGAAATACTCTTTTTGGTCTATATTAATTGCAAATAAAAAATTATTGTGTTTTTTTTTTCTTTCATCATTTATGCATAGTTCATCTTCAATCTCTTCAAAAGAATCTCTTCTTGATTGTCATCAATTTGAAGCGTTTATCTTCTTTTTTTCTTTCTTTTTTTCTAGTCGCTATTATTATAATGAAAAACTTTTTCTAATGATAAAAAAAAATCGATTAACAATAATTTTTATTAAGTAAAAATTTTTATTGTAGAAATAAAATCTCAAATTACTACTCGAGTATATTTCAATTTTTTTTTCTCTCTCTATTTTTTCTTTTCTCTGTTTCGAATTTTTTACTTTATAATTTCTTTTTTTTTTCGTTTTACAAATATATATCATTTCATCATTTTTTTAAATGAAATCTTTTTTTTTCAAGTATTTTTTTAAAGAACAAATTTCAATGATTATTTTTAATATTCGATTGATTTAAATTTGCTAATAATTTTTCATAAGAAAATTTTATTAATGGCATTTTTTTTCGAAATTTTTAAAAAATTAGCGAAAAAAAATCTTTTCAACCGTTATTAATGAATTGAAAATGAATTATAAAATTCTTCTATATTCAAGTCTTATAAATATTAGAGCGCTCGCACGTCGTTATATTGATCGGAAAGTTGCTGTGTGAATTTTCGAACACTTTTTTTTTGTTGTTAGACTATCATAGGGGTTTTTTTTTTTACACAGTCGAGAGGTGATGCGGCATAGAGCTAAGCTTAAATGAAAGTACTGCACGATTTTCTTTCTAGCTATAACAAAGTAAAAAAAAAAACTTTCTGATGCTAGAAAAAAATTGGAGTGGAAGGGAGGGGGAGGGGCGAGAGTTCTGATATAATCTCTACTAAACATATCTGTTATTCATCTTTATCATATGGTAAACTATACGCATTTTAGTAACGCATATTGATATAGTAACGCATATTATAGTAACGTATGTTGATATATACGGTTATATGGTAATTTTATTGCGATCTAGCAGTTATAAATGGAATTTCATTCGATAATTTTTGTGTCGAGTATTTATTATGTGCTTAACATTATTAGATGGAAATAAGCTCATGAAAAAACTTCTCGAATGTGTGTTTAATTCTACGCACCATCGATATGTGATTATCGATTTGTAAGCAAACAGTGACATATCCGCAACTAAGAGGCGGACGTACATGTTCCTCAGTCCCCCTCCCCTCATCCCCTCATCCCCTCTCCCTTCCCATTTCACTCCTCCTATACTTTTCCTTTATCAACATTAATATCACTTTTACTGTTCTTTCTATCGCCTTTATTTCCCATCACTTGTCGATATATTTGCATAAAAATTTCCATCAATATAAATCGAATTTTCACTCAGCCACATCACTCAGATTTTGGCCATTTCAAAATCGATACGTTGATTTTCGTAACTGAAGGCTGAAATTGAATGAATATAATGCAATCCTGTTATTCTTTTGCTTATCACTTCATTATTTCATATTCGACCTCCATTTTGTATGCGTAGGATAACCGTTATTGTAATTGTTTTAATGTGAGTGCTGCCCCATAAACTGTACTTTTAAATGAAAATTTTCAGGGAAGCAAAACTTTATTTAGCACTTTTCATTTGTTGAACAAATATACTCTTTTCTAGGATAGTTTCAACGCTGGAATATTTCAAGAATGGAGTTTAGGTAGTTTCAAGCAACAGACCGACCGGTCAAAAATTTAAAAAGTATAGCTCTAAGAAATTTATATATATGTATAAATATAAGTATAAATATAAACATAAATATAAATACAAACGTAAATATAAATATAAATGTAAATATAAATATAAATATACACCATATTGGCTATCAAATCGGATAAAAATATTTATAACTTACTACATCTTTTATGTTATTATTATGTTTCTCACTATTCTCCGGAAATATTCTAAAACGAGTTTATTGATCAAGTGGTCAAGTGGTCAAGAGAATATTAGTAATATATATAGTATATTGGTCTCTTTATTTACTAAGTGGTTACAAATTAGTAACCACATTGGCAAGCTATTTCCATATTGATCAACATATAATATGCATAAAAATCTCACTTTACGATTTTTCAAATTTCGATTTTCTATCAATAATGGAATTAAAATGAATGGAATTTTGTAGATACCTAATTATAGAGTTGCATAAGTCGATACTATCATTTATGATAGTATTATTTTCGTGTTTTGATATTGAAGAAAGGTATAGTTGTCGTTGATAGCGGCTATCACTTTGAAATCATCTCAATATCATTTGATTATTCAATTTCTTAATTTCTCTTCCCGAATATTTGAAGGGACTCGTTTATATAGGAAATCGTTCAATATGTGTCGAGATAAATTATATCATTTAAAGACGATTCTATGATAAATTTCCACAATTATACTCAAAATTCTAATACTGTTTTATTTATATAGTACTATATACTTGTTATTAACCATTATTATCACTGGTAATTACTAAATTGTAATCTCTTCATTGATAATCAGTAAGTTGTAATCTTATCACTGATGCTAAATAGTGATTGCATCGTAGCAATCTTGCTTTAAATGGAAATAAATTCGTTTCTTATGAAAATTTCAGATTGTAGCTTTTGCTATTTGTGATAGTTTCGTCTCATTAATACATCCTTTAATATAAGAAAATATGTGATAACTTTATTGATTTAATAAAAAAAAAAATTTTTTTTTTGAAAATATTCATTATTGAAAATGATGAAAAAAAAAATTTTCAAATTATTTAGATGGAGAAATAATTAGTAGTCGATCATCGTTCCTTATATTTTATTATGCATATCGCCTTAAAACAACTCTAATTTCATCTTTATTTAATCGATCGATCTTTTCTCAATATGTTTTTATAAGTCAATCATCTCAATATTTTTATAAGTTATTACACTAATATTTTTTATTTTCTAGTAGTGATAGCTAACGTTTCTTCTACAATAATCTTGTTTTTTATTTTCATTGTTTTGTGTTCTCTCACCTCTTCAATAATCTTATCAAAATCATAATAATAATATTAATTCCATACAATAGTAGATCGTATATTTCGAAAAATCTAAATAATGCTTAGATTTTATTCGTTGTTTATTTCAGAAAGTGTGTTTCAATAAATAAATAAATAAATATATAAATAATATATATATATATATATATATATATATATATATATATATATATATATATATATATATATATATATATATATATATATATATATATATATAGTATAAAACAATAGTATAAAACAATAAATAAATATATATATTACATAGGAATATTTCTTTGCTCTTTTCATGTGCCCTCATTCTCACTAAATACCACACTACATCATTCGTAGCATTTGTAAGTTGGTGAATAATTTATGCTGTTGATTAGCGCTTACTATAATACGAATGCTACGATTATTAGAGGAATACAAAGGAACAACATAGATATTTAATAAACATTAAAAGAATATATATATTTGATCTTCGAGATGAAATTCATCTGCAATATTTCCTCGAAACGGATTATATTCTCAGGTAGAAAGATATACCTATGCTTTGCCCAGCAAATGCTATAAGTATTTTTTGAGCGGATGTAAGTGGAGTGTGATTGAGGGCATGCACATGACGCATTTTAGCTGTCAACTAACATAAATGACGTCTTCAGATTTGTATTTGACGAATTTGCACGTGAACATCGTTTCTGCACGATTACAGTTTTCGTGATGATATTCTTTTTCTTTGTTTCGATTTTCTGATGAAAACGTTTCGAGAAATTCAAAGGTATACTGTTGGTGGTGTGGTGGTAGTATAAAACAATACCGTTACCTGTGCATAGGTGAAGACCATTTAACGACAGGGATTCCCTCGAAAGTGCCCACATTAAGCGATGAGGTTATTCGTTATATATGTTACCTTTCGCTGATAAGTTGCACTCAATAAAAGCTTATTCCATCATGTGAAATATTCAACTGAACCTCAGAGAATGATAGAAATTATCTGTTTACCTTTAAAGGTATATAAAAGAGATTTTGCCATATACGAATGAAAAATAAAATCCCATTAGAATTGATAAAAATTTTTTCGTATCTAAAAGAGAGTTTTGATTTTATCAGTTACTATGGTCACAAAATCACAAATCATAAAATAATTAGTAAGTATGTGTGATTACGTCAAACCTTAAGTGATATTGCCACCAAAGAGCAAACGCTTATCACATCAAGGTGAAAGTACACCTGGAATGTTATACATTGAAGCGATTATTTGCGAAGGTATGCAATGAGAAATGAAAACGAAAACAACATTTTAGTGTGTTGTTGATGCACATTATAAAAATTAATTTCATTAATGTAGATATGTGTCGTCGAAAATTGTGGCGAAAGATCGCGTATCGTTGGCATTAATTTTAGTCGTCGATACTAAAATTTCCATTAGTTTTTATGTAACCTCATTTTTAAAATTCCCTCGAAAATTATAGAATTCTCTCTCTCTTTTCCCCTTCCAGAAAATCTAGGATATTGATATTACAGGACTCCACCTCCAGAAAATAACCTCGTAAGAACTAGCAAATAATGAGCAAGTAATTCTCATTTGGATTTCTTGAATTTTTATACTATGTGAATCTAACATAGTACGTAGATCGTTCTCGAAAGGAGGTGTATAGCCCCATGCGGCGTCGCTTCGATTTTTCAATTAATTCATTTGCGCTTCTAGTTGTCACGAACCTTTTCGAACTTCTTCTAAAGGACATTTGCGCTCCAAACAATTGACTTGCATTGTGGACCGGACATTTGCGCCTCAGATAATTACTTTGCACTGCGAACATCTGCACTGTATTACGTGCGCTTTTCTATGTATAATAAATCTTCACACATATATCCAAAGCATAAATAATAATCGATTATGTAAGCATTTTAGCTATTTGTATAACTCATTAACTCATATTATGGAAAATTATTTTTGGCTATTTAGCAATTTTCAATGGCCAATTTTTTTTTTCTAAAGTATTCAAAAAATATCTTCGATAAGTATTGTTCATTTGCAAATGCTAGCGCAAAGAAAAAAAAAAGCGAATTAAAATGGATATACATTAAGATTTTCTTTCTTAATGCATTCTACTAATCCGTTGTGGGAGTTCTCTTTCGTTTTTTTTTTCTCCTTTATGTATAATTTTGAACCTTTTAAGAACTTTTTCGTTTTTTTTTTCTTTTTTTTTGTTCGTTATTTTTTCTAATTTCGAAATTTGCTCTATTCATTTTTATTGCAATATTTTATGAAATTTGGAATGATTTTTTTTTTTTTGAAAAATTTTAAAAGATTCCAAGCAGGTGTAATTATAGATCAATCATAGTTCCTCATAAATAAATGGTTACTCAAAGATACTAATAGTTAGGTTCATAACGATTAACTCATAAATGAGTCGTGAATTTTTCCGCACCAAATTGATTAAATAAATTGCATCGTATAAATTGTTCCTCTTGCTTCTTCTCTCGCTCATCTTTTCCTCTCACTTTTGCCTCATCCTAACCCCATCTCAACTCCCCATCTCCACCCTATTCCCCACCAACTTGCGGTAACTTGTGGAATACATCATGTTTCGTTTTATCAAAAATTGTACAGGAAAACTTGGAAGCTTTAGTCGAACATTAGCTAATATGTCTACCTAAAAAGATTGAATTGCCTATTTTATTGGATAGTTTAGCTCGTTTTTAAGGTTTTTTATTTTTATTTTTATTTTTATTTTTTTTATTTTTTTGGTTTGATAATAACGGGAATGATGGGAACGTTTTTGCATAAATAATGAATGCGAAGAGGATTTGATTGATGATGAATGATGCACTCCTTTGAGAGACGAGAATAAACCTTTCTTTTTTAGTGCGGATCGAGAGTGATTAGGAAATATCACATTTCGCTATGTCGTTTTTTTTTCAGTCATTTTAGTATTGCTCTTCAGATACGTATGTACGTGCATACATATATGCGCGCGAACAAATACACATATGCACACAGATAAATATGTGTACATACACATACTCATATGCACACCTAAACGCACACAGACACAGACACAATCAAACACATACATACACACACACTTACATACACACACAGAAACACAAACACACACATACATAGACGTATACGCATAAACATACGTGCGCACACACATTTAAATAAATGCACGTACACGCATATGAGCACACGTAGAGATGCACAACTAACATACGCACACGCACGCACGCGCACACACACACACAGACACATACGCAGACTCAAATGCTTGCATTCACATACGTACACACATACACGTACACATACACACAGGTCACGCATAGGCACGTGTGCATGCATTCACACACGCATACTTTTACATATATAAATACACACACATGTATTCATTCATATAAGCACAATACGCACATGCACATAAGTACACACATACACATACGCATGTAAACAGAGACACACATTTTCGTTTGATGGGACATCGAACTAGTCGAAACAATTGATTAGTGAACGTTTTATTATCTGATCTAAGATTTCTCGTGTATAGATGAATTTTCGGTTAAGTGAAATAGAATTTTTTTTTTGCTTCGAAAAATTCAAATCACTTTGATTATTTTTACTCAGAGAAATAAAATTGTTGAAAGAACTAAAAATTATACTAAGCAATAATTTTACAGCATTATATTATCGTATATATATATATATATATATATATATATATATATATATATATATATATATATATATATATATATATATATATATATATATATATATATATATATATATATATATATATAGAATCAATTTTTTATTTATCAGAAAAAGAAGAAGCAGTGCCGGCATACTTTTATTGAGATAAAATATAAAAAAGTACCCCTAACTGCGAAATAAGTTTTTCTTACGACGCACCTTTTTTTTGCTGAGATTTTGAGAGGAACATAGTGCAAATATTTAGAATTTTTTGCCGAATTGGCGGTCTTTCGTTGTCTATTCGTTATGGTGGAAATCTAAATATTTCAATATGATGTCGAAATTTCTTCAAATTGCAAATCGATCAATAAAATATATGAAAACATTTCTTCTTTTTTTTTTCAAAAATTAGCACTCACATTTTGTGATATTGTAACTTTTTGAATACTTTTACTCGCATCAAAATTTCTTCGAAAAATATTTTTTTATTTCTAAATTTATATTCACTCATTTAATAAATATTATAAGCAAAGAGGATTTTTAATTCGTAATTTTATCCATTGGCTCTTTATTTGAGATTTTCGTTTATCGATTTTGCATCATCTGATGAAATACTGATAAGAGCAAAACTCTCGAAAAACGTTTACCACAATGTATTTATTCTTGCCTATTGTTTTTCTTTCAAAAAAAAAAAAAAATTGTGAATTGTTAGTTTATTTTTTTTCCCTCTTCTAAATGTTTGACTTGTAAAATTTGTTGTGAAATATTTTTATCGAATATTTTTCTTATCAGTTTATCAAATTTGTTTATCAGTAATTGATTCTTGAATTGATTTTTTACCTATATTTCATATCCTGTAGAAAGAAAAGCGCTCATATGAAATACGTTGTTGAAGAGTTAAAAGCTTCATTGCTTGTGATTTTCTTGTGTTAGAATGAACGCAACACCTCAAGTATTGTTTAAATAAAGCGTTTTTTTCACTTGCTTACGTCAGGATGTGTAAAGCCGAGGTTCGTACTTGTTTACAACGCGTAATCCAAGATAGCATGTGCCTTCGGGTTGTTTATTAATCGAAACTCCAAGAAAAAAAAAGTGGGAGAGGTAGGAAGGGGAAGGAGAGATAGGACATAAGGTGGAATGAACTGTCTCCATTCCATATTTATTCATGAATAATTCTGAATAAGTATGAGGATTGAAGAAATTTTTTATGTGCATACCTGCAAGAGGCAAGATAAGATAATGAACATATGAGAAGTTAAATGTTCGTTAAATTTACGAAAAAAAACTCTCTGAAGGATGTGAGACTTTTTTTTTGCTCGTTAAAAAAATTTCATTCAACAGTAGTGAATTATTCCAATGAAAATGCATTTGGTTTTTTTTTTTTTTGATGCTCGGTCACCTTTCGTATTGCTTCTAAATGCAACGTTTATGTTTCATCAAGTGGAATTTATTCGGCATCTGAATTCAAATCTGATGTGCTGAAAAATAAAAAACGCTGGAAAAATTTCTTTTTTTTTTTTCATCGCACATTAATAAAAATTCATAAAATGTTAGTAATTTTTCTCGATGTTTTATTTTCGATTGATTAAACAATTAAGAAAATTCGTTTCCTATGAATCGTTCTGTCGATGTAATTGAATTAACTTAAGCGGAAAATCAAAATTTCACATCGATAGACGTGAAAATTCTCCTATTGATTAAAAAAAAAATGCAATTCTACAAAAGAGCGGAAATTAACGATACGCGAGAAGATACCACTTAGGAAATTCATCAGATTTCTGTATTAAAGTGGAAAATTTGAACATTTGTATGTTGCCAAAAAAAAAAAAATCGTTGATCCTAAAATATGTTATTCGTAAAGAGTGGAATAGAAGATCTTCACTTCTTTCATTTATTGTCGATCCCCTCTCCGTCTACTTTCACCGCTTCTCAATTTTGGTTGAAATTTTTTTTTTTTTTGGTGGTGATCGAATGATTCATTATTTCGATGGTCTATTTTTTGAGTTATTAATTAAAAGAAGCCACCAAAGAACATTGCTTTAATCCTCGTGGAATAGAATGTTCTAGCGTGCTAGCTGTAGGCTAAAATATAATTTGTGTAAGTCAATTCGTTTCGATCGAAGTTACGCCAGCTCAATTCACGTTGAGGAATTTCTCTCCTTAATAATTTTTTTTTTTGGCAAGTTCTTAGTATTAACTTGTATTTCGGCGTTGAACGATTTTAGAGATTGCTATAAAAACACTGAAAACGAACAAGATTTCTCTACTACGATTCTTAAAATAAAGTTTTTTTTTTGTTACGTATGAAATAAGCAGGAAATTTTTTTCATTCATCTAAAATATGCCGACTTCCATGGTGTACCTATCCGGTATATACTATAAAACGGGGCTACATCAAGCGGGTCGAAAATATTTTCGGCTTCATAAGTGATAGGGCCGCTTCAGATGCAACAAACGAAACACTTCGAGCTAATATCAGCGCCTGCCGTTGCTTTTCTTCACTTCTAATGCACTTCGTTTAGGAAGGGAAAGGGTCGATGATGAAAGGTGAGGAAGCGGACGGGTCAAGTTATTCCATTTAAAGTAATCAAATATTTAGTATTTTAGCGTAATAAGCAAATATTATGTATCCGGAATTAATTGCCATATACATCCGCGAGTAAAACCCCACGTAGACATAAATTTTCGAGAAATCTTTATGTAAAAGGAAGTTATCCATTGTGAATTCATTTTCGTCTTGGAAATTTTAGCGTATTATATTTCTTTAAATGCTATCGTTTTTCAAACTTTTTTTTACATTCTTTTCCTAGACGTTGAAAAAAAAAGGATGAGAAAAGAAACGAATTTTGCAAAAACTTATTTAGACTCTTGAAATTTTTTAAATTTTATTTCTTTTTTTTAAAAAAATATTTATTTATTTATTTTTTTCTCATGTATTTAGAATTTTCACTATTGAAGAATAGGGCAGGTTTGTGCAAAAAAAAATTCACTAGCATAATTATCTTTTCAAAAAAAAAAAAGAATGTAATTTGCTAGATGTAATAAGATTATGTTTCTTTTTTCGAAAATTTTCTCATTCGGGAAAAAAAAATTTTTTTTCCTCTACTCAACAAGCCAGATGACGTCATATGAGAGCACAACGACTAGCGGCAGTTAGCTAGCTGGCTGGTTGATTGTTCGTATCGTAAATGCGTGAAAAGAATGCTCACAATTGAGAATGCTGTGTGCTTACTGCTTATAGCATTTGCAGACTTGTTGCACGATCCGATCGCAAAACGGATGCCATCTCCCCAGACACCATTCATAACTCGTCGACGACACATCCTCCTCTCTTGCTTTTGCCAATCCACGAAACTTCCCATCCACCGATCAGACGTATGCAGTTCGATTGCTATTGTTGCTCGCTTCCTCTTTCTTTCTTTTTCTTTTTCTTTTCTCTTTCTCTTTCTCTTTCTCTTTCTCTTTCTCTTTCTCTCTTTCTCTTTCTCTTTCTCTTTCTCTTTCTCTTTTCTTTCTCTTCTCTTTTCTTTCTCTTTCTCTTTCTCTTTCTCTTCTTTCTCTTTCTCTTCTCTTTTCTCTTTCTCTTTTCTCTCTTTCTCTTTCTCTTTCTTTTCTTTCTTTCTCTTTCTCTTTCTCTTTCTCTTTCTCTTTCTCTTTCTCTTTCTCTTTCTCTTTCTCTTTCTCTTCTCTTTCTCTTCTCTTTCTCTTTCTCTTTCTCTTTCTCTTTCTCTTTCTCTTTCTCTTTCTCTTTCTCTTTCTCTCTTTCTCTTTCTCTTTCTCTTTCTCTTTTCTTTCTCTTTCTCTTTCTTTCTCTTTCTCTTTCTCTCTTTCTCTTTCTCTTTCTCTTTCTCTTTCTCTTTCTCTTTCTCTTTCTCTTTCTCTTTCTCTTTCTCTTTCTCTTTCTCTTTCTCTTTCTCTTTCTCTTTCTCTTTCTCTTTCTCTTTCTCTTTCTCTTTCTCTTTCTCTTTCTCTTTCTCTTTCTCTTTCTCTTTCTCTTTCTCTTTCTCTTTCTCTTTCTTTCTCTTTCTCTTTCTCTTTCTCTTTCTCTTTTCTCTCTTTCTCTTTCTCTTTCTTTCTCTTTCTCTTTCTCTTTCTCTTTCTCTTTCTCTTTCTCTTTCTCTTTCTCTTTCTCTTTCTCTTTCTCTTTCTCTTTCTCTTTCTCTTTCTCTTTCTCTTTCTCTCTCTCTTTCTCTTTCTCTTTCTCTTTCTCTTTCTCTTTCTCTTTCTCTTTCTCTTTCTCTTTCTCTTTCTTTACTTACCTACATATTACTATATTTATTTCATTATTTTATTCCTTTTATTTCCTCATTTTGCTATTCATATTTAAAACTACCATTTTTCTTTAATATGTTTTTTCTTTTTCAGTTTCCTAATCATTAACATATGAGGAGTTCTCCTTGAATAATTATCCATTATCGTTTAAATAAAATGATAGATTATCTTCTTTCGCTAAGAATTTGTAGTTGAAGAATATCTCACCGAATATTTGCCTACTTTTTGCCAGTATTTGGAATATTTCTACAATGAACTGGATTAAGTTGAAAAATTCTATCAGATTGCAGTAAAAAATTCATTTAAATTTTATTGAAGATTTTCGAACATAATCACTCTCGCCTACAATGAACTAAAAAGTTATAAACTCTGATTTAAAATTCGATGGGCAATATATTGGAAGCAAAAGGGGACGATGAAATATGGGGAAGGGGAGGAGGTGATGGAAGGGAATAGGAGTTAATAGAAGGAGGGAGGAGATAATGGAGGTGGAGAGGAGGTAGTATAAGAGGGGAAGAGGTGATGGAAGGGTATGTGGCAATTGATCACAAGTGAACATGCTATTTCTTTCATTGTGAAGTATGAATGCACTTTTAGCGCGTTGTCGAATGCTTCTTTTCCTCATTTATCAGTGCAATCGGAGAGTTTTTCTTTTCTTTTTTTTTTTCAGTCATTTCATTGTTTGCTTTTCGGCTGTTTGCTGCTTAATATGACAGCTATTATACGATAGAAACTCTAATATATTCCTTTATTCTCTACGTGAAATAATTTAGAATATATTTTTGTGTACTAAATTTAATATGAAATGCATTAGAAATTTTTTTTTTTATTTTAGAAATATTTTTACATTTTTCAACATTAATATTTAATAAATATGAGAAGAAAATTTTTGAAATAAAAAATAAAATTTTATTTAATAAATTAAATAAAAATAAAATTTAATAAAGTTTATAATATTTTTCGTTTTGTTTTTTTTTTTTTTTTTTTTTTGCTTTAAAAACAATTTTTGATTGCATTGCGACTTATAATTGCATAAGTGCATATCATAATACTTTATTTTTGCAATTTTTGTCACTTTTTGCATATTTTTTGCAATGCAAAACTTTATTCGTTTTTCGTTTAATGAGCAATATAAATAGCGCGATATGCTTGAATGGAGCTAATAGTTTTATGGGAATATTTTTGCATAATTTGATGCAAAAATGAATCAAGATTGTGGTTGTGATCCAACTATAATTCCATTACCTAGCGATATCTTATTTAAACCCCTCCATATTATAGAAATTATTACGATCAGATACCTTATAGAAGTTATTACATTCAATGTTTTGCAATACTTCGGTGGGCACGAAATGAGTAATTTTCTATGAAACAAAGTCTATTGCATTGCAATTCTTTGATAATCGCCAATTTATTTATTGTAATTCATTAAAAATCATTGTTAAATATGCGAAATTTTACAAAATTTCTTTAGCGAATACCATTCGATTTTATATGCAATAGTAAAAGTTTTGAATTACAACTTTTTTTTCCTTTACAATTATGGTGTTTTTTTCTCGGAATGGTAATATTTTTTTTTTCGCAATTATGCAATTAATTTTACACCAGTTATTGCAGAATTCAATTTTCATAACAATTGAATTGCATTTTATTCGATTAATTAATCAAATCATATGAAACGAACTCATAGTAAAGAAATTTTTTTTCTATTATAAGAATAATTTCAACATATTTAGAGCCTTCATTTTTTTTTTTAAAGAAAGAGAGAGAATAACCAAAGCTTAGTGTTTAGTACGATGTATCCTCGATTTCGATTCCATATCACACGATATATCCTTAGGGGTTTTGAATGAGTGACATTTTGATTGATATAGATGCAACAAAGCTACCGCTTCTATTTCGATTTTGAAATCTAACGATTAGAAACGCTCTCGTCTTTCATTTATAATAAACGTTGATTTTAAAGCTTTATATCATTGTCTATCGTTTTATATCTCAATCTCTAATCTTCTTTCTATTGTAATTTCGGTCGAAAAGATTTTTGATAATTGTAGATTCAAATAGTAATCCATTATCGGTGTTAGTAGAACGGAAAAGATAGGAAAAGGATTGTAAAATCACTTAAAAATTTTTTAAATTCATAAGCGATAATGTTAGTGGAAAATATAAATTAGTGGAAAATGTTAGAATTATAAATTTTTATTCATTATATCTAAAAAGAAAAAAAAACTATTGGAGCACTTTTTCTCATTTCAAAAAAAAAAAAAAATTATGCGCATATAAAAAAACATCGAAAAAATTCAAATTCTTAACATAAGATTGTTTGTTATATTATTGAATTTGAAGAATTTTATTAAGGTGTTGGATGTTATTCCCATTAATAAACGGTGTAAATATTAGAAGAAATGGAAAAAGAAGAAGAAGAAGGAAAAATGTACGATTATTTATTAATGCGTCGAAAGCATGTTTCTCAAGGCTTTCGTTTAAAAAGGACAAATTGTAATTATTGAAATTCCTGTTTTTTTTCTTCATCAATAGTGCTATTTGATTCGCTAAAAAATTCTAAACGATTAAAAACGACTTAATGATAATAAATTTGTTATTTGGAAAATAAGAGAAAATGATGGTGATAATTTTAAAAAAGAAAAAAAAAGATGACATAGTTTTTCACGTTGATTCATCTCTTTACGCTTTTCATTCATTTCATCTCTCTCCTTACACCATCTTTCTTTAATTTTTCTAAACTAACGAAAAATGTATCATCAATACGAAATAATCTTGCACACACACACACACACACAAAAACACCATACAATACAATCTTTGTCGAAATATGTAAAATATCGAACGCTCATATATTGAGCTAATTTTTGAAGCTAGCAATTATCATTGATTAGAAATTTGAATGATTCGTCGATGAAAGAAAAATTGATAAGCTGATAAAATGATACGTTGAAAGAAATGAATTGAAAAAAAAAACGATCAAAACAAAAATGCATCGAATTGAATTAAAGAGTGAATTTGTGTGCATATATATATATATATATATATATATATATATATATATATATATATATATATATATATATATATATATATATATATATATATATATATATATATATATATATATATATATATATATATATATATATATATATATATATATATTATAAAAAATTTAAACATTTTCTTCGATAAAAGTTTATGTCGCACTATTTCCAGTTGTTTGCTACGTACCAAGATGTGCGTTCTTTCGCTTTCGCAAGCTGATTACCACCACCCGTCAATATTCACATCTAAGGAATCGACCAACCGGTCCAATAAGCGTCTTCTCATTCTCTCATACTTTTTTTCTCTCTCTTGTTGAATTACATTCACACGACCACTTCAAGGCATCCTATCGACTTCTCAACCGCATTTACTTAACGTCTTCAGGTCTGAGATGTATCTTCCATCATCTATGTACATTTCGAGATTCCAATTATTCGATAATATTTGAATTTCGGATCAATTAAAAAAAAATTTTTTTTTAATTTATGGAATTCATTTTTTCCTAAATTTTTTCCGATAAAGGGCGTGTGTATGAAGGGTATGATTTACCGATCAGTTTATGAAGGATTTAGCGAATTGTTTGACGTATCTTAGCAATTAATATAATTTATCGATCAGGGAAGTAATTTGAGGGTAATACTCGAGTTCATTTGAAAAATAATATTTGAACAGGTTTTGTTGGAGCAGTAACAATCTATGCGAGTCATAAGGAAAAGGTGAACAAGTTTGGCTTGAATGGATTGAATCTATGAGCATAATATGCCTAAATTGCTTTTTATTTACCATTTACGGTTTAAATCGTTCAGGGTGTTTGTAATGTGGATGTAACTCGCTTTGATCTTTGTAGTACGCTAGTCGACATTATTTTTTTTTTTTTTTTTGAATTTCACTATAATTGCATCGTCGATTACGCGCGTTGTTTTGTTATCGTCGAATTGAAGGCTTTTTTTCGCTCTTTTTTTTATTGTCAAATTGAAGTTCTTTTCGCTGTTTTTTTTTTTTTCGTCGAATCGAAGTTCTTTCGCTCTTTTTTTTTCTTTTTACGAGTGACAAATTTTTCTAATCAGGAAAACTCAATTTTTGGGATGTGTAATTTTTTTTTTTTGCATTTGATCGCCTGCAATTACATTTCTTCGTTCACTCTAAAGGCTTCATTCTTATCTGATCGATAATCTATCTATCTATATAGTTTCTCAAAAATTATTGCCATTAACGTATGAGCTACAAATCTGAACCATGCATCTATAAATGCATAAATATATAAATATATAAACATATGACTATATATAATGATATAAATATAAATAATATAAATATAAACATGAATATTGGTATGGATATAAATATAAGTGAATAAATAAATAAATACATAAATAAACATATATATACATAATTATTTATATATTTATATACTTATGTATTTGTATACTTATATATTTATAATTGACTATGATATATGGGCTTTTTTTTTAAAAAATTATTCAAATTCTCACTGATTTATTTTTATGATCTAAATAATCTTTTGAAAATTTTTAAATGCATCGATATTTCCATTTTTTTTTAAAAAATGTGATTATAAATTGTCTCTCGTATAGTATAGCGACGTTAAAATTTCATCGATATCTTCATCGAATAAGAAAATTGCATTTATTTGCTTATGAAATTTTCACTCTTTTTTTTTTTTTTTTTTGAAAACCGTTCGGCGATAAGGTGATTTAAGAGCTGAAAATAATATTTTTTTTTGTTTGCATTGATTAGAAAACGTTTTGCTACGAAAAAATTCTCAAAATTCGATTTAATTAGCGCTAATCAAATGAACATCAAAAAAAAAAAATTTTTTTTTTTTCAACGCTCATGAATCTCGAACTCACCTCTCTGAATTCTACGATGATATTCTATTGTAAAACGGTTAAATTATGGTGCCTCATCGAAATTTTCACGCACCTTTAATTAACCTTGATTGTTTTCGACACTTATTGCATCTTGAAGAAATTCCACCTAGGATGGCCGAGAAATTTTCATGCGAATGTGATGGCTAAGTACTGGAAATCTGAACCATTAAATCCATCAATATTGATACATTCACCCCATACATTCACCCCCCCCCCCCCCCCCCCCCCCTCTACGGCTGCATCTATCAAGAAACATTCGCGCAAAAAAAAAGGAATTTGTGTTATATCATTTATTTCTTTTTGAATTTTGGATTATTTCAGTAAATGCTTGAAGATTTGCGTTTTTATCAAATATTGAGGCGCTATGAGCAAATATGCTATTTAGCACAGTTTCTTAAGGTTTTAACATATTTTCTGTTATTTTAGCTTTTTTTTTTTGAAATCATTTTATCTATTATTTTATTATATTTCTTGATTTTTCTGCCAACTTTTATGTGCTATATCCGAATGCTTATCGCAAAATTTTCATTAAGAAAACATTCCGTTTTTTTTTCTCGCTTTTCATTGATATTTGAGAATAAATAGTTGACTTAATATGAACGATATTTTATCGTTGTAGAATGTATTCGTTGCATTCATTGGAACGCGTTTTGCAGAGAAGCATATGAATAGCACTAGCATGGCTTAGCTGTCAACAGCAATTAGTATCTTACTGTGTTGTTGCCATTTACGACACCACCACCATAAGGCTCTTTTATAGATCACGGTTTGTGATGACGTTCGTTTCCTATCGATGATAAAAATATTCCTCCATTTCGCATCCCCCTCCTCACCTCACCTCTCTATCACCCAATTTTTCATCCACGAAAACTAAAGAAACTGGGATGTAGTATAGTGTTTAAAATATATCTCCACCCCTCACCCCCACCCAGTCTCCTCTCATATCCATGAAGAATTGAAGGTGAGGAGCTGTTAGAATGCAACATTTGAACTATACTTCGTTCGTTCTCTTTTCCACTCTCACTTTTTCATCAATGAAGAATTGAAAGAGCGCTAATAGATATGAATGTTTACGAAATAAACCCTCAATGTTACCTATAGTTTTAGTTGAGAGATATTTCAAATAAAACAACATAAATGATCTATATGATTTGTTTTGCATTAATTTATTATTCGTTGTTTAATGTGCAATATAACGAAAGGAATATTTACAATAGTAGAGGAACAATTGTGTTGAAAACCTCTTCAGTTCTAATTGATAATTTCAACGAATATTTGTCATTTGCTATTTACTTGTGCGGTTTAAATTATTCAAACAAATCGAAATAAATCCTAAATTTTATGGAAATTACTAATTGAAATTATCATTGAGTTAAATTTTTATCTCATTTGATCAATCGTCAATATCGCTTATTTTTTTTGAAAATTTGAGCAAAATTTATCCGGTATGATAGTAGTGATTCAAAAAAAATTTAGTAGAGCATTATTTTTGCTATTTGCGTATTTCTTTTTCGTATTTGCATATCTATTTTTTTGGATTTGCATATTTATTCACAGAAATTTGCATATTTGTTTTTACTATTTGCATATTTGTTTTCGTATTTTACCTACTTATTTTTGCTATCTGCATATTATTTTTCTCTGATTAAAGAATGATTGTACTAAAAACTCTAATATAATGCTAAAAACTGCAGTATTTTTATTTCTATTTCATTACTTGTAAACTATCTTTGTAGTTTTTTTCATTTTCCTACTGTAAACTAAGAGGCATTCTTATATTCCCGCAAGGGAATTCTAGCTAATATTGCAGAATGAAGTGAAAATTTTATTTTATGAGGTGTCTGTTTATGAAAAACTAGTTCAATAAAGTGGTTGAACTCCCAATTGAAATATTTTCCTCATGAGAGAGATTTTTACTTTCTATGCATTTTTAATGAAAATTTACATTCGCCATATATATCGTGGGAAAATACATCTATAAAAAGAATTGGCACGATATGTGCTTTTATAAGTTGTTTTTATCGGATCAACCGATTTCACAACTTTTCAGCAAATAATAAAATTCTCGAAATATTGCACCTATTTTAAGATAATTCCAATCACTCTCAAAGACCATTGCATAGGATTCGTTTGTTATAAGTATGGGACACGGGGATTGGGGGGAGGGAAACTGAATCGAACGTGGAAGTGACGTGTAAAACCAAATTGATGGATGCAAACTATTAGCTACCTTTAAGTGAGCATAGAGTAATTGATGGATCGAATTTTAATTAATCGGATTTTCATAGCGAAGATCATCATCCTCATGGATACATACATTATGCTCACTAGATTTTGTCTCTTTGTTTTTTGCTGTTTCCTCAGCTCGAATTATAGAATAGATATACACATATATAAATAAAAGCAACTAATCTTTCCTGTTTTTTTTTGAGTTGAATTATTTCCCAAGTATTTTTCAAGCCTAGTTTTATGAGTGGAAAAGTGCACCTTTTTTAAAGAATTATTTCCATTATTTAATCACTCTACCGACTATTTTGAGTAATGATAAAAGAAAAAGAAGATCAATGATCGGGTCTTATCATATGTAATTGATCAGTACTATATTACCACAACATCAGAATGCATCTATGAATAGCCTCGATTAAAGGTAACATCTTCCACCAATTCCCCACCCCATGCTCCATCTCCACTCCACTCATTCCGACCCCCAAGCCCCCTCCCCCACATCTTTATCCCATATCGCAGCGAACAAAATTTCGAAAAAGGAGATTTACGTTTTTCCCGTAATCGCAGTGCTTATCTCTCTGGCTTTGTAGTTCTCTGCTTGAAGTTTCCAACTTCCTGATAATCGAAAAAGAATCGCCTTCTATAAAATGTGTGGGAATAACGATTCTGCTGTTTTAACGAACGTTTCTTTAACTTTTTCCTCTCTCACTCGCCCACTCTATTTTCCTCCTTAAATTTTTTCTTTCTTTCTCATTCTATATAAATCAATGATATATATATATATATATATATATATATATATATATATATATATATATATATATATATATATATATATATATATATATATATATATATATATATATATATATATATATATATATATATATATATATATATATTGCAGTATATTCATCTATTAACGTTTATCATTCACATTTCAATGAATTGGCGAAATTAAATTATAGAGTGAAATAAACATGATCGTTTTCGTGTTTGCTTTTTTGCATATATATTTGTTTTGCATATGCAAATTTAATGCTTCGTTATAATTATTCGAATACTACATTACGGAAGAATATATCATTTTTACTTTAGTATAATATAATTGAATGTGAATTTCGAAAAAGATTCCCTGTTTTTTTTTTAATACTTCAAGTGGATTAAATAAGACACATGGAGTTTTTATTTTCTTTGTTGGTTCAAGAAGGAAAGCTTGTAGTTAAATGAGTTTTTGATAAGCTTTTAGTTTTTTGATAAGATGCTATCTACTAAATCGTTTACTGCGATACGTATTTCCTTTTAGCATATTGTTTTTTGCGTCTCATTTTCGTTTATTTTTTTTTTTTGATGAAAAGTAATGAAATAAACCTATTTCAGGAAAGGATTTCGACGTTAATTAGCCCATTTAATTATTGGTCACCTCGAAGTGATAGACATAAACGCTAAGGAATATGAGGTATCGCCAGGTAAGCATTGAAAAATTCAGCAATATTTTACACTCATTGAAATAATCAAGATTGCTCGATATTGCGCATATTTTTGTTTTGAATTTTAGTCCATTGAGTACAATCAACTAAATTTTCCATTTTTTTTTCATCTTATTCTATGAAAATTTTCGCCTTATTTCTCACAGTTCTCATTCGATAAATTTCCGTAATTTATTGAAGTTTCATCGTTTAAAATAAAATATTGACATTTTCCAAATATTTTATTCAATGCAGTAAATTTGAAAAATTGAATTACTTGATATAATTTCCTGTGTGAACGATTTTATCTTTCCATTCTGGGTAAGTAATTTTACCTTTCCATTCGTGGGCAAACGATTTTACCCTTCCAAATATTGAATATTTCCAAGTATGTATAATTGTATTTTTATACTGAAAATAACAAATGAAATAATTGGAAGAATGCCATATTATGCTTAATTATTGCCTAAAATAAACGTCACAAATTGCTATTGAATCATTGCAAAGAGGATTGACAAGACAAGTTTAAAGCGAATGAGAGTGGCCGTCCATATTGCTTGATTTTTATTTGATGACGATGATGTGTGTGTAGATGTGTATGTGTGCGCATCGTATGGCGATTAATTGTTTTCACATTTAGGTGAAATTTTTTTCTTTCATTCCGCTCATAGTTTCGATAATTGAGAGAATTATTTTCTAGCATTTTTTCTAGCATTTTCTAGCATTTAATTTTCCACTTTTCAAAGGTTTTTTTTCTCGTATAAAATTTTGGAAGAAAAATTTAAAAATTTTCATTCGCTAATCCAATTGAAGTGAAATTTTCAATCGTGTATATTTCTCGTCATTTGTAGTTATTATGCATTAATTTTAGGATTTTCTAAAACAGTATATTACGGCATCACCTCTAGCAAATATATCTTTTTCTTTATGTCCCTCGAAAAATTCGGTGGAATGACCTTTTCCGATTTTTTTGTGTGATGATAATCCTCTCCCCCCTCCCTCGGATTATCTATTTTGTCTCATAAAGCTCGTAAGATCGAAACGTTTTCACTCTTTGAATTGTCTATTCATCATATTTCAACAAAATTCAGGAAGCGTGTAGGAGAATTGCAACAAAATATGGCAATAAGAAAAGTGAGGGAAGATGAGTTTTTCTTTTTTTTTGAGTGAATTAAGTGCTACGACCGTCAAGAAGCGATGAAATATTGATCGAAAATTAAACGAGCAACATTTTTTTTTATTATTGCAACGTTTTTTTTTTCGAATTTCCACTGCACCTAGCAAATTCTTTTACTGCCCTCTTCTTCGTTAGATCACCTGTCAAGTTGAATTCAAATATTTTTGCGTTATTTCTCCGACAACCATAAGAACACAAAGTGCTTTGCTCGCGTAGAGTGCATAAATGAGTGATATTATTTGTCCGGTTATGCGAGCGAGAGGCTATAGTTTCCTTATTTAGGTGGACGCTTACTATATCATTATTCACTGTACGATAGGAAATCGAAGAAAATTTTTCTCCCACCTATATCATATAATTCCCTTCGGCTGGCATTGTTTTACGCTCATATTTGAATTGAAAGCTTTATATGAGTGTTTTTCTTTTCTCGTAGATTAGCACTTTTCAGTAGTATTTGATGACATATTTCTTTATTAATAGATTGATAGACGTTTGCGCGTTCATTGGTATATTTATTCGTCATTCCATTTCTGACACTTTTGAAGCATTTATTTCACTATGTTTCTTTATTTTTATTTCTCGAATTCAAGTACTTAATTCCAATTAATTTCATATATTAGTTAATTTCATATATTTATTTCTTCTATATCTATCTCTTCTTTATAGCATTTATTTTTATAGTATTTTATTTTGTCTTTTCTTCTAAATTCTCACCATAGGTTTTTTTTCATATACGCTGAAATGATTGAACTATGAGATGTGTTGTACATTTGCAATCTGAGTACTGCAAATATTTTCCCCTAGCGATTTTGTCTATATCCGTTTTCCTTATTGCATTTATCGTTTGTTTTTTCTTTAGATACATCTTTTCTTCTCTTGTTTTCTTCCGCTCATTTAAGATCCACAAAGCTCATCATCCGATAAGACTGGAAAGCCATATCCAGTAGGTCGCGTGACTGATTACTTTTTGGGAGGGATACTAAGAGGGTGGGGGGAGCAGCTATAAACGATTTGTTTCTTATCCAAAAGGTCATTTAAAAAAATTTCCAAGATTGCAATAGGCCGTTTTTATAGAGCTTGTAAAAGTATCTATAATTCCCACAATTGTTTCCGCTATTGCGTAGCTTAAGTTATTCCCTTCTGCATTAGCATTCAATGTGACGCTGTTAAGAGGACGTAATTGCATAATCAGCAATAGCGTAATTGCCTATTAATCAATGTTAATGCATAAACAGCTAATCGAATCTAAAATTAGTTGCTCAGCATTCGTAGGCATTCTATCATACGAATCACTCCATGAAACACGATATCATAATCTTCTCAACATTTTCCATTCTTGACCATCAACTGTCCTTCGAGCTGAACGATAGTTGATGGTCAATGGTCAGCTTCGTTTAGTGACCACCGATCACCAAAATAGCACTATACTATTCCGCCAATTTAATTTTCAATCGATCTATCGTATCATACTAATGTCCTGGATTTGTTTGATCACATCTACATGTCATTCCATCGTCTACGCTTGTCGGATTATCAGCTAGCGCGGATATTCTAATATTAAGAGCACCACAAAAGGTAATATAATGCGCTTATCTATTCAGCCAATTTTATGTTTTATCGGCTTATGATACCAGTCAATTTTTTCAATCCAATAATTGAAATCTCTTTTAGTCAACAATCAGCCATCTTTGAATGTGGGATATTCACTTTAATTGGAATTTATGCAAATAATTGAAATGATATAAGAATTTGAATATTTGAAAGATTTTATTGCTCTCTATAAATGATGAAATATAAACTAATATGAAACGAGAAATAAGCTATAGTGAAGCGATATTTGCTAATTTATAGCATTAACTAAATGCAACGTTATTGAAGCAAGCTTTGCGTGAGTAAATTTGACAATACAAAAAAACTTCTAATAGCTAAAGTCTAAATTCTCTTTCTTTAAAATTTGTACGTGTTAATTGTTTGGAATATATTAACACTTTAGAGGCATTCTTTGAAAATTTCAACGCATATTCGTTTATTCATATTAAAAGTGGTTTTCGATAGAACGATATTCTATATATATATATATATATATATATATATATATATATATATATATATATATATATATATATATATATATATATATATATATATATATATATATATATATATATATATATATATATATATATATATATATATATATATATATATATATATATATATATATATATATATATATATATATATATATATATATATATATATATAATATAATATTGAATGCTCTGAGCGTTTACATTCCTGTAGAAAATATGAAATTGAAAAATCTAAATAATTGCAGCATAAAATCACTATTAAAATATGATCATATAATCATTTTAACGGTATAGAAAGCCATAGGGTTATTATTTTTTTTATAGTAGTGCGAAATGCCGTCATACGTTGAGTGATTTTCATTGAAACAAACTATACATCTTAAGATTATGGCAGTGTTCAATGGAATGTGATGACTTAACTTTTTTCTTAGCTCGATCTCATGCTAGTTCTACTAGTTCAACCATTTGTCGGCTTCGCTAGTCCGAGCTCCTTCTAGTTCTACTAGTTCGAACATTTGCTAGCTTCATTAGCTCGATCTTCTGCTAGCCGTACTCATTCGACCATTTGCCAGGTTCATTAGCTCGATCTTATGCTACTTCCATTCTTTCGATCATTTGCCGATTTCATTAGCGCCAGCTTTTGCCCGACAGTAGCCATGGTATATGATTGAAAGGAATCTCAAAATCTATGATTGGTTTTAGTAGCGATGCACTGAGGATAAACACAGTAATGTCGTAATACGACTTTAATCTTATTCCAGAGCTATTCGGTTACAGTTGGGAGCAGCTAGTTGCTTGCTCACATGCAATTTCATTGAATAGTCGATTCAGGGATTGAAATTATAACCTTATTACGAAAAAATTTCATTCTTTCTTTAAATCAGTGAATGATGGATCTATTTTACAATACTGTCGAAGTAATTATTCAATAAAATTATAGTAACGATTATCTATGATTGTTATTTAGTAAGTAATTAGGTAATTTTTTAAAGTATTAATATTGCACCTTTCCTTCGCCTGAACTATGCATTATTTATATCTTTTAACGACAAAAAAAAAAGAATTAAAATAAACTAATAGAAATCGATGTTTGAAATCATTTTTGAAAAATATTTTTCTCATGAAAATTTTTTAATATAAGATTTAAAATTTTTACTAAAAAAACGACTATGAGTATTTTTTGAAATATTGAATCGAATTTTGCAAAACTCTTCTAATTTCGATGCAATTTCATTGCAAAGTTGTTGCATTATTTGCAAAAAAATTATCGATGTAAAATTTTATTTTCATTTCATCGGAGAAAATATTTCAATAATAAATGAAAAAAAAATCGTCGTATTAAATTTCTTAAATATAAAATAGATGAAGTTCAATTCGATCAATTAGGCGTACTCTTGCTAATGATTGTATTATGATTGAAATTCTTAAATATTAAGAGACTCTTACAAGTGATCTTCATTTCGATGAGTTATAGAGTTGATCCGCGACGCCATACGTGAAATTTGATGAATTTTAAAGCTGCAAAGTTTTTACTTCTTACTATTCAGTTTGATTCGATAATCGAAAAAAGTTAGTGAATATCGCCACGTTGTCGTTTCCACACCTGAACAGGTATTTCTTCATTAATAAAGAGAGTACTCTACATATGATTCGAGCTGACTTGATTGTCTTGTTTAGTTGATTTTAATCTTTCGATTAACGCTTCAATATTTATTTAGAAAATCCTGCTGATAAGTTTATAAACGGCAATCGTAGAGATAAAATTTAAATCCAAGTAGATATCGCATGATCCTTAATAACTTTTATGTGTGCAAGGGAAAAAACCGTTTCATGATATTGAATGATCCCTCATTTCTCTTATTAATGATTTTCGCAGATCAACGTTTCCATCATTTTTAGGGGCTTACCGTGGAGAAAAAATGGCATACTTTCATGTTTTTTGAAATACTTCATTCTGCAATTATACAATTGAAAAAAATTTTAAGAATAAAAACATTTTTCACCTCAATATAATCGCTCCAAAATTTTTAGAATTTTTAAAGAAATGTTCCCCGTTCTCTCCTTCCATTCCCGTCCCTTTCCCGGTAATTTTAATCACGATTGTTTCATAGTTGTAATTGAATATTGCTTGTGTATGCTGCAAATCATTCGATTTATTTTCAAGAGGTATTGAACTATGTTGGTAAGTGGGTGGATGGATTGCTTATAGGCGTATGGAACTGGTCCTCTCAATGTAGCGACAAATAAATGCACATTGCGCTCTCGCAAACACCTCCATCCTCCATTCAGTATCCAAACACACATACACACACCGATCACATCAACACATCTCACCAATGGACTCCTTGTTACTCTTTAACTCTTTACTAGTAAATCTTTCTTAATGTTTATATATTGTTGTTTTATTGTATATTTTATGCATCGTCTATAAATTTGCATATGCAGAGAATATTAACGCAAATGATGATTTTTTGCTAAGAGGTTTGCTAACCCGATAATTTAAGCTCGGAAAACATTTAAAGTAAGGTAACAAATATAATTAACACCCATAGGTAACTTTCGAGCGTTTTGCTCACCGACGCCATATCCTTACCTATGTCTTATCTTTGCTGGGCATGTGTTTGCATCTATCTGTCCGCCTGTCTGTCTGTCTATCTGTCTGTACCTGTGTCTGTCTCTCGGAGTTTCGCCTTAATAGGCATTGAAGCTATGATTACCGAACATGATGGACATAATTTGCACCGTAGGATACGTTCGTGTACCTAGCTCAATATTCATCCATCAATTTCGAAATGGATTATAAACGTGAAGTTGGGGAAAAATGCATGATTTTTTTCCCGGTCAGATTTTCATCATACACTGATCATCGATTCACGAAAAAAAAAAACGCATTTTTATGAGAGATTAATACGAGCGATTGGATTAATAATGAAAAGATAAAAGCACAATTCTATCTACTCTGGAATATTTTTATTGGAAATTTTTGTAAAATTCGTTCCTGAAATGAAGAGAGGATGTAAAAGCGTCCATCGGTGAAATTACGTCAGGGATATCTCTCTATTGATTAGAAACTTCACATACAGGTATTGAGCACCCTTAAATATGAATTCATTACTGCTCATATATTTTATTACTTATTGATAATTTATGAGAGTAATTGCCGATAGAATTGTATAAAAAAAACACGGATTTTTGCATTTTTTTCTCTAACATATTTTTTAAAAGTTTTTTTTGGAGTGGAAGAAATAATTCTAAAAAAGAGATATGATTAGCTTTTTCACTATACTTCTATGAGAAAAGAGATGATGAAAAATTCTATAAAAATGAGCAATTGAAGGCGAATTTAATTTTCCTAACATAGCAGTAAGAAATTTTCATTTCAGTTTGTAATGCAAATATTATTAAAACAAGCTCCCTCAGTATAGTAATGCAACATTTTGATAGTGGTATAATAATATTGCATATATCGGAGCGTAATTATTGTTTGAAGAATTCATTCTTTTATGCAAATCATTCAAAAAATCTATTCACTTATACACAATTAGGAAAATCTAACATATCGAAGTGGAACATTTGCATATATATACGTCAGATGTTGTTGAGCACTAGATTAGCAATTTCTACAATGGATAGATGCGTTTTGTTGGAACACTATGAAAAATAGAAGCGAAAATTGAAATATAAACCTTTTCACGGATATAAGCCCTTTTCTCGAAAATAGATTTAATTACGAATTTTTCCACATGGAAACCTTTGATATCTCATAGAGAACAATCTAATTAGTTTATTCTCTTAAAGCACATATAGATTATAATTTATTATCTATCTAAGCAAAAAGTAAAATAAGATAAACGAAATCGCAAAAATACACACCTCCGCGCACTTCAAAAACAAAATCTTTTCATGAGTGAAGAGTACTGAAAGTGAAGATATGCTTCCTAGTGGATCACAAAAACGAGAACGAGAAACTTCATTGCAGCTTATTTGTCGAGAATCCGAAAAAAAAAAGTGCTAGTTCTTCGCTTCAGACGATTACGTTATACATTTTTTATAGGCATCATAAATCCTTTTCGTAAATAAATCCCCTCATGTCGAATGATTACATCGATTTTTTTTTCAACGTCTCAATTTTTATTTCAACCCATAAGCGTTCAGTGAAGAAAATTTATCGAAACTCAGAAATCTCAATAAAATTGCAACAAAAAAAAAAAACGAATTCTTTATTTCAAACTTCGCTGCGTTTAAATTTTCGTTTTTTTTTCCCCCGTAAATTTTTCGATATTAATATTCATTCATCAAATAATTCTTCATGATTATCAGTTATCCTTACATTTTTTTTTCTCATCTCCTCTCATTGGTTTCAATTATAAAACGTCAAATTTTTCAATCGATATTAAAGAGGTGTAGCGAGAAGAGTAAAAGAAGAGACCATTGAGGCGTACATATGCGATAGTGTGTGTGTATATGGAATGAGATCCGAGAACGGAGTGTACAATGCGAGATTAAGGTACTATTGGAAAAGTGCGCTGTCGTTGGCAGCTGCAATACTGGCTTATGGTTGCATCAAAAGTTTTTTTTTTTTTGCATACATTTCAATGAAGTGTATGCTAGCTACTGTTTGCGTTCTCTTCAATAAATTCAACCCGACCATCATTATGGTGGATTTTTTTCGAAGAATCTGACGATCACCAAAGTTGTTAATTGTTTCCACTATTTCTCGATGATTTTATGCGTTCATTAATTAATTATCTTATCGCCATATAAATATAAACATAAATGTAAATGCAAAGATTAAATATGAATACGAATACGAATGAAAATATAAATATAAACATAAATAAAAGTATAAATATAAATATATAAATTTAATGACATAATTATATAGTTTTAAAGATTTTCGAAGATTTCTTTATCGATAGAATCCATCAAAGACTTATTCATCGATATAATTCATCAAAATTTTAGCACAAATATCGGCGAAAAGTTGATGCAATGTATACGGATAGAAAATTACAAGCATAATTCTTGCTTATTGAGAGTACTATATTCCATATTGAAATATTGAGACTTTGGTATTATCAATATTCTCCTCAATAAATCAACTAGTTTATTTGCATTCGTCATTAAATGAAAGATTTATTCAGTGCAAAAATTTACAGATGAAATCATATCAGAAAACATTTGCATATTGCTCAGATTTAGATAATGAAATAAATAGATAACATAGAATAGATTGGAATAGAATAGAAATAATAGATAACATAGAATAGATTGGAATAGAATAGAATTGACAATTCATTTTCCTCTTTTCTTTTGCTTTTTTTGGAGAAATTTCTATAGGAATCTTTTCGTAGACGTGGAATAAAGAATATATAAATATATAAATGATAGAATATATTGATTGTGCGGATGGTTTTTTATAGTATTTTTGGAAGCAAAAACGAGAAAAATGCTATTCGTTGATTTTCTTGTATGCCGCAATTATAGATTTCATATTGTGATTTTTTCGATTCTTTCTATTGGTGTTCTATCATTTATGGCGCAAATGTCCATGTTTATACTATCATTTTGGTCTGTTTTCTGTTCATCTTCTTACAATTAGTCGTTTCATTATTGCTGTAGCAATTTTATCGATAGACTGCTTGCTAGAATTATATCGAAAAGGGGGTTTATTGTTTGAAACTTCAACATGCAAACTCTCGAGAACCATGCGGAATGAAATTTGAATATCATTAATATTTAGCATATTGATTTTTTGTCTGTATGCATATGCATAATTCACCATTTTATATACCTCACAACAGTTCTGCTTCAATTCTGAAATATGAGGATTGCGATAAATTAGAGGGAATTTACAAATCAGGTTGTTCTAGATAACCTTCCGATTTTTTTTTTGCCGGAAAATATTCATTTGAGGATAGGAAAGGATATCAAAATTCTGGTTCCTCTGGTTCCATTTCAGCCTTTCCCCTAACATTTACCATTTCAGGTCACGTAATCAAGCATAGCATTCTCTCTATTAATTAATGAACACTCAACAACATAAGTTAACGCGTTAAATAATTCAAATAAAGTGCATAAAATATTTATTTTATGCATCAATCATTTTATCGATGACGTCATTTATATGTATTGTACATAGAAAAGCAAATATTCACGAGATAAGTTCACGGACGATGGGTTGTTGTATATCTTTGTCTCATAGAGAAGAGAAGGAAAACTTGAACTGCATTCATTGCCGATGTCACGCACGCTCATCTCACCTTTGAGCACATTTCTATTCAGTTTGAATCGTTGAGTGTGCCTTCGTCTATATTTTATCTTCAATTGCTAGTGCTAAGTTTCTAGTTGACAACTTTAGTTAATTCCTTTTATCAACGCTCCTCTCTTTTCCCATCTATTCCCATCCAATTTGCTTCTCACTACCTTCATATTTTGAGAGGAATGATGCTGATATATAGTAATTCACAAAAATGTTAAGATGTTTTTTAAAAAATTTTATCGTATATGAGAAAATAAAAACTCAAAAATATTCCAATTAATGCATTTTTTGCTATTACATTATTGAAATTATGCATAATTTTTTCGAAGCTTTATAATTATTTCAAAAATGATGAAACCGGAAATGACGATTTTTTTTTTTGCTGATAATCTAGTCGTACAGTGATTTAGTATAAAAAAGTGTACTAATTTAATACGACCTTATAAAGCATTATCATTAGATATAATTAAAAGCGAACTTTATTGTTTGATTGTTCGGCTACGTTTACTTTTTTTTTTAATCAAATAACTCGAAAAACGATCGAAAATTGTTCATTTCTTCCATCCGAATCCAGAAAATATACAATTTAGCGAAAATAACTCATATTTACAAATAATATAGAAAATTGAAAATTTTAGGCTATCTTACTGGATTCTTCAAAATTAAATATAGAGGTTAAATTGAAAGCTATAACATGGGAAGGGGGGAAAGGGGGCATGGGGAGGGGGAAGTCGAACTCATCCATTGTTAACCCGTTGCTAGCAAAGAACAGTATCAATAATTTTCATATATTCATAAAATTGATGTTTACAGCAATTTTTGATTTGCAGCAATTCAACTCGTTTCTCTATTATTCCGCCGATGCATTTTTTTTTTTTTTTTTGCAATTCGTCCGTAAAAATTTTCAACAATTTCATCCGAAGAAAAAAAAAACGAAAAATTTCTCACGAAATTTTTCTTGAAAATTTTCACGAAAATTTCAACGCATTAAGTCAATGTCATAAATGATGCTTTTTTTAAAAAAAAAGTTTTGTAAATGCTAAAATACTCTTCGATCATTAATATAATTTCGAAACTTATCATGATTGCAATTTTAGAGAATATTTTTATATTTGTACGGCAAATATTTTCTCACTATTTGTAATTTTTGAATTTTTTAAAAAATTCATAATATATTTGTTGGCTATAATTAAAACATCTCTATATGTTTAGGTTGATTAAAAGTTTATTTCATTTGTTTTTTTTTTTTTTGAATTATTCTTTCCTTTTTTTTTTTTTGCAATTTTATTTCTCTTTCCCGCTCTTCGTATAATATTTACTCTTTGAGTTTTGAGAATATATCAAATTTTATTTACTTTATTGATGAAATTTCCGATTGAAGGATTCCGAACGAATTACTCAAACTGTAATATGATCTCTTCCTCTGAATGAATAATGAGAAAAAAAAAGTGATCTATATGCAAAAATATTTTCACTCATAGGAATAGTTTTTTAAAATTTATAGCTGTAAAATAATTTTCGGTTTTATTATGAATTTTTTTTTTCATCAATATATTCAAAATTTTTGCCAATTTTATCAGTTTTATTCTTTCAACATTTATTCCTTATTTGTATTATTATTTATGAGTCATCTCCTATTGTCCTTTTTTTCATTCGGTAAATTTATATGAGAGCAATTTAAAGCATTTTCACTTCTTTCATTTTTTTTTGACTCAAGATCGAAGATATCTGCTAATTTAATACAATGTTGAAAGTTTATAAAACTATTTTACGTATGGATAATTTTACATATTATAAGTATGGATAATTTTGTTATTGGTTGGCTACTTATTTCTCTATTATCTATTTGTTTATTTTTTCCAGATTTCAATCAAAGACATTATTTTTTTCGGAAAGGTTTGACTTTTTTCCGGAAGGTTTGACTTTTTCCGGAAAGTTCTGGTTTCAAAAAAAGTTCCTTGAAAGAGTTTTCCCGGAATGTCCTGGTTACAAAGTCCAAAGTCCAAATGTGATTGTCTTATCTTAATAATTCTTTGAAAAATCATAATCGTAAATTAATCGCCGGCATTTTATAAATTATATCATTTTCGACTATATTCAACAATATCGAATATTTAGCACTAAAAAAAAAATTTACGTCCATACAGCACTATAAATTCTGGCAGAATGACAAGTCATTTATTTGTTCGGTTCATCAACAACCAATTTAAGGCTTTTGTTTAATTCTACGCTTAAGTTGTAGTCATATTTTAAAAATAGGCTTATATTCGGGAAAGCTTTCTGAGATGAAGCAATTTTTTGAAAGTCATGATAAGAAGATTGTTTTATGTTGTTTAACTATGAAATTGATTGATAAGCAAGTTGATATTGTTGGCTTGTTGCCGAATGTGATTAGTTGGCGTTTTACCAAATATTGACAATTGGCTTGTTGCCGAATATGGGCACTTCATAAGCGACGCGTTAGAATGGGAGGTCGCATGTTGTATAAATCCAGAATCCGCTCATTCCGAATCTCTTCCTCATCACTCAATTGCCTCCGTTTCATTATCGATTTTTGAGTTATATTTCGAATTGTTTGCTTGATATGATTTCTTATGTGAAAGTTTATTTTTCAATTTCTTCGTATTGCTTTTCTTCACATCTTAATCGACTATTATTTTTCTCCTCACTTTTTTTTTACAGCTTTCATTCTATTTTCATTTTCCGTCCGTGAAGTAATGAATATTATCGTTATTACTATTTCCACTATTAATATTGTTAATTATTACTAATTATTATTACTATTACGCGTATGTTGTCGATGAATATCGAATGTTTATTTTCTTCTGTAAACTAAAATATTCGACGATGAATCTCTCTCATATTATGAGTTGTATATTGTTTTCTCAAATATGATCAATGAAAACTCTAAATTATTCCATCATTGAAAACATTGAAGTTTTATTCTGCACAATTTAACGATGAAAATAGCAGGAAAGGGGTTCGAGTCGAATTGACGCATAAAAACAGAAATCTTTATTGAATTTGGAATTTTTTTTTTTCATAGAGACATATTTCGTGATTTATTTTTTTTCCTCTATGATTTATGTCTATAATGCGTGGCCTTACATTTCGATATTTCATATTCTTTAAAGTTAGGAAGCCAAGCGTAAATTAGCCAAGAATTTAAATTGCAAATTAGCGAAAATTTTCGTATGTTTTCAACATCGAACTGTCACAAATACTTTTTCACCTCAAATAATAAAGGTTGGAAGTTTTTTTTTTCTTAAAGTTGAAGTTTATTATTTAAAATTCTAAGAAATTTAAGCATAGCGATGAAATTTCAACAATATTTTTTTGCTATTCAAACTCAATTGCTAAAAATCAGCTCTTTTTTTTTTGTTTCTCCGTTTATTTGAAGCAATTCGAATTTAGAAAGCGCATAATTGTGTTTTATTCAGCGAGCACTAACCTACCATACCGCATTGTGTTTTAATGGAAAATAAGCGAACTCACATATTGTTCAGCAATTGCGCTTTTCCGGAAATTTCAGAAGAATAGAAAAATGATTCCCTTCATTTTAAATTATCGCCGAATGCGAAAAAAAAAACGACAATTTTCGATAATTATCTCGAAAACTTTAAATCACTTTTGACATTTTGTCAAAATTTTTATCATTTTGAAAATTTTTTTTTCTCGCTGCATTTTTTTAAAAAAAAATCTTTTCTCTCATTATTTCGTTTATTCTTTTTTTTTTCAAAAATATTAGCTATTTGAAGTATTTAGTAAACTCATTCGTGTATTATTCGAAAAGCATAATTAGAAAAGGATAATCGTTGAAAGAATGTGTTTTAATTCATCGGAGAAGAAGTTGACTTAAGAGTGTTTCTTGGTATAGAAAACTCAAAATTGTGTCTTTGGGGTATACGAATAGAAAATCACATCTTTAGCTACAAACAAAAGAAAATAGATATAGAGAACGAAAAAAAAAATTAGCTGAGAAGAACTAAGAACATAAGATGCATGATCATTTCATTTTTTTACGTCAATACGATAAACTTAGCAACTCTGAAAGGAAAGAATTTGATAGATTCATAATAAAAGACTCATATAATAATAGTGCTCGTTTATCGTTTCTATGATAATCAGTTTTATGACCGTAAAAAAAAGAGATATATAATTATATTTTTATACAAGATTTCAATAATAAACTAAAAATTCGAATAAAATTACATTCATAGAGATGGATATATATATATATATATATATATATATATATATATATATATATATATATATATATATATATATATATATATATATATAAAATATATCATATATCATATTTTTGAATTTTCTTACTATTTCCTTACTAATATTCTTAGCACTTATTACAATCATTATAGTTGAAATTTTGAGGATTTTTTTTTGCACTGTTCAGTATTTTTTCCGAAAGATTTTTTTTTTTAGTTTAATGCGCTCATCGAGAATGATGAACTTCTATATCGTGGGCAACTTTTTCTCTTTGCAAACTTTTTTCTTCTGAGTTTTCAGACTTATTATATTCATTGAAATCCTACCCGTCCATATTTTGCTTCCCGACAAAGTTTACCCTGGTTTTGCTCGCGTTCCCACGTTTTGTCAGAATCCATACTCGTAAAGCCATTTCTTCCCTCTCATATCTTCTCTCCTCCGTGCATCATCCTCTCTCACCTACTCTATCTCTTCTCCTTTTAACTTCCCTTCCACTGCACTCTTCTGAAGTAGGCTATTTGATTGCCGAGCATCTTCCAAGCACAGATACAATGTGTTCTAGAGCGGAAAATACAAGTGTAGTATATCTGTATTTAATGATTGCCAGCCGAAAACACTGCCGAGTTGTTATTGTTAGGATGAAGGATCCCTGATTTGGCCCTCTACCCTTAATTCGCAAATTCCTTTTTTTCTCGGGGCTCGACCAGATGCTCTGTAATCTGGCAGCGAGACATAAAGTGAAGGTTTTTATTAAGACTTAAAAAAGAACAATAGTGAGATAGAGGGGATGAGATGACGGCAAGTGGACGTTGCTCCTACAGCGGCTTGGCACGAAAAGCGCCACCTCCGCCCCAACGTAGAAGGGGTAAAATCCTCGCGCCCGAGGCACTTCGCGGCTCGATTGCATACTGCTATGGTTCGAAAAGACAGTCATAAGGACGACACCTCGTGTGAAAAGCTAGAAGCACATTGATATCCTGTAATCAAAAACGTTGTCCTTTTGTAGGCACCGACTGTTTGTTTGCCTCAAGCATTTTTTGAGAGTTTGCTCTGTCTTATGGTCATTTTTTTTCTGCTGCGCCCAAAAAGCAGTTCGTCTACATTTTACTGATCGTCCCTTACATTTACCGACCAATATGATAAATAAATATTGGCGAGGAAATGCGTTCATTATTGACAAAAAAAAAACATCGTTTCTGGCATCGTTCCACAATTCGCCTATATGTTGGAGGTTGCATTACTCAGAGCCAGTTCATAGCGTAAGGCTCATTCTATGAAATTTTCTCAGCGCTTTGCAAAAGTGATATTCTTCAGATACGAAAATATACCTTGGTTGATATCTATAATAATAAACACACTTCGAAATGTCTAAACTAAGTGATATTTGTTTGAAGAATAAGCGCTTATGAAAAGGATTTTGTCCTACAAAGGGTCACCAACAATAGTTCAGTGGTTTATGCGCTCATTTGGCATGCGATGGATGAGGGGTTCGTTCCCGCATGAGATTTTCAAGTTATCCCTCTAGTTTGGTCCGAACAGTAGTAATTTGATTTGGCATATCATTTTAACCGTATGTTTTTATTTTTAAGAAGACTGTTTTAAAATCAGTTCAATTTTTATTTTTCTTTATTTTTTAATTTTTCTATTTCATTGTCATTTTTGAACCTAATTTAAAAAAAAAATTTTTTTTCAAGTTCTCTTCTAAATTTGATTTCAAATTAACAAATGAAATCGAATTTTTCGATTATTCTAAACAGAATTGGACTTTTCGATTATTTTACAACGATTTGTGAATGATTTTCTATTATCGATTTTTAGTCTCATCAAATAATCTCCAGTTCGTGCATTCACTCATTGAGGTTATTGTTTTGAAGGTCGAAAGTTTTTTTGTTGCATAACGAATATGTGATTTCTATGTGTTGATATAATATCAACTCGTAATTTCTTTGAGACTTGGAATTAAAAAAATTTATGAAAAGTAAATATGCTAATTTTTTATTTTCAAAAAAAATTTATTCAAAAGTAGATATATTATCACTCCGAGAGACCCCCCCCCCCCCCCCCCTCTCTAAAAGACGATGAAAATTGCTCTGAATGAATATAGTAAATCGTATATTTGTGAAGTATTTTATCGCAAATATGCGTGCGATTATATTGATATGTTTAGCTTGTTGTGCAACAATATTTTTAGGAAAATAAGCTTCAACACTCCGTATTTAAGTGAACGAACATACGAGTGAGAAAGCTTGCGATCTGAAGATGGCAGGCGGCTGGCGCTTTCGTCTGAATTAGCTTGAGCTATTGTCTAACTACCTGGCCGAGGGTTCCCTAGCACAACCCGACCCACCTAGCAGATGTTGCTGCTGTTGTTGATGCTCTCGTTTTTTTGTCGGTCTTCATATCTGACTAGTCAATACGATCGGCAGTGATCACCACCCACCATGCTCATATTTCATGACAAATTTTTTGCGCCTAGCCTTCCCATCATCGTCATATCTTATGGGGAGCAAATATTCGTTAGTGCTACTGGTTTGCTTCAGCAATATTCCAACTTACTGATGTTATTTTTTGTCCTTATCATCATTATTATCATTATTGTTGTTACTGTTATTATTATTATTATCACTATTTTTATTTTTGTTATCATTATTATTTGTAGGGGTACCATCACTAATATTATTGATTCAGAGCTTAACTATACGAGACCAATGTCTTTCGATAGGTCCTCTGATGATGTCTTGTTATTGTCGGCTAGCGTTTCATCGACAACTTTCAAATCTTCACACTATTCAACGTAGTCATGACGAACATTCTGAATACAATTGTAAAAGTTTTAAATATGCTTTTTTAGGCGCACAAGCTCGATGAACTAACCGTTCGTCTCGAAGCAATAATGGTTTAACTCCGGAATCGGACTTTTCCGGAAATTCCTTTTCGTAGCAAATTTAGTGTGTTCGGCATTTCGACGATTTCATCGATCGATTAAGGTAACAAGGTAATGATCAGAGCATCCGATTATTTACAGCTATTTTATATATTTAACGCATAGAATATTCCCATTTAATATAAATTCATGAAGAGAACTCAATGAGGATTTTCCCAAAGAGTTGAAGCCAATTATTCATATCACTCTAGTAATACTTCCGCTCAAACATTTATAAAGCCTTATGCTTATAAATTTATATTTTACAGACTGCAATAAAAATAATCGATTATTTATTTATTTTTTTAAAATTTCGTTTATCTCTGACTCTTTTTTAGTTTTAATAAAGTTCAAACTTGATGTTATTCGTATGCTAGCGAATTTTGTGCAATTCTAACGAGGAAATTCCATTCTGAAAAATTACTTACCTGGAAATATGTTTGCATCATTTGGAAGCTCCATTTCTATCAAAGAATTCATTAGGGTAATAAATAGTCATTTTGTAATACTAAAGCATTTCCGTGTTTTACCTGTACACTTTAGTAAAAAATGAATAAATTTTGCATTTTTTTAAATTTTATCTTATAATACAGCTTGACCGAATATTTTCATTTATAGATGTGAATTGTTGTTCATTAATTTGAACAAGTAATAGGTGAAATTAGTGGAAATTTTCTCAACACTTTCACGACTCGTTATCTTTAATAAAAATTAAAAATCGCTTTTAATGATTGCATTGTTTACTCGTTGACTTCTTATGAGGCAAAAATTTTCCTTTCATTTTTCCAAATATTCGATTCTATATTTTAGATTTTTATATACTTACTGCATTTAATTAATCTAAACGAAATGGAATTGAATTATTCAACGAAATTAAATGCAAACCGGTAATGAAATACATACAAGTTAATAAAACGGTATCGATTGTTTGATGGCGAGACAGTCTCGCTTAAAACGTTTAATTAAAAGCACAAACAGAGTGTCATTTGTGTAATCCAATCTTGCAGTATTGTTTGCTTATACTCTCACAAAGTATATATTTATATATTTCCCACGAATCACTGACGTTCGAAGACGCATTCTTGCATATGCTGATTTCACATTTGTGATTTCACATTTGTTCGATATGCTCCCCGCCGATGCATATCATTCTTCGCTGTATATATATATATATATATATATATATATATATATATATATATATATATATATATATATATATATATATATATATATATATATATATATATATATATATATATATATATATATATATATATATATATATATATATATATATATATATATATATATAGCCAAACTCGTATAATAAGTGAAAGGGTCTTGAGCAATCCATGAGTGTTTTATTTGTGGATGCTTGGGATAGCAAGTATCTGACTCGTGGATAGCTAATTAAAAGCAGCAGATTGATAAATAAGGATATCATTACATTTCTATGGATTCCTCCGGTTGCCGATCATCAATACATCACTAAAACTTTTTCACCTATTTGAAGGGAAATCTATTTCATATCTTCTTTATTTCACTATCTTACAACGTTGAGTTGTGTAATATTGAATGAGAGTTTTTATGCAAAGACTATGGATTATCGATAATGTATGGAATATCTTAGTATCGTTAAGGTTGGATTTTGTATACAGGTAAGATTTACATGAAGTGCCTCTCAGCCCCTCTCCCACTCACGTTCTTCCTCTTCCTATCTCATCTTGCGCTACCTCCATATTAATTTTTGCGATGGAATTTTCACTAAATCTCATCTTTACAATAAAGTTGAATTTTTCATAGTTTGAAGTGTTGTTTTTCATCGATGTTAGTTATAATTAATAAATTAACGTTGGAAAAGCGTGGAGAATCGGCCATCTATTCACATACATCTTTCTTTTCGCGCTGTAATGCAAAGTGTTCCTACTAGTCGTATTCGAGAACAGCTGTTATTTAACCGATATACTTAGCCTACTATGTTAGAAAATATTTTTTCTTGATATGAAAACGCTCTCAGTTTACATCACAATAAATTATCTATCCGGAGATTTCTTAAAACTTACAAATAAACTTAAAACTTACAGCTTATTTACAGCTGCAACTATTTTAAGCCTAGTATTATCTACAATTGCTATGTGCGTATTGAAGAGGCTATTTCCTTCTAAATATCTCGAAAGCACTAAGTATTCATTAAACGGGGCCCATTATTTCTATGTTCTCAAATCGTTTTGCTCATCTATTTGCACTCATTTGATGGGCTCATTTATCTATGCACCATGTCTAAAAGTCGACATCCTTTTTTTTACGTCAAAAGTAGGACTGAATGTTATTGATTTACTAATAGAATGAATTCATCTCAGAGGTGATTTACTCTATTTTATGTGTGCGATTATTTTTAATATTTATTTATGTTAATATGTTTTTTGATTTATATTATTGATTTATTGATTTATTGATTTATCACAAGTGGATGTTATTGATTTACTCTAATATGTTAATATGTTTTTTAAAATTTATATCATAAATATAAATATATTTTACGTCTAAAATATTCAAAAATATTCTATAGCGTTTGAATTTTGGAAAATTTCAACACAACAAAATTTTTTCACCGTTATAGTGTGCAATATTAAAATCATTAAGAACAATCTTAATGGCAAGTATTGCAACGCATTGTGTCATGCTTATTGGGCGTTATATCACCGCAAAATGGCATCCTACAAGGGATGAAGGTATAAACTTCCTTGGGTAATGGAGTCCATGAAATAATGAAGCATTTAGTGAAAATATGGTTTGTAGAATAGGTTTTATTGCGCAATGCCTTATGCTCGATTTTTGATAGGAGGAGAGGGTCACTTAACTGACCGGAATTTGTTGTGTTTTTGTTTTTCCGCTAGTCTTTATTTCTCTATACGGGAAATGTGCCACATTATTGAGAGAATCTAAATCTCAAATTTCGGCTTTCTCCATATTCCAGCTATCTCTATTCAGCTATTCCAGCTATCTCTGTTTAGGATCTAAGCTTTCATAGACCATGAACGCCATAAATACTTGGCCGAGAGGATGCGTAAACCTTTGTTCATTTTCTTTACTTTTGCTATTGTTATCAGGCAACCATATAAAATTCCTCGTATACTTCATAATATAGAATCTTTACTGATTGATAGATCATAAGAAGATGCAAATGTATTTTATTCCGTTAAATTAGTTCATCTTATGATAGAATGAGTTTTTGATTTCCTTATATTCCGACATCGATTTATCGGATTTTTTTTTCTTGCAATTCAGTTATCTATTAATTCGATGATAATAATCATTTTCTTTATAATTTTTTATAAATATGATTTTATTCTCTAATTGAGCAACCAATCGATATTGCGGTGAAGAAATTGCAAAACAACTCAATGAAGAAGAGAAGATAGTGTTGGGTTAGGTTATCACCAAAGATAACGGCCCTTAAAAAGATTATTCAAACAATACCCATATTCTTGTACTTTTCAACTTCTGCTAAAATTATGCTCATGAGCTTAGTGATTTATTGTACTTTTTGATCCATGATAACAAAATTCTCTTCATTTTTTCAATGTTTACATTAACTAATCTACTTTTTATCATCATATTGAGAATGCGAAAATATAGTTCAAATTTAATAAATATGAGAGTTTGATAAATTTTAGTAAAATAACCTTAGTAAACATATATATATATATATATATATATATATATATATATATATATATATATATATATATATATATAATATATATATATATATATATATATATATATATATATATATATATTGCTAAAACTAGGCACGTTTTACTAATGATAAAATAATTATTTTTAAATGCCATAAAAATTAAAAAGACTAAATCAACATCGATTTAATAGAAAATTAAAAAATGATAGATAAAAAGTTGTTGAATAATACAGTTTTAAAAAAATACAGAAGAAAAGTCGATTTGATATATTCAAATTGTTGAATTCGTAAATTATTTCATTTGTCGTCTATAATTTAAATGCTAATCACAACAATAAAAGTTATAAAAAAACTCGATAATTGACTTGTCACGTAATCGATCACAGTAATTCTTCAGCGATTCATTTCAATGATCTAGTTTTTCAATCTCATAAATCTTTCTCGATTTTATCGAATTTTCGTTGATGGTGGTCTGTTTTCGTTTCAGAGGCATAATCATGAAAAGGAAATCAAGGTTGGTACCCTTCATCTTTGGAAGGTTTTGAATTATTTGTAGCGAGAAGAATGTAAACAGTGAAAGTAGTGGTCGGTGGAAGCCGTAGGAATTTTGTGGTAGTTTTCGCTTCCTTTTCTCCAATCGTTCCCCGCTCTTCCTTCACCTCACAAAACAAATTCTGAGTTTTCTGGGCTATGACTGATTTCAGTTAAGTTGCCAATGGACTCGTTCCCAGTCTTCATTTTTCTTTGTTTTTTTTTTTCTGGACGACATGTGATAGAGGACAAAGGCTAAAAACTAATAACTGGATGAATTTGTATAAGCTTTATCTATGCATTAATCAAAAACCGGCTGTAAATTTTTTTATATTAGACAAGAGAATTTTTGTATTCTCAATAAACTTCGATAATTAGGAGCATAAGAAAAATAATTCCCATCTAAGTATTCAACAAATAGTTTCGATAGTTTTATTCACGGCAATTGTTTCTAAGTTATTTCAAAAGTTTTATACTTTATTTCAAATCGTTGAAAACTTATCGAAATGAAATCGAGAATAGAAAATTTAATGAAGCTTATCAAGACGATATTTAAAGCGGAATGTTTTAATGCTTATCAAAGCAGAAATTGAAATACAATGTTTTAAAAGCTTGATCAACGAAAATTCTAAAGCGATATCTTTTGATCCTTATCAAATTGATAGCTATAAATAGATCACAACAACAATCGTTTCAAATTTTACCTTTCATTTGCAATACTCATTGAAAATTCGCTAACGTTTATCGAAAATATTATGATCCCATTTTGGCCACACTTATCATCGGATTCTTTTTCGTTGTAATTTTAGACATCATAAGAGCTTTTCGATGTTTTTCATGCTACAAGCTTTACTATAATAAACGTCGATCGATTATTCATTTAGGTTATGAAGTGTAACAATTCATTGATTGTATTTTATCTACGAAAATAATGCTTTATTATCATTTTTATTAATTCTTCTCATAAAAAATTTGCATAATGTTTACGTCAATTTGTATACTAAATAGGAACTTCCGTTAATCTTATCGTTTAGTAGCGCTTATATAGAGGGCGTGAACAAATTCAGCGGAAAACAACAATGAACCACTGCATTTTGCTAAAATCGATGCAATTCAATAGGTTGCATGTGTCTTTCGTCTTGCATAGTTGCATCCGGCGAATAGTTGATGCAATAGAATCGACCGCTTTTTATTCAACATTTTAATATTGCTACCGTTTATCCTCACACCTATTATATCAAAACATTTCATTTGTTCACAGTAGTGTCCACCTGCGGTACTTCTCCTAACAGTTGTGGTCGTAAGCACGGTTTCTTTTTTTTTTAATTATTAGTGCGACTAACAGCATTTTTATCATTTTATTGTAAAGTTTTATTTTATATCTAATTAAAAAGAAGAAAAATGCCGCTTTTCGACGAATTCATTAGTCAATTGAGCATAAACCGGTCCATTCCTCTAGGTGTCAGAGATGCCTTACTTCAGGTATTATTTTTCAGGACGTCACATATGCGTATGCAGCTGTTGTATGGTGGGAAGGAAGTAGCAGGTGCTGTGATTGGAATCCGAGAGGCCGTCCATCAACAGCAACGTCAGCAGGCTGGCTCACTTCATGTTTTACGTACATCACTTACAGCGTCAAGTTTTATCGAAGAACAAAGAAAGTCTTGCTCATATACACGTAAATTACTTTGTGCAAGTTAGCGTTTCGAACCAATTGTTTGTGATATATATATATATATATATATATATATATATATATATATATATATATATATATATATATATATATATATATATATATATATATATATATATATATATATATATATATATATATATATATATATATATATCATTTGCTTTATTTATTTATTTATGTTGAGAGCAGTCACAGACATATCCATGAGCATATTTTTGAGTTTGCTAATAAGTTAACTTAAACATATCCATAAGTATTCATGATTAGGAATTAACCAATAATGCCATTTCGGTCGTTTTCTTCGTTCTCGAATGCAGCGATTATTGTATGTTAGCTTTTATGAAAAGGCTTATTTATAATGGCGATTGCACCTTGTAACTTCTACGCTCATTCCTAAGTACTTGAGACGTCGAAGTGGAAGATGCAAAGAGCTTAGTTCTGAAAATGAAATATCTGTTATAGTCTCTTGAAATTTAAATTATATAAACTTGTCATGAACATTAAGTCTTTGAAAATTTTGCAAAAAAAAAGAAAAACGCCCTAGTATGGTACGTATAATCGAGAAAGCACATCAGCGTTTCAGTTGTTATCGAAAAATCGACTCTTTTCCACTTGGGTATTTTGCATTGCGCTAATCCTTTTCGAATGAGAGTGCTCATAAAGCGAAATGTTTTCACATTTTCACTCATTATTTCTAAAAAAAGCGTTACTTACAATCAGTACTTACCTACTAATTTCATGAATGAAAGCGTTATTTATTTACATACATTGTCATAGATTTATCTAACGCTTTGTATATAACTTCCGAATATGTGATGATCTTGGCTGTTCTCCTTAAATGGCTTCTAATTTCGCTGAAACGATTTGTGAGGAGGGTGGAGTAGAGACAGGATTGAGCCTCAACTAGAAAGCGAATAATACTCAACATTAGAGATGCATTTTATTTATATCATTGTAATAAGAAAATTTCCTTTAAAAAAAATTACAAAATGTTCTCTTCACGATCGAGCGCAGTTGAAAGCAACGAAAAGATTTAACTCGCAAAACTCATTTCCGATCTGCCAATATTTGTACGTTTGTATTCTCCTCTAAATTTACCACATTCTTTTCCACAGTTACCTTCAATTAAATCGGTAACGTAATTTGCTTCAATTTGTTGCTACTTTAAATGGAATCGCCACATTGTTTTATTTCTTTTTGTGCTGATTTGTAGAACTGCCTTATAATATTTAGTTATGGCAGTTTCATTCGTATGTCCATTCGTACATGTTGTTTACCTGTACTTCTACCTGATATTTTAAACTTAGGGAGACTAACCTAGAGATGGTCTTCTATAGCCTACTTTTTTGTTGATTTCGATTAGTTGGTTAGGTAGTTAGATGGCAGAAATCTCGAAGATCGATTTTTACGAAAAAGACTTCTCTTTCTGCTTGAAATTTTTGGAACAGTCGCATCATCCAACATATGAACGCATCGTTCCATATTTTCATCAACATATGAACGCATCATCCGGTAGGTTTGCCCATTTGTTAAATATATATATATATATATATATATATATATATATATATATATATATATATATATATATATATATATATATATATATATATATATATATATATATATATATATATATATATATATATATATATATATATATATATATATATATATATATATATATATATATATATATATATATATATATATATATATATATATATATATATATATATATATATATATATATATATATATATATATATATATATATATATATATATATATAGACATAAATATATATATATATATATATATATATATATATATATATATATATATACATAAGTAAATATCTCCCCATGTTTGTTCTATAGGATGATTATATTCTTTTTTGTTTCATAACACCTAGAGATTCATGAGTAGATATTTGAAGCATCACATCGATGCGCTAACTTTTGACTTAAATCCAGCCGAATATTTCAATATGACAAGGTTTGTATGTTAAAGTTTATTAAGCAAAACTGTTGTTTACTAAAGTCGGTATAAATGGAATGACCAACCGTTGTCACCTAATAGCATCTCTTCCATTTCTTTTTATTTCAATTCGTTGTATGTGCTCCTATAGTGCGCTTGAGGAGTGCCGAAGAGACGTTAAATTTAACACAGAGATTTCTTGCGATGCGAGATGGAAGGAAACTATTATGGGCAGCACTGGGGTGAACGAGGGAGGGAGGGAGTATGCGGTGGGGTGGGACGGGAGGGGAGGGTGAGTGGAAATGCTGTTGCAGGCCTGCGATTTTTATCATTCAGTGCGATTTTTGTTCCAGTTGAGTTCTCTAATTGTTGTTCTACAGCGCTCAAACTGCGTTAATGGGTTGTTTTCATGCCACAGACTAATGTTGTTTACTCACAGTCATTAAATTGCCGAACATTGTGGGAATCGTCGAGACTCTCGTAGCTGATCAATGTTAAGTCTGGTGTAGGAATGTTTTTTGCAGATATTGTTTAAATTTTGGGGCGTTGAACGCTTATAACGTATAATTAATTGTTATCTGCCTCAGCTGTGGAATGCTACCTGGCGTAATGCCATCTTTCAATGATCGCGTCCGTCCGCAAGCATCAAGTTTTTCTCACTACGCGTTCATTGATAACATACAATCGACATGTGTAAGGTTTTTCTTAATGTCTTATCGTGTTTCGAATGTTCAAATGTGCTTCGCGTACGCTTCGTATATATATATATATATATATATATATATATATATATATATATATATATATATATATATATATATATATATATATATATATATATATATATATATATATATATATATATATATATATATATATATATATAAAGGATTTGTTTTCGATTCGATTTTTTCAGGACACCCCAAGACGTCGCGCTAGCGTCGTCAAATCCGCTGAAATAACGCCTCCACTGTAATCGCGGTTATTTTCCGTAATTCGAGCTTCTAGAGCTCGTTTAGATTGCTATTCTGGTGAAACGGCTATTACTATTATTACTTTATAATATCTACTACTCCATATTAATTTTTGTCGTCGCTTTATTCTCTCCGATAATTCTTCTTCGCGAGCGTCTCTAGCTAATCGTCATCGCTCGTACACGCACGCACAACACAGTGAATACGCACGCTAGTGATCCCCTATAGTGAAGAAGTGTTCAACATCAGCTAGTCTCGGTGCAGTTGAGGCGTTCGCATTTGCTTATCGTAGTGAGTGAGGCACACGGAGAGCACTTCAAAGAGGTGAATTATTTGGATAGTTTGGTCGTCGTATCAGAAGCAGTTAGCGAAAAAGCGAACGAATGGAGTCGAGCACTATGGAAACTTCGACGACAACAGCTGCCTCAAAGGATGGAAGTAATGCTGGTGAGGGTGAGACCACACAGTTGAGTCCAGCTTCAGAGGATGGCTCAAGTGGATGTAACGATCCTGGGTTTGTTTGCATTTTTTTTTATTTGCTGTGCTTTCATCGTTGATTTTCATTAGGCATGAAAGTCTCCCTTTGAACGACGTGGATTCCGATCAGTTGTGGTCGTAACTGTGTGAACATTGGGACCGTATCTCAGCAGGGTTCTGTTTTTCTTAATTAAATTCATCACTAGATCCCAGAATCTGTTTCTTATAACTGCAGGCAGCTGCGGACGCAACGAGGTGAGGATATGGGGGTCGAGCTTTTTCAAGCTCCATGATGAGGGGGGCGTTTTTCTAGGGAATGTTTATATACGTTTTAAGGACTATATTTGTGCAGAGGTTTATTTAATTTTGAGACTTTTGCATAAAATATTGCTTTGATCATGGTTTATAGAGTCGCACTGTCTCAAAAATGTAGCTCATTAGGAAGCTTTTGGCATTAAATCAGCAATTACAACACCGCATTAGATTAGGTCTTTTATAATGAAAAAAAAAAACAATATAATAGCAGTTGCAATGAAATTAGCAGCATTTCATTAACAAATACGAGCAGTTACTAGCACACAACATTGTTGTCAGCAGTTCTATTATAATAGTGAATTCATGCAATTAGCAAATTACTTTATCATGCTAATTGCATAAATTCTCAGTAATAGTTATAAGTATATATTTATTACTAAACATTATACATGGTGCCTTCTTTTTGAATATATGCCGAATTAGCTGAATCGCGTGTAACCTTTTTTTTTGCATATTCATTGAATCTGTTAAAATTGATTTTTGCTTACAAGAGGATGAGATTTTCGACGGTTATGTTGTTTAAGCTTAATGAGAAAATTAGCGTTGAAGTGAATGCGTAATGAAAATTTTTGGAGCAATTTGTGACATTATGCATTTATCATTTCTATCGGAATTATATCTGATCTCTCGTTATTTTCAATAAATCCCCTTGAAACAATTATATCTCAATAAAACTTTCTTTATATCTCTGAAACTTTTTAGGTTGTTGATGTAATCTTCGGTAATTAAGGGGAGGGAATTTCACCGAATTCTAGCATCTCCTTCTCTCCTCTCACTTCTATCCCTTACCTCTCGTCATCCTCTGAGTGATGATGATCTCTTGCGGCTCCTAAATTCTTGAGACTTTTGTAATAATCCACCTTTATTCGAGTGACAATCCCAACATGTCTCTTTCCTTATTGCCAGTAATTCTATGGAATCGATTTGCCCTCACTGCATCAAATCTCGATTGGCTCTTCTATCGAATTACCTTGCTCACCTTTAGAATAGAGCATATGGTAATCCATGATATCATAATAGAGCATATGCTAAACTGTTTTGTCATAACTTTGATCTAGTTTAGAAATTACATATATTATCTAGAATAGAAGAATTGTAGTCATAAAATTGCTGCGCTAAACGAGATAAACAACGGAAATTTTCTTAATAAAATTACAATGAGAGCATTTAAATTTTCTAAAAGTTTAATAAAATTACTAAAAAATTTCCTCATTCTTTAATTTGTATCGTTGCTAATGTTGCATTTAAATCATGAAGAAACTATTGAATGGATGATGATAACATTCCTTACTTATTGAAAATAAAAAAGAAAACAGATTTACTTTATCAGTTATATATTGCTAATCAAAAATGATCAACTCATCAAAGAAAGTTGTAATTAATTTCTAGTTTATCATATGTTTATCATCAATGATTTCATATTACTCGTTTTCGCTTGATTTTTCTATTAACGCTCATTTTGCTGAAAAAAAAAAACAAAAAACATTCATTCTATTCGGAGATGTGCATTTTTTTAAAAATCGTTTATATATGCAGAACTATTTCATTGGTTTATTCGTTATATTTCTTCACCTAGTGCATCTATATTGCGCTTTTCGAAACTTTCATCTTCACCTTTAAATAATTTTTTACCTGTAATCACGGTCTTTATATTTTTTTACCTGTAATTAAGAAATGAAGAGAGAGAACGTCGTTGAGAACGTCATTCGCTATTATAATGTTGATTATTGCTACGCGATGGGGAAAGCCGAGAGGAAGGGGAGGGGAAAGAGAGGAAACTAGCTCTGAGGCCATGATTCCTTTTCGGAGTATTTGTTTCTATTTGATGAATTCCCACTCTCTTTCTTCTAATTAGGATAATATATGTTCAGTTATTATGTCTCTAGGGTTCCGCGAGTTCAAAAATTTGTTCTTTCGCTTCGATAATGTTCGGAAGGGAAACGTCGTTTTTTCTTTTCGTATGAAACTAAAGCAATAATCTCTAACATTCGGGAATCTCTCGACCTCGATCCTGACCTCTGCAGTTTCGTGACTTGATCCGCTACCATAGTGGTGATTATTCTAGCATCAGAGATATTCCTTCTAATTTCAAATATCTTGAATGCACAATTTGTAAAGTAATTGAAAAAAATTATGAAAAAAATCAATTTTGAACGGCTAGACCTATTAGCTATTGAGGATTCTTCTTTTTGTCTATATTTACGACGCACTGAATTATTGATTTGCTTTGCAAAAGTACACGATGATAATACCTACTTATCTCGGCTTATATATTCATCTCTTTAACTACCTCGTATTTTCAACACGGAATTTGCTGCAGATAAAGTTGAGAAATATATGAAAGAGTATATTTTCTAGGATAGTCTCTCGTACCACATTTCTTGTTGATGCAACTATTTCGAAAAATAGTCGTAATTATTTAATAAATACCAATAAATTTGATTATGAGGGGAGTAGGTTTAAAACATGACAACGCTATATTTTGCATTAACTTACGAAATTCGCTATTTGAGTGAGCCAGATGGAAAAGCGCATATCGTGCCCACTCATTTGGCGGGCTTCACCAGTTTTCTCGTGCCGAAAGCAAAACTCTGATTGATTACAATGGAGGGGGATTTTTTTTCCATCCGTTACGGGCGTCTCATATTGAAGGTGGCGATAGTTTTTTGTGTTGATGTAAGAAATGAATGTGAATAATTCAGATTACATCATTCAATATGCAATTCTATTGTTCTTAACGCGAAGAAATTTACTAGTGACGATCACATCACAATATAGCATATTTTCTTATACACAACATTTTCATACAATGATTTATCAGAGGGTTTATTTGTATTTATCAATGAATCGATATTATAAATCGAAATATTTTTGAACGTTTGTTTTTATAGCAAATAATTGTCTCATTAAATTCAATACATTCATCAATGTTTACCGAAAGCAATAGATGACGCTTCTTTTCAAGAAATCCGGTTTTATTTCAACCAAATATATCAACGTCTTATCTTCCTTTAAAAATGTCTATAAAGGCCGCCAAATATATATATATATATATATATATATATATATATATATATATATATATATATATATATATATATATATATATATATATATATATATATATATATATATATATATATATATATATATATCCTCTCATCTTTCACCAGGAAGTGCAGCACAAGTTGTAGGAGTTGTTGAACTTTTCTTTTCGTTTTTCCTTCGTTCGATGAATGCCGTCTTTGAACTATTATACCTCAACTTAATAAGATGTATGTTTACTCTTGCTGTACGCACAGATTTAGCTAATAAGAATAAAGAAAACAGGTTTATGCAATGATAGGTGATAGGTAGATATTATGACAGCTGTAAGAAATTTGATGCAGCACAATATCCCTCATCGTCGAAATTTTGAGACGGACGCATTCCCGCTGTTAATTCAGTTAGGTATCAGATGAATGTGCATCAGTGGTGATCGATTAGTGAATTTTAATTTCTGTTGCTTTCTTTTGCTACATGCAAATTATATTGCAACCATCAGTAACAGTATATATATATATATATATATATATATATATATATATATATATATATATATATATATATATATATATATATATATATATATATATATATATATATATATATATATATCTTAGCATCTTGATATATCGCTATGACATCACACAAAAAAGCAATCTGCGAAAAAAAGGAAATATAAGATCCTTTGGGATTATGTAAGAATGAATGAGGAAAAGATGAGAAAATGAGATTGTGAAAAAGAGCATGTTTTGGATAGCATGCAATATTGGGAGAGCTTGATTATTGAAGAGAAATAGAATATTAGCGCATTTATTTAGATTATGAAACTCTCTACATGAATATAACCTCAAATTATATTAATAAAAAATAAAAATGAAATTAAAAATTGCTTTCAAAGCAAAAAAAAAAAATTTTTTTTTAAAGTTCAAGTAATACGTCAAAGTATTGCAATATTTGAGTAATTTTTATTTTCGTTGCAGGAAAATGTTTATCGGTGGGCTCAGTTGGCAAACAACTGCAGGTTAGTAATTCATCTTCATATAAGTAATTACTTTCAATTTATCCGTTCTGATAATATCCGATTAATACCCATTTTGTGAAATGATATCTCTCTCCGTATTGAAAATTCTTTCCCTTATAATATCGTTCTTGATAATTGATAATAGTTGCATAGCCACTCATCAAGATAAATCGATAGCGTAAAATTACCGCATATTTTTTCATACGTGGAGTTTAGTCTTAAAAGAGAATTGCAATAGATAAGTATTAATAACGAATCATATCTGTAAATGGACGATGTTCTATTGCTAAAGATATGATGGCACATTTTTCATTATATTGACAATTTCCATACAAAGATAATAGTTTTGATAAATGAAAGTTGTTTTTTTTTTCGCATTTATTTTCGATTTATTACGTTTGTTTTCCACATTTATTTTCCATATGGAAATTATGATAATCTCTAAGTGATAAGCAAATTTTGCAATGAAAAGAAAAATGATTTTCTTTGATCGATTTTATAGAAATTATAATTTAAAAAAATTTATTCTTTACTAATAAAAAAAAAAATTTTTTTTTTCAATGTTAAACTTAACGGCTGCAAGGTGGTGGAAATCTTTAGATTAACGAGCAATGTGAATTTTGCATATGGTGAATATTCATTTTTTTTTTGCTTGAAGAAAAAAAAATGCTTTTTGTTGTATTATATGAGGCACATATGTAAAAGATAAGTGAACCACATGCACGGTTATCCTTTGAAGTTTTTTTTTTTATTACTGATGTAAATGATGTGATTATAGAGGGTTTACGCGACTATTTCGGTAAATTTGGTGAAGTCAACGAGTGTATGGTTATGAGAGATCCGGCAACCAAAAGGGCCAGGTTTATTTTATATTTCTTTTTTTTTTTGAATTCTACACTTATATTTATTAGCCACTTATATTCAGATTGCTTTTTGTTTTTTATATTTGATCGAACGAAACGAAAGAATGAATTTGATTTAAGCATAAAAATTTTAGGACGAAAAAATTTCATAAATTTTTAGCGGAATATTTTTCACAAATTTTTTCCCAAATGTTTTAGTAAGAAAATGAAAAATTTTTATTATTATTATTTTTTTAAAAATATTGTGAAAGTTTTTTATTGCGTATTTATTATATATATATATATATATATATATATATATATATATATATTTTATATATATTTTTATTTTTATTTTTTTATTTTTTTTATACTTTTCGCTGATTTTCTTTTTTTTCTATTTATTTTCCACCAAACATATGTTTTTGGATGTACAAATATAAAATTATAAGATTTTGTTTAGGTTTTTTTAGCATCCAAAAAATTATCCATCATCAAGGAAGTAAATTCGCTTATCCATCCGCATTATAGAAGTGTAATTAACTTTTTATGCCTTTCGATTTCTTACACATATGGATGTTCTTTCTGAGGAGTTTGGACAAAAGGGAGAGGAGAGGGAAGAAAGTGAGGAAGAGTGGAATACTCGTTGAATTATTACCTACATTTCCATAAAATCCTCTCCCCCTTATCGCCTGCTTCTCTGAAGGCGAGTAAAAAGCTTTCAAGCAGCGATAATTTACGAACATTATTAATACGTGAAGGTATTAATATATTTTTCCATGCATTTTTCGATCGTTTTGTAACAAAAAAAAAAAAATTCTTTTCTTCTCAACGGTGGCTGCGTATTTGTTAAGACTCCTTCCTTAGAAGAGTTGCATTGTTTTGGCATCCACCCAGTTATGTGATTCTATTAGGAAATCAACAAACTAGATTTTAACTATTTCGTGAATTTAACCGTAACGAAATGTGTTTCAAATTTCCAATCGATGATATTCATTTCTCATGTTAGCATTAATTTTGCATTTATTTTAGAAATTTACAATTTGACGATTTCCAAAATCTTTCATTATTTTATTCATTGCAGGGGTTTTGGGTTCATTACATTCGCAGATCCCGCGAGTGTTGAGAAAGTGTTGGCGCACGACCAGCATGAACTCGACGGTAAGAAGGTAAATATTTTTATTCCATCTCTTTTATGCATACAACATTTCTGCTGTTAGTAGTAGGTAGTGGATATATATATATATATATATATATATATATATATATATATATATATATATATATATATATATATATATATATATATATATATATGTAGTTTGTTTATATTTATATTATACTTGGCTTATTTGTTCGACTTGTATATTTATCTTTACACATGTTTGTATCTGTTTGACTTAAAACATGCGAGAGAGTTCATATTTGCTTATATTTGGATTTTTTTTTGCATCTAATTTACTCATTACTTGTGCTTAGGAATTTCTCATCAATAAATGAATAATTTTTACGTATATATCCACAAGTTAAAAAAAATATCATCACAATATCGAATTTTCCATATTTGCCACACATCTCTCTAATAATTCATAGAAGAAGTCGAAATTGCGCCATTCATAGCTTTTATAAGATTCTCTCGACTTTAAAAAAAAAAAAAAATTCCATATTCATAGTCGCTAAATCAAAGCGTTGAATATACTGAAATTCTTTTTCTTTTTATTCACTATAGTTTTGCCTAATCTTTTGCAGATTGATCCAAAAGTGGCTTTCCCAAAGAGGGCTCAGCCAAAGGTAAGTCATTTCATCCGCTTCTTTTTCTTTGCTTTAATTATAATAAACGTATATTTCAACATCAATGTTTATATTAATCATATATATTCATTACTATATTAGAGTGGCTTTTCGTATTGACACTGATTGTAAAATGTTCGGATACAATTATTAATTCTTTTGTAATGATATAATTATAGGCGACAACGGGATTCAGATTGCTTTATGACCCTACTTTGAGTCTTCGAGTCGTTTGGCTATAAGACACATTTCAACGTTTCACAAATAGCCAGTAGCCGATAGCTAAATTTGCAAATTAATTTCTGCAGCGGCCTTACTTTAATGTTGGCCATCTCTAGTCCATAGCAAGCCTAATTTATAGAACATATACTGCAGTTAATGAAATTTCGGATTTGCAGAGTATGACGACTAGAGGTGGGAGAGGATGGTAAACGATTTGGAAAGGGGACGGAGTAGTGTGGAGAAAAATGTGACGGGAGAGAGGAAATAGTTGTAATCGTTTAGAAAAAAAAAGCACTAAAGTTCCTCTCAAATAGATTTTAATGTTTGTTAGATGGTTGTATGAAGTTCACAAGCGAAAGAATTCCTGAAAAGCGACATTTGGGACGCATACACTTAAGTGGGGCCACGGAATGGAGGCGGCTTGGTCGACTCTTGAGTACAGCAATCGAAATCCTTCTTTATAGACCCTTAAGGCGCATTTTCATTCCTATGCATTTATTACGTGACAGAGCATTACGATTGATGTGCGAAACGCTCAATCAAAGAGTTCTCTAAGCGTGAAATCCTCTAAGCTTTCTTTGCGCTCCTTTCTATGCAGTTATTTTTTGAGAAGATTTTTCTGGCAGCCGCATTTTTTTTTCTTCAAATTGCAACTAGAGATAACCCTTTAAAAATGCACTGCAAATGTCAATTCGATTAATCCAAAAATGATGAATATAGAATGAGGAAAATTGCATAAGAAAGATAAGGTAACGCGAATATATTAGGTAAAATCATCGTATGATATGCAAATTTCGTTGCGAAATTTGCATCTTGATTGATTTCTTTCCAACGATGACATCATTAAAAAATAGAAATTTCACACAAATATTGCACTGAATATTAGAGTTTTTTTTTTTAAACAAAACTTTTATTACTTTCATCGCCAATCGAAATTTTGCTTAAAATTGAAAAGATGAGAATTTAAGGCGTGTAAAATTTGCGGCATTTTATTATCATTGATTGAGCAATAGATACCATTTTTTCAATTCGTTGATTAACTGTCCAACTATGAGATAACTTCTCGAATATTTCATTAACATCGTGTTTATTTCTCGCTTGAGGTGTTGAAGATAATTTGATGAAAAAATCTTATCTCTTCGAATAGATCGTTCTGTTCGAAACTTTCCAGAGGGTGGCAGGGGGGAGGGCGTACGTTTCCCTCCTTCCTTCTGGGTGATATGTTCCCCTTCCCCCTTTTCCGCCCCCCCCCCCTAGCTCATCATTAATCCTATTTTCCCATTTCGACCTATGAATGGAAAAAATGTCATATTTTCAAACACTTAGCATGCTGCAATTTTGCGGATGTCGTTTCATCTCTCCATAGTTATATCTTACAGTTTGTCGTAATACGTCTAAACTGTTGCATACTGCCGACATACGAAGACCGCAGTAATCAGCAAAATACCTTCTCAAATATTAAGGCATTTATAATGTCCCCGGAGTTTTATTGAAGGCAATACTTTATATGTCTTTATTATCGTTGTCTTACGTCTCTTTATTATCATTGTACTCATAATGCGTTTCCTATAGTTACTGTATTCTAAACATTTACTTACATTACTTTTGTAAACTATTAGTCTATCAAAATAGAGTTAATCGAGCTGTCTCCGTTCTTATCTATTGTTGGCTGTTATTTCATTTCCTCCTTCCATCTCGACAAAGGTCTATGGAGGGCGACTGATTTATAAAATACACACGAGTAATTCTATATTGTGCAGTTATTTTTGCAGTTGTAAAGTGCTTTATTATTCACGCGATTTCTATCTAGGTGAAGCCGGAGCGCATGGGTTGGAATGAGTCGCATAATTTTACTCCTTTTTTTTTTCTCTCTCTCTCTCTCTCTCTATATATATATATATATATATATATATATATATATATATATATATATATATATATATATATATATATATATATATATATATATATATATATATATAATGGTTTTTTAATCATGGAGGCAGATCATTTGTTGTGATAAATAGATACAAACAGGTATGATGTTGCAATTGTGGTGGATTATTTTATGCAATTTTAATAACAATGTGTCATTTTATGTAAATTTTTTGAAAAGAGTACGAAATTTTTTCATCTCAAGAATACTTTCTATTTGTTGTTACTTTACGAGAGAATAGTTTTGAAATGTCTTTTTAACGTCTTACTTAAGCAACAACGATTTTCGTAATGAAATTTTTGCGTAGATTATTTATGCAGAAAATAACGCATTGTTTAATGAGGAAATGTTGAGCGGAAGTAGGGCTTTATCGAGAGAGAGAGAGGAGTCTCAAAACGAGTGCCCACTTTTAGTGGGTTAATTCAACGGGAAAGGGGATTTCTTCGTTTCGTTTTTGATTGATTCTTTGAAGCGTTTCGTCGAATGTGTGCTTCTTGTGGATTAGTCCGTATGACACGCAACCAAGCGCATCGTTGCATATTGCTCCACCGTTGAGAAGGCACTTGCTTCTTGTTCACTTCACATAATCATCCATCCACCTTACTTCTTAACATCCGTTCAACTTTACCTACCCATTGTTTAATGTACCTACGCACTCTTTAAAGTATCTGCCTATTCTTTGAAGCAACTACCCATTCCTTGAAATATCTTCCCATTCCTTGAAGTATCTACCCATTCTTTAAGTACCTTCTTGTACCTTGAAATATCTACCCATTCTTTGAAGTACCTACCCATTTTTCCAAGTGAATTTCCAATTTTTTACTAAAAATCCCGAGAAATGATTGCTTGCAAATATCCATCGTTTCGTTCCACTTTCTATCATGGTTTCAATTTAACTAGAAAATTCATAGTGAAAGAATCTTATAATGCAGAAATTCTATTGAATTTCGAATTGAAGTAAAGAAATATTGTAAATTTTCTCCTTAACGACAACATCTCGAAACTTCAAATGCGTTATGTCCCCCCCCCCCCCCCCCACCCCTCTCTCTCTCCTCCTTCCTGTTTTCTTAAAGTAAATTTTCATCGATGTGGTGAAAATATTTTCAAAAATTTGAAATATATTTTTGCGTTAATCATATATATATATTCTTTCTCGATCATATCTAAAATTGATCATCATCTACCATTAAATTCTTATAGATTAATTTTTGAATATTCTATTTTTTACGATTATTATGGAATAAATCCAGGCGTATTTTCACAAATTTTCTCGATAGAATTTCATTTATTCCTGCAAATTTTCTTTTTTCTTATAATCAAAAAAGGCAATTATTAACTTTTATCATATATTTAACGATTCATTGCTGATTTATATCATAAAATTATTAATTTACTAATAATTTATAATTAGCATTAAACGATTTTTCTAAAATTAAAAAGAAATTCCGTTTTAAAGAATTGAAGCCAATCGATATGCAAATTTCTTTAAAAAATGAACGGTGTTGAATTGAGGCTGTATTTTGCCAAACTCTTCTTTTCTTTTATGAATAATATTTATCAAAAATGAAAAAAATGTTTTAAAATATTTTAAAATATTTCTACATTACTCGTCAAAAAGAATTTTCAATTTTCGCTCATCATTTAAATTAATTCTAAAAATTCCTAAAATTTTTCAAATAATTCCCAAATTTGCCAAAAGAATTTCCACTTGCAAAAAAAAAATGTTAAAATATGAAGAATTTTGAGAACACGAATATAAGTGTATTTTAGAATCCGAAAGAATGGTTGAAATTATTATTGCTGAAATGACCTCATAAATTATTTCGGCGATAAAATTGTTTTTAATGAGTTTCAAATAAGATAGCTTGGCGAGCGATCCAAAATCTTTGAATTTCTTCAAATTCTTTTTTTTTTGTATCGAAGAAAAAAACGAACTCAATTTTATTCGTTTCATCGATGAAACGTTTTTCAATTTTTCATACTTTATGAAACGAGCGATTAAGCGAAGAGCTGAGGCGTAAATAAAACGCTATTGCGTTTTTCTTAAACATTGCCTTAAAAGCGATATTTGCTATACTTTTTAAAGTTTTCTTGATATGAAATGACGTCATTGCTTATAAAATGACGCCGCTACTTATAAAATGACGCCGTTACTTATAAAATGACGCCGCTTATTACACGATTTTCATAGGAATTGCATCGTCCTAAAATACTATGTAGATCAATTTGATTCTTCTGGTACATGCTTGAAAATAGTATGTAAAATTTCAGTCATTGTCTTGCTGCAATTTAAATGTCACTAGTAGCGTTGTGCCTCATTCTTGGATTTAATTTTCTATATTGGAAGAATTTGAATGAAAACTGATGAATAGTTTTAAGGTACAACTAGAAAAAAAATCTCTTTCTTTAAGCAGTTTATCATTGTGCCTATTTGAGGATATCTATGCAAGGATTAAGTAGGATCAGGCGATGTATCCAAGGATATTAAATCACACAATTTGCTTTTTTTTTTGGACAGACAAATCGAATAAATAACTTCTTTATGGTTTTAAAAATGCATTCATTATTTCTTTCCGAAATTTTTCGATCATCTCCTCAACCATTAGTTGCAAATATTGGACAAAAAAAATTTCCATAATTGATGTTTTTATCATTGCCGTTCAAAAATTTACAGCTTAAATAGAAATAATATCTCCTTTTTACTTTTTTGTTATTTGCAAAAATTCTTTTGTAATTCAACTTTCTGTTATAATTCACTTTAATTAAATATATAACACACTTTATTATAAAATTAAACGAAATATAAGCTAATCAACAGCCATTTTATAGATGATCATCAAAACGAAGAAGGTTTTCATCGGCGGTCTATCGGCAACGTCGACTCTCGAAGATATGAGAAACTATTTTGAGCAATATGGCAAAGTTCGTCCAATTTTTTATTGTTCTTAATGATGGAAATGATAATTTAAAATATTCAAATTCGAAAATTTATAGAATTAATGCAATTTGCATTTTTCGTATTTTTCTCTTTAATTGCTTCACCGTTTCTTCAAAGATGATCAGATATTTTTATGTAAATTAAAATATTCTAATCAATTGTCTCATTCTATATTATCATTTTTTCTATCATATAACCAAAGAGATATCCCATCCATCATCTCATGATGGGAATTATTCTTCATTGTTCGTTCTAAATCCTCCTCACTTATATTTGCATAATTTAAGTATCTATTTATTTCAATATTGAATTATTTAAATTCTCGTTGATAACATATTCTAGCTTTAGCGTAAGCAAGTTGAAAGTATTTAGAAATGGCCACATAACGATGAATGAATGCTAAAATTGAATTAGTTCGTAGATTTTAAAAAAAAATTCAATTTACAACGATTAGTCTTGTCCATTAGTAGTTGCTTCTAAATGTATAATAGAACATTTTCATGTGGGGACCATTTAAGCTCATTTATAAGCTGCTGCATTTTTCGTTAAATTTCATAATGAAATTGTTTCACTTCGATAAAGTTTCCGAAGGTTCTTACTTTCAAATATTTCAAACGAAATTTCAAGTAAATATTTTTACAACTTTTTACAATTTTTAGTTAAGTGAAAAATTTTATTTTCGGAGATTTTATTGCTGAAAGTGCAAAATGAATGTTGGCTTATTGTCTAAAGCCAAAAAATTATAATTGAATAGATTAAAGATCCAATATGTTTTGATTACTAATCCCAAACTAGAAGTTATTATCATCGTCATAAATTTTTATCTCTGTCCCTCTTTTGCTAAAGGTTGCTTAGTTCAAAAATACATCTCAACTCTGAGAATGTTTCAAACGAAATCTGAAGCGTTCAAGTCTATAGAGCCGAATTATCATATCAAATGCGCTGATAAGACTCTTTTGAGTTATCACCCTCTTCCTTCCTCCTTCCTTAGGTAATGTTCAATGAGATAATTTCCATATTTTGGCCAGTTGTTGACGATTTGTTATTTGCTGAATTATCTAAGAATATTCTGATTTTTGAATTGTCAACGAAGAAATTTTCGATAATTTCATCTCTTGCTTAGCAAACAGCGATTATCGTGTTGGACTTATATAGCATCTTAGCTCCCTCTTCCCTCCTTTCCTCCGCCTCTCCCTCGTCTTGTGGTCGGAACCCGTGATCAACCCAATAACGAATACCTTTTATGGGGCATATTAAAAAATCATCATATAAATCGTAATTACTAATTATAGATTTGTGTTATTAAACTTTGAAAGATTTTTGAATAGCAAAGAAAAACTATTAGCCATATTAGATTTTCAATTTTTAGGAAATTTCAGAATGAATTGGAATTCCTCTGATATGATAAGAAATAAATCCTTTTGATATGGTCTGAAAAGTTACAAAAATATTGAAGTTGTGCAATTTTTTCCTCAAATTTTTCAAATTTTCCTCAAAAGGTCTCAAATTTTCCGCCATTTCGATGAGCAATTTTTTTCATAGCGGAGTAAATTTCAATTGCGTAAACGACAAGATGTGGAGAATAGCAATTTCTTATGCAATTTTTTAAAAGCTAGGATAGGAGAGGAGAGGAAGGATGGTGAAAATGGAGAGGTGTGAGATTGTAGCCATGTTTTTGATGACGAAAGGAAGAGAAGTTAGAAGAGAGAGATCGAAGGGCGAATTGCCAATGCGCGAGTTATTGTAAGTTCTGCTCAGATTGAATTGAGTTTTCAATATAGGGCTGAGATTTTTGTTGAATATAGATTTGAATAGTTGACTTTTCTTTCTTGTAATACATACGAATTGAATGCTAACTTTGAACTGATTGGAAATGCACTACTACTTTGAGGGGTTAATTTCAGGTGGAAGACGCAATGCTTATGTTTGATAAAACGACTCAACGTCATCGAGGTTTTTTTTTTCAATCTCACAAATTTTTTTTTCTTATTCCGTTGTGAATTTGATGGAATATACAATTTTCGAAAAAAAAAACCGACAGAAACCGGAAATATTTAGAAAACGATTAGAGTGAAATCGCAACGGCTGTCAGTAAATAATGGCCAATTCAACGAAGAAAAAAAAACGCGTCTCTTAGAAATGCTTAAATGAAGCATTTATAATAGTTGTATGAAAATTGCAAGCAACGAAACGTAATAAAATAACAAACGGATTACGGTATTGCATCACGTTCGAGATGTCGTAATAGCGAACAAATTACGGTAATGGATCGCTTTAGATGACCAACTTTTATAGTGAATGTCAAAATCTTTGAATACTATTATATGAGAATAAATTCTTTTTAGGAGCTGGCAATAAACACCAAATTCCACGATATATTCATCTCTTATTGACTTTAAATCTTTCTGCAACGGAACCGTTACTTTTTACAATTAATGAGATTTTTGTCACTTTCACGAGTTATTGTTGATAAAAAAGTGATAAATTACTATCGAGTAACTAGTAGAAGTATTACAATACGCTATTATTGTCGAATGAATTGACGATTTCATAAATTTACTATTATCATAGAATGATATTTGATGTTTTAATTGTTATACAACTATTAAATCTGCGATAGAATATTATCATATCACTGATAAATGATAAGAGTGAAATATCACTAAAATTTTCGGAGTTGTAGGCCTACTAACTAGTGAGTCTATTTTATATTAGGATTAAACAATCGTTGTTCTACTCAGAAACGCTTAGGTCTGCAATGCCTAATAAGCTGCAATCGAGTTTCCGGTATATCTAACGTAATTGATGACTACTACTTGCAGTCAAAAAAAAAAATTAAATTAAACAAAAGACCGCAATGTCTTTGAAATATTTTGTTGTTTTTTTTTTCTCAAAGAACTCAAATTCTCCTCGTCAAAATCGCATTCAACAGCATTAGAAAAAATTCTCTCGTTGGAAAATATTTATATTTTATACGGTAGCATGAAGAAAAGTTGCCTATTTCTTTTTATTAGTATAATAGACGTGCGGAATATATTGAAGTGTTCGATTGTATTTTAAAAAGTGGAAGAAGGAGAGATGAGAATATTGAATAATGATGTACTTATGTACGAGGCAAATTATTCAACGAGGTCCCACTTGAGGTGAATAGCAATTTTATCGATTATTAAATCCACATACATCATATTTCATATGAACTATATGCAATTCGTCAATATTTCTTTTCTTTTCTTTTCCTTTTTTTTTTTTTTTTTTGCAAATATACATTCGAATTTATTCTTAATGATTCCATCAAAAAAATATCGATCATTTTGGTTCGATTAAAAAGAAAATGAAATTTATTAATCGACGAAATTTCAATTTTTTTTTTTTAAAATAGCAATCAACAAATTTGTATAAATTTTGTTGATAAGTAAGCATCGTTAATATTGATATCGATTGGAATTTTTAAGGGTATTTTACAATAATAAAGAAAAAATTTCATTGAAATTAATTTAGGTGAAAATAAAAAAAAAAATAAAAATAAAATTGTTATTGAAAAATTTTGCGAATAGTATATTCAATCAGAGTAAATTTTTATGAAAAATAGATAAGCGGAAACAAATATTTAGAAAAGAAATGGTGGAAAATTCGAAATAGATCTTTGATCAATAAGATTTTATTGCTGAATATTTCAAAACTGGTGGAAAATTGATCAATCGATTTTGTATCACCGAAAATTGCTAAATTTTTATGATCGGAAATTGAAATATATTTAAGAAGATTAGCGCTCATTGATATATTGCAAAGAATTAAGAAAAAAAAAAACGAGAAGATGATTTGATGAAGTTAAATATCCCGCTCTCATTTTCCTATGCCTTCTCTCCCCATATTCGAATTGAATCAAAAAATTTATTATTTTTTTCGGAAGATTTTCTCTCTCTCTTTTTTTGTGAGTGTGAAAATTGCAATTGTTTTTTTTTTTTTTAATCTGCAAATGTACCATCATATGGGCGCTCAAAAATATTGCATGCGCTTATAATAGTAATGAAATGCATTGCATAGAGAAGGAATTCATCATATAAGTTATGATGAAATTATCGAAATTTGAGCATTACTTTAGTGGTTTGCGGTAAAATTTCCATTATGAGTAAATTTCCAAAAATTTCAATAATAATTACGGGTGAATTTCACGAATTTTTTTTTTTTGGACAATGAAAAATAAATAAAGCCTTATTTTGTTGAATTTTTAAATTTTTATTCAACTGACAAATTCAATGCAGCATATATCAGATTCGATTAATTATATACGCTGAGTTATGTAAATTATACTTGTATTTGCAAAATATGATCATTGTTCTCAATGCAATCGATTGTCATCGTTGTCTTCATCGCGAAATATGAAACCGCTTAGTTATTGGCTCGCATAAATTTACATAATTCTCATTGATCGTTTATTTAGTAAATATTTCTATGCTAACATGAATTTGGCAATTAAATATTTGATTTCATTTCAAAAATTAAGCGGAATTTATGAGCAGAAGTTTCTAATCTTTTTATGCAATATTTTTTGCAATTCTAAATCACATCTTCCGTTTTGCAATATGAGTTGTTTTGCATTTCTTTAAATCGTTTGCAATTTTCTTGATTAGGAAGCAATTGCTGATTGTTGATCGATAATTTTCGATGTGGTACCGAATTCGGCTGTCTCTTTCAAATTGCAATCGATCGTTGAAGCAGTGGAAATTTATTTTTGCGTGCTAACATGTGATTATTTACAAAAAACATATCGTTAACTAAGAATTTAAAATTTTCTTTTATGATGCTCTCATACGTTGACTATAGAATTTACGGTGAGGTAATATTATATACAATTGTATTCTTTCAAATTCTCATAGCAGTGGAATATTCGAATATCTATTGGAGGGAAAGAGTAGCGTTTAGGAAAAAAAAAGGAGAGGATTTTTCCGCCATTAATTTTTTCCCCATTATCAAAGAGAAATTCAAAATTCATAGTGACACCTAGCTATAACCATTTCCAATAAATTTATTACTCGAATATCAATGCCATTTTATTAGAGGTGATCTGCGCTAACTCCCTAATTACCATGTTGCAAATTTCATGAAATTATTCAATTGCTGTTCTCTTAAGAGTAGTGAGACACAAATTGAACGCTGAAATACATAGAAAACTTCGAAAATTGATCGGCCAAATGAGAATAACCAAAGAGGCAGGAGCGGATAGATCGCAAATTGGTGAATTTAATGGGGAATCGAGAGTGGCCAAAGAAGGAAGAATGAGCACATCGAAAATTAAGGAATGAGAGCGGAGTTGGATGGGTGGGTGGTGGTGAAGAAGAGTACAACTAAAATCGATTTAACAATCGTTCTCCTCAGTTGTTCTACATGGGTATTGAATCGAAAAGTACAATTCAATTAGTGCAAATGACAGTTGTTTTCCTTGTTGTAAAAGCGTAGTGCATCTAGTTGATCGAGATTTTTTTTTTTTGTTTCTTCTTTTCATAAAATTTGGTGCAAAGGCTATCAAATTACGAATTACTTCTTAAATAATAGAAGAATGGAAAAACAAGTTGAACTTCTTGGGGCGATTTCACTCAGATGTCTGTCTGTGTATGTCTGTATGTCTGAAGTATTGTTTGCTGCTTTAAGGGTACATCTTGCGTTATATTTTATATTGTTGCATATAGTTAAAAGATTATGCGAATATTCGGGTTTTTTTTTGACGTTACAAGAGTTCATTCAGCCGAAAAATTGTAAGTGGAGAAAATCTACTTTCGAAATACTCTCTGCTTAGATGTGCAAGTCTAAGTTCGAGTTTATTCTAAGCGATATTTTCAAAATTATTGATTGGTCTATCCAAATATGACGTATGCCACGTCGAACTGGTCATGGGCTTTGTTTTATATTTTAACATCAATACTCAGTTTTCAAAAATATTATCAGTTATCAACAATGAATTGATGCATTGATTAACAGGTAAATCAGTCGGTATATCTAGTGGCATGGCTAAATCCGCCAGCAGTTTTTGATGAATAGCCTAAATATGCCTTCATCAAGCAAGCATTGTTGAACATATTCAAAACTGTTCACTTTAATCGCAGTAATTAGCATACTTTAGTAGTAAATATAGCAGCAACCATCCATTCCAAATAAGAAATTCATGCTGCGGTGAAGCTTAAAATTCATCGGCAAAACTGAGATCATTAGAAAATGAATATAATAGCGGAGTGATTTTTTCCCAAAAGAAATTAAGTCCCGTTTATTTGTAATAATTCGATTTCAATGCATAAATTCTATTCATAGATTTAGTTTTTTTTTTAAAAATTATCATTAATAATCTTATCAAATAATTTCAGGAATGCAGGAAAACCGGATAAAGCGAATTTAAAATGGAATATGTGGATAAAAATAACGAAAAATTAATTAAAAATTTTGTCTACAAAAGAAACTATTGAAAAGAAAATGAAATCAAGAGCAGTTTTATGAAGTGAAAAATATAAATATGCAAATTAGTTGTTTGATAGGTTGTGTCGTCATGAAATGAGATTATCTTTCAAGATTGAATAGGAATTTATTGGTTATATCAATATGAAATTTATTGTCATTCATTTAAATGACATCGCATTCTATACCTCTGTTTCGTTTGTATTTGAGAGTGCATTCGCCTGAATTGATGAATATCCCTGTTTTCTTACTCCTAACCTTTAGCCTTTAACCTGATGAATATCCCTGTTTTCTTACTCCTAACCTTTAGCCTTTAACCTTCAACGTTAACGATTTTTTTTGATATGTTATTATAGGTTTCGGATTTATAACGTTCGACAACGATGATGTCAGCGATAAAGTGTGCGAAATTCATTTCCACGAAATAAACGGCAAAATGGTCGAATGCAAGAAAGCTCAACCCAAAGAGGTTGGTTACTTCATAAAACTAATATCTGCTGGAAGATGAAGGGAGAAGGGGGAGGGGGGAGAGGGGAGAGAGGGAGACGTGAGGGAGATATTAAAAGATGCTGAAAAAAGGAATAGGTTTTTAAGTTCAGAGCTTATTTTTGCCATCTTCACTTGTGATTTTTTAATTGATATTTATTGTTATGCCTTATTAATTGATGAACTATGTGTTCTGTGTAGGTGCTTAAAAGTACTTGAAGAGTAATTACGAGTAACTTAAAAGTACTTGAAGAGTAATTACGAATAATACTTACTTATATGTACTTAGATACTCCTTAAGAGTTCCGAAGGTAATCAATGTTATAAAGTTCGACAAATACATATTGATCGTTATTATCTTACTGGAAATAATATAAACGACGCGGAATTTTGTTCTTGAATTGTACACTTGTTTTAGGGAGGTTTATATTATGCAAATGATTCGCAACTTGCAAAAGATGTTTTGCAAATTGCAAATTGCAGAAGATGCTTTGCATATTGCAAATTAGAAAAGTATCATACTACCAGAACAGAAAAAAAAAATTCATTTCATGCATTACTAATAGAATTTATTCTCGATCACAATTGAAGAATACACTTTAGACGTCACATTGCAGTAATTTCATTTATGCGTCACTTAGATGAGCATCGTTAAATCGATAGAGTAGCGCTGCTTCTATATGAAGGAATTAAAGCCCAAACCGGAAGGCTGACGTATATTCATAAGATTATATGAGTACCAATTGGTACATTAAAGTGAAACAGGCATAAAAGCAATACATCGAAATGTCTTACCCATTTGTGAAAAACACATAATTTGGGAAATTTTTGAAAAAAAAAATCTATGAACGAAAATATATTCGAAGAAAACAATATAGTTGCTAACTATCTCTAGAGAGGAATATAATCTAGACGTCTATAATTGTGCTTTCATAGTAAATATTATCACGCTAAAATTGATTACAAGCGATTATCATAACCCTATAAAATAAGATAGAATTTTAAGTGAATTTTATTAGGTGATAAATTATATAGTTAAATTAAATAAAATTAAAATAACGGCTGCTAAAAAATTAAAATTAAAATTACGTGAAAAAATTAAAATAAGCTCTTCTATATAGTTTATCGATTTGCTAAATCATTTTATGTAGGTGATGTTACCTGTGCAATTAAATAAGAGCAGAGCGGCTGCTGCACGTAACCTCTATGGCCTTGGACCTGAACAACTACTTGGTATGATAATTGATGATTATGTTTCATTTCATTTTTTTTTATTCATCGCAATTCAGCCGACGATTTATAGTGGAATTTTGTTGCTGTCATAGGATTGCATTGAATATTTAAATGTTTCGAAAAATGCATTTAAATGAAAATGAAATATTATTTTTGAGAAAAGAGTATCAATTTTTTAACTTGAACGATACAATGAATTATTTATAGTCGTTTAAACGCTTTCATCAATCAATTGCTTTTAGTCTTTAATTTCAATTATTGCAAATTTCAATGGATTTTAAAGAATCTCTTAGAACTGATGGAATATTGGTAGCAGCGAGGTTTCATTAGCATGATCGTGAGTTGATCCAAATTCGAAAAAAAAAACTTCCTTATTAGAAATTGTTATCGATTTTTGACGGGGAGGGGCTATAATTTTATGGAGACTGTAAATATGCTTTATAGCATCCTTCAGCATTATTTCTTTGATCGTTTTATTTAGCACCAAAATTATTTCTTCAACGTTTTATTTTTATTTTTTTTTTCTTTTAGCATATGCTTCGTATTTGCCACGGCTTGGCACTTATGGTGCAAATATGCTCTATCCTGGTGGATGTAAGTTTTTTTTTGCAGGAAAAATTTTTCACTAAACATTTAAATCATTTATGTAAAATGACTATTGCAGCTAAATATCTTTTGAAATTTTTTAAAATTGATCGATGAAATCAATTTTATGAACTTTTCTTTTCTTTTTTTTTAAATTCGCGCATAACATTTTTGAGAGTCGCTTTTGGGAGGAAATAAAATTACGAACAAATGCATTTTTGAATAGATAGTATTTTGCAGCTAAATATTCACGCTTTTATTGACAATATAGAGCATTTTTCCCCAGTTGTATTTGAAATTGAAAAAAAAAAGTGGAAATCCTTTTACGAGTATTTTGATTTGCATATGGAAATATTTACATTCACGTGAATCTAATTGGACTCTAAAATGATTTTATACGGAAATATTCATATTTAGAAAGCGGAAATTACCTCTTACTGAGCTATCATCATGCATGCAGGCATAAATCACCTTTATCACCTAGATTGAATAGGCATCGAATGTTTATGCGTATTTTATTCATTTCATATATGCAAAAAAATGACATGAAATGTTTCGCGCTAACGTTTTGCAGCATACAAAATCTTGTGAAAATAAGTTGGAAGAAAAAACTTAGGCAATTGTTGAATAAGTAAGACATAAGTTCAAGTTACGTGATATAGAAAACATTGATACTGCATATTCTCTACTACATACAATAAGGTTTACAATAAAATATTGGATATATTATTGCACCATGCATAACATTGAATATCATTTCTCCTTGAGCGCTCTTCGTCTAAGATAATCTCGAGATGTTCCCATTTGAAATTCAGATAATTGCAACTCTATTTTAGTACTCATAAACTTATTTTATCGCTTTTTATGAGTTTGGATGTTTATTATTGAAAAATTAATCTTTATTGTATATGTTTTAAGTGAATAATTTTATTTATGCTAATATTCTAATATTTTCGAGTCACAATTTTTTCAAAATCCGTTATATTATATGAGGATTACGTTTGAGTGGCATGCGATCATGCATTCCCTCATTATTCTATTCTTTTTTTCTTATTCCTCCATGAAGTAAAGTAACTAATCTTTTTTTCAACCTGTAACAGCCTATAAAACATAAATTTACCTGTGATTTAAAATGTACCTATCACATTGTCTGTATAACTTGCAATATTGTCATTCTCCTTGAATGAAACCATTCATTTTGCTTTTAGAAAAACTCTATGACAGCCTATAATATAGCCTACCTGGAATTCACAATGCACCTTTATTACACCTGCTGTATAACTTGTAATGTTGTCTTTTCTTTCTATATCCAACTATTAGAAGACAGTAGCATTGTGAAATTGTTAGCTGAAATTGTTGACCGAATATTACCATATATTTGTTACTTTAAAGATTACTACTTTCTGCTGTTTTACTTCATCGAATCATTGAATATTAATGTGTATGGTCGTTATTGCTATATTTGTTTATCAAATGTTTATCAACGTACATCAATACTTTGCTTGCTATCTTCACAAAAAAATCATCCATTTATATACAAACTGAATAAACTTAACAATAAATTAAATTTTTTTGAATTTAGTGAATTTAATTCTTTTTTTTTCTTTTGAAGAGGGAGATGAGAATATGGGATTTGATAGGGGAAAGATAGATTCTTATGAATCTAAGGGGGCCTCTCAACTTGGAAATATGCAAGCATATTTTGGAAATGAATGCCTATATATATTTGCAGTTTAATGTACTAATTACCAATTACAGTGGCATATGAACACATCATGGAATCGCTTACAGGAATTAAAATCTAAATAGGACAGTTTGAGAGGTTTTGCTCAGACCAATCAACTTTTATGGGTTTCGTTTATCGAATTTGCATTATTTATCCATGTTATGCTTATTGTGGGAATTTTTATTTGCACCACAACCTTACCAAACCCCTGTCTCATACTTTTTTTGTATTTATAATATAAACAAAAAGGCAGTGGGGAGGGGTTTGATAAAATAGGCAGTTGAAAATACCGACGACCGGGAATCAATGATTTTACCGTAGCTGTCATTGGCAAAAGCCGTAGTTGATGAAATGGAGACGCTTGCAGCGGCAGCAACGTTACTGCCAAATACAGCAGCCTCATTGGTAACGGCAACCGGAAACCCTTACTCGTATATGTTTGATGCTCAAAAAATGGACCGTCTTGCGGGTGCGGCTCGGGCACAACAATCGCTTCAAGACCTCAGCCAAGGTGCGCAACACCTTAATCCATAGATGCTAAGTATCACTGTTATGTGCATGTGTGTAATATTTATGACCATATAGATCATTGATTACATTCATCACTGAAAAGATCGCTCGTTTTCAAAAGCGACTAGAACGGAATTAGTTAAGAAAATAATCGAATAGAAATATTAAATGATATTTTTCTAATATTTTTCGTAATTTTTTCTGAAAAGACTTTTATACCTCTTGAAGAACTGTGATACCTCTTTGCGAAAAGTTTTTTTCACTATCTAAAAAAAAAAAAACTAATTAGGAAATTATTTAAAATTCTCCTAAAAAAATATGGAGAAAAAAATTTTCCTTTCTTAATGCGAATGTCGATGAAATATATTTGAGAGGGAATATTTCTTTATATGCATGCTGCTGCTTTTTCACACCTAAACATTCTATATAGTCGTTGATTTTTAATTAGTCATTTTTTTTTCCATCCATTTTAATTATTATAATATTAAAACTGAATGATAGTTAAGAAAATTTATCATAATATGAAAATTATACAAAATGATTTATTATTGTCATTGAAAAATTCGTATACGTTAGAAAATCTCAGAAATTTTTTAACGAAGAAAAAATTTTTTTCACTCATATTTTCTTTAAATGATACAAATCTTAAATCGTAAATGTATTGGAATTTTTTTTTTTTTTGAAATTGTTTTTCCATTGTTTGTTTAGAACCTAATAAGATGAAAATATTCCACCTGTTAGTAATTTAGTGATTTCATAATTCTTTAAGTGATTATAAAAATGGAAAATTTTATAATTTTTATGAGAAATTTCGCAATGTCTTTCGATGAATTTGTGAATTTTTTTTTTTTTTCTGTCTTTAAAATCCATTCAATACGGCTAATTTCCAAATGCAAACAACTTCGAATAAATATTACAAAGTAACCGAATAATATGAGTGGTTAGTTGTTATTCTAAAGATGACATCTTGTAAAAAATATTCCTCTCTCCTAGCAATCTTTGCACTCGAGGAACAGCATTTGTGAACCGTTTCTCACGCTCGATTATGCATATATTCTTGCTATTGTTATTGTTGGTGTTGTTGTTGTGTTGTGTTGTGTTGTTTTGTTGGTGTTGTTGGTGTTGTTGTCATTACTATTATTATTATTATTGTTGTGTTGTGTTGTCTTGTGTCGGTCTCCGTGTTGTATGGAAGAATAATATCAAAATATTTTCTTATGTACGCATGCACATAATATTTTATTGCTTCATTCAATTTCGTCATTGGATTGATTATTTATTTCAGTTTATTGCCGCATTCTTTATATGCAAATACTATCCTTTCACAAGATAATTTCATAATATGTAAATATCCATTATCATAGATCACTATAATGCTTACTGCAAACATTAATTGAATCAATGAGTACTTTCGAGTAGTATTTCAGCTATAACTTATTGTTCAGTCAATTTGTTTCCGCTTCCTTTTTCATTACTTAAAAGAGATGCGAACTATTAATATCTTTTTATAGCATATAAAATAATCGAGCTGATCTCTATATGGGAATTATAATCAAGACTCAGGAATCCTCATATTGCATGAGGTCCGTAAGTTTCGTAGAAGGGAAGAAGATTTTTACGAATATTGGATTCCCTACCGTTGTTCGTTAGAGAATTTTTTTTTTTTTTTGCAAAATCCGCTCTTTAATTAATTAAAATTATTTGCAGTTTTCAACGGGTTCCAATCGTATGCGCCACTTGCAGCTACATCACCGCCAGGTGGTGCGGCAGCGAATAGTGCAGCAAATGGTGGTGTTGCGCGTGGTTTTAGTGTAGCTGCAGCACAAGCTGCAGCTGCGCAACAAGCTGTTGCACTTGAAGCAGCCGCACTCTATGCTAGCGTTGGTGGTGAACCATTTCCGGCTATCTATCCACCTATACATCATCAGAGTGCACAAATGCCACACGCCTTCCACAAAGTGTAACCATTATTTCGGTTAGTCTTCTCGAACATTCAATTTAGCTAACTTAATATATATTCTTATAGTGGCAGCCGCTAAGACATTATCGATGATGAAGGCTCCAGTCGATCACAGATAGGATAGATATGATAGATTTGCTAAGAGTTGTCAGATTGTTTTCATTTAAATTACACCTTACTATCCTTTTTCGGTAATTATTCAATTTCAGGTGTAATTACTAAGTTTCTCTTTATTTAATAAGATTGCTGAAAATGAATTTATTATTTTTGCAGATGCAGTTGCACGTTGGCAATTAACGTCACGTTCTTTCAAGAGTTTACTCGATCCATTCTTATATACACTACTCGGATCCCTGTGCCGTCAATGGCCCTTTGAAGACCTCAACACATTCGGTTTCACCCCAAAAAAACCCTATATATGAGAATTACTTCATTAGAAGGAGAATATCGTTTGCCCAGTATCTATGGTAAAAAAAAAGGATTATTTGTACAGTAACAAATGCAAACATTTATGTGCAAATTGTTTTGTATTATTTTCTCTTTCGATTCTCTCGTGTTTTTTTTTTTTTTTTTTTATTATCGTGCACTTACATTTTTTTTTTCAAAGGGAGAATACTTTCGATTGTCTAAGAAAATCTATAGACTCTATCCTTTAAATTTAAGAGGACAACGATTATATACTATTTAGAAAATCGTATGTTTCCCTTGATATAAATTGAAATTTTTATGCGAAAATTTGCAAAAAAATTTAAAAATAATTCTTCGAATATTCAAATATGGTTGATTCATGCGTTTATTATCTCTATCTGATTTGAGGAATTATTTTCTCGGGAGGGCGAGAGGGAAGGGGGGGGGGGAGGAAGAAGAGGTAATGATCCTTTGAGAAATATTGCAAGAAATTTTCTTTAATATTATTTATTTTTTCTCTGAGATTATAAACGCTCGTATATAGAGCTGCATCAGAATTTTGAAATTTTTTTCATAAAATAGTACTATAATTTTTTTTTCCGATCAAAAGTTGACGAAGAAATAATGAAAATGCATCATTAGGAAATTTTTTTTCATATTTTTTTAAAAAATTTCTCTATTGCTTTTTTATGTGAAAATTTTTTTTGGAGGAAAAAAAATTTTTTGCTTTTCTGTTGCAGCTCTAAAATTTTTTTTCTTTTCTGTTGCAGCTCTAAAATTTATGAATCGAACTATACAAATGGCACTTTTGTTTGGTTGTGTTATTGTTATGCAAGCGATGCATGATCGAAGAAATGTGCCTACGAGCGTTTCCATTCGTATCTGTTCATCATTTCGTCCCCCTCCTCCCCTATCCCCCTATGCTATTCTTCATTTCTATCGCTTTTTTTTTTTTGCTTTTATCTCTCTACTCCCTTTATTATTGCTTCTTGTTTACTTGAGTCTAATCTCAAATTGTGATCGATGTAAACTTGTCTTCGATTTTTTTTTCTTCATGAAAATTTTTTTTCATTTGATTGGTGTTTTTTTTTTCATGTCTTTTTATGATATTGGATAATGTTGTAAATTTTTATTGAAATATTTGACTCTTATCGCGAATTGCGATTTATAGTTATAATACTTCAAATGTTGAGCAATAATTCTCAACCAGGTTCAACTTGATGTGCCCCTGTTTTTTTTTTTTTTTTTTTGAAAATTTGTGCTATTTTTTCTCTTTTCCTGAAATCCTACATTATTTCAAATTTATGACTATGATTGAGCATCTTTTTTTTTTCAAATCAGCTCTCTCTCTCTTTTCTCTCTTTTTTCTTCCTCCCTCTCTTTGTGTCTCTTTCCATCTCTCTCTTTCTCTCGTTCAATTTTTATATGGGAGCATGCGACTGTTTTTTTTTTCTCAATTTTGATTTTTCTTGCTTCTTTTTTCTTTGCTATTGTAATGTTTTTTTTTCTTTATAAAATAGTTTTTAAAAAAAAATGTGTTATTTTTAAGCGTATTTATCTTTAATTTCTTCTCATTTAGAGACACGTTTCATCGGAGAATATCGATTTGAAAATTTTCATTCAATTTTTTTTTATTAGACTTTTTTTTTAACTGAATAATTGCAGCTTCATATTAAGTTCAGAATATATTTATACTATTTACATTGCTGATCATAGTCTCTCAATAGTTCTCTGATATTTGAAATGCGAAAACTGTGGATCTTATGAAGTGGTATGATCGATTTTAGAAGGGAATGGGGAAGTGTTGGAAACGAGGAAGCCATAATTTTAGACGGGAAGGCGATGGAGGCGAGAAAGCCGTCGATATCAAGTTGATAGTTTCGAGAAAATGATGGCATCTTATCGATGAAATGAAATTAGACACTAATTTATAAAAGTGCTATCTATGCCTACAATTAATTTTACAGAGGCAAATTTCTTGTGGAGATGAAAATGATAATATTTGACAAATAATTTCCAGGCTCTTCCCTTCCTCTCTCTCTATATTTGACTCTAGCTGACGTTTTTTTTTTTTTTTTTTATAGCCAAATTTCTCCCAGGAAAAAAAATGAAACGAATGGGCAATTTGCCAACACGATAGCAAAATTTTCACATTTTTCATGTCATCTAATTTGAATTGCATGAGAAATAAATTTTTTCAAATAGAGCTTAAAAATATTTACGCTTAGAGTTCGTTTAAAAAGATCAAACATAGATAATAGCGTCCGATGAATTTCGTATCGTTTAGCGTTTTTTTTTTTGTGGATTTTCACTCAGAAAAAAAAAGTTTTTTTTTTCGCATCTATTATATTTATTTAATAGAACGCTTAGTCAATGGTGGTTCAGCCGTCGCTAGCTTTTTTTTTTTGCTTTTATAATTATTTGCATAGGAATATTTTTTTAAACAGTCCACCAGCTTAGAGTATATATTGGATGATATATTTCATGATATTTCACATCTATCTTTTATCAATGATTCATTATCACAACGTAAAATAAATAGATTTGCTAGGCTTTTTATTTATCTTTATCTGATTCATCTAGGTAGTATACCTGGCCTCATAATTCGATCATAACAATTATCAGGTATAATCTAGATCCTATATTTCATTGCATAGTTTTTTTTTTTGTTTTATTGCTAGTTAAGTGCATTAATATTAGAAAACTAACTTTTTTTTTTTTCAAAGTACAAGTACAATCTCTAAAATCGAAATTATTGTTGCTAATTTTTGCACTTTTTTATATCCGAATTACGCTAGAATCGTTTTTATTAAATTCATCATCTATGGAATTGCAGCTTAACGAAAAAAAAAAAAAAAAAATTTCTTCTAATATTTTCTTAGTCGAATGTTTTTTTTTTTGAAAAAAATTTCCATTCATTTAAGGTTGCAGTTGAAATAAAATAAGTTGAATTGAATTGAATTTAAGTTGGCAAGTTTTTTTTTGTTTTGTTTTGATATTAAAAATCTAACGAGAAAAAAAAATTTTTTTTCTATTCGAAATTTTATTATTATTGAAAATTACTTTTCAACATATAAGATTATCTTTGATAATTGTATTAGTTAAGTATTTCTGAAATATAAGTTATTAGTGAATATTTGATTGTCTAGTGTAAATCAATCCTATCCGTTATATAACGATGCTATTTTCAGTAAAATATTTTAAGTTCTTTTCTTATTGCATTAAATCAATTCAAATTTATTCGTTATAGAATGATGAAATGAAAAGATTTTCTCTGTTGTTGTATTTAAATTTTTTTTTTCATTTAAACTCGCGCTCTCAATTCATATATTCAATAATATACCACTAGCGGGTATGTATAAATATGCTAAATGGTCGCAAGTTCCCGTGTCTAATTTCAATTTCTTTTCTTTTCTTATCCTCTTCATCAATTTAATCGTTTTTTTTTTGTTAATTCCCATTTTTTCTTTATTCGATTTTTCATTTCTTTTTTTTTCTTACTATTTTCATCTTATATTTTCTAATTTTAGAAAAGAAAAAAATTTTTTTAATTCATTTTTTTTTCAAATTTTTTTCAAGAATTTTATTCGATTGTTGCTTTTTTTTTCTTTAATGGAAAAATTTAAAAAAAAAAACTTTTTTTTTTGATTAACGCTAACGAATATTAAGATGAATTGAAAAAAAAGCGTTGAAATTTTCAAAAAATTTCTCTTCTTGTCTAATTCTATTCTCGCTTTGTTGTATTTTTGTTTTTTTTTTATGGAATATTAAAGTTGATTGTAAGTTTTTTTTTTTTTAATTTGCATTTATGATTTTTCTAAACGATTCGTTCATGTTTACACGATGTTTTTGGCATTTCTTCAATCGGTCTTCCATTTTATAAATATATCAGTGCTGTGTTTTGCTAAATTTTTGCTTATTGGCTTACATATATGTGTTATTTGAATGATATTTAAGGCCATTCTAAACATCGATCAAGTGCTCGTAAAGATATCATAAAAATATCAGCAATTTGATGTTTTCTTTTCAGTGAATAATTTGAAATTGAGACGACATCGATATTCAATAACTATTTAATGGGGCTGTTAAAAGGGGCGAGGGATAGATGGGGAGAAGGAGATGATAGGAGAAGGGGGATGGCAGATTGTATATAGAAATGAAGCTTTCATGTTTATCGTTTATAGTAATCCTCATAACGATTAATTAGCATAAGTGAATAGATTTGAATATATCGGTTGCATTAACATCCCAATTTGTTTTGATTTTCTTCGATTAAAAAAAAAAATTTTTTTTTCCAATTCTGCTATCTATTGTTTTTTTTTTCGTCCCAATTATTTGGATGAAATCATGTTTTGCGTGTGGTGCATTCATTGCATTTTATGCTCAATCTGGTTACTTTCTTTGCACAACAGTCTTCCCTATGACTTAATTCCGATCGCCTAATTTTTTTTTTTTGTTTTTTTTGGAATATGGAAGTTTGAATATGAATATGAAATGCATAGAAATTAAGGAAAATGAGGCGATAGAATAAGTAAAAAAAAATTTATTATTATAATATATATATATATATATATATATATATATATATATATATATATATATATATATATATATATATATATATATATATATATATATATATATATATATATATATATATATATATATATATATATATATATATATATATATATATATATATATATATATAAAAATTGAGATTTTAATATTAAAATATTTTTTATTTGAATGGTTTAACTTTGTTACATCATTAAAAGATATTGCGGAATAGAATTTACTATAGATGATATTTATGGTACCAATAAAAATTACAATTGCTATTTTCGTTAATTTTATATGAATTTCGATTAGAATTCTTTTTATTTATTATAACGATAAGCTTTATTGCAGTTATTTTTTACTTTTTACATTTTACTAACAAAAAAAAAAACAAATCATTGAAGATGAAAATATTCGATGAATTCGATAGGAGATCGGAAAATAAGTACTGAAGTAGCCAGTCTCTTCTTGATATTCTTGTTTTCATTTTTTTTTTTCAATAGCGATCTAATTTTTAAAAAAAATCAACTTATCTCCTTAAATCCGTCTAAATCATTGTTTTTCGATTTCTTTACTCATATTGCTCTTTAATTTGCAATAATTGAATGAAAAATTTTCTCTTCGAATGCATTTTTTATGTGATTATCGTTTGTATTTTTATTACAAAAAAAAATTTTTTTTTTTACTGTGCTGTTTTTTTTTTCGTTTGGCAAAAAATGTTCTAATCTTTTCGGCATGATGAGCATATGCCATCGATTTTCATTGCTCGAAAGAAGAGAGGAGGATGGAAAGGAATAGTTGAACGAGAGATGGGAAAGAAACGAATTGAGAGGAAAATTAGAGGAGAAGATTTTGAAAAAAAAAAAAAATTTTAATTGCCGAAGATTTTATTGCGAACATAGCGAGATACTATCTGCCACTAAACGATTGTCGATTATCATGCAAATTTTGTATGAAATTGTTGTATTTCTTGAATATTTTTATTTTGAATTCTTCTATATTATTGTCTCGAAGTTTTTCTATGTTCACATTTCTATGTGAGCTATTCGTCGAAATATTTTCTCATTGATGAATAATTTTATGTGTTTTAATTGATAAAATATGTCCTATGAATAATATATTATTAAATGTGATTTATTATACATTTAAAAGAAAAGAGAAACAAGAAATAATTGTAATTTTTTTTTTTTTTCGAAAGCAAATGGATTGACGAATTCTTTAGATTAATATTTACTAATATTAACTTTTTGAAAACTCATTTTAAAATGTAAAAGTAATGCATAAATAGTAACTTTTTATTAAAAAATTGAGTAATCTTTAATAGATATTATCAAAGTTTTTTTCTTTGAATTTTTGATATTGAGAACATCAAAAGGTTTAATGATTAACGATTAGGTGGTATTAATAGTAGATGAGATAGATTAGACAAATTCTTCTTATATTTCGATCTTTTTAATAAATTCGTTTTCAAATACATCATAAAATAATAATGAGTACAAAGTTTTTTTTTTAATAGTTGGATTTTTTTTTTTACAAGTTTAGATATAATCCATTGCACTTCGTTTTTTTGTATGGCTTTAGATGCCATTCTATATCTTTAAAAAAAAATTTTCCACCTCTCATGTTTTCCATTTTCTTTTTTTTTTTGTTTTGAAAAGAATATGAGGCGACGATGATCGATGCTTGAGGTTTCTATTCGTAAGAAATTCCGATAATTATAGCGTAAAATCGAGTTTCACAAGTATTGATGATGAGACTTATGTATCTTATTGTTTCTTTTCTTTGAATTTATTTATTTTACATTAAAATTGATTTAAAAAAAAAACTTCCATTAAAAATCATAGAAAATAAAAAATAATTTTATATACTATTCATCATAAGGGTTTCTTAAATATGCGCTTTTTTTTTTAAACGTTCTTTGAGATGTAAGTAAGTACCATCTCGAAGTGGCCTATATTGAGTGAATTATTTCGCTCATTGATGCAATCAATTTGGAAAATTATCAATAAATTTTAAATGCACAAATATTAAAATATGCAGCATCGACGTTTCTTAGAATAGTTGCTTCCATCCTTATCTTATCTTTTATCAATTCATCACGAAATTGATTCTTTTCCGAAATTTGAAAATAGTCATAGCTCCCCCCCCCCCCTTCTTCCCTCCACTATCGCATCCTTATTTATAAGCATCTTTTAATAATTGTCTGAAAGAAATTAGGACAGCACAAGTATAGGGGCTTATAAAAGTGCAACTGCAGACTATTTAGCTTCCAAATAGTCAAAATTTTCTTCCATTTAGCCGTTAGTTAGCGAGGAAATTCATTGAACTCGATGAAGAAACGAAACTCCAATGCGCTAAACAAAGCGCACATTTCAATGTTTTAAATCTAGGTTTATAGGCGCATTGATGATTGAATAAAATTTGCTTCACGTTCGCTTCTAATATGGTTCACCGGAAGTGCATAAACGACATTGGTTGTACGATGTGAATTAGGCGATAAGGTAGATGCATGATATCCGAGCGGAATTTCGTATCCGTTGTCCGGAAGTGGTACGTCAGGATAATCACTGGTAACACCTCTTGATTGGCGATTTCGACGGGAGATTGCAGCAACACATACACAACAGCAGCCACTTAATAGGCCGATAGCGACGAGTAGAAAGAACACTCTGCAATTGTATATCAATACTGATATTGCAGATACTCACAATTGCTCGATAAAACTGAAAGGGATGAATGCATAATCTCATATACCGATATTCAAGCTAACCTATCCACCTCGAGAGTTATGATAACTTAACAGTACATAAAACCGTTCGTGCATTTAATAGTCAATTATGCTGCGAATAAACGATCGAATATGCTAAAAAAAAAAGCTAGCGTGCTAAGCGCTGTTGCAATCACCTTTGACAGACATACCAATTTTATGAATTGCTAATAAAAGACGAAATAGTTGTAGAAACATATACATATTTCAGTTGATTCGTTTGTTCATGCAAATTTTTTTTTTTTAAACGAAGAATTAATTTTTTCAACGGTATAATTGATATAAAATGAACATCGAATCTAATGCAAATATATGCAAATTTTTTGCGTGATTCGAATAAATGACACAAATATTACATTTTGTAAAAGACCGACAAAAATGTATTTCAAAAAAAAGGATATTTAAATTTGATTATTTCATTTCATCATTTAAAGAATGAATGAATTATTTCTCATATTTTCTCATCAATTATTTAATAATTTATAACAAACGTTGGTGCTATATATTAATGAAATTCATAAAGCACATATCATGGCAAATGCTCAAGCACGTTTCTCAACTATTCAGAAGTATCCGTCGAACGTCGCTAAAGGAAGCATGATGCGTTTTAAAGTTTTTATATAATATTATCGAATTTATTATTTAATAAATTATAACTTGAAAAAGATAATAAATGACTAACAAAAGAGGCCATTTAATATATTCACAGCAACCATTACAATTCGTACAGCAATCATAATAGGTAATGAACGTCTCTTGTGGGCATTTCCTGAAATAATCCGATAAGATATTTAGCTAGCGGATGATTTCTGATGATACCTCTAAGGTGTGCTCTTCATTTCAACGTTCAATATTTATTCAATATTGTTGTATTCCCCTTACCCCCACCTCCCCCCCCCCCCTCCCCAAACAATCCTCTTCCCCTTCTTCATCGCCCCCCCCCCTCATCCTATAAAAGAAAAGATTAATACTGTAATATTATTTTTTTTTAGTAGATAAATTCCAATAAGGGTAAAACAATTAAATGTGAGAGTAAATCTTAAGCAAACAAGCATCCAAAAATTTTCCTGTATAAGCCTTCGAATGACGTTTAATCGGCAATACTATTCCCGCAGAACTAAATAACCTAATCATAGAATAGAAAGCATCTTCAATATTTCCACAGTCTCAACCTATAATTTATAATAGTAATTTTTTCAAAGATTTCAACAAATAATTCACAAAAAAAAAAAAGAGAACATTAAAAGAAAAATAACGAAAAGCACAACCTAGGTGTTGGATTTTTTGAATCAAAACACCAATATTCATAGCAAAATGGCTCAACGCAACGAGCATATTCTATGAAGAGAACGAAGATTAATGCGCCCATAAACATTCACACAATTCGTCTATCAATAAAAATTTCTCAATCTATTCACTCATATATATTTTTAAAAAAAATCCTCATATTGATGTTTACTCAACAATCATAAACGTATCTTCACAAATTACACAAGAAATTTTCATCTTTTATGAGAGTATTATTCATATTTATTAAATTGCCATATCTTATAGTGCGCCATCTATACGCTACTAAGTCTTTTAGTATTATTAGAAGCAAGCTGCATTTTTTGTTTCCTAATGCTTTTATCCCCACTATCCCACTTCCCCTTCCCCCCATCCTCCCCCCCCCCCCACCCCTCTTTCTCTCTTCTATTAATATTGAGAGAGGGGAGGTGAGGGAATAGGTAGAGGAAGGGTGTATTATATTCGTAAATCGTATTTAACATCGTTCCTGAATTTTGCACTTTGAGAACGCTAAAAGTTGTTGATCATTTCTCAGCAATTTTTGCAAAACACATGTCGATCTTTGGTCTTATTGCCATGTGACATTCGTCGGAGAAAAAAAAAGCAAGGCTTGTGAATGTTCTCGATTGATCTAGCAAAAACGACAGCTCGAAAATTCGACATCGCTTTGCTCGTCAATTCATTTCTTGCTCTCTTCAATTATCGTTATCTTTTATGACCTCTTTTGATGCTTCTCATTATTTTTCGTTTTCCTTTTGCATCCTTCTCCATGTATTGTTTTATAGCTCCTAGGCAACCTCACCACTCTCATAGAATATTCGCGAATCGCATGCTCTCATTTTTGCTATTACAGCATTTATTTGTAGTCGAGGTGCTAGTATGTGGGGTATGAAGCTAGGCGAGTTAGATATTGTTGTGTGTACTGCGTAGACCGTGTTATCACTGTAATTACCGCCTTGTATATGCAGGTTTTTATTTGTCTACTATTGTGGAATATTGATTAGTTGTCCTTGAATCAGTTGAAAATACCAAGTTATGATGTCACCGAATTGGGTGGGGGGGGGGAGGCTGGAGGGGATTGTTGAGATTTCGGGGAGGGGAGTATAATCGAAGGGAACATGCGTTCTTTTAAAAAATTTTCTCGAGGTATTTTACCACGTGCTTGTTCTTCAAAATTTATTTAATTTTCCCGTATTTTGTTTCGATATTAGTATATACGATTCTAAAAGGCTTTATAGTTGTTATAATCGCTGACTAACTCCGTGGACATGTGTTTTTGTGGTTTATTGACTCCGAAAAGAGCTTTTTTTTTCCGAGAAATTCGAGATTTCCTCACTAAGCTTTTCCTCCTTCCCCCTCTCTTCTCCTCTCTTTTCCCCCCGGGTAGTAACCCAACGCTAGTGTTCCCACTTTACATAACCGCATTATGGCTTTCTTACGCAATTTTCTAGTTTTCTCTAATTCTCTTTTTATCTCGGAATCCTCTCTCTTCCCATTACGCTGGTTTGACTCCCCCTCCCTCTCCCTCCCTCCCCCCTCCCCCCCCCCCCACCAAAGTGCATCTAAGGTTTGCAATGATGGGTAGATATTAACGCAACGTTGGTGGTTCATGTTGTGTTCAATTCTTCTAGTAATGATCTACTAAAAGCAGAAGATTTCGTAAAATAGGACGAATTATGCACAGCGATATAATTATTGAAAGATAAGCTAACGTTTGGCGCAATGAGACAGAAAACTGATGGGACGGGAAGGTATTTAAGGACTTTCTTGTTTTTTTACAATTGGCTTTGGATTTTTGCAGGACGAGGATTCGTGTATGGGAGAAGGTTTTCGACAACGATTGTTTGAGGACAGTGGGAGAAATGGAAAAAAGTCGAGTTGAAAATTTCAACAAGACAGGATGGGGAATTCGGAAAATGACTAACTCCTGCTGCTTTCTTCAGCTCTCATAGCTTTAAGATTTTTCACATAGGTCTGTATGATGGATTTCGCGATACGGGGAGTAAATGACATGTTCCCTTCTATTATAAATGCTATCTTTTCAAAGAAAAGTTTCTATTTGTATTTCTATATATATATATATATATATATATATATATATATATATATATATATATATATATATATATATATATATATATATATATATATATATATATATATATATATATATATATATATATATATATATATATATCCATATATGTATATATATATATGTATCCCTCTGTTTCGGCTGTTCATGCTTAAGTTTCTAGAATCTTTGCTACTGCAGATTTCTTGCTTAATTGCGATGATATTCGTGGAAAGGCAGTTGAAATGTCTTCTGAACGGATTTCCCCACTTTTTATGTTTGAAGATTTGAGGTTACCTTCGAAGTTGGTCTCTACCTGTTCTTCCTTCCGAGGAATGGTAAGCGTCACACTCTCATCACCAACAATATAGGGGCATCTGACGCGAACAATTACTAGGGGGATCGCAGATGTTTCGTATTGTTGATTCACCTTCATGCAGGTGTTTTTTAGTTGAGTGCATTTGTTTCGTATAGGATCGATAGTGCGTTATATCATTCACAAGAACTACTTCCTTCTTTATTTTAGAGTTGGACCTACCTTATCTTCACCCCTTATTTCACTCGCGTACCCATTACTTTTTATTAATATTATCTATGCTTTTTATTAAGCACAGTGATCGAAATATTCGATATTTTAGTCATCAATTCCCTAATTAAGGGTGTTTTTAATAAATATAGGTTGTTGGAAATATTTGGTTCTTTGTAACGCCTATATAAAATTTCATCATCGAAAAAATGCTCGACGAGGTCGAACTATCCGAACATATGTGCGGCAGTCGTCAAGCGCCGATCTCTATGTCTCAATCACATCCAATATGTCTTAGCATCCAGTGTGCTCGTTGCAGCCGTTCACTCACGTATCGATCGGTTGTTGATGAATACTGCAAATTGCCACATTTCTTCTCATCGTTGATTTGCATGTTGTGAATCTTCGATTGTTTTGAAGAAACAACAATATTTGAAGTTTAATTTGCATCTTACCTACAAGAATGGATACCGTCGTCCATAATCTTGAAGGTTGGTTTGAGTTGCAGGTGTTCGTTGCTTTTTTTGTTTTGTTGTTTCTACTTATTTATTTATCTAGTATGGAGCGATGAGGAGGCTTGTTTTTGTGCTTAAGCGTAACTTGGGCAATATTTTTATAGGACTGCTTCGATATGAAGACAAATAGGAGTTTTCGATAAGGAGAAAGGATGGGATATCTTTTATGTGCCTAAGATTAATCCATTTTTAAAGTAATCCCCAGGTTTTTTCCTTATAAAAAGTTGGATATTTTTATTTGGGAGGGGGTTCTATTTATTTCGTACAAATTGTTTCGTACAAATAGTTCCATATTTCAATTTCAATGAGATTACGGTTTTTGTGCGTTCGGATTTGCGATGAAGCCATGAAATGAAACAGACCGGCCATCTTCTCTTCCTGTTTTTTTTTCTTCTCTTGAGAAAATGAAAATCAGGGATTATTGTGCAGGAGCTAGGTACACTCGCCGGTAACAGCGAACCAGGATGCGGTCATACCTGTACAAGAGTGGGTATTGTTCCCACATCCTCCACTCCGCGCTAGGCATTCAAGTAATAGGTAAGATAAACAGTTGCACTTGCAATAGAAGTTTGAAACCTCTTTATTAAGTCACCTGGGAATACCAGTTCATGACAACCCGCAAAATTTCAAGTTGAAAGAGGCAGCGGAAGTATTTTCCCAACACGCTATTCTGGTAGTCTATGAAATTGAGCACTAAATTTAATCCTTTGGTACCCTTCGATGTTGCTTGTAGATATGATTTATCATTGTTCTATGATAAAGCTACTAATTGTTTGTTCCCCACCTCTCCAAAATTGCATTAGTAGGATGTTTTATATATATATATATATATATATATATATATATATATATATATATATATATATATCTTCGGTGTCCTCTGATATCTCCGTACTTGATCTGATGCATCATTATGCTTTAATATGTGAGTTTTAAATTGTTTTATTTGAAGTTTTACCATGACCTAGTCTTTGCATTGAGTAAATGCAACATTGGTTTATATGCTGGACGTTTTAGCTTCGTCGCCTCGTCTTTTCGGCTGCATCTATGCAATGGTGTGACTCAATATGTGAACACAACATCGCAGATTCTATTCAGGAGTTGGAGTGAGTATGTGCCACATGGCGGAAGATTTACTCCTCATTGGCATATTTCCGAGCTAAGTGACGAATTTCATTTGGTAGAGGTGCAGATTATTTCAAGCATTAACTTGAAGTCTAAATTTTTACTTAAATTCATATTTGCTTTTTATTGATACTTGCTTTTTACCTATGAGCTTTTTCATTCAGTTCAATTATTCCTTTTACGACTTTCTGAGCGGATTTTTATATAGTTTAAAGTATCAACTTCAAGCATACCTCATATATGGGGTAAGGTTATGAACTAGATTCTATAGTTTGTCTTGACGATAAATCGATCAAAAAAATTTTGTGTGTAGAGACTTTCAAGAATCTTAAATAAGCTCGGAAGGTGTAGTCAACCTGTCCATACCAGCCTATTCTGGATTTTGATTTCTCAATAACGGAAATTCCCACTTGGTAAAAAAAAGTAGAAAAAAGAGTTTTTCATGGAAATGAAGTTTTCGTGATCAGTAGAAATTTCTCGTCTCTTAATGAAAGACCACGACTAATTAGCTTTTGATCTTTTGAGTAATTTGAATAATCGTCAATTGTGATTTAAACTTATTGTAAATGTTTTGTTGCTTATAAGTTAAAATTGAAAATTTTTTAATGCTTTTTTAGTCGATTTTATATTGGTTTTTTGTTGTTTTTTTTTAAAATATTTGGTTCTGCGTTGGTTGTTATTTAGTACAGCGTCATAACACAGTTACTTTGTTTAGCTATGTACTAAGAACTGAGTTGTCTTAGTTGTAGAATTATTTCTATGTTTTTAAGGAGTATACCCTTTAATTTTGATTCAGTTAGTATAATGGTGGCCTTTTTTGCCAACATTTGGTAGAAAGCATCGATGGTTGAACTCGATAAGACGGCTTCTTTGTTAATTTATACCAGTAATTGCAGCTGATAATGTGGTTCAGTTTAAGACACCAACGTAAGCAGCTTCATTTTTTAAGTTGGTTGGTTGAAAGTCCACCGATGACCAATTGAAATAATGAAATCGTACGGTTTTTTTGTTTTTGTTTTTGTTTTTTTTTTTTTTTTTTTTTTTTTTTTTGTAGGTCGGCGCATAGCGAGACTGTTCGTCACGTCTGTATGTTCCGTATGGCCCTTTTGCCTATAGAATCACAAAATCTTCGGTGAATATTTAATGGGTATGGACAGAACCGGCTATAGCAATTTGTGAAAGACCTGAAATTTTGGACGCATGCCTTTTTAAACAATGGTATGGACCGTCGTCGAGATTAGTTTTTTTGTAGATGGATACAAGCGATTGTCTTTATTAGAATACATGATATTCTACCTTTTTTTGTTTGTATTTATTCGCCTTCTTAATTTGTTGAACTATCTTGATTAGATTTGATCTTCCATCACCCTCCTCCCCCCCCCCCCCCCCCCTATCATTCTCTTAAATGCAGCGTTGAATTCGATGTGCAATTTTAATTCTGATGGCTTTTCTGATAAAACTGTTTACTGCATCTTATGCTTTCTGCCTCATGTATTTTTCAATTTTGTGGATTGTTTTTGCTTTTATGTTCTTCTTCGATATTGTGGTCTATCATATTTTTTAGTAAATAGGCATAGGGACAATTTTAATTTATCAACGTTCTGTTTAGAGTTGAGATGGTGTAATTTGTTTTCTAACCCAAATCTTAACGGTGGCGCGTTTTGCGGAGGAACAAATGGCGAACGATACTGTTGACGTCTAGGGGATAATAGTGATTTCATGTTGTACTTTGCATGTCTGCAATATTTGGCTCTTATATTGGTTGAACTTGCATAGATTTCATCGCCTGATAGATGGTTGTTGGTAGCCTATCAATCCTATCAATTCTTCTCCTATTCCTTGCCCTACCCCTCTCACTTCGACCTGCATCTTCCAGAAGAACATAGTTCAAGGTATTTCGAACACTTGGTGCATAAAATATGGGAATGTAATTAAATTGTGGCCCACCGGAAGGGTATATATTTATGTGCCATTAGTGACGTGTTTTTTCGAGATTGTCGGGTCATTTCAATGGCATAGTGATGAATTTTATTGTTTATGAAAGTTAAAATCTATAAATGCAAGGAGATTTTAATGAATTCAGCGTATAGAATGTTCATTAAGGATGTTTCGCGTTATGAAGAATTGTTGCTTTCGTGTAAGCGTTTGTGTATTGAAAGCGTTGGGTTTATTTAAGGTGGAATTATGAGTGATAAGGGTCTCAAATATATTCAGATGGAAACGGATAAGTCACACTTCACTGTCGAACTGAACGTCTCACAATTTCATCCGGAAGAATTATCGGTGAATGTCGTTGGCAATGGTCTGGTTATCGAAGGACATCATCAGGAACGTGAGGACAATGGTGGCTTGGTTGAGCGACACTTCGTACGCAAATATTTTCTACCGAAGAGCGCAAAACCAGAGGAACTTGTTTCCAAGCTCAGCGAAGATGGTCTCCTATCGGTGACGATGCCCAAGGTTGAGACAGTTGAGAACGTTCGCAGCATTCCGATCGAGGTTTGCCATCTCGACAACGTTATCTTGAGAATAGATATGTTGAGTTCGGTAGTGACGATCTATAAGTGAAGGATGCTTACCTCACTGTGATATGTGTAGTGTTGTGTGGTTTTTTGGGGAGTTTAAAGGGACATATGGAGAGATCCTTTCTGTTACCTTCCTTGATGAAGAGCTCCTGATAGGCGAGCTCAAATAAAAAAGCATCACCTGACAGATGATACTTTTTTACTTCAGTTATTTCTCATTCAGTGGTGTAATAAAGAGCAGCCGGATAACACGTGTTCAGATACAGTGTCCAAGGTGAAGCTGTTTAGCCATATTTGGTTGCAGGTGGATCCGAAGTGGAAGATGCAGCCATGTCGCGATGTCGTCCTCCACAGGCCTATTCCTCTGTGGTGGTGGTAGATGAGAGCTGATGTCTCCTTTCATCGTCGAACCGGTGCCACCAATCTTGTCAACCGTTCAGTGTTATGCGCGCGGCGGCGGTGTTTGCTTTATATTGCATGGTTTGCATTGCGTTCTCTAAGCATGAGGCAAAGGCGCACATCAGTTAGCTTGCATTGTTTTATACATAAATATTCTATCAACAGCATGTTCACTAAGGACGACTGTGTCGATGTATGCAAATTTTATGGCTTAGTGCAAATTGAGGGTGATCGTATCGTCTTTCCTCGCACTCTCCTGGAAATGCTGGCGAACTTGAAGGTGAATGTTGGAGGATTTCTTATGATGCTTTCTTTGTGATCCACTTATCCTATTTACATGGCTTCTTTGATTCATTCGTTCGTTTCAGTAAACCTTTTTTTAAAATTTCGGTTACAAAGTGTGTGCAATTGAAAGAAAGAGATGTGGTGGTCGATGCATGGATACATATATATATATATATATATATATATATATATATATATATATATATATATATATATATATATATATATATATATATATACCTCCTTGAATTGGGGAATTCGATTTGTTTGAGTTTATGGAAGTCACCACGTAGAATTGGTTGTTAGCGACAACGGCGAATGTAGCGATCGGATGTTTTAAACACGGCATTTGCATCATATCGGTGGTTTCGGCTGAATTTTTGTGATATGACCTGTTGCGATTCATCTGACATGGTCCAACCAACTGAATAAATTGGAAAAAAACATTGAGCGGAGTGTGTTGGTTACATATCCATAATTTTAGTCGGTTGTGCTACATGCTTGGATGACGTGAGGTGGTTCGTGGTTCATAACACGAAGGGACTGGATTGGAGGTGTAGTTTGATCTGCCTTTACATTTTGATCTGCTTCGATCTGCCTTCGTGTTTTGATCAGCTTTGACGCTTTCATCTACCTACAGATCCTGGTCTACCTTCATCTGCCTTCGTATTTTGGTCTACTTTAATACTTTGACCTGTCGTCATATTTTGATCTAATTTGGTCCACCTTCGTATCTACCTAGATTCATATTTTCATCCGCTTTGATACCTCGATTTACCGTCAGATTTAGATCTGTTTTCATCACCCGCATACTTTGATTTGCCTTAATCTACCTTCATATTTTCGTCTGTTTTGATGCTTTGATCTACCTTCATTTTTTCTTCTATCTTCACATTTCGGTCTCCTTTGATACTTTGATTCACCTTCACATCTTTATCTGCTTTGATGTACCTTTAGATTTTGAGCTCCTTTGATCAACCTTCATACTTTAAACTACTTTCGTGTGCCGTCATATTTTCATCTGCTTTGGTCTACCCTCGTATTTTGATCTCCCTTGGTACTGTGGCCTCCCTTCATGCTTTGATCTACCTTCATCTTTTGATGTACGTTCAGATTTCGATCCACTTTGATACTTTTGTTTATCTTTATGCTTTGATCTGCTTTGATGCATTGATCTACCATTACAGTTTGGTCTAGTTTGATACACCTTCAGATTTTGATCTATTTTCATCTACCTTCATACTTTCGTCTGCCTTGATGTTTTGATTTACCTTCAGATTTTGATCTGCTTCGATACTTTGTTCTGACTTCATATGTTGGTGTGCTTTGATACTTTCAACCATCTTCCTATTTTCGCCTGCCTTGATTCACGTTCATATTTCGATCTGCTTCGACACTCTGGTCTACTTTCATACTTTGATCTACTTTCATGTAGCTTCATAATTTTACCCGCTATCTTACTTCGATCTACCGTCAGATTTTGATCTGCTTTGATCAGCCCTCATACTTTGATTTGCCTTGATGTCCGTTCATATTTTCCTCTTCTGACACTTTGATCTACCTTCATAGTTTGACGTACTTTGATCTACCTGCAGATTTTGATCTATTTTGGTGTACCTTTGGATTTCGATCGACTCTGACCCACCCTCATACTTTCGCCTCCCTTGATGCTTTCACTTATTTTCATGTTTTTATCCACCTTCAACTTTTGGCCTACCTTGATACTTTGATCTGCCTTCACATTTTGGTCTCCTCTGATCAACCTTCGCAGCTTGAGGTACATTGGCGTACCCTCATATTCTCATCTGCTCTGGTCCACCTTCATATTTTTCTCCTCTTTGATACTTCGACCCACCGTCAGATTTTGATCTGCTTCGATCAGCCCTCATACTTTGGTTTGCTCTGACCTACCTTCATACTTTCATCTTTTGACACTTTGATCTACCTTCGTACTTCGGTCTACTTTGATCTAACTTCAGATTTTGATCTACTTTGATCGACCTTCAAATTTTGATCTAGCCTCACGTTTTGGTCTGCTTTGATACTTTGATCTACCTTCATGTTTTGACCTTCTTTGATAGCTTCCTCCATCGATGTTCACTTTCTCATCAACGTTCAGAAAGGTAACAGATATCTATTTATTGCAGACGGAAGCTCGTATGCTGTTTTACCCTTTCTCAATACTCGGGCGAAAATCCTTTAAAAAATAGTTTTAAATGAAGAAACTGCAATAGTGGAACACTAAGCGGTATTGGAGCAGCAATGCTTCCCCTACGACCGCATTGCACTTATCGCTCAACCAACCGGCTCCTTGCGAAATATGCTCTCAGCGTCGTTGACGTATTCAAGCGAGTGCCTGCTTCTCTTCCAATTAGTAATTCTTCTCGTGCAAAAACATTTAGTACTCAATATTCGCGGTTAAAGAACGAAGAACGCGATAAAAAGGCACATGTCCGTCATCAGCTTACCGAGTTCCGTCGTTCGATACCAAAATAGTGGAAATCCGAGACAAAGAACATTTTTCCAAGCTCTCCCTGCACTATCCCCTCACAATTGGAAAATATTGTACATATCATTGGAGAGATCTCGGCGAGCACATCACAAATCACGAGACCGCTTACAGCAATATCGAACACCGATCGAGAACGAAAACCTCGAAAATCGCAAAAACCGAAATTTCAGAAATCCTGGCCGGTGGATTCGGTTTTCAACGTTTCTTCCCAATTGAAATACCTTATATACCATTTCCTAGAGCTTTTAAATTTCTATTAGAAAAAGGAAACCACAACTCCCTAGGCTTATCCGTTGGCAAGACAAAAATGCAGAATTATCTATTATAATACATTTTTACAGAAAATTCATATACATTAGTTTTTATAATGAACAAACTCGATGTCAAACAATCCAAATGATACATATTATTAAATAACAGTGTACAAGGAAGTGAAAATTAGAAGATCCAGGAAGAAAGATAAATCGAAACTATGTTGACCGCAAGTAGAACTGAGGATAGGACCCTATTAGCTATATATTTTTATTTCAGAGCCAAATATCAAGGTCAGGGAGGGGGGGGGGAGCTGAGGCCCCTTGACCCCCCTTTCATCGGGGTGTAGTTGTTGCCATGAAAAAGCGACTTCATGGAGGAAAGTAATGGAAAGGATTTGGCTGCCAGAAAATCCCGCGAACGCCCGGTACTGAACCTAGACGACACCCAACCATGTTTCCACGCACTTACCATTCCGCTACACACACACCCTGACTTCTCATTCCCCGCGCCGCTGACACCCTGAAGCGACGACAAATTGCAGGTGTGGCTATGACAATAATTAAACCATTATTACCGGGAATCACTGTTTTTAGTTTCTTTTCTCCCATGTTAACCGCAACGTTCTACCACGTTCGGAAGATAAGTGAATGCTAACTGCAAAAAAAAGCGCCATACACGTCCGTTCTGAATTGGAGCAGTTATGAAGGCATAATGTGATTTGTCTGCCTCTCTCGCCTTTGCGTGGTATTTCTCCACCAAATGCAAATTTCAGCATTTGCGCCAGAGCTAGCCAAGCATGGTATAGACTATTGGAAAGGGAATTGCGTAGGGCCTCGAACGGCGCAATGTGCGCACGCCTCCGATTATGCGGAAAGAAGTTATAACTGAAAATATAAAGAGTCCAGAATATCCTGAAAATGCAGGTTCGGAGTGGAACGAAATATTTTTTCTGCAATAGTCGTGAGGAGATGTGGAAAAATGTAGTTGGTGAGGAAGCGGTAGGATGGAGAAAAAAATTGCAAAAAATTAATTTGGCGACTTGCCAAATTCCTTCATCGGACCGGGCAACTTTTCAAGGAATCCAGTACCGCATCGAATGCCATCCATAACAGAAAAAGTTCCATCTCAACCCACCCAACAGGAGCGGAGATATGGCAAAAAAAGCATTTTCAGGATGCCCAATGAATATCTCACCAGGACCACTAAATATCCATAAATTTTGTTCACAGGTGTCTATGTTGCCTCATTCCCAGGGGCTCGTAAAGAAATAACGGAAAAAATTCAAAATTCGCAAACCCTTCCGGATTGATTTCCAATCATTTGCAACATTTTCCGAAAAAAATTTTCATATTCAGGATTTTTTTCGTCACTTGGCATATAGCCGACAACATGCGCCACATGATTGCACATGTAATGCAGAAAGCGTGGAGAGATTGCGACAAACACGCGAAAGGGTATCGACAAAAATGCTTAACTATGGAAAACCCATATCCAGAATATATCAGTCCAGAAGCGCAATACATCCACCAAAAACAATAGGTCCTGTAAACATGGAATTTCCAACATTTCAAAGATAAAACGATGCGAATCGAGCGAAGCGTTCTTGAGATAATACGAGCGAAAGTGTAAATAGCGCACGGTCTTCCGTATCGTAAAAGAATCTTATATAACAGATAGATAATAAATATATGCTACTTCCTCGGATTCCAGCAAACTAAAAGGCCTATTTTTTTCTGAAGTTGAGTTAATCAAAGATTAGCATTCTCCCACTCCTCCTCAAGTTGAATATAGCATCCCCGAAAAGATAGGCTGTTAATTAATCAAGCAATAAAATTCGCTCATAAAAGATTACACGGCCTAAATTAGAGTTGACGCTACATATAGACACAAAATAATAACAATAATAGTAATAGTTATAATAATGATGACAATAATAATAACAATAATAATGGTAGTAAAAATAGTAATGATACGTTGCCATCAGCACCGTTCAAAAACTTTGTAGAGATCTTGTAAATCGGCCAAACGACGAATATGAGAGCAAAGACTTTGAGGTGGGATGAAATTATTTTTTAATGCCGGATAGAGAAGATCACTGAAAATGCGCCTCCATGGCAATGAATCTGCAACGACATCCGACGAAAGATCACCTTCGCAAAATTTCTCGTGTATACAGAAGAACCTTGCCAATGCCCAGCAGATACCTTCGAAGCAGGTCTTTTCCTTTAAAAAAGACATCGCCAGGTAACGCTTTGAACATTAGTCCTTTCCACAACCGGAGACTGCTCCTACCAGGTGCAAAGCGAACTCCATGGCCGCTTTCCTCTCTATTATTCCATCAATCTCAAGGCACCATATGAAGGTTTAAAAAGAAGCTATTCGATTACTCTGTTCATAATGCTTCTGGACAAAACCTTCAGTAAAATTACATAGTTTCTTTTAACACCACAAAAAGCACAGCAAAAATAAAATCTACATGCTTTTTAGAAAGTGGTCATAAACTGTTGAATGATGGCCAACCTGTTCCCAATCGACGTCGTAGACGAGTGTAGAAATAAGGGCTGGCAAACCTTCCAACTGAGGCACATATCCGTCAATCAACGACGGCAACGTTTCGAGTGACCCTTCTGGTGAGATTCGTAAGCAGAAATAATCATTGAGCATCTCACGATTGTCCACTAAGAATTCGACACATTTCTGTGCCTCCTCTTCGGTGCTCTCTTCATTGTCGAGGAGGAAGAGTTCGGCGACTGGCGCACTCTCCGCCAACTTGAACGAACCAAAATTCCCAAACGAAAGTACCAGTAGCTGAAAAGACTCAGTTCAACTCATCTCATCAGAATGCTACACGCTTTGTTTCACTGTTGGCACGAAGCTCCATGAGGCTATACAACCGTTCGTCTATACAGCGATACCATTCTACGTGCTGCTACCTCGGACCTGCCAGGATGAGCGGGGAAATGCGCTTACGACTGTCCAAAAAAGGTTGGTGGGGAACAGAAATTTGGGCGAAGCAAACAAGAATTTGCCTCTGAAATCAAACCATGTGAATAAACGTAAACTCACCTAACAACAGCAAATTTTCCGCACCCAGCCACGATGAAACCTTTTTTTTAGAGAACGCCTTAATCCCAAAATTCCCTATCATAGCAAGCTTCAGCGAACTGGAAAAGGGAAGGTGAAGTGAGAGTATTCGGATGGATGAAGTGGTAATTGTAATAGGTAGAGGACACAAATCATAAAGTGGAGGAAATCCGAAAATAGACAAATGAAATTACCATCAGGTCCACCTACTGCCTTAATATTTTTTAAATAAATGCCGATTTCAACTCCTGCGGAACCAATTAGGTTTCATTAAGTAGAATCTGAAATCTTTTGCCATTTAGACGACATTAACTTTTCTAGATGCGTCAGATGAAATAACAGTGGCTATGTATGAAAAATTTTTGAACACTTCAGGCGAACAGGAAACATCATGGTCTACCGATTCGATATATTCCAGCTTGTGTTTTCTTCGAGATCAGGATATTCCCACTTGAAATAGGTTGTAGGTGGCAATTTCATTCGCAGCGCAGTCTGGTAATGTCCGCAAACCAGGATGGTAGGCACTATATATATATATATATATATATATATATATATATATATATATATATATATATATATATATATATAGGCAGCTGGAACTCCGTAAAAACATACGAAACGCTTGTGTTGATGGAACGAAGCGAGCTCTGCGTACAGGCGCGAAAACTGCTTTGTGCTAAAAGTCAACTGCCCTCTAACGTCACCCCTCGCCCTTTCACTCTCACGTTGAAAGAAACCCAGGTACTCAAAACGCCATTCTACAGCAAATTAATAAAACTATGCTGCTAAAAATAAACCTGATAGAAATAATGCAAAAAGCATTGCTCCGAATCGACCAAATAAATCGATGTTGAGTGTTGTATGAGGGCACGCGTCGGATCAATCGCACCGATGTAAGTATGTTCTTTAAAGAGACCTCGAAGAGCAATCGATGCATTTGAACAAATCTCCTTCTTCATCGACTTCAAAGATTCAAAATCAAATTCGCGTAACTGTGGAGCATTAAAACATGTTCTGAAAAACCTCACGTTAATAAGCTGATTGTCAGAACTAGCCAAGTGCTCAAGAAACCAAAAAAGCAAACCCTAACCCAATCGTGAGGAACGGTCGCAACCACTCATCTTTCTCCACTATTTCTCCAACATTTACCTTCACACAATCGACAGTGAGTTCCATCAGGATAATCAGGGACTTGGAACAAAAACGGTTATACATCCTCAGATAAAGAAAGAGGATTTTACGGCTTGATAAGCAATTTGCAACTTAAGAAAAAAAGCGAAAACTTTTCAATCGACATAAAATGAGGTCCTTAAAGCGCTTTCAGTAAATGAAAATTAAACTTCTGGAAATTTATTGAACATCCATAAAAACTTGAAAAATTCTGCTCACAATCAAGTAAAGAAGCAGGTAGCCTGGTCTCTCTTTTCTACGTTTAAAGTACAGTGTAAAAGAGATTGTGCAATCTGGAATAATCTTATACTTGCTATAATATTTTCAAAGAAAGTAAAGAGATCGTTGATCGAAGAAACCTAGATCATAAAGTTCTCAAAGTTGTACACACAACTGCCGTGCAAATAAGTAACGGGCCATAAATTGTCACACACATCAACTGCGTCAACAAGCACTTTATATAAACGCACTCCAAAGATTCAGCGACTGTTAAACAGTGACTTTGATTGCTCGAATGCGACTTTGGTCTTTGTGGTTGTATATCGCCGTCTATCGTTTGATAGTGTATCATCAGCGTAGATAGTGTTTTTCGATAATAATAGCCTTACGTTACGTTGTTTTAACTGCTGAGTTGAAGTTGCCTTTGTGTAAGAGTTGTTTCACATACAAAGTAACTTTCTTTTTCCCTCTTGAACTTGTTTGCTGTTGTGCATATGCGCGTGTACTTTCTCGTTGTCATTTTATGCTAATGTTGGGCATCTTGTCTGTGATGGTGTGCATTTCCTTATTGGGATGATCTGCTGCTCATGTATTTGTTATGTGCATGTTTACCGTCATTTTTAATGCCTAAATATTAAGATTCAATGACCCGTTAATTATCTCTTACTCCATTCAATATTCCCCAAAACATTTTAGGTTCTTTCACTCCGGTCCACAAGTAAATATCACTGGGACATACCTTCCGAGAAAAATTTTCATGGAATACTCTAAAGTAGCAACTGTTTGTATGTAGCATAACATCTCATGTTAGATAAAAGTCGATGCTCACTCTGATCCATCTAGAATGCCGTCCGCCGTGACTGTCTCCACTTGGGAGAGTGATTGACTCTCTGTTCTGGCTGCAAACTCATCCAGACGACGTTCTTTCATATCGGTGCGTACCAACTGCAATATACTAATAAATAAACAATTATTCAAACAGCAAACAACAGCGTCTCCAATTTATCAGTCGATTGTGAAATTAAACAACCATCAAATTTCCCCCTCCCCCCTTCTTTGAAGAAATTCATAAAAACTGAAGGTTTTAAATCACTCCTGCCTTGGATTCTAAATATTAAGGAATCAACCTGATGTGCGTAAGTCCTTTTCACAGGCGTGGAAGCCATCGACGAGGACGCCTGAGCGTTCTCCGAAGAGGAGCGAGACGAATCTGAAGTTCGAGGTGGTCCTCCTAGTGACTCCGGAACAAAAACCGTGAAGCGAGTCTTTGACGGCCGGATGTTCGCCGAATCTGCCGGCTGGGAACACGTCGTAACCGCTGATGAGGTCAGCAAACTACTACACGTCGCCATGTTACAGCTTCCCGACGAATCGTGTATAACTCTCTCAATATACTAGAAAATGGAAATCGTTAAATATTCAGCGAAAATAATAAAAAACATCTCTATGCGAACTCCTTTTCATCTTTCACACTAAATCCTCCTCTTCCCCGACTCCAGCAACCGGTTTATATAGATTCTACAATGAAATGATTTAGCACGATCCAGAACGATCACCTATGAGTGCCTTAAAATTCTTAGACAGCGAAATCACGGCAAGAAAGAAAAATTTTTAGTGCTGACTCCACTTTTCAGTAAACCTTCGCTTTATTCACTAAACAGGAAATATACCCTTATTGTTCGAAAAAGTTTCAACTTTCTCTTAAAACATTTCAAAAGTATCTTTTTCTCTCCTCCCTTCCGCCGAATATTAAGATGTGGATACATGGATGTCATCAATAAATATGCCCTAAGAAGTCCTACCAATCGGGCGATCATTTCTCCCCCCCCCCCCCCTCCCCCCGCCCATCCCCATCCCGAATGCTCGAATCACTAATAGCGAACTAACATCTTGAATGGATGAGATGATAGCATCCTGCTCGAGGAAAAATACCGTCGACTTTGTTGGATGTACGTTCACGTCAATCCGATTCGTTGCAATCTTAATGAGACACTTAGTACAATGATAACATCAATGCATTCCGATGAAAATTAATCAGGATTATTCTGCGAAGGTATCGTCGGATACTTTCAGAGCACAATTTTGATGGAAAATTACGTCTAAATAAACGAAAAGTTATATAAGAAAAACTACGTCTGAGAAAAAAAGAATATATATATATATATATATATATATATATATATATATATATATATATATATATATATATATATATATATATATATATATATATATATATATATATATATATATATATATACGTGTATATACATAAATGTTTTTCAAATAATACATGGGCACACACCGCAAAAGAATCAAGGCAAGTTGTACATTTAAAAAACAGATCCGATACTTTAAAAAAAACAGATAATCAGGGTAAGTTGTTATAATACAATAAAGCTTACCCCCCCCCCCTCCCCCTTTTCCTAGCCAAAACGAGAACTATTTCTATCGAGTTAAAGTAGAATAAATTAGAGCAGGATGCTTAACTCCTTTTTGTTCTCAAAATAAATATCAATTAAATATAGCCCATATATTAAAAATAAAACGTGTTATCTATAACGAATATGGATAACTGCACTAAAAATAATAATATTTATACCTGTAAAGAAAGCAACACAAACGTCGAAAGCGTATTCTGCGCACCGAAAACAACGTCGAGACCTTGCTTTAGAGCTGGACACTCGACACTACGATTGTTTATAAAGAGGAAGAAAATCTTTTGACGGTCCTGAATTATCAACTCATTAATAAAAATCAGGATAACGTCATAAATAAACAGCTGAGGATAATGCCAGGACGGATTGTTCTTAATCAGTTTGTTCTAGAAATGCAGCCCACTAATGGACACGACCTTCTTGATGCCACAGCTAAGTTCGCGAAATGAGAAAAAACCGCAGAACACTTTTTCTTGTGAGTTGCGTTAGACGAAAAAAAAAACAAAAGTAACCTCCTATCCACAAAAAAACTGCTGACTCTTTATAAGCAGTTTTTGTCTTTAAAAGTTCCGACTTCCACCTTTTCAGCATACCTTTCATACTTCTGCTTCTTCCCACCTAGAGTCTTATACAAAAACAATGAGAAACGATTAGCGGATGAGCTTACCTGTCTAGCTTGAATCGTCCGGGCAGTACAAAAAGCACTCGGCAGCGACATATAACCACTCAACGAGAAGAATAGCTTCTCATCTTTATGATCGAGCATTACCAGATTCTTCAACAAAATGCCCTCTTAAAATAATCGTCACTATGACCAAAATAAGCCGTACCGCCCCCATCTCCCCTCCCCACAACCATCATTTACCTCATCATCATAAAGGTCCGAGTCAGGAGTACTCGTACTTGACCGGACTACAACCACCAAACCTCTGTCCTCTCCCCTTCCTCCATCCACCAATCACCTTCTTACCTCAACCAAACAATTCAGCAAGGACAGTTCATAAGCAACTAAATATGTGCACTAAAACGAACAAATCAATTTCAATATCGTTTGGCTAGACGATTTTTTCTAGAAACATAAAAAGTTCAAAGTTCACCAACACGAATTCAGAATTTTTTGAAAAGTATTTTTAAAAAAACAAAGGATGACATAAAATTCGTACCTTCGAAGCTTTCTCTCCAAGCAAAGATGCGATCACATTATAGACATTTCCATCACCGATGGTACGAAAATCGCTTCCACTACCACATCGGCGAAATGTGAAAGAGACATTCCTATGAATAAAATTTATAAATATGTTCCTCATTTTTATTTCTTTGTGCATCTTTGCAATATGATTTAATAAGAGTTCGAGGGGAATCAGAAACAACATCTAAACTAGGTAATGCTGTGCTCGAAACGACTCTTACTTAAGCAATGAGATATTAGAAAAGCCATAAAGAGAAGAGAAGATGAAGTCATAGAAAATGCAGAAAGCTAAAAATATCAAGAGTAATATTGGAGTTCAAATACTTCCCCTCTTCAGTTTCGTCACTTTCAGCAATAACAACAACGGTACATATGCATCGGTTGTGTAGATACCAACGCAATGGTTTTACATACAAGGCTTACTCCTTCTATCCCTCCCTCCTCTCACCCCCCCCCCTCTCTCTCTCTCTTGTTGTTATATTCAAAGGCGATATACGAACCCAAATTAGTAGTTTTTTTTTTCGAATCAATAAAGGTTTTCCATAAAAAAAAACTACAACGAATTCAATAAAGCTTCAAGTTAAAACCAAATTTTAATCGCCTTATCATTATAGCTCAGATGAACGCACTGATTTTTATAGGATCTCATAGTAAGCCACCTCGTAGAACATCAACTAATACGAGATCTTTGCCTCTGCGTAGATTTGCATAATGAATTTGGTGACTGTTGTCCTTTTACAATGAAAAACCCCGACGATTTCTCCTTCGTTCAATGCTAAAAGAATAAAGAATTCAGAAAAGAAGAAGAAATTCTTGAAACAAGGTAAAACATTAACCAATAGGACAGGTTGCAAATGAGATGATCTTAACTAACGGATTATGTATAGCATATCTGACGATAACGTCGGCAATTCGATTCATTTCATCCGCTGGATATTTGAGAGCACGTCGCCGAGATGGTGCATTGTAAAAGAGTTGTTCCGCAGTAACGGTCGTCCCAACAAGACCTGCCGATAAACGCACATCACTTACAATCTTACCATCTGAAAGCATAGCTTGAAATTAGCGATACACTAGAACCTCTCCCACAACAACCCGCCTCGGCAGAGAAAATCTTCGTGCTCGAATAATTTCTAAAAGTTTATTTCATATTCGACAACTTTTTCCACATCTTTTACCTCATTCACTAAAGAATTTGAAAGAAAAAACTTACGAACTCCTTTAGCTGAAAAATGAATAAAACATGATTATAAAAAAAAATAAAAATTAAAATTAAATAAAATACGGAAATTAACAAAATACCAAAAATAAAAATAAAAATCAGCTGTGCATTAGTAAATTCTTTTAAATGTATTCGTTAAAGACATCACCTGTATATTCAGCACAATGCGCGCATAGAGAATCGGCCGTTCTCGAGATAATTGAAAGATGCGCGACATGACTGAGTGATGCAAGCGCTTCACCACGGAAACCAAATGTGCTCATGTTTTCAAGATCTTCAAATTTACGTAGTTTTGACGTTGTGAAACGATCACAAACTATTCGCATATCTTCTTTCGAAATTCCATTTCCATTATCCTATAAAAAAAACTTTCATAATAAAGCATTTTAGAAACGTGCAAATTATAGAATCGCAATAGAAACATATCTTTCAGCATTGGTCTAGAAGGAATTCAATTCGCCATGTATTCGATTTAAATCAGATTTGAAAAATGCACTCAAGTAGGTTGCTCTTTATGTTTATTAATTAGACTATAGCGTTTCGACTTAAGATTTTTTTTTTTGGCAACGGATCCTTAGAATATGGTTAATTAGCGGTAGACTTAATTTACTTCAACCAAATTGCTCAAAGTTTTTTTTTTGATATTTTCTCTGGTTCCCTGTTTACATCTGCGATCTCTTATCGTTCCTCTTCTTATCCACCAATTTTCTTTTGTTGCTCGTTCACTGCACCAACCTATTCTTGTTTCTCATTTAGCAACATGAATACAAATCGTTTATTTAACGTTGAACATTTCAGTTGTTTTTGAAGATTGATTTATTTTTTGAAGATTTCAGTTGTTTTAAGATTGAAGATCGAAGATTTCTCGAATTTATTAAATGCGTATTTTCGCATCGCTTTGAATAGACCTGCTCTTCTAAATAATTTGCGTTCATTTCACTCATGTTTCATATGTAATTTTGATTTAGAACTTTTCTGCGGCGATATCTCATTTTATTTCTACTATGCCTTATATATCATTTTTTCTATTTCACCTCATCACTCTTTTTTTTTTACATTTTTATAACCTTTAATGTGCAATTTTATTTCTTTTTACTAAAGTTATCCATTAAATGGTAAATGACGATCGTCACTTCATAAAACTTTTGAAGTTCCAACTGATTTTTATCGAATTTTATTTATATCCTCATCGGAAAAAAAAAAAACTTCAAATGACCCCACTTACAACCACTAGAGTTTCTTTACTCAAATTTTACCAAATTATTTTTTCAAACTGTCGTTTGCCAAAAAAATTTACTCATAATGTCCTCTTTCTCGGTAAAAATCCTCATTTCCCTTCTGCAATTCTAAATTTTAGGTATGATCGCATTGGTAAATCATTAAAGGCAACGAATTTTCTTCACTTCAATTCGAAATAACACGGCTATGAAAATATATTATCAAGATAAATACTAGATATACATAGGTTTCATTAACTATTTATCAATCAAGAAGACGATAAGATGAACGACGGAAGGGAAGGGAAGAGGGGTGGAGAGAGGATATCCAACTCTTCAAAGGTGACAATCACTCCAAATCTGCTGCAAAGAAATGCTTCATCGATGACTTATACTTAGCTAACGATAGAAAAAAAAAACATTAAAAAAAATTCAACTGTGCCATAATTTTCTCCCTTTATTTGACAGATTGCAAATTAAATAAACAGAAAAGACTGTCATAACGCCTATTTTGGATTTAAAAAAAAACCCCTTAAAAATCATTGAACCAAATGAGTCGTTTAAATATTCAAAACTGAAATATTTGGATATGCAAATATTCACGAAAATTTTCATCCCAGAATTAATGTTACTTATTTTTTGAAAAAAAGGCATAATCCATCCCTCTCATATAGGTTACAATTTTAAACCTGAAGTTTGAATCCAAACTGGAGGTCGTAAATCATACAAAATAATAAACCTACCTTCGTTCCTAATATCAAGCAATATCCTTCACATATACCTGATACTTGAAACTTTCGTGTGGAGCTACACTTCGTAATGAAGCGTAATAACTGCCGCAGAAAAAGCTCTGCGCTAATCCACCAGATCTTGCGTACCATACAAAAAAAACCTTGGTTGTTTGCGACGTTTGAATTCTAGACATTATTTTTTAAACAAATCTTCGCATTTATCTCACATTACCTTTTAGATCAGAATCCCTTAAATTGGCCTGGGTCAGTAGAGAAGAAAAGAGGATTTCCTATAGACGATCGGAGCTTCTTCAAGATCACCAATTGTATAGCACAATTGCAGCCTTTCTATTTCCTAGTCAAGAGTAGCGGAAAAAATTGAGAATTGAGAGAGAAAGAAAAAACACCACTGACCTGCACCTTGATTAAGTCAAGACCTCCATTTCTTGCGGTCACTATGATTTCGGTTGCATTAGCATCCAATGCGTTCTCGATGAGTTCTTTAATCGCATTCGCTGGTCTCACGATTACCTCACCTGCGGCGATTCTATTTACCACATCATCCGGCAATCGAGCTATTCTACTCATTTGATATATCACAGAGTGTGTCTCTTATCTGTAATATGTGACGTATCTTTTAATGATAATGAATCAAAAATGACATTCAAAGCAAAACGGCGCCAGTAGCCAAAACGCAAACCAAGGACTTCACCTCAGGATCAAGGTCAATGAAATAAGGTGGATTTTTCGGACTATGGGAGAACAATATTATTGCATTTAAGGAGTGATCATGCTCTAGACGGTGAGAGATAAAAGGAGGAAATTTTGGACTGCTGAAGGCATAAGGATGCGACTGCAAAATTAATGGAGAAAATTGAACTTCTCAACTGGGCTCAGAAAGATAGAGGAGGAAAAGAAACAGGGGGATATGAGTTCGCGAACTCGTTCAGGTATGTTGGTAGAAACTGGCGTTATTTCATGTTGGGGAAGTAGAGGCAGAGATTCTTCTTGCGATTGATGCAGTAACCAGACGAGAAAACAAATGCAGATGCACGAGGAAACGTAAGGCCAACAACTTCTAAAAAGAAGCTACAAAACAAGAAACTGAACACATTCTGGGCAAGGTACTGCAATTTGAAATACAGGCCCCATTCAGTCGACGTCTTGTCCTTCTTCCTCTTCACATCCTTCTTCCTCATCATATATCACTTTAAGTTAACCTCCCACTTCAGGTAGGTGATGTTCCGTCTCAGGTAGCTGACGTTAAGGTCTCACGGCATCATTAATGCCAGCAGCATTTTACTGACATCGGAAACAGAGACGCGTACGTTCGAGGATCCATTCTAATTCCATTGTTACGTGTGTTCTTAGAATATTCCAAGGGATTTATGGTAAACACTTGCTGCACTCGGCACCTATATAAGCTCTACAAACCTTGTTCTTTTTATTAAAGCCAACCTCAATACCCCAAAGTGGAAATAGTGGACATCAAGAGGCGATTATCCACGTTAGTAAAAACTCTTAAAGAACCAAAAAAGAAAAAATTCATTTACGGGTTTATTAACCACCTTTTAATTTTGTAAGAAAAAGACCGGGCCTAGATTCCACAATTTATGGAATATCTACTGAAGAAAAAAAAAATCAGCAAAAAGGCGAATATACAACAACGAGGTAAAATGAACAGGGCAAGTACCACATGTTCCATGTTCCCATGCAATGATGTTTGCGTTAGATCTTTTTTTTTTAAATGTTGCTGGTAATAATTAAACAAAATACCTATCCGAAAGATTGCAGTGACGGTTTAAACCTATTGCACAGAAGAATTACCACTGTTAGATACCTCAACATATACTAACAATACCTAACCGATCCTAGCACATTATCCGCGATAAACTCAAAACACCGCACTTACCAAAAATAGAGTGCTTTCAATTTACTTAAAACATTTTCGCGCCTTTCGTATTTGAAAATTAGAACGTATTACAAAAATAGGATATTCGCTGCGAGGTACAAGTGGACTTTGACATTCAAATATGCTGAACATATAGACTCGTCAAATACCTGTTGAGGAGGTTCACCTTCATCAAGGAATGAAACAAACGTATGCATGCGATTATTTCGCCGCCATCCATTTATAATCGTGTCTCGATAGTGGGGTGCTTGGTGTGAGAAATCTGGAACGCTAATGACTTAGGAAAACCATTGACTATCTCCTCGGACATCTCTGGTATGGTATCATAGGCCGGTCAGTAACGACAGTGTTTCTAGATGGCATAATTACCTTTTCGACCAGACTTTCAACTCATTAAGAAGGTCATTGCGATAAGAACGACGAATGAAAGCATTTAAAACGGGACGGATATTTTTAACAACCTACTGTACTTTAGAACCTGCGTAGCGTTATGTTTACGTCCGAAATGACCGTTATTAGACGATCCCATTTCCTTCTGTAGAGTCCTATGCTGGAGATATTCTTAGAAGTGACGTCGGCATCGAGTTTTTGCGAGATTTCCAGTTTTTTTTTTTTTTTAACCGTCGGCTATGGCATGACCTTAACTGAGAGAAGTTGTAGATGCCTCGACTCTGGAAAGTACGACAGACAGCTGGCACTTTTTCCATCTACAGCTGCCAATAAAGAGTCGGTTGCATCGGTTTCAGATTGACCGCTAGCAATTTTAATTAGCATTTTGTTGTGAAGTACTGGTTTTCTGTATAACAGTTGTTGCTTCATAAACGCTTGTTTCTGCATTACGATCATCTGCTCCAAGTATGACCTCACGCTTGAGGTCCCTCTAGCAGTCCGATCACCTCAGTAAGGTCGCCCGCAAAGATGTTGGAGAGAGATTTCTCCGAAATCAGCACCTTTATTGCACTCATATCGTGACAGTTGTGTCAGCCTGAGGTCTCATTCAACATTTTCTGACCTCAAGCTCAAGATATTAAAAAGAAGTTCTTCTAACTCTTCAATTCGAGAGGACTCAAATATTGCGCTCTAGATAAAAGACCGAATTTCATGACCGCAATCTGAGGTAATATGCAAAAATGCTGATTTTTCCGTTCCATTTCGTGTAATTTTGTAAATGCTAAAAACCGTTAATTATACAGGTGGCTTTTATACACTTAGAAGTTATAAGAGAAGGATGAAAGCCATTATGCTTACGATGTCTTTCCTTAATTCTTTTTAATGTTGAACCCTCATATGGACGTACTGCATTGGAGATTGCTCTTAAATTACTACCGTCACACAATGTCCTCCGGTATTATCCGGTAAACCAAACTTATGACAGTTACACAATGTCCTACGGTATTATCCGGAAAATCAAACTCATTATCGTTACACAATCTCTTCGGGTACCGTCCGGGAAGCCTAAGTTATTGTCGTCATACAATCTTCTCTCGTTTTCTTCGACGGGATACGGAAAATTAAACTTTCCAACAGCTTTTTTTATGATTTCGATGTTGATCTATTTTGAAAAAATTTCCAATGCAATTAATTCCCACGAAAAATCTCTCTTATGTCGATTAGCGTTAATGAACAGTTTATATTTCTTCAAAAAATTACTTCCTGTCATTTTATAGAAGTGCATTTACATCTCTTCATTATCGCCAAATATTAAAATGCAAATTACAATCAATCAATTATGCAAATCATAAACGAATTTTTATTAGCGAGTGATCGATTTTGCTGAAAAAAAAAATTCATCAAATGTTGCTAAGCAATGCAATTATACCATACAATATATTTTTTATTGATTAATGCACAAATATGTATAAAATATGTAAATTATTTGCACATTGTACATTATGGCTTCAAAAAAAAAAAAAAAATGAATAAAATCGACAATAGACGAATCGTAAGATGAGCAAAATATATTATTCATTTTATAGGATTTCTGTATTGATTGTTTTTCTATTGATAAGCTGATAATAAAAATTCAATGGCGATAAATATCAAAAGGTCAAAGGTCACGCTGTTTTTCAATTTTTTATCTTACAATGAAACGGGAAACACTGAATAATTGAGAAAATAGAAATGAAGAGAAATATTTTTACAATTTAAAAAAAAAAATGAAGCGATTGGAAAATTTAAATGCAAATTTTATTTGCATAAAATAAAAAAATCTTAAAATGCAAGGAAAAAAAAAAACAACTTTCACGCAATATGAATATAGCAATGATCACAGTGATGTTGATCGCTAACCGGTATTTACGCGATTTTTTTTTTTGTTTTGTTAGCGCAACACTTATCCCTCAAGAAAATATGATCACTTCGAGTGGCCATTATAATCGATTAGGGCATATGCTTGTGTTAATTTCTAGTGTCACCTTTAGTTAAATATTTTAATATTAGTTAATGCTGTAATTTCACCGCGTTATAAGTGCCAATCTGCTATAGGGCGCATTTGTCGAAAGCGCAAATGTCACACGACCGTTTATTTTATTTATTGCTACTTGCTGCTTATGTTGCTGAAGATCAAACGACTTGTATGTTTAACGACGACGATAAGCTTTTATTGACAGTCAGCTGGCTTAACCGCATAAATCATCACTTAAGAAAATGACTTCAGTAGCGAACTCGATCTATGCGGTGAATGTCTCTTAAATACCGCATTCTCGAGAATATTGCTCGAATGCATCAAAAGTGATTGCTTATTTGCAGTCGGCTGCCTCAACCTTTCATACAAATCATCTCTCTCTCTCTCAAAAAATATGTTTAACTGAGTGCTCTTCCGTTTTTTTGAAGCATATTTTCTTTGCTCAAGAGAGAAAAAAAGAACCGCATGTCGACAAAATACCGCAAATTTCTCTTTTTTTTTTCGAAAGTAACTTATGTTGATGATTGAGGCAGCCGAGTGTAAATAAGAATGAGGCAAATGAGTGATGTTGTTGTAATATGCGAAAAGAATGCAAAAAAAAAGCTTTATGACCGTAAGCTTTACTCTTGTGACCTATACCTTCGAGAACAGGTAATTTTTTTTTAAAGTTCTTGAAAAAAAAAAGATCGGCTATATTAGAATAACAAAGAGTTTGAATATATAATATTCTAAATTTGATTCCAATCTCGATCATCCCTTTGAATTCTAAAGTTATACTTTATAAATATCGTAGTATTCTTAGTAAGAAAAGAAATTCTATAAATTATTGATGCATACGATCAGAGCTAATTGAAGCGAGATGAAATATTTGATGAAAGCCGATAATAAAAATAGCGCTTCTCTATTTGAACAACGCTCCGATGTGTAGTTTATGACCTATCAATGTGGTTCCTTCGCTAATTTCGGGAGACTCTCCGATAATGGTGTAAATTCTCTCCTTTCAGCGAGTAATAAGCTGATTAAAGAGGTCTGTGACTATTCCTCTCCCCCCCCTCCCCCCCCCCCCCCTCACCTCCTCCGACATATTTAGTATTCTTCCTTCTATTGCAGATTCCTCGTTAAGTATCCTGTAATTTGTCAATATATCCGCAATTGTTTGCCACGTAAATAAGGAATAGGTTGCGCTAACATATCAAAAGAAGAAATTACGTGAAAGGAAAGCACAAATAATGATCGTTGCGAATGGAATGAGACTAGACGACCTGAAGCGCGATTGCAGAAGGGGACACCTCACCAATTGATAGACCGATTGCCGACGGAAATGTATGTGTGGCCGGATTATCTGCAAGCTCGCAATATCCATCTGAAAAAGAAAACAATTAGCATTAGGAAAAAAAAATAAAACTGAAAACAATATTTGAAAAATGGAAAAGAAAATATCTCAAAAAAAAAAGAAATTAAAATAGATCATATGTCAAGGTAAATATGAAGATTGTTCTCTGGTGTTATGGTGACTTATAAGCAAGTTTTTTTTTTTTTTTATAAGGAGGAAAATGAAAAAAAAACGCTCACTTTCAATTGGAAAATAAATAAATATGAATTTTTCTTTTCCTATGAAAAAATCGTTTCAAAAATGAAATAAAAACATCACATTAGCCTAACTAATAATTGAATAAAATAGTAGAGGAGGTACTTATTTTTTCAACGTTTCTTATTAAGTTCTTAGCGTATTTATTTCATTTTCAATTTTATGTTTCATTGGATACTTCGCACTTAAATACGCATGATTTCATCATGTTGTCGGATAGTATTCGTTTGTCGTCCGGAAAATGACAATCCGGTTCAGATGATGAAGCACAACTTCACTACCGTAATCGTATTCTTTCCCGGTGAAATGTGTCCGCTACTCGATATTTCATCAGGTTGAATTATCATCTATCCGGAATGAGCCTTCCAATGTAGATGGAATTATATGCACTCATCGGTGATACTCATAAGACCTTCGACAGTTCCTTCGAACCCTGGCGACAGAGACTGGAGACATTTTCGAATCTGGCGGCAACAACACTCCTGGACGGCTCCTTCGAACCTGGAGACGAGCTCCCGAAGACATTTTCGAATCTGGCAGCAAAAAAGCTCAGGATCTCCTTCGAATCTGGCAGCAACAAACTCAGGATGACTCCTTCGAATCTGGCGACGACAATGCTCCTAGATCGCTCGTTCGAATTTGCTAACAACAACGTATCCAACCAATATCAATCACATCTATTTTACTAATTACCGACGTTTACAAACTTCTTTTCGATTGCACGTTATGATTCGATTCTCTTGTCCGCTTCAATAATCCATCGGAAACTATCCAGAAGGTATCTCTATGTGCATTTTTATAAGTTTCTAGCTTTTCAATAAATAAAAAAAATATTTTCATCCATAATGATATTGTTTAGTGTGGGCTAACGACTAAAATATTGAAAACGATTAAACAACAATTACAACTTTTGCTGTAAAATAAGAGCTTTGAGATTTGTACCGAACTGATGACATTTGAAAAGTCGCGAGAAAAATAAAGAAAAAACATTAACGATATTTTCTTATCAAATTCTTTTAAAAATCATAAATGCAGGAAAACTTTTTCGACAACAAATAAACTATTCACTCATCAATAACGATTACGGCAATTGCTGCTTCAAAGTTTCTATAATGTATCAGTTATGCAGTATTAACGGTATGGTTTGTAAACACAAAACCAGAATAGGGGAGTTACGTACGATTCTGCGGAAGAATATAATATGGTGCAGCAACCACATAATGATATGACTATAGGTTATTTGTTTGGTCATTTTGTAGTATAACGGTATAGCCTGGAGATATGACGATAAACCTGGTGGAACATGGAGAATTGGTACAAATTTGATAGAAATTCGAGGAAAATTGTGGTTTAAAAGGAATAGCAATTAAATTATATATAACGATAAACCTGGTGGAGGTAGTTCGTCATTTGGCACAAATTCCACGTAAGGATATTGCTGATTGTTCAAATCACTGAGATGGTCACACAAATATGCAAATGAGGGTCTATCCGAAGCGTTATGCGCCCAACATTGCATCATGACGTCATATCTAAATTTATAACAGCTTAATATTAGTAATATCATGATTATTTCTTAGATAATGCACTGTTCAAAAACTAAAAAATTTGAGTGATTTTCCTGTTGTAATTAATTGCAATTTAGTTTTAGCGGAAATTGCAATTAATTGCAATTTTCCAATTTGCAATATTCGAGCATAAAGGAACGTTACAAAAAGCTACTCTTGAAATAAATTAAAAATTTCAATGAATTTGACACAAATTTTTCGAGTCTTACGGATGGCAATATTTCAATTCTTTTGCTTTTGAAATAGCATAATAGGAATTATTGTTGTGATTGGCACTTCTTTTGACTATTTAAATGGAAAGGAATTTCAACGGAACATGTGAGGACTTAAGCGCAGGAAACAAGTAAGGAGCAATTTGATCTTCGACAGCAGATTCTTTTGTCTACCATCATGAATGAACCTTAGTTGGTCATCGGCTTCATCTCAGGTTGCCTTCAGTTTGACCTTAGCTTGCCACCAACCTGACCTCAGTTTGCATCAAATCCCACTTCCCCCCCCCCCCCCCCCCCTCTCCTTTCCTATCCGACCTCCTTTTCGTTTGTTACAAAATTAGTCACGATCAATTTGAAATAAGCGAGAAAAAAAAATGAGCACAAACAAAAATGAATACATTTCATTAGCACATGATGTTGGCTTCTCAAGACGATTTCCTTGTTGCAAATATTTAAGAAGATCCTTATCGCTGACTGTTGAATATGGAAATCCTCCGAGTGTACAAATCTCCCAAAGAACAACGCCATACGCCTAAAATAAATCTGTTAATTAAGTGTAATGTTGAACCATTTTAATAAAGAATTAAAAAATATAACTGAATCTATAAAGGTGGAATATAAATTAGTGAATTCCACCGAGCACATTCCTCTCTCTATGTTTTCTTATCTCTCCTTATTCGATACTCATAATATTCGTAAATCTGGATCATATATTAGAGAGGAGCTATTAAAAAGTATAGTTATTTATCATATTTAGAGAGAGGTAACATTATCACCGACCTCTTTCTTCCCCTCCCCCTTCCCCTTTCCATCCCCTTCATGGCATCCTTTTGTTTTGAGAAATATCTCTGGTTAAAGCAACAGAAAAAAAATCGAACATTTCAATTAGTTCTTCATAGTAAATAAAAACTTTGAGAAAAAAAAAAACTCCTAACTGTAAGAAACGTTGAGTAAAAAACTATTACACTATAATACGTATTAAGTATAAGAAATAGATTTATACTTATCAATGAAAATAATTCACTTGTTTTGATTGAATTCTTAATAATTACGTTTGTGTTTATAGTGTTTAGCGATGTCTAAAGTGTTTCGTAGCAAATACGAAAAAAAAAAGTTCGAAGTATTTGACTAGGCGAAGATATTTCTCGTCCCCGGTGATAGACGATGATCACTTCGCTGAATTCATCGAGAGATACACACTTTCTCGCATATCTCGATGTGATGCAATTTGACAGCTGTTTGGCTCCGATCCGATGAGCTCAGCTTAACTATTGACATTTTGCAGGAAGCAACATTGCGCACAGCTATCGCTCTTAATTTCTCATACGAATATCGTCAGAGAGATAAAGACAAAGAGGAATGAAAAGAAAGAGAAGAGAAACAGAGAGACAGAGAAAGGTAAGAATAGAAAGAAAGTATTGAAAGGAAGATCACAAACTGTTGAAGAAGTTAGAACAGCTGTGTATTTGCCCAATAACCGTTCAGATAGCGATTGATTACGGTGATGCTCCTTGAAGAGCAAATTTGCTTCATGTTATTCATAGGGATCAAAGTTTAAGATCTCATCTCTATCTATTGTAATTTTATGATTGTGTGAAACCCGAACCTCAAAACCCGGGACCCAAAACCCAAAACCCAAAACCCAAAACCCAAAACTCAAAATCCATTCTCTAGAACTTAAATCGACTTGAGTTCAATGATATGGAAATATTTTGCATTGTTGACATATACTGAGTTAAAAATATGCTAAAACTATGGTTGTAGTGTATTTCAATATGAATATTCAAATTTATTTCAATTTTGTACGAGAAAAAAATCAATATTTTTGAAATTATATCGCTAATAAAAGCTAAAAAAAAATAGATTGCTCATTCAACGGATATACCGATAAACAATTTGATAATTAAAAAAAAATATTTCTAAAAATTTAAAACGCTATAAAATTATAAGCGTAAAAAAAGAGTTATTCATTGAAAATGGAGAAAAAAATTGCTGTTTTTTTTTCTTTGCAGAAGAAAATTTCGAGTGGAAAAAAAAGAGTGTGCAAAAATTACAAAAAAATCTGAAGAAAACGGCTACTTTTCAATATTTTGAAAAAAGAAAAGGCATTTAAAATTTCCACCCTTTTATGTTTACCTTGAAATAATTTGCTTACCTTGAAATAATTTGCTTACCTTGAAATAATTTGCTTACCTTGAAATAATTTGCTTACCTTGAAATAATTTGCTTACCTTGAAATAATTTGCTTACCTTGAAATAATTTTTAAACGCTATTAAAACATATAAATATAAAATACTATCACTGCATATATGAAATAATTAATTATGAAACATATTGAAACATAAAGAGATATAAAAACGATTACCCAAACATCACTCTTCGTTGAGTAGACACTATGTTGGATAGCTTCGATAGAAAGCCATCGTAATGGGATAACACCTTTGCTTGCCTTCACATAAACACCATGCCTCGATAGACCGAAATCACTAATCTTGAGTTGATTACCGCCACCAACAAGAATGTTTCGTGCTGCTAGATCACGATGAATTATCCCCAATGACTCGATATGTGCCTGAATTTCATTTTTTTTTTTTTTAATGAATCAGTTTTTCATTGAAGCGGAAAATTTTTCTTCGGAAATTTCGTTGTTCGATCGACCAAACGAATTCGTTTGCTATACTTTAGTCGATAGAGTTCAACAAAACGAACGGAATTTTTCGTTTTTTAGTGAAAAAATTCTATGGGAGATTTTTCAATTCTATGAATTGTGATGGAGAGGTTGCAAAATTTAGCTCGAATTGGTTTGAAGCCTATTGATTCTAATGTAGAGATCAGAAGTGCTTGATTAATTAATAATAAAGGTTGTTCTCTTAGCGACGAAATTTCTCGCAAAAATTTGAAAAATGCTTTTCGATCAACTATGCCACTTTCGTAATATTATTTTTTACTACAAGATTTTTCCCATAATTGTCTATCGATTAATTAGCAATATTTTTCGACCATTGATCATTCACTACCAACCGGTTAAAATAATACCCATCAGTGCGTACGAATAGCAAAATACTCAATACAAACAGTAGGAATCGACAATTTCCAACAATAAAGAAGGACGATTTGTATCGCATTATAGCACTAACATAAATGTAACAACACATGGAAAACGTTACTTGAGAGTATAGGTAAATAAAAAATAGAGAATAAATAAATAAAAAATAAGTTCTAATTTTTTTTTTGAATTAATTACGATTGAAGCATTCAATAAAGAGAATAATCACTCTTGCACTCGATTTATTTAGTTCGTTTATAGAATTCTTTATTATATTTAAGAAAAAATTGGTTTTTGAAGCTAAAAAAGTATTTTTTTTCAGTGAATCTATTAAAATCGTTGAGTTAATCATTATTTAGCGATGAATCGTCGAATAGAATAATAAGCAAAAAATTTATAACATATGAAACTTTTTTTAAAAAATAACGCTTATTTTTTAATTTAATGAATTTTTTTTTTCAATAATATATCGCATAAAATTATTGAAATTTAATAATATTTAATAGCAAAAATTCCTCAAGTAAAGAGAGAAAATAAACGAAATAAACATATTAATTTGATTGAATAGATAGAAAGTGATTTCTTTTTTTTTTTTTTTCTGCGATTTTTATCGATTACGTAGAAGGTGATCAATCAATCAAACATTTCAATAGTTTAACAGCAATATAATTGTGAAAATACTCGAATAAAGAGATCAAAAGAAACAACTGAGCACTAAAACACAATATAACTGAATAAGTGTTCAACAACTGCTCTCAAAAGAATTGTTGCCGCTCTTGTATTATCGAATTATCCTATTCTATATAATCTTTCGTTATTAATTACTGCCGATACCTTGCAGGTAATATATAAGATATATAACGTACTAAATACTTTGTTATCTAAAAAGGTACTTGAAAGGTTTCTGATTACCTATGAGATAATTACAATGGTATTCTGTTAAATTTTTCATTAAAACGATCTGATATAAACATTTTAAGCAATTGTTTTCAAGCAAAGTTTTGAAATAAAGTAGTGGCTTTTCTGAGTGTTACTTCATCTTTACTAAATATTTATAAAAAATTTTTTTCACTCATATACAAACGAATATCTATATTACATTTGAGATTAGTAAAGAATCAGTTAGGCTTTAAAAAAATTCTTGAATTTTTTTTTTTTTCATATTCACCTGAACGTTTCGAAACTGATAGAATTATTTCATTGCAATAAGTTTTAAGCACATAGATATCGTTATTATGTTCAATAAAATTCTTTGAAGGAATCACATAATAGCCAATAATTGCCCGCATAAATATGAAAAAAAAAATTATATTCAATGAAAAGCTCTATTGTAAGTGCAATTTGAAATATGTAAGTGCAATAGTTCTATTTGAAAGATAGCCAAAAGAAACGCATTCAAGTTCATCACTAAAGGCGCATGAATGAACACTAAGCGGATTTTCATTCTCAGCGAGGTGTGCTGCTCAGGTGGGAAAATTTCAATTAAAAAACTGAATGAATTAATTAAAAAACATGTAAACAACCGATGTAAGTAATTAAATTATAGAAAATGATTAAAACGAATAAACGCACTTAAAACACATCGGAAAAAAACACGAACTAACCATTCCGTTAGCGACTTGTATAGCGAAACTTTGCAATTCGGTTGGATCGAGATGATAGAGACCTGCAGATGGTGACGGATCTTCGACTGCGGAAACGAAAGATGAATGCAATGAAGGTGGCAATGATGGACATATTGGTTGCTCTTGTCCACAATGCATTGATGTTTTAATGTTGAGCACAGCTAAATCAAGCTGAAACATCGCTTGATTATATTTTCGTTTAAATTATATATTAGTGTTGTTTAATAACATATAATCAATTTCAATCATCCACGCTATAAGTAATTCAATTACTTATATTATATTAGATCCATTACCTATTTTAATTTAAATACTTCGTTCTACGTAGATCATTTTTCTCTCATTTATTTTTGTAGCTGAATAGAAAAAAGATTATAAATTTTAGAAAAGGATTTTAGAAAAATAAAACAGGCAAATGTATACACATATGTGCAATCAGAGTAGAGCATGCAATAGGTCAAGAGTGAGTATAAACTTAGAACGATCTGCTTTTACGCTCAATTTTGTTCACTTTAGTTGAAAAACTTACTTAATCCATAGAAGCAACAAGAAATCATGAAAACAATCGTATTTGAAGTGGAAGCTGCTCATTACTGCTTAGTAATTCGGCCGTTTATCTTTTAGTGAATATCGATGTTATTAGTTACAATTACGAAAACTCTCAATAAGTTTGAACTTAATTCAAACTTATGAGTTTGTTTTTCGTATAATTTGCCTTAAATGAGTTCAAATAAGAGAGGAAAGAAATTTGCAATCGAATTCAACAAATCTCTCTGCAAAAATCTGAAACTAAAAAAAAATTTTTTAATGAATATATTCGTTTGTTGTGCTTTTGACTGTTAGTATCACAATGAATAGCCGGATATAGTAGAACCTGTTTTCGAAGATTTTGCAGATAGTGTTTGAGGTCACCGAATGGCACATACTCCATCACCATACATTGGTGATTCGGTTCTGTGCAACAACCATACATAGCGACAATATTTGGATGCCGTCCTACCTGAAATAAGTTGGAATAGGTGGACATAAGCGCCAGAAAAGCTTGAACGTTAAGTGCTTTTGCAATCACTCTACTAGATCAGGCAATTTCGTCAAATGGTCACAAATAACAAAATAAACCTGAAGTTCGAGCACGATGTCAAACTACAGCTCACAGTAGAGGTTACTGAAATACATAAATCTAACTTCAAGTGCTCTCGAAATGGAATTGTTGGGCAATAAGAGAAACATATCATACATAAGTAAATGAACAAGTGAATAAATAAGTAAATAAATAAATAAATAAATAAATAAATAAATAAATAAATAAATATAATATATATATATATATATATATATATATATATATATATATATATATATATATATATATATATATATATATATATATATATATATATATATATATATATATATATATATATATATATATATATATATATATATATATATATATATATATATATATATATAGAAGAATGAATAGGAAACGGCGTATGCAAAGCTTGTCAAAATTATGTTGGGTAAATATTTTAAACTTGTTTTATTCAGCTAATAACTATGTTTCCATTCGATGGACGTGGACAAGCCACTCAATGTACGTAATGTGGATCTGTGCTCTTGTCCGTTCACCATAGCATAATTTCGAATTCAGCTACACTTTAAGCAACTCATGAAAGCAGTGACTTACAGGATGTGGAGCTTCATCTTTTAACTATCAAGTGATCGTTCGCTGTTATTTCTCTTTCACAGGATGTTGCCCTTATTCGCATGAAACGACTTAGCAGACGTTTATAAGAGTGTATTATACCTGTCCCACCTGGGCAATCTGAATTTATTCTAATGCCCATTTTTATACATTCCGGAAAGAGAAAAAAATCGATGCCTCATTTCGCTAATTCATTTTTTTTAGTTTTCCCGTCAAAAGAAATTAAATTCTGAAATTTAAACATAAATATATGCGGAATTGTTTTCTGATATGATCTTTATCATATCATAATTTTATCACTTCATGTGATAACCTTGGCCATAAAAATCTATCAGCCAGTGATCATTGGCTGATAGATTCTTAACACTTGTAGTTGTCCATAGAAAAAAAAAACGCAACCTGCTTCATAATATTCATTTCAGCAATGAATTCCATTCGTTCGGATTCTTCAGCATTCGCCCTTAATTGCTTTATAGCGACTGTGGTCGGTCCAGCATATCCTTCTACACCATGAGCCGTTCCCATACAAACCAATCCGAATGCACCTGTAATTCTTTTTTCAATATAATCGAAATAATATTTTCTAATATTTTTACTATATATTCAGCAAGAATTTCTATTTATGCATTTAAGCCATTCAATATTTCATTGAAAAGAGTGGAGAATCAATGAAAGCGTGTCTTTTTACATCGTTTCAAAGTCGCATAGTATAATACAGTTGAAAATCAGATCAAAAATACCCTAGCTTTTTTCCCTTCGTTAACTGCTCTAGGGTACCTATTATCCAGGAGATGGCTATGGGCAATGCTTACGGTGAATTTAAGGTAGTCTTCAAGCACACAAAATTTGATTTTTTTTTTTGCATGATAATTTCGTCCATAGAAAGCAACTAAATGAACTCTATCACGTATTAGGCGATGAAACAAATCGAACCTTGGCCAATAATACCGCCCACTTGAATACGACTGAAAGGTATTTCATAGTCAACGGAATTTGTTGGTGCGATTGCGCGTCGATAAAGAATATTCGTCTCCAACATCGAATGGCTGAAATATGTTTTGATAAACGCGAAAAACTACCAGTAAAGTGTTTTTCAATTTCCTCGAAAAAGAAGACCTTTCATATTTTCTTAATATTTTCAAGAGAATAATTGATTTTACTTTGAAAAATCAAAATATCGGAAAATTTTTTTAATATGTTGTTCGAAAAAAATAAATAAAAAAAAGGCAGATGAAAGATCATGAATCACCTCGAATGTGCCATTGACCATGGTATTATAGACGATTTTTCGATATGTGATTTTGCACTACGCTTGAAGCAATTGCGTATCGTACAAATCAATATACAACACGTTAATAGAGTAGCCATAAGTGTTGCACTACCAACCAATAGCATTAAGATTGGTGTCTTGAGTGCAACTTCTGATGGACGCATCGATGGTGATTCATCGTTCTGCTGTCCACTATCCTCACCAATAATGGTCACATTTAGAATTTCTGATGGTGTCATAGCGATGATACTCGACGTTGTATTTGGGCTATTATCTATGTTAATATTAAGTGAGTGGTCATCATCAAGCGATGTTGCAAGTATTGGCAATTCTGTAGACGTTGTCGTTTCTTGATCATTGAATGTGGTCGTAAATGGGATGGTCACTTCACGACTATTACATAGTTGGTCATTCATTGAAAAGATTGTCACACGATACTCCTCATTCACACGGAAATTCATCGGAAGAACTGTCCAAAATGACGTTTCATTCTGAAATACATTCAGTTTATATATATAATATATATATATATATATATATATATATATATATATATATATATATATATATATATATATATATATATATATATATATATATATATATATATATATATATATATATATATATATATATATATATATATATATATATATATCAGAACATTAGTGAAAAACTGACAAATACATTTCCGATGGGTAGTTTTAGATAATCCATTTATCGTTGTTTAACCATTAAGACGAATGGCTGTTTAATATTTGCAGTATGCAATTCAATGTCAGAACTAAGCCCTCTCAGAGCAATCCAGAATCAGCTTTTAACCATATAGCGAAATCGAACCAAACATCTATATTTTACCCCCATAAACGGCTAAATCATTCAGTGAACTATGCACCATTGATAAACTTCTGCAATAATATTTCGTAAATATTTTAACCGAGAAAAATAAACTTGATGAATTTCTAGAAATCTATGATAGAAATTAAATTCAATATTATTGTGCTATTTTAATTTCTATCCGATTGTAATCATTAGCTTATAACGTAAATCTTTGAATATATATTAACAATAATCATAGAAAAATATGAAACCTCTTGTGCGAATACAACATGTGATGGCATATCGGATATATGGAATTTGAATGCATCCGAATCTTTGAAGCGAATTTGATTATGATAGAATCTTAAATAAAATTTAAGTTTTTTTTTTTCATTGAAAATTTCATTTAAAAAATTATAAAAATAATTTTTTATATGCTGAATGCGTAAATTTACTCTTCTTTGAATTTATTTTCTTCTAATTAAAATTTTTCAGCATCTTCTTATTAGTGCTAAAATTTATCGATCATTGAAAAATGAGAATCGAAAGAATCAATTTAATCATCGAATCTTTTTCTCTCATCACTTTCATCTTTAATTCGAATAGAAGCTCATCAAGTAAATAAGTTTGATTAATTTGTAATTTACTTTTCAATTTATTACTGCAACTTTTAATTCGCCTACATTGATGTATATATTACACAAACGAGGGAAGGAGAGGGGATAAGGGGGGGGGGATAGGGAAGAGAGGAGGAATATTTTTGCCTCAAAAGCAGAAAATTCTCCACGTTGGAGATAACCGATAACTTACGTCATGCATTCCATTTATGTCAGGTGGTATTCATTGTTCATTTAGCTTGAAGCCGAGCTATCGTCTAAAGCGGAACCTATACTTAACATGATTCATTGTAAAATAACGCTTTATATAAGATTCTCTATCAAAATGGAATTTGATACCGTTCGCTGAGATCAAATCGGAATTGATGCGTGTGACCTGCAATTGCCGGATACGTCCAATTGAGCATCACCTTAATGACACCGTTCTCCATAAAAGGTGTAACGATTAGGTTACGTGGTTCGGGAACTGCGTCTTGACCTTCAAAATTGTTTTATTCTTTAACTCAAAACGACGTCTAGTGGTCATGTCCATACTCCCTCTACTTCTTTCTCGTCCGGTTGTCTTCATTTCTTGGTATCTTGTTATAATGCTTGATATTTTTGTTATTTCTTGGTATTGCCTATTTGTCCGCATATAAAATCACCTCAATGAAAACATTAAAGATCACTCCTGATAAAAACGCCTCATAAAAAAATCACTCCATTTGAAAAAGTTTTATATCGGCTCATCTTAAAGTCAAGATTATTATTAATAAAGAATCTCCGCTATTAGATGAAAATAATCTATTAATTTTGGAAAATTTCGATCAACATACTCTACAAACATTTATAAAAATTCAGAATATTTTTTTCTTTGTTTTTTTTCTTGTTTTTTTTCCCCTAATTATCAACATTTTCAATAAACAAAATGCACGATTTAAAAGTAAAATTTTTTCAAAAAAAAAGAAAAATTTCTTCGTTAGAAGTTTTTCATCGAAACAACGGGCTATAATTAGCGATAATATAAGCCAAAATTAATCTATTATATAATTGCGATAGAAATTAAAAAGAAAATTTTTTTTTCATACATTTATAGGTAATCTCATTTTTATTATTTCTTTCTTGAAGTAAATATTTGCATCGAAATTCTTTTCAAAAACGAAAGATTTGCTCACTTCTGCAACTACAATATCCTTCAACACATGTTGGTACAGTATACTTATAAACAGCAGCAAATTCCGCTTCTCCATAGGGATACGGTCTCGAGTGCATCAATATATCATACGTACAATCGTGTTGAATCTCGAGAGGTTGTGAGTCGGTAGTCAACGGTGGAATCGTATGTGAACGCTCGGTCTGAACAATGCAAAGATTATTTATTTTTATCATGAAACGGATTGCACGAATCCTTTCCTCCTCTCCCCTCTCTTATCTCCTACCATGCCCCCCTCCCCTCTCCATCCCCCCACCTGCCTCATAACAATCTCCTCATTGAAAATTCAGAGAAATTTGCAAATCGTAAGGGCATTATTTGTTATTTAGAGGTAAATAGGAAGTAACGAGATAATTTATTTTCCTTGCGCACCTGATTTAACCTGGTATGCAATTATTTACTGCATTTATTAAATATAGTGGAGTTTACATTTTCGAAAAACATAACACGAAATTTTATCCGAATTCCATTGCTAACGCTAACGGTGGGAAAAGTTTGAAATTTTACGTTGGTGATGAGCAGAAATTTGGTGTTATATGATTTAATTACCTAATTTACCTGATTTCTATTGTCGCATTTTATATTTGGTGTTACCTGATTTCATCCATCGATCTCTACAATCCTTGTCATGCCTTTTATAACATATGGCGGAAAAACCTCACCGCGGTATCATTAATGCATGCAACGTACTTAAAATTTCTCAACGGAAGATTACCTATTGGGCATAACGATTCGAAAAGGATCAATTGTAAATGTTTGGAAGTTCTAAAAAAATCGAACAAAAAGAAAACTAAGAATATTTTGATCGCTTCTTAGTGATTTCCAAAGAGCAAAATTTCCTTGAAATTTGAAGGAATTTCCTCTCTAGATGGCATTCTAATTCGATGATATCGCTTCCTTTGCCCTTCATCCCCTCTCGTTTACCTCGTATTCTATATGCGAAGGATCCGAGCAGCGAATGATGCAGAAGATTTACCTGTTAAACTGAAAACGCAAATCAATCTTGAATAGCACTATAGACTATATGCGTGCAGTCTCTGACAATGCTTTTTTTAGGTAACGTTGCGACTTTATGAAATAAAAAACATAATGAAATGGAAAATTTTTAAGAAATCGGGAAAAAAATTATAAACTTCCGATAGAGATTTGTTGCAAAGTGCGATGCTCGTTTTTTTTTTTTCTAACACAACCCGTCGCTTTAAAACGCTCAATGCCAATCGGTTGCCCGTCGGAGATTCCTTTCAATGCGATTAAACTATCGCTGTTGCGATTTTGTGATTGGCCATAGGAATAACTTTGATTCAGAGTTATTTCGTTCTTTCTCTTTAAAAAAACCCCGAAGGAGAATTAAATTCTCCAAATGCTATAATTGAAGTTTAGCGGTAAAAATTGATAATTTAAATAAAATGAAGAGTATTAAAAAAGGAGATTACCGACGGAAAAAAATATAACAACGAATGGAAATGAAGGTGTTTTTTTTACGTTTTTCTTTTTAATACATGACTACATGAATTTCACTTTATATATATATATATATATATATATATATATATATATATATATATATATATATATATATATATATATATATATATATATATATATATATATATATATTATATTATATATTTTAGATAGGAGAAATGGATGCTATTTGATGAATGTGTTCGTATTGCTTTAGTTTAATGTATGATAATAAAACAAACACAATTCAAGCATTAGTGAACATATGGGCAATTTTGAAAGACTTTTTTTCTGTTTGAGCGGTGAATTTTTGCTAAAGATATTAGCGCATTTGTGGTGATTCGAAAACGTTGAAAATGGCCCGCTGAAGACGGTGAAAACATCTGCGCTGTTTTCGATTTCTCTCCTTTCTTTTATATATTTATTGGCATTCACGTTGAAGGTATGAGTTTGATATGGAACGAAGAAAGCTTTTTTACATAATTCTACATCAATTTTCTTTTGGTAAATAGTGCCAAAATAATAAATAGCGTTAATTTAGACTATCGGAGTAATAGTAATATAAACATAGGTGCAGGTGAGAATAAAAATATAGACATTAAAATAAATATAAATTTATAAATGCACATATATATAAACATAAATATATAATGTATAATATTCAAGGTTTATAAAATATAAATAAATTCAGCTTTTTTTTTTCAAAAATTTCAGGCATCGCTTTCATGCAAATCAAATCACATCAATTTTTCAACATCTATCGTTAAAAGATAAAGGTTTGATAACGAATTTTGCCAGTATACAACTTAATGAGAGAAATGCAGCAGCTATCAACTATAGTTATAGAAGTATGCAAATATATTATTGATAAGTGGACGAGATTTTGATTGCAATAATACAGGTAAGTTTTTAAAAAAATTTTACTAATTATTAACTAAATAGCAAAAATTTTACTCTTTAACTAATCAAGTTAGAGTACTGTTCCAACTGTCTCAAAATGAAACGTAGAAAATGTTGTTTTTTTTTCCCAGCAAAAACATGCAAATTTTGTTTTAAAATAGAAGCACACACACACAATCACAATGTTAGAAAAATCGAACGCTTCGATTGTTGTATACTTCCGATTTCCTTAGTTCGATTTTCTCATGCATTCATGATTATCGCCATTAGTGAAATAGAAAAAAAAGCTATTTTAAAAGCATCAGAAATCTTTTCAATTAGCATATAAATTGCAATTTGATTCTTCCTATATAAAATTTAAATACATCCATAAATTGATAGCTTTAAATTTTTGCATTTCCCTTTTGAGTTTTTTTTTTTGGATTCAAAAAATTATAGAAAAATAAACTAATATAGTTCTAATAGGAAAATCTCATTTTGTTTATTCAAGAATCACAAGAAAATCAGATGAAATAATGTACCTAGTGAATTTAAATAGAGCTCCTTATCTTTTTTCACTATGGGATTTCTGTTCGAAAAAAAAAGAAGCTATTTTATAATTATAAATTTCCTGTGGAACTTATATGGGTTTGTTTTCAATCGATGCCACCAGATTATATTATAATATGAGAAATTATATCAGAAGATCTGATTAGGATGCTATTTACAACAGCAACTAATGCCTATATAGCCTATGATTTATGGATAGCAAATTTATTATTGCCTTTGGAAAATTATATTACCCATCTAAGCCAACATCAGGATATAGTACCACGTTGAGAGCGGATTTTATGCTGTTAACAAAGATTAGCATCTCAACATATATCATACTTCATATTGACAAACGAGGTGTACAACGTTTGCGCCAATGGTCTCGTATACCCCATTTGCCAATACGAAATATGAAGTACGACCAATAAAATAATGAATGACCAATAAAGATGAAATAGTCTGAGCAATAAAAAAAAGCACATACCGGGCCAATATTTGGTTCATAGTAGCCTGGAAAGTCACGTTCACACCATTCCTCAACAGCAGTAACCCGCAAATAGAAGCCAATTCGTTGATCATCTGAATTATAGATATTGCAATTGGGATCGTTTCATCAAAAGTTCCTATATAAAATAATGACGTATCGCTTATAATGATTATCACTGAAAAATTATAAATTAACGTAATAAAAAATTGTTCATTATTACTAAAATATAAAGCAGTAAAATTTTCGCATCGAATTAACAAAGCAAATGGGCAAAATTCTTTGCACAAATAATCTTCAATAAAAGTAATCATTTTCTTTAATTAAAAAACACAATTGAAATCGATTCAATGGCAAAAGTTTTTCGAAAGAATATTGAATGATTCATCTGAATTAATATATCACAATTCCATATGCTTATGAATTACCTGAGGGTTAAAAATTTAGGCAGAACGATCAATCATATAGTATTCGAAATAATTTTTGATGTCTATTTTTATCGGCTCCACGTAATCAGAAAGCATATTCCAGTAAATTGTTTCGATTATATATCTGTGGATTTATTTGCTTCTAAAGTGGATCGAATCAAAGATATTTCAAAATAATTCAATAGTTGAAAAATATTCACCTGGTTCAGCATCCCAATAGATAGTCGACTCGAGAAATTTTACGTCTCCAATTATGGCAGATGTTTCCACGGTGAGATTCGATGGCGGAAGTGGATAACCTGTGAAGATTTTAGTCGCAATAAAAATGAATAGTGTTGTTTAATTGTTTCAGCTAGTAAGTTTGACCATTGAACTCTTGATAAATCTAATCATTTTCGAGGAATTCAGGCAAATGTGTGCCTGAACTGATAGACTTGTTAGGAGGGCCATATAATCGCTAGGAAAACACATCAGGTAAGAGGTGGACACTGTCCACAATTGAAAGAAGAACAAATAAGAAGTTACTAGCCTCCTAGCCAATGGAGAGAGGGGAATGTTAAACTAAACATATATAAAAGACACATTGTATTTATATGTGAAGTCAACGAACTCTTTAAGCATACCACGCCTATCATACAGTAGAAATTGCAAAAAAAAAAAATGTTTTATTCAACACAAATTGATCCATAAAGTAGTTGAAAACAGAATTGAATTTTTCAACTTTCTATCAGCAATGCACGCTATTTTTATAGTGAAATAAAGCGCACTTTTTTAATGAATGAGAAAAATGGCGAATTTTAAGTGGAAAATTCGCAAAGCGCATTATGATCGTTTAAAAAAAATCTGATCTTTAGAAAGGCGCTAAATTTTCGTATCGTTGCGTGATGCAAAACTGAAATGTGTGCGATATCACAGTGTTCAGTTGACATACGCAGGAACGTTTGAAAAATGAATGCAGAATAGCGCATTAGTGAGAATGTTTGTGCGGAGAATAAATGTTGTGAAGTTCGAGTCCTCGATACGTCCACCTGTATTATTGCTCTCTTTAATCTGATACGAATGACGGTTATTGTTGTTTAATTGTTGTTTACTGAGTGCGGTATCATGTTAACATCACAATCGAAGATGTATTGTAGGCAAATACGGTTTTACAACAAGATTATTCCTTTTAGAATTTTTTTTCTTTGAATGGATAGTATGAAGTCGACCTTTCTCCATTACTTGCAATATGATCACTCCAAAAGCTCCTATACTCATTTCTCCTTCTTCTTTTGAAGGGGAAAAACCACCTTGTATCCCCCTTCCTCCACATCAGACTTCCTATTCGACGTTTCGGATAGTCGAAAAAAATTTGGTCAAATCGTTAAATATAAGCTGAAAATTTAAAATCGAATAGAAAAATTTCGCATGCATTCATTCGTAAAACTAATACGTGAAATATGTGCAAGTTTATCTTCGAATTGAGCATACGATGATGTGCATTTGCCGAAATAAAAAAAAAAATAAATGGGAGAATTTTCGGCGTTTAATATACACAAAAAAAGATTAAAGAAGATGAATATCTTCAAGCTACATAGGTGCTTAAACTAATCAAAAAACTTCAACACTTTCCTCAACAAACATTTATCTATCATTTTTGATTAATGATTTATGCACATTTATTAATGCTCCATATATATTACACCTAATTAGAGCATTTAATAGTAGAGGTTGCATAAAAATGAGTTATAGCAGGTATATAACTGAGTTAACTTAGAGTTGAATTATAGAAGATATATAATGTTGGCAAGTACACTAGCAGACAAGTGATGTAAAATTGAATTGCAACAGATTTTTTTTATTGAATAGATAATATATAATTGAATTATACAATATATATTAGTGGACAGGCAATATAGAGTTGAATTATAAAAGGTATATAATTGAACTCAAAAATTTACGGGGAAAAAAATAAATGTGATCAGAATTTAAAGCGAAAAATTTTGCCTATGCCGAATTATTTGAAATTATTCGAAAAAATATGAGAGAAATTTTTTTTCCCCCAAGAAATACGACGACGATTTTGCCGAATGGTAAAATTACAATTTGAGGAAAACAGTTGTGCAAATTTAAATATACTAAAATAAAAATTTAATGCATTTAACTGAAAAATTTGCAATATTAATTCATTTTTTTTTCATTCAATCGCCATTTTGTTGAATGTTCCCATTCAGAAAACAAAACGAATAAACGGGAAATCTTCGACGAAAAAGATGGCAAAAAATAATGTGACAAGCAGCATTTCTAGTTGTGAGATGAGTTGAATTCATAAAGATGCAAAAAAAAAATTTTCCTTCCACAAAATCCAATAATTTCGAGGACAATAATTTCATGCATAAAAATGCAGAAGTATACTAGAGAAGGAACAAATACGATATGAGCTTTCGCATTGCTTACCCTTATATCACCAACCGGTTTCATAAATTATCAGAAAATAAGAAAAATATGCAACAATACCCTCATATTAAAAAAAAAAACACTTCATTGTTTGTTCAGATCTTTTATAGATGATTCTTTTTTTTTATAACTTGACTCGTAATAATATAAAAAGCGATTGATGTAACATGCATGCAATTTTTTCTTGCTTTAAGCCCTTACAACTCTCATTACAGTCGAGTGACCATCACGACTGACCGACTGACCATCTTGGCGTGAAAAGTCGTCATAGGGCACACAGTACATGCGTCGAATTTCTCAACCGAGGTAGAATTGTAAAACAGACAGACAGACGGGCTCATACATACATACATAAGCAAAGACACAACACTGAGACACATACACAGTATTGCTTCTTATATGCTTCTGAGGAGGAAATTCGAAAAAGCGCTTAAAAAATAACCACATTATGGAAGATTGGAAACTGAAATATAACCTTTTGATAATTAAACAATTGCTGTAAATATTCCCAACGGTTGCTATTACAAAAACTTAATTAATAGAGGGCGTTGTTGACGTATATATTAGTTACGTCAAAGGTGTATTAGGTAAATTTGAAAGAAAAGCATCTACCATTCTTCTAAGTTATTAAATGGATTGTGCAGAAGTCATGAAACACAAAACGAGAGATTCCTTTGAAATTGAATATCTATTCTGATACTGCCATCCTAGAAAAAGAGAAAGTCAACAATACACAAATCCATTTTTAAGCAATAGAGAAAGAGGATAAATTTTCGTGGAAATAAAATTTTTGAGAAAGGAGTTATAACTGGAAAGTAATATTATATTCTCGAATGTAAATTTGAAGCAATTTTCTCAGTTTTTTGAGGAATTTATATAATTTCCGGCGAGGGGAAAAAATTCAATAATTCGAAATAATAATAAAAAAAAAATCTAGAAAGAATCGATAAATATCTCAGAGATCGATCAAAGACAATTGTAAATACATCGTTAGTATCGCTTCATTTTCGCTTCCTCTTAAGGGAATAATAAATATCATGACGAGATTGCTTTATAATCGAAGATTTCTTGAACAGATAGCGACAACGCTTAATGAGTATCGAAAAAAACTCACAGTTAACATAACTTGCACTTAGTGGGAAATATATCGACAAAATAGTGAAGTAACATTAGTGCGAATTTTTTTTTTTTTTATAAAGCATAAGTATGTAAATTTGAAAGGAAAAAGTTGTGGCTTTGAGTAGCAAGAAAAAGTTTGTCATAGGTGAATGAGCTGAAAAAAAATGCTAGTCATACAGACAAAATGAAAGCTCTTAAAAAACATGACAGCTATATTTGTCCGATTTTTGGCCATTTTTGGTTAAAAAATTTTATCTTCTAGAATTCCATGAGGTTTTGAATCGGATAATCGACCGTTTGAAACAACCTGTGGATGGAAGATTGGAGAGTTGAACCAAACCTCAATTTATAGGATATATGCAGAATGTCTGAGAATTTAGTTAGCAACATATTTGATCTGAATTAATAGTTAGAATATTTCTTCTTTCTTCGAATAAAAATTGCACATTAAAAAGAAATTTGCATCAATTTATTAAGAACATTAATATCGTTGATAAGAAAACGAGGAAAATTATATAATTGCTAAAAGGATATCATACCGATTTGTAACGATAGTAAAAATAACAATTGATGAAACACATCAATAGAAACTGATAAGATATGGGCGTTTTTGTACTTCACTTATTCGCATAAAATATTGCAAATCTTAAGCGTATTTAAATATTTGCAAATCTTTCAAAGTTTTTTAAATTATTTTGAAAATAGCATTTGAAATTATATTTGTATGTTGATGCTGCTGAACGCACTTACAAAGATGAAGTGATCAGACAAACGGACATACACAGACAATTCTCAATGCATGACTATTAGTTAAGCGTAATCCATCTTATATTCACATTTGATATCTTTTACTTGTGCAGGTAAATTTTCACTATTCTAGTCGCATTAGTTTATGATAACTAGGCACTTTTTTGCGGTAATTGCAATCATAAACTTCTTTCTTTATTCAAAAAGAAATTTTTTTTTTGCATATATGTATAGACATGTTATCGCAATTTGCAATATGCAAATTGCAAGCTAAGCAACTGAAATTTTTGCAATCAAAAAAAAAAAAAACAGCTCACTTCTACCGATGATACTATCATTGTCGTCGAGACGATAGGGTGTATGTGCGGCCGTACCGGCACATATTTTGAGACATGTCTCAAAGGCGATATTCTCCTCGAAATGATCACATTTGATTGTACAATCGGTGCGTCGTATTTGAATATTTGTTGCAAATATATAATCACAAAGAATAAACCACAAAATTAGCATATCCACACAGTATGCATTCACCTTTATTTTCTTTTTTTTTTCACATACTGTATCAGTAATAATTCAGCGAGATTTGCATCATTGAATAGAATAAATAAAAATAACCGACAACTTTAAAAGTTGTAAATAGTATAATAATTGTGTTGAACGTGAAATTTTTGGTGTAGAACGATGAATGATCAGGAGAAGCAAGAATCGAGAGCGTTATAGCTCGAACTAATCGGCCCCGAAGTTCGTCTCAACGCACCAACTGACTACGTACTCTCGTCGTCTAACGATCTCTATCACTTCTAGTGAACGATATTAATGCACGTTCTCATTAAGGCGTTAAATTTATGTGTTGCTCGAATAAGTTGGATATTTCTTTCACGTATTGCATGCAACATCTTTGTTTAAAGGTACTATTTATCTCACACCTTTACACACCACCTGTTGCACTCTATAATACTCTCAAGGTGCGACCATAATTGCTTAGGAACCTTTGCTCAAGCGTTATTCGATTGTTCGAATGTATGGATGATTCGATAGTGCATCTAAAGTTTTGAAAAAGCTTTCATATTTATTTTTTGAAAGTTTTATCAAAATTTTCTAATCAGCTTATCAACTTATCAATGATCAAACGTATCATCGGCGAATGAGATCGCTGAGATTTTTAACAGTCGCCATTCGTGCCCAATTTCAACGATAAATAATCATTTCATTCTCCATCATCGTTCGATTAATTCAGCATTGGTTTGGAGTGAGGCAAACGACGCTCTTTCAGAGGATGAGAGTTTCAGAATGCAAATGGAGATATATCTGTCGAATAAAAAAAAATCATCGCCTTTCGACTCCGAAAATTCTTTCTATTTCATGAAAATTTATTCAGTAGGAAATTTTACAACTATAAATGTAGCTCCTCATGCTATTTGTATGCAAATAGCAGTTAATTTCTGTTATTATCACCCTTTTCGACTATATTGTTTTCAAAATTGACTTCTATTAATAAACTCACCGTTCATATATTTTTTCATGCGCAAGAATTTACTACACTCATTTCCTAAACGTTCGATTATATTTACTTACTCCTTATGAGTTATCTACTTAAGTGTGTTTCTTCTAATGAATATTCCATGCTGAAAAAAAGGAAAACAAATGAAAAATAAATTTGGTAACGAATTTTGGAAATCTACCTATTCAAGTTGAGGTGAAATTTTTTCAAAAAAAAAAATTTTTTTTTTTTGAAAATAAAGGCAATATTTTAAATTTTTATTTCAAGATTCTACTAATTAAGATCATATATTCATCAAAGAATTGAATTCATAATTTCATGCACTATTCACTGAAAAATAACCGAAAAATAAAACCTTTATAGCATAGACGTTTACTAGTAAGTAATAGTAGGCGATCTTCGTCTTTATTACCAATTTATTGTTATAATTAAGCATTTGATCGATTAAGTATTACTTTCGAAAGAATTTTTAATGACATAAAAAGCTTAACATAATTTTGCATTTTTCATCATTCAATGAGCCTCTATCGCAATTCTCCTCAAATTTGGTTATTGTTTGAAATTAGCATAAAATGAAAAAATTCTTAAGATTCGATCTAATTTATATGATTTTCGAAAAGTCTCCACTCAATATTTCACACTTATTTGAAAATGAAACATTCAACTTGTAAAGAGCATTTCAAGAAAGAAAGCCATATAAAAATTAATCGATTTCAATAAATAGTGCATATGGTAAGCACCTATAATTAAAGAATTAAGCTAATAATATCTATAAAAAGCGCCTAAACTTAACTCTAAAATACCGGATAAGTTTGGAAAATAATAAATTCGTAGGAAAAGATGAGATGAATTGAAATCATAAACCTTCATCCTACTCTCAACAAAGGTCAGTCACCGCATAGTCAGCTATAAAAGTTATGAGGAGGAAGAATTACCGGCCGACAAATACTATCGAAGCTCAATGGAGCCTTTTTCGAGCTCCTCCAATGCTTACCAAGATCGATGATGGTGATGATGTGGGATGTTAAAGAATATTGCAACTTCAACAATATTTTCTTATTAAGAAATTATTACCTGTTAAGCCAGTCACTTATTGACACCCACTGCGAAGAGTTAGCTAGATATTGATACGAACTAGCAACGAAGAGTAAATACAAGCAAAGAAGTTAGAATTGAGCCCATCATTCATCTACAGAGTAAGATCGGCGTGAACAACAGTGACACGTTAGGAGATTAAACTTGAATATGGAATGACCGGAAGATGTGATGCGCTTATAACTAAGGTATTGTTTGCATACAATATAGCGCAAATATATTTTAGTTTTTCAGGGTATTTCGTGAACTTATAGGTAAGGGTGACACAATGCAATAACATATTACATGCAAATATATATATATATATATATATATATATATATATATATATATATATATATATATATATATATATATATATATATATATATATATATATATATATATATATATATATATATATATATATATATATATATTGGCTGTGGATAATTTAGTAAGGCATTTGCCAATGTCTATCCATATGTGTAATCGTTGCGGCTGCCTCTTCATCTTTTTTTTGCATTCTTCGTTTGCACTCATATGAACGTCCACTTTATTCAGTAGCAATAGCAATAAAATCTCTAAATTCAATTACAATTGTTACGAATCGTTGCTTGTTTAGTTACTAGATCGGCCAAGCAAAATAATTGCATTCATTCGTATATTTATATATGCAAATAAGTGCGGATTTACTCATTGAAAATTTTTCTTCGCTTGTTTTGCTTTCATTTTTTTAAACGAATTATTATCAACGGTTGTGTAATTTGTTTCTTCTTTTTATGGTTATTTTTCCCTATTGAAAGTAATTAGCATAAACCTATTTGCCCATAAAGTATCTTCAGAGTTATTTGAGCGATACTTTAAAAATGCCTCGTTGAGTTTTGAAAAAAAAAATAGCTGAGCAAAAGCGAACATATGCAAGTCCGAATGCACGTGTATACTTCATTTGAAAAAAAAAAAACAGCAATCTGTCTATAAGACAGTCGGCCGCCGCATATCTTAGCTTCTGATACGTCACATAGCATTATATGATTTCAGCGAATGATATACACATTGAAATAAATTTAAGCTTAGAACTTTATGTTATGATACACTCGAAATGTAAACATTGTTTATGATTGAACTTATTCCATTTTTGATTTTCCATTCTCCTATTCCTTTCGTAATTTCCTGCCCCTGTTCCTGCATTAGGTTCCTCTTCTTATTCCTGGTATAAGTTCCTGCTCCGGTTCCTTTAAGGAAGAGACCATTTTTTATTTCATAAACTATCAGCACAGTTATTTTAATACGCAAAAGAAATGACCGTTTTCTTCAACGATCACGAATGATTCAAGGTTTCGCTTCATGCTAGTGATTCTCAAGTAGTTTTTTTTTTTAACTAAGAGGTCGAACTCTAAGCATGATCTCCGGAAGTAGTTCAAGCAAATCACTTCAAGATCACTGTTTGCATTGCAGAATGAACTCTTGCCCCTGAATGAATGAATTCGTTAATTCATTTGAAAAAACAATTTTATAAGTTAAGTAACCTTTGCAAAAAAAAATTTTTTTTAAATTAAAATTCTATTCAATTTTTTCTTCATGACATATGATGAGAAAATTCCAACCAACAATTAAATGAATAATATTTGATGAGGAAGTGAAAAGTATAAAGTTCCATATCACAGATTCTTTTTCCGTCCGCCAATTTAAATTATATAGAGGAACAACGATGCATATAAATGACATTTCTGATTATAAAAGCCGCTTATTAGCATAAAATAATTCAATAAATAAATGAATGAATATTTGCGACAGTTGGCTGGTTATTATTTTCTTTCATAGAGATTCATATCTATACGCAAATAAATTCCATCTAGACGTCGATATGCACCTGCGCCTAACGTATTTCCTCTTTCAGATGGTCCACGCAGATGCAATAAAGGAACAAATTTCATCTCTGTTCTTTATGCCGATCATTTGCAGCAGCAAAGTGAAATGCCTCTATCGGTGATCTTAGTTTCTTTAGAAATTCATCTCAGGATGGTTGAATCCATTTGTGATTTATAATTAATTCTCAGAATATTTCAATCTGCGTTATTTAGAATTCGTTTTGTTTATCTCTTAATTCATCGCATAATTTTTTTGACAGGTATTATTGAAGGTGCTATGAATTGTGATTAGAGAGACAAATCCATTGAGGATTCTTTCCTTTTTCTTTGAAAATAATGTAATTTCATCTTTTATTGAATTCTTTTAATTGAAAATTCCTTAGATGAAATGTCCACCATTTGAATCAGCTTATGAGAAAACGATATTAAATATGATGGAGTTTAATATGCATATATAATATCTTTATTATCTTTTATTATCTTTTTATCTTTTATTATCTTTATCTTTTATCTTATTATCAAAATATCTTTTATTAATGTGCATATATAAACGATGATTGCCTTCACGAAAGAAAAATAAAATGAAGTATACTTTAGCCTGATTGACCAACTGATCATTGGCTTCAAATAAATACTTAGAAGTCTCTCTAACGAGGTTTTTTTGATTTTTTTTTAAAATTCAATCAGTGACGAGCGATTTCGACAAATTGAGCTGTGATTGTGGTGAAGGTCAAAATTCATAGTTTGCACTCCGAGCACATTTGGAAGGTAAAGTTGCTTGCTGGCTGTGGCTCCGAATAAGAGACGCCTCGGTTCATCGACGTTGACTTCTGTCATAACAAGGAGCTGACATTTCTGGAATCGACGCTCAAATCGATGCTGTAGATTCAACTGCGGCAATCGCCGATCACTTCCATTTCGGCTACATTATACGGATAAACTGTATGCTAAATGCTAATAAATTTTCATTATCGCCAAAGTATGTCAGTTTACTTGGCTAAGATTTTGTTTGTAAAAAGAAAGTTCTATTCGTCGATATTTTCGACCATTTATAGCATATTTAAATGCAAAAGAAAAAAGAATATACCGGAAAGCCTCATAACCTACATACCTGTTGGTTGATTATTTCGCCACTCATTTGTTTCATCGATCACTATTTTAGGTGATTGTTTCCTCATAATGCAACTCGACCCATCTTTCCCCATCTGCTTCATCCCCATATCGCGTGATATGTTCAAATTGCAGCGCTTAGATTCGTTACATCACGCCATCTTAGAAAACTTTAACTAAAACATAAATCTTAGCCAAACATGAAATTAATTAATTAAAATCAAGCATTGGATCCTTTGAATCTTATTCTTCACTACCTATCTGCATTTTTGAAATAAAAAAGTTTTTAATTATCTTACAATTTTTCGCGTTTTTTTTCATATATTTATCTCTTTATTGATAACGAGTGATAACATGCAGCATGAAAAGCGATCGATAATGATCAACCGGTGACCACAACAATGCATTCATTATTTGATGCATTCATCGTTATCAAAAAGGTAATCGGTGAAAAATTCCATCATAAGTGCTTGTTTCTTGAATGATCAATCCATATTGAATGTACACTTAATGAGGACTTTGTATATATATATATATATATATATATATATATATATATATATATATATATATATATATATATATATATATATATATATATATATATATATATATATATATATATATATATATATATATATATATATATATCTCTTTTTCTTCAAAATTTTATTAATATTGAGTAAAGAGGCTAAGAAAGGCGAAACGATTTTGTACATATAACATTATATACGATGAGAATAGATAGAGGATATTAAAAGGATGATGGCAATAATATAGTGCAATAATATGTTTGATAACATCAAAAAGAACTAAAAATCATTGCCGAGTAAAAATTTATAGTATTTCTATGCATTTAAAATTATTTTTCAATATTCTCTAAATTGAAACCATAATGAAAAGATTCCCCAAAAAAAAATTTTTTTTTTGATACTATATTATTATTTTTTGAAATATATGATACGAATTTTTTCTATGCATTATATTTCTTATCGTTATAGACTTCTTATTGCAAATAAATATTAAGCGTTATCATAAATGAATCTATGTTTTAATATCTATTCAGTTGTATAGCACATATAGTATGGTATAACACTAATGTAGTTATAACACAATTGTTTGTTATTTATAATACTATATTTTATCGCTTTATTATATGTATTTATTTTGCATAAATTTATACGCTTTATATATTTGATTTTCAATATAATCAAATATATCATTTTGAATACAAATGAGTTTTGAATATTGGTTCATTAGTGAAATATTGGTTCATTAGTGAAAATGAAACTTGTACTGCCTATAGCTGTCAACTATTTATACATGCACAAATTTGGTTATATCCTTATAAATTTACTTCTATAGATGGAAAATATAGTTGAGCAGTAGATTTCGTGAGAAAATTGCGAATTATATAGTGAAAAATTGATTCAATTGTAAAATGAAATTGACAAGCATTCATATTGACGTGAAACATAGAAAAATCTTTTGCGATATCTGATATGACATTATCAAAATTCATCGTAAGGGAATATTTTAATGTAAACCTCCGTTCATGTCTTTTGCATATTCATTTTTGTTGGAATAATTTATGCAAAATTTAGCGATCATTTTTGTAATCCAAAGATGTTCAATAGACGATCAGCTATGTTTGAACGTTTCTAAACTAGTAAATTGCACTTGGTTCATTGAATGTTCTCCTTCGACAAGTCGTAATAATTTTGAGAGAAAAAAATTTACATATAAAAATTTGTGCGATAATTTACATATCTCAATTAGCGATGGATGAAATAAATGCAGTTAGCGAGTAATAAGGTAATTCATCTGAATAATGAAGTAAATTATTCGAAAATGACCATTCGATTTAATATTTCATTTTATACTTCACAAAACAATTGTGCAATCCGTTGTAATGTTCTCTATGATTGATTGCGTTTATTTGTGTTTCCGTTGTTTTCAGCACATTTCCGCCTTCGATTATCTCGATAATTTTCATAGCCCTACAAACATTCACTTTTCGTCGAAAAAAAAAACGCAGTTAATCAGACAGGTGTTCAATATTCGAATATTTCAATAGCGATATTACTCAACAGGTGAATCTGAAAATCATTTCCCTCTTTTCTTTGAATATCATAAAGGTGAGTTGACCTTAGTTTTTTTGTTTGCTCTGCAATATAGTTAAATATGAATAGCTTCATTTTTGAACGATATTAGATGGAATAGATGTATGCATTGATATGAAAATAATTGGAGAGTAAAATTCATTATGGGCAATCGTCTGCATAATGATTCATTCATACCCAACCGGGGGGGGGGGGGGGGGAAGGGTAGAAAAGTGCAAGAAAGTAAGGAGTGATAAGGAAGGAGTGATAAGAGAAAATTCACATCAATTAGTTGATTAGGTTTGAGCTTAGATTCAGTAAAATATTTAAGCTTTTGCTAAAGTTTGCGCTTGAATTCAAGATATTTAGGTGAGATAACGCCTTGACGACGTTAAAGCTTATATGTTGCTATGACGAGAAGTGATAAGAAATTGCATTTAAAAAACGTTGAAAATGATGAAGCTGTAATAAAAATTATGGATACATACTGAATTCTTTATTATTTTTAACCTCCATAATAATAAAATCAAAACTGATGATTGCTTATCATAGAGCTTTTTACACGATTAGCTAGCTCGACGATTAAAAAAAAAATTGCAATCGAACTTAATTGCATTATATGCAATCGAGTTGGATTGCAATTCAATATATGTCTAATATATGCAATTAAAATATGATTGCATCATATGATATCTAAGAGTATTATAAAAACGTAATTTCATTTAAAAAATGAGCAGTTTTAAAAGAAAATCTTTCGAAAATTATTACTTTTAAAAGCTCTGTAAAGTTTTACGCGGAATTTATATCAATAGTGAACATTTATTTGCTATGAACAAAAGTAGTTTTTAAATTCACATGAAATTCACATGAAATCGAATTGGAGAACTTTTATTCTATCAGCAAACATATTAAAAAAGAAAATCTCAACAAGCATAAAATAAACGATGATTCAATTTGATACGATCGAATGATCAACTAGAATTATGAGTAATGAATGTCAATATAAAACACTAACGCTTTCATTTGAGCGTTTTTATGCGAAAAGTTTATCGAATATCCTAATCGGGTGTGCATTAGGCCATTTCCGCTATTAGAGAAATCTGCCGTAGGTTATTTTTAGGTTATTCCTAATAATTTAGTTATAGAATGGTATTTGTCTTCATCAGCACTTAGTAGATAGCTGATATGATTGGTTGGATTTCGATAGCTTTGAATGGTGATGATGTTGTAAGTCGTGAAGCATTTCATTGAGGTGGGGGAAAATTGTAACGGAAATAACCTATGATTGACGCCAATCAAAGAAATCTGCTGCTTTCTTTTAATAAAACATTATATAGTTTTTAGCATTTCGACAGAAATGATCGAATTTGCATACAGCGCTAGCGACAGCAATTCTTATCTTTTCAGACGTTGTCAAGAGGTGGCAACAGATTTGCTTTTCCATTTTTGTCGATTGTTCTCGGATGATTAAACCCTATCAGTCTTCCGCTTCTCATTTCCAAGTATATCAACGCCCCAACCTCTAGCAGCTTTCTATTTTCTTAGGTGACAATTGAGGTCATATTTCCTAGAATTTTCATGCTACTACTTGTGGGAATTTCAATTTTTATAATGTCATTACGGCAAAAACGATTGTAATGGTCATGTTCAAAAATGCTTCCATAATTTCAATATCTCTCTAATTTATGCTTCAATAATTACTTCTTTGCTTGGTTGAACTCTTCACATACTTTATAAATTTAACAAGTTATTTATTGTTAGTGGCTAAAAGAGCTAGAGAAACGTGTCAGAAGAGAAAGCATAGCATGTGTTTTTTTTTTTACTACCCGATTGATGAAAGAAATGAAACTCTGATCGAAATGAACGCAATTTTCTGCCACATTCAAATACCTATAAATCATTGCTAGACTAATGGATGGATAAACGTTGAATTTGGCATAAAATGCTACCTTATTTGCCGTCTTATATCTATCCACTAAACTTTATAAGTGCAGTTTTATTTTCTTAACTTGTTTTCAAGTTTAAACGTAGATACACACAGACAGACACAGACTGGGACAGACACATTCATGCACGGACGTAAATAACCATAAATATTTATGTGTAAATGCACAGATTATTTGTTGAGTAAATTTGCTGAAACGCATAAAGATTAGTGCTTAGAACATTTGTAGATCTTAGATCATGTAGAATCGATGTGGATTTTAGTGTGCAATTCTTAAACGGCTTTAACAGATATTTTATTGTGAATGTTTCTTTGATGTGTACTCTATAACTTTTATAATTTTAACTATACAAATATAATTGTACAATTATATTTTTAACTATGCAATTACTATAGAACTGTACAAGTATAAAAAATTCTCATTACTAATGGCTACTGTTTATTCTTCTTCACAAGAAAAAAGATCGAAAATCCATAGATCTGTGGATTTACAAAATATTTTTCGCGTCATTTCCTTTCTATATTTTGATGAAATGTCTAAAATTTCGGCAGTAAAATAGTTGTTTGAGCATAGGCAGTATGACCTCTATTTGTGCGTCCAGAGGACTGACCTGACTTATAGTTGAGGAGGCCTGCCTCTACCTGAGTATTTTCTAGTTTTGAATTTGCATATAACCGAATAAAAAAACATTACGACTGAAAGGAGTGAATAATGTTCGGATTGCATAACCCCCTTAATTATCGTATTTATTCAGTGAAAAATTATCGTATTCCTCAAAAAATAGCCGTATTACTCAAAAAAAATTGCTCCGATATCACAATATTTCCGTTAGTATACAATAAAAATTTTTGAATTATATCGTGAAGAAATTTGAGTCACAAAACAACAATTTATAAATCGACATAAGTTTTGGCTTACTCATTTTTATTCATTTCAACTTATTCATATGAATTTTTATATGAAAGCATATTTATATATAAAAATGAAATTTAAAGCAATTCTTTGCATTTTTTTTTCACCTGGGAAGTGAAAAATTCTCGGCGAATATTTTTTCGTTCTTTTTAAGATGACCGTAAGTAATTCAGTTATATCGCTTCCAAATACATATATGTATACCGTCCAAATATGAAGCTAATGAAGAAAGAATCACAATTTTGGAGAATTTTTTTCGGGCGGTTTCTCGAAATTTATCTCTGCCAATCTGTTGCAATCATATCGAAATCGTTATACAATCATAAGCTATTTCTGTGAAATGTAGGTTAATAAAGGTGAGATCTAGGAAAATAAGAAAAAAAAATTTTTTTTTCAAGAGAATTGAATAGCATGAAGAATTTTCTAAAATTTCTTAAAAGATGATATGTTAGGCATTTTCTCTTTAATTGAGAATTAATTGAGAAACTTAGGTCGCACGAAAGGTTACGCGAAGCATGTGAATAGACGACGTTTATAAAATATATTAGCTGTATTGAAGTTTTCGAATGTTTCATCGAGAAAATGGCTCAGTTGATGAAATTATGAACGTATAATCGATAAAATTCCATCAACGGATAGTTTTATCGGTTATTATTGTATGATAATCAGAAGATAATGATTAGAAATGCAACGATCGAATTATATCCATGCATCGAATTTTACAACTTATGATTATGCGTTAAAAATTTTCAACAACTTTAGAAAAGTTTCAATCGAAACGACGCATCTATGAAGTGATCGACTAAAATTTGAATTTTTTTAAAGGGGTTTCCTTATTCGTATTGAAAATGTCACAGTTTCACCTGATTTCTAATTTCATCGGTATCTTATCAAGCAATTGCATAAATATCTCTAAGGTTCATTTAAAAAAAAAAAAACTTCCAATTATATGTTATTTTCTAAATTTTAACAGCCGAATGCATATGGAAATTGAATGAGTACTCGAGAGCAAAGAGCAATCAGTGCACATAATTTTTGCTTAATCAATCATAATAATAACGGAGTTCTTTTTATGAATTCAAAGGTTTCCTATTATTCACTTCCACATCTATACATTAGTGCAAAATTTTGCACACGTAAATACACTTATCTAAGCGAGAAATTCGATTTTGCATTTTATTATTATTCTCATTTACCATTATTATATCACTAATTTATTTCTCATCTCATTTTTGTATTTTAATTTTTTTTTTACGAAAACATTTTTTTTTCATAACATTTAAAAAATTACAATAATATTTCATCAAAATATTAACGCATGAAAGTTGCTATATTCGCTTAACGCATTAAATTTAACTTCCTTTCGAAATTTTCCACTCAAATGCATCGACGAGAGAAAATAAATTGTAGTCGTTAACGCATTGAAGCGTCAAAAGTGTATTCTAAATAATTCAAAACGAAAAATTACATTACACTCTATTGTTTAAATATTCACTCATTTTCTCACAATAATCATCGTTTTTTTTTTTAATACAAAATAATAGATCGTTTTTATGATAGTCTCATTAAAAAATGTTTGCAACATATATATTCTTGCAAATTTACATTTATAGATAACAATTTGCATAATTTGCATAATTTGCATTTATAGTTATATTTACTTAAGAACTTCAAAGTTAGAGTGATGTAAGATAATAATATACATAATGTACTGATAAGCTATATTATTTTCCAAGTTGATCGATTATCACCGAAATTTTACATAAGGCTTAAAAGACTGAAGAGGTGTAAAGACTATTTTTTGTTGAATTTGCCTTTTATACTAATCGGATTGTATTTTACAACCCATGAGAACGAGGAAACGATTTTTTTTTTTTTTTTGGAGAAGAACAGAGAGAAAAACAAAAGGAAGAAAAGAGAAAGAGCAGGAAGGAGGGAAGAGGTAGGAAGAGAGGAAAAGCGAAAGACAGAAGGAGTGAGAAAGAGAAATATAGGTTATATGAGTGATAAGATCAGTTAAGATGTTAGTGATACAGAGTATTTGTTGGCAGTTCATGTAATTGCTTCCTTCGTTGAATAGAAGTGGAGAGATACATCTCGCGCCAGCTTAGTTGGCACCATTTTTCCTCTTTGAGCCAGTCACTTAATCTCGTAGGCTTTGCCCCGTACTACTCTTCACTTACTTTTTCAGTGTATTTTTCATTCAGCAATTCTATTGCATTCTCATATAACTGTAAGATTTTGGTTGATACTTAGCGAGTAGAAAGCATTTTATAGTTAAGTTGGTATTTTAGTTGAGTTGACGTCTTATAATTTGGCGTTTTCATTTACTAATCATCAAAATTGAAGGAATAGAATACTTCCGAAAATTCTAGGAAAACAGAGAGAACGAGAAAAGAGAAAAATGAGAGTAAGAAGGAAAATATCAGATGAGAAAGGAGAAGCTGGAAGAATAGTAGGAAAAGATGCCCACTTCTGTTTAAATACTTCCCATGGTATCGGAATTAATTAGGCAGTTAATAAATTTCGTCTATGTAAATGGAGATTTCAATCTTTCAACACGATCAAAAATTCTACTAATGCAGATCAAAGACATAAAATATACCCTGCATAACTTAACGTTGAAAATATGATTTTTGCATATTTTTGCATATTTGAATTTAATATTTTGCATATTTTTGCAATTTAAATAGAGGTTTAATATTTTTGCATATTTAAATTCAATAATTCCAACCAAATTTTTCAGATATGTTTTTGGCGTTGAAATTTGCATGAAATCATTTTTTTGCATAATTTGAGCCCATATTTCTTTCAGTTGAATATTTGCTGCTTCCTTACCATCCTTTCTTTATCAAACATCAATAAAATTCTTCATCATTTCCAGTAAGGTAAGTAAGAAAAAAAAAGCATATATCATCTTACGCCTTACTTTTCAAATAATAAATAAATATATAGGAAAGAATTGATAAATAGAAGCAACATTTCAATCAAATTATCAATATCAAAGAATTCTTATTTCTTGCTCAGGATCGTAAAGCAAGTTCAGTGAACAATAAATGCCAATGTAATGAACAATGACAATTGTCGATTAAAGAGTGGGAAGGTTTGTTAATTAAAGACGTTTTATTTATACTTCGCCATTTTACGCAATTCTCCACCAATCTTTACCAAGAGGAGATTCATCGCTAATTTCAGGTCTCATTGAGCGGCGGAAAATTGAATGAAAAATTAGAACAAGAATTGTATAGGAAAAAATCTGAATATCGAAAATGCAAATTCGATGAAATAAGCTAAGCAACATCGAGAAGAAAGACTAATCAATATGATAGGAAATGGAAAAACTCGTTGATTTGAAAAAAAAATCGATAATTTCGAAAAACATTGAAGTTGTCTAAAATATTCATGAAAATTAACGTCAAATTATTAAGATGACTTGGAAATTGTAAATGAAACGAAAAAAAAATTTTTTTTTGAAGAAAAAGAGTGCAAAGTTAGAAATATAAAGTGTAAGATTTAATGAATCGTAAAAAGCGCTAAAACGTTGCCACATGCAAATGAGATATCATTTATTCGTGATTTATTCGTTGATATATGCAAATAAGTTGAGGTTTTTGCGTATTTCTTTATTGCATTGATGAATCCGTTGTTTGAAACGATGACTGCGTCTATCACCTTATTTTTTTTTTAGTCACGATGTTTTTAAAGTATTTTCTGCGGTACTCGTTCCGAAACTCTCATTGACAAGTTTGTCTTTTTCTTTTCTTTAAAACGCTTTAATAAAATTGCGTTATAAAAGTGCATCGTCGAAGCGTTAAGCATTACCTGAATGTCTATGTCTACCTGTCGGTTCGATAGCTTCAACTTGGGAACGAATTTGAAATTCACTCAAATTTGCTGTGCGTATTAAATTTAGCGACTGAATTGGCCACTAGAAGTTCATCGCCTATCCTATCATATTGATTCACAAATTTTAAATGGAGCTATGCATATATGAAATCAATAAAAATTTGCATGTATTTTTATCGATATGATTTTTCGGTTTTTTTTAAAAATCGGTCTACAAACTGGTGGATGGTTCGACGAGAAATTCGCCTCAATGATTAGATCAATTAGCGAATGCGACATTGTTCCTTCATGTCTACAAACATTTTTAGGCACGCTATAGTTGATCCGATGAGTGAAATGCGCTATATCAGCTCTTCTTCCCGCGTTTCATTCATCTTTTATTTCAGCTTTAAAATAAATGTATTTAGCTTCCTCTACGTTTTCCAAATGTTCATTATGGCAGTTCCGTCTCCGTATGTATATATATGTCCACCTGTTCATCTGTTTGTCTGCTCATCTGTCTGCTAGTTTATTCTTTCGAATCACTGAAGCTACAGTTATGAAATTTAATTACAGCAACAGATACTGTTGACAGATCTTGGCCCATGCCTTATTGGCCCATTAACTTCGAGAAGAACTGTATTCATTTAAGTGGGCCAGAACAATCGGATGCATTTTATAGCGATCCGTTCCAAAAAGTCGGACTATTTATGCGTTATTTGTGTGAGCAATAGGTTAATTAAAATGTGAAGACATTATATCGCTTCTTTATTATTTTTTATTAAATCTGCAGAAATGGTTGCTCACGTAAGAGGAATAGGAAATTGTCCATCGTACTACCCCCTTTGTTACACAGCGTGCAACCCACTAAAATTTCCATGACGTCTTGAAAAAAAACAAAAATTTATACTTGTGGAAAAATTAATAGCGCAACTGATATACGTTTTAAAATTTGCAGCAATCCTTTTCTTCGGTTTTTTGTCGTTCATGACGCATGAGTATATTAAAATGCATATTTCCCTTCAAATTTCTTTTCAAAATAGTCGAATTTTCATTCAGTTTATTGAGTGTTCATTTAATTGTTTCAATGCTCGCATCATAGAGCTTCAGATCTATCACAAAATTCTAACAACTCTTCAACGTTTAAGCGTCACAACATAAATTATGGATCCATAGTGATAATATTTGTACAGGTGTTTCATTAATAATACCTTCATAGGTATTTCCATAGCGCAGACTCATAAGGATATTTGTATAGGTATATTTCGACTTTAATTTTTTTCTTCAAAACAAAAAGCCCGGCAAATTTATAACCTTAACAGCAATTATTTTAAGGTGGAAATGTCTGTTTTTTTTAGAGCCTTTACATGTGAGAAATAATTGCTAAAAGGTTTTAGAATATTTGATATTTAGGGAGACGCTAAGTAATGAGGAATGTGATAAGTCGAATAATCGAACTTATGCAATCAACAGTAGGCTCAAAGCAATAATCTCGCGAATACATATCAATAATAAACGTTTTGAAATTATTAGATTAGCAGTTGGGTTTCAAAAAATTTCTGCAAGCGTGCAATAGTCCATGAAAAACATCATGACCACCAACAATAAAAATACTCCAACAGCAACAAGACAGCGATAACACCACTAACATCAATAGCAACCAACAAAGATGTAGCATCACCGTGATAATGTCTGCACTAACGATCTTCATACTTGCTTCAAGCGTTCGATGAGCGATTAAATCGCTACATCCAAACTTTCCTGTATCGTTCCATGTACCTACACTTGGAGAGATAAAACCCTACTTGCTCATTAGTTCAATGATGATCTATATTCTTTTTTTTGGATTAAAATGTTCAACCTTGTAGAGGTTTCTGAATAATCCTCGGAACATTATAGTAATTAAGTGATATTATTTAAATTTTCAACGATATATTACATTCCTCAAACGTATTAACGCTTATTCGAATGTATAATTTTTTTTCTCAGCTATATATTGCTACCTTTCAATAGGGAATATTTATGCCTCTGAAGCAATTTATATTATTCAGTCAAATGACTTGTGCGGAAACGGTACGATACGATTGATGATGTTGAATTTTTTGAAATTTATTCGTGCAATTTAAAATTGTTTAATTTCAATTGCGCTGTACATGATCTGAGGATGATGAATCGAATCGATATCAAAGTTAAGAAATATGGAAATAATATTATATGAAATTTAAAGTTCGGTGTTAATTGCAAACTCTCTTAGCTTTGCCCGATAAACCTATATGAATTTTCTAATTTAATTAGAGTGTATCCATTTCATTGAAGTTGCTTATAGGCAAAGCTCGGGTAAATTCATAGGTCATAATTGATGCTCAGAACGTTAAAATGTTCAATCGTTCCGTAAAGTTTGATCGCGAGCGATCGATAAACCCTTGATCAACGATAAATATACCTCGGATAGAGGGCTTATTTGCTTTCCCGATCGGAAATTCTTTAAAATCTCAATTGAAAAAAAAAAGACAAATAGAACTTCTTGTAAAATGAAAAAAAATGGCACTAATTTTTCTTCAGCATTCTTTTTTTTTTGGCTCTTTCTTTTTCGTTCTTTAACAAGAAGTTGAACAATGATATATTTCGTTTAATTTTCGCAGTATTATTTTCCCATATACACGTGTACATAAGATCATAGATGCATAGATTTGATCACATAGACACTCAAATATATGAATGGAATGATCTGTTTTACTGATGAAAACGATACTGTTTAATATATATTTATCTAAATGTTTAGCGTTTGTTTAGACAAGGATTTAGCACAGCAAAACAATTAGTCTCTCCTCTAAATTAAAAGAAACATTGTCACATCTTTGTGAGTTCGTTTGCGCCTCTCTTAGCTCTAGTGGAATACCGAATATGTATCTAGCAACGTTGATATGCTTCAATGGTTTCTTTCTCGATTGTCGACTCGACATTTGTTGCCTAATGCAGCATTCTATTGCGAGCATTTCCGTTCGACGTCTACGCACCCTACTTAACTATTGAAAAAACTCACATCCTCCACTAAATCACTTTTATTTGCATTTTTTTTTCAAAGCCATTAAACTGTGAATGATTCACATTTGGTGACCCTTTTGCTATTTACTTCAGGCTACGTCATACGAATCAATATTATGCGTAGATATTTTAAGAGATTATAGATTATCGGTGATTGAAACGTAGCAATGGATTACATAAATTAAAGGTGAAAATCATACTGAATATTTTAATTAATGAGTAATTAAAAGCGTATTATGCGTATTTGCATATAACTGCATAATTTCGCGGTATTTATGCCAAATTTCATTGCGGAGAATTGAGATTGCTAGATGAATTTTAGGGCGTAAACCATATGAGCAGCTTTCAACTTGATTGACTCTGCCTTCGTATGTAGAATGATGTGCTGCTAAAATCTTTATATTTCACTTAGCACACTAACCGCCTTCATAAATTGAAAATAAATATTAAAATATTCGGAATATTGCAATTATTGCAATCTTGACTGATCCGGCTATTTCTCATTGCAATTTTATAAGACTGCAACAAGAAATATTATCCTACAGATATCAGAACTCGATGGAATGCGAAATGCATTCAACTTTTTTTTTAAAAGATTTTGAATGACTGGAGCTGTTTTTGAAATCACCGGCTATATCTCATTTATAGCTTCTCTTGAAAATTGCTGGTTCGCCCTTAGTTGCTTTTGAATTAACCGGATTGCTCAAGGTTTCTTCTGAAATTACCGGATCGATCTCGCGATTAGTGCAAAGAATCAATAGATTCCATCGGATTGATATACTGATATGATATATGCACTATCACGGCGTTAACGTGGCGCCGCTTATGAACGCAAATTTGCAAGTCCTAATCAAGATGAATGTTTTATATTTTTGTAGGAGTGCTCATATTCGGAAAAAAAATAAACCGTTTATAGCTGCATACTTTTTATCATCTATAAGCGACTCTTAAAAACGGTTGGTCTAGTGCGCAAATCTACAACGATGTGCTTACCACCGACATCTTTGGAAACTCTTTTCACCTGTTTACCTACACCTATATGCATACAGGTGAGTGCATACAGGTTTAATAATAAATGTAACGCAGAAATAAATTCGCCTCAGAATAGCGTGTAAACATTTCGCAACATTTGCATTTGATTCTTTGCAATGGGTGTTGTCTCTAGTTGCCGTTAGATGAATGAACACAAATCTACCGGAAATCAAAGCGGAAAGCGGCCAACACAGCAACAAATGGCTTCATGACGTTCCAACTTTTAGCTTCCAATACGCATTATAGCGGCGCAAAAAAAAGTGGTGTTTTCCTAGAGGTGAGTGAGGCAGGCATGACATTTTGCTGGGTTGCAGTTTGTGAAAGGCAAAGAAATCAGGAGGCTAAAGAAGGAAATGACATCATTACCTATGTTAACCTTCCAACGGAAGGATTCTAGCTTCAGAATTAGATTCCCAAATAAAGAGAGCATTTTTTTGCTCAGGTGATATTCTATGAATATATGGAATTTGTAGGTGTTTAATGGCGAATAAAATATCAATAATATCATCCTCACAAAATAGAGAACACTAACGAAGAAATGTACGCTTGTAATTTGTAAGAACACTATATGCTTAATAAAAACTAATCGATAATCGGTGTAAAGCTTAGGGTTGCTATGAAGCAAATAGCTTCGTTGTGTGCACGCTTAGAGCGTTTACTATTGTTTGAGCGTTTACTATAAAAAAAAATTTTGCTTTTTTGGAATTGTTTTCTGATCGACATCTTTCGTCGCACAAGTCGAACTTAAGCTCTTATCTTGCAAATATCATTTCAGCAGGAATGAATCCTCTTAAGGAGTTATAAATAAGTAAAAATTTTAGATGGAGGAAAGAGAAGAGAGGGCTGCATTGTTTAAGTAGATAAATTTATGCGCGAAACGAAGGGGAGTCTATCAACATTGGGCCATTCTTCTCAAAAATTAAAACTGCTTGTTTTTTGAGCGATTAATATAATATGAGCAAGAAAATGCACTATTACACTAATAAGGTATGTCTAATCATATCAGCTATACGAAAGGGCCATTGTATTACAAAAACTCGCTATCATTCAGAAATCATTCGTGTTATAGTATATTTCAGTTATAGAATACATAAATCTTGTATTACAGTAACATTTGTGCTATAGTATATCGGTTTATCCTGTGTAATTTTACGATATAAAAGGAGATAGACGACGATAAATTTGAGTATATACTGGTAAACAAATATGAATTACTATTGCTGTTAAGGTGTTAACACCATATCACGAAAGTGATAACATCCGAAAATTTTTAAACAAAAGATAACTATGACGATTTTCGAAAAAACTGGAAAAAAAATCCTTCTTTTGATTTCAAAGCCAATTTAGATCGGAATTAAGTTTTTGTTGTTTAATTGCATGATGCAGATCGTATGTTCCCATGCCGTCAAGTGTAATTCGAAAGCGTGTTTGATGAAACTCTATCTCTCTCTCTCTCTCTCCCACTTGTCTAATTCTAACTATTTAAGTGTGTGTTTTATTAAAAGTAGCGCCGGCAGTGTATTTATTTGAATACATTTGATACGCTCACTAAATGAAATAATGCTGAATCTCAAAATATTGTAAATTATTACTTTTTATTTCACTCTGAAAAATTTTACATTTTCTTTTCCAGTATGTTTTTCAACTTCAATAATTTTCCTCGTCATTTTTCTCATATTTGCAAATTTCTTCTGATCAGGTTCGAACAGTCTGTGTGATTGTATGAATATTACGTTTTATTATGAATTATGCGTATTTTGTGGAATAAGACGATTCATTACTATATGCTTCATTGTGTTGCATATACATACGAAACATATCTATATACATAGTCAAGTTGTACAGCGAGTGGTATTTGTAGTTATCGACAGCCCCTTGTGATTCACTCATGTCTATCTTAGAGGCAGCCATTTTTTTTTTTTTGAATGATATTTGGGAGTGTTGTAGAAGCTTCTATAAAACTCTACTTCACATTGAATATAAATGCTTTTTTTTTTAAACGTTAATTATCTCAGTTGAATTGCACTTCAAAGATTAATGCACCATGACGCTTGAATGCTTTACGCTTGCCCTATCCGCTCATATATTCAGCATTTCATTTAAAAAAATGAGTGTGATTTTTAAATAAATTCATAAGATTTTTTTTTTCTTTGAAAAGTGAATTCATAATTATTAAGCGTTGTTTAAAGAATTTACTATATGAACTATTTATTTATTTATTTATTTATTTATTTATTTATTTATTTATTTATTTATTTATTTATTTTTTATTTTTTATTTTTTATTTTTTAATCTATTTACTTATTTATTTATTCACCTGTTTATTTAGTTATTTGTTTATTTGTTTATTCACTTTTTTAATTCGTTCACTTATGTACTAATTTATCCGCTCATATTTTTATTTTTCATGAGCTACGCATAATTGCGGCGATTTTTTATGATGGCATGAAAAGCTTAGTAGAAGAAGAAACAGTTGTTCAATAATTTATTTTAATTCCAGAAAACAAAATAAATATACGAATGTTGCATTTTATGCTGGAATTATGGTAACGAGAGCGGAAGTGGAACAAAGTGGAACAGATGGCAGATTATCTCAACAACGATGCTTATCGGATCTAAGCAGTGGTGAGAATCTTCCACACAAAACTTTGTATTCATTCATATCATTAGAGTCATATTTTAATTTCCAAGTTTATCATTTTATTTGAAGTGAATATCTCAATTATATGAATTTATTATAATACTAAAAAATTGCACATAGGAAAGGGAGGGGAAAAGATTGTTGTTATTTCCGTTTAGCGAAAAAGTGAATAAGTGAAGTAAGAGGGGAAAAAAGAATATCTGAAATAATAGAGGAACTCCTATTATTAGAGTAAAAATGCAATGTGCTCCGTCCTTACGTGTCATCATGATTTCTAAGTCCATTTATAGAGAAGAGATCGACGAGTTAAACTTTACTATCAATTCGTGCATTGTTTTTTTTTTTTTTTTTTTTGAAATTTAGCACCATTCTGATAGTTGGACTATATGTTTTGATTGGAAAAAAATTATGCTTATATTTTTAGGACTTAATTTTATCCTTACTTTTGACAGAGAATATGGACATTATGAGTAAATTTGGATGTGTTATATTTTGGTCAGAATAGAAATTTGTTGGCTTAACGTTACAAAAGTGTTTTACTGCGAAAACATTTGTGCTTATCGCCTGAATGACTCTTTCCACTTTTCTGCTATATTCGCATATCTAATTCCTATAAGAACATTCATAAATATATAGTCTCAAATCTACGCACTCCCCTCCCCCAAAGAAATATCCGCAATCCTCATCCGAGGATGGATATTTTTCCGTTGCAAATAATTTTCAAGTTTCAATTTGATACAATCTTCTATATTAAAAAAAATTTTTGCCTATATAAAATAACCACTAAAATGCGACAAAGATCCTCTCGCTTGACATTTATACTCATATTTCATACTTAATTCTGACAGTCGATAACAAAAAAAAAGAGATAACCTCTATAATGAATTTGTGTTTTCTATGGAATATCTCTCAAAAACGTTCTTTAAACGCTAAATTAATCGCATAAAACAATGCGAAATATTAATGCTAATATATTTATTTTACTTCAAAAGTAAAAGTATGCTAGATATATTTGAAATTTTTACTTACTAAATTTCTTTCAAAATTATAATATTTATAGGAGTATCTAGTAAGAGTTGAAAATTTATTAATATTTAGGATATTAATGATATTTCGAATTTTAAAACGCTAAAAAAAATTCAAAAAATTTCCGAATAAATATTTGATAATCAAAATAAGTACACTTATTTCAAAAAAAAAGTTACAAAAAATGTCTACAAATATAAATATTTCAAAAATAAAGAAAAAAAAATCTTACAAATATATTTCAAAAGTATCATAGCCTTTCAACGTTAAAATTTTCAACATTTGTTAGTCGGAAAAAAATTTTTTTTCTCATGCAATAAGTGAGAACTTTAAATTGATAGATGTTTGAAATATTTACGAAAAGGATCGTTAATAAAATTTTCCTCAATAAAAAAAATGTGTCACTTTTTTTTTCATCGCATTAAAATTGCTATTGAATAATTCCTTAAGTTTGCTCTTTTAAAGAGAATGCAATAGAAATAGGCGATTTTATTGCATAATAATGGGGGAAACTTTGATATCGGATACAATTAAATCATAAATGAAAGAGAAAAACTAAAATCCCGCCATTATCATTGAAATACTAGCTCGGTGAGAGTTAATTCTAAATGAAAGACGACCTAAGATTTCATTAAGCCTCATTGAAATAGTATCTTTGCGCAAACGAAAACTAACAAAAATAGTTTTCACTATGTGGCATTCCAAAATCGAATGCCGATAGTAATTTTTTCATTTACACCGTCGAAGAAAATCTCTTTTTTTTGCATCTTTATATTGGTATTAATGATTAGACACATCATAATTCTTGTATTTTTTATGGATATGAGTACGCATAAGCTGAGACAATTCTAGGCTGCAGAAAAATTTTGTTTACGGTTATTAGGCTAAATATTGCGTTCGTTCGTTAATTTTTATGCGTACATGTTTATAATTTTATCGATGAATTTATTGATGAATAAATCAGTGCTTATGAAATCTATTTTGCATAAATCATATGATCCGGAAAATTATCCTACGCAAAATTCGCATTGGGCCTAATTTTGGCTCTGAACACTTTTTGGCCATTCGGATTTCGTTCTTTTTCTGGATTCTGTGATCTACATTTTCTATATCTAAATATATGGCACGCAATAAATGAATCATTTGTGTACTCATGTTTCCGAGTTTAATTTGCAATACTCTTTTAGCGTAAGAAACGTTAGGATGATAGAAAGAAAAAACTATCCAACACAATTTCAGGGAGCTTTTTTCGTTTATCATTAGAGAAAGCCTCTATTGTGGCAAATAGTTGATAGTTTTTCTTTTGCCGTTTGATCACGATTTTTTTCTGTACACATTTTTTGAAAATCTTAACAAATTTGTTCACTCTTCAACAATGGCATATATCAAAAAAAAAAATTTTTTTTTTTCATTTACTAAACTTTTATAACAAATGAGTTTTCACACAAAATGTTGTAAGATCGAACAAATATCGCAATTATTCTACGCTTTTTTTTGCAAAAATTTTCCCTTAGTCAAAAAAGTTTTTTTTTTCTTAAGTATTTGCAACGAGTGATCGATGTTCTAGAAAAATGTGAATACTGAAGTTTCTCCAATGATTTTATTAGTCGAAATATTTCATTTATTTGGCAATGGTATTTGCTATTTTATTCTAGAATCTGATTGAAAATTGAAAGGGGGGGGGGAGGAGGAGGGAGGACGGGGAGGTAGAAGGGAAAAGGGGAGATGAAATGGGGAAGGAGAGAAGAGAATATGAAGTTAGTGCTTCGTTGATATTATAATCTGTGCTTTGCGCAGATGAGGTTTTTTCCTTGCAGGTGTTGAAGTGATGCATCACTTCATCTATCATGCAGATTAATTTGAATACTTTTAGGTCTTTATCGGTAACCCCGATTGCGTCATCTCGATTGATATACCTATTGCATTCATTCATTATGCTAATATTCTATTACTTTCTCTTTGATCGCTCATATAGAACATCACCTATCACTCATTTGTTGATTGAAATTTGAAGGGGTAGAAGGGAGAGAAATGGAAAGAAGTGTAGGGGATGGGGGGGGGGGGGGATGATCTGCGAATCTATTCACATTGAAATATTTTTTTGCACATTATGAGATATCGATTAATTCAAATGCTCACTAAGAGAACGTCTAATTCATCAGAAATGTTTTGCGAATTCTATTATGACTAAAATATAATAACGTTTGAATTAGTTTTATTATATAAATCATCAAAGATTGAAATTTTTTTTAAAAAAAATTAAAAACTAAAAATTGAACTTACAAGATAGGAATTAAATTTTCTAGGTTGTGAGCGATTTTGATTGTTTCATTTTTTTTTTCTTTGTTGGTCACAAAATTTCATAGAGTCTTTCAAGCATAAGCATGTATCATCAGAAACAGTCAGCTTTACTAAAAGCGCATAGAATTGCAATTGTATATTAATTTTCTCATCAATCTTTTCTTTACTTCTTGAGAAAAAAAAATGAAATTGCACGCTTATAGAGTATGCGATAAAGCTAAAGAATGTATTATTGATGGAAATGATTTTATATGGAAGAATAGTGATAGCTGATGAAAAATTTTGAGGGGATGAAACTTATGCCTCGTTATAAAATACTCCTTTTTAGGTTGTACGGAAATGCACATCGATTAATTAATGCTAAAACAAACTTTACTCTGTATAAAGCTGTATAACTCCCAATTAGCTAGAAAACATGGAAGTAGATCTTCTTGAACTCTAATTGGCTTTGAAAAAAAAACCTTCATCTAAAGTATGCAATTGTGGAATTTTTTTTTTTTTCAAAGCCTAGAGAATCATTTTTTTTTTCTAATATCGCCTCTTTACTCATCACATATGAACGTCTTAATAAGACTTTGTTCATAGTACATATGAAAGGTCAAGGATTTGCACCCATCGTCCGGCAATCCTTTCATCGATCATCAAGCAATAATTATCGTCAAAATCTACGTTAAACTCAAAATATTTCTTATATATGAAGACATTAAATTTTTATGATTTAAATCTCTATTGTTCAATTGCATAACTATGTTCGCTTAGTGCATTTCCATTTAGCATTTTCAATTTTAAAAAAAAGTGAGTAAAATTTTCGAAAACTTTTACATTTAATGCATAAATTTTTTTTTATTTCAGAGGAAGTTTTTCTATAAAAATTCCGATTAAATATAACGAAAATTTTTGGGAACATCTCATTAATTGCATCATATATATAAATCAGAAAAAAAAATGCAAAATTTTCGATTATTTGAAGAAATATTGCGAGTGAACTTTTTTCAATGCATAATTTTTCATCATTACTCATTGAATCATGGTAATTATTCATCGATGATCAACGTTTTTTTTTTTTGTCGTTTCGAATGATATGTAATCAAATGAAATGAGCAGAAATTTTGAGAGGAAATCGTATAAGGAAAGATTTCATTGGTGTCGCAAAAATGTATTCGTTGTAGTATACTCAAAGAGCGGATATGGCAGTTGTCAGGTTAATCGACCTTTCCACTCGCTACACAAAAATAATGCATACACATTTATCTGCGGAACCTTTCAATCATTTTTTTTTTGATTACATCGCCATTGTCTATCATTTTATCATCAATATGTATGTTCAGGTGAAAATTGGAAAGAAAAAACTCTAGCACAAATTTCCATTAATAAAAGCATGCTTATGAAAAGTTCGTTTAATGGCATCGTCAATTTTTTTTTCGATCATTGTCTTTCTCCAATGCACACGTGACAAAACTATTAACGCAAGGCTGTAGAACTCTCGAAGTTTGAAGAACGTATTTTATTGTTGAGATGTTATGCTGTCATAACTTGAGGGCATGATTTCTTGTCTTAGAAAGAGTTCTATGGCTTTTCCTATGAAAGTGGATTTTTTCTGTTTGTATCACGTTATTCGAATTCTTTCAAATATGAAAATCCTATGAATTCTTTATAAAGGCCGAACAAATATAAACAAATTCTTTCAATTCATTCATTCTTCTATATATATATATATATATATATATATATATATATATATATATATATATATATATATATATATATATATATATATATATATATATATATATATATATATATATATATATATATATATATATATATATATATATATATATATATATATATATATATATATATATATATATATATATATATATATATATATATATATATATATATATATATATTTCCCAATTTCCCAATTCATAATTATTTGCCGTCAGAGTTCCTGCATTCGCGTTCATTCACTGTTTCGTCTAAATGCCTCAGACCTCTTCAACTATTCCCTCGAATTGTAGTCATCCTATGTTGAACGTGCGAACATTGTTAACGTTCCGTGAAGATGGAAATTATTTCACGCTCGATATTAGCAGAAAAATTGATCAACTCTAATCGTTGATTGATTCCTACTCTATACATGCATTTTGAAGAAAAAGAAAAAGAAAAATTTTTAGAGTGGATGATCTCCTCATTAAAACATCGAAAACAAATTGTTGTTTTGAGATTATGTTGAATCGAATATGAAGTCAATAACGTAATGAAAGCTATGAATCGTCAACGTTCTTCTTATTCATAAAAATATATATGAGTAAAACAGATGTTTGTTTGTTATAGCACGCGATCGCGCACATATATAATTTATCTGTTTGGGTGCATTTATTATTAACATAGAGTTTTCTTTGAGTTTATGAGTATATTTGATTTTAGCATTTTATTAATATTTTTTTAATTCATTTTTTTTAAAAAATTTTCGCTGTTAAATACTCTTTAATCTAAACTCTTAAAAAATATTCATTCATTTTCAATATATGACATGAAAAAAAAATTGTTTTTTTTTTGTTTAATTATAGACACTATTCTGTCGTATTCTAATGAATAAAATATGCGTTCGTCACAAATGTTGATATGTTCAATACCTTTGAGAATGATCTAACAAAGAAGCATTGTTTCTTGCTCGCTTCTCTTATTACATGAAACGGTCGTTATCATGATCGTATTGAAAAAGCTCCCATTTGTTTTCCATCTGTCGCCATTCATAGTGTTATTCCGCAATAGAAAACTATCATCAAAATTGTTCAGCATTATTTGCTTGGTCTTCTTTTGCTGAAAAAATTTATAAGGTTCTCGTGATATAGTCTTTTTAGGCATATCCGCAAGGCTACAGTTTATTTCAGATATAGTTAGGGGTAGGAAAAATTGAAAAAAAAATTCAAATTGATATTGCAGCTATCGATTAGGCGAAAGCTTTTTAACCGTTTTATGGCACAGGAAACTCTTGTAGAAATTAAGGATTGGCGTGACGTCGGACTGCTTATTAAAAAATTCTTCACCAATTCAGTATAAAAATAGCAAATTCCTCTTTTACAAAAGGCGAAATTTTTTCACTCAGTGGAATTTATGGTATATAGGTGATATATGTTGAATAACCTGTCAAGTGTAGACAGATTATTATCGGTTGGTTTAAAATATACCAGCATCTGCGTGACTCATCAGCTGACTTTCATTCCTCTTAAGCCTGGTCTTGATTAGTTCTATAACTTATACACTTTGCAACCATAGGCGAATGTTTGTGATTACATGTGAGTATAGGATGTCTAGTCAATCAATGATTTAATAAATATTGCATAATATCCTAATTAAGGATCAATCGCTATTCCATGAAATGATTTTGCATATAATAATGGAATAGTGATTGAATTATGGGAAAAAAAATTGAAATGTAAATTCATTTACGAGTATATTTTTGATGCCTATTTATGACATCATTGTAGAACATATACTAATCAAAATCTCTTTTAGCAAAGCATATGATCTCTTTTTAATAGAAGCAATGATTATAGGTCACTTTTTAATACAGGATTTTTGCAACTCTTTTTTTTTTTAAACACGACATGTGATTAATTTAAATCTATGCGAAAAGATTCTCAAATTTATCATTGATCTCAATCGCTTTATTGAAAATTGATTTAAGAATTTTTTTCTCGTTGAAAAATGTTAATTTAGTTCATCACATAGCTTTCATTTTCAAACGCATATACTCTCATCGAACAATCTTTGAAATATGCTCCGAATTTGAGAAACTCTCATTATAAATTTATTAATTCTTCATATTTTATCGGCAATATTAGTGTAATTGAATTTTCACTGAATATTTATACTCCATGGAACGATTTTATTTTGCTTTAGTTTTTGAATTTTTCGATTTTTTGACCCTTCAAAAAAAAATTTTTTTTTGGAATTTCCACGTTTCCAATATGATAATTTACTAAACAAAATGAACCATTGAGAAACCTATGAAATATTCTATGCAATTCTTTGATCGAATCATTGCACAACAAGTTAATTAAGCCATCAAGAGTGACCTAAGAGGCCTAGGAATGAAGCCTAAGAATCGCTTCTAGTATCATCTAGTAAAAAATAGAAAATAATTAACGATTTCATATTTAAACTTAGTGCACTTTGCATTCTTTATTTGTAAATAATGAATTGCCCTATTTAATTACAAAGCAAAGTATTTTCTATTGTGTTATTAACATTATCGAGAAATATTACAATTGGAACTTCATCTTAATTCCATGGTTTTTTTTTCGCAAAAAATCCACGATAAAATTAGGGCGCAAAAACAATACAACTGTAAGTCCACGAAAAAGTTTTATAATTTCAGCTATATTTCGCTGAAGATTTTTATGATTTCAACTATGAAATTTGTAATTTTTGAAAATTTTATACCTTCAAAAATTATTTTCCAAGTTTGTGGAATGAAAATGTGGTTCATAGTCATTATATTAACTGCCATAAAAAAAATAAAAATACCACAAAGAGAAATTCACTATATTTTTTAATTAAATTGACATTTGTATCTTGAAGACGATCATTGAGCCTATGAAAGTGTTGGAGTGTTTGCTATGTCTTAGCTATGCCATCGTGTTACTCTATTCAAAATACTCGTTGCATGTACTTAGCTTCAAAGTTATGCTGGTGTTGAGACTTTTATGGTAGAAAGTTTAAAGTACCAATATAACCTTTAATTAGTCATTTATAGGAAATGTCTTCTAATCCTTTTGACAAATCTGGTCTTTTGCTAATCCCTTTGCTGAGTCTCCTCACTGATTCATCACGAGCAAGTAGACGACGATTAATTTCCTTTCATGTCTTTTATGAGTGTCTAATCGAGAATCAAGTCCGTTTAGGAGCTCCTAATCTCCTCAAAAAGTAGATGCATCTGATGCTCGAGTATCTCGATGATTCAAGGCGGTGTTGGATCTTGAACAACAATTGATTTGGAATATTTCTATCGTAAAGAAATTGCTAATCAATTGTTATTGCTAATCAATTGTTAAAGAAATTGTTATTGCTAATCAAAGCGCATATCTGAGGTAGTTACTGTTGCGCCGCTGAATTACTATTGGATGCATTTCGAAGAAATCACCTTGAAGATTGATTTTTAAAAAAAAGCTACTCCCGACACTTTCATAATTCAACAGATTTGCACTAAGGTGTACTCATATTGCGTCTATAAAATGTTCTGCTGCACTAATCGCCTCTTAATAGAGCATAACACCAGAAACCAATGCACTGCTACACTAACACCAGAAACCAATATATATTACAGGGTTTATTCTTTAAATATTCCACTCAATCCAAGCGCCTATAATTTTCACAATCAATCAATGAGCCCAAAAAGGATTATTCTATTTCATGATGAATTCATCATTCATTCACACTTTCTCAAAGAAATATTATTCTATGTTATTCTGTGTAAAATTGAATATAATTAAAAACTATATTCATTTAAATTGAAATTTATTGATTCATCACTATTCTATAAATTTGCTTCAAAAGTCTATTAAGGACAAAAAAAAATTGAATGAATTAGAAAATCCTTTTTTTTCAGGTATGATTTCATTCAAAATTTTCCACCAAAGAAAAATTTTTTTATTTTCATTCTATATAAAATTTCATTCCTATTTTAAAATACACAGTGATAAGAGATATTTCGAGTTCTCATTATGACATAGAAGAATAGAATGATTGCATTCAATATCATGTGGAATAGAGAAAGTATCCATTAACGATATGATTTCTCAATTGATACTTTCATATATATTGCGAACCTATTGGTGTCATTTATATTCTTTCTTGTATCAATGCTTTTTTCACTGATTGATTTCTCTTGTTTAAATTATCGCATCTCTATGATGATATTAGCATTTCATATTGATCGATCCGTATGAACTTAGTGATTCTTTGATCATTACAAATCGATATTCCTCCTAGCAAGCGGTCACCTCATTTCTCTCACTTTTTGGTACATTCTTCTGAGAACATGGCGTTGTTTTTTTTTTTTTGGCATTTTCGAGTCGTTAAAACGTTAAAACATCAAAAAATTAATTAAATATTGCACACCGATGTTTAAATATTTCACTTCGATAGTGAAATCTTACGAAGAGCTGCGAAGTTTATGCGCTAAAAATTCAATTGTCTTCGTCTCATCGAAACACATTGACATAAACCTGATGATTCGTTGACGATTTATTAAGTAGATATAGGGCGAACTATCTGAAATTCAAACAAGAATTCATTATTGTGCTCAGTGTGGTTCTAAATCTCAACTGTCCATATTGTTTTTCTCTCATTTTTGAGCATAATTTTTCGCATATTATTTCTTCTTCCTTCCAGACTTCATACTCGAATATTCTTTTCTATTTTGTGATTTTTTTTTGAAATATATTCGAGCGATGAAATCTTTTTTTAATTTATAAGAAGAATAAAGATCACCTTCATTACAATGAAACTTAAGTGTGCGTGCTATGGTCAAATGTCATTACCATTAAGTGTTTGAAAAATTCTCTCAGGTGCTCAGGTGTTAGTAATTTCTTGCTTAAAATTCATTCGTTAAGGGGAGAGGGCCTTATTCAGAGGAATATTATGATCTCATCTGATAGCTTATTAGACCTTTAAACCTCTCTCTCGCGTTATCCACTTTTTCTTTTTTTCCATTCTAGATTATTTTGATAAGAACTTTCAATATGAATTTATTAGATCGTTTCATATCAGCGTTTTAATCGATTTACTGATCAACGTTTGTTATTTTCATGTTCATCGCAAATTTCGATTTAACGACTTCTCTAGTTTATTGTAATGATTCAAGAAATTTGAATATATTTTTAAATAAAAATAAATTTTGTGGCAAATAATTGTAATTCTTCCATTAAAATTTATTTATAATTGAAATATAATCGGATGAGAAATAAAACTTCAAAACCCCCCCCCCCCCCAAACAAAAATGCTTGTCTAGCGAATATTTTTCGACATTTTATGCACTTAAGAGGCTGATTTAAAAGTCTAAAATCGAGGTGGCTAGCACTTAGATTGATTATATGTATTCACATCTAATGTCCTCATCTATCGCCAACAGAACGCTTTTCATTTGTTAATCGAAGCCAAATTCAGCCGATTGCGAGTGGATCGTTATCGTCATGATTTTTCATTAATCAAAAATTCCACTCATATATATCTTATTTCTTTTTAAAAATGATGAAAAAATTTTCTATTATATTCGAAAAAACTTTTTTCGCAAAGTATAAAAGTAGATAATGAAAGAATTTTAATTAAAATTAAAAAATTCCTTGTAGAATTGGAATGAAATTAGAGCGAACTGATTAAAAAAAAACCAAAAACAAGCCGAATTCTTTTGTTTTCAGATATTAGCTGAATATTAGCCATCGTGTTGATTGTCTTTTTTTTTTCATTGTGATCGAAAAACATCAGATGATAATTTTGTCGCTTGAAATTGAAAACATAGAATATTCCGCCTTTAAAAAGTACACGTGCAATTTTGAATAATTTGCGTTATTTTCAATATCGATGTTCTATTGCGTAAATGTGTGTGCTAGTTTTTTACAGACTCGTAAGATTACCCCTTGTTTATGCTTCAAGCTTGCTGCAATTTGCAGTTAGCAACATCAATAGTTTGTTGCTGTGATTCTAAAAAGTATATATATATATATATATATATAATAGATAAATATATATATATATATATATATATATATATATATATATATATATATATATATATATATATTATATATATATATATATATATATATATATATATATATATATATATATATATATATATAAATTTCTAGCGGAAAGTCACTTAATTTGAAGTGAGATCGAAATCCGCGCGAAGATCAATATTACATACTACTAAGCTTGATTATAAAGGTTTTGAATGGGAAATGAAATAGGAGAAGATAGTTGTGTGCTGAATATGTCATGACCATATCTCTACTGGTATTTGACGATAAAATCTTCATGAGGATGATATTTGAGTAGACGATAAAATCTCTTCATGAGGATGGTATTTCTTGCTGATTAATTTAATGTTTTTTCTATGAGACCATTTGTAAAGGAAACGTATAGAGTGTAAATGCTCAACCCATTTCCGTTATAGCCTCTTCAATATTCATCTCATGAAACCTGAAATGATCTAATTTTATTTTACACTCTCCCCTCTCGTCCCTCCCTTCATCCCCTCTCTTCCTAAGGTGTGTTTCGTTTGCTTGCTTTATCTTACTAGACTTTCATCTATATTTTTCTCCGCAATCATTACTATAGTAAAAGCAATTTCTCTTCAGATTCTTAGCTCAAAGGGTGTTACTTTGTACTAACCGACAGCAAAGTTGCTGGAAAGTACGCTACATCAAGACGGATCCGGCACAGTGCAACGTCGGAAAATATCCGAGTGTAGCCGATGTGCAAATTCGTACGAATCGCCGATCAATTCACCCACGTATGCGGTCTACCAATCCGCAATAAGGTTGGCGTTGTCGAAATGAGATGTACTTATTTTTTAAATTACATTCATTCGTCTCATGAGCATTATCGTTCAGAATGGAAAAAAGATTGATGGGTGCAAGTATTTGGTCTCACTCACCTCATCACCTCTTTGAAATATGGCAGTGGAAAATTTTCTAGGATTTGAAAAAAAGAGGATTTTTTTGGACAAATTGACATTTTTCTTTTTGCCGGAATTGCAGAAAGTTTACGTTCATTGGAAAAGCTTCATCTTTCAATAGTGAATGTTTGCCATTTCTCCCGAAAATTTAGAAACTTCCTTTCACCCTCCCTCACCATCAGTGACTTCTGAAATTCGCTAATTCTTTCTATTGGAATATCTCAAATGTTTTGTACTCTTAGCGTAATGAAAACTACAATTGGGAGCTTAAAAGAATAAGAGACATTGATTCTAAATGTCATAAAGAAATTAGTATTAATTTTAAATCAAAATACCACAATTTATAGAAAGTCAAAAAGGCCAAGGTTCATATTAGAAGAATCAAAAATGCTCCAAAATCCGTCAAATAATCAATAAATAGCGTTGCCTTCAAGGAGTGACTTTCTTTTAGACGAAAGCGAACGAAAATTTTTATTAATTATAATGCTATTATGAATGTTTTAATTAGCTGATCGAGTTTCTATGTTTTTTTTTTGAAGCAAAATTGAGAATTGCTATCAGATATTTGGGAAATTAGAAGAAACTTGAAGTGATATATTCCCTCATCACCTGAGAATTCAACGTTCTTGATGGCGTTAGTTTAGTTATTAATCAGTTCTATTAGGAAGATTTTTTTGTACGCAATTAATTTGCACTAGAGAGTAGTGTAATGGTTTAACTTAACTGGTGTTTACAATGGAGTGATGGTATGCTGATTTGTGTTTCTGTACATGAAAAAATAAAGTGCTCTACGTACTACAGAGCAAATGATTGCGACATAGAAATGATACGGGAAATAGCTTATCAAAGTCGCCAAGAATTGTTGCCACCTTTTGTATTTGATAGCGACGATAGTAAAACAATTAAAAATTTCCTGAATCGGTTTGAAAATCATCCATACGATAAACAAAGAAATTTCCGCATCGCATTTTACGTCATAGGGAGTATTAACTGAAATGGTTATCTAAATGAATAATAAAATTCATAGCACTCAACGTTTGCTTCCTTTGAAAACTTCAGATCCAACGTGAAGCAAAAAACTAAATGAGAAATGTGCAACTCTTAGTCATGAGGTTAGAAAAAAAAAATTTCTAAACGAGCGAAACGACTGTTGATATTTGGATTACCTTTAAACACCTTTGCTAGCTGCTAGATGTACCTTAATTGCACCTGTGAAAGCACTTTTATCCGTATTACGTTTCGCTTATGAACCAAAAAAAAACATTGGCAATAATTCAACGTCGATACACCTATAAATATAAAAGTAAATATAAATAAAAATATCGATATAAGCATAAATATCTAAACATACAAAATAAACAAAAAATAAATATTAATGCAAACAGAAATATAAACTTTCATATAAATATTAGTATAAACAACTATAAATAAAAACAAACATATAAATACCTGTATATAGATATATCGTTGTTCTTTCGACGCACAAATGACAGATAGATGAGTTGTTCAGGCTTTACATGCATAATATATATGAAAGACAGATTGCTTCAACTTGCCTGATAATGTTCAAAAAAAAAAATCGCATCGTTTGATGAATACAATTAAATTAAACCGAAAATGACTTTCATTTACTGAAATTGCAATAGAATTGACGTCAGAATTTCTTTCTTCCTCTTGAAATTCATTCTTCTTCATTGATAGAATTTTAATTGAAATTTTATAGCAAAGAGAACAGTTATGCACTATCGCTAGCATGCATCATCATAAGAATTTACAGACGATCGGATTAAGGAAGCGAATTACGCTTCGACGATGAATAATGAGAAAAATATTATTCTAAGGCATTTTTCATTTTTGAGTATCATCATTAAGGAAAAGAAAGAGAGATCGAAGAAAAAATTATAGAGAAAAAAATTCTTTTCGATGAGTATTTCAAAAATATATAATTCTCTGATAATATTGTTAGCATTATATGGAAAAATAACCGATTAAAAATTTTCTCCATTTTGAACAAAACAATTAGCGTCATAGAGAGAAAATGAGTGGAAAAAAAAGTTTTCTTTATAAACGTTTTTCGCTATTGGATTCGTTCATTGTTGGACGATGCTTCTCGAGCTGGCTAGATCGGATGATTTTTTGGAACTAAATGGTAACCAGGCCTCTTCCACAACGTGAGATATGAAATCCGCATGATACTACAGAGTTGAAATCGTTGCATTATCGGACGAGAAACACGGCTGTTTCTATGTGAAAAGACTTGGCCAATTAAGTGAGATGCTTAGGACTGCGTGAGTGATTTCTTCAATAGAACATCTTATTCGTTACTTACTACTTCAGTTTAGAGAGTAATTGTTACATGCCATAGATATAAGTTTGTTCCCTCATAATTTCCTCTTCATTCAAGTACCGCTGAATGCATCAACTTCGTAATGATTCCTCTCGCTCGTTACTTACTTCTTTGAAATGTGCTTATAAAAGTGATTGGACTCTCCAAAATTGAGTTAAAAAGTATACCTGTTTAAATGCGCAGCTAATATAAATAAAACGTTTGTTTACTCAAAATGTCTCCTCAGCATTCTATAATCGTTCCAACGAAAATGCTTAAATGTGTCTTCGTCGTTAATTACTGCATAATTTGGAAAAGTATAATAACTCATTGTGTATCACACTTAGAGAATACTCACTCCAAATTTTTCTTGTTTATTAAACTATTTCAAAATGCGTTAAATATGCGCGATACCTTCTGCTGCTTTCGCGTTTTGTAATTCGGTAGCCGATCGTCGAAATCTAACAATATACAGTTTCCGACAATCAATTGATTTTTCCTATTATTTTCATTGCCATTATTTCACCTACCTGAAGTTAATACCACTGATTTAAAGGAACGATAATTCGCATAGTTCTAGAAGCCTTTATAATTTATCGTAGCAATAGACTGAAAGAAGTATTTAAAATAAAGTCCAGGTTACCAGTGGAAATTTTTATAGCCGAATTAAGAGTGAGTTCTGATGAGAAAATAGGAGAAAATGAAGAACTGAAAAATTCAACAAATAATGGTCTAATATGAAAAAAAAAACGTATTCTGCTCATACTTAACACTCGCAATATATCACATATCATCAAGAAGAGCTACTTTTTCTGTCTTTATTAATTTTTCTTATTATTTTAGGGGTACTTTGTTGTTTTGTTGACATTCAAGCATGCAAAATTATGTGTTCACTATCGTCAATATTTTGCGAATAGATTTAATTTTAATCCAGATACGTCAATTTATAAATTAATATGTACTTGCCATGGTTGCAATTACTATGTCCTCATTAATTCTTTCTTACCTCAATAGATATGTATGATATCCATTTGCCAATTGGACTATTCATTTCTTATGTTTACGCTTACGTCATTTACAGCGGTAGAACGTTTTCCACAGATGGTGTTCATACCCGGAACGAATAGGTGATAGCTTTGAGACGCTATACATATAAATAAGCAGCATCCTTTATTAACATACCCCATGGTGCACAATAAGCCTGATCTCGCTGTCACAAACCTTTTCAAAACTATCTTGTCGTTTCCGATTTTACCAATCGATCAATTAAGGCTGTTCGCCCAAACATTATCACTGATAAGAAAGTCGAATCCAGCCAAATTCAATCTAAAGCTTGTTGAATACTTGAATTTTAGGTAATTGTTTGTTTCTTAGCTACTGGACAACTTATCGTCACTGCGATCTCACTTGCGCAACACGTATTCTCCGTTGTTCACTTCAAACAGGTATCAATTACCATTTATCGTAATGTATCTCGTTGATCAATACAAATCAACAGCGATTGTAAAAAAAACATTTTTAATGCTTTTCTAAATGCAATAATAGAACATTTAAAAGCCACTCCAACTGTGATAGATAGTGGTAGTTGTGATTTTCTTCCCTTCAGGCTAACAATTTTTTGAGTCTATATTGGAACTTTTCTTGTCATAGATCACCGCTGCATAACATTACACGAAAATTAAGTGCTAGCTTCAGTCTCTGCGTGAAATATTTATCTTCAAATATTAATTCTAGTCCTCTTCTTGAAATTCAGTTGATATTCTCAATTTTTTTTTTCGTTAATTTTTTGCCCTATCCTCTTAAAAATTCTCTCTAATTTTTTTTCAAATGTGTAGAAAATCCGAAAAAATTTGCTAATACTCGAAGAATTTTTTGTTAGGCCGTTGAAAAACATTTCTGCTCTCAATGGAGTAGAACAAAATACTTTATAAGACTTTCTTTTGACTTTTCCTTTGATCCTTGTGAACTTAATCTTCAATCGATAAATCAATAAGGATGTATCGAAAAGATTCATTGTCTTAGTCATAAAAACATAGATAGTTCAGAATAAACAGTAATGGATACTATATGAGAGGGTAAATAGATATTGTACCGTGATGAATATGCATGAGGTGAGATCGTTTTTATTTAGTCACGTTCTTGAATACTCTTATATTGAATGATATTTGATTGCAATAAAGGAACTGAGGGAAATAATATTTTGTAATATTTGAGATATTTCACTGTTCGTTCAACGAAACATTAACGAGCGGAAATGGCTCCCATTCACATTTTCTTAGCCATGACGTCATCATCTTCGACTTTGGGCTCTTCCATGAACTTATACAGGTAACCGGTTCATACCTGTGACGAAAACTGTAGTAGTCGTTTTCTTTTTCCGAAATATTGGGCGTGATTTCCTTGACGCATTGCTGTCAAGTGATTCAGCGTTATTCGACTCATGAGCGCTGATGGCGTGAGACCCGAAGGATATGCGGGTGGACTAGGGAAGAAGATTTCATAACGAAATGGCCAAAAAATTGACCCAGAAGATATAGAGAGGATAGAGAGGATCTGCATAAAGTGATACCGTTCTCCAAAGTGTTCGAAAAAAAACGCTCTCATAGGCAGCTTGCGAACTTACATCAGCCTAGCTGGATGCTTATATCGTGTGAGATTGGCGTTCGTGCAATAAACCGTAATATCTTCAAACACATATAAAAGCCTAATTTTGGATTTATTGATACAAGTAACATGTATCAGTCCATTTTTTCGAATATGGCAAATATTTATGCTTTGGGTGGTCACTCCACTGGATAGAATTAACTTAAATATAAATACATGGGAAAGGTTGGGGGAGGGGGGGGGGGTGGTTACTTTTGAATGATTGAGAACAAATTATAAAGTGGAATTTTATTCCTGATAATGCCTTATATTTTCATATTTTCGCAAAACTGTTTTCACTGCTCTGTGTTTGCTAATTCGAGTTAGTGGGAAACATTCCTTGTCCTCAATCGCTTCCCTTCTATCTCCCACTACCCCCATCCCCGCCATCCAACTACTTCTGTTCTCTTCCATCGTTCCACTTTCGACGCGGTTGATATGGAATGTGCATTTGCATTGTCTATGCGAATGTCACACTATTCTTATTCTTCAATTGGATTTTTGCACACATTTTCACGAAACTAAGCGATCAAACTTGAATCATAATTTTTTTTTTCAACGAATAAGGAGTGATTACAAACAGCTTCTGAACGAGAAAAAAACCGACTTTTTGGCGTTAAATTAGACTGACTTTTCGGCGTTAAATTTTCGGATAAATTGCAACCACACTAAAAATTCTATGAAAGAAAAGCTTCCAATTGCATTACTTTTACATCGATCATCAATCATAATAAAATATTTTGATGTGTTCTTAGCCATTTCATCAAGTATCACACCAAGTAGTAAAGTGTGCATTTAGCCGAAAGCAATACGGAGGGGAATTTTTTTGCAAACCTATAGAATACATTTTGCAAACAAAGCTTATACGTTCACAAGATATGTTGCTACGATTGTAGGTGCAAGAATGCATAGCGAATTATTTGGACGGTGGCTATATGAGGTGTCTTTGGTGCATTGGTCAATTATTTGCTCTAGGATGTGCGTTATTTAGTATCCTCTGCATTCGGAAAGCTCATCCACTCTATCTGTGGCCAGTACTTATTATGCAAAATGCATATTGTTTCGGTCTGGTAGGTTATTTCTTTCTTCTTTCTTTTTTTTCCACTTTGGCATTAAGCGATTCGATTATTCATAGATTGCTTCAAAGTTTACTATGAGGATCGATCGTTGAGTAGAGAATTTTCGATGATCCATAATGCGAAAATATATATCCATAAGTACGAAATATTTACGAAGTATATTTACCCAAAGCCAGATGAGAATAGCTTACCGTTTGGTTATGTGCAAAGATTGTTGAAGTGAACATAGTGCAGCGGATGTGTTTAAAACCTTATTAGCAAATTTAGTTAATATTATTTAAAGATTTTCATGCGGAAATTCTTGTCTATTCATTTTTAGCGGCGATTAAATTTCATTTGAAATTCTTTACTTAATATCCATCTCACAATTATATGAAAATATCTATATACTAATTGGAATTTAACTGTATTTTATCGCTTATAATTTGATGCATTCATAATAAATTTAGAGTTCATTATTTTATAGGTAATGTTATTTACAGATGATACTAACAATAGCTACTGCGGATAAGTTGCTTGTGAGCATATTACATCCACTTAACGGACACCTCAACCTTTTGATTGCGGCCTTTTTTATTGGCACTTCCGCCAATCATATCTTCGATTATATTCTCTGGCATTTCTATTGGCATCGAGAGAGTGAATATATGAGTAGAACTGGTCAACATGTGATACCTTTCTGGGTATAGCACTTCCGCCTCAAGTGGGAAATCTCTCCCAGAAAACTGCTAACGTTGAGGTCTAAGGTCAGGTACAAATTCAATGAATCCAACAAATCACTCATCACCCAATAATTCAAGTGGGTCGATCTGTTGAGCTCAGTAGTTCTATTTTCACACACCTTTTTTCCATTCGAGTGTCAAGTTGGAACAAAACTTCAGAGTACATGAGCTATATAGCAACAACACGAAGAAAAAGATATTAACAAGGGTCAACTGTGGCCTCAAAGATTTCGCTGAGTGATTTTAGATTTGTGCTCTTGCTGGTTTAAGTCGGTCAATCGTTTTTTTTAACGTGCTGTGATTGAATTTAACGAAATTCGAAACTTTTAACACCACTTTCAATGTTCCGATGAAAAACTCTAAATGAAATACGCATAATTTTTAGAACGGGGACAATAGTGATTTCGTTGTTTTGCATCTTTCCATGAAATTTTATATCAGCTCTAATCAAGCGGAATTTCTTATGCACACCTCAGATTGTGTTGTTTATTGATAATGAATCTCACACGCACTACTCATTAATAATAATTCCACATATCACTCATTAATTTCTGTGATCTCAGATTTTTTTTGTTCTCGTATTTCACACAGATTACTATAATTATATTCATAAGCAGAGAGAATAAAACATTCAGCGATAAATTGCGATTATTTCAATGTGCTGACGTATAAATAGGAAGAAAATAAAATAATGCAGGAAAATAGAATGCGGCAAAATAGTCTATATTAACGTACTTTAACAATTCTACAATGGTCACTGATCAAGTCACTATGATCAAATCGATAATCACCGAAACAAAGTACAGCAAAAAAAAACGTACAAATTACTTCCTTCTAAGCGGAATATTATTTATATGAGTAAAATAACCTAACGATTTTATTCGATTGATTCAACTTAGTTCATTTGAAGAGAATATATAAGGAAGTGACTTCATGTAGGATATTCTTTGTAAACGCTCATTTAATTCACTTCAATATTTCATTATAAAAGGATCTTAAGCAATTTGTCGATATGCGATATATAAGATAAAGAAACGTTGTATATTCGTTGAGTTTTCTAGTCATTAAAAATAGATCCTCCAAGTCTTAGAGATTATAGAAAATTGTTTATTTTATTGGAGTACTATAATTGCCCGCTCCATTTTATTCCCAGCGATAAGAAGAGCAGAAGAAATCGGAAGAATTTTCAGTGGAATGTTGTTTTGTTGTTGATTTATATGTTGGAGTCGTTTTTGTCTTCTCAAGTTGACAGACATTTAACGCCTTTAACGCCAACAGCAATCATTTCTATGTGATGATAAGGCACGAAGCGGTGGATGCAAAGAGCGGATGCAAGGGGGAGTGGGGTCAATCCGGATCATTGCGTAAGCCTCATTGAAAGACTGAGGAAATAATTTTTTTTGTATACAGTGGTGGAAATTTCCAGTAATGAGCAACTCAACATCATTTTGTGTCGCAAGGTTAGCGCCAGAGAAGCTCGATCTCAGGATCACTCTGCATAAATTTCTTTTCAATGCCCACTATTTGCATCGGATAGCGGGTTACCTTATTAAATGAGACATAGGAAATAGTATGCTGCTGACAAAGAAATAGATGTTGAAAAAAAAAGTATTTCGATACCTTTTGCAAAATAATAAACGAGGGAATATTTCGGTCGACGGTGACAGATTTCAATATACATAATATGTTCTCTATAAGGCAATAAATTCCATCCACAGAAGCTTATATTAGATGAATATTCTTTTGCAATATCTTTACCAGTAATTCTTACTATTTTCTTGAGGCATTTGTGAAAAATGCAGCGATCACTCAATAGCATAGTTTAACGTGAAAAAAAAAAGTAGGAAAACAAGTCGCGCATAACTGATTCTCACTTCCCGTTGATCAATTGATGATCGATCTCTTCAAATTTCAGCTGAATTTTCCCAAAATTTTCTTCTTTTACCCAAAAGTTATACAAGTGCTCTTTATAGCACTTTTTATGGGATTTTCTTTGTTTTCCGATGAACTTTTAATTTTATCGGATAACCGCTCACTATCAATGAACTCAGCCTTAATAACTATTGATAGCTGACAATAAGATATCAAAGCACTTAGAGCAGACGCAGAATTACTGCTCTTAAAGAGGATAAATGCGGCATCACGAAAAAAACTTGAAGATCTAATAAGTTTATCAACTTCATTTTCTTTGCGCCGTTGATTGTATTTACGAATGGTGGAGGTACAATGGTTAAGCATTGCATCCATGAATGGCTTAGACGGTCGACTGCTGAAAAATGATGTTCAGTTCCGGATTCCGGATTACCAAATATAATAAAATATAATGAAATGGTGCATGCGTGATGACAAAAGAGAACTGAACGGTATGAACTGAAACCGATAACGGATATGTTAACAACGATCCGGAATATTATGAGGTTTTCTTTGACAGGAGCAATAAGGATTTCGTTGCTTCACTGTTACATATAAGACGCCATTTCACACAGAATACGGTTCAGCAAATAGGCTGCGCAGAGGTGATTCTACGGAGCGGCAGTCTATTTCTCTCTCTCTCTCTCTCTCTCTCTCTCTCTCTCTCTCTCTCTCTCTCTCTCTCTCTCTCTCTCTCTCTCTCACTAACCTGTTTATAACCCTTTTTTCTCCTTTTCCTCTCCCTCTACTCCTCTTCTTCTATCTTTTTTTGCAAAGAGAGGTTGGAAAAAACCTCACTAGGCCATATAAAATGAAAACCTCCTGTCATTTTTTGCAACTCGTCGAGTTTAAATCACTGCTGCTAATCTCTTTTTCCTTTCAATGTGGACGAGACAAATATACTCCAATAGAAACAATCTTTAATTTTTTTCAAGCATTATTCAACGCACAAATACAAATAAAGAAAGAAGTACGAGTTTTATCAAAATTTATGGAAAATATTCAATACTGATTGATGCAATCTGATATCACGGTCATAGTCATTAGAGAGGCGCCAATATTTCCTCAAGCAAATAACGCAGAGAGTATTTTGTATTGGTTAAATTTAGAATGTTTCAATGAAAATCCGTTTTTTTTGGGGTTTTACGAAAAAAAACTGAATGTATATCATAAAAAGAGCATTTTCGTCCTCTTCAACTGAACGCCATTTTCAAGGAAAGATAAACTTCAAGAATGCAGTCGAACGCTAGAGGTGATGAAATCTGCAAAATTTGTTCCAGGCCCAATTCGTCACCTCTCGTTCTTGAAACGATCCGTCGCACTCTTTTCACATGAACAGAACGACTCAGTGGCGGATCCAAGATGTGGTGTAGGATGTCCATGCCCATGGGGTGAAATAACAATGCACCCTTGGAGAGAAGGAGGTTGCAATAACCGTAATGTTCTCAACAATATGACTGTGAATTTTACCGATAAGATACAGCTTTAACGTTTGTCATAAGACATGTTCTCCTCGCCATTCACGCCTCAAATCTCGTTAACAGGCAATTCTTCGTCTCTAAGGAATTCTTCTAGATTTACACCACTGACTACCGAATTCTAACGCAACGCAAACGAAGCTTTACAGCGTCTTTTCAAACACGATAACATGAAAATTGCAATTATGGCGGCGTAACATGACCGCGACTAAACAATCTCATCGGTTGAACGCCTGTTTGACCCGTTTCACTTATTTCCTTTAGTCCGAGAACTTGTCGAAAGGCCGAACGATAATCGCTGCTGAATTGCATTCGATTAGGTTTAGTGATGCATCAAAGTAGTTACGTGCAAGCCATCTAACGGTCATTTCGTGAATGTACCTAAATCGATGAACGGGGCGAATCCAAACCCCACAACAATTCACTTTCATCAATTCACTCTTTTCAATGATTTTTTTTTATTTTTCAAAACAGTGACGTCGCTTGTAACATCCTCTACGAATAAATTTCGTTTTTCATACGATGAACCACCGATATCTATTGATTTCTTAATTCTGAGACTGAAAGAAAAGGAAATAAGCCGACCTCTTCTTAGATCATACATAAACATAGTCGGCATTCAAAATTTCTAGTAATTTCTATAAGTTATTCAATTTCGCATCTGCCAATTTCATTGCCAACAAGTGAATGACACTAAAAATCGACGATCCCTTACATGGTATCTGACTAATCGTTACACAGTCCTCTCCTCACCACCTCAAGTCACAAACGTTTAATGACCCGAAGGTAAATTGCTACGTAAATGCAATGGAATTATAATGGCCTAAAGAATGATATATTAGGCAATATCATGCGATTAAATGATGGCATCTTTGCCGATTTGATCAAAAATATTCAAACCTGAATTTATAGAAAATAAGCCAAGTGAATGCCATTTCAATATTCATTGAAATACCGGCGACAAGTTGCAAGCAAAATTCCTCCATTTCGTTGAAGTGCAACGCGTTTCGTATAACAATTGCAATCAGTGAAAGTATCCAATTAAAAGCGGCGAAAAAACCAATTATGAGTATTGGCCTCATCAACCTGTCTGAAGCACTAATCATATGTTAATTTAACTAAAGCTTTCAATTATCAATCTATACCATTATGACTGCGTTGTGTCAGTCTGCCTAACTGCCCGTTTGTCTTTATACCTTTTGATAAAATATCTGCATATTGCATCGTCATTCCGTCAGGCAAGTTGTCCTCAATTCCCCGACAACCGAATTTGCATATGGAAAATTTGCATGCTTAATGAGACTTAAATCTGATGGCCGTTCACTTCTCCATAATTTTTGAGTTGCAAACAGTGAATAAAGATTGCATAATCTCATTCAACAAATAAGTTATGCAGAAAAGATTCTTATTAATCAGCAAATTGTCTGTCCTGACATTATTGGATATTTTCAACTAAGGTTCCATGAATTATTCCCATTAAACAGCAGTTAAAGAACAGAAGAATAATGTTTCGATGAAAATTCGCAAAGCTTTCGTCCATTTAGACTGTTAAAGTTCGAAGTGAAGAAAGATCAATAGGGTGGATAACGAATTTATATAATGTGTTCAATATTCCTTGAATCATAGTTGGGGACGCCAGTGGAATTGTGAGGTTTCCATGAGCAGAACAAAAATGAAAAGCCATTTAGTGATCACCTAAAATTGATAGTTAAACTCTTGCCCTAGCTTGGAACAGCCGCTGTTTAAGAACAGATCTTAATATCTAAATGACAGTGCTACAGACGTCTTTTCATTCTTGAGAGATCTTTGTCCTTGAAAACTCGCTTTGTAACGCCCTGACCAGTTTATGTTTTGCACAGTGCTTTAAAGGATGTGAAAGCCATGAATACTTATTTCCTCTCTGGCTACATCCATCCGAGCCATTCTTGCTCTAGGCACTTGAGCCACGGGCTCCTCCGTTACCGACCCCTCGATCTACAATCATCCATCACTTGCAACACTCGGCAACGACAGTCACCTGTATCAGCTGCGCCACCAGCTCGTACTTTTACAAATATGATCGAATATATAATGATGACAGCGATATTAAGCGCCGAATCAGTTGCCGTGAAAAGTAGTGCCACGAAATCGTCATATACAGCAACGATAACGCAAATTACTCGCCTGCTAGATGAAACTGTTTAACTGTCATACTGAATTTGCATGTTTGTTCTCAATGTTCACAACACCAAGCAAATTACAATTTAACTAACAGATGTGAATTTCGATATAATATGAGAACTGATTATACGTGAGACGATGAAAAACTGCTAAAATCGACCTCATTCGCTTCTATAGCAAACGGTTGGGAGCGAAATGCAACGATACAGGAAAATGGGACCTTTAGAAAATGCAGAACACCAGTTGAGGCTTTGTATTTAATAAACGAAGGATTTAGGAAGGAAGGGGGAAGTTGCATTATCCAAGCAGATGCATTTATCTTAAGTATCACAGCGGTAGAATCGGGATCATCGAACTAGGAAGACATCAGAATTCCGTGCTAAAACAAAAATTGTAAGGGTTTTCGTTGGGGGGGGGGGGGGGGACGAAGGGGATCAGAAAAGATGCCATAGAGAGGGAAGAAGACCAACGGAAATACGAGACAATTTCACTGACAAATTTTTGCAGGGAACATTAGAAGAAATTAATTATGTTCTATGTGAACGATTTTATGATCGAGAAATTCTTTTTGACAAACACAAATATGAAATGATATGAGATGTTCCTCTATTGCTTTCTTGAAATCTTGCACTAGTCATTCGAGATTCGATCTATAATAATATAATTTATACCGATTATGGGATGCTCGAAGATGCTGCCTTGAAGCAAAGTAATTTCATTCATTGTAGATCCTCTAGTCTAATTGCATAAATCAGCGATTACTTCAACAAAATGCAAAATAATATTCACAATAATAGAATAAACTTTATATAATTACATGGTGGAAGACGAGTAGACTTCTTGTGCGGCAATAAAAAGTAATCCACAACTGTATGCAATCGGTGGAATAAGCATTAACACTATATAAGACGACTTGGCACATTGACGATAGCTAAAAAAAACATTGATACAGAAAGGATAGTGGGGAGAACTCCTTTTAGAGTTGTTTTTTTCTATTCTCCACTCGCCAGTTTTGATAGCAGAACAGGAGAAATATTACGTAAACAATCTGTCCAGAACTAGGCCATACAGCACTGACGGTTTCAGTGACGAAAATAAAAGCATCACGTAAATTTCAGTAAGTCGGATCAGCTAACTGAAATTTATCCACTCTGCTTAAGTTCACCCTTCCCAGAAAAACTTTGGTATTTTTTGGATGTCGCTTTGTCAATGTGTTTCAACAATCAAAAGGTACGGTCAAAGTGATTTCAGCTCATTGAGAATTTTTACTTCTATAACCGTTGTTGGTAGAAACCGAGGATAGGCGTTAAAAGGAAACCCAAAGATTGAATGAGGGTGCAACTATAACTAACAAAATACAGCGAGTTATTAAAGGACACAACAAAAGTTCGATTTTCTGAGAGGTGCGCGAAATGGCAATCATGTGCTCACTATGAAGATATCTCAGAAAAGTATTCGTTAGCGACCCCTTGAAGAAGACTTTAAGAACGTTAATAAGGGGGAGGATAATAATAAACTTCTTGTCTCTTCTGAAATATACTCTCAATCGTTTTCATAGATTGGTTGAGGTGAATGTTCAACATTGTTGAAAACTCCTTATGTTTTCAAAACCAAATTTTTAAGTAATTTTTTAGGATAACATAAATAAGATTACAAAAGGCGAGACACCAAAGCGAAACACCAACCAACACACTGAGGCGCCTTCTTCATTTCATTAGCGCCTATTCTATTATAGAATTCTCATTCATCTCAATAAAAGCTTCATTCAGTTTTCGTCCTTTTACAATGAACGTTCTATGAGAGCGTCCAAAGGGTGAGCTCTTCGATGCAGTAAGTTGTTACAATACTGCAATAAATTTTGAAAGCCCTAAATAGCACTGAAAGTTCCAAGAATTTCAAGTGAGGGAGTAACGTTAGACTGAATAACGTTATCGATTATCAACGTTCTCCGATTATACGACTGATAAATTATCACATAATTCGATGCTTCTTGGGTAATAAAACTCGAAATGTGTCATCAGATCTCACGAAGTGCAACGAACCGAAATGGACCGATCACCATGAAAAGTCGATCACACCCAATTGTGACGATAATAAATGCAGAAATGTTCATACAAATGTTAGGTATTGCTTGTATTTTCAAGCAGGTTGTCGACGTTATACAATAGTCACCTGAGTAGAGGGAATATGCGGGAAAAAAGTGCGAAGATTGATGAAAAATCGAGCAAAATGCGTTCACAGCAATGAATATATTGCATGCCATGCGCAATTCCCTTAAAGCAAATTTGATGAACGCAAATCGCCCTGTCAGAAATGAACCTCAAAAAATTATTTTGTTTTCACCTGTAAGGGTATTATGTGGCTTATGAAAGACTGGGTATTTTAAAGTCACGTGTAGATGTTTTTTTTTTTTACTGTTGGAAGGAAGAAGCGGGTAAAAAAAAAGCATTGAAGTTTTTTTTTTGAATAACAAATGTATTTTCTATCTATGCGAAAAAGGAAACTTTCTCGTTGATATGGTGATTTTGCCCATATGACTATATAATAGGCATAACGTTTTTTTTTTGCAGGGAAATCGCGAAAATGTGAATTAAAAACTCATAAGGGGAAGAAATGTATTGACCGTCAAGCGATCGATCGCATTAAAGAACACATAAATTTCGTTTGTTTATTTTTTCGTTGGAGAAATTCCCCTCAAAACGGTGAAATACCTTATGCAAGTCAATTGAAAATTAAGCCGATCGGAAATAATTCAACTTTTAAACGCATTAATAGGGATCTCTTAAGAAAAGTTGATGCGATTATGATCGAATGAATTTATGGTGAATAACTGATATCAACTAACCTCGACTTCATGGTCACATATACTATGAATAGATTGCCTATAATCCCGACAATAGCCAGTACACAAAAAATATTTATAATAAATGCGGCAAATATAAAAGCCGACATCATTGATTGTATCACTGTAAACGATAGATTATTGAAGAATTGATGCCACGAACAAACGATTCCGAAACTTTTTTTCATTTTCTACTTTAGAAACGACTAACTTCTTATCAAAAATATTTGAAATAATTTGAAATCACGACAATGCAATTGGTACGATGTTCACTTTCACGATTCCGCCGAATAAAGTCAAGAGAGCCGCACGAATCGTCAAGAAACGACAAATAATACAAGTAATAAAACCATAGCCATATTTCATCTAGTTCAAATGCCTTTACAAGCTTTTTTTTTAAAAAAGTTGTGTGTCTTTGTACATTTTTTTTAAAACTTTGCACTTATCAAGCGCATTATGGTAGCCTACATTTGAATGTATCGATATTTGTGCGTGTGTTGTGTTCTGTGTGCGCTGTATGTATCAGCTTTTCCGTAGGTACTTACAACTCGAAAGTAGCTAATATTAATGAAAATTGATGATTATAATGTGCGTCATTGGTCGATATCCACCAAGATGAGTATTGGGCATTCAGATCTGCCCAAAAAAATTTCACAGCTTCTATACCGGATAAATTTTCATTTTAGGTTGGTTTGATCATAGAGTAGGTAAATTTTTTGCTGTACGTTAAGGGAAACGATCCGATCGTTCAAAATATGAATGCACTATTCAATACCTACCTTTTTCTTCGCACTATCCGCGTCTCCGTTTGTTTTCCAAGCCGATCAATGCACGACGATAATCCTTCCTTGCAAATATGCAGGAATTCTCGCGGTTATCCAAACGACTAGAAATCTTTTCGAAGATGGTCGTTCAGTTGGAATGTCTACGAAGAAGGAAACCTTATGATGGATATCATATGGGTTTCGCATTTCCTGTTTCATTTGCTTAGCATTTAAAAGCAACTGACAAACATGTGAACATACGAACACATACACGCACATAACAATGTGGAATTTTTATTTAAGGGGGAATAAAAGAAACAACGCCAATCGAAGTGAATCAAGGTCGATGTGATGATAAACTTTTAAGGAAAGGTATCGAAAGAATAGGGGAAATAACCAATAATCACGGGATGTGAACAACATAGATGACGATTAATGGAGGAGTGTCAATGTTGCGCAAAATAAGATGATATATTCGATGTTTTTCACTTCAATTATGCGTACAACAGATTCGATTTGCGGTCAGGTGAAAACAGTACAAATGAGTCTTTAGCTTACAACTTTTTAATCGTTGAATAAATAATATAAATAAATCGTAGCTTAATATCTAAACGATAAATTAGTTAGTGACCGCTGTCCACTCAAACGCATCGATACTACAAAACTTGAGCGATATTCTTTGAAATGATGACCAATTCACAGATCATTTTCATTTTTCGAATAGTGCAAATAAACAAATATTTATTTCATGAAATAGAAATCATGTGAGAATTTTTGTAAAGAGGGCATTCGATCTAATTGCAGCACTAATTTAAACTTTAGCCGCTATAACTATACTGCGCATTAACGATTTCTATAAGTGCATCTTATGAGAAATAATAGAAATTTCTTCTTAAAGGAAAGTTCTCCTACACGAATGAATATTAACAAGAGGAACATAGGAGAGGATCTGATATGATGTGTCGGTGTATTATATTCTCTTCGTCAAGTAATTTGATAAATTACCTATAATTAATAAATTTCTTGGGAAGCAATTTAATTTTCCACTTGATTTAATGACCACTTTCAAAAATCATTTGTAGATTAAATTTTAACTCTATCTTCGGCGTCTTCAACGATAAAGCTAAGAGATAGACGGGCCGATAAATAGACCGGAAATGAAAGATATCTAAGCAGATACAAGACAATGCCATAATGAGCGTATCAGAACGACCTAACTGACGCAAAATGAGCTAAAAAGGTGGCGGTTTTAAGGCGCAGAATTTTTTCCGAACTCGACACCATTACCTGGAAGTTGCTTGAGAAGAGAGAGCATTTTTAGTCATGAAATGGTATATCCATCCGCTTTGTGCTCTTAGCTTCTGCACTTCTACTATAAGAGCAGTTCGCCGGACAGACGGACGAGCGGACAGACGACAAAGAGATATATACACACAAACACGCGCACTTAAGAACGCAGCCACACAGCCTACTGCAGTCATGATTTATACCAAAGTGCATGTGAAGGAAAACCTCTCTATGTAATGAAGGATTAATGGTAGATGAATGCAGATGCTTGGCAAAATCCGCAAATAAAAAAGACATCTCCAAAATTGCCTAAAATATTACAGTATTGTAGAGAGATCGTTTAGCCGTTTAAACCGGTTTGCACCTATTGAACGTAAATTTATTCAGTTGCTTACTTATCTAATTAATTTTTGAAAGCTCGGTTGCTTGATGCAGTCAACAATAGCTCTAACTGTGAATTTAATTGCTCATTTATGCAAAGTGCATTAGTAATGAATTATCCAAATGCTATCGAAAGCGAAAATTTTTTGCTTTGATTTTCTTTTAGACGTTGTGAAGCGTAATGTTATCGTTTGTTTCGGTACATTAGAGCGCCCTTCAATCTCAGCGAAGATATATGTATACTTGCTTGTATGCCGCAGTTTTCATTCGATAATTACTGTTGCTAAATCACTTACTAAACATAGATACTTAGTGCGTTTTTATTTACAACGACAAATGAGCAGAAAGAGGCAGATATTCACAATTATACACAAACGAACAACCACCATAGAAAATGATGCAGATACGTATAAAATCCATTGTTTCAACAACGTTCACATTGAGTAGAAGTGACAAGTTTTAAAGCTCATATCTAAGATGATGTCAGAAGGAATAAGCAGCTGCAAGCTATGAAATAATATGAATAGCAACTATACCTACTAGAATATTTTATTTTCAATAAAAATGAGGAATTTACAACGGAAAAAAATGGAATACAAAACGGAATGCAAAGAAGTTATGAATAAAATAGCAGCTATGCCATTTACAATTATTATATACCTGCAAATTTATTAATCAGTATGCTTTCCAACATTTTCCGGTCAAAATTTCCCAGATAATTCACTCAGATTAACGCATAAAACCTAGAAATCACTTTTGATGTTAATGAATTTTTTTTTTTTTGAATATTCGGCGCATAGAATGTCTATGTATTCCAGCTCAGGTATGCTATGCGCCTAAGCTATTTGTCGCTTACGTTCACTATATCAACACTGATCTTTTTATATCTTTTATATCTTTATATCTTTAACATTTATATTTTTTTTTACTTTATAGTACTTCATTACGCTTCCAAACATATTTGCAAGCGTTTTATATCTTTTGCAATGTTTCTCTTAAATTTTCACCCATTCTTTTCATCTCTGATAAATAACGCTTAATTGCGATGCAATATAAAAGAAAAAACGTCGGAGTTTTTAAAAAATTTCGCATGAATACGTTACGTTACTCAAGAGTTGTTTGCGGACTTTTTTCCTCTATTGTCAATTCATTACATTTATCGTTTAAGTGAATTTTATCGCCGAAAGGATCATTGAGATTTTTTTTTTGTGGAAAAATATTGAAAAATTCGAAGTAGCTGCGTATAAAATATTTGTGTTTACAAGTACAAAGGAAGTAAAGGTCGATCAAGGAAAGATTGCATCGCCATTGCCATTTCCTTGAAGCAGCGAATTCGGGATACGAGAACACCTAAGAATTGCATAAGCTCATAAGTGTTGAGAGGAGCGTAGAAACCTCGATGACATCGTACTCTTCTTATGGCTCTCAGCATCAAATGATAGAGTCATCTCTTTGGATGCTTCACAAAGGATGTGAAAACGTAACGCACAGATGAGGAGCAGCAATGCACTGCAAAAGAGCACACCTAGATATGATGGGCATATCAGAATACTTGAAGAAAAACTTGATAGGCTGAAGCTAAACAACTCAAAGTCGATATTTTATACAGATAGTCGATCATATGCAGTGAAACAAAATACAAAATATTTTGAGAGAAAAAAAACGCCGAAATTGAGGAAAATTTCGATCGTGTCAGAAAAGTGCTCTATTTTGACTTACATCATTTAAACAGTAACTTCGGAGAAACAGGCATTTACAAAGGTGATAGTCATATACAATGAAAAAGGGTGTTGCAAATAATGCGCGGAGTTTTAAACCCGTATAGCGACAATTACTAAGCGTCTAAAAATTCCTTGAAAATTGTATTCGCATCCAACTTATTCTATATTGATATTGAAAATGCTATGTTTGTTGCGTGCTTTTCAGGACAATCTTTCCATTCGACCTAATATCAAGATTATTCATAGCATTATCAAATTACACATGCTCCCTCACTGAATAAAATAAATTCAGAATAGACGAATACAATTGAGGAATTTTAAATTATGGAATTCATTATGAAGGAATTCTCTGAAGACGCTCAAAATAGAAGTAAACCTTTTATAAGTTGCATATTAATTGAAGAAAAAGCTATCGACGTCATGGCTTCATGTGGTAATGTGCTGTCCTCTGTTCTCCTTCCTTGTTGGCTTTTCATATTTTCGGCCTCAAAAAATTTCATTCAATGAGAATAGCCGCTTAAATGGCCGAATTCAATTTGCTCTCGATTCCAAGAATTTAAAACGATATGAAGCATCAAAATAAAGGAAATGTTTAATCAGTAATCGAGAAACAACGATTAGCACCCAACTATGCGAGGCAATATTGTCAATTCACAATGATTTATTGAACACTTTTGTGGCTTATATGGCATCCTCCCTTCCGGGCAAATTTCGAAAACTCTATGAACTTTTGCTCTCCCATCTCGGAATTTTCCTAAGTTGGATTATACTATACAATAGGGCACCAAAATTCATAAATTATGCATTAATGCACTTTATCGGAAACAAATGCTCATAAATTTTATGGTGTTATAAAAGCTGGGTGAATTGCATATCAGAATACTGTGTAGATTTTATTGTCTTATGCCCTATCATCTCGGAAAATTCATAGGCTCTATTTTCCTCTCTCATAATAAAATTTAGATAAAGTTATGATGTATTGTCTTAGGCTGTCGTCTTCCAAAGTTCTGGATTTCGTCCGTAGCGTCGGCTTCGTTGGTTTTTTTTTCTTCATTTTTTATCAATTTCGTAGCAAGAAAAGTGAGCTCCGCTAATATCTCATCCTCACCGTGATTTTGTTTAGCATTAGAGCTTTCTCATTTGAGAACAATGCAATATAACCAATAGCAACTTCTCACAGCATCTCTAAAACGAACTGTATCATCAGGCATTACTTTTGCAAAACCATTCTAATTGTTACGGTCAGTCTGCAACTCAGTATACCTAACGCAAACACATCTTTAGACTACAGCAGCAGCTATTGCATAGGACAACTTGCGTTCCAACATAATTCTGTAAGGTAGACCACCAGGCTATAGATCAAGCAAGAATAGTGCGCCTGTAAGGTAACTGGATGCCCGTCATGTACCTTGAGGCTAGCCTGAGGCAGGCGGGAGAATGCAAAAGGGTTTGGCGTCCTCATGTATTCATTCCAGCTTCTAGACTGTTCTTAAGGAGGAATGAGCCTTCGAGTGGAGGTTGGAGCGCGAGAAATGATCGGCGATAGCATAAAGTTCGGCTGCGGGATGTGCCGGCGATTGAAGCTATCCTAGTGTGCTTTCATGTTTGTCACCTTACTACATAAGAGTGATAAATTGTTCGCCCCTTATACAAGTGTTGTCTCGCAATTTACTCAACCATAGCTGGGAAGAAGGTGCAGATCCTCAAAGAGACCTGGACGACTAGATGAGCCAAGGGGAGGTGAACCTCACACGGGGGCTCAGCCTGTCATCGAAACTGAAACCTCTCGAACTGAAAGCCAGGATCATACCAATGGACACCAAAACCAGAGTTTTTCAGCAAATGGTAATTCAGTGCAGTTTTTTGTGAACACGGCACAGCACAATTGCACGAACTGTGCGAATGTGGTCTGCGGATAAATGTAAACTTTCTGACCTTCAAGCGCCTTCTAATATTCCCCATTGCTGCAGAGGACTTTCAAAAAAAAGGACGTCGAGTGTATGAAAAGTCCTCTAGTATCGCATGTAATGCGATTCATCATTCCACATGACCAAGACCTCCGCCACTATATATCTCGCAGCGATTTTGAATGAATACAGTCATTCAATAAGGTCTTAATTGATTGCAGTGGAATTCTTTTTTCGATAATTATAAACTAAGATCTTAGCTTTAATCGAAGAGTATATCTCAGATGTCTTTATCGTTTTGTTTCTCCTTAAATAACGAAAATACAATGAAAATTCCTGCAAAAATTTATTATTCCAGGTCATCCTAAATACTCTCACCATCAACGAACGACAATTTTACAATATCTAAATGAATACGATCAATAAGCATCAATATTGTTTATTGCGATTCGTATGGTTGATAACATTTAACCAACACTCAACAATGAACATTTAAGTTTTGTATTCTTATTGACTTCTATTGAAATGTGTTACGATAGCGAACACCACTATATTATGACATAATTGGACAATCTTCACTTATTGGAATGTGTATCATTTTCGTTCGGCTTTTCATTAAAGCCTTTCAATTTACTTCGATTATGAGAGGTTTTTTTTGAGTAATAAAGTGCAGTCAACAATGTGTTAATACAAAATATTACTCTCGATGCGATTTGAGCCTGCTTTGGAAAGAAGCGGTAATCGAAGTGCGGAAATTTAATGACCAAATGAAAGTGATAAATCTTTTGAATTTCAATTCCGCAGTGACCCTCCACTGCTATCGATCGCATATTAATTAATTAATTAACTAATTAATTTGCTTATTCATTTGTTTGTTCATTTCAATCATCAGATCATTCATTGCGGATTAATTTCTCTTCGTGTCACTTCCACTTATCCCGATTCAGTGATTCTCTGATCCAAGTGTTTCCTGTAGTCTTCTTTAGAGAATCATTCTACCCAGGTCTCAGTCGGTCTCCACTACTTTAACCAATCCATGGCGTAAATTCTGTTATTCTGTTCACGCCGTCCTCATTTTTCACTGCGGATATCTTCGTCGTCCATGGAAATTTCCTCATTCCAGTCTCCACCACCCAGTCCTTTAAGCTTTTAAACTGTCTGAGCAATTCTTGCCTTTGTTATCAACCACTTTGGTTCCTGTTATGATTTTTTCCATTCTGCTCTCCGCCACTGCAGTAACATGCGCGCCTTCTTTGGACGCCCATTTCTCAGAGCCGGAGAAAAATATTGGCAGCATGCTTTTTTCGAAGAGTTTCTGTTTGAGACTCACTGGTATTTTTTTTCTCACGATAAAAGCCTTTGTTCCAGAAAAATGCTTTTCACCCTTCTCCGATTCTGCGTCTTACACCTGCTTTCGTCCCTTCTTGAATTTTTACACATCTGCCCAAATAGATAAATTCCGCTCACGCTTTCAATCTTCTCGCCTTTTACGGCATTTGTTGACTTCAGCTCTCGGTTGGTCATCGTTTGGAAGTGTTCAGTCGTAAGCCCACGGCCGTACTTTTTATCTCAACTTCATGTGCCATTTTCTTCACTCGGTTGAAGCTGTGAGACATCGGCGCTATGTCGTCTACGAACCTCAGGTGGGAAGTCTTTTCCTGTCCATGTCAAACGCCGTTGTTGCGCCGATCTACCTCATCAAATAAACAAGCAGAACATGCGACACTTAATAGAATATCAAAGAGAATCTCAAATATCGAAAAAATATCAGTAAAGAAAAAAGAGAACGCTAAGAAATTATTCGACCCATCAACATTCTTAATGCTGAGAAACAATGTACCAACAGTTTCGATTAGCTAAAATCACTATTAGTTTATATCATAGCCACATTTTGTTTCATATGAACTATTGTACGATGGAGGATTTATATACGATGTGAAATATAATGATTAAAATTTGCATCTAATTATGAAATGATTGACTAAATCGATTTTATCGATATTAATATGAATTAAATTATTTTAATTTAAGAAAAACACAATAAAATTGAATATTGTTTTGGAAGTTTATTATTATTTCAGATTTTAGAAATCAGATTTTTTTTGGGGGGGGGGGAAAAAAATTTCCTCAACGATATCAATAACAATATTTTACATAGGGAGAGACAAAATGAGCAAAACCGATGCAACAAAAATTCAATTCAATTCGATAGTTATATATGCAATTTTAAAACTAAGCAGCCCATTAAAGTTATTTTATTCAAATGAATTTATTCAAAACCTGCAACATACGAAAAACAAAAAGTCTGAATTGAATTTCATTTTCACGTAAAATTTGCATAAATTAAATGGCTCGTCACAATTGCGTGTGATCGACTCTTCATGGTGATCGGTCCATTTCGGTTCGTTGCACTTCGTGAGATCTGATGACACATTTCGAGTTTTATTACCCAAGAAGCATCGAATTATGTGATAATTTATCAGTCGTATAATCGGAGAACGTTGATAATCGATAACGTTATTCAGTCTAACGTTACTCCCTCACTTGAAATTCTTGGAACTTTCAGTACTATTTAGGGCTTTCAAAATTTATTGCAGTATTGTAACAACTTACTGCATCGAAGAGCTCACCGTGTAAGCCTCTCATGGAAAGTTCTTTGTGAAAGGATGGAAACTGAATGAAGTTCAGGTTTGAATATTTTTGACCAAATTGGCAAAGAATCCTTCATTTATTCGCATAATATTGCCTAATATATCATTCTTTTACGCCATTATAATACCATTGCATTTGCGTAACAATTTACCTACGGGTCATTAAACGTTTGTGACTTGAGGTGGTGAGGAGAGGACTGTGTAACGATTAGTCAGATACCATGTAAGGGATCGTCGATTTTTAGTGTCGCTCACTTGTTGGCAATGAAATTGGCAGATGCGAAATTGAATAACTTATAGAAATTACTAGAAATTTTGAATGCCGACTATGTTTATGTATGATCTAAGAAGAGGTCGGTTTATTTTCCTTTTCTTTCAATTCTTTCTTTCAGAGAATTAAGAAATCAATAGATATCGGTGGTTCATCGTATGAAAAACGAAATTCATTCGTAGAGGATGTTACAAGCGACGTCACTGTTTTGAAATATAAAAAAAAAATCATTGAAAAGAGTGAATTGATGAAAGTGAATTGTTGTGGGGTTTGGATTCGCCCCGTTCATCGATTTAGGTACATTCACGAAATGACCGTTAGATGGCTTGCACGTAACTACTTTGATGCATCACTAAACCTAATCGAATGCAATTCAGCAGCGATTATCGTTCGGCCTTTCGACAAGTTCTCGGACTAAAGGAAATAAGTGAAACGGGTCAAACAGGCGTTCAACCGATGAGATTGTTTAGTCGCGGTCATGTTACGCCGCCATAATTGCAGTTTTCATGTTATCGTGTTTGAAAAGACGCTGTAAAGCTTCGTTTTCGTTGTGGTTCAATTCGTTATTCACTAATATAACATATAGTATGCTTAACATGCACCTAATAATTTCCACTAAAGGGAGGATGAAGATATTTTTTAAAAACCGATATAAGTAAAAAAATGCTTGAAAATTTAAAAAAAAAAAACATCACTAAAGATATAATTCGCTCGAGCTGTTGTTGGCGGAGTTAACTTGCAAGTTGGATCGATATTGTTCGATGGAGTGGAAGGCTATCCTGTCTTCCTATTCCATTGATAAGTCTGAGGGAATGAAAAATGGTATTGTTCCTGCAGATGCCACTCTTCATTCAAGAACTTGCATTACAGCGCTTCATTTCGAAATTTTGCGAAACAACTCTGATGCGGAGTCTTTCCAACATTGCTTTTGTCCCACCTATAAACGCTATATATTTTCTAAATTTGACTTGCATCCGCATTTCACTGTTTACGTTGAATTAGAAATTTGTACGTCGACCATCAGAAACGAGGAATTGTCATCACTGCTACAATGCTAAGACAGGGATAACTTTTGGCATCACACGGCCGGCATTGAACATTTGACGCGTGATTAGCAACTGCGCACGTTGCCGATGCTCCAAACTCCACCAAACTTACTACACATCAATGCATTTTATTATTTGCCTCCGACGATCCTCATATGAGGATGATGTATGTGGAACAAAAACAGTGAAAACGAAAAAATATATATATTCGAGCGAATTTCATATATTCAAATTCATCGCCGTCAGTTGTTCCCAACAGTATTCACTGAAACGTTCGTTCTTCGATACAATATCGCATAGAATTCTCCCGAGTTTTACTGCCAACGATTGTTTTGTGATCGGTATTTACGAGTAAATGAAAAAGTAAACAAATATTTAGAGAGTAATAAAAATGGATAATGCCAATATATGATGCCATTGTATGATAGCAGTAAATTAGAGTGATCTTTGATTGCTTCTGCAAAATAACATATGCAAAATCAGTCATTGCATTTTACGGTTCAAACTTTCAAGAGTTTCTGCTTCAATAAAATGTATCTCTCTAGAAAATATAATGCAAAGAGAATAGATTGCAATTTCTAGCTCGACAAAAAGCGTGCTCGCCTTGCATTCTATTAGAATTGTAATCTATTTATCAGATATCATGAAGTATGCCCTTTTTTATTAAGCAATCAAAGACCACTCTTATTTATTGCTATCATATAATGGCGTTATTTATTGGCAATGTCCACTTCTATCACTCTTTAAATATTTCTTTACTTTCTTCATCGTCTCTTAAATAGCAATCACAAAACAGCCGTTAGCAGTAAAAAGCAAGTTATTTGGAACTATTTGCAATGATGTCTGTAATAGTATGTCTCTCCTTCGCTGAACGGATTTCCCGATACGACTTAAAATACTGGACATGCCTACCGAAAAAAAAGCCTCAAATTTCGTCAGCGAAAGCGGTGATATGGCTACGAAAAGCGATTTATTCGATGTTCACTTGCTCTAGCACGAGGTCGCTGCATAATCAAGCAATGTCCATATAAAGCTGACTCCCTCTTGGAAAGAAACGTTGTAGCCAAAGAGGCCAAAGTTATCCGACTCGAAATGAATTCTTCACTCTTTACAAAGCATATAAGCCAATCATATGTCCTATGGATGAAATCTTTTAGATTAGTATAGGACTAAGTGGGAATTCAGCTCATTTCAGTTCTTCTTACCTTTAAGACCTCACCTTCGATCGCATATTACTCTCACTTAAATAGCATAAATTTTAAGGATGATTTAGGGAGACGCCTAACAACACATTACTTCAAATATGCTTAACAACACATTACTTCAAATATGCACTTAATCATTACTTATTGTGTACTTCATCAGGTTTTTGATGTCTTATTGGGAATCATGGTGGTATCAAATAGCAGTTGTCCATTGATAAGTACCGATTCTTTTGAAACAATCTGCACTCTTAAATGCCAAAAATAAAGTGAAATGAGGTCATAGAATTTCTAAAACAAAAACAAAAAAGAAAGTTGAGAGGAAAGAGAAACTATCGCAAACAAATACGAATAATGGAACCATACAATGAGAGAAAAATAAAGAAATCAAAACAAAATACCGAAATAATAAATAAGAAGTTGAGGAGAGGGACATAAATGACCTGAAATGTTTAAATGTATTAAAAAGTAAGATTTACCTACACCTTGCATATACAATGCATCATCTCTTCAATAGTACAACTATTAGATGCTTCTAAAAGTAAACTAATGAGTAAAGAAAAACATTTACACAATTTGCCAATAATCAACAACGTAAAAGTAAAAATGATAATATATCATTGTAAGTTTCAAATATCAAAGCGTAGAGGGGAGCGACGATGATTTCTTCCGCCGTCCTCAATTGAACGTTGATGTGATCTTTATAGTGTAGTTTTATCCTAGTAAATGAAATTTACCTTTCGAGAAAGCAAAAAGTAATGAAAAAGCAAACTGCAAAAAAAAAGATTTTTCCTATACAGACAATAATTTAGAAAAAAGAAAAAATGATAATAAAAGAAAGAAAAATAATAAATCAATAGAAATTGTCCACTAAAAAAAGCAGAGCTTTTTCACTCGTTCATTTGAAACAAAATTCTTGAGAAAATATGCTTGGAAAAAAAAACGCAATTTACCTGATTTACCTGTTGTAAAAATATACTAAATTCAACTGTACACATACTAAATTCACCTATACATCTACCAAATGAGTGAATGAAATTACTTGTACAAAATATGCTACATCTTCACTCTTGCTGCCATGCATGTGCGCTCGATTGCACTTGTTTGCGCATGGGAATCATCGAGCAACGCTGATCAACATCGTTGACTTCTCTCACCAACTCGAAGCCATTTCCATCTCGTGAGCATATTCATCTCATTTTGGCGTGGTGCTTTCTATCATTGCTTACAGGCCTCACGACGGTTCATATCTATTTGATGTCTATCATAGACAATGCCCAAACAGCTGAGGCAGCAAATCTCTTCCTCTTTTGATTTTTTTAAATGCATTCGTTGACCTGACTCTGTGGAGCCTTTCTGACGCCGTTTGTTGTAAGACTAGTAGGTCCTTTTTTGTGTGCGATCATTCTCGCTTGGATGAAGATTAGTTTCTGATAGGATCAAACTGTAGAATGGTAATATGGCTTTGCTTCAATACGGATAGGTCGAATAGTGCAGAGATGAGAGGGAGTAGTGGAAAACTGTTTTGATGTCATATTAAAGGGCCTTTGATAGGTTAGCTATGAGTCAAAGAAATGGCTCAAGTTTCTTGCGCTATTTTCATCTTTATATGGTCTCTTGTCTAATATCAACTCCACATCTATATAAGTCTTGAATATTTGATGAGGAAAGCAATAACTGTTGATTCCACTAAAATAGCTTTTCACTTCTGCACGAACAGCAAACCTCTGTAGATAATGTTTGGTTTTTTCAATTAGTTATTCGCATATCTGTTGCGCAAAATGCATTGATAAATGGTAGAGTTTTTGAGATGAGGCAACTTTTGGCTAGTTTTTGAGTATTTTGGTTGACAATTCCAAGCTTCATAGATGTCTGCATGCTGATGTGGGCGATTGTTTGCTAAGTCTGTAGATAATTGGCCCCAACTGATTTTCTTATAATTGCATTTCATATTTGGGATGGCTTGTAAGGCATCATGCAATTGGTTAGGGCCGATTTAGGTGGTGCAGTGCAAAATCGCTATTCGGAGAGCGTTGTCATATCGTTGCTACGTTCGCCATTCGGGTTAATCTTATTCTTATTCTAGGTAAGCATTGCGACTGACCATCGCAAACGAACCAGAATGGGCGAATTTGCGTCTCTACCGGACCTGCTGGGGTCATTTATGGAGCTGACGGGTGCCGCAGCCGCCCAGTATGCGCTGCATATTTTCGCGGCGTTAGCACTCATTTTCCAGGTCGTTGTAAATGGGCTGACAGAGGAGGTGAGATAGTTCTCCGGATTGAGTGGTCGTGCTTAGCCCATTTTTGACGTCGATGATAAAGGCGCACAGGTGGACCTTACTACGGAATGGAGAAGTGCTGCTGAAGTTTTGCTTGGAGCTACTGAAAACAGTGTTGAAAGCGTCGGGTTCGCAGTATGCCCACAGATAAGGAACAGAATTATCTCCAGTGAGATAATGTCTTCGCGTATTGGCGTACTCGTTGTCCGAGTTGATAAGAAACCCACATGAAAAATCCTCGCAGTTTACGCAGAATTGAGCAGAAAAAAAAGCGAGGTGGGTAGCTTCTATGAAGCTCCGCGATATCTTCACCGATGAGAAAAACCCAATCGTACGTGAAGGTAGGGTTGTTTAACAGCATGATTCTCCCTGTACTGTTATACGGATGCGAAATGCGGAACACAGCGCCTGCAAAAGAGCGAAAATTAGCAGCAACTTCAAGAGCCATGAAACGACGCATAATGAGCATTAGCAGGTTGCAGCGTGTCACAAATGAAGACATGCGGTCCCGTTCTAATATGAAAGACATCCCTGAAATGATGTGTGCCAAGAGGCAGTCTTGGGTTGGCCATATGGCAAAAATAGATTAAAACCAATGGATGAAGTGGAGTCCTGAATGATATCCACGAGGTGTCAGAAGAAATCTAGACCGCCGTTGAAATGGAGAGATCCACTTTTTTGCTTACATGGAATCACGTAGATGCGCCAAGCAAAGGATTGAGGTGGATAGAAGAACGATTACCCGTTGCATCGATGGAGAAAAATAAGTGGATGAAATTACAGCTGCCGAAGATATTCGAACGTATGTATTATTCCATCTTCATAGTGAACATACTCAAAAATTATCATGACATGTTGCTGAAAGAAAATGTAGATCCTCTTACAAAATATCTTTACTACTCAGATTTCATTGACTCCTATTCAGCTACCAATTAGACTTACTGCAGTCGTTTTCAAATCAGCACTCTTTGGTAATCACTCAGGAAGACTGCTTTGACATTTCTTGTGTATAGCTAAGAGTACAGTGCATAAATATTCGCAAATTATACATGTTGCTTCGAATTATTGGTTACGTACAATGAGATCTTAACTAACACCATGAATTTCTTCATACTCAGTGGAATCATTTCCAGCTCAGGAAATGGCCAACGGCTGCTGCCATGATCTTCCCATCGAGGCAACACGCCAGGTGAAAAGGATTCAAATTATGGCAAGACGCATCTAGGAACAGATCGGAAACAGTGCAATCTTCGGTGGACGATGACCGATCTTTCAGGAAGTGGAGAGCAGAAGCCAGTGATTCGCTCTTCATGAGGACATTGTTCGGGTACGGTGAAGCGCTTCAATCGTCTATTCTTCAAAAAATTACTTTGTTTGGTGGAAATTTTAGTTTGGGTTTATATGAAAGTATCGATGGCGCAGCTGATCCCTCTGCCTGTAAAGAAGAAATCTAATACATCACTGCTACAGAAACGACTGAAGTTTCTTTGTGTCTAGGATTGCGATACCTCATCCTATAGATTTTCGGGATTCAAAAAATTGTGCCCTTGAGTCTGAAATTTTTTGGACTTAAGGCATGACGGGATATCATGAAATGTCTCTGCTGGAGACATGGCAACTTCAAACGCGCTTGAATTTTAGTGGACTGCAGGAACACAGGGCCACTGAGCGGAAGCAGTACATCCCACAGATGTCACTGAATCGTGCAGGCCAGGTATCAGCCATGCAAACCAGAGGGCGAGCATCGGGCAGATCAGGTCGGGGAAAGTATCCAACAGCCGACCGAAGCCGAAGGTAAGCGTTCTGTTCCTAAAAAGTGTGTTCTACTTTAGGATGAAGGAGTTCCGATCTCTTTGAGCAGTGAGCAACGTTTTTTCCTAACGTATGATCGGGAAAAGCCGCATGTGGATTGACACTGATAACATATTTCGACATTCCATTTACTCTAGAGATTGGCAGTGCTGGGTATGCAGTTTTCCAGGCATATTTGATAGCTGCATCTGCCTGCTAATCGTGCATAATGTGCAAATTTTACTTGGTAGACAGTATATGATATTGAAATGACAAGAATCTTTCGCTGTTCAGGTGAAGTACTTCACGAAGCTGCCGCATTTTCATCGCGTTCCGGTTTGTGCTCAGCAAAGAGCAGCCCTCATTTTGCGACCTGGAAGGAAGGCACTTCGTCATAGTGTTCACCTCGACCGCGACAGCGCGGTCGCAAACACAGGTGTATCGAGCATTTCCGATTTGTGCTATTGATCGTACAAGTCCATAAGATATAAAATTTTGTGATCACGACGAATTACAACGAAAACTCGATTGAAGTAAGGTGTGTAAAATTCTTTGACGCCCTCAAATGTATGCGTAGCTTCTTTCAACATTAAAAGACACCTCTTGCTAGAGACCTTCTAATTCAAAAGGATCGATAGGCCACGCTTTCGCGGTCTCTATTTTTACTGGAAATCAAGATCAGACGAGTTTTTGCCCTTTTGCTCTACAAGAGGTTTCCGTCCTCTCTGAGCTAGCCTTAGGACACCTGCTTTACGATTTGACAAATATACCGCCCCAGTGAAACTCCCCGCCTAAAACTGTCGTCGGCGCGAGTCGAAAGGGTTAAAAGGATAATTTCGGAGGTCATTTCTTATGATATACATTCCACCTTGCATATTTCATAATTTATCATCGGATGGTTGGTTCACGATTTGAAGCTAACGGATAGGCAACGCAATATCTATCGATATGGCATTGCAACAATGCGCATTGCAAATGCGGATGTTTGCAAAAGGACGTAGACTTACAAAATATAACAGCGAGAAAAACAATGCAAAGCATATGGAAAGAAAGTTTGCTATTAAATTAGGAAAATCGAGAGTGGATTTCAAAAATTCAAGGAATAAAGCCTATTACATAACTAGAAGGGCGTCGAAAGTACTCATAGCTAGCCATAAATTAGCTCATAATTTGCATAAGTGAAGTTATGAATATCGCTCCTTGATCACACACGCATATACCCACGTATGCACACACGTATGCTCATACACACCCACACGCATGCACACACACATATACACTACATGCACGCATACACACGTACGCACCCACACCTACACGCACACACGTACACTTCCATGCACTATGATTTACACCCTTGTTTGCGTCCTCCTCACTTTTTTTCTTTCTTTCTCTTTCTCTTTCTCTTTTCTTTCTCTTTTTCTTTTTCTTTCTCTTTCTCTCTTGCCACGTTATATTGGTTCTGTACACATGAAATACCACTTTTGAGTCGCTTTAAGAACAAACTGTTACGATTAGGTTAGATTACTATTGATTCGATGCGCAAGACTTCAATGAGCACTACTTTCGCCAGTTTTTGCACTTGCTGTATGATTTATTGATGTGAGATGAAAAGTTTTTAAAAAATGCCGCTTGACGCTTTGCTACTAGCAAAAACGCGACATTTGCAAATAAATAATCAATGCATTTGCGCCATTTTCTGCTTGGCACCTATGTCGTCGTCGTTGTGGAAATTTTTCAATTATATTTCAGTTTTTTTCACTCAACACCGATGTTAATTTCTAAATTTTCCAACATTTTTGAAGCTTATAATAGCGATTTTTATATTTTAAAAAAATGTGAAAGAGTAGTTGCGGTCGGTCGCGGATGATAGGTATCAAGAAAGTTGGTTTCGAACCGAATCGATGTATATTTAACGCGTGAACGACCGCCCACAATGGGTGAATTCCGATTATATATTTGGCATTTGCATGAAAATTGGCATTGATTAGTGACGCACGATTTAAGCGCTTTATGTCTCGAGTGAAATTCTTCAATATGAAGACGAAATGAAGGAGCTGAATACTGATTCGATGTGCGAACAATTAACTCGCAAACATGCACCGACAGATACGCACATACATGCAGTAGTCATTTCAAGTAAGTGGACGAGTAGGCCTAGCAACGATTAGAGACCTCTCTGTTGAAGTTTCATTTCCCATTTAAATATACAAGTGGTAATGTGCCGTTTGAAATAGACATAAAAAGTGATCGACACACATACTGACACAACGACGATCAAATGGGTCGATGGTTACGTTCACATCAAACGTTTAGCCATACCGGATATGAAATTTTTTTCGAAATTTATGATCTTTAATTCATTCCAAATATCATCGATTTCAATTGCTGAAAAATTACCATGCGTTGATTCGTCCTCTAATCTTTCCGATAAATTTGTTCGCTAATAAAAAAGCATCGAATTTTGAAACGAGAACAACTCTATTGTTAAGTACTTTACATTAATTGAACTAGTTTACGAATCATACTTTTTTTTTGCTCTGGAAATGGGCTTCATTTAAACTGGTTTTTTTCTCGTGAAAAAAATTCAGCGAATAGTTCGCTTTTTTTTCGGATGTAAACAAATGAAAGAGCATATCAAAGAAATTGATAGTTGGCGTTCTTTTGTATTTTCTTCGCCGATTTTTTTATCAACTGTTTTCTTAAATTGTCACTAAGTAATGCGATTTTAGTAATGACGAATTTTTAGAATATTTCCTCCAGCCAACTAGTCGATACACCTTCCACAAGAAATCGATTTTTTTTTCACAGCCAGGGTGGTAAAAAAAGAAAAATTCCATCAAATCCAATATTTATTTTTCACTTATTTTTTTTTTTTATTCAGTGCAATATTTATTCAGCGTTTTATAGTAAACCCCTTAAAATGGGAAATCATTTTTAAAAAAATCAAAGAAAATGAGCAACAAAAAAATGTATGCAAATTTTTTAGCACTTGCAAGTGTTTGTCATGTTTCTCGAAGATGCTCAATCGACTTGAAATCTGCTGTGAGGGCTCATCTGTGATATGCGTTATACTCAACAAATTTCTGCGATTTCATTACTGGATAAAACTGAAACTACTCTGGTCGATAAGTGGATAGACAGACGGACATACAGACAAGTGGACAGACATATGCGTATCTGCGTTAATGTCTTCGCCCTAAAACCTTTAGCTATGTAAATTCGCAAAAACGCAAGAAGTAGAGAATAAACTGAAGAGGAATATTTCAGATTTATAGTGCTCATCGATGAAACTTTTGCTCATACCAGATTGACTGATGATTGTGAACCAGAGTTCATTCTTAACCAGTAATGATAGCTTCACCATAGTTAAACTTGTTGCTGCGTGATTGCATGCTTAAATTAGATTTGATATCCTTCAACCTGATCTGCTTTTTTGGCGTTCAGTAATTGCTTGGAAGTCTTTATTGCATTTTATGGTTTTAAATATTTTAGTTAGAGATCTTTGAGAAGAGCAAAAACTCTACATTCATCTTATTATTCCCCCTCCACGCATCCGCCACCTCGCTCTTGAAGGGGTGTAAAAATTATGCAGAGAGATCTTTGAGTAGAGTAGAAACCTATTTGATTCCAGGCTTCAGTATCTATTTTATCACCTTCTCCTCCCCTCTCTCAAATCTCGCTTAAGGAAGCATAAAAATTGTGCAGGCTTCTCTTTTTCTGAATGATTCACATGGGATTTCTGTGGAAAAACACATCTCCGTGTGAAGCACGCTTGTGTATGTGTCTATGTATGTGTTCGCATGTCTAAATGTATGCATAAATATATGTGTATCAGTGTCTGTGTGCAAAGTGTGTGTGTACTTGTCTGTGTCTATATGTGTGTGCGTCTGTGTCTGTGTCTGTATCTCTATCTGTATGTATTGCACATGTTTCTGCATATGTGCGTGTACATGTACACGTCTGTGTGTGCGTATGTATAGGTTCGATAATCGCATACTCTTTGAGTTGTCAGCATTAGATTCGTTGCAGTGTGGGTGGACGTAGGAGTACTTATTTTCCGCGTGATTATCGACAGCCAGCTTCACTCAATGCGGCTGCTCGATTCTGATGGAAATTTTTTCCATTGTTTATTCAATTTTATCAGGCTTCTGCTTGATTTTAAAAAAATTATGGAATACATGACTAACAACATGTTTAGAATATTTCTTGTATATAGGCCCATTCAATGATAAAGGAACATTTTTTTTTTAATTGCAAAATAAAAACGAATCGACGAGAGTATCGTGCGTCATCGTTGCAACCGCCGCGCAAGCGGGGCAACTCCATAGCTTGTGTTCTGAAGGGGGTGGTACATACATAAGCTTCTCCGTACGCATTTAATAGCGTTTTCTTTAGCACGTTGATGATTCGTTTATCTCTAGTGTCTTGCATCATATACATTGGCGTATCTTTGTGCGCCTTGCCTCGTTTACAGCTCTATGCTTATATTTTTAACGTATCGCTCAAAAATATAGAAATCTATTTCTATCTTTAACACATTGATATCATTGGAAGATACATTTTCACGTAAACAGTGAATTTGCAAACAAAAAAAAAAAACGAGGAAATTTTTCATTGTTATTTCCATAATTTTTAATGCTTTTTTTTTCGAGTTTTTTGAAAAATTAGTTTTTTTTTGGGGGGGGGGGGGGTCAGAAAGGGAAGAGGGAAATATAGAGTGATGAAATTACTCCATATATGATTATCATTTTGGAAGCGATTTTTGAAAATAAATACTTGAAATTTTTTTTTCTCAATCATAATTTCGATTTATTTATGTGGAAATTTTTCTTTTCAACATTATCACAAATCGATTTTAGCAATGAATCGCTCGGAGATATTATTATTTTTTTCTCTATTTTGTTACCTAGCAACAAATTATTAGTGATATTGGAAGAGCATTTCAATATGCTTTCATAGAATATGTTCGATATTCATCTCCTAGTGATAAATTGCATTTAATAGAAAACATTGCAATTCGTTTTGCAATGTTCACTGAATTTTTTGCAAAATTGCAAACAATTGATTTTGAAGTGATTTTTGATACTGATTGAAATCTTATTGCAATATTAACAACTTTATTGCAAAGTTTTAGGCTTTTGGATATTTAAATGCAAAATTTTGTGCTCATCATCTTCCCCTCTCCACTTTATCTTGCTATCATATTTCGTTTTCCATCTCCTCCCACCAGCTCAATTGGTTTTTTTTTGTTGGTTTCTGATCCATTTTTGAATTGAGTCGATTCGATTTGATCAATATAAAGTGATTATCTCGTATCGATGTTGTGAGATTCATTACAAATGAGTTTTTATGTGTTTTTATTGGGGCTCTATACTAATTTCTCAATCACTTTCTGTCACGTTAACATCCTCATCCATTCGTTTGAAAGAAAAATTGACTCTTTGCAGATTTTTGCAGTCGTTAAAAAAACTTCAAAAGCATATAAACTAATTTTTGATCGTTATTCTTTTTTTTTCTGTAAATAATTTTGGAAAATTTTCATCAACTTCCAAAAGAAAAACTACTATGAATTGTATAGAAGTGATCGAGTTACTTTAAGCTGAATCTTTATTTGCATTTAAAAAAAAATGTACGTCAATATTCGATAATATCAAAGCGTTTTAAGTCGATATTAAAATGCGACTATACGAGCAGTCGATGCGGCAAATTTTTGCATCCTTTGCTCTTAATTTGCGATGAAATTTCAGACACACACACACACACAAAAAAAAGCTCTCGTTCACTAGAATCTTGCCATCAAAAAAAAAAAAAAATCTGCCTTGAATATTTCTAGGTGAAAAAAAACGATCCCGCTCTTCAATAAAATACCCTTTCTTACACGCATTCTTCATTGGTCGTAGATTTTAAATATTTATATGTTTGAAATTTTATCAACTTTGATGTGGCCATATTTTCGGGTTGACATAGCTAGCTTTCATCTCCAATAGTGGCATCCTCCTCAATATCTCACCTAACTCAAAGTCTTAGAAAATTTGTGACCTCGATATGTTTACTGGAAGTTTTGATTCTTTCTAAGACGAATATTCAGACTTATTATTTAAGTGGAGTTATTAATTATTGCTATCCGAATATCACCTGATCATCTGACGATCCATCCATTTGTCAACGATCGACGTACGGATCCGTCGAGCTCCATCGTCAATTTTTTAGCGATCAAAGTTTGCGGCAGACACTATCCGAATATATAAAGTAGCGATATCAAATCGCCTTGTGAGCATATTTTTGATAACAATTTACAGCATCGAAGTGGCTTCGAGGAGTGCTCGTATTGATCCGAGCGATGCTCTCTCTTCTCTCTCTCTCTCTCTCTTCGTGAAGAGCAAACCATTTTTGAGGTAGGCCTTCGCTGATAGAAGTTTCCTTAATAACCAAGGATTTCGTCATGACTTATCCATAAAAAACAGTGAATTTTTTTTTCAACTGTAATAGTCGGACGTCGTTTGCGTCCCGCTTTCTCCTTTCTCTTCCTTTCCTGTTCTTTCCGCTTCTTTCCTTTCTCTTTCGTTCCATTTTGTTCTCCTTTGTTTTCCTATCTCTCGCTGCTCTTCTCTCTTTCCTCCCGTTTTCTTCTTTTTCTTTTATTTTCTCTTCCTTTCCTCTCCCTCTTGTCAATATCGATGAGGATAGTTTCAAGGTTTTATGCAGTTATCTCTAAAATCGTTAGAGGGTAATGAAGTTAAAGACATCCCTGATAACGTCATAATACGTGACGTTTGTGCTTTTAACCCGGAGGAAGTATAGTCGTTTTTAAGCAAACAAAAAAAAGTGGCAACTGCCCTCAGCGATTTTTTATGCCGCTAGGAATAATCTTAGCTGCAAATGCTTTTTTTATGGATTATAGGATTGAAATTCGAAGATTTCGATATTTTCTTCCGGCGAAAATTTTCGCTTTGAGAGAATATTTTGAACGTTCGACGATTGACATTTTACATAGTGAAATGATATATTGAGAAATGTTTCAAATATTATTGAGATATAAATTACGAATTGAAAAATTTATATGAGGCGATCGCTCGAATATTTCATTCCATAAAAATTTTCTATTTTTCGTACCGATTGGTTTATTTAAAAAAAAAAAAAGCCGACAAATCCTCAATATTTGCAGATAATTGCTCTAAGAAAATTAGTGCAAATTTCTGAATAAGAACTATCTACGAAAGACTCGAATTGTTCTCTTATTTCATCGGATGCTTTAGAGCTTAGGCGTTATATATTTAAGCGTTATATTTTAAGACTTAATGAAAATTTTCATAATCGAGCAAAAGATTATTCGTATTCAATTCGATCAGTTATTTCTATCCTTTCAATCAGAAGAATTTCGTGATTACATTACCAGTTTTTTTTTTTTTTTTTTAAAGAAAGAGAGTCTCCAACGGAAGTGGGAATCATCGGTTCACGAATAGTGCTGTGGAACCTCTTGAGCATTATTTATACAGTTTTATTATTTCTATTCTTCTTAGACAATATGGAAGAGATTAAATTATTGACTCATGCTTCAAAATTTCGTCTCGAAATTTTTCAACGTATTCAACGTTTGATTTTCTCATCTCTTTCAAGCATCCATCATTTTATATTGGAATATAGATTTTATTTTTATGCAATGCTTCATTTTTTTAATACTATAGTTGTGGCATGTCCATGTCTTTTTTTTTTTTTTTTGAAGGTATGTTGTTTATAAAGGTAAAATGATTTAATTTGAATTTAGCGATGAATTTTTGCGATGAAAATCTTCCTCTAAGTTTTTTTTAATTTATTTTTTTTTTCTGTAGTATTTTTTTTTTTTAGTTGAATGGTCGATTAATTATATTTATTGCACTATTTGATGTAATAAGTATAAAATTTTTTCAAAAATGTGTCACTTATATTCTCAGCGGTAATTTTTTATATTTTTCAAATATTCGTTGATCGGAAAAAAAAATTCTTTATTTCTGATAGAAATTCATATTTTTAGATCAGTTAAGGAAAGCGATTATTTCCGCTCGTTTGCAAAAGACGATATACTGAAATTTTTTGTATAACAGTTATATGGCTATCATTCAATGCTCTAATTATACGTCTTTTGGTAAATATAATTGAAAGTGCTCGTTCAATAGGCAGATTATGAACGTTATCTTATGCAAATTCAAAGAAATCCTTGCATTTATTATCAATTCTTATCACTATTTGATTCACATATAATTAGCAATTGAATCGATTATGCAAATTTATCGATTTGTTGAACGAGTGAAGAAATTTATGCAAATTTGAGATCTCAAAAAAGAAAAAAAATTTTTTTTTCTTCGCAACCATCTTTGATCATTTTGCTTCAATCTTGATGGATTAACTTATTGCTTCTTGTTGGTTTAATTTGGAAGTGAAATGGATAAGTGCTACGTCTAAGAAAGTCGTCCTTTTTTTTCCTATATCAGCTCAAATTATAGCTATATTTTTTTCTTTTAAAGCTTCATGGCTTTAAAAAAAGAGAAGGAAGAGGAGAACGAGAAAATGAGGGAGGAGGAAAGAACGAAAAAAAAAGAAAGAAGAGGAAAGGAAAGGAAACTGAAAACGAAAGAGAGGAGGAAGAATATGAATAGCAATAGGAACAAATATCCACAATTATGAAAAAAATACTAATATTTCACATATGTGTAAATATAAAATGAAATTTTGATTATCTCAATTGCAAAGATTTTACAACGAATAAATCAACGTCCTCAACTATATTAATATTTATATTATCCGAATTATTTATTAATAATTTTCGTTGATTACTTTCTATCAACTTTCTATCAAGCATTTCTAACAGTATTACTTTCTATAATGTTACTCTAATATTACTTTTCTAACATTACTTTTTATCAAGTATTTCAACTATAATATTACTTTCTATCAAGTATTTCTAACAGTATTACTTTCTATAATATTACTTTCTATAATATTACTTTAATATTACTTTTCTAACATTAGTTTTTATCAAGTATTTCAACTATAATATTACTTTCTATCAAGTATTTCTAACAATATTACTTTCTATAATATTACTCTCTTTTCTAACATTAGTTTTTATCAAGTATTTCAACTATAATATTACTTTCTATCAAGCATTTCTAACAGTATTACTTTCTATAATATTACTTTAATATTACTTTCTAACATTAGTTTTTATCAAGTATTTCAACTATAATATTACTTTCTATCAATTTCTAACAGTATTACTTTCTATAATATTACTTTAATCTTTTCTAACATTAGTTTCTATCAAGTATTTCAACTATAATATTACTTTCTATCAAGTATTTCTAACAGTACTTTCGAAAAAAAAAACGACAGAAAACCTCTCAAATATCCTAAAATCTTCCTCTTTTTTTTTTCAAATTTCTTCCCATCATAACGTGAAACGTTCTTTTGCTTCTTTTTTTTTGCGTTTATAAACATAATAACGAATATGACTAGAAATTAATAACATTTCAACGTTTATATTGAATTTCATCTAACGTTTTTTTGGTGTAATTCTTTAGTAATTTATCTCGAAGAATTATATAATCTCATTTATTTGTTATTTATTATGGAAATGATAATTTAATTTTAGTATGTATTAATAACTAGTAGAGATTACTTAACCAATTATGTATATTCACTCATGCAAATTGCTCCTTCGAAAAAATCTATCTACGATGGATATTTCTCGAAAAAAGAATGAACATACTTTTTCAGTTCTGTGGAAATACGACAAGTTGGGGAGCACATATTGTTCACCTTTATGAGTTGTGTTGATGGAATGAGAGTATCGCTATATTTTTCTAAAACGGAAAATAACTTTAACATAAGGTACTATGAGGGAGAGGGAAGAGGGTGGGGGAACGGGTGGAGGGAGAGAAAAAATATGAATGGCATAAAGATTGGAAAACATAGGTTTTTTTTTCTATTTCTCAACATTTTATTTGAATAGGCGGATTTCCCGATGGGGGTAGGCGAAGTGTGCAAAATGGGTTGAAGGGGAGGGGGGGGGGGTGGGCTGAGGGGGGAAGGGAAAGGGTTTTAAGGAAAAACCAGCCGATAGCACACCATTTTCAACGATGGTTAATCGTCAAGAATAATAAAATAAATGCTGCAAAAAAAAAAGAAAATTATGCAACGAAAAAAAAAACGATTTTAAATTGTCCTTGACAATTAAGATCACTTGAAATTTATCACACACAACAAGATGAGCATTTGTTTTTCTTTAGTGATTTTGTGTAATACGAAACGAAGCCAAATTGCACTTTCATTGCTTTTTCTTTTTTCTTCTTTTTTTTTTTTGCTTTATATTTGTACGTTCATTATTTGCACCATATGTTTGATGATTGCAAAATATATCACGTGATTTGTGGGAATTTTTTTTTTTTTAATTAGTCAATTAATTTTAAATGCGTAATATTTTTAATGAAATATTTATTGATTTCTAATTTCGATAATTTTATAGACGATACGAGATTTTTTTTTTTCTTCAAAAAAGGAAAAAAAAATTTTTTTTTGTGTTATCTCTAAATTTTGTGTTATTTTTGTTATTTTATTTCAAAGAAAAAATTACTTTTTAACTTTATTGATCTCTAATCAAAATTTTCAGACAATAATAATTGATATAATTTTAGTGATTTTTTTTTTTTTTTGAAAGTATTTTCATTGTTGTTGTTAGTTGATGTCAATATGTAACGGTTAATCGTAAATGCTAATGCAGAAGTGTTTGTAAAAGAGCTCGACAATAATTGAATTCAAGGGAAACGAAGAATGATAGACGAAAGTGAAAAAACATCCCTTTATTTCGTCCTAACATTTTCCTTCCCTTTCTCGTTCCATCATCTCCCCCAATTCCCGTTCCCCTCCCCTTCGTTAGCGTTCCCCTCTCCTCTTCCCTCTCCACCTCCTCTTCTTCCTCCTTTCCTTACCTTGGTCGTTTCTATCTCCTTTCCTCGATCCTCTCCCCTTCCACGCCTCTTCCCCGCAAAAAGTTCACTAGCAATGTTGCTGTCGTAGTGGGCGGTAGCCTTGCGCTGTCGGTGCGCAGTTTCTGTTCACGTAAAAACGCTCGTCGACGATGCGGCTTTACATCTCGCAGCGAACAGATTCCTGTTAGCATTTCGTTTCTTCAATTCTCGCTTTTCTTTAGCCGTTAGCAGCTGTTGTTTTTTTTTTCTGCCAAGAGAGAGAGAGAGAGAGAGAGAGAGAGAGAGAGAGAGAGAGAGAGAGAGAGAGAGAAAAGATGGAAGGTTGCTATGGTGGCTGAAAATGTCGTAGGCTAGCGATCTTTACATTAATTCAAATTTATTTGCGTGTTCACATTATCGAAGAAAAAAAAAACAACAACAACTTGCACGTCTCCATAAAATATTTCTTTGTTTTTTTTTCTTTTTATAATTATTACTTAAAAAAAGAGCTTATAAAATTTTTATTCGTTTATCTTCATTTCAATATTTAAATATATGCAAATGTAGACATATTTACATATCACGCTTTTTTTATTTTTTTCTTTATTTATTTATTTATTTATTTATTTATTTATTTATTTATTTATTTATTTATTTATTTATTTATTTATTTATTTATTTATTTATTCAAAATTTTCGAAATTGTTTATCTGTTTTTTTTTCATTGTTCTTTTCTTTTCTTTTTTTTTTTTTTTTTTTTTGAAAGTTTTTCTATCATTTTTCTATTTATTCATTCATATTTCTTAAAGAAATTTTCAATTTCGGATTAGATTTTTTTAAGCATTAAATCCTTTGGCCAAAGATAGTTTTTTTTTAAGCGTTAAAAAAATTTTCAATCGCTTCTCTTTTTTTTTTCTTTCTTCAAAAAATCGATGCATTTATTCTACAGATGTAAGTGCTATGTATGTGGTTGACATTTAGAATGATTTCGTTGCGTCAATCGTGTTCTCGAAATTGCATCGATTGAGATGCAACGAAGATGCATTGCCGCATTATGTCAAGCATTGCAAAAAAAAAAAAAATTTCATTGCTTGCATAAGCGTTGCAAAAAAACTTTTCTTATATAATTGAAAATTGAAAATTTCAGCATAATAAAGTAATAGAAGCATGAAAATTTCATTGCTTTTATTGTCAGAAGACGTTTGAGTGAAATTTTTTGCATTTTATACTTTGTTGCACAACAACAATATTAATGCGTTAGTTGCAGTAATGATATCGTTAATTGCAATCATTGGAAGAAGTTCAAGTCGTGTTGCATTGTTTACTTTATTGTAGTACAACATCATTATTGCATTAATTTCGATAAGTAAATTTTCACAATCGCCGGAAGGAGTTCACGTAGTATATGCTCCATATAATTTATTATAGTACAACAACATTATTGCATAAATTGCAATAAATAAATGGTTGCAATAAGTATATTAAACAGAAAAAAAAAAACTCAGCAAACTGGAAGCAAGGCGAACAATGATATAGGAAACTTTCGTTGCAAAGATTGAACCCTGAAGCGTTGCAATAGTGTTTTCGAAACGATGCGTTCGTGTTCACACAAATACTGCGTCGTGTGGCACGTTGAACAGCAGCGATATGACGTATGCAAAAGTATTCGACCGTTGTCACACGCTCGCATTGCAAATTGCACGCATTGCATTGGTGAGATGAAGGCGTTTCGTTGCGTATAGCTGCATTGCATAGCAATGATAATCAATAAATATTTGAATTTAACGCAAATTTTCGTTGCAAAAATATTTTCTCTTTTTTTTTTTGCATCTTTCTCCACCTCTATCGATAGCTATTTATCATTGGAAATTTTTATCAATGAAGAATTATTTTATTGATCCGAGAGAAAAAATGAAATGGCTTGTGCGGGTATTGATCGGATTTGTTTTTAATTTCTATTAGGATGATTGAGGTTTTCAATTTTATATACATATATTTTCCTTCGCTTTCTTATTATACTTTTGATAAAAATCTTCGGGCCACCGTTTTTTTTCTTTATTTTTAGCTAGTGGTGATGTTTTTTTTAATGCGATGCTGCTTTATCGTATCATGGTACCTGCTCATTATATAATGATAGTAGTTTATATAAATATATATAAATATATATAAATATATATAAATATATATAAATATATATAAATATAAATATATATATATATATATATATATATATATATATATATATATATATATATATATATATATATATATATATATATATATATAAAATTGTGAAGACGGTAAGTCGAGTGGAACCAGTTTCGTATAATGGAGCTCTCTTTCGCAACAAAATATGGGATGAAGCTGAAAGATGAAGAAATTTTTATCAGTACTGGAATGCGAGATTATTCGCTGTATTTTGTGAATGAAAATAAAAAATTCGCAATAAATCTACCATATGGTAATTTTCTTCTCAATGGATAGATCGAGGTTAGGATTAGTGCTCTCATTATGCTTCATTTCACTTCCGCTATCCTCTCGTCGCTCATTTCATACGCGATATTTCGAATTGTTTTTTTTTTTTTTGCTTTTGTAATTTGCAATATTTGCAATTTTTAGATGTTTTGTTTTGCAATTTTACTTTAATTGATATGATGTGTTTATTTTTAAAATAGTACTTCAATTCATTTGTGTGTGTGTGTTTTTTTTTCAAATTTTACACACTTAATCACGCGTTTTTTTTTCGAACGATCAATTGCAATTCTAAGTGCAATTTTTTTTGCAAAATATGCAAATATTCGTTTGCACAATTTTCCACCAGTGAGAACATTTTTTTTCATCACTAATCATGTAATATTCTAGTGAAATTTTCTTATCTATTTAATACAGTATTGCCAAAAATATAAAATTGCAATTAAGCCATTATTTCACAAAATATTCCCTTTTCTCTCCCCCCCCCCCATTTTATCTCTATCATCTCATATCAAAGAGATTTAGTAATGAGTTTTTGCAGAAAATAACTGAAAAAATATGAATTTATTTCCCAACGAGAGATGAATTTTTCTATGACCATGAACTAAAAAATCACTCTTGTAAAAAAAAGAGTTAAAATTTTCACCCTCCTTCGCATGAATTCAGCTGAATTTTTATTATCGATCGGTTTTTACGATCGGTGATAGACTTTAGATATAAATCGTGCATCCATTTTTATTAGCCATTTGAAAATGAAATTATTTGTGGATTTTTTTTTCGATTCTAATTGGCATCTTATCAATTATTCTCCAAAAATATCACTTCATCACTCAATCATAAAAGTGTTTTTCTTTTTTCAATTTCTTTTTGTATTATATAATTGCAACGCTATAATATTTATGAGTTTATTTATTTTTTAAATTATTTATTGTGTAATTTGTATAATTTTCATTCATTTTTCTCTCATCGATGAAATATTCTCTTCATGTTGCAATATTTTCATGATGAGAGGATGCAAATTTCTTCTTTTATTATTTAGAGGCTTTTTTTTTTTTTTTTGACTTAAAGAATATCTGGTATATGACCAGCTATAAATTATTAAAGGTGGTAACCGTTTTGATATCATTCAATAGTTTTTTTTTTTTTTTTTCAATATTTTCTCACGTTCACCGATTATTGATCACTATTTAGATGAATTTTTTATTCTTCAATATTTATATTATTGCATTTAATAAATAAAAGAGAACATGAAATATTTGAAATAATTGTCAATAAAAAAGAAGAAGAAAAAATATTTTATGATGGACGAAATTCGAGGATATATTAAACGAATTTTCAAAAAAAAATTGAATTGAAAAGAGTTTTTCTCTGAAATTCTTTCAATGTTAATTTTTTTTTTCATAATCGAATAAAATTTTATTTATTCCTGGTTTATGTATTTAGTTTTGAAAGTATATGAAAAAAAAAAACAAAAAAAACTCTTTTTTATAAAATTAATTAAAATTTAAATTAAATTAAATTAAATTTAGTTTAATTTAATTTAATTTAATTTAATTTAATTTAATTTAATTTAATTTTTATTTATTTATTTTTTTTTTGATTGCTGAAATTTACGATTGCAGCCGTCGAGTTTTTTTTTTTCATCGCAATTGTGAACGAATTTGCAAAACTTGCAATTTTTTTTTTTTGTTTTGTAAGTATTTAAACCGATGTTTTATCCTATAATGATGCAGCATTCATTGAGTCTATTTCATCGGATGCAAACATATTGCAATTTTACTTGCAAACACGTATTGCAATGATGTCGAGTCTATGCTTACATGGATGCGTGTTTTTGTTTGCATGATGGCATCAATTGTCCGTATGTATGGATCTGAATCAATTTCTCTCCGGTACTCCAGTTGAGAAGTAACTGGATTTGCAATGGCCAGAGTAATATCTCATATATCGTTTTTCACATTGATCGATCAAGTTCAGCAGATGTTATAGGCGCTTGATAATTGAAAAAAAAATTATATACAGTTTACGCAGCTTGATCATCTCTGGAGCCTCATAAAAACGGATCGCTTGTGGGAGGTCTAGAAACCGGATCATTTCTGGGAGATTTGTGTGAGGGGATGGGACTAATAATTATAGCCTGGCATTATTTTGCATCTTTATTATACTTATTCATAAGTTATAAAAGTGATTAATCGGGTTGATTCTTATTCATAAAATAATACTAAAGCATGTATCGTTCTAGTCTATTCGGCATGATCTCCCTTTGGGCATGTCGACTTGACCTTTTATTGGGCATGTCGACTTGACCTTCTTTTGGGCATTTCGACTTGATCTTCTATTGAGCATGTCGACTTGACCTTCCAATACGCGTGTCGACTTGACCTCTCATAGCGCATGTCGACCATTTCACAAATTTGCGAAAATTACTCATATCGTTCGTTAATCTTCACGTTTTATGAGTTGAAGTAGAGTTGCATCAATGACACCGTAAAACTATGGCAAATATCATAAAATTCAATGCAAATTCTGGGGAAATTTTTTTTTCAAATTCACGAATATTTTATTTGATTCGATTGCATCTGTTGAGTTTTCTTTCTTTCTTTCTCGACAATAAAAGTGGATTTCCTTTTAGGCGTTAAAAAAATCTAAATATTTCAAGTCTTTTTATTTCGTTTCCCGTTCTTTTTTTTTTTTAGTTGGCTAAAAGATACGTTTTATTTGTACGTATTGCAAGGCACATATGACGTAAGCATTACATATTTATGACTACTATCGTTTTATCTATCAATGTACCATGCGATCTTTTTCCCTTTCGAATTGCTCTCCATGGTCGTTGGTGATTCTTTTTCCTTTCTTCTAAAGATAGCTTTAAAAAAAAATTTGAATATTAACAAAGCAAAGAGAATAATCACAATCCATCCTAGTTGCCCAAGTTGAGTAACTGTGAGAAGCCCTTGAATGATGAAAAAAAACTATAAATACTCATATGTTGTGTTAAATTTTATTATTGTATTGATTTTATTAATTTATTAATTAATATGCAAATTCCATCTATCGAATATGCAAAATCATATATGCAAATATATCATTTTCTTTTATACTCCATTTTATTTTTTATTTTTTGAATAATATTCAAATTTTTCTTTTTTTTTTTTTCTATCATTCCACTTTTAAGCGATTTTCTCCGCGTTATAAATTTCAATAATTTTCATTTGTGGCATTTTCGATCGTTGCGCTCAGTCGATTTGAAGTATTCGTTTATCGTCGTAACGAATAATAACGTCATTTATTATAGAAAATTTCTATTATGGTTCGTGTTCAATTGATATCGAATTTTCCCCCGTTTTTTTTTTTTTCATTGCAATTACGAAATTTTCAATCGTTTGTTTACATCATCATGATATGCTTTTAACGTTTATTATCATTTAGTGCTTATCATATTATAGCGCCTCTCATTTCCCCTCCTCCGCTTTTTTTTTTGTTACTTTTGGCCTGTTGAGGAAGTTCTACTCCAATTGGAACAACCTGATCATCACATCCTCTCTCATTACCCGCTTTCATCCGTTTATCCCCCCAGCAATCGTTCCCCTTTCCCGCTGTTCATCCCGTTGTTGAATTTTTAAGTTTCTTCGAGAAAGTTCTGTAAAAAAAAATGATAATAATATCACAGAGTTTCGAATATTTCGTTCGGCTGTAGTTTTTATCGACTCATTTCTCTCCATCGATACAGTTGGCAACCACTCTTCCACCAATCTCAGTCTTGCTTTTTGGGGCTTCTATGTGGTTCTGCGGAGGTCCACAAGCGAATCGCTTCATCTCAAAAGCGTCCTCCCAGGTTTTGTCTTTGCATTTCATGGGCTTCCATGCAACAGTCCGCTTCCTTTTCCTTCATCTCGATTATCGTTTCTTCTTGTCATGTGGTTAGCCCGTCTGTACTTTATGACTTACGTCGTATCAACAATGTTGTTCACAGCAGAATGGCATCATAGGTGTTCGTTTGTGATATGCTGTAGCCTGAAGGCGCCCGTCACATGTCATTTCGTTATAGGTTGGATCACCGATAAATTTCGCCGTTCTGTAAGCGTTTATTCCACGTTTCATATGCATGATATTGCTGTTGAATAACTCCGCTTCCACAGCTGCGGTATTTTCTCTCAGTGAAGATATCGCTGAGATTCTCGAGAGCTAACCACCTCACTGTTTTTTTTTCTGCTCAATTCAGCATCCAGATCGTTGTCCATTTGTATTGATTGCCTCAGATAGCTATGTGCCATCTAGAAGCCAGTCATTTTAGTTTTCGAGCCTCGTATCAAACCTAGCGTAGTAGGTAGTCTTCAAACGCTGCATCTTCCCGCTGTGGATTTTGAGTCTAACTTATTTTGCAGTTGTGTTGAGTTCATTCAATAAATTTTGCATCTTTTGTGGATTTTCCCTGATGAAATCCCCCTCATATGCAAATTATAGCATTTGAGGGATTTCATCATCCAAACAAAAACCATCGGTAGAGCTTATATTCATTAGCACATCTCCGAATACATGTGTGAAGCATCTTGGAGAACAAATATCACTTTGCTTCACACCTTTTGCAGATTGTTATTTTTATTAGCTCATCAAAGAAGGTAATTCCCATATGCAATCGCGTCATTGAATTCTAAATAATTCGGATGTGCACATGATCGATCCCTTGTTACGATGAAGCTTGGAGTATGGCGCTATGCCTTTTAAAGTCGAAAGTTTTCTTGAAATTAAATGGACATTGGGGAATTTCATTTTTCTTTGCATCCTTCAGTCAAATTTTAGTAATAGTGGAGTACAACGTTCTTAAATTTGCGTGATCTCCGCTTGAATTCTCATTGAATGTACCCTTTAGCCGAACGTATATTGTTCGTATGGAAACTAAATGCAAATGCGATAGCGAAAATATTGAGAGGTAACTGCAAATGTCCTCATGATCACTATTCTTGGAAATTAACGCTGTTCTGAATTTCTCGATTTTGCCGGTATCTTTCCTCACCGCAAATAGCAGGCGACTTAGGTACCTAAATACTTTCGCCAGCTGTTCAACTCCGGCTCTTGTTTTTCCTTCATTCGATGGCATAAAGCCAGAGATTTGTATTGTTAGAGCATATGTTTGTTTATCGTGTTGGCGTTTAATGAAATAATGATCATTATGCAGATAGTACCAGTGCGTTATTTTGAGTGTTCGTCTGGAATTGTAAGCAGTGTTTATTTTTATCGTTGCTATGAAGCGTTAGTTAGCAGCCTCATCTTTTCGTGCTAGAATTTCTTATTTCATTCGAACGAATCGCGTATACGAATTCAACATCTAACCGTTGTGAGTTTCAGGAAAATGCCCTAAAGTGAAGAATTATATGGATTTATTCACCGAAGATAGGCATCATGATCGTGACGCTATTATCAACTCTTTTTGCCTCAATTTCGGTGGCTGCAACTTTTATCGCTGAGCATGTAAGTGTTTTAATTTATTAGATGACTATTTTTGTTACATCTATTACTCGATCATCTTACTTCCGTCGTTCTACGGATTGAATTATTTAAATTGGCATAGCTGTTTGAGAACTATGCAACTGAAATTAATTTAATCCAAGATAGTTAAGGTCAATTTTATAATTATTTTATAATTTAAAGAGGCTTTAAAATCTATAGGTTAAATTACCGAATAAATAACAATTTTTGTTTCAATACATTGAAGTTCGACAAAGTTTTATTCAATGCTTATAATTAAATCAAGTGGGAATATTTTGAAAAAATCACTCCCTTGATTTTAGTAGTGGTTCACTTTTGAACGATACAATTTCCGTCTTAATATCGATTAATGCCGAAAAGGTGTTCTTTTTTGCCGATGTAATTGTTTACGCAAAAAGTTTTGCATCATTTCCTTTAGTTTTTTTTTTTTTTTTTTTGCATCAGCTGAAAATATTTTGATGGCAAATTGGGATAGCCATATTTGGGCAGAAATTTTTGAGGCTGATATTCGAGTCACAAAGTGGAACTAAGACCATCTGAATAGGAATATGATCCGAAAAGCCTGCTTAACGCTTGACGATTCTTCTCCAACCGAGAGGGGAGGGGGGGGGGGGGTATGGTGGAGCAGAATGAAGATGTTATTGCTGAGTCAACTTTTGCCATCTTTTATAGTTGAGCTAAACAGTGAAGAGTGATGTATTAGACTTGCTGAAATTCACTAATCTACTCATATTCAAAAGAACTCTTATGTTTGAGTTTTTCCTCGAAAGATTCACTAAAAATAAATGAACGATTTTTATTTTTCTCGAAATTATTCTTAGAATTCATTTTTTCATTTATTGCGATCACTGTCATTTCCTTTTTTTTAAAGATTTCCACACTTTAAAAAAATGCCGAAAATTTTTTAAAAAATTTTCACCGAAGTAATATTTTCTGTAGTCGATAATTGTTGTTATAAGGGGATTTTTTTTTCTTTTCAAAGAAAATAGTGTACTATTGAAGAGAGTAAAGAAATCGTAGTCAGTTGTAATAGTGTAAATTATGCGCTTGAATTCCGCTATTTTTAACTGACTATTGGAATTTCCTGTTTTTTTTTTTAATATTTATTGATTGGTTTTTGAGTTAGCACATTATTATTTACATACATACAATAGCACAGTTTTTTTTTTTTTTTTTTTAGCGCACTCTTCATTAATTAATACCGAACTTGTGGTGAAGGATTGATAAAAGTGAATTTTAGAGAAAAGAGTGGTTGATTTCAGGATAAGTCGCTGTAGATGAGGGATGAAGAGGGGGGGGGGGTGGGGAGAGGCGTCGGGTTTGTTGAGAGATCGACTAATTTGTTTTCACTATTTTCATCAGCTCAACTAAGATTTTTTGTTTCGAGTGGTACTTTCCACTAAAGTTTATATAGCTATCCAATATTCTTATCAAAATCTGAGGACCTATATTGAATCAACAAGAATACGTTCGATACCTATAGGAGTTCATAATTTTTATCGAATATCGGAAAGTGATGGCTTTTTTTTCATTCAGTAGACCTGGTACTTCAACTTATGGCGATAGATAGAGTCTTACTGAAGGTATGATCGCTCACCATTGATGCGCCTTCCAATTTCTATCTTTCACAGTCCGTTTGCTTTTATAACACACAAGAGGAACTTTCGATCGTTGCTGCTTCTGTAAACCTGGATTCATTGAGGAATATTTTTATCATTCGATTAACGTCATTAAACGTCATCAAAATATCCCACTATTTGATGGTATAAGATTGTACTTTTTCGCATTTGTATAACTGTTTATGTACAAGTAATATAGGTATATATTCTGTTAGGTAATGCAGGTATATATCCTGTCTCAATAGAGTTTTCTCACTTTCGGCACATATTTTTTGGCTTACTTATTTGTTTTTCTGGCCTTACTATTCAAGCACATAGAAATACTCATTGAATATTCTTTTTTCATGCATCGTAGGTAGCAGAAAATATCATATATTTTCCTTTTTCACCTCAGTAATCCTTCTTTTAATGAGGTTGATGCATAATTTGATTGTTTTAAAAGGCCTAGTTCTGGAATTAATATCCTCGAAAAGAAGGTTTTGTGGGCCTTGTGATTACCTAAGGCCTCGATTAGCACATAGCGTGTAGTATTCATGCATAGAAACCGTTGGAACGATTCTTTCATTTCAAAAACTATGACATGCTTTTTCTGTTTTGAATTCATTGTGGGGAAGGGCTTGAAAGGCACATATGTGTGGAGATTATTTAATCATTTCTGGAGGAATTTCTATCACGAACTGCATTGTTCACGCATGTTTTTTTTTCAAGTAGAGTAGGTATTTCTCTAAGTCATTTCATGCGATCTGGACATTTCGTGCATCCCCCTCCCCCCCCCCCCCCCATGAGGATAATCTGTGGTCCCATAAATGGAATCTGAGCACGCTGATCCGTAAAATAGTTTCTGGAAAGTAGTGGAATGACTGGCAAAGGTTATGGAATGCGCCAAATTGGCAAGCATTCATCAACTCTCTTCGAAAGCGAATATCGAGAAACTGAAATGATAGACATGGCACGCTTTCAATGAAACAACAAAATTAAGCGTATGATGATTAATGCTCGCTTTTCCTATGTTATTACATCGATGGTTTGCCGATATTATCCATTTTTCCATATTATATGATTATAGTTGGCATGAAATATTGTGTAAACCTGAAGCAGACAATGTATTTATGCATCTTACGATAGCCTTTAAATATCTTGAAGAGTAATCGCTCCGATGTCATATTTTCTAATATGGAAATATTTTTCACTCATATCAAAATTTTTGATATTTATAAAATAAATAAAACTTCTACCCGATAAAGTTTACGCCCATATTTAGCACCTATAAATAAGAATACTATGCAGTTATATATGAGCCGAGTAAAAAAACTTTTAGCTTTTCACTCTTTACTTCTTATTGCGAATTGCATCTATTTGATTTCAACCCTCTTTCATCCACTATATCTCTCCCCTCTTCCTGTTTTTTTTTTTCTTTCATTTAAATCTTTTTTAATTATCATTCTGCAATAAGAGAGCATTCAAGTCATATTAAAACAATTAATCTTTTTTTTTTTAATACCTAAGAATTCTACATTGAGTTATTAAATTTATTTATAATAAAGAAATTTTAAGGTACCATTGGTATGCGGTACGATAGCGATCTCAATAATCTTTTATCAAATGTTCGCCTATTATTTTATCGGCAATAACGACGAGGAACATATCAAAACGAGTAAGTAATTTTTGAGATTTTTTGAAGAAATCAACGAAATAATTTCACTAATAAGTTAGAAAATTGTTGGTTTATTGTTGTTATAGAACGTCGCGTATCACCAATTCGTGAAGCAGACGAAGAGAATAATGAAATCGAACATCCACTCAGTACACGTGTAAATGTAGGTGTATCACGTGCAAAACGAGCCGAGAAGAAGACTGCTGATTGGGTTATCGATGCTAAGAAAATCTACAGAAGTCTTATGGTTAGCGAATATTTATGTACTAATATTTGAAATTATACTGTATTTATATGGTAATATTTTATACCAAACAATTTATACTTCGACGCATTTTGTTTATTTACTACTTATTAATGTTGCTTTATCTATTGTCGTATGTATTAAGCGTAATATTTAAAAAAATGTTAAATAATATTAAAGAAAATATTGAAGTAGAGAATAATGTTCATTTATAGTGAATTCATTTGGTTATTTTTTTCCTCATCGTTATTAGTGCTATCAATGCGGTGAAAAATTGGTTAAGGCGAAGTTCAAGAACTCATGTTTACGATCACTCACAATCTAGGTTACGATTCATGAACGAACATATACACACAACGATTTGTGATGATATCAAGCGTTGATTTTGAAAGTCTGCAATGTGAACATATCTCAATCATGCCATATTTGGCTGATTTAACCAAGAACGAATGCAATATCCATGGAATTACTAGTCGGGACATACTTAAAAACATGGAATTGATTAGTTCTGGATTTATTCAAATCAACATCATTAAGACGACTTTTAGTCATGGTCGATCGGAGTAGAGTTGTTTGCACTGTTTACAATGGTACCATTTTTTGGGAACTATTAGGTTGCTAAATCGAAAAAAAAATGCATGGAGGGCAGAGTTGTTTATAAGCATTCCGTTCGAATGTTATTCCCACATTTATAGAAACCTGGTCGTCATTCACCTGCCGATGAAACATCCGAACATTCTCGGTCGAATGGTAGACCATCGTTGAGACGGCGACATTCGGCTACGGGACCAATGCAGTTTGCACGTGCAGCTAAAGAGTTAGTATTGTGTTATCTTCTTAATCATTTAGGAGTTTTTAACGAGACTCCGAGTCGTAATGAAATTTTTTTTTCTTGTATTTTTATGTAAAGATATATTTATCGCTTATAGACATGGATCGACGATTGTCCTATTGAGGGCATTAACCTTAGTAATTGACCAAACCGTATTGCTAAGTACTGCGCACTGCGCATTTAAATCTGAGAATCGATGACTTTTTGGAGAGATATTACGACTATCATTTAATAGGCTCAAGTAGGATTGATAAAATGCGGTCATCGGATAGTTCCTTTAAAAATATTTTATTTTTTGATAAGTTAGAGGTATTAGTTGGCATATCATGACTATCGTACAAGTCAGAAGCCATAAATAAATCTCTCCTTTTTTTTGAAGCCAATAACCATTGAGGCATTTTCCGATACTGTGGAATGTTTCACATCTTAGATTATTGTTACGTATCACTGAAAAATTTAAGGGCTTATTTGCAATTAAAAAATATTTATTTCATTAACATGTTTTCAGTTTCATTGTGCGAGGACGTGGAGCACGTTTCAAGAGACAGTTCTCCGAATTGAGCCGGAGCAATCTTCCTCGGCCGCCAACGGAGTTCTTTGAGCCATCAGATATACCGGAGGTGCCGAACCATTTGAAGCCAGAAATCTTCTATATCTTGCATTATTTGAAGTGAGATGTTTTCCTCTCATTTAATTTTCACTTCATTTTTTTTAAAAGTAGAATGACAGTAGTAATTATTTTAGTAACTACTAGTAATAATTACTAACAAATAGCTGTAGATATTACTAGTAAATCTACCTATAAAAGCAAAGGAAACCATTGTGAACTATCGAATATGGGAGACTAAAGAGCGAAGAGGAAAAGTTTTTCATCGTTGATTTCATCATTTTTCGTATAAAATATGCAAATGCACAATTTAATGATGAAATTTTTTCATTAGATGATATTTTTTGTAATATTTGTCGATGGGTTTTGTTTAATTTATTCGATGAGGCAATTGATGCTCATTACTTAGTGAAATGAGATAAGAGAAAAATTTGCAATGGAAAGTGGATTATTTAATTTAGTATATTGCATTAAATTTCTAATGTATCGCTAAAGGGGAAATACTATGTGGATGTTGGTGGATATTTAACAAGTTGTTTAGTGCAGCCAACACCCTTTATGAGAAGTGTTGTTGCATGATAGGGGGGAGGGAAGGGCTGTTAAAATTGATGTTAGCATGACCCATCCAAGAGCAATGGGTCTCGCTGCATTGCCCTTCTTTATCTCCCCTCCTCCCCTTCCTTCGCCTACCCCTCACTCCTTAGTTGCTTTATCCAGGTGTAAATAACATCCGCTTTTATCTGCAATACCAGCAATATCTGCAATATCTCAAAAATGGACTGAAATCGTATGTTTCAGAAAATTTGTCGCGTTTAATTAACAAAAGGTATGTCACAGGTATGCGTATAAATGAAGTTCTTAAGTTCTTTATCGGAAAAGGTCGTTTTATGTTTGGAGCAAAGGGATGAGTGAGGAATCGGGGACGAATATGGGGATGATATGGCGAAATAGGCCTTGTGTATAGGATCGCTTTGTAGAGTATGAGTACAGAGGTAACATATATTAAATTTTGAATTGTCAGTTCATAGCGTTGAGTGTTGCTAATATTAATTGAAAATTTCTGATTGAAGGATGCTCGAATTGCCAACAGATTGGTCACTCGATCCAAAAGATATCAGTGCGGAGAAATATTCGGCCGGTGATTATATAATAAGACCTGGAGATGATGATGACAGTATTATTGCTGTATTGGATGGATCGGTTGTTGTTTATATTAACGTAAGTGAAGCGGTCTTATATTTGATTTTTTTTATTTTTCTGATTTATATATTTATGTTATATTTTTATTTAAGTTGGCATTAGTTCTGCTCTTTTCAGTTTTATGATGTGAAAGAAATGAGTGGTGAATTTTATCTGCATATTTTAAAAGACAAAGCTGACAAATATCGGTTTATGTTTTGAGTAATTGCTTAAAACAATTGAAGGAAACGTTCCTGGCTGTATTCATGCGCCGAGAGAGAGTACCTTTTCGGGAAAGGCCATAGATAACGTCTCTTAGGGAGCTATTTTATTGTAAGGCTCGAAGAGGTGTTTCTCTTCAAGTAGATACAGCAATTTCATGTGGATATTTTCAAGAGTTACCAATAAACGACATATTTCAGCATGGTGAAGGGAAGGATCTGAAGGAGTATAAGGTGCGCCGAATTGATAAAGGGGATTGCTTCTTCAGTCTGTTGTCGATGCTCGAAATTTTATTGGTCAGTCTTTGTGTTCGTACTTATTTTCTTGTTCTCTGTAGTTCTGTTCTTTGTTGAGTGACCGGAAATGCCGTATCAGATACAAATATCGAGTGATTCGTTACGTTTATCTGCCAATTGCTTAATGCTTCTGATGAGATTGTTAGTGAATTCTTTGAGAAGAGGTACAGGTAAAAAGAGGAAAGGAAATGAGAAGCTTTTAAAAACCATCTTTTGAACCATTTTATAGACGGGATAATTTGTAATGAAACAATAGTTTATAACGCTTTCTTTTGAAAATACGGTTGATAGTTTTTGTGTTATAGAACAACGAGAACAAATTCCGCAATATATGTGTACGGGCTGGAACAGAATGTCGTCTTGCAAGGTATTTCTTTATTACTGTCTTTTTTAACGATTCAGGTGTCGTCTGCTTTAATGTTAATGATTTTTTAGTATCGAACAGTGTTTCTCAATCCCTCTTATATATATATATATATATATATATATATATATATATATATATATATATATATATATATATATATATATATATTTAAATTTTAAAATCGCTTAAAAGCTTTGAAACCTTTACTACATCGTTGGGTTGTCTGGGACGGAGGATATTTTTATATTTCACTTATTTAATGCTCTGATAAACTGAACGAAAAGTTTGGTAATGAACATTAATGCCCATACCTAGATTTCTAGTATATTGTGAGGTGTGCCATGGAATATACTGTACCATAGTTTATGTGGGTCTGATCTGATCCATAGTTTGTGTGGATCTGATTTGATCCATAGTTTATGTGGATCTAATCCATAGTTTATATCTTTCGAGCGGGATTACTGCAGATTTTATTTTACTACGTATCGAAGCGTAGAGGTTGGTCTTTTTTTCTTTAGTTTATTTCTGAGATATTATATTGCCTATTAATAAGTGATTTTTTCATACATGCAGATATAAAATTCGCACTTTTCGCGAGTCTTATATGAAGAATCCAGGTCTATGGTCACGACCGATTCAAATCGTTGTTACACGACTACTACATGTCACTCTAACAACTCTACATCAATATTTTGGTTTAAGTGGTGAACTTCTAAAAAAGGTTAAATCATTTTCTAGTCGTTCTTTTCCTTTTTTTTTTATCGAATAGATTTTATTTTCATATGGGGATATTGTTTCATGCGAAACGATTGCATTGCTCTAACAAAATTCCTGAGCTTATTTGTGAAGGTTTTGTTTTACACGTGAATTTGTCGATATATAGGATGGCATCTTGTTATGGGCTTTTTCTCCTCCCATCCTTTCTTGTCCTCCTTAAATTCCTTCCCGTAATTCGTCCATAATTAACTTCGGAATTGTAAATTCTTCATCGCTCACCTATGCGAGTCATTTAAGGATTTGGTGTGAAGGTGAGAGGAAGTGGGGGGGGGGGGGGTGAAGGGGAAGAGAGGTTAGAAGGTGGATATATTTGTGGGAAAAAATTAAATTATCTTAGAAGTTTAGATTGTAATATATGGAACTCTTTCATTATTTTACTATCCGCAATACCAGTCTTTGAAATTTTATTATTGAAGCGTGTTGATGATCGACGTTCTGGTGAAGAAAGAAATCGACATCCATCTGGCAGCCATGGATCATTTCGACATAAGCAAAAAACTCGTCAACGATTAAATAGTACGGAAGGTTAGTAGCAATTTATTGTTGATTGTCTTTCTGACTGTTTCATTGCGATTGCGATATCTCTTCGATTGGATTCTATCCTTAAATGTAACAGTAATCCAGTAATAAAGGATGGGAAATTAAGTATGAGGATTTTTAGTCATATAATTGCCTACTGCCTTTCGTACAAGCATGTTCAGGTTCACTTCAAGAATAGATTCAGTTGTTTATGGTGATCTTTTACTATTATGCATCCTTCGTCGAGCTTTGATGGGAAATATTCCTTTCATTTAATTCCTATATTATTCTTACATATGACTTGACTGTAGGATATGAGTTTTAAAGTAACGGTGCTATTATCATTGAAATCGACCAACTGTTCAATTCACTATAAACATTTCCTCTCTCTATATCATTCACATTTCATCCTATTCTGTTTGACCAGGTCTTTGTTTATATTATATGAGAGGGATGGTTTAGAATGGAATGAACAACAGACAACAGCACGCAAATGGATGGCCGATGCGTTGAGAATCGGTGATCATAGTGAAGCGTTGAAATTGATCAACGAAAGAACAGTAGTGATGACACTCTCTGAAAATCATATTATCAGCGAGCAAAACGCTGAAGAAGAACGTCTCGTTTTGGTGGTTTCAGGAACACTCGTACTTTCACAGGTATAATTGATTCGTCGTATTTGTGGATTTGAAAGTTGGAAGTAGCTGATGATGGAAGGGGATGGGAAGGAGGTCAAGGATAATTGGAAATGTCTTAGTTTATGGGTTGATTTTGTTTGACTTAACAAGCTAATATTTATTTTAAACACATTGCATTTTCGCGTTGCATTGCATTGCATACGTTGCATAGATTTATAATAAAAAAAGAATGATGTTGCATAAGTTGGCATAAATGGATTCGAAATTTTCAAATCCACTTATAAATCGAAATCCAGAAAACGATTTTCCTTTGCTTTTTTTCTTAATATTTTAGAGTTGAATGCAATATTTGATATGCTATATTAATTGAGCGTTAAGGAAGCCGTATATGAGGATGAAGAAGCGAATGATGATGAATGGTATTCGATGGTTCATCCTCGTGAATTAATTGGTGGTTTGCAACTTTTAACGAGTGAACCATCATTTCATACGGTACGCACACATACGGCAGCCACAATTGCAATCCTTAATAAGGAGGATTTCGCTGAGTGAGTTTTTTTTTTCCTTAAGAACTCCTTTCTTAGTTTTATTCATAATTACAGGAATATTTATATAAATTTAACACTTATACAGAATCTGAAGATAGCCATTGCATTCTTTCGAGTATAAAATAATCGTCTGTACAAAAATTTTGTTCATATTGCAACACTGAACATAGAACGATCAGTGAAGAAAAATGTGATGACGGATTCTTAGCGATGGAACAATGTTGAGAATTTGAGTTATTTAATTAAATATACCTATGGTCTTTACAATTTATGCTTTTTTCCCGTTCAGTTTTGAAGGTATGCATGATTTCAGGCTCTTGGAAATACGTCCGGAAGTAATTTTACCTGTCGCTGAGTCAGTGATTCGCCGTTTAAGTCCATTCCTAAGAAGTGTTGATTTTGCTATCGATTGGGTTCTTCTCGATTCGGGTCAAGCGGTCTATAGGTTAGTTCTTAGCACCGATCTTATTGTGCCTCTTACTACTGGTAATTCATACATGCAACAAATTATGATCACTATGCTTAAGCAGTCTGTGCTCTTCGCAAAGATTGCTCCCTCTAGTTTATTGGCTATTTTCAGTAGCTATTGCCCCACTTCAAAATAGGAAGTTGAGGAGTTGCAGAGAATCGGCGGACCGGATCGCCAACTCACTTGAACGGATCTGTCATTTCGACTGTGATTACGTTTTGTTTCAGCTCCAATAGTGAGGGTCATTAATATTGATGAGCTTACTGACATGGTTTATGTGGCATGCTGCATTATTGCGTCGTTCTGTGATAATTCTACTTCTTTTGCGGCTATTCTATCTCCCTCCCCCCCCCCCCCATCCTCCACGCACTCCTCCCTCGCAGACTTTTTCCTCCTGCTCCGTTTCCGACACCTCTATCATGTGGATTTTTACTGTTGGACTTTCATAGATGGATACAAGTTTAGAAGTGGGGACGTATCGGATTCGTTATTTGTCGTCCTGAGCGGTCGACTTCGGTCAGTGGAGAAGAAAATGTTGGTCGAAGAGTTCGGTCGAGGTGATATGATCGGCATGGTTGAGGTAAATGTTTAATCACATAATATTGGATACTATTTTCAGTTTTTTTTTTAAATTATTGATCTTCTTAAAGGCAGATGGAAAAGATTTTTTTTTTAATATAAAAGTTTATTTATTTTTTGATTGTTTTCAGACATTATACGATGTAATTTTTTTTTTTGATCATTTGTTAATAATTTATTTCATTTAGTTGAGTAATAATTAATTCTTTTGGAATTTTTAAGAATATAATAATGTGAGGAATTTTTCTTTTTTTTTTTTTTTTGATCGAATATTTGTTCAAAATTGAGGGGAAAGGAGATTTTATTTTGCTATTCATAGAAGAATTTGAATAACTTCATTGTTGAGGATCTATTGTTGCCAATAATGATATCCTTAAGAATAAAATAGTGGAACAATGCGTCTATAAACTTCATTTTATTTGTTTGTTTATTTTTGATATCTTTGGAGAAAAAGAAATATTCGTACAACTATAATATTCGAAGAAACTTTAGCGTAGCATGTAAGTTATTCTTTATTTAAAATAAAGTTATCGACATCTCTCTGTATTTTGACTGCAAAAAAAATTTTTTTTAAAGATTATTATTAGCAAATCTATTATAAATCGTTGTTGTGATTTATGAGATTCCGCAAGGTTGAGTCGTGAGGTCACCTGCATGGTGGAAGTTTACAGATTTGAAGTTTATTGCAGGTACTACAACGTGTTCCTCGATCGACAACAGTTTTAGCGATTCGATTTTCACAATTGGCGCGTATACCTGAAGGTCTACTCAACTATATTAAAATGAAATTCCCACAGGTAAGTTTTTTGTTGTCGTTGTTGTTGTTCCTTATTTGTTGCATTTGCATTTACATGATTGAACATTCGAATTGACGAACAAACGAAACAATCGAATATGATATGCGCTTTATTGATAAGCACTTTTGTTGAGTTGTTTACCCTAATAAGCGATTTTCAAAGAAAAGTGCATAAGGGTGATCGATTTTTTTTTTTTTTTTGATGAGTGCATAAGGGTGATCGATTTTTTAGAGGGAATCGTTGTATAATTAAACAAATATTTTTTATTTATATATTATGGTTTCATCTGAGTTAGTTTTTGTTTTCCTTTGTTGAATACTGTTGACCACCTTTTTCTGCATTTCATCGAGCATTTTCAACGAATATTATTTAATTGATACTAAGATTACATCACTGAATAAATCGTCTTTTTCAAGTGATACACCATTGAGATACGATAATCGTTCATGACGTTATCAAATTTGCATAATATATATAATGCATATATAATTAAAAAATATTTATGCATTTAAAATTTCCAATACATTATATATTTGAAAGGTAAAATATATTAGATTCATGTATCACTATCAGTGAATTGAATTTAGGTTGGATTTCGTTTGGTTCACTTGTTGGGCCATTACTACAGTTCATCAAACCGTCGTACGATGGTTGCTAACACCGGATTCACCGACCACCTTTCCGGACCAATTGGTGATCCTCGTAGTCATATCAAGGTTTGCTTCGAATGTTTGATTTGGGAAGCCTAAAACTTGTGGGATGGAGGAGGGGAGGAGAGGAAAGGGAAGAATGAAGCTGTTGAGAAATGCGAGGAAGTTGTCGAAAATTTATAAGGCAATTAGTAAACTGGACATGTGCATCGTTTTATGTTATGCTGGATATATGGGCCTAAGTAGGTGGTTTAGAGGTTATGAATCTGATGTGTGTTCGATTCTGAATGCCTTTGATGATGAATTGATTTTTTTTTCTTCGTTTAGAATCTACATACGGTGGCTGTAATTGCTGCATCTGCAAATGTGCCGTTAGTGCCATTCACATGTGAGCTATACAACGCATTGAACGCAAGTCTACGAGTACTTCGATTAAGCAGTAAGAAAGTTGCCGAACATCTTGATCCGAGTGTTCTCGAAAAGTTCGTCTCATTGTCAATTTTTTTAAATTTGTTTAAGTATTGCTTAAATATTTTATGCGTCGGTTCGTTTTTAAAATGGCGTAGAAATTACGCAGTAACGAATGCATTGAGTACAGACGAAAATAATTGACAGAGATTCGTAGTAGTAATACATCGGAGAGAGGTTAGTTAGAGGCATGGATGTTATTAACGAACTGTGATGCATGAAGGAACTGATAAATTAACACGACATATGGCAAAAGTGTTATGTGCTTGTTTTGTATTGTAACAATAGTATCTATCTTATATTAGAACATAACAATAGTAACTATAATAATAATGCTTATGGCGGTTAGAATAACTTGGAAATGAGAATGCTGTGCGTAAAGCAAAGAAACCCCACATTTATGTCTTCAGGCTAGTTTAATGATCAGGATGTTCTTAACTATTTAAGCGTTTCTTTTAAGCATAAAATTTTATGCTTACCTCATAGGTGTTACAGGTCGAGAACTATGCAATAAGGGGTTTTTTTTTTGCACATCAAGTGTGGAAAAAAAAATTCTTTGAAGGGAGAGGGATGTTTTTATAGTCCTTTTTTGATTTAATTCTATTCCTTTTCACAAGATTTGTTCCATTTCGTATGATAGTTTGAATTTCGATGCGTCTAGATACTTTCATGTTATTTCGATGATTTGGAAATAAGGCAAATAATCGAGGCCGGAGTCTATTAAGGTTTAGGTCATTGCTTTGGTTTAGGTAGTGATGGCAAATCAAAAAAAAAAAAAAAATTATCGAAATTGCTTTGTATCCTTGGGAGAAAATCTTGTGGAAATTAGTGCGGTATATATTTTATTGTTTTAAGAGGGTTGTTATTTGAGCTGCAATAGTTTTTATGGTATTTAATGAATAGACCACATTTCCGTGGTTATTACAATCAAAAGGAATATGTTCAAATTATTTTAATTATAGGTTGCAATCCATCGAACCTTCTGACGGGTAACTTTCTTGCTTGCCTGTTTGATATATACTCGACGCATTTATTGCTTATTTGAGAGGTTTATTTGAATGCAAAGGGAAGTGTGCATGAGAGTTAATGTCGAACTGCCCGGAATGCCCAAACATAGCACATTCCTTCTTCTTATTAGTTTCATAAGAAACACTGGAAAACCAATCGATAGGATGAAATTCGTGTTTTGATTTCGTTAAGAGTCCTTCAAGTATGGAAATTGTTCTTTAAATTTCATTATTTTACTAAAGAAAAAAGAAGTAAAAAAACAAGTTTATTGTGATAAGCAGAAATGCAGCAATTGCCGAAAATTTCGCGCATAAAGTTGGCATGGGAATTAGATTTATACATCGATAGATGGGAGAGGATGCCATGTTGGATGCCACTAGAGCTTTTTGCTATGCTAGTGATTACCTGAGATTCGAATTGTTTGATTACCTGAAGCATCTGAGCCTTTACCTGAAATACCTGAACCTTTGCATTATATTCGTTCCCGAAATACCTATGTGCTGCTGTCTTTGTGTGATATGTTGCATGTTGTTTTCAAGCACGTCTTGTTTTGTGTTTTTTTTTTTGTTGGTGATGGTTTATCAAGCAATAGATATTCATTTCTTTAAAAATGCTTCCTTTGATATTGATATAAGCGTATTCGTTATATTTCTTGGGGAATTCTGTTACAATAGGATCAGCTATTACTTTTTATAACAGTTAATTAATAAAAAGTAAATTAATTAGTTATTTATTTGTAAGAAAAACAGCAATTCAAGGAACGTTTAAATTTAACAAAAAACTTCAAGCTGAAGTCAATTGTGCCCTAGATTTGAGATTAGAGTGGGATCAGGTTACGTGAAGAGATCCTTATATGTAGAGCCCTCTGGATGAATAGGGAAATATGAGAAGGATTTTACTTGAGAAATAAGAAGAGATTTAAAAATCTTTTGGGATTGGAATAAAAGATGGGCCCTAATTTAACTCCACTTGAAAGGTACGTCACCAGCAACGTTATATTAAAATCTGTTTTTGCTCTTTAGATCTTTAAAAAAAAAATGCGTGATTTCCCTATGATGATAGCTTAGAGTTGTTAAATAGCTACTATCGCTAAAATATATCATATTTGAATGAATTATTATTTTTTCTCATTTAGACAAGCAGATTTCCGACTTATGCATTGGCTTAATGTACAAGAGGATACATTCCCACTGGTGATCTATGAATGCGATAATATGGCAACGAATTGGACGCGTAGATGTCTTCGACAAGCAGATGCAATTCTTCTTGTTGCAAATGGCCAACAAAAACCTATGAAGCAATCATTTGTAAGGCTATTTGGTCATCTTTTTCTTCGCATGGTCATTTATATTGATTTTTCGGTCACTCACATTTCGGCTGATCAAATATACGTGTATTTTTTTTTAAAGTTTAGACGATTCGATTAAAAAAGGGCTGCTTCTACGATTGATCATAACTTTATTCTGGTTTGAATTTTTTTTTTTTTTTGCGATTGCCTATTGAAGAAATTTTTTCATAAGAAAGTACGAAGCAGCCTCGAAAAAAAGACAGCTATATTTATGCGATTCATTTTTACCTTATAATCAATAAATGAGATAAGATTTCTTTTGACGTTCATCGAAATTTTAGTTTTTATTAATCCATTTGCAAATCTGAAGGTTTATTGCCATCATTTAAGCTTTTTTTTAAAAACATTAGCCGCTAAATAACATCAACAATTCTTTACGGAAAACACGCATTTATGAAAGAAAGCAAATTTGGATGTTTTACATTAATTTATTTTTTCATATTTATTTATTTATTTACTCAAATATACCTATTTATAAATTTCCATAATGTAGGTAAAGTGGTATGAAAGACCGATCGATAGAGTCATAGATGTTCGGCAACCATTGTTGTTTGATTCATTTCAAGGGCAATAAACATATCTTTATTTCTAGCATAAAAATTGTCCAAAGAGAGGAGTATTTTCATTTCAGATGGAAGAATTTCTTAGCATTAATCCGGATTGGGTTCGAACAAATAAAGAGCTGATTCTATTATGGGATGAGGATACGGTAGCACCTCAAGGAACAATCGAATGGCTTAAAGGAAGTTGGTTCTCAGGACATCATCATATACGATGCCCAAAACGTATGACTCAATGGAATCCTTCTACGGTGCGCAATTTTTATAAATTATTGCCTTAAATTATTTCTATTTTATTTGTAATTTATAGCTGTAATATTTGTGAATTTGACGGCTTTTTAACTCAGAAGGATATATTTTAATCAGTATTTTGGAGGCATTGATGGAATTGATATCTATAGAAAGGTGATCTTTTCAGGTGACAGAACGGGAAGTGATCGACTACTATGAAGAGAACGTTTTTTGGGATAAAGTGGATAATAATTCGGATTTTGCAAGGCTTGCTCGCATTCTAACTGGGAACGCAGTCGGTGTAGTGCTTGGAGGTGGAGGAGCAAGGTAGTGTATGCTTTCAGAAATAATCACTTCATTTGAATTTTAAAGGATATTGCGAGGTATGACCAATGACAGATTTATCTATTGTTCAAAATTTGATGTTTCTTTTACTCTTCATATAAAAGCCAATATATCTTTTTTTTTTCAGTTCGAAGATTTTTTTTTTAGATCGATTAAAAATCAAAACATAAAGTTGATTTATTTTGGGGAACGTTGTGCAAGATTTAAATAGTCGTTTATTTTGATACTATTGAGATATTATGAAAGAGGTAAGCGATTATTTAAATCGAAGAATATAGATCTTCATCTTATAGAGTAGGTAAAATGATTTATTTATCACCATTAGATTTATTAGAATATATTAGATTTATCAATGAAGGAACTTAATGAATTTCCATATATTAACCTCGAAAAAGTTTTGAAGTGATTGGGGGGGGGGGGTTTCAAATGAAAAAATTTTAAGTTTGTACTGTTATTATTTGAGAATAATTTTTTTAGTGCAGCTCATGAGTGCATTATTTGTTACTCAATTATTCAGTGTATTTTCTTACTAGTAAGTCATATAGGTGATCCACTGGTTGCTACCTAAGTTCGGCGGATATTCGCGCTATTTGTCCGTGAGTTAATGTTTAAAAGTTTGAGCCGGATAGAGTTTTTTTGTTGAAGTCATAAAAATAGATTAGAGTGTTGCTCAAAGGTTGAAGAGGAACCTTGCAGCACAGTAAATCCCTATTCACTCAAGAGGAATTGTCGCTCAAATTGGTCGATAAGGAAGAGCATTCACCGATGAAGTTCACTAAATAGAATAACCTTTAAAGAGTATTTATTAGTTTATGTTAAAGTGAATATTTGAAGGGGTGCATCACATGTCGGCATTTTGAGAGCCATTCGAGAACATGGCATTCCTATTGATTTCATCGGAGGTACCTCAATGGGTGCTATGATAGCAGGACTTTATGCTGAATCTGATATGGATGTGGAACAACGCGCCAAGGAATGGTTCATGGTGAGCCAACGTTACTCTGAAGTCGTTTTCCAGATACGGGATGTGAGTAGACGCGAAAGGAAGTTGGAGATGCAGAAATCAGGAAACGGCTAGAGACGAAGAATGTTTTAGTGATATGATTTTGAGAGCAAAACGTTTCTGCATTCGCTGAAGGGAGTAGGAGCTGTGAAGTTCAGTCGTATTGACTATATTAATTTAGTTGATTAAATAAGTAACCACTAGTAATTAACTTCGAAAAGAATAGGTTGCAACCGTCGCCTTTGATATTTAATGGTTTCAGTTGATGAATTCGTTATGGCCAAAAATCTGGGATCTCACATATGCGCACTCGGCGATGTTCACTGGTGCTGGTTTCAATAAAACGGTTCAAGCAGCGTTCTCCGATATTGCTATTGAAGATCTATGGCTGTCATATTTCTGCATTACCACCGATATAAGGTCGATTTGCCTGTTCTGTTGCATTATTCCTATGCGTTTCTTTTGCCTCATCAGCTTTACTGCTTATCGTCGTTTGTAATCATTTTATATATATATATATATATATATATATATATATATATATATATATATATATATATATATATATATATTCACTTTGGTCTTAAGTGTTTTGTGCCAATTTTTAAAGATGAAATGCGAATTAAGTTGGCAGCTTGGAATTGTTTTTAGTGACTCGGAGATGCGAGTGCATCGTAGTGGACCGTTGTGGGCGTACTGTCGAGCATCGATGTCACTAGCCGGATATTTGCCACCATTATGCGACCCCGTTGATGGTCATCTACTTCTTGATGGTGGTTACGTGAATAATCTCCCAGCCGACGTCATGAGGTTTATTTCTCTTTTGAGAGTATCACATTTCGCATCAATTTCTTCCTTTTTTGGGGGAACTCGTTCCTAGTCTCTGGTCTCATTTACTTGAAAGATCCCATTCGCTATCACTTTTTGCCTAGTAATCATTTTCTCTTTAAACGTATTAAATTTTAGCCTTCAAAGCGCAATTCCTGATTTTATTTGATAATTATTCTTCGGCAATTTTTATGTCGACTTTTAAAGCTTCTGTCCGCGGATGATCAGAAATAATCAGTCGGAGTTAGTGAAAAATGAAATTATTTGCTGATTTAAGGATCACTCTCATTTTTGGGACTTGAGAAAATTTTGAATTCTACGAGAAGATTCGTTTTTAGTTGGATGGGAAAAATTCTCCCTTATCGATTGCGCGCGAGTTATTATGGAATTGCTATGAACGGATTTCGCGAATCTTTTTCGATCAGCGATCTACCTGTATTGAATCGTAAAAGTATGTTTGATTTGATAAGTTCTCGATAGGTGCTAAATATATTTAAGGTCATTGGGTGCAAGAGTGGTGATCGCCGTTGATGTGGGAGCAGCATCGGAGAATAATTTGCTCAACTATGGAGATTCACTAAACGGATTTTGGGTCCTTTTCAAGAAACTTAATCCGTTTGGTGAACCTGTTAAGGTGCTCAATATGGAGGAAATCCAGGTGAACGCTTTCAGTTTTACCTTCTTCTTGTTTTTCAAAAAATTCTTTCATCCCTTATAAGTTGATTTGATGTGTTTTAAAGTCCCAAAGGTTTTCCACAGTCGTTATTTGCATGTAGTATTTCTCATTTTATGGAGATTTGCATATTTTAGGTTTATTTGATCTCTAGTTTGGGTGTTCCTCAGTGGAATGTGTTGTTTCCTTTCAGCCCTAGTCGTTTTAATCTATAGTGTGATTTATTCCAGAATTACCTTAAATTATGGAGGTATTATTTATCATCATCATCAAGAGTTTTTGGAAAAAATTAACATAAGCATCTCCTCCTCCTCTCTCCCCCTCCCCCATTCCCTCCCTTTTCCCTCCCGTCCACTCCACTCCTCTCCCTTCCCATCCCTCCTTCCATGGAATGTTCACGCATTATGCACCTTAAAGATGTAGTTCTCACGTTGATAAAAATTGTCTTAGGTATTCAGCGTGTCTGAGGTTCACTTCGCGGAAAATCATCGATTCTTTCAAAATTTTGTATTCACTTCATCTTTCTATGGATTCAGTTCTCATAGCGCACTGCAGAATAGATAAAGATAGATGGAGCCGAGGGATGGAAGGAGTCTTCAAAATTTCCCATCTAGTTGATTTAATCTCACATTGCACACTTGAATATATCATTTTGAAAGATGGTTCTAAGATAATGTGCATTTATTTAGAGTCGATTAGCATACGTATCATGCGTTCGACAACTTGAACAAGTCAAGAAAGCACCTTATTGTCATTATTTGAGACCACCAATCACGCAATATGAAACGCTTGACTTTGCAAAATTCGACGAAATTTATGTATGTTTCTAAAATTTATTCTAATTTACTTTATTTTTGTTTTTTAAGTTCTCCAGTTTTCAATCATTTTCTAGTTGTAAAAATTGGAATGCTATGAAACGTTGAGTAAATTAGTTTAAACGGTTTTTTTTTTGCTCTTGAATTGTTCAATATTTTCTTAGCAATTTGACCATAGTCTGAAAAAAAAAGTTTTTTTGTCTTGTGCGACAGAAATATATCTCAAATTATTTTTATATTTGGTCGTTATCGATGCCCACCAAAAAGTTCAATGTTTTCATTATTATTATCCCTCATATCCGTCTTCTTAGAAACTGTTATTCTTGGAAATTGTTGTTTTCCACAATGCACAAATCTTTTTAAATTGAGCTTTTACAACACATTTACAGCATATTTCCTTCATATATAAATTTCACAATTATACTGACACATAGTTTCCCACTTAGGGAAGAAATCGTATTTGCCATTCAGGAGAATCGATCCATTACATTTTCTGGCATGTATTTGCCCGTTAAGTATAAATAATAATGGAAAATTAAAAAGGAGGGTCTGCTTCGGTTAATTTTTCCCCTGATAGTGATATCCCAGCCAAAATCCTAGTGCTGATTTAAAGCGATGCATTATTTTATAGGAAGTCGGCTATAAATATGGCTCAGAGAAATTTGATGAGCTTGTCAAAAAGAGCGACTTATTAAAGAATATCATTGGACCCGAAGTGTTACGTTCTTTGAAGCTTCAACAAAGTCGTCGAGAATTGTCGAAATTGGCTAACTATGATCGCTCATTGGCGTCATCGTTTACGAATCTTGCGGCGCAAGTGTCAAAGATCCCCAAAGTTGCTAGCAAGGATAGTTCAAATAGTGGCAACTCTTCCGACGATGAAAATAACGCTGCCGAAGGTTGGTGGCCCCGAAGTGGGCAACATTCACCAGATGATCTCCGTGCTTCCTATGTAATGGATGATGAGGTTGAAGGCTATGTTAGTGAGCCATGTAGTGGTTATCGATATCGTGCACATCGTAGCTTATATGTTGATGATGATCAATCAAGTACCGAAGAAGAGGATGTAGGCATTCGAGCAACGGTACCGATTGTCGTCAGTGGTATGTCTATAGCGTTGAAACGTCGGCAGACATGTGCGGAAATTCCGGCGGTCACCGAACAAGAGGCATTAACAATGGAATTGAGGATACCGCAACGACGCCGTCGTACGCTGACGGATTTCACAGATGAGCTCCATCGAATGAACGATATACTTCATGCGGGTGGTGATTTTGTGATCGAAACGTCGAACGCTTTTACTTATAATACCACATCAGTTAAAACGACTCGGAGCAAAGGTGAGCTGATTTTGGTTGTTGTAGTCACGCAATTTGTGCATTATTGTACGAAGCCTTCAAAATGCAGCCTACACAGTTGTTCTACTACATATTAGTATTGAGCTGTCATCGTTTTCGGGAAAAAACCTTTCCGAGTTAGTTTTCTTATAGATAAAAAATGGGCTGATGGAAGCAAGTATTATCGATGTTGGCAATTTCCTTTTCCATTTGGTAGTGCCTGGTATTGTTGCATCGGAAATCTTGATGCGAATGGTTGTGGTAACTTAAATTTCTTATGTCATGACAGATAGTGTTTTTAATTTTCCAAGTTTTCTAGAAAGGATCGAAAATATAATGAGGTGAGGGTTAACTGTAAAGCGCATACTTTGAAGGTTTCACAATTCTATATAGAAATAATGAAGAATATTCTCGTTTTTTTTTTTCAATATTATGTTATATCAAGTTAGAAGATTCTTAGTGATGCATTCAGTGATTCTATTTGTTAATTTCTTACTCATCACAAATAGAGATATAAAATCTGTTAGATAACTATACATTATTAAATATGCATAATATGCATAATTGAAGTTATTATCTTATTATGTGTTAAATGTTGATTGCATAGTTAAATATGCATACATTAGCAAAAATAATGCATGCTTGCAAAGATTGGTTTGTTGAAATTGAAAATTTTTTTTCGTTTGTTTCGTAGATAAAAGAAAAGATAATGATACTGATATCATTTTTGTGCACCCAGTGCTATATTCATCTAACATGTGTTGCGCTATAACTAATTGTTGCATGTTGTTTAATAATGTCATTGTGTTATTTGCATATAGTTGCATGTTCAGTAGAATGCAATCATTTATCGTCGATTTTGAGCACTATTTAAATATTTAAATATTTGGCATGCACACTTGCCTTTTTATTTGTCATGAAACTATATATACTTCAAGGTAAAGAATAGTACCAGGTAATATGACCGTTGTTTTTGAAGCGGAGGATGGGAAGAAGTTTCCTAGCCGAATAGATTGATCCTATTTGCCATTTCATATGATTTCCAAAGCTATCATTGGAAGCCTCTGTTATCATGCAATATACACGTATAAAAATTGCAACATTGAACTTGGCGTTTTTTTGTTCAGGTAGGCCATAGCGAGGCTGACATTAAAATTCGAATTACCTTCTTACATCTAAGTACTTCTTTCTAATAGTGAATGTTGGTGATAAAGTTAACATTATCAGATAGTTTTTTTTTTTTTTAAATTTTCCTATAGAACAAGGTAGCTGAATTTTTTGACATTTTCTTAGGGAAAAATACAAAAGAAAATAAGGAGTTTTTGCATAGAGATTCTGCTATTTCGTTTAAAAAACGCTTTGCAAAAGATAAATGAATTTTTCAATTTCTCATATATTTTTCTTAAAAATTTGCTAAAAATTATGTGAAAACAAATTTTTCATCTATAGTTGGAGAAAAAAAAAAGATCTTCAAAAATGTCTCAATGAATTTTTTCGTCTCTTTATGTTTTTTATCTTTTTAAGCAAAGTTTTTAACTTCCTGTGTTATGTTGGTGATTGACTATCCGATAATTTCGTCTAGATAACTATTGAAGCTTGAATTCATGAGATTTATTGCTCATATTGCACAATAACATTGAATTCCTATACTAATATTCATGTTGAAAGTATAAATTATTTATAGATTTTTCAAATTTTGCATGCATTCTTATACGATCGTATATTCACTTTGCATCAATCGATGAATATTATAAAGTTATTTTCCTATAGATTTATATAAACGTTAGAATCGAGAAAATATAAATGCGTCATTATGCATATTTCATTATTTGTTGATAGTTCATGCAGTTAATTCACATGAAGAGCACAATGCAAATGCATATATTATCTTAGCTTTTTCAGTTTGTTTCTCCATTTGTTTTATGTTTTTCGCTTCAAGACTTTTTGTTTCGTTCTGTTGACTCTTTCGAATGCCTCTCATTTGCATATTTTATCAATCACTTGCATATGTGTTTTTTATAATACGTCCATTGTAATCGTTTAGACAATTTTACCTAACTACAAAAATTTACATATGTCTTTGAATTAATTTACTAAGTGTTTTTTTTTTTGTTATTAATTTTGAAACTTTTTTTTTGCATCAGTTAAAATATCTTTTTGATCGTTTTTTTTTATAATCGTTTTTTTTGTTTTTGCATGAAATGTTTGCTGCACTATTTGCATGATTGTTCGTTTCGTATTGCATGTGTTACGTTTTGCAATTTTATCGCTGAATAATTTAGCAACTATAATTTCGCTTTTATTTATTTCTTTATTTATTTTTGATTATTCATTGATCGATTAATTTTTAATTTTATTTTCATTTCATCTAATCTAATATTTCAATGACGGATCAAGCTTTTCATTCAAATTGGTCAAGTTTTCATATATTTTCTTATATATATTTTTTAAAACGATTTTAATCATCACAATAGTGGAATAATTGTGATGCGATTTTTTTTTTTTTTTTTCAAATTTAAGTGAATAATTGAGATACATTTATCCTATATAGGTAAATGAACGATTCGATGAAAAATATACTAGTACAAAAAATAATCTGGAGAACGTGTTGATTTTGCTGTGCATGATTGATTGCAACTTTTACTATGCAGTAATGTTTGAATTTTTTTTTGAAATGCAACAGATGCAATAATGCAACTTATACAATGCAAAATGCAGAAATATTCCTTTAATTGTAATAAAATCATTGGAAGTAATGAGGTAACGAATGTTGACCCTGAATAGTTTTTATAAAACATTGTATTATTGAATGATAATATTTTCTTCAGAAGTGGACGTTGCATTAAAGACCGACAAAGCGACGACAGTGGACTCATCGAACGCCAATGAAAGTAAAGCAGGTCCAAGATGATAAGAAATTTCGACTGCTGTGATAGAGGGTAACCATCTTGATCATCTGGTTTTATTTTAATACGAGTGGTCTCATGTTGTCGGTATGTATTTGTTTACCTTGATATCACATAGTCCTAACAGTGACAATATTTATTTTTATATTCTGCACCAGTGCATTTCTTCACCACTGTTTTAAGCATGCTTTAAAATATGTGAACAAACAAAGGTGAGAAGGAGGATGAGAAAGATGGAAAAGGGGAATTTCCAACCATAGACAGGTGTTTTTTTTTTGTCCTCATTGGGTTGATATCTTTGATCATCGTTTTTATTCGAAACAATACTTCATTGAAGCGAAAATTAGAAGGGTATATTGGTGCAGTATTTAAGAATTTATTCTCTCTCTCACTACTCTAAGCGATCTCGAATTTCTTGCGGTTGTTAGATGCTCTCAAAATTACGTGATTGCCATTGAGTTGTTTCATTTTGATTATCTTAATTTATCAACTATATTTATATGCGGATATTGCTTACTGATTTTATTTTTAAATCTCTTTCTTTTATCAGATGCAATTCGATGATAGATGATTAGAGATGATACTAAACTATTGATAGTTAGTTTTTGCATTCGGGTATATTTGGCTTATTTTAGGTGATATATGAAACTTTTTATCTATTTTAAGTGTGCAAATGCAATGGTTACCTTCTCAAAAGATAGCGAAATTTTGAATATTTATGCGACAAAATATCAATGAGGATTAGAAGTTCCCTATTATAATTTCGGTATATTGCCTTCACTTTAGTTGATCAACATTATATAGTATTAATCACAGGTTTAAATTATGGAACCAATGAAAGTTGATAGTATTAAATTTATTTGAATTTTGCTCCTCATCAAATTTTACTTAAAATTTCTCAGTTTTATTGATAAGAGGAATATGAAAAATATGGCCATTTGTTTTTTAAAATTTCCGCTAATCTCATAAAAATTGGCTCATACATATGCAAGCAAATGTTTAGTTTTTTTTTTTTTTGATTTATTTGTGTTTATATATTTAAAACCATTTGAGTTCAAATGTTCCATCTTGTTTCATCTTATAGTACTAATTTTAATAAGTCTTAACGATAGTTGATTTTCATTTATTTGCGTCGATATTCGATTTCCGATGAATTCGATTGTATTCAATTGAGATACATAAATAATCATAGAAAATAATTTATAGGCCATTGAAAATAGCAAAAAATTTTAAAGAAATGAAAATTTATCGATAAAATTGAGATGGAAATAAATTGTGAAATTCGATTAGTGCACTATATGAATATACTTATTAAATATATAAATAATTGGACAGATAGCTGGAAGGATTTGAAAATTCTTCAAAAAGAATTTAAAGTTTTTATTTGATGTCTTATTTGTCTCAATCCCCCTCCACTCGATTTTTCAACGCTTTCATTTCTGACCACCTCCTTCTACTCTTCGATGTCGTACCATATCAAAAGATAGAATATACACCACTTATGCTACCCATATGTATTTTCACCATATATGGCTGATATGTGGCATGGCAACTCCAGGATCATTCTCTCGCTATGGGTGGTGTAATATTTATCGGCGAAAATGCAAATATCGATGTGAATTTTCGGTCTTTGCCTTAAGTGAGTTTTTTTTTTCGGTCTTTGAAGGTAGTTATCGATCCAGACTGGTGTTGTGTTGAGCCGGTGATCTACAGTGTTGTGCTTCTCATTTTTTTGCTCACGTCACTTCATTGTTGAGCAGTTGTTTCTTCTATTTCCTCTTTCATCAAACGGTAGATTGGTCTCGCAGTAATCTTTTTATATTGTATCCGTTATTAAATATGGTATGTAAGATTATAGGCTCATTATAGGTATCAACACATCCTGGAATTGTATTTTTTGAGGAGGAGGAGTAGGAGGGGTATGTTTTACCTTCTAGGTCGAAATTTTTGTCCACACTCGCATAAGTTAATTTTTGATTTTGATGGTCGGTTTCAGGTGGAAAATTTTTTATCATATGAATAGGAAATGTCGTGTTTTTAAGAAATTATTTTCGATGCTTTTTGCTCAAACGTTTATTTGCTTTTTTACCTATAATTTATTAATGCTAGAAAATGCTCATTAAGCTGTAAGTTTGCATGAAACGATTTGCGAGATATCGATAGCGTTGTGCACAAAATAGCGATCTTCAATCAAAAAAATATCCGGAAATAGCTGCTTCAACTTCAAACAAATAACGTGAATTGTAAAGTTTTTAGTTGATAATTCGACCCGATGATTAGTATCGGTTGACGTGGTTGTATATCTACGAGTCGTTTTTTGTGTTTTTTTTTTAGATTCTAAAAGCAGTTTTATTATAATTTTCCCCGTTTTTTTTTTGCATTTTATGTGAGTTTTTTTATACATAATTTCTCTTTCAATTATATGCCCATTTGCATATTTAGTTGATTTGCAAATAAAATTTTACCAAGATTGCAGATTGTTGTTTCATTGATAATTACTTCGAATTAATGGTAATTGAAATTGCAGTGCTGACCACAAAATGTGAGGATTGCAATAACAATGCAATACAGTGACTTTGGTGGCATGGGTTAAATTGCTTTGTAAAAGAAACCACCATAAGCGCGGAGCGTTCATACTTTATCCAATTTGAGCAACCCATTCTATTAGTAAACATATGAGAAATTGTAAAATCTTTGCTAGCCGAATAATCCGACGAGGTGATTAGCCTTCTCTTCAATGATGTTTTAAGGAGGTGGTGGGTAGTTAAGTAGATGCATCGATGAGTCAAGATAATCGCCGTGTTATAGGTTTATTAGTGAGGCGTGGAAGTACTGCTGCCCTCCCCTTCTGCTTCCCCTCTCCCACCAATCCTTTTGTCAAGTTTCCGGAATATTTTTCCATTACTTTCAGAATCAATCGCATTGTAATAAGTCCATGATTCGGTGTGAAGAGTGAAATAGACTAAAATTTTAATCAATAGACTGAAAGAGACTTTAGTTGTTCACTTGCGATAAGTTTTCAAAAAAATTTCACATCATTAGACGATGATATGCATTGATGCCACAAGTGCATGCGGAATGAATGGTTTGATACGATCATTAACATCATGCAATGAATAGGAGTGCTTGCAGGATACCTTACCTTCTGATCCAGACATACTCGTGCGTTCAGTATCTCTTTCCTTCTCTTATAAGCGACATGATCCCGCCTTAATTGTTGACATGTGAGAATCAGTCTCACCATCAAGTAATATGAACTAAGGAAGTTGTAGTAATGATGTTTGTAACTAGCTTAGCTATTCAATGATTTTCACCCTCATTCGTTGTAATTGTTCAACAGTGCATTATCAACATCGAATAAAGCGATAAAGCAAATAAAGCAATTTTCAATCAACTGCAAGTAATCGACTATGCAATGACAACGATTACGATGAATGGCGAAAGAATCTAACTTCAAGTAGAGGAATTTCTGGTCTCCCTTCAGAACTTCCATGGAAGGAGAGGTGGGGGGGGGGGGGGGGGTGAGGTGGGTATTCTGTTGGTTTTACTTGCTGTTGGAGGTTCAGATGAAAGCCATCCACCACAGCAATCCAAAAACAGCGCGTTTGCTGAGCGCAGCAACTATTGCGGTTTTTTTAATGCAATGCAATTCCGTCGTTTTGTTAAAAAGCGCGTCAAAAACCTGTTTAATTCTGAGAACTCCCTTTTCATGTAGGTTTTCTCCATCACCGCAATCTCTTTGAGTGGTAAAATAACCCGCTAAAACACCGCCTTAACCTCCCGAACAATAATTCTTGTCCAAAATCACTACCACCCTTTTTGGTCTATGCAAAAAAAGTGAGTGGTGCGCCTTATTTCATTCGCTATCGTAATGTTCTCAAATGAATCTTCTAATTATCACCATGTCAGGTCTTTGCATGAAACACGATATATCGAGAACCACACAAACTGATAGTACTTCGATGTGCTATTAAGATATTGATATGTGCAGACTATCAACTCAAATCAACGAATCAATGCAATTGCAATATCAATTCATTGCATGTAAATTGAATTGCAATCAGTTAATGAATAAATGCAATGAATGAAATCGACTGAGCGAACGATCGTGCAAACATGAATTTAAACGTGAAAATAGGCACATCGATAGATAGATCGCATAAATGAAGGATGATGGAACGGTTATTATTGAAAACGGTGGTAAGTGTGAGCAAAGAAAAAAAAATGAGGCCTTCAACTGAACTTTCGACAATCAGAAGGACCCAAAAAAGGAGGGATTTAACGCACAATTAGCCTAGCATAGAAGAGTGATGCTGAGACAACCATTTTGACCCGATCTATAATAAAGAGGTAATTCGCTTTCAGGGAAAAAATAATATGCAAATCCATGATATTCTACTTTGCAGGGGAAAATATTATGCAGATGAATCTTGCAATAATTAAATCTTTCACGGTCAAAGTAAACAATATTCCACGATTGCGAGAAAGACAAGATATCACCACCTATATTGATGCGACGTTGAGAATAGTCTAATAAATCTTTATGGTGTATTGCGACTCGCGAGACGAAGAGGAAGAGTGCGTCATCGTTTTGTGAATAAATATCGAGCTAGCTGTTGTAAATATAAACGACAGGTGAATGACGTATATCGCTGGATCACCTTTAGAGCAACTCAGGTATCACTCACCTATGTTCCTTCCCTTCATTTTTGGGGCATTTAACCATCGGTACGCTATCTTCCTCAAATGCCGGTCGCATCTAAATCGAACGGTTAATATTACACGATATCACATGCCATATTGCTATGGCATATGAATAGAAACGTTGAACTACATCGTCTCGATAATATTTTTCACTATTTCAATCCTTATCCTCATTAAACAAAAAAAAGAGGAGAGAATAATAAATAATCTACGCATTTTAAAAATTGTATACTTATATCAACTAAAGTAAACAATATGCAATCAAACAAAATCAACGACCACCCTCAATATTACCAGACAAAAATCACTCCAACAAAATTCTGCACAACAGAAATGAAAATAAGTGGAAATTCACTCGAAATATATCGTTTCAAAAAAAAAAAAAACTTGCTCACATCTAACGCTAATACTAACCACACTGTTACGAACTATGCAGCCAACTGTCAGAATTCATCCAACGTCATCGAAAAAAAAACCTTTGTGCAAAAAAAAAAAAAAATATTGATAAGCAAATGCTGATGATTAATCATAGTCTAAATATTAATAAATTTTATGCTTCATGCTGAAAATTTTCCGAGAAAACTATTCGTTTGATGTAAGACAAAAATATTCTATAATCTATTAGTCAGTATGTGTTGCTCAGGATGATGAGATCATCGAAAAAGCTATTCCTATCATATTTTAGCAATGAAAATTTTTTAAGGAATTGATAAGCTAGATTGGTTAATAATATCAGATTTATTTGTCATTAGTCAATCTTTTCCAAGTAAACATCTCTTTCAAGCATAGCCATATAGATGATCACAATTTGCGTTATCGAATTTGAATGAAGATTTGTAGCGATATACAGATCGATCATATAAAATCCAGATACGAACGATGTAACAAGTAGACCTATAAGAGTTTTTGCAGAATTTTACGTTGCTTTCGTGCCATCATGTGAATAAATTTTTCGTTGATCTTTTTATGGCATAGATAGCCTCATAAAAGCGCATTTATTTGTTTGCGTCTGTCTGCTTGATAGTTTTAAGCACGGAACTACTTCAGCTGGAGTTATAAAATTTATCTGTAGGTCTTTCTGTCTGTCTGAGCTACAATTGCACATGATGCTCTCCTGCGTCATGATTTACGCTGAACTTGAAAATCCCTTTGAAAGAAGGTGCGGGAAAAAAGTTTGTGCTTGTTGCATTGATCGGTTTTTTTCATTTTATCAGACCTGATCAGAAAAATCGTCCCTGTGGGAGATTCCTGTGAGTGGCCAGGTTAACCAGGACATGGACGCAGTATTTCGCTTGTTTGTTTTTATTTATTTGATAACACATGAAATTACCTGGCCATGTGATGGAAATGCAAAGCGCATATCCAACTACCTCCTTTGGCATGCTTTCCCACTTTTTTTAAACCTTCGAGGTGGCCTGTTCGGTGATGCTACATGATGTCCTCAGATAGAAAGTAGTGGTATCATTCTGTGAGAAGTAAGCAATTTCAGGATCAAATCTGCTTTTAAAGCTGAGTTTTAGTTCGACCATTAAACAATATAGACCAAAAGTTACAGTGTCGTCAATAAAACAAACAACGATTCGAGGCGTAAAGAACGAAAATAAAACAGAAAATGACATAGTCACCTAAGATCTCCGACTAGGAAATCCCGAGCAAAAGACATGGTCAAAATCCGCAACCAATTGTCGCCGCTTTTCCTTTCAAGATTTATCCTAAAACTCCATCTAAAAGCATTAAGGCTATAAGTCTACAATCTTTCAAAAAATTTCCCCAAACGGGCATTTAGAATCTGAATGTGCTGAAGTTTAAAAAAAAATTATATATTGACAACGATGAGTGGAATCCATTAAGAAGCAATTTTTCAGTGAAATTTAATGCATTTTAAATGCCTATCGAAGCGAAATATCAAAGCAGATGTACTTTTATTTCAATTTCTCGACGCACTGCACGAATATAACTTCCCATCATGAAACTCTCCATCCAATAGTTTAGTCGGAAAAGTGTGGCAAATGATCTATTGCGTTATACCGAAATTTACTGCTGCACCAATAAAACCAACCGGTTTTATAAAGTGCTAACGAGTAATGCTATGAGCCTGATAGTGCATTTTTACTTTGGCTGATGCTATTCATAACTCTTTTTAAAATGGTTTATTCTTTTTCCAACATGTCTTCTATAAAATAGAAATGTGCAAATTCGACCGCTAGCAATTGTATGCAAATTTTTATATGCAAATAAATGATTATGACTCTATTCACATTTAATAGAACAACATGAATAATATGGTATAGGAAATCATCGTTGTTGCACATAGTATATTTGTTAAATTTTTTTCCAACTTTTGATTTATTGATTTTAAGTTGACTCTAACGGTTTGTGCACGGAGATGGATACCGTCAAATTGTGACATCGTCGAATTTAGATTTGCATAAGCGCATTAACATAATTTCTCAATCGATCATTTGCATAATTTTTAATGTGCTGAAACTATTTCAGAAAGGAAGAAGTAAAAACTTCTAACACATGAAAGACCTATAGAAAAATAAACGATAAACAGGTAAAATCCACACAGGTAAAATGAACAGGTAAAAGAAAAATGCACACCTTTATAGGTATTATCAGTTCATTTTGCATAAGGAGCTATTCATACAACAATTTTTGCCACCGAAAAAAATCAATATGAAATGCCCTAAATTTTCTAGAAATGTAGTCGATACGCGCGATGGTCAACCCCTCGTTTTGTTGAATATAAGATCGTTAAGACATCAAAGATCACTCGCTCGTAGTAGAGAACACAATGGCAGCAGCCCACGTGATCGCGCATCACTTAAGAGTGGACGACATACACAACAACGACTAGTGATGTGTACATGTTCCAAAGAGCGCACATTGATGTATCGTTTTGATGAAAATATTGCAACAATTTTCGAAAATAAAACGATTTCCGCTATGAAAATTTTCTTTCTATGCATCAAATTTTATTTCAATAGTTTTTATAGTTTTTCCAAGTTTCCTAAAGCGGAAGTTGGCCAATATGATATGCTAATATGCGATTTTTCTAAGTGCCACATAGAATTTAGGAATTCTATGAATATTATTTGTATATTATTTCGTTTCATTATGTGCATAAAATTATTTCATATTTTATCTCGATCAAAATATTTCATCGTCGAGATTTGTCCATTCCTTCCTATTTGGCTCGATTAATGGGAAAAAATTTTCTACTTGATTATGAAGATTTACATTAGAAATCGGGTAAACATTTGAAAATTTTCCCAATGATAAGAGATTAAAGCTTTTGATAAAAACACAAAGAGTTATGAGAAAAAAAAAACGCACGCTATGTTCCAGCAGTGAAAAATCTTTGAATAGGATGAAATTTTTATATTTACTATCCAAAATTATATGGACATCATTATCATTGATAACTTCACAAAGGTGAAATTACCTTATAGAGTACTTCTCAATTACTTTCAAAGATAACAATAATACGATATCTTCTCTCAATATCCGAATAACACTCACTCTTAAGGATTTTTCCATTGATGTTCACGTCGTTGATAATACTATCAGATCACTTAACGATAAAATATCCTCCACTGCTGACGTTTTTTTTTGTCTTGAATCGGACCTCTAATGGTGTTTGTTATCATTTATCATATCTTTCTAGATCATCTCTTAAAAGTTCCTCGATTTCTTCCACATTCAATGCTGCTATATAAGTGAAATTTTCAATTATAAACTCATTCCCTTAATATTATCGATGTTTAAATTCATGTAGGTGATCGCTGAGAATTCTCTTTACAATCATTTCCTCCCAAAACAATTTATTCAGCATGAACCAATTTAGTTTCTTCATGGGAAATGCAATATTTTCTCAATTGTTGAGTTATTGCAATGACTGCGTATTGTTGCCGAATAATCGAACTCACATTAATGTTGCGTATATGAATTATGCAAAGGTATTTGATATGGTGTGAGCCACGAAAAACTTTCGTTCAAGTTTTCTTATGGTAAATTGGAAAAAGCTTTCAAACTTGCTTCATTGTTTTCTGGGTGCCGCCAAGTTATTTATCGCTTGTTTATGTGAATGACGTCATTGATGATTTGATGATGTCACCTGTAAACTTTTTGCTCAAAGTATGAAGATTTTCAGATGGATCAGTGGTCCTCTTTTTTTAGATTTGAGACGGCTTCCGTCCAAATTCATTCAAATCACTATAATTTAGATCATCTCGCTTAATGGTTTAACACTTGGCTAATGGATATTAATAGCGAGAATATCGAACGAATAAAAATCTGCAGGATTTTGATTTCTACTCTCAGTTAGATCTGAGATTCGACAACATTCGTTGAGGAATTTTCACAGTGGAAGATTTATTGTCAGTGGTTGAGAATTGGAACGATTATGGTCGTGAATTACGCTCTACTTATAACTGCGATAGAAGAATATTCAATCGTTTATTGTTGGCATATTCTTAAATATGATTATCCAATTTGATGAGGGGGGGGGGAGGAGGTGGGGGGCATTTTTGATATCGGAAATTGAAACGTTGAAAAATGTAGAAATTGCGTTTTATAAGACTAGCTTCTCGAGAAGATTTCCTGAGGCTATATAGTTCCGAATTGTGGAATTCATTTGTTAGTTGTCAATAGAAAATTGCTGGAATATTGTTGTCTCGATTTAGATTTTAAATTTATTTACTAATATTTACTCTGAAGTTATATTTGATTCAATTTTCTTTTATTATGATCAATATAATTCGTTATGAGCTTAATCCTTTTAGTTGTTTCCGATAGTCTCAACGTTGAATTTAATTTATACTTCTTTCCCTTTTCGGGTCATCAAAATGTTGAATATATATATATATATATATATATATATATATATATATATATATATATATATCGCCTAGTGTTTTTTGCGTTCATTTATTTTCGGAAATATTCTGATCCAATGGAAATCTGCAAGATTAATTACAATTGACATTAAGTTCTTTATTATCTTGATCTCATGCTTTAATTTTTTTTTTAAAATTTAGCTTGTGAAATAAAAATTCCACAACGATGAAAATGAAATATATAAGAGGAATAATTTTTATTTCAACTATGAGAACAAAGAAATTTCCAATAGGTAGTCGATTTTTATACATTGCAGCAAAAAAAAAGTGGAAAAAACACAAAACAATGACGCATACGAATATAGCAGCAATATAATTGAAGCATTTAGTGTGGGAAAGCAAATGATTATGTAGAGATAACGATAATGATATACGAGAATGAGGCACAAACAAACAAAAATCATAAGGAAAATGAAATATAAACGAAAAAAAAGAGATCAGGATGAGATCGTGGTAGGGGGATAACTGACTCAATAAAGAGGTCAATGGTTCTGAAGCGATTCATGAAAACAGATGGGTCTTATATTTCGGCAATTTTTCTAAGGAGCTCATTTCATAGGTGAACATCTCTGACGTGGAAGATGTAAATGAGGATACTGTTCGTTTTTGTGTTCGAATTGATAACGATGAGGCGGTCGTTGATGATAGTCGATAAGTGTGAATAGTCTTTCGAGGGATATATGAGAAAAGCCTCTAACAACTCTGAAACAAAGAGCCGAGTAAAACTTCACTTAACGATACTTCAGCGATTCGAGAACAAATACTCTTAACGTAGCCTCATAATCGAGTGAATAAAGTCCTATGAAGAATTTATGGAATGCTACACGAGTATAATATACTTGAATGTCTTCAACAATTTTTACACAGTGATAAGATTTGGTGAGTACATTTGCGTGCGATATTTGATAGTGGGACTGCAATGCACAGTAAACATTTAGCGTTAATGTTCAATGGGTTTTTATTGCAAACCATGTAGAATACAATTGACCACCATGAATGTTTCTACAGCAATTTCACTACAGCGTGAATTCCACTGCAAATCCGGATATAGTTTGATTGCAAGATCGCGGATTCCAACGCCTGTTGATGGCAAATTTGGCAGAAGAAATGAGGAGAGTGGAAAGAAGAAGGCGGAACAACCGAATGAATAAGCTCTAAGAGATGTTGGAATATCAGTCACTTAACAAATCGATGAGAATCTCAGGTGGTTCGACTTTGAGCAAAAAAAAAAAATTTATTAATGCTTTTCCGTTGCTTTCAACTCTCTTTAAAATCTTCATCGATTTTTTTTTCACTCTGCTACACTCTTGCTTCTTTACTCCAACTTTTTCCATTTGCAGTAGTAGCTTCTAATGCAGGCAAACAACTCAAAAGAACACATCAATGCTTTGAGGAATGGTACGATATGGGTGTTTTTTTGTTTTGCAGTTCCACTTATTAAACATTAAACCTGTCATTCTCAAAATTAACCAGTAAATAATAGAATTCACATAATAATGAATCCATATTTTAAACGGATCGATCGATGGTCCACAAACCTTATACAAGCGACTTGTTGTTACGAGTACTTTGCAACTTATTCGGTGTAAAATGTTGTTTGACCCATCGTAAAATATACACAATAGTCTGTAACCGGTTCATTACCTAACCATATCGAAGAGTTGATGAATCACCTTGAGTAGTGATACAGGAGATTACCCAGTGATGTAAATTACATCTGCATGCTTTCGCTCTTTTCTTAATACCTCTAAAGATGTATGAAAATGATCATATTTCACACATATTCCATTGATAGAATTTTATATCATTCTCGTACATAAATTCCACGTGATTTCTAAATCGACCATTGGAAATAATCAAAGATTGTATTATTCTTCCATAAAAAAACGCAGTAAAACAGGCACAAGTAAAACTTTAGTAGCTATATAGTTTGAATATAGTTATAAATATAAATAAATAAATAAATATATATATATATATATATATATATATATATATATATATATATATATATATATATATATATATATATATATATATATATATATTTTATTTTTATTTATAAGTCGTATTTGCTTGAACCTAACGTAAGCAATATTCGCGAATCATATTATAATGAATGTCATTATAGAAGACAAAACCTCATGTCGTTCTAATCGAAACATACGGTACCTGCAAGATTTCCGGGCACAACCAAATGTTGTGATGTGAAGATTTTAAAATTCCATGTTAATCCTTTGATTAAGCCTCTCGGTGAATTCTTCTTTCGGATAAAGCCATCCAATTTCCCAAAGGGCACTTGTTGCGCTTGTGTATAAGGGTATGGCTCTCTTCCTTTTCGCTTTTGCCCTATTTCTCGCTAATGCCACACACGAAGCCTCAGCAGACATTTTTCAGCCCCTATTTTTCTTTCTTTTTTAAGTATGTAGATCCCTCAGCGAAAACTACTGCTTCATTTCGTCACGTCGTCTGGTTATTTCACCGTTGGGCTTTGTGTCCCAAATATCTGCATGGTATTACTTTTACCTAATATCGTATGGACAAGTTAAAATTGCACTGATCAAAATAAACTTTTGTCTGCTGGCTGATATGAAAGGGAAAGTGGTTGTTGCGGATCAGTGGCTTGGTTGGTTAGAGTGCATCCCACAAAATGAAACGTCTTCTGTTCGGAACCGGCTGCGTACTGCGTTTGCGCTCATCAACAAACGAAGAATGCTGCTCATTATATCACTTTCTTTTAATTAAATCTCTAAAATTTCCCAATATTTTTCAGTGATCGATCATTCCACACACTACCACATGTGCTTTCATCATGTTCGCATCCTCATTTGCAGGGAATTTGAGCAACAATTTTTTTTCAGTTTTGTATTTCTCTACTGTATTATCGTACTTCAACAATTAAAGAACAAGTGATCTAATTGAAGTTATATCACTGCACTAGCCGAAACTTACCTACCTAAACACCAAAAAAGCACAGCCGCACAGCCACACGGCCTCGAAAGCTTGAGCTGCCTATATGTTTACCAACACCACCCCCCCCCCCCCTCCTCCCTCCTTTGTGCGACAAAGTGGCATCAATATATTCAGTCCATCGTTGTTGCAAAAGTTGTTGCTCTGCGTTTTCCACAGCTAAACACTTGACACGCCTCTCTCATCATCTTTTCGCATCTTCATCTTAACATTGATCAGAGATTATGTTATATCTCGTTTCTGGATTGTTCGCTTTGCAAATTTTTCTTCTCTATCTCGCCTCCTACGATATGTTCTCTTTATTCTCTGAAGCCATGCTGCGAGAACATTTTCATTTCATTTCTATGTCTGTATCTCATCATTTCAAATACAATTTCTTGCAATATTCGAACAACAAGTGTTGTCATGGCGTCTGCGTGCCTATTGCTTCAAAGGTTCCACTATTTCGTTATTGGCGGAATTTCTCATACGAAGCATTTTAAAGTTCTCTAAATGTGAAGCATGTTGGAATAATATTGTGCTAGTGCATATTATTGATTGCAATTCGATTGCAACTCATCTTCTAGCAACAATTTACTTTGCTGCAATATTGCATATTGCAATTTAAAAAAATAAAATGCAAAGTAAACGAAATTGCATTTTACAACAATATGCAATATCCAGTTTGAACAAAAACAATAGCAAAATATTGAAAAGATCAAATTTTTATCGATTTTTTTTCATTTTCTTAACAATAAAAGAAAATCACCTTAAACATAAGCGGATTTAATCAGTGAATTAAAATGAAGTAAGAATTGATAGCGATAAAATCAAGCAAAAATAGTACGATAAAATATGAATAAATAAATGAAGAAAAGAATGAAAAATAGTTTTAAAAAAAAAGTGGAGTAGATTATTTTATTTAATAATGGAGATTGATAAATTTGTTTCGGGATTTATCGAGCAAAAACGATCCATAAAAATGGCGATATATTTACTTTTCATCAGCAAAATTCTATGTAATTTTATATGAGATGCAAAAATATTTTTATATTTCGATGAAAATTTTTATTTTTTCATTTGTAATTTTATGAATTTTTCGGCATCAAAAACTTCTACGAATTTCTATGAGATATTTTGAAGAATTTTTTAATTTGCGAATTTTTTTTTAAACTCTGTTAAATGGAAGCACTCATTTAGATTGTGATGGTTTTATTTGAAGCAGTGGCTAAGTGGAGCTGAGGTTGGAGCACAGTTTGGAGCTGTAGCTAAAATTGAATTTGAAGTCGAATTTGGGATTGTTATATAATCATGCAGAATGCCTTCAGCGTTAGATAACACAGTGTTAAATAATAACCCCTATCACAGATATAATTATAACTAGCAAATTTTATAGGCGACGAAATAACAAACGAAATATCTCAGTAGAAACGGAAGTTCTACGAGTACAACAAGTTCATCAAATGACTTCATTCATTGGTTTCTATTTTTTCTCTGTGTCTACTTGAAAACCACATCCTGTTTTTTGGGAGGGGAGGGGAAGATTAGCAGTACTGAAAACGTTGAAAATGATCCTAATTCAGATTCCTCCTGAAGTTTTCCTGAAATTTTTTCCGGATAATTTTCCTAAATCCGGTTAACTTGGTCATAAAACATCAAAGTCGAATCATTGGAACACTGCCGAATAGATGCTAATCGAATCGTATTGTTAAAAATTCCTAAGATATTTATTGAAATTCTTCATAATGTTATATTCAAATTTACTCTGATGAGAAATCGTTATTTAAAGTGCCACAAGAGTCTATATCATATTATTATTACATTTGTATTATCATGTAGAAGTATTCAAGTGTCGAAAAAGTTAGACATTCGACTGCTTAATATTCAATGATGTCGCTGTGCTCATTTTCAGTCTCGAACGACTTCCATGCGCTTTTGAGTCCGCCTTATTAAACTTTCACTTCCTGCCTTCTCAAAGAACATTTTTTTTCGCTTTCCTTTTTCTATTTCGCTACATTCCTGAATGCCTATTTTCTCGTCGGTCTGACTGCACCTCCGTATTATATATATATATATATATATATATATATATATATATATATATATATATATATATATATATATATATATATATATATATATATATATATATATATATATATATATATATATATATATATATATATATATATATATATATATATATATATATATATATATATATATATATATATATATATATATGAGCAGTTCTTCTGTTCTTTATTACGAATGAAACGTTTATACCAAAAAAAAAATTTTTTTTAAATATCTTTAATATTTAATGCCAAAAAAAATCTGCTGATGATTAGTAATTTTAATATAAGATAAGATACGCCTTAAAGATATGATATAATTTAGAGGATTACTTATTTACGTATGTTGGAAATGAAAGCATCTGCGATCAAAATTTTCAATATTATGCAAATTTTTCGAGTTGTTTGATTAAACTCGTTCAGCTTTACAGGATTGCATTTTCCTCATGAAAAGCATTGAACGGATTGCATTGTCCCAGAGATCAAATGGCGTACATTTTTCGGAGCATCTAATCCCTCTTATTTTTGCTTACCAGTTTGAGTTCTGGTTTCTGAAGTTCTCTGTACAAGCAAATATGCGATGGCTAATGAGGAAAGTAGCACCTACAGCAAGAGAGAGAAAGGAGGAGAGAGAGGAGAGAGAGTTGGAGAGGGAAGGAGAGAGAGCTGGAGAGAGAGTTGGAGGTAGAATGAGAGAGAGTTGGAGAGAGAAAGAGGGAGAGAGAGTTGGAGAGAGAGAGGGAGAAAGGGTTGGAGAGATAGCAAAGAACGCAACGCTTAATAGAAAATGCCGTCTTCACAGATGTGAAGCATTACAATGCTCGTTAAGAGCGGCTTCGCTCTCTATCATTGACGCTCTCAATGATTCACATCGCAACGTTAGCAACAGTTGTTATCTGCAGTCAATCAATATACTTTATATACCAATAATAAATATATCAATATAGTCGAGATACCGATTTATTTTTTTTTTAGTTCTAAATTTACCTTCAAAATTCTCGAAGTTTACCTGTAATATAAGGGTCTACCTTGTATAGGAAAATAAGGCATTTATTATCTCCTTCGTATAATCATGACTACTATAATTTCATAACTTCACTGCAGTATATACCAATATTATGTTTGATTTATACCTTTGATTTCTTTCATTTTATTATTTCTAATCTTCAAAGGTTTCCCTATCCGAGAAAAAATAAACAAATTTTAGCTCATCATACTCGAATTGTATTTATTTTTCCGGTCTAAACTCTTGAAATACAAATTTGGGTCTCTTTCTTGGGTAATTAAATAAAAATTCAAAGAGGGTTTTATTTTCTTTTAGAATATTAGCAAGAAATTTCTACTGCTAACTTCCTCGCTGTAAAATTTATTACGCTTCAATTTGGTTGTCATTGATAACATTCTTATAAAGAGAAAGTAGCAACATAACATGAAGGCACAGAGGTATAAAGGTAACACATGGAATCTTAATAGTTGTGTCGATTCGATCGATCTATTTTTTAATCACTAACGTGAATCCGTTGTTAATTGATATTACAATCATCGAACGGTTTTATTTGTAAGTTCTGAGTGCTAATCATCAACAAAATGAATCACTCAATGAATAAAAAAATAAGCCAAGTAAACTTGTTTCGCTTAACGAATTTTCGAAAATTTTCCCATGAGAATGCTGACTAAAAATTTACTCGTTTGATCAAAAAAAAACTTTTTTTTCACTCAAAATTCTGTCCATTAAAAAAAAATCTCTAATGCTTGATATAAACGGTTACACATACGCAAATGCTATTGATTAAAAAACATTGGAAACGAATATGAAAGTCCGATCGATTTCAAGCAACAATACAAACCTTTATAAATGTCGCTTTATTTGGTTAATACTTATTGATCAATGAATTTGTGCATAATGAATGTGAACATCGCAAACATTTGACGGGAAATGAACACATGATTCCACTCATCTGTCTAGCAATAACGAATACTTCCAATATAATCAAAATGCATCAGAATTTTTATTGAATTTCGTTGAAAAATTCTGAGAGGAAAATTTTTTTCAACCTTTATAATTTTCCATTATTTATTTATAGTACTTTGTTTATTATTTTAAAAAAAACAGCAAAATAAAATCATCAAAATCGATGCAAAAAAAAAAAAAATAAACGTAGATAGAAATTTGAATAAAAATTTGCTCATATTATTGAAATAAATCAATTTCTACGTAATTATTTCTATATTGAATAAAATCTCAAGTTGCTACCGATTAATTCAAAGGGCATTGGCCAATTTCCATCTTAATAAATGAGTTCTTTTAAAATTAAATTAAAAGTAAGGCAAAAATAAGGTGAAAAAACCGCTTCTTATCTGAAAAGAGTATATTATAAAAATATCTCCGACATAATATTAAATCGGCCATAATCTATTGCAACGTTTATAAAAACCACATAGATTTTCTTCTTGTTGTTTTTTCCGTTTTTTTTTCCTTGTCATTTATCGGTCACCACATTTTCACAAAAATGACCAACGATTATTGATGAGATTTTCGCTGTTCCCGTGGTTTTTTTTTTTTTTTGAAATTCATCACTTACCGTAATCCATGAAAAGAAGCCCATGCTTTGGGATATTTGCTATCAATAAAAAATCTCTTCGTATTAGCCAACTCATTGAATCCCATTCAAGCAATGAATGATGCTCCGATAGATCAATTTGCTCGAATAAACGTTGCAAATAAATTACACACAACTATTGTTTTCGCGCACAATACGACTTTAAAATCACAATGGAAATTTCAATATGAGCGGATATGAGTTTGCTTTACTGCGCATATTTGCGTGCGTCCGTGTTTTCATGCGCGTATGCATGTATATGTGTCCGTGTGCATTTGCATGTGTTGTCTGTTTGTCTGTGCGCATGTCTGTGTGTGTCTGCGCAGTCGTGCCAACGTTTATGTCTCTCTCTCTATGGGTGTCCCATGTCTGTATGTATATCATTATACACTCGTGTGCATCTGCTTTCTTTTGTGTGTGCGTGTATATATCATCTGCGTGGTTATCTGTGTCCGTGTGTAAATGTTTGCACATTGAGGGGAGGGTGAGTTGTTCATTTACGTATATGTTTGTGCCAATATGTGTATATTCGTATGCGTGCATGGGTATGTATTTATGTGTACGTATGCGTACACGCACATTTTGAAAATGGAGCGCTACAACAACGACCAAAACATGCTTCATGCAAACTAATAAAATTTGCATTATCAATACAATGTCTTCTTCTCGCAGTCATTACGTCATGAATTCGTCAACTTCATACAGAATCTACCAACCATATCATTCATCAACACGACTACAAAAAATTTATGTTCGATTTAAGGCTCAATAGTATTTTTAAATAATATTCGCGAACTTTCTCTGTGAATACCTCAGGAAGTTTAGTGTATCTTTGATTATCCTAAAAGATCAGCCAACCTATTCGAGTCGGAAGCATACCGATACGTATGGCGATTAGTGTTCATAGTATGTACTGAACAAATATTAAGCCATCATTATTGGCCATAATGATGAAAATAGAACAACGCTAAGCGTTACAACACTAGAACTATAAAGTATTAAGATAAACGTAAATAGCTTAGTGCAAATTATATGCGCATTTTTCAATTTCAAGAACAATTATTGCTGCTTCATGGATATTTCATCATTTCTGGATGATTTATAGTTGCTGATCTACGAACGATGAAAAAAATCATAAAACTACTCTATTTAAAAAAAAATTTTTTATTTAATTTAATGAAATTATTAATATTAATATTTGCAATAAAATACCACTAATAGAATTTCGAAAAATATCGACGATGAATCGATAGATAAGATTAGCAACTGAAGATTTGAGTGTTCCCGATGGTTATTCATCAATACTACACATGCAATTAAAGTTACCTTTACTACTTCCATTCTTAATGCGCTTATTAATATTTCAGGCTTTTTTTTCCGGAGGTTTTTCAGGACGCCGCTTGATTTTCGACCAGTGCCGTCTGTTTCCGATATTTATTGATGACTATTTGAAATTGCTGTAATATAATGGCAAATGACATTAAAAAATTGTAAGAAGCTATAAACGTTTATATGGAATATGGTCCACATATAAGCTTTATCGAGTTTTTTAAATGCAGTGCAGTGCAATACAATGCAATACAATGCAATACAATGCAATACAATAAATATAGCTATAAAATTTATTGAAAAAGAATAATTCGAACGTTGCGATAGCGTTTTAGCGATATTTCTTTACTTTATTGCATAGAAATATGAAAAGCATTTCAAATTTTGTTGTAATTATTGCATTTCCATTTCAATATTAACTTACATGGATTTCAACATATAATCGGAAGCGGAATTTCTTCTTTTAGAGCGATACAAAGTAATTACTACATCGAAACAAATGGCGTACATTTCGCAAATGATTAAGCTTCAGATATTCCATTTTAGGTGTTTCGATTGTATATATTACTTGCTGCGATCAATAGAATGAATCGTTGTCTCAATTGTATTCAAGAAAAAAGTTGTAAATTCAATAAGAAAATAAAAGGGGATTTTTTCGATATCCCATTGGAAAAATTCTTTTCTGATGGCTTTTTTTTTCTCGAGAAGTTTGATAGAGAAGAGTGTAACTTGTGAAGCCCCTTAAATCAGCGTACATCAAATTGAGTTCGTTTTTTATTTGTAGGTGGATGGTTTCCCTAATGGACAGCAAACAAGTGCAATGGACAGCAAACAAGAGGGTAGTATGTGTATGTGTACGCGTTTGTATGTGTCTGTGTATGTATATGTATATGTGTATGTGTCTGTGTAAGTATGTGTATGTCTCTGTGTATGTGCCTGTGTATGTGTGTATTTGTCTGTGTATGTATGTGCATGTAGGTGTGTGTATGTGTCTGTATAAGTCTGTGTATTTTTCTGTGTACATGTCTGTGTATGTATGTATATTTGTTGTGTATATGTGTCTGCGTGAGTCTATAGGACACCTAAGAAGCAATCGACTATACGACTACGTATTAGCACAAATAACACATTCGCATGACCGACCGACCGCCACTGCCAATAATAAATGCTCGCGTGTATCAGTCGATGCAAAGGGATGGACGAAGAGCGGCTGAGGTGTAAGAATGGATTCTGAAGAGGAGGGGGGGGGGGGAAGTGGGAGGTGGAAGAAAGAAGAGGATGAGGCAAAAGAATATAGATGAACCTTTCATCATCATGAAGTAATAGAAGTCGTTTATCGCATTCTACGTTTTTTTTGTTCTTCAATATTCATCGGTCAACAATGGGCACGTTATCCGTCTTTGGTAAGTACTGCATCATTTAGATTTACAACGAATACAGCCAGCTTGAAGGGGGTTGACTAATCTATATGAAATGAAATCTTCCGGAATCCGTCAATATCAGACTGACAAGAAATTTCCGGAGTGGTTAATCCGGAATCAAATAACTTTCACTGTTCATACATTTCAAACTGATGATCGAAATTTCTACAGATTTGAATCGATTGAGATGGCGATCATCGGATTTTCGAGTCTCAACAATCTATTGCCATTTTTTTTGTGTGCGAATTGCTAATGAATTTCGTTTGCTTATTGTTCTCAAAGACAGCGGTAATGTCGAACGTTGTTCAAATCTTATGCTTCAACTTGCTGAAAGACCTAAAAATCCTCAAAATTTTCAAATATTTCTGGTTTTTTTAATGCAACAATTCACAGAGTCAAGCTGCTGTACCTTAAATTATAGAGTATTGCTGAAATATTGCAATCTGTATATCGTTTCGTTGATTGCTTCATATTTAAATATAACGATAGAGAATTGAGTGTAATCTGAAATTGCGGAAATGTTTTTTGTGGACGAAATTTGCAAAATTAATTGCAGTAGACTTAGTAAATTTGCAAAATGTAACATTCGATCAATCAGTTTAATCATCCTTAACAACAATACAATGATCGTTAATGCGGGATCCTATACAACTTTATAGATCACAAGCTGAAAGAAGCATCCTTATAGCTCATTGCAATTCGTTTAACAATTTCATGAACTTTTTTTGCAATTTCAATGAAACGATTGCAATAAATTTTTCCGATTACCTATGCGTATGACAGAGAAACTTTTAGGTATTTAGCAAAGTAAAACTTGAACAAGCGCATAGTGTATAAATGCTTTTTTTTAAAACTTCGATTGGCTTTCTTCTTTTACTTTCTTCTCTCAGATTTTTTTAAAAAATATTCAATCCGCCGAGCGCATTGCATCTGTGAAATTTTGCATTGCAATCTCTCATTGTTGTATAATCTGAATAATTGCTATCATATCACACCATTTACCTATGCCGTTTTTTTTTTCCTTTTCGATCAATCGTTAATAATTTGTTTCTTCTTCACATCTATGCATTAAATTAAATTTTGGAATATACTCATACGAAGATGGTGGAAAACTTCGAAAGCAAAAATAAAAAATAAAAAGTTGGTTAAGAGTACATTTATCTATCCTTCAAAAATTTTAGTGGTTTTTAAAATGGAAATACTTTGAAAGTAATACCTAAATGTCATACAATAAACTAAAGTGCAAAATATAAAATCCATAAATAATATCTAAGAACTCTAATCGAAATGACTTTCAACTAATGGCTTTCGTATTAATTGCATATTACGATTATTTTGAAGTAATTGTTTCGAAGTGGAAGCTTCATTGAGATGTCAGCAACGATTTTATATGATATATTGCATAAAGGTATTCAAATGTGCTGCCGATTTTAAAACGATATACAAAAGTGTTCTTTGAACCAATATCCAGGATTTAGACGAATAGCTAGGATTCATTTCTAGGATGCCTCAGGATAGTTAGCCGCTGAAAAGTGAATTGAATTAGATGCCGTCTAGATCGTTTGTTCACTGATTGCCTCAACAATCTCATCTATTCATTCGGCTCTAATGAGACTTGCAAATATATCGTAAACTATGATATTAAATCAATGAAGAAATGATACCATTAGGTTATCTTGAACGATTCACTCAACAATATGTGATCGTAAATGATTATTTTTTTAAATTTCCCGCTCATAATATATTTGATTTTCATCGAAGTGAACCTTACGAATGCATTAAAAAGGTTACATCGATGAACTATTGTTGAATCAGTTTAAACAAGGTGGATCCGTTTTTCTCGATATGTCGGGCGCGCCTAAAAGAGCGGAAGAAAACCTGTCTGTATACTTTCTGTTTTCTGTCCCATCTCCGTTCCCACTCCTCCTCTCCCCTCCCCCCCTCACCCCGCCCCCCCCCCCACTCCCTTCATCCATTATAAGACCGTATTTCACATTTATGGAAAATAAGAAAAGCGGAAAATTTTAATGATTTAATTAAGGGCGCATAATTCGAACGCAACATCGAATACATCTGACTAGCTGAATACTAAACGTTAACGGATGACTAAACAAGTATATCATATTGAGGTATCTTTTACTGTGTTTGTTAAACGTATAAATAAACTAACCAACATGTAGTAAACATGTAAGTAATATTGATTAACAAATAATAAATATAAGTAATACTAGTAAACGTCACGTTAGGTATTTAAATAATTAACCTTAAAGGTGAAAAAATATAAGTAATACTAGTAAACGCCACAATAATTAATTCAATAATATACCTTTGTCGAAGAAATTTGAATATTATTTTCAATGCAAATAAGCGTGAAATTATAAAGTTTTATTAAACTTCAACTTTTTCCTCAGCTCTAAAATGAGATTTACTTGAACTCAAGATTCACCAAATTGCACGCTAAAATTCTTTTCGAGAGAGAACGTTTTTTCCACTTTCTTTCTGCATCTGATGAGGTGAAAAAAGACTATCAAATATGTCAATTACTTACAATAATGACTGAAGTAGTTGCGTCAACAAATCATCCATACTGAAGAGTGAAAAAAAATTTGATGGAAGGAAACTGTATTCACGATTGATGCCTTCATTTTCAAGTGAAATACTTGGTATCTGATTGCTGATTATAAAGGGATCAGGCGATAAAGATAAAGTCTAAATCACCTTTATAGCGTTTATGCGAATTTCTTTTGTTCAGAGGGGCATATTGCTAACGATAAGAAGGAGTACGTGGAAGAGGAGGAAGACGAGTAAAAAAGAAAAACAAAAACAAGAAGAGAACGAAGAGGACGAAGAGGATGAGGAAAAAAAAATGAACAGCATGATAGTATAGAGGAGAGAAATAAAATCCACATGAAATAAGCTAAATTAGCTTAACCATTGCGTTCAATCGTATGTAAAATGCTATTTTATCAAGATCGCTCGTTTACTCTCTTACATTATCTCTTTTGCAATGAATTTTTTTAAAACATTCGCTAACGAGAAATTTTTAAAAAAAAGCGCAAATCGAAATAAATCAAATATATATTAGAAAACGAAAAAAAACGCATTGAATTTTTGGCAAAAAAAATTTTTTTTTCGAAGATTTTTGAGAATTATCAAAACATCGTCGTTGAAAAAAAAATCAGAATTCAATTTGAAAATTCATCGAAAAAAAATCGCAATTTGAAAGGCAAAAAATTAATCGACTATAAAAATATTTTGAAATATGCGGCAAAAAATGTTTTCAAAGAATTATTTCATATATATATATATATATATATATATATATATATATATATATATATATATATATATATATATATATATATATATATATATATATATATATATATATATATATATATATATATATATATATATATATATATATATATATATATATATATATATATATATATATATATATATATATATATATATATATATATATATATATATATATATGAAAAATAACAACATTTCGAAACTATCTTCATTTAAATGTTAGTCACATGCAAGTTTTTTTTCGATTTTACGATTGGCTATAGTCGAGATATCTCTAATCAATTCCTGCTTATCTAGATGGTAGAAGGGGAAAGAGAGCAAGAGGTAAAAGTGGGAAAGGAAAACGTTGGCATTTGATTCAATCGAGTTTCATTCATATGAGAGGAAAGCTATTGAATCTCAACATTCTCAAAAAAAAAACTTTGTGCTAAACGATCAAACCATTTTACCGTTCATTCAATCAACTCTTATTTTACTGTATTTGATTCTCTCTATTTCGACTATAATAGTTTTTTCATCTGAATAATAACGTGTCGTTGTTGCTGCTACACGTGCATTTTTTTTGTGGAAATTCAGAATAAATAGCCATATGGGTTTATAATTCGATTTTACTGTAATGAAAAAGCGAAAAATAAATGTAAATGACAAAAATAAAGTATTACAACTGAGATCGATTCGACAGAAATATCATATGGTCATTTTTACTTGTAGATATATCTAAACTTAACTTACAACGATAAATACCTCAACCATAGAATATGCATCTCAATTTTTTATTGTTTTACACATCGTTAGTATTCAAATTATTAAAGCTGCATCCAAAAGATGAGATTTAATAAGAGAATATTTTTGCATTCATTTAAAAATTGCATAAATTTCGTGGAAATTTATTTTTCAAAAATATACCACCTACAACTGCCATTTCAACTTTCATCGGTTGGATTTGGAATGTGGAAGGGGGAGGGAAGAGGGGGAAGGACGAGAAGGAGGATAGCAAAAGAAATTGAAAAGATCTTCAGAGTGACTCAAAAAATTGCTCAGATGTTCTCTCTTCATAAAGTATCACTCACGGAGGTGAACGATAAGGGATTCGACATTTCTTCCTGTTAACGAATTCTTAGTGACAGTTCTGTGATGACTCACCCTTAAAATATTAGAAAATATTCGTAAGAATTTTTTTTTGAATATAAGACTGAAATATATGCTAATTAAAGCTATTTTCTCGAATAGCAACTATTATGAGCGTAATATTCAGCTTAGGCAATCATTGAGATCATATCAAATTTGCATATCATGAGTAGTAATTAATTCACTTTTTTAATGAAACGAATTTCCGACTAAAAGCGAAACAATTTATGGATTTTTTCATCACCACTAATAATTGCGAATTTTCCAGAGAGTAATTTGGCGATGAAAGAAGGAACTAATTTAAAATTCGGCGAATTTTTTTGGTGATATTAAACGTTTCACCTATCACTGGTCAAACGATTGCTATATATATATATATATATATATATATATATATATATATATATATATATATATATATATATATATATATATATATATATATATATATATATATATATATATATATATATATATATATATATATATATATATATATATATATATATATATATATATATATATATATATATATATATATATATATATATATATATCCGATATCCATTGTTGCAATTTTTAACTCGAATGCAAAATTGCAAATGTTGCACATTTTCATCTACTTTTAATTGTATGGCAAATTAATTGGTTGCTTATGAGCATAAAGATAGGAATATAGTTATGAATCATTAGTGAGAAAAATTTGCTCGACTTATTTGCAATATAATATAACGCAGTAATTTCCAATAACACAAAATGATGAATGCAATAATTCGAAGTCAACTTTTTTAAATTGCTTTGTAATTTTCAACTGAACGATTCGCTAAAGATATAAGATATAAAAATATTACTTTGCTTATTATGCTTGTGTTTATATACATCTTTATTCTCTTATTATTTTATTCCTTTGTTTATTTATTTCATTTTTCATTTGTTTATTGGCTTATTGATTTATCGATTTATTGATTTATTCCAAACGTTTAAATTTTCTTATTTATATATAGTCGAAATATATTAGACATAAAAAGTTTATCGTCGAAAAAATATAAAAATTCTTTGGATTTCCAAGCAACACCTATACTCATTCCAGCAGGAATAAGGCGCAAATACGCTTCCACCTATTCATTTATAGATCGACGAAACGTGTCTTCGTGAATCGCTCGCAACCCCAACAAGCGAGCGATTCATTGCTACTACGATCGCTTTTTTTCTCATCCGGTTTGTCGACAAGCGTCACACTCACTAGGTCGATGATTCGTCGTCGGAATCTCTCATAAAAGCACGCTATCTCGTCAATATTCCACTTTTACTGCCTTTTTGAGAGTATCGACGTCGTTGTCCGTCCGAGAAACACGATAACGGATACGTGAAATAATGATGACGTCGATGTGCTATAGTGCTGCAACCGCTTTTAGCGTTTAGCTATTAGTGCTATTAGTGTTCAGGATATTTCCGGTTAGCACAGAAACCGAAGTGCAACTTGAACAGGTGTTCCGGTGATATTGATTCAGGTAAACTTTAAAAAACCTAGGTGTGATTGGGTAAAATATAGGTTTGTCCAAAAATTTCGACGAAAAGTATTGCGCATGTAGGATGCGAACCATTGCTCAGGTATTTAGATTTGCTTGCAAAAAATTTCGACAAAATCTTGTAGATTTGCAAGCAAACTAGATTTGCTTGCAAATCTACAAGAAAAATGTTTATATTTATTTGCAAATTTATATGTAAATCTTTATACGCAAATTTTGCTGAAGTTCAGCGATTCTGATTGTGTCTAAAATCTAGCAGGCCGGTTCAAATTTCATGTGATAGTGACACGACTAAGTGATACAATGCACATGAAAAAATTCACAACTATTGTTTTAGTTTATCACAAACTGATATGGGGAACATAAGGCAACTTTATATAGGTGCAGGTAATAATTTAACGAATAGTAAATAGCGTATATCAATGAATTTAAAGATTAGAAGCATTGCTAACGCTATGACAACAACAACAACAACAATAGCAAAAATCCTCATTCAAAAATAGAAAATCCATATAGTTTTTTTTTCTGTACTTCGGATAAGCGAATAATTAAAGAACGGTCCTCGATATTCTGATTGAGTAGAGAAAAAAAAAAGAAGCAAACATCGCGTTGATAAAATTGCATGATTTTCCTTACTTTTAATCTCGTTGCAAATGCGCACATTCAGATGACTTAATATCTTCTCGAAGAAGTTGAAACACGTTAAAATTGAAATCAATACACGTTAGTGTTCACGCGCAGATCGGCAGCACAATATGCAAATTTATATGCTTCCGTTTGATCCGTCTAAATCATCCGTGAAGGATCTTCTGTCCTTTCCCTCCCTCCCTCCCCCCCCCCTGTTTCGAGAGTGAATTGGGCTTCTTTCCTAATTTTGTTTTTAGGGACGGAGAAGAGGATGCGCACCAATTTTTCACTTGAAAGGCAATCTTTAGAAGCAAGAAGCCTAGAGAGAAATATTTTTCACGCTATTCACTTGCAAAAAAAAAAAAATATTAGAGGGGAAATGAACGCACCTTAAAGCTATGTTTTTTTTTTAAACAATAAACTTAATGAATTGAAATCGTAACTCGTAAAAATTTATGGCACAAATATCTTAACGAAATTCTTTGCCAAAAAAAAAAGAAAAATTCCCATCGAAAAATTTTATGAAAATTTTCAAAGATCAAACCAATTTTTTTTTTCAAACTTGAATTGAAATGTTGCATCTCTCTATTTTTTAATATGATAGAAATATCGCATTAGGTCATATTACCTATTAAAAAAAAACTTTCATTTCAAATCCAAATATATTGTATTTCCAAAAAATTTTTTTCTTCCGAAAAATTCAAATTATTGTATTTCCATCCAAAAAAAAAAATTTTTTTTCATGAGAAATAATATTCGTATCATTTAGACGATTCAATTTGTATGGAAAAAAATCGATCATATAATTTTCAATTGTTATATATGAAAAATTTCATGAAAAAAAATATTTTTTTATATAATTTATATTTTTCGGATAAAAAAAAAAGCATAAATATATTTCACTTATCTCTATTCTCACAATATAATGCATCAATATATATATGGGAAAATGATCATCGCATATCGTCACTGAAGTGTTTTTTTTTTACCTAATATATTATTTTGGGTGCTATAACACATGCCATGTAATCGAATGCTCTATGCGTTATAGATAACAAAATTATGTGTTAAATAGTGCATGAAATGTTGTTTAAAGAATTTCTTTCTTATATGTAACGTTCATTAAGAGGTCGAGTTTTAACAATTGCGAAATCACATAAAAAGCTTTTTATTTTTCCTACTCAAACATTTCTTTCATTAATTTCTCGATAAATTTTTAAGCTTATGTTTGTTTTTTTTTTTGAGTAGTTGTATTTGAGTAATTTCTATACTTTATTTTTTGCATTTTATTTTTCTTCGTCTACAGCGAATTTTTTCTCCTTTTATATTGTATTTCTCAACTTCTTTCTTTTCCTTTCTTTCTATTTTTCATTTCATCGACTTTCTTCCATTCTTTATAATGCTCTTTTTCAAACATAATATTTCTCAAAATTCCTCTCTCTTTTCATCTTTATGAGACGTCATTTTATTGTACTCTCTCATATGTTTGCGTTGTCGTTTTCCCACTCATTAACGATATTTAGTATTAATAGAGTGTCGTATCTTCTCGGCAAGGTGGTCGATCAGCACTGTTGTATCGGTGGGTGGGGAACGTTGCTTGTGGTGGTGGACGTTGTTTTGGTTTCCGAGCGGTACGGATCGATAGGGGTGCTCGCTGTGGAGAGAACAGCATCCATCTCAGTTGCGTTGTACTTATCAGCACCATACTAAAACATTGATGTGCATTCGCCAATATCTTTCTTCTATTCCACAAAATAAAAAAAATAAAACAACATCAGGCGTTGTTGCCGAACGTCACACAGATACCTCAATTTAGGAATTGTTCTTTTAATCAATCTGCTCTCTACCCCCTCATTCCCTCCCCCCCCCCCTTCTTCACCCTCAACCCAACTTCTCTGTCTCGATATACTCGCAACATTATATGGTTATTTAGATTATTGTTGAGAAATAAAAATAAAAAGGCTCATGTGCGGGGGGGGGGGCGAATTTCAAATAGATAATATTTAAATAAATATCGAAATTGTGATATTTAAATGATATGATGAGGGGTTAGAGGAACAGGAATGAAACGTAAATCAAAGCAAATAGTTGTTGTTCGAAGACAATGAATTATGCGGTTATTGATATTAAAATAAAACCTAAAATTATAAAAGAAGCATTTTCGAGTGATTCTCAAGCATAAAATGGAAAAGTGCTGAGATATAATGAAGGCATCTGCGATTGGGATAGGGAGTTACGTTGTGATGCTTGCGAGGTGTTCGACTTAGGCGTAGGCTATAGATTAGAATTTCGTAGATAAGCAGCGGTAGATTAGAATTTCACTTCATCCTCCTGACCTTCTCCTCTGTGATACTCTTAATTTATTCCTCCCCCCTCCCCCTCCCTCCTCTATCCTTGCGTAGCACAAAACAATAGAACAGAGAATAGTTGTTGAAAACGATTGTAGAGTAAATTTCATGAGGAATATTTCAAAAAAGCATTCGGCTCTATTATCATCACCATCGGTGCATTGCTTCTCGCTCTTCCTATCCCCCCCCCCCCCCCAAGCCCCCATCCACCTTCTCTTCCCTAGTTTTTGCATTTTCCCCGTCATGTATGCTATATCACCCGCCGTGAACGAGCTAGAAGTTCCCTTACAAATCTAAAACTTCCTACTTGCATGGCTCTGAATTTTGTCATCCTTTAATCAACAATGACATCCCCAACCAACATAAAAATTGATGATTAAATGCGTAATACTAATGTTGCAAATTTCGATAGTAATTTCTTGTCCCGTGGAATGTTTATTGAATGAGCGAGCGACCTGAAATTGTTCAAGTCGAGACCTGGAATTGCTTCAATTCAAGCATCTTCATTTATATGCTGGAAGAAATCAATTTTTCGAATTTTGAAATTAATCTACCTATACCTAACTGATTCACTTTCATATTGCAGTACTCCATAATATCTATTTCTTTCATAACGGTTTCCTTTTTCGCAACATCTAATCATTTGCTCATTTTGCAAAATTTTTGCAATTTTCTTTAAAATTTTCAAATTTTTTGAATTAAGTTTTGCAATATTTGCAATGGAATATTCAAAAATTTCTTCGACTTTTTCTAGTTCACTTTTTTTTTAGCGCAAATCAACAAATAATCCATTCACTCCCTATATCCAAGCATCAGCATCGTGTGAATAACTCTTCAGGAGTTGGTTGCAAAAATTTGAATAACTTTTTTTAAACGAACAAATTTCTAAACGACGAAAATATCGATCGCACTAGTAAAAATTACCTCTATATAAAGTATTTATTGTTGATTTATATTTTCATTGATACTTTCTATGAGGGTGGTCCATAATAAGCATGTAGCATTACTAACTCATTTCTATATTTTCATTTCAATTACGACTGAAAAATAAACCCATATGAGGCGGCGATATTGATGAAAAATTCATGTTTATCTCGTCTATATTTGACGCTCCTATTTTAATAAATTCTGAGGAAAAAAAAATGCAAAAATTACGGAGATATAATTAGTGCATAATATTTTGTTCATCTGTTCACCCGTAAAAGTTTTTCAATTTCATTTTTTTTTTTAAATGAAAGCCTATAATTTTTCCTGAACAATGAGATAGGTAAAAGGAATGAGAAAAGATTGAAGGTATTCATATGCTCATTTTTTTGGATTTATTGACGTGTTAGCCGATCGTATGCCAAATCGAACGATATATTTGTGTAAACGAAACGAAGACGATGAACATCGGATCATCATCATCATCACCATACATGCAATTGTGAATACACATAATCAAAGAGAGCCTATGCGCATTCACTAGACTCTACAACACTCATTGCGGATTGTGTTTCGCATCCGAGTGAATGCTTTTCATTTAAAAGAGTATTCATTAATTGTTTTTTTTTCCTTAAATTTTCCCTATCAATGAGTTAAGAAATTAGTGCAAGAGAAGATGATGAACTCGTATTCAAATATTTCCACTCTAACATTCTAACCATTCAGCTATCGTTCCAAAGGAAAATTACTCTCTTATAATGAAACGTGGAAATAAATTATTTAGATTCATTTATAATTTTCAAATAATATTAGCATTATTTAGCAATTTATCATCAATGAGCTTCTCATACTTATTTATGACTTATTGCAAATAAAATATAGTCGTTATTTGAGAATTTTCGTTTTGTTTCTCGCAAAAATATTACATTTGATATGGAATTTCAACAATTTTCCATTTAAAAAAAAAATGTACAAAATAAAAGGAAATATATAGTCATCGATGATTTTATTCCGAAGAAAAATTTTTTTTCAACTACATCAATAAATATGAGTAGGATAGATTGAAATGAAATTTATTATAAGTAAATTTTCAAGGCGATGAAATAACTTTTCAAAAATATTCCTTTTTTTTATAGGCGATTTTTTTTTTCTTCAATTTCTATAATCTTCACTAAAATTTTTACTAATAGTCTCTTTCTGGAAATATAAACGTAGAAGGGAAAATTAATTCTAAAAATTGATTATTTAATTATTAAATAACAATATTATAAAAAATTACGAAATAAATATAAATACGAAAAAAAAATTTTTTTTTCTTCGAAAATTTCAAATTTTTTCATATCGTAAAAAAATTTTCCCATTCTCTTTACTCAATGAATATTTTAAATTACGAAAAAATTCAAAAAAAAAACGCGATTTTGAAATTTTCCACTGAAAACAAATTGAATATCTTCCGACAGGGGGAAAAAAACGAGCAAAAAAAAATGCGATCAGCTTTTTCTCGGTTTTGCTCTTCTTGGAGCGAGTGAATTTGCTCTCACTGTGCACAATCATACATCGATCTGCGGTGTTGCGCATTCTGCATTGAGAGAGACGCTTTGTGTGGCCTGGTTTTTCACACACACACACACACACACATACGCACACATGCATACATGCACATGGTCGCACAGACGCACAGACACACAGATAGGCCCCCTTTGTCTTGTGTGTATGCATGCGTATATGAGTAGTGGGTTTTTCTCTTTTCAATGATTATTCATCAAATATTATTGCCATAAATCGAAACATTCTACCGCTCTCCCTTTCCCCTCAGTGAAATTCTTTGCTGTTTTTGAAATCCGCTGACACACTAGATCTTGGTACTACATTAAAATGCTGAGGTCTTGAGAATCTGAGACACTAGTATCTCTCGAATTTTATTTCAGGCTGATTGTTACGCATGCAAAAATTACGAAAGGCTAGCATATAATCAACTCATAAATTTAAATAAAATAAATAATATGCAAATATTTTCGAGTGCAATATTATTGAATGTAATTTTAACGTCCGTATGATGACCGAAAATACATTTATATTGGCGTGTTGCACCTGGTTTTGGGGAGGGGGGGGGGGGGGCTGTCATGTGAGAACACAGTGGTGCGTACGCTCTTTCAAATGCGTGCGTATTGCGTTGCGTTGCATTGCGTTGCGAATGTTGCTGATGCTGATGTGATTATATACACAATTCATTGCTGAGACTAGAGAGAGGGGTGAACCGAAGGCTAGGAGGGGAGCAGCGAGAACAAAGGTATACATAAACGTAGTAGATTTATTGCTCACACCTATCAGCATACCTTCTAGCTGAAGTGCCACTTATTATTAAAATTTCAATAAAGTACCATCCCATATATGCAAATTCGTCATCTTGTAAAATTTGCACCTATTTTTTGTAAAATATGAAACCTTTTCTTTTCGAAATTTTTGTGCTTTTGGAATTTTTTTATTTCAGGTGACCTGTTAAGAATTAAACACAATCACAACTGCTAAAGAGGGAATATCTCATATTTCTTTCCTTCCCTTTCAATTTTTCCATCATTTTTTCCCTTTCGTCCTTCTCCTTGATAGATACAACGTTGAATACGGAACACTTGAGTAAGTGAAAAGAATGTTTTCTACACTATAGAATTTATTTTGTGCAAGAAACTTGTTTTGTAAATGATTAGTGAATGCAATGAAATTCATCAAATACAGTTAGGAAAATATGATATGATAGGAAAGCACAATCAATTTACCTTATATTTGATAATATATGAGACTCATTTAAAGGTAGTGATTTTTCTTATAGCGTATTTAATACAGTTCCGTTTTTTTTTTTTTTAAATTTCCTTTCATCTCAAGGAAGTCCGATGAGGAGGAGGGAGGGAGGGGGAAGAGGGATGGAGTTGGGAGGTACCCGATAGTCCAGTAGTTCCTTCTTGTTTTAAACGGAATTAATTAGACGTTCATTAAAATAAGTTGAACGTTTTCATAGCTCTTATTATTTCAGTTATATTCTCTCATTAAAAGTTTTTCATTAGCAAATATAATACAAATTTTTACCGTCTTAAGTAAAACTCTTTCTTTATTATATAACATTCATATGCAAATTTGTTCGCAAGTTTAAATTTGAATGTTAAATTTCAATGTTTATTATTACAAGGTTTATTCTTTCGCTTTTTTAATGAAGAATATTTAAAAACAGGGGCAGCGATTCCAAGGGGGTATCCGATTTGGAATCGGACGGGAAGGGGGTGGAGGGGGAGGAGGGGCTTCGAATTTATATATTAGATGTTGGATTAGATGGAATATTAATTCCGTTCAAGTATTATATGACTGAAAATATTTGTAAATAAATAAATAAATTTATGAATAATGGTTCAACAGTGGCATTATACAAACCACTCTAAAGATATGAACTCATTTTTTTTTTCTCTTTTAATCGTCCATGTGGGACATTATTTTGAAATGGACTTTTCGAAGTAATGAAATTTGCATAATTGCATTATGAAATTTGCATATTTGCATTAATATTTTATATACATATTTGCATTAGTATTCTATTTATTCGACTCCGATTCATGCAAAAAGCCTCATCGATAAGTGTCATATCGCACATCTGATCCATAAATAGTCAATAATAAAAGCTAACCACTTCAATATTTTATTTATTTATTTTTTTAAATTTGACATGATCTTTTTTTTTCTAGCAGCGACAGGTGATGGAATAGTTTTTTGAGGTGGACGGAAGAGGGATTGGACGTAGAGAGAGACTATTAGAATATTGTGGAAATTAAAACGTTGAAAATTTTAATATTCTTTTTCATTTCCTCTTTTTTTTTCGAATTTTTCTTTGTGCAATTTCACCAATGAATCACTCATCTAATTAGATTTTCTATACTTTCAAAGCATTCACTGAAAAAAAAAAACTAATAATGAATGCACGTATTATTAGTGAACACCACTGCCACGAGATCTCAGTTTTTTTTTTTCGCCGGAGATACTAAAGATAACATATAATTATCATTAATATGCCAGCGGAAGCACAACAGGAAAATTTAAAAAAGAACAGTGAAAAATTAGCAGGACTCGAAGCTCGATCTCTCGTTTCCCAATATGAAGCCATATTCGTCCATTATATTTGCCGATAACATATTTATTCATAATACATTATAGCTGTTATTTATGGCAATCGTAAGTTGATTGCCACGATTGCAGTAGAATCGATACTTTTTTCTTTGGCATTCCTTTGAGCTATGAGCAGAAAAAAAAGAAGCAAACTTTGAAATTTTTTTCAACAAGAAGAAAATGCCTATGGGTTTGAATATTTGGGAATTTTTAAATTCCCGCTTGAAAAAAAAATCGATGCATTTTTTTCGATCATATATTTCATAAAAATTTTTATGTAAGAAAAGCAGAAATTCTATTGTTGTCGATTTTTTTTTCGATTAGTAAAAAATACGCAACAAAATTTTTTTTTTTTTTGGAGGCTATATATATTCTACTATTGCATTTGAGCATCGAATCAAGATTTAAAAAAAAAACGAATCTAAGTTTTTCTCCGTCACATGAAGCGTACGATGTTAATTTATTTTATTTCTATTGAATTATGAAGAGATTATTCGTTGGCTGAAAAATTTATGAGAATAATCTGCAAAGAAAAAAAAACTTTTTTTTTAAAATAAAAATCGAAAAGTATTTTTATTTTTTATTTTTTTAGTAAATAATATTTTTACCGCAATTAATGTGAAAATATTTTTATTAAATTTTATCATTGTGTTTAAATAAGTGAAAAAAAAAGTTGTGGAAAATTTACAAATATTATGTGAATTAGATGGCGATGAATTATACTACATAAGGAAGAAAAATTGAATTCTATCTCTTTTTTCTCTCTTTTTTTTTTTGAAAATCTTTTTAATCAAAAAATTTCCTACGAAAAAATTCATTTTTTTTTTTACTGTTATACAGTTTTTTGCACTCTCAAGTTTTATTTGTTTTTTTTTTGTGCCGTTTGCATCTTTTTCGCGATCATTTTCTCAAATGAGAATTTCTTTTATATACGCATAGGTGGCAACAACCATAATCACTTTTCAATAACAAACAGCAATAAATTTTAGCAGCAACTAGGCATAGAAAAGGTTTTAGCACAATATACAAAAGAGCAATTAATAATAACTACTTTTATAAGAATATAGTACGAAATTCAAGACGATCAGTTCAGGAACTTCAGGTCACGCAAGTCACGTCGATTATAGTAGAAAGTTGAAGAGAAACAAATCGTGTCAGTCAGGTCAGGAAATTGAAGCTACATGAATCGTTTCGATTACATCAACATACTAAGATATAGGTGAGAATAAAGAAAACGTAGCTGAAAATATAGTGAATATTGAAATGCTTGAAATATATGATAATAGATGAAACATTTCGAACTCATCTTAGTCTATCAACGATAAAAGAAAGAGAAGCTCGTGCTCTCAAGTTCATGCTCTACTTGAAGCTCGTGCTTCATTTGAAGCTAGCGCTTAACTTTGTAAGTTTTATACTATTTATTTGAAATGAATTACGAATTGGAAATTATAATAGGAAAATATGCGGAATATAACGATTTTCACCTAAATGAAAAAATTTCAAAGAATATTTCAATGAAAAAATTATAATATATTTTTTTAAAATTATCATATTTTAAACAACAAATTTATTAACTTCATATAATAGAGAGAATGAATACTATCAATGAACCAAAAAAAAAATTTCAATTACTAAAATATTAAACGAAAATAAATATCAATCAATTCAATTACAAATTTCGAATATTTTAAGTTCTTGAATTTAATTATTTTCTGATTGATTTTTTTTTCTTGGAAAAATTTTTCGAAAAATATAAAAATTTTTTAGACGAAAATTTTTTATATTCAAATGAAAAAAATTCAGAAAACAAAAAAACAAACAAACAAACAAATAAAAACAAAATGAATATGAATCATTTATTTGTGAAATTTTTCATCGCTAAAGAAAAATTTACTTTGAAAGTAAAAATAATTTCGAAATTTTACGCTTATTTATTAATTATTATTATCGAAAAATTAATTTATTTGTCATTAAATGGCTATCATTATTTTTTTTTCCCAAATTTTTCAAAAAAATCGAATTTTTAAAGAGAATAATTAATAATAAATTGTAAATTTATGAGAAATTTTTAATAATTAGACGAAAGATTCTATTTAGCTAAACGTTGCAATGAAATGATTATTCGACTATACTCATATTTGAGCGTTTCGCATTAATGAAAAGAACAACACCTAAAAATGCATCATATAGAAGCAAAAAAAAAAATTTTTTTTTGCTCGACGTATTCATAAATGGAAACTGATCAATTCAATTACATATTTTAATTTCAACAAAAAAGGAAAGTGCTCGATTAATAATAAATAATTTGCATATCGATGCGGAACGATAGAATAATGATTGAAGAAATTTGTTAATAAAAAATTTCAACGAAATATCCAATGAAAACTGAAATCATAGAACGAGTTGTCAAGGCGAAGCATATATTCTACTAGGTGTCAAAAAATTTTAGAAGATTTTCGAATATTTGTTTTATGATGATAGTATGAAAATAAATGAAATATAAGTCGAGGTAGACTCCCCCCCCCCCCCCCTTCCACTCCCCTTCCCCCTCCCGCTTCCTTCCTTCTCTCCGCTCTCTCCCTCTTTCCCCTCCCCGCAAGCCAATTAAACAATCCTCGCAGGCATACTTGATAAAAAATTACCAAATATTGTAAAACAGTAATGAAATTTATAGAACAGAAAATAAATGCTCAACATGAGCGTACAGAGGAAACACCTATGAGAGAGTGCATCAGGAAAATATATTTCTCCTTTTTTAATAGCGCAAAGTAGTAACTACCTAGCTTATTACCATATGAACTTGTTACAAAACAACAAGTAATCAATAGTAATAACTGAATAGTAATAATAGCAATAATAATATAAAATAATAAAATTTTTTTTTAAAATCGCGGGAAAAAAAACTCGATTAATTCTTTGCAATAAGTTCCATCGTTGAACCTAAAATTAATTTATAAAAATGTTTTAGAAAATCGTCGAGTGGCACTTTGTATAATCCATAAATTTCGATATTCCAATATGCTAAAATCGATATCGCCCCACAACTATTAGAATAAATCGAACATCCATTTCAATGTTACAGATTATTTTATCATTTGCAAACTTTTATTGCCCAAAAAAGCAAATTATATTTGTATTTTAAATATTAAAATACAAAGCTATTAAAGCATATATTAGGATAGTACTACATATTACGGTATATATATATATATATATATATATATATATATATATATATATATATATATATATATATATATATATATATATATATATATATATATATATGATATTTGTTTGCTTTCATATCTGTATTTATATTCATATTTATGTACTTATATATAATGACAGGTTATTATATAGTATAGAAAGTTCCTATTTCTAAACAAAGTACACATTATACTACGTTAAAAGTATGAAGTGATTATAAAATTGTTGCATATATCTTCTCGTGCATATGGGAATGGCTGTGAATCACGATAACTGAGCATATATATTTTAAAAAAAAGTAAAGACTATAAATAATGATCGAAAGAAATTACAGTGCGTGAATTTCAGCATTATTCAATGAATATGAAATATTTATGCACTAATAAGCAATATATATATATATATATGGATTTATTTATTTATTTATTTATTTATTTACTTATTTCCTTATTTATTTATTTATTCATATCAATTCATAGCCAAACAGATAATAACAGAAATTAAAATAAACTAACTTTCCTCGTTCAGTAAATATAAAAATGAGAGTAGAATCATTCGATCTAAACAGCAGTTAATGAGGTAATAATCATTAACATATCAAGTAATAAGTGACATGTTTGAATTTCGAATTTATCAACCGTATAAAAAAATAATTCTTCTCTCTTCAAAATTAATTTCAGGTCGGTTTTTCATCAACAGTAATAAGGTACAGCGAATGAGCGAAATATAAATATATATATATATATATTGTTGTTAACTCGTTCAACGTTCAGTCCGTCTCGATATTAGCGCTTAATCGGCACGTTTTTATGCATGAACTGTTATCGCTGAGCTTTCATAGAATATTCCCTCAACCGATACGGTTGCCAGCTGTGAATGCCCTTTATCAAACTTCTTGCTAATTGCACGATTTTCCACTCTGAAACATTTGCAGACAGACACATACAGACATAGCAGATAAATATATAAACCTATGAGCAATTAAACGTTATCCAACAAGCGGCGTTTTTTTTTTCGCTTTCAGTTCAAAATTTCACTCATTTGTAGAGTTATAATATGCAAAGACTGCATAGAATCTCTAAGAATCATAATTTGTAACGAATGACTGAAAAAAGAAAAATTAATTAACAACACAATAATAAGCATACCATTAAAATTATTGTAACGAGTGCTTTCAATGACAGTGCCACCTATTTACTGTACTTCCCGAATAAACAGTAATTCGACCGCTACAATTAATGGTAACCTGACCGCTACGATAAAAAAAATTTTTTTTTGATGGCACTGAATCACAAATCCGAGTTGGAAGGTAGGGTGTACTACAACGCAGCACCGACAAAATGATCTACTATCTTGTGGGTCGGGCAGTAGAATGAGTAACATTGCGGGTCGGAGGGCAAAATATGCTACGTATCGGCTCATATCGGGTTCGATAATTTACTGCTGATCTGAAAATGCATAAATTTGCTTGCTTAGATTGCATTGCAGCTCAATTTTGATTCATTTCCGGTAAATGATATAAATGTAATGGAAATGCAAAGAGAAATAAAAATGAAACGATTTCAGAATTAATCAAATAAATATACATTAAATGAGAGAGAGAGAGAGAGAGAGAGAGAGAGAGAGAGAGAGAGAGAGAGAGAGAGAGAGAGAGAGAGAGAGAGAGAGAGAGCAATTATTAAGAAATTGAATTAAGCGTATTTCAAATATTCAAAAAATAATGAATTTTTTTCCCAGTTGTAAACATTTAAAAAAAAAATGATGAATAACAATTTTTTAAAAAAATGTCACAATGAAAAAAAAAATTTTTTTTTTGTTTTGAAAATTATTTCTTTAGATTCTAAAATTTATGCGAATTTCGATTTGCTCGGATTTCTTTAAATCATTTTTTTTTTTTGTTATTTTCATCGAATAAAACATTTCTAGAGCTTTGAAAAATTCGAAAAAGATATGCAAATTTGAAGTTGTCCACTCTATAAAAAAGAGTTATAAAAGTAACGCTCATTTTATATAATATATGCAAATAGATGATATACATATGAGATGAAGATAATAACAAGCATAATCAATATCGAACTATACGATTTTGATTGTTGTTTTTTTTCTATGTTACATTCGCCGAATAAATAAATTCGCTTGATATTATTAAATTCATAAACCTCATTATTAAGTGAATAAATAAACTTCGAACTTAAATGTTATTAAATGTTTCGTTTGTAAAAATTAACGATTAAAAAAAAGAGAGAAATTCAATAAACAAAATTTTTCAACAACATTTTCGTAAATATTCAACGAATCAATGAAAATATTCTACTAAAATTTTCAAATATATCGTCATATAGATAGCAAAAATAAATAAATAAATAAATAAATAAATAAATAAATAAATAAATAAATAAATAAATAAATAAATAAAATCGATTGGTGTTCTCGTATTTGAATTTACGAAAAGAGATGAATTCACTAGTAGGATAGTGAAGATTTCGATGTGTTAAATAGTGCAGCTTATAGATAAATGAAATTTCGCAAAAATACAACAACAAAGAATCAATGCTTGCGGAATTGATTTCAATACTTGTACTAAAGTTATCTGTTTCTTTTTTTTTTTCTTCTTTTGAAAAACTACACATATGACCCATTTCGATAGATGATTAGAAACTACAAAAAAAAAGTAATTGTAAATCCGATGAAATATTATGAAATCATATAGAGCTTAGAATTGACAGATAGGATTTGATGAATTCAATAAAGCGTGAAGAATTAATTTTGATTGACCGAATTCATGAACTTTGCATCTAGAAGGCAAAATTATGATGATTGCCCAAGTTCGGGAATAATTTGTAAATGAATGACAAGCATCAAGTTCGGGAACTACTTCGAGCGTAACGTTCAACATCGCATTTTCGTTAGTTAGTGCGTAGCATGGCCGTATTATCGAATGTGCACGGGCACCCCATCTCACAACGTATCGCCATAGACCTACCTCTTGTCATTGTCAACCTTGCGGTACTTTTTAATGAAAAATTCAAATGATTGGTTGATATTGTATAAATAAATCAACAAAAGCGTATTATTTAGTAAATTTAGTGCTTTATTTGAGCGATTAATGGATTTTTGTATGGCACTATTTCCTATGGCGTAGAGTCAAGCGTCATCGCAGCACTGTTGCGTGCGGTTGTCTTCCGCGCGTGCGTGCGGCCGTGGTATAAATAAGGGGAGGAGTCGCGAGACGACGTCAGTGAAAGCGTTGTACAACGTGAGCGGCAATTGGTGGTTTAGTTGTGCTGAGTGTGGAAAAGAGAGTTCGGCGATTTGTGTGCGTGGGGTGAAGCGGTGGGGGGTGATTGCGCAGGCTTTAGCCGCCTTTGACCTGTGTTTTGACCACTTCATTTTGAGGAGAGGATTTTCCACTTCCATTTTTTTTTCGTGGATATTTTATCCATCAAGTGACCCCTCATTCGAAAGCAAATCGACATTCAAATACGGTCAACTGCATGACTGCGACAACCGTTGATGATCCGCCGTCAAATGGACTACCTCCTAGCGAGGAGTCCATGCCCAATCAAGTGTCCCAGGCATTTACGGTTGGCCAAATTGAGCCAAAGAATGAGCCTAGCTTGCCAACTATTCGACCACGTAGTGCACATCGTATGCTATCGGAAAGCGATGCAGACAATACGGTATTATTGAAGCAGAAAAAGCAGCGAAGGAGGTGAATTTAGCTTTTTTTTTTATTTGACGGGCATGATATCTTGCAGTTTCCTAATTTTTGCTTCTTTATTTTCCCATGTTTTTTTGCTTTACCGCCGTTCGTAATAATAGCGGGCTGCAAAAAAAAAAAAGAGCAGAAGTTTTTCTTGCAAATACAACGGGGAGGATATAAGGGATGAAGAGACGAATTGAAAAAGGAAGAGAGAGCGATGTCTACGAATCCGTCCCAGGTCATTTTTATTGTTATTTTATCATGTGGTATTTATAGATAGTTTCTTATTTTACCGGTTCATCATTGTTGAGTGCTTTCATTTGCGAATGCGGTTGTTTTTTAAATAAGCTTTTGAAGGATTATTCGAATGGTTCGTCTTTCTGCACGCATATATATATATATATATATATATATATATATATATATATATATATATATATATATATATATATATATATATATATATATATATATATATATATAGTTCACTGCGCGGAATTGAACTGCAATAGGTCTTCTTTCCATTTTAATCATTTAACGATTGAGACATAAAGTTGTTTCGTCTTTTTCAGACTTATTTGAAGGCCTTCACATATAAATATATTTTGCTGAATAAAAGAATGTGTTCGATGCTATTTCAACTTGAACTTTCATCGGTGATATCAACAGTTTATTGCTGAAAAATATTAAATATTTCAGAATTCTAGTATTAAGATTAAATATTATATGATTATAAATAATTGATTTTTAGGAGAGGTAAAGGTCGATGGAAACCATATCATGATATGACAACCGAAGAGAAACTCGCAAAAGATGAGAGAGTCGAAAAGAATGCATTAAGAAAACGGGCAAGGTAAGCATAACATTATCAGTTTTCTTTTTGTTTTTTTATTTACTTTAGCATGATTATGCATATCAATTATATCAATATTTTATATTTTCATATTTGCTCATTTATTTATTTTTATTCAATGATTTATTTCCATTTATTAGCGATTTGAGAGTAAAACAACTTTAAGCTTCATACGTTAAGGTGTGATCAATTCAGAGAATAATTTCTCACAGGTTTTTTTTTTTTTAATGATGGATCTTAGGTGGTTTTTATGACGTCAGAGAAAGGTGTTAATGATTGCAAATGAAGATGATGTTCTATCTTAGTGATAAGATTTGCAAATACGATTGATAAAGAAAAATGCAATTGCAATTGCAAATCGCTTTGTTTTATGCGGGTTTTTTTTTTTTTTTTCAATGAGAGAGAGCGACAGATTTAACGAATGGTTTCTAGTCGCAAAAGCGTTTGATTTGAAAATTTTACTTCGCCATAAAGTTGTCGATAATGCGAACATTTGAAAGACTTTAGTTTATTTATGTTTTGGATGAAAATACAGCTCCGTATGGCTTTAGAATTATTCACACGTTAGTGTTACCTTTCTAATTATCTAATATTTTCTAATATTATTTTCAATTTTACGTCAATAAAAGCGAATAATTGATATCGAAATGAAGAGGTAATATGGCGATATCTACGATGGAGGATTTTTTTTTTGTAACAGAGCGGTTAATAAATGTTTAGGTAATATTTTATGCATCGAGAAGAGTTGCATATTTCTATTGTTTTGATGCATTTGAATAAAAGTTTTTAAGGTTATTTTCGAATGGCAAACCTATGGCACCTTATAATACAACACAGTTCTTATTGGAAGATAGAGAAAAACGTGTAACAGCAGACTCAGATGGTGATTCGGTGAACGGTACAGGTATATCGATTAATGGCAATCGAGCATTTCATTCGCCGCAACGTGATAGGTAAATATTTGCTCTTTTTTGAATGCTCTCACTTTACGTAGTGAAGTTATAGTTCGGCTACAGCCATATCCGGAAACTAGAGGTATATTTCCGTATACGGAATCTGATACGGTTGTTTTATTTTTCGGTCTATTCGTCTCTTGCAGAACGTTCAAATCGAGTTGATGAGCTTCACTCTAAAAATTTGTGGAGCTAAAAAGGTGAACATTTATCCTCCAATGAGTTGTTCAGTTTTATTTTAGTAAGTGCCGTATTGCAGGCGAGAAGAATTGTAGACACGGTTAGTCGGGTTTTTTTTTTCGCACAAGAGGAAATGAAAGTGATAGAAGAGATTAGAGGGCAACGCATAAAGAGCAGTATCCGGATCAGGGGTGGGGAGAATAGGTTCATGGGGTTAATGCATCTGAGGTAGACATTGTGGAAGAGCAGAGCGCTTATTGCATCACAAGTCTTGGAATAAATTTGCGCTTGATCACGTGAATGACAGGTGCGCCTCGGAGCCTTGCCACCTCAGTCTTTTCATGCACTAGACATTATTTTGCAGAGTACGTCTGCTATCGGGATCTGATCCTGGCGGTAACACATCGGAAAGCGGCAGTGTATCAGGAGAAGAAGGTGAACGGTTGGAGCGCGAATTCGATGCAGAATATGACAGTGTGAATTTGATGCGGATCAGTGGTATGAGTCGAGAGGAGGTAAGTAGTATTCATCAGTGTTTGCACTTTATTCTTTTCATGTGTGCGCATAGAAGCACTTAAGTTGATGCCATGCTTAACTGCAATTAATCCAGGAATTGAATTGAGGGGTGAGGGGTTACTGACAGATCGGCTTGAGCTCGAGGCGAGTGGGGAGGCGATTTAATGTCAATTGTGAGATGTCTTTGTCGAAGATTTTTTTAAAAAGCTTAATAACGTCATGTTTTTTGTAGAGAATCAACTTTATTTTTATTCCTAAGTGCACTTATTATTGCATCCCAATATATCAGTGGCAAACATCACCCTGGGATTAATGGGAGTAGCTTAAATCAGCACTAGATCATCGACTTTTTCTTGCAGTGATGACATGACATACTTTCGAGACTATAGGAATCTTTGCTCTCATGGATTCATTGATAGACTTGTCTGACTATGATAAGAGACCAGTCAGTAGTTGACAGTGGCTATGATGATACGTTATGAAAAATAATTTCATATTAAATGTTAGTTTTTGTTATTGAGCTCAAGCATGTTTCTTCTTTTAAAAAGAAAACCTAATGTCTTGCAACTTGGTAGAATTCTTTCAGTAAGGCATTTTTAATGCCTTTTTTATTCATCTTCTATGTAATATTCACTGTTTATTGGCGTGCTTTATAATTTCGGATTAGTTGTGTTAAATGCAGTGGCAATAGTTTAGAGGTTGGCGTAAGGCGATCGTTGCTATTTAGGTAACACGTGAGATGATGTGTTTGGAGCGAAACAATGGCAAATTATTGGAGCGTATTTCGAGTTTACAAGTTGAGAACGACAGATTGAAGAAATTGTTGGAGGAGAACAATATCGACTATGAGGAGATTCTTTCTGCGAAACGACGCAGGAGTGGTGATTCGTTCGAATCCGACGTTAGCGCAGTACTGGCCTCGGAGTGTAGCCTAGATCCACAGCAATCCGACTTGATGTGAGCTCGCTCAGTCATAGACGGTGGCGAGTTTTGAGAAAGGATGTTCTCATGGTGGGATGGTAGATACTGACGGGGCCATATCCACAGTGATAGCCGAAGGGGAGAAAAGGGCAAGAAGTAGAACTGCAGAAATAAGGAGATGCGTTTTAACTTTTTTCTCTCATCTTCGTTACAGTTTTTGCTTGAAAAAAATAAAAGTTGCTTTGGCGTAAAAAAATTGACAGTTGATGCGAGTTTCGTTCGTTTGGGATCGCGTTTCAGTTAGTCTGTGTGCCAGGCTGATCTGCGCACAAGGCTCTTATTTGCTATCTCAACAATGACAAGTTGTTTTCCTTGCTGTTTCTTTTTGTTGGGGGTGTGTTATGGTCGACATAATCGAGCAAACGCTGGTAGCAGAGCTCTGGCAGTGCCAGCAGGTACGCTCCTCTTTGCCTACTAGCCAAATTAGCTGTTGAAGCTCGCTCTCAAGTTTCATCCGTTTCAAAATGTTTCATTATTGTTGTTGTTGTATAATAGGGTGATGTTGTGCACATATGCAAATTTGCATTTTATTTTATCTTTTTTTCTTTGAAAGTTTTGTGCCAGCATTTTGGGATTCATATGGTTTCTTGAATGCTTTCTTGAGATATATGGAGATTTATAAAAGAATTTTACAATAGGGGTAATAAGCTTATCAATAAAGTTGAACCTCATTTTGATACGATAATATAGCCGTATGAGAAAATAGATACGTTCATAATGCTGATTAAGTTATGGATGTACAATAGTTATGCATAATGCAATGTATAGTTGAATTCTGTATAAGATTTCCGATCAAAATACAGTGTGCAAAATTTTTATGCAACGCATAATAGTATTTGTTGGTGCGTTGTAGTAATTTACTTCAAAAATAAGACCGATATAGGTTAATGAATTAATCATTTGTGGCTTATGCAATATGTAGGTAGTCGTTTGGATTTCATATCTTATTGATCTTCATTCGGTCGGGATCGCTGTCCTAATTGAGATGATCATATCATTAAAGGATATATATATATATATATATATATATATATATATATATATATATATATATATATATATATATATATATATATAAGATTTTTGTGGAGTATGTTACTTAAAAAGCGGCGAATTCATTTGTTGTTTATTAAGTCATATGGCGACGGTTGTTTCTTTTTTTTTTTATTCCATGTGATTTTGTCTTCTTATTTGGGCTATTATCTGTGAGCGATTTATCAATACGTGTCCATATCGTGTTCTTGTGCGCTTGTCGCACCAAAGACTGGCCTGTTGAATCTCAACTTCAATATTACGGGTAATTTTTATTTTTAATAAAACTTCAAAAAAAAAATTTCAACTATAAAAATTATAAAATTTTTCCAAAAAAAATCATTAAAAAATTTTTTTTCTCCTAGATGAGATTAATTCAATCATCTCATATGAAATTCGCTTTTTATTGATTTCATAGGAGAGAATTTTTAATTATGCGATATTTGAAGAGATTTTTTTTGCTTCTTAGTTTAAAAGAAATTATTTTTGGTTATTTCGAATACGCTCCGTAAATTGCAGTTGAACTGCATGCCAGTGAAGCGATTTTCTTGAGTGACGATGCATGTTATATATCGCTTTCTCAGGGAAGTTCGCGTACTAGTTCGCGTTCGCGTAGACTGTGTACTGAAAATCGCTATCGTTGGAATGACGGAGTGTTATTTTTTATTTTTATTTTCATTAAGGTTAAGGTTCAATATAAGTTCATTTAAGGTTTAATATATGCGTTCGTTGAGGTATACTTATGTATTGAATAGCAATATATATGTGTGTGAAAATTAAAATAGTAATGCATCTTTCTTTTTTTTGTGTGTGTGTGTATTAATAAGACATTATTTTTGATGGAAGTAGCATTAAATTGAAAGATATATAACGCAGCAAAACAAAACAAAAAAAAGGAATTGCAATCATGCAGTTGCAATTTTTCGTTTTTTCTCGTGCTGATGAAAGACGCTCAATAAAGGGGGCTAGTAAGTTAATATTGACGGCTTATTATGGAGTGTAAATGTTTGATGATCAATGAAGAACCAATCGTTTCATGATGCATTTGCTATTATAGCTTATTCAAGTGCATAGCGGTGTTTCCACCATAATCAGATTTAGTGGTCATGTTATGGCTCATTAGTCATTTAATAATTGATGCATGATCTGCTTTTTTTTTGCAGTTGGTTGATTTGAAAAAAAAAAGTGGAAGTAGATGGGTGGTTTGTGGAATCCATTGGATAAGTTTAGTCATCCTGGAAACTCGGTATAGGTCAAGCATGCACAGATGTATGGTTGAGTGGCATATCTTTAAGGCATATCTTAATGGAATTTTCTCTTTTGATGCCTATGATATCGTAGATTTGAAATATGGTTGGTCTCGGTGACAGGGGTCGATTTCTTGATAAGAAGAGGCTTTCAATGAAATCCATAAGGGAGGGCTACTTGTTTAAGTGAAGGTAAGTGGTGTCGTCCGGACAATTTCCGGCTACATTTTTGAATGGTCATCGTCTAATGACCTCAAAAATTCGACTAAAAATGCACCTAGCCAAAGGTTTATGATCACAAATGATGACGATCGATTTGGGCCTAAAAATGCGCGCAGCTCGATATTCCCATGGTTGGCGATGTTGCGAACTACCAAAAATAGAGGTAGCATAAGCGGATGCTGAGGTCGATTTTACTCAAATCTTTCCTCTTTCTTGGCGAGTGGAGGGGGGGGGGGGGGGGGGGAGGGGGAAGAGGGAACAAATCTGTGATCTGGTGATTCTGCGTCGATCTTCTTGGTATGATTTTTTTTTTGTTCGATCGATTTTTTACGGGTGTTATCGCTCATATGCATATAAGAGTGCTGATCGTTTCATTTTTGTTCGTTACTGCATCGAGCTTATTGATCTCTTCTATCAATCAGGTATTACTTATTGATATCACTGATGCCTTATATTGATCAGTAAATGAGTCTATTTGCGATTAAAAGAGCTGCACAACGTACTAAAAAATTGTACGCCCATGTGACGTATAATCGTCGAGGGTTCGTATGTGATTTGGGTGAAAGTAACTAAAGATGAGTAGAAAAAATAAGATTTGAATAATTGAGAGAAGGTTTTAAGAGAAATTGAATGTTGCTATCAAAAAAATAAATAAATAAAAATAAATAAATATGAAATAAGAAGGAGAAGAAAACTGATTGCCACCATTAATTGAAAAGCTCAATAAACCATCAGCAAGTTGTCACCAAGTTGTGTTGATCTCATATCAAATAAATAATGCTTGTAATGCTTGTATAATGCTTGTAATAGATAATCCATAGTTGTAGTAGTTGTATCTGATCTGCCTTAATAAACTTAAACGTTAGCTCGGTGAATGAATCATTCTGGTGCCAAGAAAATTGAATCTTATATGCTCAACGGATCTTATTCTCATTAATTTTTTTCCCGCAGCATTTTTTAAATCTGCCGGGGTTTTTTTTTGTATAAAACCGAATAATTCAACAAAAGAAAACAACGAATAAGCCGTCGAATGTGAGAGAAAATTTCTAGCCGACAATTGCAGCTTCATATCTAAAGCTAGAGAAAATTGCAATAGAAAAACAAGTTCCTCGAATTAACGCGAAAATAAACGATGATAGCGATGATGATGATGATGATTGCTTGTGAATTAGGCATTTCTTTTCAAATTAGTTTGCGAATTTCTCTAATATACATTACAAAATACACTCATGCAATCATTCATTTTTCATTACATTTAATTGATGAAAAAAAAAAACATAAAATTTATTTAATCGAATCTAACTTAATTTTTTTTCATTAGAAAAAATTCTGGAAAATCTTCAAATTTTTATAAAAATTTCATTTAGGTGATTTGTCTATAAAATCATTTATAAATATTGCCAATGAATTGAGAATTTAACTTATTTATTCATTCGGATATGAAAATTTTATTATGTAAATTTACGACTAAATAATATTCTCATATGTGATCAATCAATATTCTCATATGTGATCAATCAATATTCTCATATGTGTTCAATCACTATTGATGAATTGATAAACAAATAATCCTATGATTATTATAATCGATAACTGTTTTATTTGAAAAGGAAAATGATATATTTACGATGAGTAGTTGATATTTTTCTTTTTAAGTGATGATAAAAATATCGAAAAATGAAATTTGTTAACGTCGAATTAGCGAGGCGAATAGTTGTCTCTTTGGTGGGAAATCCAACTTGGTCAAGTATCCAGAAAAGCTTATCCACTTAAACTCAAGCCATTCTTTTGTGTACTTTATCATTTGTTTCCATTAAGGATTATTGTAGTGTTCAAAATTCAATATATTTCTGGTTGGTTGTTATATGGTTCTGCAAAAGCATATTATAATCGTCCCATGTCTGAGCGTATGTCGGTCTCTGTCTGTGTGTCTGTCTATCCGGTAGTTCCTTGCAGCTTTACGGGGAATGATGTTAGTGCTGCCGTGATGTGTACCATAATGTGATATCCTTTGTGGGCAAATCATGTTCCTCTATGGAAATTTGCAAGAAGTTATGAATATTTGAAAGCGGAAAAGACAATAAGTTTTCCATTTTTATGCCGGTGAAATTGAAAAAAAAAGCGATTTTTTAAAGAAGATTCTTGCAAAAAATTCAAGTCAATTAAACTATAGAGGTATAATTTTATGTGCTTATTGCTTGTTTGCGAAATTTACGAAATCGGTCGGTCACAAGTGAGAAATACAAAAGCACATATCGCGTTTTATAGCTTCTTTGGCATATCTTTCCATGTATTTTATACGGACACGTAAAATGTGTTCGCTAAGCGAGATTAACGAAACGCAAAAGGTGAATGAGCAAATCGGCGCAAAGGAAGAAGGAATGTATATGAAATTGGCCTTGTTTAGATATTTCAACACCTTAAATGCCAATATCCATGTTAGCTTATGATAGGAATGTACATGGGGAATTATGGTTTATTCCGGAGCAATATTTTGATGGATCTCGAGAAGAAATGATGCGACCGAATTTTTTGCAACAATACATCTTAACAGTGTCACATCTATAAGCGTCTATGCATAGAAACCTTTCGATTCGGTAATTAAAGAGTAAAGGTAAACTGATGATGAAATGACGATTGATGATATCCGCTCATCTATAATGTCTTTTCGAAATCAATTCGACACCAATTAATCGTCTTTACAATTTTCTGTTTTAAAAGTGTTTTTTTTTTTGGAAATTTCAATTACAAAGGGGCGTAGCGATGATAGACTGTCTGTGCGTATGTATGTTTGTCTGCCTGTCTGTCTATTTTATTGTTGGCTTTAATTACGCATCCAATATATCTTTTATTATGAAGATTAGTGAGTATACCCTGCACTATTGGATCGTCTATATACATCAAGCCTCGAAGTAGATTGTTCGATTTGCCAATAAGTCATTAATAATGACTAAAAATTTGTCTGCATTTTACAATCGATACGTTTTTCATTTCATCTCATTCGTTGTTAAAGAAATACGAGACTTTTGCTGAGGATTTTTGCCTCAGTAGTAGATTCCATTAGAAAATAGCGATGTTTACTGCGTATAATTTATTTGCGTATTCGTATGATTTATCTCTATGTTTTTAATTACTAGTTGGGAAATAGTAATGTCAATTCACCATTGTTATAGTTGATTGGAGCAGAAAAGTGGACATTAGGGAATTATTTATCGGAACGGTTAATTTAGTTGCAAATTGAATGGATTTTATCAAATTTTGCAAGTTGTTGGCAATTTATAAAATTGTTTGATGAAATAAATTTGAATCAAGAAAATATATAATGCGCCAAATTTTAATGCACTTTCTCAAATATCATTTAAATTTACATATTTTAAGATGATGATGAAAATATATGAAAAAAAAGTTTGTCGCTTTTATTTGAAAATTTTCTCACCTTTTGATGGATGAAGTTGAAGCATTTGATAAATAATGAGCTCAAAGAAGTGAATTGAGCACATATCCATTGAGCTGCTAATCGTGTTGTTGTTGCAAAAGCTCTCACAAACCTTGGAAGAATTTATTTTCGTTGATTTCTTTAGCCAATGTTTATCGATAAGAAGTATATCATTTATTTCACAATGAAATACTCAAATCATCGCTCTTTTATGCCCTATCAATAATTTGTTATGCTTATATATGTCGGTGTGTCTGTATATGTCTATCCGTTCGTTCAATAATTCCAATCAGTAATTCGCAAAGGCTAACTTCACAGAATTTAGTAACTATTATCGTATATTTAAAAAAGTGATCTCCAATAGTGATTTTCGCACGATTCATCAACTTCGAATGCATTTATTGACAGCCGTTAACAGCTGAATATCCCTCGAATTCGCAATTTAAAAAAAAATCGATTCGATGACATTTTGCAGCTGCAACCATTAGAATGAACGAGCCTTCTATGAAGGACATAAATACGTGTGCTTAGCTCAATTACACTACTGATAGATGCCTCGCTGAACGTTCATATGACTGTTTAAAATTGCTTAATCGAATGAATGTGATTGCTGAAGTGAGTTACAAAGGAGGATTTACCTGAACTTTCTACGTTCTTCTTTTCCCGTTTGAGAACTCATTCTACCGTATGTTCATTTATCGTATAATACCGTATACCGTATAATACAGTACACCGTACCGTATAATCTATGTTTTTAAGATATAAGAAACGAATTGATCCTATTTTTTTTCGATCGATTGATCGATCGATCGAGAGAGAGAGAGAGAGAGAGACGTTCACAATGTCTGCTATAGCTTTATTTTTGCCCACTGAATTTTAGAAGTTCATTCATGATTCTGATTCTTATTTTAGTTCACATATTCGGCAATCATCCAATGAAATTCTCGATCCATAAGCGGAAATAAAACAAGCTGAAAAGATGCTAAGCCGACCGGGACCATAAATATGTTTCATGCTATGAAGGCTTTTGGACGTAAAAACGTCAAAAATCGATGATAAAAAGCCTGATGTTCTATTTTTTTTTTTTACTAAGAAACTGATTACTTACAGAAATTTTCAACGAAAATTTATTTTTTATTTTTTTGTGGATGAAATTGAGATGATAAAGAGCAAATTGCACTCTTATATTTTATTTCATTTTCAATAATATCGATCATTAAATTCATACAAAGGAGGATAATTCATAACGACCGAAAGTAAGTGAAACTATGCAAGAATGATGAACGTTGAATGGGATCGTAAAATATTCAGCAAACTATAATCGCAAGCAAATTTCGTTGATATTGCATCCATGTTTCAATAGTCGCAACTCTCGAACAGACAGACAGACAGACACACATACGTGTCAATGACGACGCATAATACATTATAATAATTTATAAGGTTGCATTGAAACTCTCAGAAAACGAGAAGACATATAGAGGTCACAAGGACCACCTAATGATCTTCGATTTAAAAAAAGGCCGACTATATAAATGAGGACATTTTTTGAACGATAAATCACCAGGTAAGCATTGAGGAGCCGTAAAAGGTATGGATTACTAGTATTTATTATTGTTCTTGGCTTTATAATATTGATAGAGATATTTCAGCGAGAGTTTTTTTTTTTTTTGATTGCAAAAATAGCGATTAATCAGAAGAGATGCAAAAATGAAAGCGAATAAAGGTGGTCATAAGTGCTTTTTTCTTTCTTTTGAAAAAAAAATTTTTTTTTAATATAAGGATATGAAATTATGCTAAAATATGGAAATTTTCTATTCATAACGTTGAGTTGTTTGTATTTTCGTATGCAAATTGATGAATGGCACATAACGCAATACTATAAAGCAATGAACATCGAAAAGAACGATAGTGATAGGCGCTAAATGATTAAACAATAATAGATGAGCAATAATGATTTCTGATGTTGTGATTTGTTTATTGCTTTATATTGTAATAATACGTGAATATTTACAATGAAATTTTTTTTTTTTCGCAATTTTGAAAGTGTGCAAAGGTGTTTTGATTATCATTTCCGTTCAATCAAAAGTATTTTCAATTTTTTGAATGCATTTTAAAAGACGCTGCATTTTGAGGAGATTTTAAGCGAGCGACTGATAAGCTGTTAAATGATAATGATTAAAAAAAATTAAAAACAACTTAGTCATAGTAGTATCATAAAGGTTTTTAGCAGTTGCTTATTGCTGTAATAATGTAAACTAAAGTATCCACTTTAGTCGCTTAATTTATAATGCAAGCTATTTTGATCGCTATAGTAGATGTGTGGATCATAGAAGAATTCTCGGCAAGCGAGTTAAATTTTTCAAAACTTCAGCAAAGTTTTATCTATTTTCATTTGGTAATCAATTTTGCAGAGCTTAAAAAAATCTTTTTCTTTCTATGAGCCCAATGAAAAAACATAAAAATCCAAGGAAATTTTATAATAAATTAATGCTCTCTATTGTCGGATATAGGTTTTGCAACGTTTAAAAGTTTCTTTCTAAGTTATAAAGTGATAAACGAAACGAATATATTACAATTGAAGTTTAATAATTTACTTTATTGTCGGATGAAGAATTATTGTGTTAGCACAACGAATTCATATAGTAATTAATTATATCGATGATTTTTTTTATAGTGTAGATTTTAGTTGTGTTGAACTTTTTAATTAACTCTATAGTAAATGTTTTAATAACTCTTTCGGATCGAATTTAATAAATTTTTATCTTTGAGTAATTTATTAATAAACTCTTCATCAATTTTTTTTTTCCAATAGACTAAATTAGATATAAATTCATTTAGAAATTAAATAAACAAATGAAAATTTTATGAAATATAGAAAACAAATAAGAAGAATTTTGGTTAAGTGAATTTTACTATAGAATTAAAGCGAAAAATCAATACGTCGATAAAGATCACACGACGACTGAATGATACAGCTGCAATAAATTGCATTCATTCAAGCAACTAGTTTTGTGGTTTTTTTTCCCCCATTTCATCGGTGCTATTTGTGTACGGCTCAAAATGATGAAAAAAAAAGGGACGACAAAATCATTGAAAATGACATGAATAATATTTGATATGGATGTTCGCTTTCATGAAATTTCGCTTTGCTTTATGTCGGTGATAGTCGGATGCAATGTCTGAAATGTCTGTTGAATTTTCAATAATTTTATTGCTAAACTTTGGAAATTTCTTCCATTTTGATGATATTGTGTTTATGTCTCTATATTTTTCTTTCTAGTGCTTCAGACATTCAAAAAAAAAAAAATTTACTCGCTGTTGAAAAAAAAAAGTCAACATTCTCTCTTCAAAGGTTCTTTTTTTGCATTTAAATATTTGCATAATGATTGACTCGATAATAACCAGACTAACTAAATAAATGTTGATTTTTACAATCAATGGAATGACAATGAGTCAGGAAAAGACCTATAAACCTTCGAAATTGGCTTTAAGGACCTCCATCACAGAACAATTAGACGTCTACCAGAAGATTTGACACGATATTTGGCTTTTGCATCCTGCCATCCTGACAGACTCCACATCCTTCCTTTAGCTACAAATGATAAAATGTGCGCATTAACACCTCCATATTTTAAATGACCTGTTATTCCTTCCGTAGTTGACGGATGAATGTAAAAGATCGAATAAGAGGTCATTTTGTTGTATACACTATACTCGCCGAATTTCGTAACTCTAGCTTCAATGCTCTCGATGAAGCTGACAGATAGACAGACAGACACAGACATCATATCCATCCACCCGTCATATCCATAAAGAGCCCTAGAAATGCGAATTCGCGAAAAGCATGTGGGAAAGAAGAAAAATAATGGCGGCTAAAGTCACCAGCCAACAGTTGTCGGCTGGATATGTTGTGCCACTGCACAGTTATTTTGCTGAAACCCTTGCTGAGCACTGCAAAGCGGAGACAATATTTGGGGAATGATGCATCGAAAGCACGGAATGACGCTGTAGTAGTGGGACGATGAAGTGATAGAACGGAACCGACGGCAATATGTGCGAAACGATGCGAATATGCTATAAACATACTGATGTTTGCACCGTTCTAAAAATCCGCATTCATTGGCTGACTGTTTCCTTAACGTGTCTTTGCTAATTGCATAAAGCGGCTATAATTTTGAAAAAGAAATTCAAATAGCTTAATAAAAAAAAGGAATGAATGCAAATTATATAAAGTGAGAAAAATTTGCTTAAATCGATCGATTTCTCTTGCACTTTACTAATAACTTCATTTTCGCTTTAATTCAATTCAAATAACAATTAATTCTTAGTAATGAATTAAAATTATTAAATGAATTAACTATTGAATTATGCTGAAAAAAATTATGCGGAATTTATCGCATGATCTGCTTATCCAGTAAGTGTAATAAACAAAGTAACAAACCTGTATCTGGAATAGTGCTGAAATCAAGATAGTTGAAAAGTAAAAATAAATGAGTAGATATGAGATTGTCATATTAAATTAGGTTTTTCTGATATCTTACCGTCGATATTGCAATAAAACTTTCAATCAGTGATCTAAAGCATTCAATTTTTCCAAATATTTCAAGCTATCAACAAATAAAATCACATAATCACAAAAATTTTCCTTCATAAAATTTTGTCGCTATGCATAAAAATTGAAAATTTTTCAATTCTTTGGAAGTGAAAGTATATTTTTATGAAAAAAAAAAGTTTTGCAATTTTTAAGCAAAAAAAAAAGAGAGCAGAAATGAGAACAAAGATAACATTTAGAATTTATGGCATTCATTTGTAGTTTTTTTTTGCATCGAATCGCTATCAAATACATTCTCTGCTGGAGAGTTGTTTACAATTGCGCTCTTTTTTTTTTGCTTCATAATCTTTAACATCGAATTTGCGTGTAAAAATATTTGCAAATTCGAGCATGAATTTTTTTTTAGTTGTATATGTTTTAAATCGAAAAAAAAATATGATGAATTTAGTAAGATTTTATAGTGCGATGAGATATATCGAAAAAAAAATCTACGAAAGAATTTCATAGAAACGTAAAAATTCCTTAAAAGCGACGATATTTCCAAAAGTAACAAGAGGGAAAGTGACCATTACGAGAAAGAAATTTTGTTTTATTTATTGTATAACTTAACACTTATTGAAGTAAAGACGTTGCTACTCTAATATGTGGTATAAACGGCAATGAGCATCTTCATCGTTGTTACATAGAGGAGATTGGTTACTTGTAATATTTGTGGTCATTTTTATTGACCATTACTATCACGACTGCGGTCATTTCATTGAGCTCTATTGTCATGATTATGGTCATTTTTTAAAATTAATCACTACTATTATGGTTGTGGTCATTTTCGATCGTTTTTACTGTCGTAAATATAGGTTAAGAGTTGCATCGTTACAACTACACTATGGCAACCATCGTATTCGGATATTTTCATTCGATCTCTTATCGCTAGCTAATAGCTCCAGCACTTGCTTTTTTAAAAATTTGATTGATAACGAAAGGAGAAAAATTCTTACTTAAGAAAAAGTGCAATTGTAGAGTCTGACCTGAGGTGTAATTATTAAGTTTGACCTGAGGTCTTTTATGATCATTTTGATTGGGAACATCATGTTGATATAGTTCGCGAACATCTTGAAGTAAATCACATCATTTAAAAGTTTAGATTTGTGCCATATAATTGATTGCTGTATTAGTGAAAAATTAAACGAATTTTCGTTAAGTGCAATATTGAACGAGCCACTTTGATCGTTGATCTCTTATAATGGGAAATTGCATAGTTTTAAACCTCTTCTAATGAAAGACTCTGTATTTAGCATACCACTAACTTATTTTATCTAATTGATCTTTATTTCATGGTCCCATATTGTTATTCTCCCACCCACTATTTGCCCAATACAATAAACTACCATCTACACAGTGATAAATAATTCCTCCATATTCTATTATAAAACAACAAAAAAAAAAGAAAGAAAAATAAAACACAATAATTATGCAAAATTTCTCCACCTTCTGCACAAATCCATCCGAAGTGGATGGCCAATCGAATATGACGTCATGTTCCAAGAATAGAATCTACTCTTTATCTATTCTATCCCACATGATAGATATACACAATTCAACGTAAATAATACATATGATCGTTTAACAACGAAACAATGTGATGTCAATGGAGAGAAAAAAAAATGAATAAGAAGATGCGTATTTCCGAGTTTCCAATAATGTTTAAAAAAAAAAACGAAAAATTTTTGAAAAACTATTATTGAAAACCATTCCGTTCATTGAAAGACTTTTCGTTTCATTTAGTCATCTATATATTACCAGAGTATATACAGTGCATTAAGAACGCAGCACGCATTGAGGTATGATTTCTTATAGGCTTAGATAATTTTGAATTTGAATAACGTAGTCATGTTTGTGTCATGTCTGCATCTGTCTGTAGTTGTATGTTTGCCTATGTATTCGGCAATGTTAACTCAAGAGCCATTGCAAATAGAGCGGTGAAATTTAGTGCCTCCAATCTATAGTTTTGTACAGCCAATTATAACATCTTTTAGGATTACATATCAACCTTAAAAAAGAGTTATGGATGCTGAGGTTTCATTAGTGAAGTCGAAAAAAAAGCAAAACTTTTGCGGAAGATCTTTATGCATGGTGGAATCAGTAAAACTATGAGCATAGCGTTATGTATATTCGTTATTTGCTAACGATTCATGAGCTAATTCGTGTGATAGACCCAATTGCAAAATGCCTATATTGTGGCAAATTTTCTGATATCTACTCAAAAGAATTTACAATCTGTTGCATTATTTAAAAAATTAGAGAAGAAAAAATGTTTAAGGAAAAAAATAATAAATTTTGAAAATTTCATGAATGGAAAATAATAAATAAAAATGAATTAGTAAATATTTTGGAACACTTCCAAATATGCAAAAAAAACCACATTTTTTATTTAATAATGTTAGTTTAGTTTCATAAAATTTTTCCTCGAATTTCCTCCTCAAATTTTTTTTTCCGTACACATTTCTAAAGGTAATATATAATTAATTCCTGTGATAAACAATTCGATTGATCGGTTGCCTTCATCCTTCAAGTCGTAGCCGTTTGATAAGTTGCTTAATAATTCTTTTCGAAAGATGACCGATCGAATCCAACCAAATTCGCCAGAAACGTTGCTCAAATCGATGCAAAATTCATTAACGAATGAAATGACCCTCAGATCAAAGTCACTTGAAATGATGGTCTTTCAATGAAATATCCTGACCTCTTCGCAAGATCGGACCAAATATTGCAACCTACTTGCATTCTTCGGAGGCAATAACTGTAATCCTTTTCAAGGCCACTAAACATTTAGCTGATATGTATGACGGTTGAGGTCGATAATATTTTTTATCATCAGTTCGCCAATTCCGCTGTTGCCAATTTATGCATGGATATTCATGCTGTTAGAGAAACGTCGACGATGAGGTTGTACAGCAGCTAGAATTTCGTCCTTTTAACGAAATCAATTGCTACCATTGACAGACTCATAGACGCTCACCTGTGAGCTTAGCAACTACCTGAGATCGATTCGTGATTACCTGAGAGGAAGTATCCAAAAATAGCTAAAAATTGGTTGATATTACAAATTGTGTAATAAATTTTTGTTTATAGATCACCTGGCGCAAAAAAAAAAAAAAAAAAAAAAAAAACGAAGCAAATTTGAGCGCTCGGTTAGATGCTCTCTCTACTCACCTTTGAAGAGAACATCTACCATGACGAGCGTTGGAATTAAATAATGATGCAATAATTTGGAAAATTCAATCATGCTGATGAAATTTTTCAATTTTTCTTTCTTCCATTCGATGAAAAATATCACGAGAACAACAAAAAAAAAATTTCTGATTATTATAAATGGGAAAATTTTCTCCACAAAAAAAAAAAAAAATTAAACGCATCGTGAATCGATTTAGAAAATGAATACATTCAAAAAAGTATTTCATTTAAAGGAATTAATTATGTTTCTAACATCGATATCGAATAGGATAGAAATTTTTATGTCGTTATTGTTAATGTGCTATTTACCGGATGTGATTAACAACTATATAGAGTGCATTCATGATTGCAATAATCCTTTTTTTATGGATAATATTCATAGGAGGAATTTTGAGATGTAATTAAAGAATAAAACTTTAACGATCGTATTAATTAATTCTTTTGCAAAAGCCACTTCTACAACTAAACTCTTGTAAAGTTATGATGTAATTGTTAGTGAGAAGTTGGAGAGGAAAAGAGAAAGAAATGGGAAGTGAGGATAGGAATAGAAATGAGGAATACTTTACGATTTTTCAATGACGTTATGTAAATCGAAATGCAAATCCGACCTGTTTTTTTTTTCGGAATGGACTCTACGGACCATATGAGTTCTTGACATGTTGGTTGTAGGATGAGAATATCCTAAACAATATAAGCATTCCAAATTGTGCTTTTTTGATTGTAGAACAGCATAATTTATGAATAAATCAAAAATAAATTGATGCATTAGAGGGACTAACAAATCGATGGAACGCGCAAATTGTGGAAACGAGACAAAAGAAGAGGAAAAAATTGGAGACATATAATCAACATCTTCGCATCGGAACGAATCGAAACTGCGGAGTAGACGGGGGGTGAGGGGAGGGAGGAAGAAGGGGAGGGAATAGATGAGGTAGAGGGTGGAGTTAAGGGGTTTTATTATTCTTCATGTATTTACATCTACCACTGGTATACAAACACTGTTTGCCTATTCTTACTTCATTTTCCCGGCATTCATATCAATCGACCTCCAACATTACTAAAATGTGTTGAACAAGACAAATAAATAAGTCCATGAAAATAAACGGCAAGTAACTAAATAAAATAAAAAGATGAATTAAATAATGAAATAAGTATGAAAATTAAAAATAATTGAATAAATATATCAAAAATTAAAAGATATAAATAAAATTGACGAAAGTAAAGGTGATTTTCTTTTTTATACATTCAACAATATCATAGATAATGAACGAATTATGAGACAAAAATAGCAATCCTGAATGATCGGATAGAAGAGATAGATACCCTCTAAAAGAGAGCATAGAACAAAGTGTATCGCGCAAAACCGGATTGTACATTTGGTGTTGTATGGCGAAATGTTCCATCAATTTTTCTGACCTATTTGCACTGCACCTTCGATGAATCTTTTCAGCATCATCTATTCTCTACCTGTTACCATCTAGCTACTCAATTGCCTTAAAACCCTCCTATGCAACTCGGATACCTTTTGGCTGTTTTGAATATTCGCTTTTCATTGATCTATTATATATATTTTGTTTATGCCGATGAAATGTTAGAAAATAAGACAACAACTCTACCAAGATGCCTGCATATCGATCCATATATCGAGTAGGTTTTTTTTAATTAAATTTTGGTAGTATTTCGCTAATTTAAGAACAATTCGGCTTATTTTGCAAAAATTTTTAATTGATATAAGAAGATTAAATTAAAGAGTACATATGAATGTAATCAAAGCCTCATTAACTTAAATAGATAAGAATTTTTGTTTTTTTCAAAAATATACTAAAAATTAAAATATTTTTTCAATCAGAAATTCTAAACTGAACAAATAAAAAACGAATTTTAGAAAAAAATTGGAAAATCAAAAAAAAAAGGAAGTCGAACTTATAAAAAGACAAAAAAAAAATCAAAATATGAGAGAAATTTATTCTATGAGAAAGTATAATAGTGCCCCGAAATAGACAGCGAATTTTAGAAAAGTGTAAAACAATGTGTTCCCGATTATGATGTAAAATATTATTTTCCATTAATATGCAAAAAAAAAAGATGAACAACTCTATACGAAACGCGATCGTTTATCGAGAACCAACCTAAACGATTGTTGCAAAAAAAAAATAAATTTTTTTATTCATCAATATTTTAAAATTATATAGAATATATGTGTATGAAAATTTTTGATGAATAGAAAATATTTACTAAGAAAAAAAAATTTTTTTCATTTTTTTAAATTTTTACATATAATTTGAATAGATTTCGAATAGATTTAAATATTTGAAATTCTTAGTGAGAGATGAATTTCTTTAATTGCCGCATTGAAAATGTAACCGGAACGAGTTTTTTCCCACAAAAAAAAAACGCATTTAACGCTCTATCTATCTTACACGCATTAATATACACTGTAAAATGCATTAAGAATGAAAAATAAGAGAGAGAAAAAAAAAAAGAGACGAATCGACTATAGATGAAAATTATATGGTATCATGTGAAAGTTAGTGCTTTCCATTACTAATTGTTTCTCGTCAAAATTTTTGATACATTTAACGCCTATTAAGCGATAGAAATGAAAGAATAAAAACTGCTAAGAAATTTACACGTTTTATCTTATGTATTTTTCATTGCAAATATGAGGCTTAAACTAGTTCAGTGCAGAATGAGTGCAAAGCTCATGAGGTGGTTCACGAACAATTCGACGAGTAACAATCGTGTCCACATTTTATTTTTGCACCATATGCTTGAGGAGCTTCTCTAGAAAACGGCAAATAGAGAAGCATGAGCGAGAAATTGGCGTGATATTCGTTGCATGATTTCAATCATCGAATTTTACAATCTAGAAGTTTTCATTTTATACTTTCACACCTAATGCTTGTGTTCACGACTGATAGCCTCAGTGACAAGCTGCAAAAGTTGGAAAGGAAGGGGTTTCGGAGCCAATGTCTTGTGCCTTGTGGAATTAAATCACTTTGACTATTCAAGTGCTTTCCCACTCAATAGAATGCAAAAAAAAATGCACTTATTGTGCCTCCATTAATAGTAATGCCTATTTTAATTTAAAAACTGCAAAATAAATGCATTATTCTATTTTTTTTGTCATCAAGTCCAAAGTTACCTTTTCGACTGCTTCGGAAAATTTAAGTCCTTAGTGCCAGTCGAAAGAAGTTAATTTGCTAGACAATGGAATTCAATGTGATTTACAGTATGGAAGCATGGTCGAAGGTGGATGCAAATGCGAGCCAATGTGATCATTTAACACCAAAACCGCTTGAATCCATCGAAAACGTTAAAGAACTCGAACGATATAGATGGGGTGAGAGGAAATTTGCATTCGACATACTCGCCAGTGATAAGATTGGTCCACGACGTTATCTTGAACCTATGTATCATCCAATGTAAGCTAATCGTTCATTAAAGCTAAACATTCTCATCATCAAATTGTTGAGATTTTTACTCCTTCAATTCTAACAAATACCAATGAGTAAATATTCAAACAAATTTGTAAGGATTATTCTCATTGTCGAAATAGTGTTTCTTCCAGAAATGATCCTTACCCCAATATGCTGAAGTTGACGCTGCAACCAATTTCCGCCTCGGCTTCGGAAATTGCAAAAAAAAGTGCATTAAACGCTAATCGCCTTGCAAATCCTCTTCATCATTCCATGTTGCAATTGTTGTAGTATTGGAAGGTCGTTTCGTGAAGATGAATTTTGCAGTGATAATGTGAGTGAAGGCAAAACAAAAATTTCCACGTTAAATGAGAAATGAATATTATTTCATATGACTCGTTTCAGATATGACCCATACGATCCGTACGACCCACACGACCCATACGACTAGGTCAATTCAACATCAGATACACTTTCAGAGATTCGGTAATTGATGCGTCTTTTTACTTCAGGTGCTCTAATATCTCGTACGATCATGTTTCACTTGAAGCGAGTATTATTATCATCTATCATAATGAAGCACTTTCCGTACTCATTCGTATGTTGAATAGTATTCTCGATCGAACGCCATCGAATCTGCTCAAGGAGATTATTCTCTACGATGATTTTAGTGATGAGGATACGATTCTTATCGATCATCTACTCAAATATGCAAATATTGAGAGATGGCCAATTGAAAAATTTATTATGAAACGAAGTAACGAAAGACTTGGTCTTATTAGAGCAAAGGTTTCTTTTCCTTTTTTTAGTATCACACTTATTCGAAGATTGATAAATTTAAAATTCCTTTGGAAAAAGAAATAATTTAAAAAAGAACTGAGCAAAAAAAATGAGTAGATTACCTCTTAAGTAATAAAAATGTAAGAAAATTTGATGAAATTATTAAATTATATTAATTCACTTTATTGTATTAATTTTCGAATAATTTGAAAAATAAGAGGTATAATATTTCCTATTAGATGATAACTTACCTTAAATAAAATTCATATAGATATTATAAGAGTTATAATTATATAGATATTGGTTCAGTAAATGAACTATAACGATATATAATAAAAAGGGAATATCAAGTGATATAACTTTAGACATTCGCAGCGAGACTTGCATCCGGTGATGTTCTCGTATTTCTTGACAGTCATTGTGAAGTAACGGATCGATGGATTGAACCATTGCTTGCACAAATACAAGAGGATAATACAAGGTTATTATTAGTACTTTGTTAGGCGAACATTTTTTTTTAAAAAATATCAAACGAAATTACTAATGAAATTTGCGCGGCTCACGATCAGAAAATGCTTATCTCTATTGTTGATAAAAATAATAGAGGTCATCAGAAAAATATCTGAAACCTATCGAAAAAATATGATTAACTCCGTTTATTACAAGTAATTCTATCAAAAAAAAAACGTTTATATTTACGACAATCATACGTTGATATTAGGCGAAACGTTCGTAAATTACTTAGCAAACGAGAAGGAGTGCAAAGGAGGATCATGATGGCTATAGACCACTTCTAAGAGCTTGTTTAGGAATGAATGTAAAGAATATCATACACTCTACCATTGTTACTAGGGCGATTTGTGTTGAAATATCACTTATCAGATGGGTGTGATCAATAAGGCAACGAAGCAGCGTACCTGAATACACCTGTAAATGATATAATTGATATGGCATTGAAAAAAAAATTATTAAAAAGAGATAAGAGATATTTAAGATAGAAGAGATATAAAAGATTAAAAGAGATAAAGAAAAAGAAGCATTTGGGAAATGAAATTGATATCTGCAAAGATATAATTCTGAAATTTATAGCAGAAAATTATTTGAGTTTGATACCTATACCAAAAAAAAAATGTTATATACCATTATAACAGTTAAGCAGAAATTTAGTAAAATCCCTAAGTGGATATAACAAATATTTAAATTTTTCGCAACTATCTTGGTTTAAACCTTATCGCTCTTCATTAAGAGCTATTTATTCTTGAGTTATAAAGGCCGAAATTACGATTATATTAATAGAAATTTCGTTATCGATTCCTTCAGTAAAATCCAATTAGATTTCTTGAAATAAATATACCTCTTGATTGGTATAATTGTAAATTCTACTATTATTTCAGTATGCTCATGAAATAAATAATTCCCTTCCAGATATCGGATTTGAACCCCGGTCTCATATTTTACCCATTGATCGCTCTAACCACTGCGCCATTTATATTGTCGACAAATTCTATCTATAAAAGATGTGTGATGAAAGATTAAGCTAATTGATTTGTTTTGAGCGAATATGGATATTTTATTTGCAGAGTAGTGATACCGTTGGTGGATTTGATAAATCCCGTTAAATTCGACTATCAAAAAGCAATGGTAACGAAGAGTGCATTCGATTGGGGTCTCAATTTTGTGTGGAAATATTTCAAATGGGAATATTTCGACATACCGGAAAATAATATCAAACCTTTCAAGTACGCTAATCTCCTTAGTGAAGATTTTATCCGTCATTTTATCGCATTACATTAATTATTCTTTAAATAAATTAAATAATAAAAATAGAATGGAAATAAGAAATATGTTTATTTCGACAATAATAAATTTCACACAACGAAATTTTAAGTCTTTCATTTTAAAATATTGATATATTGTAGAATTTTTGAAATTTACATATTGAAATTGCCTAACTAATAAAATATTTATTCCAATATTTTATCATTTTCTGTAAAAATTAACTCATTTTTCAAAAAACTTTGAAAATATTTTCAGCAATAATTTATAATTTTTTTTTTAGCGTAATAATTTATTGATAATATTTTTTTTTCATAATACAAGTAAAGTTATACAGTTATTAATTTGAATTAATGTTAAGATCACCGATAATGTCTGGTGGTTTATTGGCAATAAAAAGGAAATTCTTTCATGAAATGGGCGAATACGATACGTCTATGGAAATATGGGGTGCAGAGAATATCGAAATGTCTGTCAGAGTAGGATATTTTCTTTCTAATTTTTGCATTCATATTTGAAAATTTTTTACTTCTTATCAAATGCATGAGGTCGATATTATTGAATTAGAGTTCAATAAAATTTGCAAATAGATGATTTTATCAAAAATTTTCGAATGCTACTGGAAGAGTGAGGTCGTGCTTTGAGTTGTGAGAGGTCCCTCAACAAGCAACTACTTCGACTAAGTACTCCACTTTTAGAGTAGTATAACGAAAATAGAGTGAGATCAACCTCATTTGTTTATTACCTCAACTGCAGCAGGCAAAGTTCATTGCATTAAATTGCTTTTATGAGCAGCCGGATGGAAATAATCGCTTTTTGACTTGCTTCATGCTTCCAATGTTTTTTTGAAGTTTTTTTGCGATATTAGTGCGATAAAAATGAGCATTACTTTCTCTATTGTTGATCATTTCGAATGCGCCAATGAATGAGCGATGAAAGAGGTAATGATCTATGGTTAGAGTGCATTCGCTCATATATATATATATATATATATATATATATATATATATATATATATATATATATATATATATATATATATATATATATATATATATATATATATATATATATATATATATATATATATATATATATATATATATATATATATATATATATATATATATATATATATATATATATATATATATATATATATATATATATATATATATATATATATATATCTTGACCAGTTTGCATATAAATTCCTCACTGATTTGCATATTAATATGCAAATATGCAGATATTACGATAGAACACAACAAAAATGATGCAATAAATGACTTATTTTTCACTCCCATAAGCGTGATTTCTAGAATTTCTTGAAGCGATAGCTTCCAAGTATGATTTTCAACTTTTTTATCGATTTAAGCAATCAATAATTCGCGAGTATTCAATTGTAAAAGTTTTGTGCAAATTCTAGATGTGGCTATGTGGTGGATCGATTCTAGTTGTTCCATGTAGCCGAGTTGGTCATGTATTTCGAGTTCGACGACCATATAAAGGCAAACCCGATATGGCTGATGAAAATCTTTTTAATTCATTACGCACAGTTAAAGTTTGGTTCGATGAATATGAGGTAAATGGAATATTTTTATTATTTATATATTTTCTCAATTCACTAACAGTTGAAATATGCTCAATAGGTGAATGAAAGAAATATGAACTATGCAAACGCACCTATTTTCAAGGTGTGCTTAAAATGATTATTTTTATTTCAGTAATAAATGATATTTTCGTGAAATTTTTCAGGAAAATACAAATATTTTAGAAATATTTTTTCAATTTTAATAATACTACAAGCTGTTTTACAAATATTTGAAGCGTGCATCTATAAAATAAAACAATCTAATGGTGATTCATTCATCTATAACTTTAATACCAAATTATTAGTGAGATATAACGAAAAAAATATTTGCATAGGAAATGACTAGCTTTCGAGAATGCCAACGTGAATGTTATTCGTTTTTTTTTTCTACAGTTTAATTCTCTATTTTCGAGTAATTAACTTTTCATAATAATATGGTAATAATATAGTAATATAAAAGAATATAGGAATATAGTAATAGAGTAATATAGTTTTTAAAAAATATGAATAAAATTTAATTTTTAGAAGTATTTCTATAAAGCACGACCGAATGCGATCGGAATAAACGCTGGTGATTTAACCGAAAGATTGGAATTGAAGAAACGTCTTCGATGTAAACCATTCTCGTGGTATATCAATGAAATTTATCCCGAATTGAAGCCAACAAATGAGAATCATGATGAACTTTGATAGATCTAACAGAAAATATTTCCCTCATCGGTTAATCTTTTAGGCATTAATTTATATGGTCGGATTTTTAGTGTTTATTTTATAGCAATTATTCAGCAAATAAGCATTAAAAAAAGTTTTTTTTTTAAATTATTTTTTTTTAGTGTTTGAAGGAATTTTTTAATGAGAGAATTTTTTGCCATTTGTTTTTGAATGCGTAAAAAATGTCGAAAAATTGCAATAGTATCTATTTTTGAAATTTCATAACAATAGATGAATATATCTATAGTGAAAAAGAATATTCACTTTAACGCTCTTTACTAGTAATTCAAATTGAAGTAATTTAAATTATCATATTTGCAGAAGAAAATTTCCACTTTTCAAATTATTTTAGCCGCAAAGAATTTGTGGAAATTAATAAGAAATTAGAAATGAAATTGTTGGGAATTATTGGGAATAAACTCGATGAAGTGTTTGTAAGTGCGAAAATTGTTCATTGTTTATTAAATGATCAATGAAAATTTTCGTTGCTTTATTTTTGACATGTGTTACCGAACTCTAAGTGTTATAGTACTCGAAAGTAATTAAAACTGAAAAAAAAACTTGCTCACCTCTATGTCTGAGATAAAAAGTGAAAAGAGAAAGTGAGAAAAGAAAAAAAGAGAAAAAGATTGGAACAGAGGGAGAGAGAAAAGAAAAAGAGAAAAGAGGAAAAAGAAACCTGAGAGCAATTGATGTAGAAAGTGTGGAGGAAGTAATGAGGAGATAGGGTAATTTTTAAGAGCAAAAACAATTCATATGAGGTGGAATGCCAATGGTACTAAGATAACATATCATTTATTCATTTCTGAAAACTTTACAAATTGGTACTTGAATTTCATATTAGATTGCATTAGTACTTATCATTACTGATGACATTGGTACTGATAACATTTAAGTACCAATGGTACTTAATTTGTACTGAAAGCATTAGTACCTAATTTCTCTGTAAACATTGGTACCTAATTGAACATCACTGATAAATCATAATTCATAATGATGCAAATCTATAAATTTTTCCACACACACTAATCAGTTCCATCAAAAAAAAAAATTGTTTTTACAGTTCAGATTTTTCAAATTTGAGTTGCTAAATGAATCAATAACCCATGGGGCTATATTTAAGATTAAACGGTAGAAAATTTATTGAATAATAGCGCAGAAAATTTCTTATTTTTACCGTTATCAATGAAAATATTGCATCGAATTGAAATAATGACATAGCAGAAATTACTAATCGAAAGATGGAAAAAACCATTTTGGCAAAGCGGATTGTTTAATAGTTCAATTTTGCCGACACATGAACTCTGCAATATTTAAAAGCCCTAAGATAGGATCTATTTTCATAAGCATTTTTTTTTCGACGATACAACTGAGATATTAAAATATATTTCGAAAATTTTTTCCCAAATATTTAGCTCAAGGTTTTTGATACAGTTGACAAAAAAAGAAACGAGATGAATGTATAAGTTCGCGAACTAGCTCATGTCATTCTTTGAAAATTTTTTGTTGAGAGAAGATAAAACTAGCATATTATTCAGCATTATCGTATTACTTTGCTTTAAATAAAATTTTTAAACAGTGGAAAAATATTCGGCATAATGCCAAATATGACAATAAACAGGTGGTTGTTTATTTAAAACTTAAAATAAACGTCAATCATTATTTATTCATAACTTAATTAAAAGATCAAAATGATCGTTAACCTCTATGACTTTACCTGTGAGGTAATGATGTATATTTTAGCATCTTGATATGATATGCTGTCAAAGATAGGTAGCATTTCTATTAAGTAATGGTGCTTCGGCTGTTAATTCACTCGCAAGAATCTGTGCAAAATTACATTTATAAAGCGTGTTGTGATGGCGCAGAGTCTGCGCATAATTGTCTATGTACCTTTTGTTTTCGACTATCACTGAAATTAAGGGGAAATCCGATGAGTACCATATTTAATACTGATTTATTTTCCATATTAGTTTTTATGTCGGGTCCATCAAATTTGAGATTGATTATGTTGAAGTTTACTTTATTTATGACTCCTTAAGAGAATCATAAAATAGGTGGAATATTTTCACCTAAAATTCGTTAGATCATTAAGATATAAACATATCATCGAGCATATTTAATTAATCAATTTATAAAAATATACAAGCGGTTGAAACGTTAGGTGGAATTCACATAATCAGGTATGGCGTCAACTTTCTTGATATAATTCTCTCAATTTATGTGCTCTTGCAATAGAAATTTTTGCAACATCCTGCTTTTGTTAGTTCCAACTTGAAAATTAGTAAAGCTAGAAACAGGTAACTTGTTGGATTTGAAACACAGACCTACTTATACTAAGTGGATTCAATATAGAGATATATCTGAGGTATGTTTCACGTTGATTCATTGAATTCGAAAAGAATCAAAAATATTCAAATGTGTTGAAAATATTTTTTTTGCAAATAGGATATGATCGTTTTATATCCGTTTTACATCCGTTAGGTCGTAGAAAATTCGAACTTTCTTTTTTAAAATTAAATAAAATTGTATGAGTTGAAATATAAGAACCACATAATGTATACTTCATTTTTTGACGCATAAATTCTGAGATCGGTCGGTCAGAAAAGCATTTTTTAATGCATGAATTTCGAGAGCGGTCGGTCAGATGAGTACTTTCAACATGCTTTTCTATTTACTAGTTTCTAACAAATAGACCACGTTACAATTGATAGACGATTGAAATTTTTTTTTTAAATTGGCGGGGAAAACGGTATAGATGTTCAAGAAGACGTTCTCGGTGATTGCGCGTGAGAATTTCTGTAATGTGAGATGACGTCATTTTCCATTCTCTCATATCGGCCGAAAATTTCAACATTCTTTAGCTTGATGATAAAGATGTTCGTTAGTATTTCAATCGGAATTTTTATGAGATTCGTTTGATTCTTTGTTTTTTTTTTAAATCGTTTATTTATTTCTTATTAAATATTTAAGTTATTATAAAGTTTTCAATTTAATTTCTATTGGTTGTTACTTAAAATCACAAAATCAAGTACCATTCCTAGCGTTATTGTCCAAGTCTTACTAACCAAAGCGATTCCGATAAGCTTCATGGTACCAGCAATTTATATGACGCATCTTATATAAAATTAATGCAGAATTTAGTACAGCTTACATATATTATAATATTTGGTATGATATAGTTATAGTCTATATACGAGTTATAAATGACAGTGACAGCTTTATTTTAAAGGTTAAAGGTCAAATAATTTGAGTAATCAAATCTCTTAATAGGTCTTAATCGGTTCGGATTGTACTATCGAATAATTTCGGAAGTAATACTTTTTAGCACTTATTATTTATTTTTGGCAATCGTTGAAAACAAAAAAAATCTTCGAAAGGTGTTGTTCAATGCTAAGATTTTATCGAATATTAGTTGAATATATATGTTGTTAATGCGCATTTTTCAGTCTTATTGAATTAATTTCTGAATTTTCATCTGCTATTGCAATGATCGTATTTTCATGAATAGATGCCCCCTTGAATAAAATATTTGTCTAACTCCAGTTCAGTAAAATTAAACACACTTCAATATAAGACATTCTATTCAGTTTTTTTTTTTTGAAATTATTTAAACTTTTCGATGAAATTTACATTGAAGGAGAAATTTATTTTCAGTAGAGAGACCCACCTTCCCCCATCTTCTTCCCCTCTCGACGCTTGAGACAAAAATGCTTCATTTATGGTTGTATAAAAGAAAGCATGACGATATTTTATTTGTATAGATTGAGATTTTATAAAATACACTATAAAGATTTATTGAATTTAATTTATTGTTGTTGCGAAGAATTATTTATTCGAATCTAATTTTTGAGAATCTTTTCTTAAAAAAGAAAAAAACTTTGAGTGGAATTGGATTTCAATTTTTGTTTGAGCAAATTCGATTTCATTTATAGGCTTTCATAATTTTATCTCGAATAAAGTAAAAATGAAACTTTTTTTTTTCAATTTTCGGTGGTAAATTAAAACGTATCAGCAAGTTTTCTAATTCATAGAACAAAGCTCTATAGCTTCAACATTTGCGCAATAATTACAGCTCTTTGTTAAAAGCATTGTGTATATGTGTGTGTGTGTATGTGTGTGTGTGTGTGTGTTTTTGTTTTGATGATGATGGTAAGTTTAGACGAGTGCACTATTTCGAAGGTCTGCGAGAGCGAGAAGCTCGAACTATCCTTCTATCGATCCCTTGAATGTTTCTATCTCACCCCCCCCCCCCTCATCCCCTTCCCTCTTTTTATTGAAAGAAATACTGGAAGTTTCTATTATATAAATACAAGTATAGTTATTACTATTACAAAATGAATGAGTTAAATAGTTGATTAGTTTAGTTAATTTCTATTTACGTTTATAGAGCGTTCAAAAATCTCTCCATTGATGTGTGGTTAGTGCCGTCTGAGTAATCGACAATTCATAACGAAGCGGCAACAGATCTGATAAAGTAAAATGTGAGAATAGTTTTGACGCTTCTAGCACATTACAATCAACGCAATTATTTGCTCTTTTTTTTGAAATTTTTCTTAGAGGCAATTGCAAAAAACACATATCGGGCTGCTCCTAATGCGTTTCTTATATTTGCTTATTTTAATATCTTCTAAAAAAGAAGTTTTTATGCATATTTTTATCTGAGATCTACCTACTTAATATATAATGTAGATGCTCTAGAAGATTGCGAACAATTTGCAAAGATTTACTTCGTATGCCTTTAATTTTTCAAAATATTCGCTAATAGTTTAATTTAAATTCTAAATAAATATGCCTGGTTAATTTTTTCTTCGAGAATATATATATATATATATATATATATATATATATATATATATATATATATATATATATATATATATGTCTAAAAATGTTCTTGTTTTCACCTCTTTTTTTTTTTGGCAAATTGTAATTATACTTGGCAAAAAAATTTTATTGCAAATTTTGGCAGATTATTGCAATATTTGCAATACTTCTTTACTTGAACTCTTATTTATATTTGTTGATATTAATCAACTTTTAATGTAATGATTAATGGGAATTGTTGAAAATTTTTTTCAAATATTCTAATGACGTCATTTATATTCTTTTTTTTTTGCATTTGCGTTAATTAAACAAACGCCTATGGTAAATGTATGTTTTGCTTAGAGTAATTTAATGCTCGGCAAGTGCATTTATAGATGGAATAGATTCGAAGTTTTGAGTCCAGTAATTTGAAAGGTTTTTTTTTGTTGAGTTACCGAATCAAAACCCATTCTAGCATTTACAGATGACGTCATCCCTTTTTTGGGGGGTTTTTTTTTTGGAATTTCAGCACAATTTTTTTCAAGGTTTGCAAAAACTTTTGAGTCAAGTTTTATTCGTTTCTTTCGCATATCGATTATTTGAATTCATAGAGTTAGATGGGATTTTTTTTCGTTCGTTTTTTTATCGAGAGAATTCCATCATTTTTTTGGAAAATTTCCAAATTTTTTTTTCTTGGATGTAGGAATTAGAAAATGCAAGAAAATTTCCATTGTTAATTTCCTCTATAAAATTTCATACTTTTTAATACCATCTACTTATGAGAATATAAATCGTTTTCCATTTAGAGGTTGAAGTAACATTAGTGGTTACATGGTTTAGATTGATTAATTACTTCATGTTAATGATGACGACTGACTCTTCTTACGTTGTCTCTTAAAATATTTGCAAAATAGGTTGAGCTGTGAAATGAATTTAGGTGCCAATATTGTTTCACAATTTCCGGATAATGAGTGTTTTCCGGATCGGAAACGATAGAAATTGCCCTCGGGTATTTTCCAAATGAGGTTGATTGCGCTATCAGCTAAAATACTTACTATAATCATCGTTATGAGAACATTGGCTTCATTAAGTTCAAATCTTGAATCTATGATACGTTTTATTAGAGCATAAAGAATTTTAATGCGCATGTATTTAGCGTTTTTACTCGTAACTTTTTATTTTGTATAATTATTAATGGGTATTACTCTTTAAACTTTTATATTATTACATTTTTTTTTCTTATTTAGATATTAAAAGAGAATAATAAAAATGGTGGATTTTATTATATCGGAATATTTTTGTTCATCACCAGGTGTGCTAAGGTAAATCATATTTTCAATTTGCTTAATTATTGAGCCGTCCTTTAATTAGAATAGTTGAAAAAAATTTTCTTTCAGTCATTGATCTCATAATTTAATAATTTTTCGAATTTTAAGCCATAAGCCGAATCTCCCTAGATCGATCCTAGCTCAGGTGGATTTGTTTTTCTTTCTCATATTATTTAATTTACTGCAAAGGATGGGAAATACAAAATATCTACTGCATCTGTTTATTTTTCTCTCTTGCATCTTTAGAGAGATTTAAATTTATTATCATTTCCGGTTTTGATTCGACAATCCTTACGAAGAACGGATTTGACCCGGAGTTTTCAAAAAATCCATTTTCGTTTCCGGTCCAGATTCGACAATCCGGACGAAAAACGGATTTAACCTGCAGTTATCTAAGAACTAGATGTTAGAGTCTCAGTAAATGTGCAATGCAACGGAAGTGTGAATCACTTATTTATAACACACATCATGCAGATAATGAATGAGAAAAGATAATATGCGTTGAGCAAATTTTAATTTCGGCAATTTCAGTGTTTAATAAAATAAATGAGGAAATTCATAAAAATAAACGATGCGAAAAAACGATCCGTAATATTTTTTGATCGACAGTTAAAACGGCTCCGATTCATTTCAGATTTGAGGTGATTTGAACGTAATTTTAGGAATTATTGATAAATTGTGATCGCCTTCAGTAATTCTTCAATGCAATACGAAGTTGGACGTTACGTTTTGATGTTCGGAGTTTGTGAGAGATAAAGATTTGGAGATGTTTTGGAATCGTTTCTAGATTCCGGATAGATTTCCGGATACACGTTCCTAGGTTGATGCGACTTGGTCATTTCCGGTCGTCTTCCACAGTCAGTATACCCATCGCGAGTATGTCACTCAAACAGGTGTGCGATATTTCAGGATTGGATGGCAGTATTTTTTTTTTGTGGACATGTTGTAGCGAATTTATTTTGGAATTTAAGATTTTAAAATCATTTTGATAAACTTTGAAGGCAATAAAATTACTAGTAGAAGTCTAGGAATTATCATTAGAAGTTATCATTGATCACTTCGTTGATAAATGAAAAAAAAATGTTCTATTTGACTGGAAAATGCGATTGAAGTTGAAAAATTAATTCCAAAACTGTAAAAAAAATTTTTTTTTGATAATTTGGTTGATGAATAGTAAATTCAATGAAAATGATGAAAATTTTCTTGAAATTATTTACGACGAATTTGCAGAATTATTCAACAAATTTTTCATTGGTTTTTTTTTCCCCAATTCCTTTGCATAGAGGATGGAATGCAACGATCCGCGAACGATCCCTTGTGATGCCCAAACCCGAACGAGCCCAAACCACTGCGTAATAATGATTTAGTACCTTGAACTACGAAAATCATATTTTATGATACGAGTGCTTAAATTCATTTTTACAAAGAGGTAAACATTCCATATCAGCCTAACTTCTAAAATTCGATTTTTTTCCCAGCGAGGGGAGGGAATTTTATTCATACGATTTCCCCGAGGGAGGGGTTTTATTCATAAGATTTCCCCGGGGGAGGGGGTTTTAGGTTTTACTTATACGGTAGCAGAAATGAAGAATTGAAGCATTTAATGCATTGAAATGCTTTTATTTTTAGTTAGCCTCTTGTCATTTAGCAGTTTGAAAAGAAAAAAAAAGCGATGCACATACTGCACACGCTAATCGAATGAATGCTTTGTGCAATCATTTGCCTCTCTATTACATAGAGCGGAATTTTTGCGCATTTATTTCTTTGTGGATGCAATGTTTTAAGCACGCTTTATTTGTTGAATTGTTCGCCATGTTCATTGATTATTTCCAACATTTCCCATCTCATTATTATTTACTCTTTTTTTTTCTTTTTTGTTTATAATTTTAGGAATTTTTCTTTCAGAAAATTTTTCGTTGTTTTAAATTTTTGAAAAGAATTCATAAAAATTCCATTGTATTTTGCATTATTTAAGTGAGATTTATTAGCAAAAATTTGATTTTTAATGGTTTTTTTTTTCTTATTTCTGTCAAACCCTAAGTCGTTTTATAAATTCAGAAATTTATGAATTTTTCTCAATATTTCGTTTTTTTCTTTTTTAATTAATACAATTAAATAACTTAATGAGTTTTAATGTTGTTGTTGTGTCATGAAATTCGTTCATAGTGAATGCCTACGTCGATTATATCGTATTGTGACGATATCTTGTGTGTGTTTGTCGTCTATCGATCTGTCTGTCCGTTTGTCTGTTTGTCCGATGATGTTTTCACCTTGGCTTCAATATAGCATCCTCTATCGTACTTCGTTTTGATATATGAGGTTAATGAATTCTTTATGCGCTTTAAATCAATCACAGTACAGGAGAGCGCTCTTTTGTGGAAGATTTATATACGATCAGTTGTGCTATTTGTTCTATATAATCAAAATAATCGCATATTTATTTATTTATTTATTTGTTTATTGCTAAGTTATAGAGGGCTGATCAGTCCATGCGAGTGATACGTAAAAGCGCATATTGTGCCAAGTGGCCTGGCATGCTTTCCTAATTATTTATTGGTGGTTGCTATGAGTAATTTGTATTGAAAATAATTAAATTACAAAGTAATTTTTATTCGTTATATTTGCGCAGATATATTCCTAAATTCTCGTAGTTGATTGTGGAATTTCAAAGAGATTTTGCAGCGCTAATGTGCTAACGATACTCTCTTAGAGGATAAATTACAACGAGTGAGATGTCATTACAACCTTCGGTTATTCATAATCCATCAACAAGTGGCGCACAGCAAGTGGTGAGCAATTTCATATTTTAATATTCTCTTTACGAAATTTGATCAGATATTGTGAAGAATTTTGAAATTGTTCGTGTTGGTATTAATCGGTGTGTATGTGTGAGGAGGGGGTTGAATTGGGTTGCATGGGGGTGAAGGGGGGGGTTGAATTAGGTTGCATGAGGGGGGTGAGGGAAGGGAGTTGAATCAGGTTGCATTATTTTATAGCATAAGCGGTAGAATTTTATAGTTTTTGTTTAGTTTAATTGGGACATAAATAAGGAGGAGAGATGGCACCCTTTATGGGATGATAGCGTATTGGCTAATATTCAGTTAAATCTAAGCATTGAGATATTGGGCGAAAATGCTAAAGAAATGTATTTTGCAAAAAATAAAATAAAATTGCTCTGCTTAATATCAAAATTCAACCCCAAGGGAATGGAAGATAAATTTAAATTGGATCAGGGGTGAAATAAGGAATAAATTTTAAATTTGTGCAAAAAAAAACTTAAGCAGTCAGCTAAGTGTTGCGTTAGTAATAAAACAACAGTAATAATAATAATAGTAATAGTAATAATAATAACAATAATAAACCATTTAATCGATTGCTCATTTCATATTATACGTTGTTACGCATTCACTTGAATAGTGATACTGGAATGGGAGCGCACTATTTGCTGTTCAATATGTTGTGTGTTGTGTGCGAGCAAATGAGCAGACCTGTTGGCAGGGAAATCATACAACGTGTTTGTCACGACCGTTGATCTCTTCCGGCTGCCACTATAGAATCACGCCGTTACTTGCTTTATTTGCGTTTTCATGTTTATTGAAAAATTTGCATAATGGCGGAATTATACCTGTGTGCATGCACATATGTATGTCCCTGTATCTATCGGTCTGTCTGTTTGGTAGTAGTTTCAACAGAAGAATAGCTGAGGCAAACTTCTTGGAATCAACGCAATTTTTTTTTTGGAGGAGGCAGGGGAAGGAGCCTCTAGATTCTTTGATAATCTTCCGAAATTTTTTAAACTTTGGATAGATTCATTCTCGTTTCAGGAAACTTGTGAAGGCGTCAAGATATTTTTTTAGTTTTAAGTTTCTGTGCGCCGACTGGTTCTATCAAATACTGACTGGAGCCATGCTGGAGCCATACTAAGCATATATGTACCGAGCGGAGCCATAGAAAAAACACATTAGTTGGCGTTGTTTCATTGTTTGTAAAGAAATATTTTTATCTAGTGGTTTGAAGTGACATTTTGGAGTAAAAAACGCATATCGTGCTTAAGTTGTTTTTTCTTCATGAATTTTCATCCCACTTCCAGGACATTCCCGTAATTTTTTTCTTCGTTCTACAAGCTTGTTTTATTCTTTTAAATTTAAATCAAATCATCTTTTGCTTTTTTTTTTGATTGCCTTCGCATTAACACCAAGCCTTTATTCATGCGATATGTTTAGGCAGTCGCAACCTGAGCTACAGTATCTGTCGAAATAGAGCGACAGAAGGCTATGGTATTTTAAAGAAATTGAAGATGCTGAAAAATGTGTTGTAAATTTTACATATAGTTACCAATTTTGGTTGGAAAGCGAAAAAAAAAGGAAGCGATTGTTGGGAACTTTTTTTTTTTTTGAAAAGATCGTATTTATATGGGACGTTCTAATCGTCTAGTAAAAGAGAGCGATAGAAAATATCCGGAGCAAATGTTGTTCTCCCCTCCCCCCCTTCCCCCTCCACGTCCCATCGCTTTCTTTGCATCATTTTTATCAAGTTTGCAGGTGGTGATATCCTACCGGATTCCCACTTTAATTATCGGTCAGGTTTGAAGAAAATTTTGAAAAAGATAGAAGCAATGAATAGTGTGCTAGGTGTGATTAAGACTGGACTTGAAGTACGGGGTAGATCGTATTGTACTAGTTGTTGAGGGGCATTTATCGTATCTCGCGTACCCTATCTCGCAGAACTAGCTCTAGTACCACAGCGTACTGTTTCTTCTCAAAATTTCGTGTCCCGTATCGTACGGTGTACCAGCTACGATGTAGTCAGGCGTGCATAGTTTTGGTACCATATATCGGAGTGGTCATAACTCTCAAAGGTCGTAGTAATAGCGTGATGCATTAAACTGACCAATGGTCAGCTTGTAAGTGGAATAATGGTAGTTTATTTAGTGATGTAACTGCTACTGCATTGCGATTTCTGTCGTCTGTTTTCTTTTTCCTTTTTTTTATTTAATCTTGTTGGTTGTTTTTATGGAACTTTAAACCTTTTATATGTCTCTGTTTTGCTGTCTGTCCGTCCGTCTGTTTTGTCTGAATGCGAAACAGGTTTTTCAATTTCATTCTCTTCTTAAATAACAAATGAAGAATATTTGTGTCAGTGAGTAGAGTCAGCTTTTATAATCATCTTTGATCAGAAAACAGACTGACAATTAAACTCACCTTTTATTCCCAAGGATTCATTCAGTAGAATGCTTGGAATTCATTCCAGGGAAGATTTAGCACCAGTTGCTTCTGATTTGTTTATGGACCAGAAGTAGAGTTAGAGAGAGGGAGGGAGAAGGTGGGAGAGAGAAAAGAGCGATCGAAATATAATATTGCAACGATGATATGTGATATGATAGAACGTTGAAGGAGAAGAAAATATAATAATATGCCACATAACCATAGAGAATATTATAATTCATGAAGAGAGGAGATTAAAGGAAATGAGCGAGAATATGCGAGATCTTCCGCGTTTATCTCTACACTTTTCTCTGCTTGCCGCATATGAAAAACGTCCGACGAACTCGAGATTGAAATGACTAAATTATAAACGAAAAAGTGCACTTAGTTTGTATAAAAACTGTGAATCATAAAGCATTATAAGACACTTGGAAGCACACTCACTGAATTTAAGTTGAATTTTGAATTCATTATCGATTTATTGATTTGATTGATATTTCTTTATCATTTGTTATGTGGCAAAATTAACAGAAGTGATAAGAGGTAAAATGGCTAGACCATGATGGAATTGAAGGCCGTTGTTGGAAGTAATTCATTTGAGAGATGTTTTTGTTCGTTAATTTATTTGTTTTTTTCAATAATTTCTAAATTTTCATTTCCTTTAAAATATTTTAGAAATTTTTTTGAAAGTATTTGTAAAGAGTTTAGTTTTAGAAAAAAATTTCAAATTTATCGTTGATTTTTTATTGATTTTTTTTTTTTTTTTGCGAAAATATCGTCAAAAAATTTTTTTATAATTGGTGAAATTGCACAATTAAGCGTATTATGGAATATGCGATATTATATTTTAGTAGTATTTTAATGGTATCATTCAAATTGTTCGTTTGAGTGAATTTCAGCTAAATATAACGTCACATAGAAGTTCTCAGAAAAGAAAAAGGTTTTCATCACTCAGTTCTATCAGCATTTCGGTTTTTTTTTTTTGGCATATTTTAATTATGCAATGATTTATGTCACTTTATTCTTATGTTATATTTAAAAAAGAGTTTTATTTCGTGAGGAATGTTTTGTGAGTCGCTAACCACAAAATATTTATAGAGTCCACAATCGGACGAAATAATAAGTGAAGATGAGGCACGACGAAGACGGGAGCAATTGAATCGACGACCATCGTATCGGTACGCGAGTATTTATATTTGAGTTCCATTTATTTGGTGATTAGCATTTGATAAGGGCATAAAAATACGCTGTTATGTATGCATAAATTATATTTATTAGGGGGGGATTTTGTGGAATTTAAGGTGATTGGATTCGTCATCGGCATAGGCTCATTTTTGGATTTCTCCTCTAACATAGGGTACGGATCCATAATTGGTTTCGCTTATTCGTATGATTCTCCATCAGTTGTATCGTTGTGCGGGAGTTTATTAAGTGAAACCAATTACCAAGTCCGTCTATGTCTGTGACAAACTTAACGGCAACGAAATTTTCTTGTAAAATAGCGCAATTTTTTAGTGAAGAGAATATGCAAAATTGATGTTTTTATTGATGCGCATTCAGTGAAAATCATCATTCGGCATCAAAAAACTTCAGAAGTTTGCAATATTTGGGTAACTTATGCAAATTGCATTGCAATGATCTTATTGAAATTGGAAATTGATGCAATATTTCGATTAAATGAGCGCTATGCAAAGAATAGAATAACGGGCCATTGACATTTGGCATTAACCGCAGTTGTGTGGCGGCGATCGTTGTCGCCGATCTTACGGTTCTGTCCAAGTAGACCTAATGCTACGTATTGCAAATTTTTTCAAGTTTTTGCAAAAAAAAAAGAACTAATTTTAAAAAATTTACAAATCACATAACTTATATTTACCAGTATTAATTTCGAGTACCATATCCTGTATTTTTAGAGAGCCGCTATGAATTGCATACTAATGAGCATTGCTTGAAGTTGAACAGCGAGTTAGTCCCTCAACACTAGGGTGATGTCCTCATTCTCTATGCATATGTTCAACGCAAAATGTTGCGGTTACCATGGTAGCATGAATTCAATGCTCTCGAGTGCATGCGTTATGGTGTTTAGTGTGTGCTTCCATATAGCAAATAACCTACCTATGTAACTTCTTTATAGGATGTTTGTTTTTTTTCTCTTGGTGTGCTTCGCAATCAATGTTAATTTATAATGCATTATTAAATTCAAGAAATTCGATGAGTTCCATATTTTTTGCGGTGTTTTAAATAATATTAGTTGTATAGGTGAATATTTAAGCGATTTGATGCGAACATTTTTAAGTGAGTGATTTTTTACGTACATTTCTTTCCGTGATTTGGTGACAGACGATGGCTGTCACTAACAATTTGACTTTGCGACATGTGTGATTTTGAGATGTAAGGCTAAGTTTTTGGCTGGTTGTATAAAGGAAATTAAAATCTAGGGCATTAGGTTTCATAAAAATTTATTGCTAGCACATGGAGTTATTTCATATTTGATGACATAACTTCCTAAGGATAAGACTGTTGGCTGTTGTTATGCTGGTTGTTTCGACATGTGCATTAGCAGGTAACGTTGATCTATGGTTTTATTTGTTTTATTATATGGGAAACTGGTAGTGGTCACTTCCACCGTTTTTTCTTAATGGTCACTTTATTTCATCATATTTTTCTAGTGGTCACTGCGTTTCTTATTGTCTTCATATGTAATCTTTAATGAGGATAATATAGATCAGTGATGCATTGTTGTGTAATTATCTATAAAAAACGGAAGTGTTATGACGTCATCTTAAATATTCGGAGGTGAATTATTGGCATCATGCCCACTTAGGATCGTTTTTTTTGCATCTCAATTTCGCATCTAATTTTTTTTTTTCAAATTCCAGTTAAACTTTCGCCGCATTTGCATCAATCATATCATTACTCTTAAGTAATAATGAGGTAATGATAGTTGAATTTTGCATAGTTTTTTGAAGTGTTTTTCACTTAAAAAACGAATTTTTTCTTTTTTTCGAAAATTAAAACGACGGGAACGAAGATATGAAATTGGCATGCGAACTTGCAAGTTTGCAAATATGCAATTAAATGTAGGGAAGAAAAACATTGCAAGATTTTATTGCGCATAGTTTTTGATTGTGGGTGAATTTTTTTTTTTTGCAGAAATCTGCAAAAAAAAAAAATCGTTTTAACGCATTTGATTTAGCTGGAAATTTTCGTTTTATGTGTTGTATCCCTTTCTACTAGCCGCCATTTCCCTCTGCCTCCCCTGTGCCCTCTCCTGATCGCTTAAAGAAGATAACCTTAAGTGATATCGGTGCACCATCGTTGGTGAGTACATGAGCGGATAGATACGTGGACTGATGATCCGTGGTTTTCGAATTGAATGACGGAAAATTTTTTGCATCTTAAACGAAAATTTTCCAAATTCGTAAAATAATTTTCAGTGGATTTTCATAAATTTTTGTTCTGTAGAATATCTGTGAAAATTCAAACCTTTCTATATTTCAATCACTTTGATGCGTTCGCTGTTATATTTGATATGATCATTGTGGATGATTCATTGATTGTAGTAATTATGGGATACCAGTATTGTCTGTAATTACTCTCTATCATTTTCTATGGGGTATTGAGCGGCATACAACGATGGCATTTTGATGTTTAACATTTGCTGTTGTAAAATAGTTTTTGAATTTATGTCGGAATTTCGATATTTAATTTCAGTATATATTTCAGTAATAACTTTATTTAATTTCAGTAATAATTTCATATTTCGATATATTTATATTTTTCATTAGCGAATTTATTGTAAAGAGGAAATCAATTTAATGGAATAGGAAATACGAAATGACTAATATTTAATGAGTATTTAAGTATTCAGTTGAAGATTTTTTTTCAGCATTATTTGTTATGCATTGAAAATTTTCTTATTTGCTCATAATAGATGATAAAATTTTCGTGAAGCAGTTATTTTAGTGATTTTTAAAATGAAGACATATGTATGCATTAATTGAAAAATATTATTGAGAGATATGCAAATTATTACGTAAAACAGTATATCGAAAGTTCTTTTAATGAGATATGCAAATATGCATGCCTTATTTGCATATTTTCTGTTAGATATGCAAATAAGTATTTGTGCTTTCAATAATTGAAACATAATCTGAAGTGTATATGGGTAGCTGGCATAGGCAAGTTACGAATTTTTCGTATTATATAATTAGAGCAAAGTGAATGTTACTTTTGAAACGTTATCAGTGGCAAATATTTCTTAGTGATAAGTAGGCATAGTTGTTTGTTTATTTGTTTATTTTTGAATAGATGAATAAGTTTTTCGTATCAATGATAAGATTAGGGAAAGATTATCATATGGAATAAGGGCGGCTGCCTTTAATGCGGCTGGCTGTAGCTCGTCGTAAATGCTTATTGATTAGTACGGGAAATTTCTTAAGAGGTTTTAAGGTTTTATTTCTTTTATGGAACATTTTATCTCATTTTCGTATCGTGATTACTGATTTTTCATTTTGTTTTAGGGTATCATATGATCATCGAATAAAACTATCACCTTTGAGATGCTGTAATATGTTGTGGGGAATTAGTTCCCCGGGGAGTTCCCTATGGGAAATAATTCCTCCCGTTTCATTCTTTTTGATTTCTTTTTGTCGTGGTTATTGCCTATTTGTCAAGCAATACTTCCGACTGTCGCGATTCCTATATATATATATATATATATATATATATATATTATATATATATATATATATATATATATATATATATATATATATATATATATATATATATATAATTTCACCGCCTTTGAAATAAGCAAGGGGGGGGGGGGGAGTGAAATATTTGTACCTCAGTAGAGGCGTTAATCGAAAATCGAAAACAGAGGCACTATTCATCGTTATTTGGGGCGTATAATTTCTAATCAATTTCGTTTGGCGAATATTTGGTTGATTTCATTGAGACATGCAAATATTACTCGACTTCATTAGTGATCTCTGTTCTTATGTGCATGATAAATGGGCTATAATTTTTCCTTTAACGATTATTTTTCACGGTTTCTTTCCTTATCGTCAAAACAGATTTTTGAACTCCTCTGTTATATGCTCACCTTCCTCCCCCCCCCCCCCCCCCCTCCCCACTCCTCTCCTCTCTTCTCCCCATGACTTGATCAAAAATCATGAGAGGATTATTTCAGATCATGATGACGAGTCATAGTTGGAGTATAGGGGGCAAAAATAGAGAGAAATGGGTAGTGGAGAAGTTGGCTAATATTCGATGCAATGAATGCAATGAAAAAGTGTGCCTACTAATTTCGACAAGTGGATGACGAATGTTACGTCAGAATGCGGTGTTTATTGATGAGCAATATTCTCTTTATTAACGTCATTTCAGCTAGCGGCAATTTTTTTTGATATTTCTAATGGTTTTTTAATTTTTTAATTTATCTAGGTAAGTTTTGAGGTTGGGAATTAAGTTTTAGTTTAATTTGGTTATGCTCAGTTTATATATTTGTCGTAATTATTTGTTGTATAGAATATAATAGGTAAACGATATCGATTTTTCCATAGTTTCACTGATTTTTTATAGGCAATCATCGAAAATAGTTGCAAAATTATTTAAGCAATTTCGAGGATCAAATTTGAAAATGATGAGGGAAAAATTGATGGGAAAAAAAAAATTTTTATTGATAGCCGAACGTGTTTTATTGCAATTGATATAGTAAAGATGAATGTTATGGATTTTTTTTAAATTGTTAATTAAAAATTGTTTTTAAATTTTTTTTCCATAATTTAATTTTTTTTTCACTTTTGGAAAATTTCTGTTGGGAATTTTATTGCATTTTATTAAAATTTCATTTTTTTTTCTCAACTTTTATCTTAAATTATTATTTCTCTTATTATTTGCGTTGTTATTGAACGAAAATATAGTGATAATTGAGTGCAAGAGGCAAGTATTATAAAGTTTAAATAATATACATCTTTTTTTTTCCTATGAAAAATATATCTGTGATTATTGGGAATTAATTTTTCATATTTTGATGAATTTCTTTTCATTTTTCAATCAGAGAAATTAATTGGCAAAGCTTTTAGATGTCTTTATATTTATAAGCCCAAAGTGTTTAGCATCCAAATAATTTTCCATCATTGATCGTTTATAGGGGGGGGGGGGGTTTTGAAATATTGATGTGCAGTAAAATTCCAAATTTCGGTGAAATATCATTTATTTTACGTTCGATTTTTGCATCTTTCGTCGTTTCGATATTATAAATGAATAAGTAAATAAATAGTAAATAAATAAGTAAATAAGTAAATAAATAAGTAAATAAATAGTAAATAAATAAGTAAATAAGATGAATAAGTAAATAAATGTAAGTATTATAAATTACATATAATGTCACCCATTTCTGCAGGTTTTTATCATTTAAAATCAGATCAGATATCTCATAATATTTACAAATTGAATTATGACATCATAGTTTGGTGCTTTTTTTTTTACTAAGAGCGCTGAAAGGGAAAGAGATACGAGATATAATTAACTATTGATTTCGCAGTGTGGTATTCAGTCTAGTTCGACATAGAGTTGTGTTCGCTAATAGAGTGACGTCATTCGTGGTGGGCGTATCTCTATTTTTCGCTGTTTTTCGTCGATATGTTTGTTCATATGTTTCATTGATTATTTTCGCTATTTTCATTTGTTATTGGTATTCCCGATGATGGATCTAAGAGGAAAAAGTTGGAAATTAAATTCCATACTTATTATGATTATATGATTTGATCTAATTGAAAAAGTTTTAAAAAGCACTGAGGCGTTATCTTTAATTTTCAAGTAATTCGGCGCTAATGGCATGTCGTTAATTCCTATCCAATTTAGCGCTAAGGTGATAGATATCTTTAAATACGATTCAATTCGGCGCTAAGATTATCTTTAATTCTCCTATGTAGTTTAGTCCGAAGGCGATAGATGTGTTTAATTCCAATCCAGTTTGGTGCCAAGATGACACCTTTAATTCATATTCATTTTCAACAGGTTTTTATTTTCATCGTTTTTTTTTTTGTATTTTTGGAAGAATGGAACTATATTTGATCTCTCGTAAGTAAGTATTCATGTTTTATTAGAATATATGAGTTTCTAATCGTCAGCGAAATTTTTTTTTTCATCAGAGGCTTACATGGAATTTATTCATTAATACGTTGAGGTATCACGCATAAAATTGTTTGTGGTGATGTAAGCGGCGGACCTTCAGACATTAAGATGGGATATCTTTGTCTGATAAATGTCTGTCTGGGGTGATGTCTGCGTTTGTCTGAGAGCACTGATAATATTCCTCCAGGTTTTAAGACTTGCTAGTAACTAGTAAATATTTTAGAGGCCAATTTCTTATGGTGATGAAAGTTTTAAGTTTATTTTCAAATATTTTAGCGCTCTATCAGTTTATGGGCTTCCGTTTCTAATCGTTTAAATAAAGAAATAACAGAAGAAAAATTAGGGTGGTATTGTGTTTAGAGGTTTTCGGTATCGTTGATTTATGGATCTGGTTGGTATGATTTTTGTCGTTATCTTGAAAATAATTTCTGTTAGAATATTTTTATATGTTCATTTTTTTTTTTGGTTTTTTGCAAAATGCCTGAGAAAGTTTCGCCAAGAAAAAAGGTGTGCATATAAAGGTGTATTTATTTACATGCTAATTAATTAGCACAATATTCATAAAGGTTATCACAGGTAGCGTTAGGTGATTAGAATATCAACTAAGAACGGCAGGTATATACGCCAATATATAAATAGGTGTTTGTGTTGGTCGATGAAAAACATTTGCGAGGAGCAATGATACTTATGTGTGAGAGTGGGTAGATCTCTTCTGGTTGTTCGTGTGTTGTTGTTGTTGTTTTTCTCTCTCGAAGAGCTAGCTGATCGAGGAGCAGGTTCACCTCATATTTAGATGACGTCATATATGGCGTAATTCCATGACGAGATACATACATCTAGATGTTTGTATTGCTTCGTGACACTTTTTAGGGATCACTTTGTATGATTATGGAACAGAGGTAGTGAGTGAGATTGACGGGAAAATGAGAGAGAGCGAGTCGACAGAGAAATCTACCCCGTCAAGGGTTGTTTTCCACGAGTGAACGTATGGATTGTGAGAGCGAAGAGTGCAGAGTGTCTCGACGTTTTTAATGGATAGTGAGAGAGAGATTAGATGAGAGAGAAGTGAAAGCGATTGAAAGTTGTTTGTGCAAGGTGGGAAGGTAAATTTGAAATAGTAGAGACTTGAACGTCATAGGAAAGGACAGACGCTGAAGGAAATTTTTAGATTTGCAGGCAGACAGCGTCGATGTTGAGGAAAAGATGAGAGAATAGTAGTAGATCGGTTAGGAGTGTGAAACAAATTCATTGCTGGAGGAATGATCGAGACGACAGATGCAATAGACATGTGTGCGTAGTAAAAGAGCGTATGAAAAGAGGAGGAAGAGAAGGAAAGAAGAGGGAAAGATAAGCGGCGGCAATGCAATGTGGTCGATGGCGAGAGAGAGAGCGTCATGCGTTAAACGTGCCAGCTTGAAAGGCTGACATGGCGGTGCAAAGTGAAGGTTGCATATGAGAGAGGTAGCTTGATTGCTTGAGTTGCATCATTGGCTAGCTTATTGCCACACGTCTGGCTGGAGTTTCATTCATGGCAACACAATGAAAGAAGCTGTGTTGTATTCGGATGCGATTGTGTGGCTACGAAATCTCGAACTCGAGGTATGCAGCACTTTCCGGTTGCTATGATACTATCATTCTGGGGTACAAATATGTTGGACATTTTATTTGGTTACTCCCAACTCGTCCTCTCCCTCGTCCCGCCTCTCCTTGCTCCCGCTCTCCTCGATTCGGGTTTTTATGGAAAGAGATAGAAAGTATTTGGGTTAATAATCCGTTTGTAGTAGCGTAACTGCTTGAAGAGTCTTTGATCGATATTTGAGCTGAATGCAATGTAATAAATCCATAAATTTGTAATTGAACTAAAAAGTATTTTTTAAGCCATGAAATTGCCTGTAATTACGTGATTACCCGGAAGAAGAGATTGGGGATTCCTATACCTGGAATTTGATGATAATGTTCCAGCAGGGGGTTTTTGTTTTGCTTCTGATTTAACGTTCGAATATATCTTAGAGATTATATAACTTCAGTTTAATATTAGAATTTTCTGCGCTTCATTATCTGATTGTTTCAATTAAGAAACTATGGAACATCATGGATGATATTGTGGGAATATAGATGCCCATTTTTGAATAAGAACGATTCTAATTCCTAGACTTGCGTTCTACCTGCATTAATTTGTAATTACCTGAGAAAAGGTGTTCCAATGACGTTCTTTGCTTGTTTGCTTTTTTTTTCGAGTTTTTTTGCCGTTTTTTTTTGTGTGTTTGTTCAAACAGATAGTTGATGAGGAGGCAGGAGATAAATGTTGTATATAGACTATATAGACTCAGTGTTTTAGTAATTCTGCTGCTTTATTCAGTTCCTTTGGACGAGATAAGAGGTGGCGGGTGGTGGATGGGGAGGGAGGGGGGGGGGGGGGGAAGGTAGTTGTCTACGCTCATAATCAACCCTCTATACTGTGAATAATTTTTCTCAAATTGTTCGAAAAACTCGACAATTGGATTCATATGTGGGTGTGTATTGCATTTCCACCTACATTTTATTGTCTACATTCTAGTTGACGATGCACCTAATTATGCCCGTTAAGTTTCGAAGAAAAAAAATATACCTGAGTAATTTGCAAAGGTATAATCGATGCTTGGACAGGTTGAGTATGAATCCTCTCGCACCTTTTCTATTGTCTTCATATTTGTTTTCCACACTCTTTGTGATCAAAAGATTGTGTAGTTATTTATGAACTTTTTCGGCAGGATCTGTCATCGACGGTTCTTTGATATTTATCGTTTTTGATGAATATTTATCGTTTTGCGACTTTGATCTATCTTTGTGGAATTTTTTTATGAATAGGTTTATTAGTTTATAATTTAAATTTATTTCTATTTGATTTAATTTTTCCTTATTTACTTTACAATTTGGTAATATTGAGGTAAATGTACGTGTATTTTCTACCTACCTTGAGCTGTTGAACTTTTAATTGAGTTTATGCTTAGTATTTATTAGTAATCGACGTTATCAGATCTAATAAAAAAAGCTAAATTGTAGAATGATTCTGAAAGACCTGGAAACGGTCGACAAGCAACTTAAGAAGGATCCAGACGAACCGAACGCATCACCGGTTGTCGTGCAGATATCCGCACAACAACCACAACCAAGTAACACACCACATTGTAAGTTACAGCGATCTCTCCCGATCGATTTGAAATGTTCTCTGTACGTGAATCTTTTTTTTTTTTTTTTTTTGTTATGTGAGGTTTCAAGATTTCCAAGTCTTTAAGGGGATCGAGGCTTTGGTCATACGAAATAGTCATATCTGCGGTAATGAAGAAAACGGAAGCTTCTTGGAAGGAGGAAAATTGTTGATCTCATCCCAACATGACTGAATATTTCGAATATTAGAGGTGCATGTGCTCTTTGTTGATAGAGATACCGTACCTCTCTGTTTATAAGCCCTCCCCGAAAATGTATCTTTAGTGGGAAAATCATGGCTGATATAAACCCTGCAGCCGTCAAATATGGATCCACTTTCATCACGTTAGAAAAATTTTGAAGCAAACTTTAAGTGCAAAAAAGGGTTTTTTTTTTCAGCATCTGATTTTTGGGTATGTTGGGTAGATATCTTTGAGTATCTTCCATTTCCCCACCTTATCGTTAATTTTTCCTCGGAATACGATCCCACTGTATTTTCCATTTAGTTTTGCCCATTTCTTAAACTTATTCTTGTTGTTTTTAATGGCCATCTTCTTTTAAAGCTGAGAATGCTATAAGACCGGGAATTCTATGCTTTGAGGTGTGGAATGTAATTGTAGAATGCACGCATATATTAGACGAGGCAAGGCATTTATTTATGCAAAGCATGTCATTACTGCGCCCTTATTAGCATCCTTTGATAGGCACCATGCTGATGTGTGTATGTATGTGTATGCCTATGTATGTATAAGTATCATTTGTCAGCAAGCTCAGGTGACCTCGATAAAAGGGAAGGTGTATGCGTATGTATGTGTCTGTGTGTCTGTGTTTGTCTGTGTGTGCGTGATTAATGAGTCCGTCGAAGGTTTTTGTTGGCTATAGGCTGAGTATGCAACATAAAAAATTGTAGTAATGAATAGCGATAGTTGTTGTTTAGCGAAGCATTTAAGAAGCTAGAAGGATCATCTACGGTGCTATCATCGTCGTTAACAAGTCTTTTTATCGAAGTCTTTCCCTATTAATTCTCTTACGGTCATTTGTTCACTCTCCTTTTTTTGATCATTCTTGAATTTGAGGTCATTTTCCGGTCATTGTGGTTTCGCTTCTTTGGCTTTGAACTTAGTTTATTACATATTCGTTCACTGACGTAAGTGCATGGGCGAGAATTCACCTTGGAGTAGGTGGCACTCTTTTTTCAATTTATCGGCGCATCAGGAATCATGTAATGTGCTCCCTTATCGCTGCCTAAATTTTAGCGATTTAGCGCCATTTGAAGTGATATTTGGTTTTCTTGGGGAGGGGGAGGTGGAGGGGGCTTATCAGATAGTAGTTACTTACTGCAAAGAGCTGTTCACCGTCCTCCACTGTACTACGAGGGATGAGGAGGGGGGGGAGGAGGGTGATGGCTTGGAAGGGGAGGAGGAGTTTGACAGTTAACTGGGAACAATTAACTGGTCATAATTAAGGTAACTATTAGTCCTACAAAATATTTTTATTCGAACATTTTTCATTTATTATATGGTCACAGAAATGACATATTCGATGTCTGTTGATACGTCTATAATTACACAAATGCTCACTTCTGATCTTTTAGACTGTCGATTCTTCTTCCTGTTTAGAACGTTTGGAAATGGCTTTTTGCGGATCATATTAGCTCTTAGAATTCATACTGCGTTTTTTTTTTTTGAAAGTAATTAACGCTTATTTATTGAGCTTATTGGTTATAATGTTTAGTTGTAAACAAAACTTTAAAAGACGGAAGAGCAGTTAGTTGGATGAAAATCGAAGAAGTAATTGTAGCTGACGTTGGAATGCATTTATATGAGTGAATTACATTTTGTTTTCGATTTATTGGAGATGAAACACGTCGATTTTCGTATATTATTTCGTTGTTAATAGCGGATATTGAAGCATTTCTATTATCGTTCTTTATGCAAAAATCGGTATTTAAATAATTTCATGGATGATGTAGTTGAATTGTCTTGTTTTACTTACCTTTTTTTTTCAAAAAATTTGCATAAAATGTATCTATATTTTATGCAAATTTCGGTAATGGAATGTGAAAATATGAAAATTATCGATTGAAAACATCTCGGAGATTAATGAAAAAATTCGTCGAGTTTATATCATATACAGAGAATAAAATAATGTTAAAAGTAATAAATTGGTAATTTTTTAAAAAATTTGCGTTTTTTTTTTATTGGCAGAAATTTGGCTCTATTAGTTTGGAAATTCTGAATTCTGCGATAGATTCATCGATTTCAGTATATAGAAGGTCCTTTTTTGGAACATTTTTCAACGGGAATATGGTTGATATTATCAATAGATGCCTCTTTGAGACTCATAAACGTTGGTTTTTGCAATATAAACCTTTTTGTTTTGTTTTGATTTCTCCTTTTCTATTAAGATCTTCGTCAAACATCAAAGAGTTGATGAGGTGATTACATTTATTACCTGTTTCAGGTGGGATAATTATTCAGTAGCATATGTGCTATATAGGTGAAATATGATTGCTGCAGTAAATCTGCGCAAAAAAAAAAAAACAGGTGTAATTTTCACCGCTGTCAATTATTCCGATCGGCGAATGCAATTAATGGAAGCGGTTGTTTTGTTGTGATGATGTTTTTTTTTTGTTGTTGCAGCAACAGTGCCGACAAATCAGATGGCTGAACAACGCGCACTTCCGTCACGTCTTGATCATCCATCCTATATTGCTCCATCTGGTCAGTGTTATTTATGTTAATATAGGGCTGCAAAGGATTTTGTGTTTTTAACGATCATAGGAAGAAACTTAAACAATTGGGCACCTCGGAATACGTAAAAAAAAAAAAAAATTGGCGAATTGGTTCGCGAAATGCACTTCTACTAAAATTGAGAAGAGTTCAGAGGACAGTAATATTAGCATAAGAGAAAAAAATGAGGGTACTATTCAAATATTGAAAAACGATCGAATATAATAGAAAATCGATTATTTATACTTTTTTTCCTCGCAAATATATATAACTGTTATTTGTTATTGGAACTTTAGTTACTTTAGGATATACATATATAGCCTCCTTAGTGTTCAATTGTGAGATAATTTGATGAAAAGTATCACTTGTAATTTCTATTCGTTTTTTTTTCCACTTGTTTCTTGATTTTTCTTTTTCTCCCCCCCCCCTTTTTTTTAAAGAAAATTTTCGCTCTCATTATCTTAGTTTTTTTTTGTCTGTGCATAAATTTGTGAAATTGTTGCATTTGAATGAAATAAACGCAAATTCAACAAAATTGCAGTTTTGAAATGCTTTATGTTAAATGTCTTTCTTATTAAGGGCAATTAGAAGCGTTGATAGGATATTGCAATGATATCAAGAAATAAGGAAAGAGGATAGGTAAGAATCCCGACCATAGGTAAGGATCTTGACTGCGCTAATTCCTTGAACGTTATTGCAAAGATCAGCTCTCCTTGACCTATCTAGTTGTCCGGGTCTACTTGAGGATCTGCGACCTCTGTGGAGCTGCGGTCGATACAGATATGACACAGATATAAGAGCGAATATTATACTTAAACAATAAGATGACGAATAAGAAGAGATGCTAGAATAGCTCCAGTCGCCGTCGCGACCCTGGATCGCATCTTGAACTCGGCGTTGGGCTATTCCAGCGTCTGAACTGTTCGTAAGGCCGAATGGGACCTATGCGTTGCTGTAGAGTTCATGAGGTGATCGGCGGCAGTCCGGAATTTACAGTGCGACCAGGGGATCATTCCAGCGACTGGAGCTATTCTAATGTCCCTTCTTGCTTGTCACCTTATTGTATAAGCGTGACCTCGACAGGCGATGGAGATCCTCAACGAGACCTGGATGACCAGATGGATCAAAGGGAGCTGACGCTTTACATTAGAGTGAATCAGCAATGAAAAGGAATAATTGAACTTAGCAATCGGTGGAAAAAGTTGAGATGTATTATAAAGTGGAGGATAATAAATGTTCTTAGAGGTAGGGGCTTCGTAATTTTCTTGATGAGTTGGACAGGTAACGTCTCGTCATTCAGGTGTTAATTGTACTTGCGTTGTTTTGATGCTATAGTATTGCATTTCAGGTGTGCCGAATTTAAACGTGCAATCGAACGGTGAAGTGACACTGAATCCATTGTCGGGGATGCACAATGTTGGACCGGCCACAATGATTGGACAGTATTCACCTGCGAGTGTAGCCGCCGCTGCAGCAGCTGCAGCAGCAGTCTCGAGGGGTGCTTCTACACCCAAACAGGTACTCAATCTTTTATGCAACATCTGTGAGGCTCACGTCGTTGTGATAATCCGAGTCGATGATTCGGTGATAAACTTGTTCATGAACTGTAATATCGCTGGAATTTCTCCAACGTGTTATTTGCAAAAAAAAAAAAGCCAATAAACACAAAATATCTGTCATTGATTTTTTTGAGGAATTGACGTTTCCTTGGCCATTGATTTTTCTCGGCTCTTTTAGAACTTTGGCATCATCGAGGGCTGTTCCGATATTTCACCCCCACCTATCCTTCTAAAGTTTTGCTCCACGCAGAGTCATCTCATTCAGGATTGTCCATGTTTACGTCTCGGCCAGTTCACTTTTAACGTGTATCTGCGGCTGTTTTTCCGTTTTTCCGACTTTTCAGCTATTTTGCTCTCGGCGTTTTATTTGGACGCTCCATCGTTTCGATGTTTACCAACGTTACTTAGATTTTTTTTTAGCAGTCTTATGAAGCGTCTTATTTTTTAAGGGTTTATGCAATCCGTCCTTCCACATTTCAAAAAGATTTAATTTACGACTTTATTGACTGGATAGTTCGTCTCTAGTTGAGATGGCCATGTATCTTTTTCGTTTGTGTCTTAGATCGATTCACATCTTTCGAATGTGGCGATGCCACTCTTGCAGTTGTGATGCTATCTACGGTTGCTAATTTTGCATATTTATTTACGCTTTGAGCAGAAGTATCTTCATTGCTGTTGGTGTCACCCCTCCCTTGCCCCAAGCCTTACCCCTCTCCTTTCATGCTTCGTTTCGTTTCTGATGTCTTGTTGCCCTTTATTTTAGGCATTAAATTTTTGCTAGCCTTGCCGATAAAATGTTATCCCCGTCTTCAGAAATTGTGTTCGTCAACATTTTTCTTTCCAAACACCTACCAATCCTAGGCGGTTTGTGCGACTCTCACCGCCTTTACCTTTCTTGCAGCTAATTACCGTTTCATGAATCTATGCATCCACCTTTGCTGGATCTTCGTGGCCCACTTTCCGCTCCGATAGTGGCCCAAAAATTTTAAAGGGGGGGGGAGGGGACGGATGGGTATCCATGTAATGCCGTTTTCACGGCACGTAATATCAAGTTTAGGAAGCAACGCCAACTACTGCAAGTCCAAAGCCTTGTTAACTTCTTGGCACTAAAGAGTAATGGCGTTCGGTGTTCTAAATCCGTAAATAGTATGGAAGCGGGTACCACATGAAGTAACAGTTTCAGGAATTGGGTCCCACAGCAGGTCCATCGTCCGGCTCTGTTGGTGGTATGCTGCCCTTAAATGCGGACGTACTTGGTCTGAAGACGATGGGTGGTGATGGGCAAACATTTGCAACTGGCAATCACGGAATGTCACCAGGTATGTTATTGTTCCCAGCCGTTGCTGCTTACATATCTTTTATTGCAAAGCTTCTCCTCCAGAATATTCGAGTTTGAAGTCATCATTTTTTCATGCTCTTTTTCCATAATCGAAAAGTTTGGTACTTGGAAGCCGTCTGGAGCTTGTGTGGGAGATCGGGAATAGAGAGAAGGGAACGAAGAAACGAATTCAAAGCATTAATAAATGATGGCGGAGACGTATTCATTCAGGCGGAATAAGTTGAATAATGATGGAATGTGTATGTATTCTGAGGGAATATAGCTAATGTTGAGAAAAAAGGACAAGAGATTGAATGGGGTGTTCAATGTTTTTGGGCCATCGGAGTTCGATTTCTTCTGTGATTTTATTAGCTGAATTGGTACGAGGCTGCAGGAATTTTAGATCATTATAACCAAGCGTCTATCTCTACTTCAGTGTCTATGAAGTTCAATAGAAGTTCATGCGCATAGATTTTAGAATGGAATGGTTCTAGAGGAAAGAATTGCATTTGATGGATTGTTGTCTCTTCAGTGTTTGGAGGAATAATACCTGCGAGAGATTAAAATAATTTTGGAAATAAAATGATTATTGGAGGGGGGATGGAGGTCTGTTCTGTAGGTAATATGTTTTATGATGAATTGATTTTTGCGCTTCTTCGTAAATTTATCAGCTTTGCAGTATATTGTTGTTTTCAGCAAGGTAATGTGTGCAGGAGGGGGGGGGGGGGGAGGGAGACCTGCAGTGAAAGAGAAGGAGGGGGAGTTGGAGTAGCGAGGTTACATGTTGTATATTTGGAAGCGAATAGGGTGGGGAAGGGGAGAGAGTGGGATGGAAATCAGGAATACTGGAGGATTAGACTAGTCAATAGCCATATATTGTGTATTTTATTGTTCTTATTGTTAATCAAGGATTTCCATTACTGCTGAGGTTGATTAAAGAATTCAGTTTCCTCTATCGTTTTAGTGAATCGTCTTTTTAACTAAAGAATTCAGTTTCCTTTTTAATAATTTCGCTGTGGACCATTATTTATTAGATGGTGTGAAATGTGCTATTCTATGTATTTCTATCGGGATTATTGTACTCAAATGAATTTCTTTTTTTCAAAGCTAATAAAAGTAAGAAGAAGATTTAATGATTTTCTTATCATTCGACTAGCTATCGAACGATTTTTTTCTTATCAGTGAAATAAACCATTGAACGTAGTATATGACGTAGCTAGCATCTCGATGTGCAGCACTTTTATATTTGTGGATAAAAAAAATGTGAGGGTGAATTTCGTCTTCGATTAGAAATGCACTTTTTACAATGAACAAAAAAATCATTTAGTTAAAAATTTGAGAATTTGTGGAAGATTTTAATGCATTTTGCATTTATTCGATCAAATGTGCTTTCTTTTTGTGTCAACTGATTAGAGGGAAATGCTGAATTTCTTTTGAAAGGCATTAGCAATTTTTTTTTTTTTCAGTTGCATAAGTGACTTATTCCATAGTAATGGAAAATATGGGCTCTATTGATAGTTAAATAAATGTTTTGTTCTGAATTTTTCTTTGAAAATATTTCTGGATGTTTTTTTTTTGAATGTTTTCCTTATAGATTAGGATTTAAATGAGGTTCGTTTTTATATGTATGAATATATTTGAGAATGGCAGCCGGGAATGATGTCAGGCTATAATTCTTCACCATCACCGTTAGGGATGGCGGGCGCAAGTCGGAATACAGCCGACAATGATGATAGCACTCGAAAAAGGCAGGTTCGACTCCTCAAAAATAGGTGAGTTTTTTTTGTATTTCTTTGAGATGTCTTTTTCTTTGAGATGATTTAAATTTTTTCGTTATGTAATCCGGAGTTATGGAAATGCGAGGTATATCTTTCTTCATAGTGATCGTTCCAGTCGTAGGTCTTCTATTTTATGAATTTTTGTGCGTATTGCCTTTGGGCATCTAAGAGATAGCGTCCATGGCTTCGAGAGTCATGGCACCCCTTAACTTTGGGCACCAGGAATAGAGGCTTAACTACAGACTTGTGTTGTGTATGTTACTAGTATGCATCTTTGGTGGGTGAGTTGGTTTTCATAGGCTGGGATTCTTGCATGAACGATAGTCAGGATAACTATTAGTAGTAGTAGTATGTGACGTCGGTATGTAGGTGAAGAATTTTCAAGGCAACACTCTTTGTTTGTCAATATTGGAGCAGCCGAATGACGTGCCTTCGATTATATATGGTGGTAATTTATGTTGTCAGTAAACAAATAAATATCTGAATTAAATGCATAAATAAATAAACAAATAATAGAAGACCCTAACAGCGACATACCCAAATTTATATATATATATATATATATATATATATATATATATATATATATATATATATATATATATATAAAATTTCGTTTTTTTCATTCTGTTTGATGCAAAGCTGAGTGGGCGAATACTGAAATACATTTGTTTTAGGGAGGCGGCGAAAGAATGCAGGCGGAAGAAGAAAGAATATGTGAAATGCCTCGAAAATCGAGTAGCCGTATTGGAGAATCAAAATAAGGCGTTAATCGAAGAATTAAAAACTCTAAAAGAACTCTATTGCAGGAAGGAAAAAACTGAATTGTGAGGTCATGCTTCGAGTGGTACACCATATGTGCTGCCATTTAAGGGAAATCCCACCTACGTATCTTTTGCCCCACATAATTTTTATCTGTCTCGAGGACTTATTTCCGAATGAAATATAATTGAGTAGTATATTATTTCAAGAGTAATTGATAACGACTCTCGATAAGTGATAAGGGGGGCTAATATGCAAAAATCATCGTATTTTTGTCAGTGATTGATAGAGAGCGGACTTGCATTCGTTCGATGCGATGTTATTATTCGTGAGTCTCTAGTGAATGGGAATGGGCAATAAACTTCAAAGCTGCAAATTTTTTTGGTGTTTACGGTTATAACTGAATTAACATATGAATTCTTTCCAGAGTACTTTTTTTTTAATATTCGTGAGTGTATAATAATAAAGATTAGCTGAAAACTAAAGAGGGCGGTGGTCGAAATGGTTGAAATGAAAGGGATAGGGGAAGAGCTTCTAGATGATAACAAAGAAAAAGGCAGAGAGATGGCGTAATGCTCGTGTTGTGTTGCATTACGTTTATTGTGTAATGCGATGCTTTGCGCTTTGCTCTATGTGTGGCACTTGATTATTCTCTATAATTTGTGCTATAGATGATCGGCTTCAAGCTTGCCATTTATATAGTTTCTCTTCAAAAAATTGCTTATATTCGAAGATTTTTAGAAAGAATTAATAAACGGCGTATTTTTATTATTTTTTTAATTAACTAAGACTGGTTTTTTAAAATGAGTTATCAATATTCCTGGAAATATTGCAGGCCATTGATTATCAATAAAGAGATGAATTATGAATTTAAATTTAAATGAACGAAGTTTTTCAAGGAGATTAAAAAGATATAAATCCACAACTGATATTTCAAAGTATATTTTGTTACTTCCGGTTGATTGAAAAAGGTGCAGTAAGTCTTGGTCTTCAGCGGATAGCAGAAACAGTATGAGATATATTATGCAAATTTAGGATTATTTTAGAGGTTTTTTTCTGATTTAATTATTAAAGTGGGATATAATTTTGATGCGCAATTTGTTTTTCTCTTTCTCCCTCCGTTTTTTTTTTTTTTTTAAATTTTATTTTATTTTTTATTATCTTTTCGATCGGAATCATAGCTGAGTGGTTTTTTATGTTGCCAGCATATAACCCATCGATACCTCGGATGTTAACGTCTTTTATTCTGAGCGCACGTTCTTCAAGTATTCTTAACTCGACAATTACTTTACAATTTTCAGGTAATTAACTTTACTGTAATTATTAATAAAAATCACGTTCGAATAGTTAAATTCTAATTAAATATAAGTTAAAGTAATTAAGAAATTTCCTTTGTTTGGAGGTGCTCTATTGAAGAATTTCCTTGTAAAGGTATATGGGCGTTTAAATGAACTTGAAAGGATTATGGTATCGAAGATTTTTCATCGATACGATAGCTGCATAGGTTGATGATATATATTTTTTTTTTCAATGAAGCGTTGTGCTCATATTGTTTTTTTTTTTTTGCACGTTATGGTCAGAATTTAGGTTTGAAAGGTAGTATGCAAAATACTGTATTGTTAGATATGAATAGATGTTTTTCTCTCTCTATCTCTCTGTTTACATTTGGTGACTAATTTTATAGTCGTCGATTATATTTGTCGCACAAGCTCCTGAGATTTTCAGAGAGGAGGGGGTATAGGGAGGGGGCAGTCGGCTGCAAATTACGCGGATGGAATTCTTTGAAACTTCTATTTCGCTATATTTGTGCTTGTTTAATTCGAGAAATAGTATTCGTCAACGTTTATATATGAATTGCAATTAGTAATAATTAGTAAAATTTAATGTGTAATGTATAGAATTTTACTTACTTCAGAACTTCATTTTTATTAGTAACAACAGGTGTGATTCAAATTGTATCTGTTTATTGGATCTGATTTTCTTAGTATATATGAGAGTTAAAGCATTCAACATGTTAGCGTTAGTAATTTGTTACGTGAAGAAGAAAATGTGGGATGGGAAGGTGACGAGGTGGGGGTCTGTGCGCAAGCTTTGCTTTTCAACAATGCTTTGTTTTGTTGTTATTGTTTTTTTTTTTGTGGTTCTTTAATGATATTTAGAAGTAATGTTGAATTATCGAATGGAATATCAATGCGTTCTGTTCAATTTTTTCTGGTCATTTTGGCACCGATGTTAACGCTATCATATCATTGAATTACTTTTTAAAAAAAAAGGAAGAATTTTTTTTAATAATAATATAGATTTATTGTATTGTTTATTTACAAGAAGTTTTTTTTTTTGTGTATCATTGGCTATTCTTTTTTTTTTTTTTTTTTTTTTGTTCGCAATTTGTGATATAAGTGCGAAAAGATAATTGCATATGTGAATTACATATTAAATGAGAATTTGATTAATTCAATCACGATTTTGCTGAGTGTGAATAAAATTCAATCTTTATTATTTTTGTTGTTGTTGTTGTTGTTTTTTTTTTTTGTTTTGTTTTGTTTTGTTTTGTTTTTTATCATTGATGGAGATACTAAACAATCTCCCCAATATCTCCTCTAAGTGGCGATCCCAATCCCATCATTTACACGTCGGGTAATTTCCTTCCTTTTACCTTTAATAAATTTTCCTTCCTTTTTCGATGTAATTTCAGGTGTTCTCATTTTCTTTGTTTTTTATTCTGAAAATGGGGCAATTTTTAAATATTTCTGATATAAAATGAGGAGATTTCCCTCGTTCTTATGGGTTCTCGATCGATTTCCAAATACGCTGTTCATTGTATATTGTTGCATATTTCGGAATGATTCGATTCGAGCATTTTTTTTTTCTTCCATCGAACAGCTTTATAGAGACATCACTTAAGGTCTGAAATGAATGGAATTTCGTTAATTGAAGCAAATTGAGAGAGACGAATAAGCTCGATTGCCACTCGGCATTTTCTCGCCGAGAATATTATAGGTTTATAAGGGCTTGAGTTGTTGAACAATAGGAAGTAATATGCGGAGTAGATGGATTATTTGTTTTAGTGTTTCGGAGCGGTCCTTCTAACCCCGCGGGAGCCCTCATATTAAGATGAGTTATGAATTTTGGACCGCGAGGGGGGGAGGGGGTGCAGTTTCCATTCAATGTCACTGTCAGTGGTACCTGCCCACATCGTCATCGCCAACATTCGCGGATCGAAATTCCCAGTTCGATACGCGGCCACTTAAAAAAAAAAAATAAAATAAGAAGTAATGACCTGCCGAGAATTGACGTACATAAATGCTGCTACCAACTTCACTATGGCACTTCTGTCAAGAAAGTATACTACTTCTCATCTTATTTCCTGTCATTTTTGTAACAGGACGTTCACGGTACTTCCTTATTCCAACATGACATAACATTATCGTAGACCTCTTCCATTAGCTATAGATCAGTTACCTTCCATTGTGAGAAATTCCCAAAAACAGCCACTAAATACATTTAGAAAAGCATGTAGTCACGTTTAGTAAAAAAATACACATTTTGGATTTCAGCCAAGATTTCTCTATCAAAAGAGTTGCCAAAGAAACGCGAAAATTGCCACTTTTCGAAAATTATTCCTATTGCAACTTCCTATTAACAATGATATAGAAAAATAGCTTGAACGATTTGAAAATTCTTTTAATAGAATTTGGGCGCTTTCCAATCTTCCTCCCTCATGGGGTCTCTTCCGCTACTTGGAACTGCACTTCCCATAGAGGATTCAGGGAGCTCAATCTACACCCCATGGACACCTTTGAGAGGGCGGAAAGCTTCTTCCGGGGAGGGGAGGGGGAGGGGTGTGATTCATCATTTCACATGACGGGAGGCTCCATTCGCGACGTTCCTGTTTACGAGGACTCCTTTCCAAACACTGGCTTGTTCGCCTGAGGGTCACGAGTTCGATCGTCTTGACCACTGCTGTACGGTTCATAGGTCCGGACGACCTTTTGATCCTTGCTATACGGTTCAGTTTCGACTTCGATCCGTATCATAAGTTTCACGAGTTCAGGCGTTCCGAATTGCACTATAGTTCACGAGTTCGAGCGTGTTACTGTCTGCTATGCAATAGATTTTCGTCGAATTCTAAGAATTAACGATGAACTGCATTGTATTCACCTAATAGAGAAACGAAGAAAATTTGAAGCAAAGACATCGCTTGTTAAGGAGGAAGTTTTTTTCAATGAAAAGTTCGAGCGAAAGTAATTTTCATTTCTCAGCCTAACAAAAACGAAAGGTTTTTCCCCATATATCTGACAGCTCTATGTGGAGACTTACATTCAGCGATAAATGATATTCAAATTGAAGCATTTCTATGCGAGCAAACTCTATACCCATACAAATTGTTGTTGTGAGATATTACTTCTGAGAATTTTGAATTAAATCAACTATTTTTGATGCTTCATTAATTTTTACATTTACATTTACTGTATTGATGATCCAAAAAGTGACTAAAATTTTTTTTTATTCAATAAATCTTTGGAAATTTTTCGTTATATATGCTTATATGCATCTGATGTTGAGAAATACTCTAAGATTGGTGAAGTTGACGGCGTAATCGATGATTAAATAAACAAGCGATTCGCCGATGTAGGTTGCAGAATATTTTTTGGGAGGGTAATTTTTTTTTAGTGGGAAGATAATTCGGTAACCGTCCTTCACAATCTATACCATGTATCGATGATAGGATTCATCGTTCGATGATATAGGTTAGAGATTCTTGTGATAAGATAATTCGTTCGCTTGAATATTTCCGGTCTAGAAAATATAAAACATTTATAAAATATAAATGAACCTATATCATGACATGATGCCTGAGAAACTTTCGAAAAACCTATTGAGAATAATCTAATAACTAAATTTGAAAAACCTTTTTAATAAAGAGCTACTTAATGAGAGTCTTATTTAGAAATATAATATTTTCAACGATAATATATAATTATTCATCTGATTTACCTAACGATCCGTCCATTCGTGGAAGGTCGGCGCCGATTTATCGAGTCTCATTCGTTCACTCAACTTTTTTGCAATTAAATTGGGGTTTTGCGGCATTGACGTTCGGCTTGCTAGTCCTCGTGTTCCTATAGCCACGGTTTGCCTTTCCCCGCTTGGCAGGAATGATCACTGAGGATCAGACACACAGTCATCCTACCATGACCTGCTGAGAGACTTTCCAGACTTGACAGAGCATAATGTTCCACGCTGATAAAACCCCAGAACTTGTTGCCTATCCCGTGTCACGAAGAGGTGACATAATATGGCCTATGAGACGATATGTAGTTATATTATCGATGAATAAGCTAGCTATAGGCTTTTAAGCTTAAATACGCTTGATCGTGATCATATCACAACAAAGTGAACATTTATTTCCGTTGGAATATAAGTGAAATTAATAACAGTGTGGTAAAATATAGTAAAATATATTTGCTCGAGCCATGAATTTCATCAAATTTCAAAGATATGTGGTCAATCAATCCGATTAATCTATTCAATGAGAGGTCATTTCACGAATTTGTACATTCGAGTGGTCAGTTAAAGGTCAGTTTATAGTGCTGCATAAGCTGATTTCTCTCTCTTCAAGTTGTTATTTGCTTGCGATCTTTACATTGCAACCATCAGAATTGGTTGTGATGTTCATGTAATAATGGGGAATCGATCCGTTGCAGAATATGCAAATTAACTATATGGTATTAGATTGATATTATGATGCTATTATTGAAATTTGCTGGTGCGTTGTTTTTTGGAAGGAAGGGGATATCAAAAAGCTTAAGCATAACGTGCGGAGGGATCGTACAAAGAGCTTGTAGATGAGACTACAGGAAGGAGAAGGGGGGTTCTAAGTTCGGAAGTTACGATACTGTCGTTTCAAGAAAATATATTTATTGAAAGTATAGTAATCAGTTTAATAATAATAATAAGGAATCGTGTCCTCTGCTTTTTTTCCGGAAATTTCTGAAATACACATGTTCGTATGGATTTGTTATTTCATCTTCCGGAAGACATATTCGTGGTTCCCGGAAACATACCGGAAATACGAATGGAGATTTATTTCCATATGCTAAGTTAACTAGCGTCATAATATTAGCAACTGTAAACATTCTATTGTCTAGCATAAATGAGAGAAGTAATATAGTATGGCATCGACTTGAAATATTTCCCGAACTGTCGGAAGGATTAACTCAAACCTATTCCCACTGAGGGAATTTCCCCAAGAAAATTTTTCCCGCTTTTTAAAATTATTTGTTCAAAGCTGTCAGAACTCTCCGATACGCTCGTACTATTATTCCTATCAATTTGCATAATCATTCATAAATTTGCATATTAAACGTTGAATTATTACTTGTAACACGTGTAATGCTGGAGAATTTTATTATTTAATTCTTCCTAGATGATATAGTATAGCGATTAGCACTCCTATGAATGAGTTGCTTCTAATAATGATGGATCGATAAGTTAGCGCTATCTTTGCCTGACCTACCTGACCTTGAGATCAGTAGGATGTTGGTGCGAGATACCTCGATAACAGTGTTCAAGAACCGCCTCAGTGCAGTCGTTGGTGCTGTTGGTACTAAGCAACGTCATAGTTGTATTCGATTAGAGTCGTCGACGTGTATTGCCTAATGGGTAATATGGAACCATAAAGTTGGTTATTATAACCGAATTAATGGTTGCTTTCGTCTTTTCAGCATTTACTTACTACCGCCCTGTCTTCTTTTATTATAGAGGAACAACGTGTTACCTGTTATTGATTTACTAATTATTGGTAGTACAGTTAAATACTCCAGGTTTTTTTTTATTATCAAGTTTTAATCGTTTTTAGCGCATATATTTGCTATTCTTTTTAGTGCATTATATTCTACGATGTCACATAGCTTTACTATTTCTCTTATATATTTGTTTATCGATTTTTATTGGTTTAATTTTTTTCAATTAGTTCTTATGTCTCTTTTATCGGTTGTCTTTTACCGTTGGCTACAACGAACTTTACCATTTTTTTTGGATGAAACCCATTCCTGGTTATGACTAGGATCGAGGTTTAAACCAAAGCGTGATTTAACTCAAGCGCATTTTCGTTCGTAACGTTTAACTGCTTTGTTTGACGAGCGATATTGTGGAACTTCCTCAAGTGTTATTAATAATTTGCAAAATATTTTAGCACTTTTGCTCAAACGTTGATCGCGATGACCGATTCAAAATATTTTACGACAACGAAAAAAGGTTATTTTTTTTTTATTTTTCTATAATTTTATTTATTTATATTTTATTTTATATATCTTTTGTAATACTAGTTCGAACAATACTTGTATATCTTTAAAATTTTCCACTATATAATCTTATTCAATCCATAAAATTGATAAGGGAAGCTGATAATGCCACTAGAAACAAAAAAAAAAGAAATGACCGTGATCCTAAATCTGTGATGTTAGACCATGAAAGATTCAAGTTTCATTTTGTGGTACAATATTTTTAAAGCAATGAGTTATGCTATCATAATAAAATAATCACATTTACGGGTTTTTTTTTCGTCGGATTTTCTTTCAAAACTGTTAGAATTTAGCTGCGCAATACTATAGTTTAAGACCTACAAAGTTAAATGTTTTGATAAAACTCTAAAGAAATATATATTTAGTCACTAGTTATTATTTGAAAGCTATTAAGCGAATATTAGAAAAGAGAATTTAATAGTTGAGAAGTGAGGTGCTTCATAATAATTGTTGTCGTTTTTTTTTTGCAACGATTGAGGTTTTTTATTCTTGTACTAATAGCTGACGGTTTAAATAAATAGGTGGTATTTTTGTTGTTGTTGTTGTTGTTGTTGTTTTTGGTTATATAAGGGAAAAGTCTGAAATATTTATAGGTCATTAAAGGTTACTGCACACCTGTATATTGTTGAGGGTATTATTGCACTCTTCTTTAAAGTGTCTATGAATCGTATAGTCATGCAATGCGCAGCTGAACGTTTTCCTTTCTGAAAGGAAGTAGAAAATTATCTACCCTTTTAATTGCAGCACCGGAAATATTTTATGCTTGTTTAGGTGAGATATTCGAGTTGAAAAATGAATTGAATTCGGATAAGAAAGAGAAGAAAAGGGAAGCCGTGAAGAAGGTTATTGCCAGTATGACTGTCGGCAAAGATGTCAGGTTCGTTCGTTGATTAATTTTCTAATATTTATCGATTTATTTTTGTGTTTATGCGCAGAAACTGAATCAAATATGATCGCGCGGTCGAGTCGCATAATGATTTTTTTTTTCATAATAAAGCGATTTCTTACAGAGAATATTTGTGAAATTCTTAAATGAGGAAGAACTATGGCAACACATTCATTTAGAGGCATCCGATAGCGATGTTTTCAATGATATGATCACCTTATATATGGAGTAATTCTGCTATAACATTTGAATATGACCAATTATATACTTATTTACTTTAGTTGAATTATTTTGAATTGAATATGCAAATTTTTTACGTTTTATTTCGAGATCACCTAGAATTATTTTTATGGAGATGGAAAATAAAGGGTAAATCGGGAAATGAATTGATAGATTTTATGCTAAGATCAACTCAAATTAACAATATTTTTTTTTTAAATGGAATATGATTGATTATGTATTTTTAGTATTTGCTATATTTATACAATCGAAGTACTTAAATACTTAAATGTTTTGAATACATAAATACTTAAATACTACAATTAAATATTGAAATATTTAATTAATTTTAGTGCATTATTTCCGGATGTGGTTAATTGTATGCAAACGGATAATGTCGAATTGAAGAAATTAGTTTATCTATATTTGATGAACTATGCAAAAAGTCAACCTGATCTAGCGATTATGGCTGTGAATACATTCGTTAAGGTTTCATTTGAAAGATTTTTTCTTTTTCTTTTTTTTTTTTTTTTTTTTTGTTTATTTAAATGCGTTTTTTTTTTGTCATTTATTTCTCTATATGTTGCCGAGTTTTATTTATTAGATCAATGAATTTAAAGATGAAAATGATGAATCTAAAGTAATATTTTTTTGAATATAAATAAATAAATCTCATAAATTTGAAAACTTTTAAATGCTAATTTTTTTTTTTAATTTGTGGAATTATAATTACTTTCCGATTATAATTGTTGGTAGTCGTGTTTCGCTCTTCGAATTTTTTTTTTTTGCTTCACCTTTTGTTCAGTTAGCGATTGCGGTAAAGAAGTGCTTTAGAATCGGACACGGCTGTCAATAGCATTTGCATATTTTCGCGCTTAGCAAGCGATTGGCTTTTTTTCTTAAATCATCTAAAATGTTGGACGTTTTTAAAGAATGTATAGATTTTTTTTAATAACTAGAATAAAATTATGCGCAGTCTAGCATCTGTCATTAAGGCGATGTTGTAGTTGTTTGAAGTCCAGGATCTTTTTGATGACGTTATTGTGGAGTACGAAATTCTGAATTGATTCATTAACAAGCTTAAGGACGCTTCTGTTAGAGGTGAGTTTTGCTGAAGTGCGGAGCGAGGAGGGAATCGGTGATAATAGGGAATGGCGACAGGTCTATAATGAGGGCAAAAACTAGTGTAATATGGGCAATATGGCTATGAGGCTACTAGTTTCATTGATGTTTGCCTGTATTCTTGCCGGTTTTGCCTTCGTCCTAGAGGTTAATCATCATTGTTGAAGCTGTTACCCGTCCTCCCCTCCTTCCCTCCCCTCTCCCCTCAACTCCTTATTTTGTATTTACGTTTATTCGATGGGAGCCAAATAAAGAAAATAGAATGGATGAGTGTTTTGCAGGATTGTGAAGATCCAAATCCACTAATTCGTGCTCTGGCGGTTAGGACAATGGGCTGCATCGCGTCGATAAGGTTAGTTAAACATGATGGATTGTTAGGTTTTTAAATTAAACTAGAAGAAATTCAAAATTCAGGTCATCGTTTTGCAGATCATCTTCAACGGCTGAAAATTTACACTCCTAGCTACTAAAAAAAAAGATTTGCTTCCTGTCGGAGAGAAGAAGGGGTCTGAAAATTTGTAATGTGCGGGATTGATGCTATCTGCGAAGTTGGGTAAATTAAGATGACAAGGTATTTTGTGAATGAGGATAATTGGTTCCATTTTTTAGCGGCGGAACTGAGCTGATTAATAATTCATCGCATTTATTTACGATCAACGTTTTACCAAAAGAAGGAGCTCTTTTTTTATGGATTTATTGATTTTATGGATTTCCTGTCGGATGAAGAGAAATTATTGTTAGCTGATGGTCGAGTGGGCATATTTTGCAGTTTATGTTAATTCTTAGAGAATTTTGATAGCGAATTAATAACGATCGGTCGGAGAAGTGATAAGATTTTTTAATATGCTAATTTATGCTAATATGCAAATTTATTATTTCATTTATGGTTCATATGCAGATTACGGAATATCTATGTGAGCCATTGCGTAAATGTATGAAAGATGAAGATCCATATGTGAGGAAGACAGCAGCGGTATGCGTCGCTAAACTACATGATATTAATGCATCGTTGGTTGAGGATCAAGGTTTTGTGGAGCTGTTGAATGATCTTCTAAGCGATTCGAATCCTATGGTAGTTTTATTTCCCTTTAAATTTGCTTCATATATTATTCTATGAATTTTTTTTTCGAGTAATGCCAACGGTGATGTTCGCTTAGTGGGTAATTTATATTACTTTGATTATCTTTTCAGTCCATATGAATATTTTTCTTCATATGTTTTTTCACATCATTAAATATGCAAATAATAGTGAGGATTTTCTTAATAAAGACGTTGTCTTGAAATAGTAAAGATTATTTATTTAAGGATTATTTAGAGCGAAGAAATTTGTCGAGATTTTCAGGTTGGAATTTTTTTCCTCATAAAAGGAGGCGGAAATTGGCGGGGAACTTTGTAGAGTTGAAATTTTCTGAGTAAGTATTTTCAGTATATTTTGTAAAACTTATGATTTTTTGAGGAAATAAATTTGAAATTAATATAGGTGGTGGCGAATGCGGTAGCTGCACTAACGGAAATCAATGAAACACGACCATTGATCGAAATCAATTCACAAACGATCAATAAGTTGTTGACAGCGTTGAATGAATGTACAGAATGGGGTCAAGTATTCATTTTGGACGCGCTTGCATCCTATCAACCAAAAGACGAACGCGAAGCACAGAAGTGAGTCGAACACAATGTTGATAGCATAGACACATTTGATAAGGAATATAAGACCATGAAGTCGGGTAAACAAATCGGTCAGCCATATGGAAATTCTGGAAGTACTGGTAGAAAAAAAGCATCAGAGTAAAGAGTGAAGAATTATCGAGGTGCTGCCTTAGAGACAACTAGAGGGAGACGGGTCGCATATCAGAGGTAATGATATCTTGTCGATTAGTAGCAGCCTAATCATTATAAGTCATGGTCGAATGTCTAGTTCCGTCGATGAAGTAAACCCGATTTAGGTTTAAATGCACGACTTATATCAAATGCAGGTGATTTGCATATTCTTTTTTTTGCACCTTGAACGAAATATTTCTGTTCCAAATTAATTTTTTCGTTTGCAAAATTCTTCTTAACTGATTGAAAATTATTGATGCTATGGAATTGTTTTTTCTAGTATATGCGAGCGTATCAGCCCTCGTCTAGCTCATGCGAACGCTGCGGTCGTTCTATCGACAGTTAAGGTGTTGATGAAATTGGTGGAGATGTTGCCTGAGAGTTCCGAATTTATTGGTCAACTCACGAAGAAGCTCGCTCCACCGATGGTCACTCTCCTTTCCGCTGAACCTGAGATACAGTATGTAGCCCTCAGGAATATCAATCTCATCGTGCAGAAGAGGTTCTTTTTGCATGTTGTATGGGACAGCTGGGGAGGGGGGGGGGGGGGGAGGGAGGGGAGGGTGACGAAGGGTTTACTGGCCATGCGTCTGAAGTGGCTAACTTGTCGTGAATTCCTAACTCATGTGAATCTCTCCGCCAACTACTTTTAGGACCACGAGATCAGCGTGGGGTTGGGGTCAGGTGTGCTCGGATCTTTTGGGCGCATTTAATAAAGTGTAGAGTCTACAGCTAAAAGTCTAGTATTATCGCGATCTCATACTATGGTTTTACGCTCGTTTGACACAAATTCGGTTGATGGAGCCGATCATCTTCGTTGAAAGCTGATCAGGAAAAAAAATGATTTTCTATGTATTGCTGAGAGGTTCTGAGCCTTCATCTTAGTTTTATTTAATTGCTTGTTTAGTCGATAGCTGAGTCTATCCATTGGTCAGGATAATATTGTCAGGTGGGAAGGGGAAGGATGGAGCTGTTTCCGGTTCCGTTCTCGAAGGATTTGTTTTCAGACCGGAAATCCTGAAACAAGAGATGAAAGTTTTCTTCGTGAAATATAATGATCCAATCTATGTGAAGATGGAAAAATTGGACATTATGATTCGTCTTGCACAACAAAGTAATATCTCACAAGTACTTAGCGAACTTAAAGAGTAAGATTTTTTCAATTTTTTCAATTATGTTTTTTTCTATAATTCACTTCGTCAAATTTCTTCGGTCTTTTTTCTTTCCATCCGAGAAAATTTGCTTGTTTTTGGTTTCATTTAGGTTATTTCGAGATTCTCGCTGTGTAGTACTTTGAGTGAAACTTATTCGTCGCTATGCCAACTGTTTGTTTAACTAATATAGTAATATTATTTTTTTTTCAATGATTTGGCAAGGAACAGAGTTTAGGATCGAGTTTAAATCCGATCTCGGTCCCAGTTATGACTAAAGCCAAACTAGCCTAGGCCCCACAGAGCTGTAATGCGAGTTGATTAAAGATACGCGACTGAAGTGGATGTTGATTTCGTGCGGAAAGCAGTTCGCGCAATTGGTCGATGCGCAATCAAGGTGGAGCAAAGTGCTGAACGTTGTGTGAGCACGTTGTTGGACCTGATACAGACCAAAGTCAATTACGTCGTCCAGGAGGCCGTCGTTGTTATTAAGGTGGAATGTTTTTTGCTATTTGAGTTTACCTGTATCTTACCTGAAATGGGTTAATTAAGCTTTGAGGTGCTAATTCTAACTTGATAATAGAATTTTTATGCCTTTAATTTGGTCTGAATCAAATTTCCTCGCGTATAAATGATTCTACAAGTATGGTCATGTTTTAGTCGAAAACATGTTTTGGTTAGATGAGGACAATCGCTGATGATTGTTACCTGTGTAAATTTTGGTAGCCAGGTGGTCAGAAGTGGCATCTGACGTAGAAGTGGCGGAAGTAAGAACTAACACTACCGGCATTACTCGATAATGACAGGACGTAAAATTTCTTTCTTTTTTTTTATCCGGTGCTTTGCTTTATATACAAAATCAATGAAAGCAATCATGGAGCAGAAGAATCCGCATGTAGTGAACTTTTAAGTAGGTAGTGATGTCTTCTTTATTGAAAATGAAAATCGATTACTTCTTCGTTTGCAAATATTATTTATTCCATTTTTTCCTCTTGTTTCATTCTTTTTTTTTTTTTTGTTTTCATTATATTCTATAAAATCATGATTGCTGACTTTTGATAGCAAATTGCAATGCAATTTATTACTTTAGATGAATCGTTGATTGCATAAATGTAGTGATTGCAACATGATTATATATATTACAATCACTATATGGTTGCAATATAACGTTGATTGATTTATGATTGCAATATATCCTAGATTATACAAATGTATTGATTGCAATGTGATTTTTCGAAGGAGAGTTGATGGCGGGCTATTGCAAAAATTCGTTTAAGTGCTTATGCTGAAATTTTTGGTGTTTCCTTTTTCTATCAGACGATTCATTCTACGTGAAATAAAAAGTCATTCTAATTTTCTTTAATCAAGAAAGCATTTTTTACGAATAATTATCTCATCATATCGCTTCCACTTTCCCTTAAGACAATTTATGAGGTTGCGTGAAAGTTGGAGTTTAATGTGCTCATCTTCTGCCAGTCGGATACCGCTATTGTTTCTCTTAGGAGAAGGGTCGAGACTCAATCCTGATGAAAGGGCTAGGAGAAATGGCTTGGTGGGACAGTGCTAAGAGGTCTGGCCGGAGCTTAGTTAAGGTCGACCGCGCAGTAACCGATATGAAACAATGAATGGATTAATTAACGAAGCCTACCTTAGGTAACGAAGGTTAATCGGTGCGCAATTTAAGGATATCTTCCGTAAGTACCCGAATAAATACGAAAGCATAATCTCAACGCTATGTGAAAATCTCGACACACTTGACGAACCAGAAGCGCGTGCATCAATGATTTGGATTATTGGCGAATATGCTGAGAGGATTGATAATGCAGATGAATTGCTCGAATCGTTCGTCGAAGGATTCCACGATGAAAACACTCAGGTGGGTATACACTTCCGATCCATACTTTCCTGTGCAATATTGCATTAAAATCCGGAACTGATTGGTCTTATTTTACAGGAAATGGCAGTTTAGCCTTTAGATTCCGCAGTAAGAAGCTAGCTTTTAGTGGTGAAGTTTATAGGTCTCGAAAGGAGAGAAATGATCTTACCTTGTAATAGTTGTGAAATGAATCGGGAGGTTGCAGGTGCAACTGCAACTACTGACAGCTGTAGTGAAATTGTTCCTAAAGCGTCCCAGTGATACGCAACAGTTGGTGCAAAGAGTTCTATCGTTGGCGACACAAGACAGCGATAATCCGGATTTGAGAGATCGTGGATACATCTATTGGCGTTTGCTTAGCGCGGATCCAGCGGCAGCCAAAGAGGTTCGTTCTTCTGCAAATCCTCCTTTTTCTTATTTCTTCAAATGGGAAAAGATGCATAGCGCATCTCAATGTTTGATCGGAGTGCTGATCCAAGAAGTTGGAATTTGTCCAGTTTATTTCGATAAAAAATTTGTCCAATTTGTCCAATTTGTCCAACGATTTGGTTAACAGATAATTGTTTGTGTGGTTTCTTTTATCTTATATGCAAAAGGATCTAGAACGCTGTTTGATTACTAGGCTATTTATTGGCTTCTTATGTCTTAAGTTGTGATTTCCCACCTGCACTTCCAGAAAGTGTGATTTTTCCACCTGTACTCTCATCCTGCATCGATCAATTGCTCGTCCGGGCAGGTTCATGGGATCTCTTTTTGCTGGAGACAACTATTCAAGAATTATCTGTTAACCAAATCGTAATATCTGTATTAAAGATATATCTGTACTTAGAGTTATTCATCTTCGGCTGATGTTGTATGCAGTTTTTTACTCTTTGCCGAACGCATCTTATGGATTTTTAATTTGGTTTTGATCGAGTTTTCTATTCTCAAGGCTGATATCGCTTCGCAACTATTCAGTCATTTTTACCTGATAGTAGTAATATATAAGGGGTTTTCGCTACCGGTAACCAGCATAAAAACGGGAAAGGCATCATGTGTCAGAAGTTCACCTTCACTTTAAACGTGGTTCAACCGGTCATGTTGGATTCTGTAACGTTTAAGTTCTTTGAAAATGCATTTTAAAATCATTAAACCTATTGTTGTTTGTTGTTGTGCTCCTTTCATGAACATATGTGAATTGAAATCGGACCACTTTTGAACGACCTTCATATCTGAAGTATGGACTAGAGTGTGTTTTGCTTATAAGGTGGTTCTGGCGGAGAAGCCGTTGATCTCAGAAGAGACTGATTTACTCGAACCGTCTCTCCTCGATCAACTGGTTTGTCATATCGGATCACTGGCATCTGTCTATCACAAACCACCAAGTTCATTCGTCGATACCGCTAAACAACCATTGCGATTGACTAATGCACAAACTGCTGGGTGAGTGAATTCTATTCAGTGATCGGCAGAACTTATTAGTCATTGAGTGATATGCATGCACTAGGCTACGAGCCTGATATTGCACATCGTGTTCCATCATTTTCTGTTCCATCCCCCTCCACCTCCTCCTTCCTTCCTTCCCTCCTTCCTTTAATTCATTCTTGTACTCCTCCTTCGTTTTCCCCTTCCCCCCTTTCATTTACGCTGATGGTTTCGTCGTCAGTCGAAATGTTGCATAAGGAGGAGAGAAATTTTTAGCTCTGATAGTAGTTCATAGGTCTATCAGTAAATAAGTGCAATATTTATCTAACTTTGGTGGGTTATTTTGGGGAACATTTTTATAGTGGTGATGAATCATCGAGGATGCTAACGCTATGAAATTAGATCTCATAATATAACGCAATTCAGAGCATAAACATATCGTTTATTTTTACATGATGAACGTGGTGCTTAGTGCCCTGTCGACGCCATTCGTCAAAACGATAAACAGATGCCCTATTCGAGAATGATGCTCGCTTGAGTGGTCATTCCACTCTACACTGTTTTATTACTGTCTTTTTTATTTAATTATTATTTTTTATAGGTTTTATTTTCCGTATCGTTTTTTTTGGAATTTATCGCGGTTTGATGATTTCCTTTTTCAGGTTTGATTTTTGTCTTTATGGAAGACATACCTTCCACCCCTTCCTTCCCCACCCTCCCCCCACTCCCCTCCCACCATGTCGGTTCCCACTTCCCCTCGCTCGCTTGTCAGTATGAGACTGACCCTTCTGCTCCCTTCCTGCCTGTACTAATCGATCGTGTTTGATAGCGCTTTGTTGTATAATTGGTGATTTTAGTTTTCTTTATTATTGAATTAATGTTTATTGTAGTGGAGGTGTAGCCGCAGGCGGTGATGCATCTGGACGTCTAGGATTGAACGCTGAGGGAAACGCAACTACCGCGCCAACGGTGATACCATCACAGGATACACTAATTGCCGATCTTTTATCATTGGATTTGAGTGCTCCTGCACCGGGTGTTACAGGCGCAGGTCAGCGCTTCTATTGTTTTCGTGAAGGTTCAAGAATAGGTGCTGCTCAGTGGGTAAGATTCAACTGAAGTGTTTAGTTGTTGATTAATGATGCTGCAATCTTTAAACGATGTAGTATTGAGACGTGAGACATTATTTGCTAGTATGGACAACGTGAATAGATTATGAAATGGTTGCTGTTCGTTGTTCTGCTTATATTTCTCTTTTAGAACACATGACTGACTTTCCAGCATTTAGAAATCCGGAGACTTAACCTTCTCTTAAATCTCGAATACCCGCATAGCCTGAAATTTCGATCACAACTTTTTTTCTGAAATGTGAGTGGGTTGAAGTTTAACGTGGATTCTTCTTTTTAAGTTACAAAGAATGATGTTTAATTAACTTTCTAGTGATCCTTAATTCTGAGAGCACTTGCAGGAACATATAAAACTGCGGTTGTACTTTGAATAGTTATGTTGTAACTTGAGTTCAGGTAACCGTTGCCTTGATAGTCTGTTAAAAGGAGTGGGACAACATTCTCTTTCCGTTTACAGGTTTTGGTCTTAGTATTCAGTTTTGTTCCAGGCTTGGGTATGGGATCATACCAACCAGCACCGATCTCATCCGGTCTTGATGATCTGCTGGGGCTTGGTTCGGATGGTCTGTTGGGCGATATCGGTGGTACGACTTCTCCACCAACAGTGCAGATGCAACCGACGATTCCGATGTCAGGAAGCGGTGGGTTTGGAGCGCCACCTGCACCTTTCGGTGCCGCCCCGCTGGCGATGCCTGTCGCTCCTGCGGTGATACCAACAGCTGCCGTTGCACCTGCCGCAGCTGCAAATCCATTCGCTGGACTGGGGGACATCTTCGGAACTGCGGCCGCTGCCCCATCTTTCCTTGGAGCTCAAGTCAGTTACGTCGCCCCAAAGGCGGTAAATTTTTATAGTCTCGTACAAGGGGCATGAATCCTGCAAGCTCAGATTCCTGAAAATATCTTGAAAGCAGAAAAGCTTGTTAACTGACCACAAGATTTTTTTTTTTGAAGGTATGGCTCGAAGCTAGCCGAGGTAAAGGAACACAAATCGAGGGTACATTTGCACGTCGCGGTGGTCGTATTTACATGGAGATGACGTTCTCTAATCGTGCTATGCAACCGTTTACGGGATTCGCCATTCAGTTCAATAAGAACTCGTATGTTTTCGTTTTCTTTATTGTACCCGAGGTACGGATTCATCATTTTCGGAATGATCAAAATAAAGCCATGAGTTTTTTTCACTGTTTGCATTGCTAGGTGGAAGGAAGGGAGAAGGAGAACGTTAATTGCGTTCTGTCGAAGTTGGTCGTATCGATCTTTCCAAGTTCACATAGAGTGCATGTACCATGGAACAATTTGACATACCATGACAAGTAAAAAGGAATAAATGTAGATATGGCTCTTCCAGTTCCCATTAGGGGATTTTCGATTTTTCTCTTGTTGGCTGCTACTCGCGTAAGGAGTACATGCGTGAAGCTTCTTGTTATCAATTGAAGTGTTTGCCTGTCAGGTTTGGACTAATACCGGCGGAGCCATTGTTGATCAACTCGCCACTCTATCCAAATCAGTCGATTAACGTTTCGTTGCCATGCAAAACGGATGGTCCAGTCCAGAAAATGGAACCTCTGACCAATCTTCAGGTTGTTTTTTTCGGTGCTAATTTTTGGCATATTTAAAAAAACACATGGGTATTAGGCATGCGATATCCTCTTTGTGCAGAATCATGCTCTGCAGGATTTTTTAGAGCATTGAGATGTCGATTTATTCATAGTGAGTAAGATTTACGAAAAAAAAGTTGGCCGTCTTAGCAAATACCATGTCTGTTAAACCGTTGGCATGCTATACGGTCTATTGTACCAGGCTGGCCATAGCAGAGGAGTACAAATCGACAGTGTACGTTCGCAGTGGGAAACCAAATCGGTATTGGAAGGTCGTTTCTGCTGCCTTTTTCCGTCGGTTGCAGATCCGGTTTTTTCCGTCACCACTTGCCTGTAATGTATCCTTTCCGGAACATAGTGTGCTCGTTTATCGTATAGAAAACTTTGGGCGCATTGCGAAAATAATGAAAGATTGATCGATATTTAAGTATTACGTTAGATGTGTTATGGTTCTTTGATAAATGTTTGGAAATTGTTGGATAATTGGAGCATTATGAGCATCAGGTATATTACAGGTGGCTGTGAAGAACGATGTGGATGTGTTCTATTTCGCGGTTATTGTACCGCTGCATATGTTCTTCGACGAGAATGGGCAGATGGATAAGCGAGAGTTCTTACAATTATGGAAGGAAATACCCGAACAGAATGAACTTCAATTCAGCATTAATAATACACAAGGTTTAAATGCAGGTCGGTTCATCCTCTTTATCAGTTGTTTCTTTTCCTTTCATTTTGAGGCATTGGTCAATAGGTCAATAGTTGTTGAGATGACCACTGCCCTTTCATATTTTTCATTAATTTTGTTTATTTTTTCACAACGATTTCACCTTATATAGAGTTGGGCCAGGTGTGCTGTTATCAGAGAAGATAAGAGCTCTTTTGACCCTTTCAATTATCGATCGCAGTGTTTTTTCCTGCATAAAATCTACGTATGAGGATTAATAGACCTTAAGTGTTGGTGAGAATGTAATTATGGGGCTGTTAAATAATAGTGATACGTATTATTTATTTAAAAATTGTTGCTGGAGTTTATGAGCTAGATGGTGAATCTTGCAGTTTTTTTTCGCACTTGAAATATGTATCGATTGGTTTTTCGTCGATGATAGCGCATGGTTTTCTCAAGGGGGGGGGGGGGGGGGATATTTGGTTTTTTCTCATTTATATTTGCATATTTTCATGTAGATTTTTATGTGGAATAAGATTTTCAATCTCTTGCTGCGAGTGGTATCCTTTCTAAGCTTTGATAGATTATTTAATGTTGGTGTTGGTGCATTGTTGGGGCGGGTCGGTTGTCAACTTTTGTTTATCCTTTGAAATATTTTCTTTTCTTTGCAGATGATATTTGTACGAAACTCCAGCAGAATAACGTCTTTACGGTGGCGCGTCGTAATGTTGATGGACAAGAATTGCTCTATCATTCTATCAAATATACGAATCAAATCCATGTTTTATCCGAGTTGAAAATGCAGCAGAGTTCTCAAGTTCTTACGGTAAATAATTCTTTATTTGTTTATTTGTTGATTGGTTTATTTAATTATTTATTTATTTATTTTTGTTAATAATAGGGGTATCTTTATCGTATAGTTGTGGATATATTCTTGTGTTGTGTTGATTGCTTACAAATGAGTAAATAATAAAAGTAACAGTAATAACAAGTTTGTTTAGAGCATGCTTGATACAGGACTTGGCTAGGCGACAAGTAAATTTTAAGCCAATTTTGGGAATTTTTCATAGAAAGAAGTTCCATATAGTTTCCGATCGCTGCTGTTAGATCAATGGTTTGGCAAACTGTTGGGGGTATTTTTTTGTACTAACTGCCTCTTTGTAGTAGAGATGATAGCGTTCAGTTAAGAGTTGTCGATTCTTTTGTTTAAGAGCACAGGAGTGCATTGCTAATGTGTTGACTCCGCATTCGACTCCGCAATTAAGATGAAGACCTTTTCAGCTTTCGCTAAAGTCACGTCATTTGGCAGCGATTGCGAGCCTCAACGACGAATATCAATTGATTATCTCGAATTGAAAAGTTGATCAATATTTTGTTGTCGTAGAATTCCCAACTCGCTTCCTATACCCTTGGTTTAATTTATTTTAATTATTATTACTTCTATATTTGTGTTATGTCTATTTTCACCGATCGGTTTACATAATTGTTATAATTTTTTTAATGGATCCGAGTATTTTTAGCTAGTTATGCAATGATTGATGTCAAGGCTAAGTGATTTTGATTGTAAAAGCGAGATTTTCTTGTCTCAGTCATGGGAAGTGAATTTTGATTATGTGGATTTTATATGAGATTAGAGAGGCGGGCGGCGAGGGGGGGGGGGGGGGGAGGTAATTGCTTTAAGTACTTGGGAGAAATGTCACGTTGATGCAAAAGGCACTTATAATTTGTGCTGTATGCAAATTGTCGATCGCAATGGTTGTGAATTTCCTTTTCGCTAATCGCAGTAATTTTATTCATGTCATTTAAGGTTGGTGAGTGAATCTTTTTTTTGCATTTTCATTATTCTTGCAGATGGCATTTTAATGTTATGGTGGTGAAATTTTTACGGATGAAAACCTGTTTAGTTTGAAGATCAGCTCCCCTTGACCTATCTAGTTGTCCAGGTCTCCTTGAGGATCTGCACCTTCTGTCAAGATGTGGTCGAGCAAAGTGCGAGACGATACAGGTATAAGGATGAAAGGCTTATCTCACTTATAGAATAAGGTGACAAAGAAGTGGAGAGTCGTTCGCAAGGATGGTTTCGATCTTGTAGTCGCATTCGGCTGAGCACATCGGCCCTTTTTACATCCTCCCGGTTTTGCCTCAGGCTAGGCCTCACGATACATGCTGGGCAGTCGTTCAGTCCACCAGTATGCTCTTAACCTTCTATGACTTACCTTCCGTGGCGCACTATTCCTGTTTGATCTATAGCCGACTGGTTCACGTTACATTACAGTTAGTAAAGGTTTCAATTTCTTGTCAGGTACATCATCGGGAACATCTGAAATAGGCATTAGAAGAAGATACTAAAATCAAGTCGTTTTCACTTCCAAGCTTATGTTTGAGGAACCTCATCAAGAGCAATTTTCCAACGTCCCTCCTACCTGCTTTCTTCATCGAGTTTGCTCATCGATGTAGTCATTCCCTGATTTATTTGCTGGAATTTCGATCTTTCAAAGCGCTTCCAGATGATATTCCTCCCGAACAAGAATTATCTCTCCACAATACACGAGTTCCTATTGCAAAAAAACATTACAGTATCGGATATTCAAGTTCTTGCACAGATATATCGGCATTTCTTTCAATTATTTGCAAATCTTTGAAAAATATGAGTATGATGTTTTTGCATTGAATATTTTCATGATGTTGGTATCAGAAAATAAGCCTGCAAGGATTGACAGTCTATGCGAGACCACACCGCATTTTTTAAAAAATTTTTGATCTTTCTGCAAGATAAGATGAATATTGCTACTATAAAATGGTTTCTAGAGGTATTTATAGCCGATTTTATAGATGATTTTAATAGCCTTTATAGTATAGCCCCCTCCCCGTCCCCCCTCCCTCCAGTGTTTGATAGAACAACGAATTTTTATTAAAAGTTGTTGTAAAATGTGGTAAAAAATATTATAAAAATCGCCACAAGAAATAATTTATGCCACTCTAAAATTTAATTAAATAATATTGAGGCTCAATGGAATCATGAAGCTTGCTAACGGTTGCAATAGTGTAAAAAGAAATTGAAATTTGGATCTTTATATAAGGATCGTCTCGATACCTTCGAATCGGCTAATCGAAATGTAGCAAATTTTGATCCCATTTAATAAGCTCTATATGATTTTCGACCTATCTAACCAGTTTCAATATCAACTTCCTTTGATTCATTTCGGCATATTCATCAATATGTTGCTATCGTTCGGTTGCATATATATTGCTCGTGAGGATATTTTCCTCTTTTAGCTGTCAATTATTTTATTTTCATTCATGAATTCAATTAATGCCGCATCATTTAAATACTATTTTAAAACATAATTCATTAAATAAAAAGCGTTATCGTTTTTTTATTGATATATTGTTTGAGTGTTACTTTAACTTTTAACAATCCCCATAAATGTTTTATTTACATTAAATAAAATAGAAACTAAAAATAACAAATAACATATATTTTAAATAATATCATAAATAAATATTCTATTCAATGATGCGAAAGAAAAAAAACATAAATGTAGTGCTAATGAGCATAAAATAGGTAAAATTCAATCGATGACCGCTATAAACCTATAAATTCGCTTTTTTTTTCTATATCGTTGAAAATAATTATTGATCAATGAGACTTCGCGATAAATTTAATGACTGAAAAAAATGAAAGTGAATTTTTTTTCGGCGATTTATTTCAAAAAATTGAAAAAGATCTAATTTTTTTCTTCGATTTTTTTTCTCCCCAAGAAACCGGTGGTGCTGAATAATCCTGTAAATCTTTTTAATGCGATATCGAAATAGAATTCTCAACGATATCAGCGACTTATGCGCCAAATATATATATATATATATATATATATATATATATATATATATATATATATATATATATATATATATATATATATATATATATATATATATATATATATATATATTAATAGTAAATTAGCCAGGTTTTTTTTCGAAATTCTTATAGTTTTGCGATTTTCGAGTTTGTGGCATGGATTTTTTGAAGGTTACATGCAAATTTGGCAATATGCCATTAATGATTCGATCGACGAATTGACAGAACAATTACTCCTATAGGTTATAAAACAACAAAAAGTGATTTGCTTTGTAAATTCCCTGCTATCATCGGTTTTTTTTTCTTGCTATAATTATTTAGATATGACGATTATATAAGAAAGTATTTCATTGCTGAAAGTTTTCAAAGAAAATTCAACTTTCCTCAATAGCAACACTATAAGGCCCCACTTTATTGATAGCGATTAAAAACTCAATTTTGGCTAAATGTGAGAGGTTATTTCTTGTGCAGTTGTGATAAAACTTTAAATCACCGCTTGAAAGGGGTTATGCTCGTTTATTAGCTATTCGACTTCGCAAGAAAAGTGCATCAATTGTAGTATTAATTTATATACTTCAATATCAATAAACTATGCATAATTCGTTTCCGCTACGTCCGCTTCTTCCCCCTCTTCATCTTTCTCTAATCTGAAATTCATTTCTTAGTTCCGAATAAGTTAAAAAATGTCTTCTCATATGTAAATATATTCAAGCAATTCAAATAATTCTAATGGAAATCCTTTAAAACGAAATAATTAAGTTCAATTCTCATGCAAATATCCATTCTTGACTATCAATCTTCCTATTGATTATTTCGGATCGAATCGTCGTAAATAGAGTCTCCATCATTTTACTATCCACTGCGCAAGTATATCTGCAAACAATAAAAAGAAAAAATTAAAATTCATTTTTCAAATCTATACTTTTATTATTCATAACCAATATAATAGTGTCACGCAATTTAGAAATTTTTACGAAAAGTGGAATTTCTTGGAGTCTAAAGATTGCGACACAAGAGCGGATTCCGGTGGGAGCGGAAAAGAGGTTGCAATAATCACCTAACTCAAAAAGAACTGAAATTGCTGTAATTTGAACCTATAGAATTACCTCATAATGCTAGTACGTATTCAATTCGTTAGGTGCAAGCAAATGGCTAAGTGAGAAAAAAAAACGGTTCTTAAATTGTATTCCAATATTTCAAGTTCCATGCATTATCAAAACAACCGCTTTAAATGCATAATATATAAATTGCTATGATCAGAAATATTCAAGAAATGGAAATTCAGCTTTTTTTTGCATAATGTCGCAAATGGAAATCAATATAGTAATTAACCTGTAATAAAAGGTAACAATTAAATTCATTCGCTTACCGATGATATACGGGCGCTCTCCTTTTTACCACTATGCTGTTGATTGTATCGGCGAATTTTGCGGCAATCGCTTTTTTCAACACATCTATTTTTACGGTATTACCTGAAAGCTTTCTAAATGAAGTAATTTCCACATAACATATTTGTCATACAAGTACGGTCGCTTCTTGAACTAGGTCACGAACTCAGTTATGATGATATCTCTTACTAGCATTAATATGCAATACCTCATACTACCGTTCATGTGGTAATACCTCTCTCTTAATACAGTTGATGTGGTAACACATCTTACCACCGTTGATATGGTAATACCTCTTACTATCGTTGATACGGTAACTCAGTACCTCTTCCTTACTACGTGACCCTAAAATGTTCATTTGATGTGTTAAGTACCTCACTTCGCTAGTACTACCGCTGAAGAGAGATCCTAAAATGTTCATTTGAACGTGTGGGGGGAATCGGAAGTAAGTTCTCACTTCCCTAGTTCCACCCCTATGCTTACCCCCCTCTCCCCTCCAACTATCACCCCTCTCCCCCTCCAACTATCACCCTCTTCCCTCAACTATCTACCCCTCTCCGTCCTCCAACTATCACCCTCTCCGTCCTCCAACTATCACCCTTCTCTTCAACTATCCCCTCTCCAACTATCACTCCCTACCACCCCTCTTCATCCTTCAACTACCACCCTTCATCCTTCAACTATCACCCCTCGTCCTCCAACTATCACTCCTCTCCCTAGCGGTAACAAGTGTATTGCACTAGTTTTTGCGCATTTTCTCATTTGTCAGCAACCTTAAATGATGTCAATGAAAGGCAAAGGGTTTTTGGAGGAGAAAACGGTTTTTTCTCGCAGTGAACCCAACCATCGGTCTGAATTTTTCAACGAAAACTAGACAGATTCGTGATGCAAACGCTTAACGTTACGTTACTTAGAAAATACTTTTTTGAACTGAATGACCAACTAAATGAATGGATTCTATAAAAATGGTGGAAGATTTCAACAGTTAAGTCGCTAAAGGCTTATGGAAGGAAAGCGTAAAGCGCTCATTCCGTCGATATTCTTTCAACTCTTTAGAGGAGAGATGAAGATACTCTTCATTCGAAATCTAGGTTTTTATTCGGGCCTCTTCCTCTCGAGTCTTTTTGATCGGGAGAGGGGGGAGGGGGGGGGGGGGAGGACAAGAGGAAGATGCCCAAGGATGGCTTATATCATTTTTTTGTGTCTAAAAGTGCTGTTTCAGAAAAAACGCCACACTTTCTAATGAGATTAAAAGCTCAAGATTTTTTGTTAAGTGCTCGAGGCAACTACTATGAGAAATCATTTCCTTCTTTTCCCCTCACCCTTCCTCCCCCCCCCCCCCCCCCCCTCCTCCTCAGAAGTTTCCCATCAATAAATAATTCAAAAAGTAAGCAACAAAACTAAGAATCAAAATATTTTCAACAATTGAATCAATCTTGTTTAGATTGAATCATATTCAAATAATTAAATTCAATTAATTAAAACTTATCAATATATGCAAATTTTAGACTAACAAAAAGAACATACATTGTTCGTATTTTTTGAGATCTTCTTCTTTAATGAATCGATGAAGAAATTTTCTAAAATCAGGTTTTAGTATCGGATCGGAGACTCTCTCTTGAAATATATCGTATTTATTGAAGAAAATTAAAAAGCCACATTCTTGTACTTGGCTTAAATTAAGTAGCATCTGAAATATGAAAACCCTCATTAATATGATATTTATTTATTTTTTTAATACTTGAAAAAAGTTTGAAAGTGAAGACTTCAAAAAATTAAAATCTATAGGCAAAGAAAAAAAAAATTGAACCTCTATGAGGTTTATCTATTCATTCCATTCCGATCTTATATTTCTATGACGATATAATTTCAATTCATTAGGAAAATATCGATGAAGTGATATGATTGTTGAGTAATAGAGTGTTACAATTACGAATACATAATAGTATGGCTCAGAATGGAAAAATTAGTTCAGAAAAAAAAAAAAGAACGAAATCTAGTTAAAAAAAAAAAGAAGAAAAAAATATAGAATATAAATAAAAACTATTAAGAATATAGGATATGGAATAATTTAAATAAATATGAAAATAAATAATATTTTCCATGTTTTGATCGATTTTTTATGTATCGATGAAATAAGAAAACAATTCCTCGACCATAGAAATAAAACAACAATTCATAAATTCATTTTTTTTTTTAGTATGGAAGAGTAAAGATATTATTGTTGTACTCAAGAAGACTGTTATATCTATAGGCAATTGTTCTAACTATAGGCAATAGTTAAGATATTTTCTTTCCTATTGACTAAATTATTAAGAAATGAATGAAAAATTTCTGTATTACTTTATTATCTTCATTACCTTGCCATATATATATGAATTATATAATACGTATAAGATTGTATATAACTATATGACATGATATAACTGTATATACAACAATAATTTTATATAATATCTATATTTTAAAAAATTATAAAAGAAATGAATTACCTTCATAAATGCGGCACTCTCATCGAGTAATGTATATTGTGGATTATCCGGATGAAGAATATTATATTCGGCCATTGACGTTACATATAAAATAAAATTACGATAATTCGGTTTTGAATCGGAAATCCAATGTGTTAAAAATTCGAGAATTTTCTTCTGAAATTTTCCAAAAGAAGAAAAAAAAAATTTTTTTTTTCACGCATAATTTCATTAATAAATCCGAAAAAAAAAAAAAAAAATCAATTTACTAAATAATTAAGTATACTCTGAAATAAATATTCATTACAATTACAGAAATCATATAGAAATTAATATTCGCTTATTTGATTTTTATTAATTATAGCCTTAATATTATAGCGGAAATATTTCTGATCGTAAATATTAACCATCCATAATGAATTTTATTTTTTTAAAAAAGAAGAAGATTAAATGATGAATATCGATGCAATTCTTTGCTTGCCGATCATCGTAAACGTTTCTTGAAAAGAAAAACACTTTCTGATATAAACGATAAATTTGAGCGATATTTTCGCATATATCGATGAAAGCGCAATGCAATGCAATGCAATGCAATGCAATGCAATGCAATGCAATGCAATTTTGCGTAGAATATTTGAAATGTAAAAATTTTCCTCACATTACTTAGAGTTTATTTGAAATTATGAAATTGCGATTCGTTTGCTAGAGATAACTAGTACTAAAAATGGAAATAAAAGTATCCTTCATGGACTGAAATTTAAAAAAAAGTGGATTGTAAATGAAAATCATACCCTCTCAACCATTTGACCACCCATATCATGTATCTCGATACGCATTTTATGCACACGAAAATGATAATAGTTAAGTCCAGAAGTTGGATCACGTGCATGGACAATATCCTCTTCAGTTGGTAATGTATCCTCACGTGAATAATTCTAGAAAATTTTATTTATAGTCGAAAATTTTTATCTAATTGAAAACATTCGAATTTTTTATTGATTCAATTATTTATAAATAAATACTAAAATTTACATTTCATCTAATTGTAATAGAGTTTTGAAAAATCATCATCATCTCACCTCACACCTCCCCCCTCCCCTCCCCTTGCCCATAATTAATAGTATAGCATCTATTTTTCCCCCCTTACATTCTAGAATCTTATCGTACGATTCATCTATTTGAATAATACGATATTTCTCAGTGCTATTAATATCTCAATGCTTTGAAAGTAATATCTTTTTAACTCTTATTAAGAGATACAATTACTATATAATCTTCAAAAAAAAAAAACCTATCTCATCGTAAAATTTTTTCCTCAAATATTTTCAAAATTCATTTTAATTATTTTTTTTTTCTCTTATAAAAATCACATTTAATATCATAAAATTATATATGAATTTAAAAAAAGAAAAAAAATTCCCCCAAATTTTTCTTCCTAACATAATAATTTTCAATTAAAATCATACTTTTTCATCGATAATTATCATGAGGCTATAAATAATTCCACTCTCTAATAATTCCTTTAAATTAAAAAAAAAAAAGCGTTTCAATTTAAAAAACGATTAACAAATAATGGAAACCAACAAGGATTTTATCACGATTGAGAAAATGCCGCGCTCCATCCGATAGACGGCATTCAGCCGCAAATTCATGCCATCGTTTTAGAGTACATTGTAATGGTTTCTAAATATACCGCCTATTTTAACATTCTTATACTAAGTATGCATATTTTTCAATTATTTCCCCCTCCCTCCTCCCTCCCTCACCAATCATTCATCATCACCTTCAAATAAGAAAGAATTTTTAAAATATTTGATGAAAATATCAATTAAAAAAAATGAAATAAAATAATAATCGTAGAGTGGAAAAATTCCTCAATATTTTTAGCGGCGAAATTTCGCGATAAATTTGCAAATTTCGCACTAAATTTTGCAATTATCATCACGGAAATTGCAAAAATTGTTTCAAAAAAAAAGACCATTCACAGGTAAATTTTCAATTTCTTTGCATTTAATACATTCAAGAAAAAAAAATGATGCGAAAAATCCATTAATAAAAATGCATTAATTAAAAAGATTGCAAAAAAAAAGTTTATAAAAAAATATAAAAATATTTACTTTATCATCATCAATCAATGAAATTAACTTATTGCCAAGTTGTTCATCGAATTGAGATGCCCATTCGAATTTTCTCAAATGTAACGTCTTCACATCACCACATAATCGTTCGAGTTCGTTTATAATTTTAGCTTGTTCACTTGAGAATGTCATTCCAAACAAACGACATTGCTGAAATAAACTTAATAATTGGTAAGTTTCCATTAAAAAAATTTTCCAAATATGAAAAATAGAATCGAATTGATGAAAAAAAAATTTTTTTTTTTAAATCTTTCGAAAGATTTTTGTTTATTTTTGCAATTTCTTTTTCTATGCTCTACACTAGGGATTGATTTAAAGTGATCGATTAATTAGGAGTTTTTGAATCGCTAAATGACTAATGATTTAGAGAGAGAAATGACTATAATTTGCGAAACAACTCTTATATTAAAAAAAAAAAAACACACATAGACACAATAATTTACAATTAAATTGAGCCAAATTGAGGCAAAAAAAAATGTAAAGAAAATTTTGCATATATTACTCGATTAGAGTGGAAATATTCATTTTATTATCTATAGATTATTAATGAACAACTTTATTAAATCACGGAAGTTAACCTAACCTTAATCATTTTGCAAAACGCTTCAAGAATATTGTGTTGTATAATTAATTTCCATTTGCGTAGATCGGATTCCGAGTGTACCGTATATTTCTCGTTCCATTCACTATCGTACATTTTATAGGCATTTGGATAATCAATGCATAATTTCATTAATTGTCTAATTACTGTCGATTTACCAGCACCACCCATTCCAACCATAAAGAAACGAATCAATTCCTCTTCGTGGTGTGACTCGTCGTTAGCGATTAGAAATTCTGGTCTACAGCAAATTGCTCCCATTTCTTTAATAATATACCTTTAAAAAATATTGATTATTCTATGCAGCTATACTTTGATCACTTATGATCGACGGATTCTATCCGATATTATTGGAATATCCGATCGGGGACCAGAAGGAAGGAAGCGGAAAGGAGAGGAGGAGGATGGCTTGAAGCTCGAAAGTCTCTCTCCAGTTTATATTTTCATCACCAGTAGTATTAAAGTAATATAGATAGCGTTCTTAAATAACCGAATAAAATTTGATCGGAAGTAGAACCTCTTTGATTGATGATCGATGCATTTCGGTGTGGCAAGATGGCGAATTTGCATAAATTAGCATATATATTTAAATAGCATTCTTTTGTATAAGTAATTTGCATACTTCACATTCATTAAATTTTTCCTTTCTCGTACACTTACAAATTCATAACAAAAAAAAAAGATTCTATAAAATTTGAAAGTTTGGTGATTTTTTCAACAATCACCTGACGCATTAGCTGGAACAAGACAATCTCGATCATCTGTTAATATTGATTACTGCATTCGAATAAAGCGAATTATTAGAACAGTACCTACAATATATGAAGTATTCTATGCACAATCTCAAAATCGTGCAGTTCTGTGATGAGTAAATCTCTAGTTCATGATGCGATCAAGATAATAGGGAATATGTGGGATCTTTGCCATAAATACTTATATTTTGCGTCTATAGCAATTGCAAAAGATGACAATCACTTATACTCTTCGTTCACTTTTTGCCAAATCTGATGATATTTTTAAACTCTTTCTCCACCATCGACCATACTAAAGACCGATCGATTAAAAAATGAGCGAACTATGGTTGTGGATTAATAGGCATACACCTGGAGATGCGTGTATGTAAATATAATGGTTGAAGAAGATATGAGTGTAGAAGTTTGTAAGTGTTGAGGGAATAAATCTCAAAAACATTGATGAGAAATAAATGAAATTAATGAAAAAAAAAAACGACAACATTCAAAAATTAACGAACTAAAAACAATTAATAAGTAAATTCAATTAGAATTGTGCATAACTGAAATCCGGAAATAATCTTTTCTAAGTGCTCATATATATATATATATATATATATATATATTATATATATATATATATATATATATATATATATATATATATATATATATATATATATATATATATATATATATATATATATATATATATATATATATATATATATATATATATATATATATGTTGAATTAGTTGAGGTGGATAATAGTCGGAGAAGAAGGAAAATTTTTAAGGAAAGGAAGGAAATTTCTCTATTGTGAAAGTGTTTTTTTAGCGGATTACTGCATCTGAAGTTCAACGATTATTTGATTATCTAAAATCAACTGTTCAAATCATAATGTTTATCGAATAGGTTTCATTCTTACAAATGAAGGAAATTAACCAGGATAAAGTCATATCAGTATAAAATTCGGCTTTCTATCACTTTCACAGTAAGTTACCAACAATGAGGGAAGGGGGAGAGGAAGAGAGAAAATGAGAGGAGAGAGGAAGAGGAGGAGGGAGGGAGGGGTAAGAGAGAAAATGAGAGGAGAGAGGAAGAGGAGGAGGGAGGGAGGGGTAAGAGAGAAAATTAAGAGAGAACGGGTTGAAAACTCTTGCACTATCACTATGATCTGAAAAATGAATTCTCCTCAGTAACAATTATCTATCAGATCCACTCGCTTAGTATTACTTGGTGCGCGATCTGTTTTAAGAAGGCTCCGAGCAAACTTTTTGGCTACTGAGTCATTCCGACCAGTGGTCTCATCGGGACGAGGATAGTGAAGCAAGCCGGAACTCTCCTCTTGAGCGGAAGAACGATGAGTCGACTCGTCAGTATCCGATGGGCAGAACACGAGCCTAAACCCTAACCTTTACGCTACCTCACAACTTCAGCTAAACGGAAGTGGTAGTGATATGAAGAGACATTCGTAATGAATGCTTAAAGTAAATAAAGTAAATCCACTCATAATTCTATAGCACAATTTTCATCTCTTTATCGCAGCAGCAATTAACTGATTTGCTCACTCAACGTTAAAATATCTTCCAAATAATTCTTGACGTTATAAATAAAAAAAACATTCGTCTAAAATAGAATTCAAATGATGCTAACGTTGTATTATCTAAGAAAATATATCATTCTTATTCTACTACTATTGATAAGGTAAATATTTCTTAACTTAAAATCTATTTATTTATATCTTATTAAATTTTTACAAATTATTTATACATTTATACATTTCTATACATTTATACATTATTTAATTTATATATTCCTAATCTTCATTTATAATCTATAAATATGTATTAAATTATATCTTATTTATAATTTTAGTTAAATTTTATGATTGTTATAGATTAGAAGTAGGAATTGAATGAAATCTTCGAAGTAAACCGCTAATAGGAATTGAACAAAAAAAAAGTTGAAAATTGTTAACACGATATCAAAAATCATAGAGAAGCGTTTTTTAGTTGAAGTGATGATGAGTTTCATTCTGGACAAAGCTTCAATCGATTTCCTTCCTTGCTTTCATTTCAATGTTTACTCACTCTATGATAAGCATTAGAATGTGTGTATGTACGTGTATGGGCGAATTGTGATTGTCGTATGCTGTTATGTTCCCTTTTAATGTGTGCTGAAGTATTACGCAGCTTAGAGTATCGTTCCTTGCACGGCTATCAAATAATCAACAATTTACCTCGATGATAGTGCCAACCTGTACTCAATTGTCCAACTTAATTGAGGAATTATAAAGCTAGCTGAATACTGCAACTTTCCAATTTGAGATTGCGCTTTTTTTTGGGGGTGGGGGGGGGGGTGGTGGAGGGAGTTATTTAGTTGAAATCTAGTATAAAACAAGTGTTGGCTAAGAATATATGCCTTATAAACTCTTATCTTAATTTATCAATACCTATAAGGTGCTCCATGAATCTAAGTCGATTCAATAAATAACTGCTTCGATAATACTGCTTAATGGAGAATGAAGTTAAGTGATGGATTAGCCAACTAGTGCTCAATGCCTAACATTAATCCATATCAAATTTGCTGTGTTTTAAATCAGATAATAACTGCTAGTTATGTACTAATAATAATAATAGTAATAACTATGAGTAAAAGTATACCACTAACTATTATATACTACTAATAATAATAAATGAGTAAAAGTATAACAATAGCACAATTCATAATTGCATTTAATTTGCCCGCATTGAATAAACGAATGACTATTTCTTCATTAAAATTTAATAAAGGTGTATACTGCAGTGAGGAATTCATCTGCTTCTTTGAGGATTTTTGCTTTATCTTTAAATGCATTTTTCAATAATATAAACAATGACCGATAATGAATTAGATATCCTTTACGCGGTAATAAAATATCCGAATATTAAGCTATGAATATCGATATATCGGGTAATATGCCATTGAATAAAGCTCCCAATATTGCATAAATACAGAAATTCAATTAATTCCTTGCAATATATGTTCTAAATTATGCACCGATAATGGGGGGCGGTGAGAAGAGGTGAAAGGGGAAAGGAAGGATGTGAAGGAACATAGGAGGAAGGATTCCCTCATAGTTGCTTCATAGCCCAGAAAGGAAAACAATGCATGGGAAATTACCTTTAATCATTTTTTCAGGATATCCTCGAATATGAACATATATATATATATATATATATATATATATATATATATATATATATATATATATATATATATATATATATATATATATATATATATATATATATATATATATATATAATGAACAGCAAAAATAAGTGGATTTGGATATATTTGCAAATAAGATTGAAATTTGGGCGATTTATTATGAAAATTCATTTGCATTATTTCACGATATGAATAAACAATAAATTATATTTTAGCTAATTTGCATGGCTTCAGAAATTTTAAGTGAGAATTATCGTCATTTGAATGGGATGAAAAAAAATGTAAAAATAAAATTTTCAATTGCAAATATATTTAAATTTTATAAAACTAAAAAAAATTTTTTTTTGACCGTTGAAATATTGCAATTGCTTTCAATAATTTTCTAACTTATTTCAATTTTTAAATTTTTATTGAATGTTATCTCATAATTAACTGTTCATTTCATTTCTATGATCGTTGCAAAATATTAATATTTTACTTTTGCATTAAATTTTGTTAAATTTAATTCAACTTATTGCAAATTTTATTTTTCGAAATTTTTATGCAATAGATGAAATTATTTCAAAAATTTTCAAAAATTTTTATTCATATTTCTAAAAATTTTTTTAACAGATTGCAAATATTTTAAGTGAAATGCAATCTTAATAAAAAAAGGTATTTCAAAATAGGTGATTTAGAGTTCAAAAAAATCGGATGAACTTCGTTGAAAGAATATTGCAATGGAAAACTGCAATTGTGATAAATATATTGACGAATAATATTATGTTGCATGTTTTACAATCTTCAGTGAACTATTGCAATTCGCAACGAAAGGAATCTTTCGCTTTTAATTCAGACATACGGCATTGAACTAGTCCCATATATCTAACATATAATAGTTGCATTATTTCATATCGATATGAATTGCAATGCAAAATTCATCGAATTTATCATAAATTGCAATGTCAATATTCATCGAGTTGCAATGCAACATGCAACGAATTTAAAAGTGATGGTTGCAACAAGTATAGATTGAAACATTGTTAGCAAACGAAAACGTTCATGCAATTGCAATCAGATTTAAAGAGTTTGACGAACTCGATTCGAAAATATTGATTTGTGAATGCGATGCTTCTCAACAAGACAACTAATGAGCCTTTCAACTAAGGAAAGCTATCCTCAGTGTTCATCCATGCAACGATGTTATAAAGCTTCTATGCAAATCTCTTTCTTTTCTTTCTTTTTTTTTTTCGCCCACTTTCTTATCTCTAATGATAAAATCTTTACTCGATCTCGCCTCATATCAACGTTATAGTTATGCTAATTAAAGTCGATTTAGTAGATAATTCCGATTTAATTGAAAATAATGCATAAAATTCCCTCAACAATGAAAGAATTTTAAAATTGATAGAAAAAGTTCGGTAAACTATAAGAATTACGCAATTTTTAAGGACGGCAGGTATCGTTAAAGCATAAGATAGTTTTTAACCGATCGGCTCTATCTATCTCTGTAACAGCTTTAAATCGATACTATGACATTGATAATAGACGAATTAAGCTTCCAGATATGCAAGCTCACGTAACACGTCAATTAGGGAATTCCCCATTGCGATATGTAACATTCGTTATGCCAAATGGAACACGTCGTGGACGTCGTCTTGCATGTGATATTGCAGCTATAGCGTTTTTATGTCTAATCTATAATGCAACTATTGAACCGCTTAGTGTTCTTTTTATGCTTTCATCCGACATTCAGGTGAAATACGCCGCCGCTATTTCTAATGATTGAGTGAACAATATGCAAAGTGACCACTACAAAAATGGCGTTATTTTATTTATAAGGGGGAGCGGAAGGAGGGGGAGAAGAGAATGGAAGTGGGAGGAGTTTTGATATATAACGGCAATAAATTTACCCTCATACTTCCCTATGAATTCTTCAAATACTTATCCTTGTCCCTTCTTCATCCCCATCTTCCTTTCTCGCCCCAACACTCTCAACCCGAAATTGATGAGTTAAAAAAGTAACGTGTTATGAATTTTGAATAATTGGCTTTTTCGCAAATTTTCAGTTACAGACAACAAGAATTAGTGTTTTAAGCACCATTCAAAGAATGAAGAAAAATATAAAAAACTTTTTATCTTAGATGTTCATCAACAGTTGCTTACCGTATAATGAAAAATAAAACCCCAGGTTTCGTATGTTTATCAAATATATTGCCTAGTTTATTTAGCAGCAAATTTCATCAATTTTTTTTTCATTTCCTCTTTCTTTTTACTCTTCTTTTCATAGAAATAACCTATCTATTCAATAAAGTTTCTAGTAGATTCCATCGAAGAAATAACAAAAAATTGATTATGAATAAAATTCAATTTTCCACAAACAAATTTTTAAGAGATTTGAGAGAAAAAAAAAATGAGAAAATTGAGAATATTTACGGGAAGAAAAAGAGCTAAGCGATAAAGGAGAAAATGAACGAATATTTTCAATAAATGTTCCCAAAAAAAAATTTTTTTTTTTGCATAACAACGATAAAAATTTCATAATAAAACACGAGAAAATGTTTATTTTGCAGACATTTGCAACGATAAGCATATTAACAATGCATATATTTCGTTGTTTTTCAATAATGTCATCATTTAAATTTGTTGCATTACAATTTATCGTAACGATTGGTATATTTCAAATGATTTCACTTCTCTATCTTCATTCGATTTTTATTTTCATCTCTTTTATGCTTTCTGGCGCTTTTTATGGCTCATTGAAAATGATATTTCAGGTTTTTTTTTGTCTTTTATTTAAATATGATTAAATTTTATTTAATTTTTGTTTTTTTTTTTGAAATTTTATTTAAATATAATTAAATTTTATGATCAAATTTTTTAAAAATACGATTAAAAGTATAATAGTGAAAAAAAAAACATTCTGTTTAAACGAGTATTCCACTGACGATGAATAGAGAATTTTTCAAGGAAATGGAAGCGGAACGGCATTTGAATGAGAAACACCGCCACCTCCATCCCTTCTATTTCTCCATCTCATATTGATCTTTTTGGACGAAAGATGGAACTTTGAGCTCTCTAAGTTTTTCTTTTCTAATGAAAATAATTCTCACATACTTTTTTCTCATTGAAGACAATATTTCCTAAACGTAATGATGATTATTATATGTGTGATTGCTGAAAAATATGCAAATTTTAACAACGACTGAGAGCAAAATTCTTTTGAAAAGAGTAAAACTTATATATTGATTGATGATCAGCAAATCGATTTATTCAAATCATATGCTATTTTTGATCAATATTTTGTATAGTTGAAAAGCTTTACATAGATTTAAAAAAAATTTTTTATTAATCACACTTTCTTTCTTGCACTCTCACAAAATGCAATAAAAAATTCGTATTTAATCATTGGTTTTTGTTTTCTTCAAATATTTTCAGGCGTATACAATGCATTTAGCAAAGCGTAATCCATTTGATGATGCAAATTTTATATGTACTCCTAATCGAATGTTTATTTGTTTCGCTATCACTCGAACACTCGAATTAATTGGCAATGCGTTAGGATTTTTTATCACTGCCGGTTATGTTTTAAAATTTATTCATTGTGATAATCGGATTTTCTTTTTTCACTATAATAAGAGCTGATAAGCACAATCAATACTACTTTGAGAGTATTATTTTATTTTTGCATTATTATAAAAATACTACAATCATATTTATTTTTATCTTTCAATTATATTTTTTATTATTGTATATTTTTTTATGGATTTTCATTTGCAAATATATTTTCATTCGCTGTCATTTTATTATATATTATCCTATCATTGATAGAATGAAAGCGTAAACACATGTAGTTGAAATGTAACGTTTTAGACTAACGCATATATATTTCATGCTCGATGATCACATTTGAAATTAGGCGCAACAATTTAATTCCGTTACAATTCAATTACAATCATTCGGAATGGATCGGAATTGTTAAACAAAAAATCCTTTTGATTAATTTTATCCATTTTTATTATTGTTTTATTTCCGAACAATTTCTTTATGCTTAGCTTTACTAAAATAAATACAATATTATGTAATTCAGCTTTTGCACATAAACATTTTCATGTTGGCTGCATCAATTTTCGTATGTAAGGCATTTTACTAAAGATTCTTTCAGATAAGAATCTAATTTCAGGTGGTTATTCTACCTTCTTACCCCTTTCCCCCCCCCCCCCTTCCATTCTGCCCCCTTCCCACTGTCAAATTCAATTATAGGAATTCGAAATTGAAATTTCTTTGTTGGAAGAATGAATTTCAACTAGCAAAAGATAGCAGCAAGTCTATAAAAATATAATAAAAGGATAAAGGAATATTGCAGCAACATTTACATCACAAATGAATGTGAAATTCGAGACATCATGTGGTCGAGAATTTTGTTTTATTACGCATCGAGATGATCTTATTTCTTCTATATCTTCGATCTCTAATTTTTTCATGATATTTACTCGTAAATTTATTCCAATTTCAACGCAGGTTTATATATATATATATATTAAAAATTTTTTTTCCATTCTTTTTTCAAATACAAAGGTTTTTAAAAAAATATAGATAGTATAAATGGTTATTGATGTACTAATTTCTATATTTATAATGATTTCTATTCTTATAATGAATAAAAGTACCTCAATTATTATGCGATCTTTTCAAAATATGCAATTGTTACATTATTTCGCTAAGAAATTATTCGCGAAATTTAGTGAAATTGATTCAATTCTAAGCTATATTGGTGATATGCATATAAAAATTTCCACATTTTCATTCCGTTGGTGGAATTTTCTCTTCCTTTTTTTTTTCGCTTGGAATTTCATCGATTTTAATTATATTTTGCAAATTTTATTGATGGAATTTCGAAAATTACAGTTTATTTTCTATGCACTTTTGTGTATTGGTATATTTATTGCTATTGTACCTCTTCGTTCAATACATACAACATTTGTTGATACATCCAATGATCAATCACCTATCGATATACTCGCTGTTAGTGAAGCCTCATTTATTAGCTATTATCTTTGTTTTTGCATCGTTCTTTTAAATATTTACCAATTATTGACTAGCTAGCAAATTTCTTTAGTTGTGTATTACCTTAGTTACCTTAGTTAGTTAGGGTATTGCGCTGGAATTTGCATATGTTCTAGATTTCCCTCACAGAGATCCTTCAGTATTTCAGCGTTGCAAAGTTAAACTTGATGAGTTTACAACATACCTGCATCGATTTCTTTAGCTTATTGGAGGGTTGTTTCCTCTGAAAGCCTCTGAGAAATTTGAGAGGCGTAAAAGGTTAAGTCATGAAAATCATCTAATCATCTAGGCAATTAACCGAGGAAATAGTTGATTTTAATGGCTCAGATTGCAATCATTTTCATCGATAGACACTTTTAGAATGCAAACACTTTCACTTCAAATACTCCAATCAGCTATAAATAAATGTAATCGAATTTTTTTAAAGAAAACATCATTCAATGATCTCTTCCCGTTGGGTATAGCAAGCGGCTATCTAGATGTCTTCATATTCTATGAAATATCGAATGCGATAATTTATTGTGTTACATTAAATGTGGCCGACGTTTGCGCCATATTTACATGTGTACTTTTATTCCTAATTCTATTTATTATTTTTATTATTGTTATACAAACGAATAGTGTATCACTCGACGTATTACCAGTCTTCTTTGCGGCACTCACAGGCATTGGGTAATGTTCTCTTCTTTCTGTTGTTGTTGTTGTTGTTGTTGTTGTTGTTGTTGTTGTTGTTGTTGTTGTTGTTGTTGTTGTTATTGTTAAGATTATACTTCAATTATTGAATCGCTTCGATGCCGCTTTTTTTTTTTTGCACATTGGATGATATCTAATTTTTGGCAGTTTTCTATTCTATTTGCTTTCCGACTAACTTTGTGCAGCATTTTTTTTTCTCCACATTCACTCCTTTAGAATTATCAATTGCCTTCAAAAGGATTCATTTGCGAGGGTGATCGTATAGCATATTGGTTTCGTTATCATGGTGAATTCTATCTGATTTATATCCTAGTCTAAAATAATTTGAAATTACCGAGCATAATATATCACTCATCTCAGCCGACAATGAATACAACAAGAATTTCATATTTGAATTGCTTCTTAAATCGTTATCATTCATTTATTTCCCACTTATTTTCAATTTATTTCAGGTGTATGGCGGTACTATGGTTTTGGCATCCAGTTCAAGGCGACTTACCTATGTTGCATATAATTATATTCCTATCTTCAATCACCTCAGTGGTTTTCACGTTTATCTCTTATAGTATGTCAATATGAAATTTAGAATTTTTAAGCAATTATGAAAAATCGCTAAAAATATATTATCAATGAAATATTTCAATTCTCTCAACCACTCTTTTATTTTTCTTTGCTTATCGCTGCAAGTGAATGAGATATGATATTTCTGAGCATCGCTCTTCTCGTTTCGTTTCCTGAATATTTCCCTTTTATTTCCTGAATATTTCCCGAGCAGTCTCACTTTCTCATTTCTGAGTACCACTTTTCCGAGCGTCCCTCTTCTCCTCCCATTTTTGAGCACAATCTATTCCCGAGCACTCCCTCTTTCGCATTTCTAAGTACCCTTTTTCTGAGTACTCTTGTTCCCTTCCACTAGATTATTCATAATCCAAGTTGCCGAAACAAAACAAAAAAAAAACGAAAGCTATTTTCAGAATGTATTCTCGAACGTCATGGCGGTTATAACGGCGTTATGAGTGTGGAATTTTGCCGTAATTTAGGCAATGCGATCGCATTCGTTCTACGTTTACATCCTTGTATACATGAGAAGATCATTGCAACTACTATCGTTATATGTATCTCTATTTTACCGTTCTTACTCAAAATTCTCCTTAAAAATAATACTGCATCATCTCAATAATCGTCGTCTAATTTAATGATGCTCCTTTGTTTCTTCTTATATGGCAATAATCTCTCTCAGCATTTCAAAAGTCTAGAAATGCTCCCCGGTGATTCTGAATGCCAATCCCTAAAAATCAGGTTTTTTATAGGGGGTCATGCAAGTATGCGTCCGGATAAATGCGCATAATACATGCATTATTTCGACGCTATTGCCACTATTACCTTATATATATGCTTATACGTAAGCGAATTCTTATAGACATTTGTGCCAATTTCGTTAACGCGCTTTGTGGGCATGTCGTATGTCTGCATATATATATATATATATATATATATATATATATATATATATATATATATATATATATATATATATATATATATATATATATATATATATATATATATATATATATATATATATATATATATGTACATGACCGACATTTATGTGTATATATGTGAGTATGGCTACATACAGAACATCCTTGCAATTAAAACAAGGCGGGACACAATTTCACAACCTATCAGCACTATTTAAAAAAAACATACACTGATGTGATGCAATGAACATATTTATTTGTCCTGCATTTAGTAGAATACACAGTTGAAAATTTCACCTCAGATTTATTCATCGGCTGTCAATTAAAAAAAAAAACGTTCTGAACTAATGCAATGAACGCAGCAGTGGTGACAGCCGGAAAGAAATACAAACAAAAGAAACACTTATTGGGCTAAACAAGAATTTGCACATCAAACTTCAATTACATCAATTACCATCATTTCCTGTTTAACGCATCATCTTCTAGTTTCATCTTCTATGTGGACCAATCAATCGCGCAAAAAATTCACTTACTAAGAACTTCTCGAAAATATTAATAGATAAATGCATTTGCTACTAAATAAGTAACTACTTTCGATCAATAATTACCGTCGAATCCATATTTCGACTTCAAAATAGAAGCCAATCAAACTCTCATACAACCAACCGGGCTAGACGCTAATACCAGCTAGCTGGCTGCAATAATGATGATGTGATGAAACAACAAGTAATAAATAATGCAAAAAAAGCAGAAATTAATGGAATAGGACATTTTTATATGCAAACGACAAAGAATAAGCAAAAAATGAATTTCTGTTTTAAATAATATTGACATCAAATAGTTTTTAAAAAAAGAAGAGTACATATATTCACATAATGAAGAATGAAAATAAATTTCCTCATAAATAATGTCGAATAAACAAATATAATAAATTAGCAATTTTTGTATGTTCTTTTTTTTTCTTCGAATGAATACGATTATTGGATTAGCTCCTTCAAATATACTTCATGAAAATGATTATTGGATTAAAATCTCAGAGAAAAAAAAAACAGAGGTAAACGTTCCAGAAACAAAGTTGGCAACATGCCAAAATATTTTTCCACCTCGAAAATGAACTTTTTGACTGCACGAAAAAAAAATCGTTCTTATCCGACTTATAGCATGTTGTAATCCGTTAAGCTTCTAGACTTCAACTGAAAAATGCCAAAAGTATTGTTTAATTTTATATTAAGGTGAAATTGTTTGAAATCGTTAAACATCTAATAAGTATGAAGAAAATTTACATATCATTGAGGTGAGAAATATGAAAAACAAAAAAAAAGAAATATGCAAAAATAATCTAACATTTTGTTCGCAAATGTTAATTAAATGAATAATGAAAATTACATATGAAAGTGATTATGCATTTGAAATTAAGAAACAATTTTCATTAATTTTTTATACAATAAACAAAAAAAAAAATGAAGTGACAAAGAAAAAAGAATCAATATACACAACACTAAATTTCTGCGCATTTGAAATATTTTTCTTTTTTTTAAAGAGAAAATTACTTGCAAGAGAGAATTTCAATAAAATTATAGGATAATTAATTTAAATTCTTCTTGTCGAATAAATTCGCAAAAATTTGCATAAATGCAATATTAAATTTGCATAGCTAATAATAGCAAAAAGAAATTTTTTTTTTTTCAAAGAAGCGATCATATCAAAAGTGCTCGATAATTTCGATAAGTATCAAATCACTGATGCGATAAAAATGAACCATCCACATAACGAGTGGTGAAAAAATTTTTTAAAATTTTCCTTTGCAATCATGTTGAATTTCCTTATAATTTCAATTCAACGTTATGTTTTTCTCATCCTCTTTTCATTAGAACATCAATAATAATAATATTATTTGTGAGTTTAGTTATCTTCTCTCGATCGAATCTTTCGACCGAATTAGAGCAATGGCTATTAACCTTTCGACGAAGTAAAAACACATTAAATACAACCTGCAAGCGAATATCATAAGCCAACCTAAAAATAATTACGAATATTAATTGGCTAGTACATAACGGCTGTAGTACGTTGTTGATTGCTCGCTTTGTTAACATGCATCGCTTCAAATGCTGTCTCATAGTCGGCTGGTGGTGTTTCGGGCCTTACAACATCAGCTTCAGTTACAACTGTCGAATCGTTCAATGCAGATGATGTTGACCTTACTGTTGCCGAAAATGCCTTAAAATTTCACGAATTTTCTGCTCGATTTTGATAATACTATCATATTTCTCACTATCATAATATTATCATATCAAATTATCATATGTTTTATCATTCCATTCATTTAATATTTTTATTGAATATATAGATAATCGTAAATAATATTTGGCGATTGTTAATGATAGATCTACTATCGTAAATTCATTAATTTATCAATGCAATAAAAATATATTTAAATAAACCAATATATTTCATTCATCAAATTATCGTAAATGGAACAATTTGAATCGTTGTTTCAATTTTTCATCACAGAAAATTTCCACTTTTAAATTCGATTGTTGAATTTTGATTTAATTGATTTAATTTTCGATAATGAATTATGTGAAATATATTGAAATTTGAATAATTTATAGGTGAAGACGAGAGACGATTGGAAAGAAAAATCTAAATCAACTTTCAATCGCAATTAAACTTTTATGAACTTTTTATGAATTATATAATGAATCTCTTTTTTTTTTTAAAGATACTTCAAAAATCTTTTCAATTCATAAACCTATTATGTAATAATATATAATTTCACAAATAAATATACTTACCTTATTAAGTACTTTCAATTGTTATGCATTACAATGTTTCGAAATTACTATCATTTAAGGAAGGGGGGGGGGGGGGGAGAAGGGGAATGAATTTCAACATCAATCACCTTTTCATTTATATGCGGCTTCCTATAGATGCCCGCTTCATAAGCATCCCAAAATTGTGAGCTTTCATCTTGTTCGGTTGTTGCTGCTCGTCTTGAACTTGTATGCGATTCACCTGGCTGAAATATATAATTTATTTCGAAATTTGAATTTATGTTTAGAAAATATAAAATATATTTAGAATATATTTGAATATAAAATATATTTGAAATATACGTAGAAAATATAAAATGCTCATAAATAATAATCGATAGACAATCGGGGAACAAAATAAAACAACTTGACGTAGATGAAATCGTATATGCTGCAATAGTAATGCACAATTAGTACAACGTCACGTTTATAAATACGGATAAAAAGGACAGGTGAGCAATTTAATCGGTTGGAAATAATACCTACCAGTCGTTATAATATCACTAATTATCCGCATACTCAACAATAAAGGTGAATGTACTGCGATTACCTGTTGATATTACAACGGGGCTATTAAGAATAACCACCTTATCTTTAGCGCTTTGTGGAGATCGTTGTGTTTTGTAGGTATCATAATAAGCATCGTAGTGATCTGCCGGATAGCTTGCCGGTTGATAGCTTGCTTGTGGTGGCATATTAGGCATATTTCCCGGCATATAAATTGGCTCTTCAAATGCGGGTCTCCGTGGTAGAGTACCGTAAACTGATTCAGGACCAGTGATAATAGGTCCTTCTGTTGGTGTCCGAGGTCGTCCCATTGATGGATGTATAGGACCATAAGGAGGCATGAAGCGTGGATGTATCATTCCCATAGGAGGCGGTGGAAACATTCCAGGTGGAAATCTTGGCGGAGGCATCCCTATAAACTTATCGGTTCTGTTTTAATTAATTTTTTAAATATCGTCGTTATTATTTATGAAAGAAAAGCCGTCATTATTCACGTTCATTTATTAACATATTATTCATTTATGAGTTTCAAGTACGAAAATTTCCTTCTATACGCTAATCAGAGATAATGACTATCATTTGAGGCTTACCTATGAGCTAACGCTTCGTTATCGATTTCTCTTCGAACAAAAAAAAAAAAAAGAATTACAATTTATAGCGAAATGATGCGTTGAGTGAGAAAATCATTAAAGGCGAAGAAACTGGAAAATTTTCGAATATGGTTGGATTAGTGCCAAATTTTTCTGGTGGAGAAATTCAAGCACCGAGTTGCCAAAAATGACATTCCTAGTAAAATGGAAATTCTTATTTTCCCTCCAACCTCAGTGTCCCTCATTCGTGAAAGATCAAAACCTAGACCTTTAGAAACGACATCTTCAGCATTTCGTGTTCGAACCTACCCGCTCTCTCTCTCTTATGAGGGACAGTTTGGCGGCAGTGCAATAATTCTTGAAATTGCGCCATTTGGTCAACCTTGTAAAAAGACTGGAATCAATAAAATCTAAGGAAGACGCATGAAAGTATGAACGATGAGATGGACCGATGCACTGATGGAAAATCGTCTCTCAAAATTAGACCTAAAGGAATCTATTATTTGTGGCGACTAGAATAAATTTGCATTAAAAAAATAAAAGATACCTAATGGTGGAGGAGGTGGCATCATATGCATATGTGGAGGAGGAGGTGGCATCATATGTGCATGAGGTGGTGGTGGTGGGAATGGTGCAAAGAATGGTGGTCGCATTATCGGATGTATTGGTACCATATGAGGTGGAGGGAATGGTCCTCCGCGAAACGGTGGAGGTATTCCACCGAAAAATCCTGTAAATTTATAAACCAGTTTAGACAGAAAAAAAAGTATCGAATAAGCGAGAATATCAAAAAAAAAAAAATAGTTTAGCTCGATTGGGTGAATAGAATTACGATAGGTGATAATTTTTACCTGTCCTTAGATTATAGGAACAAGTAACGTTAAACTACAATACTATATATTTATCTAGACTTCAATTTGCATAAAAATTACAGTGATTTGAAAAAAAAAGCGAATAAACAAAAATATTATAGTTAGTGAGAAATCCTAAGTGAACACTTGTTGCTATAGAAACAATGATAACAATAAGAAATTACGCGTGAAAAATAGATTCTTTGAGAGAAATGAACGAGATGAATATTTAATGAATTTTTTCTCGACGAAAAAAAAAATTGAAAAAATTAAAAAATTTTTTTCAATAGGAATATCTCAATTCGGCATTTCGCCTCTCCTTTTTTTTCCCCCGATAAAAATGCCATATATACTTTTGAAGGAAACTTGCCAGGAATTGGTGGTTCACCACCATATGCTAAGTCGATATCACTACCGGCTCGTCGTGCATATGGCTCCAAAGGGCTATATGGGATTAATGCCCCTCGTTCCACTGCTGTAATAGAGAATATTCTATTGATGAATCGTTTAAAAATCTTTTTTTTTTTTCAATGGGTAATTCTAAGCGATAAAATTCAAACATATAAGTCGTTGAATGGGAAAGTGCGCCCGATTCTCGGCGCGTTAAGTAGAAATTTTTTTACGGACTTCTCCGCTGATAGTAAAGATCTGTAAAATTCAAAAACGAGTAAAAGTACCGAACATAGTATATTGACCATGACAAAAGAGTAGAATAAGTGAATGGTTAAATCACCTCTCCTCTTTCTCCCCCCTCCCACCCTTCCCAACTAATGGTTAAAAGTAAACGGAGAAATTCAAAGTAATCTAATTAGGTTGGACTCGTCAATGTTATGAGCCAATAAAATGGCTGCAACCGTTGTTGCATTGAATTTGATCTGTGTTCTTTAGAATCTCAGTGTTTTCTTAAACCAAAATTAGCAAATTTCTTTAATGCACCCGATTCGAGTCAGGTTTCTTCGCATTTTTTCCGCCCATATCAATTAGTCATTTTCAAGATTCCCACTGTTGCTTTTCGTAGGTCTAACCCCCTTATATTGGACGTAGCAATGTCAGAGGAAAGTGAAGAGGGATGGAAGGGGGGGGGGGGGGGGGATAATTCGCTCAATTCGTTAATGATGGCTATAACAGACTTCAATTTTTATTTTTCTGTTTTCCTCTCTCTGTTCCTTCTCTCCCTCTTCCTCAACCCCTGCAAAAAAGTTCTTCAACAATTCTTTTCAAATTTTGAATACATCTGAATTATTGATCGATCTCGAAAGATGTGCATTAAAATTACGTGCGAAATAAAGAATCTACACATTATAAAAATATAAATGAATATTTTTAAAAAAAAATAATTATTTCTTTTTTTTTCAATGCTTTAAGGGTCAACAAATAATAAAGTGGATATTGAATAGAAAAATGAGATTCGAATAGAAGATATACGGGTTGAGTTGAAGTTGATGCCCTTGACATTCATTAGTATTAAGATTATCTTCACAGATATGAACACATGACTTCGCTATACGATTGAATGATTGCATGATTGCCCCACTATACAATTTACGATAAGTCTTTTAGGTGTACATCAAAAAGAGCATCAAGTCAACGACAATTGTTTACGCGCAATCCGAATATTATGCTTTTCATTTGCAATATGCAAAATTTACAATTCATTTGCAATATCGTCAACTAGGTGTATAGTTTGATGCTCAGCATCAAATGATGTGAACAATATAGGGTATATAAGAAAAGCGGTGAAAGATAGACCTAAAATGAGGAAACAAATACGGGGGAAAATGACCGAATCAACATCTCATTACTTGACTAAAATTATGTTATGAGATACTAAACGGATAAAGCAATCTAAGGAGCTTAATTCGTTTAGTAAATGTGCCATTATACTTTAACGTTGAGTTGTTCAAGTAAAGGTTGTAGTTTTAAACAACCTTTTGATTCACTGTTGAAGGAAGGGTGGAGACGGTGAATGAAAATATGCAAATAATAAATGTAAATTTTTGAGATGTCATTCTTCGTACACTCAAATGTCTACCTATATATATATATATATATATATATATATATATATATATATATATATATATATATATATATATATATATATATATATATATATATATATATATATAAGTGAAATTATATATGGATAATGGGTAGTTTCGTTTTAGGTTGTGTTGTAAAGTTTCGGCAAGTGCATTCGGCATCGTCGATTGAAGACGCTCGATCGGCAATGACCCCGTTACTAGAACGGTTGCCGAACATCATCGCCCCCATCGATGACACGTTTCAGTGTGATATTCTCCGTTTGGTGTCGATTAAATAGTAAATTCGAAAAGAGAATATGTTTATAAATATTTCTTCTACTTATATCTTTCAAATTTGTCATCATTAAAAACTTAAGCTATTATCATTGCAATAAGAGCAATGAAATGAAGCTAAAATATTGATCAAATCATTAAGAAGATATTGCAAAAATTAAGAGAATTTCTTGAAAAATAGCAGTAGAATAAAACTTTTTAATTATTGATGCAGATATTTTGTAGAAATAAAAAAAAAATTCAAAAAATACATTAAGAAATAATTATATCAAAAAATCTCAACACCTAAGAATTACGCTTGTCTAAATAGAAGAATAATAAATGTTGACTTTAGAAAATATATGGAATAAATTTATTATGGATGAATTTTAAATCAAAGCGAAGAAAAAAAAATAGGATCATTGCTTCCCCTTCGACAGCAATGTATATATCAACTAAGACGCGTATACCATACTAATATATGCAAATGATGCAACCAGGACTATCGATCCCATATGTCTATCAAAATATCTTGCAAAAAAAAAAACAATTGTTCATTCTTCGAATATTGCTTGCAATGTTTAATGGCTAAAAAAGAAGGATAGATGAGAAAAATCAATGTGAAGAATATAATGTATTTAGTATTATGTGCCAATAAAAATGATGGTGATCAAATCCAGTCGTTATATTTTAGGTTTACGGTAGTCATATGAATATGAATGCAAATTTACGCTCCCTTAATGCTGATTATTATCGAGTAATTTTTCAGCTCTAAAAATCACCAAGTATAAGACCGTAATAAATTCTACGAATAATTCTGAATGCTGAAAATATTTCTTGGAAGATGAAGAAAAATATTAACCTTGTCCACGATCATGATCGGTCTTCTTATGACGGAATCTATTGGCCAATGATGAGGATATACTCGCCGAATCATATTCACCAGATTGTTGACGTCTCTCCCAAGCTTCTTTACCGATTGCTTTCTCGGCCCAACGTTGTTGTTCTTTTTCCTCTTCACTCGGTGAAATTTCTTCAGTTTCACTAAAAAAAAAAAATAAATAAATAAAAACAAAATACTTTAGTTGTATTAATTAAATACGAGAATATATAGTAATTAATAAAATAAAACAAATAATGCTAATGCAATAAATATTCAAATATTTAATAACGCTTCAATATGCATCAAATTACGTTACTAACTACAATATGGAATTTCGTTATATTTGTTGGGATTATATCGCATTCAACCTCTATTTCCTTTTTACCCTTCCTAAGCGTAATATTATCCTTTCAATATTAACCTGTATCATCCATAAGATTTAAATCTCTTCTCTATTATATCGAATATACATTATATACTTTCAACATATACTATCATTAACGCTCTCTATTTGAGAATTAAAGAGATGAAAGCAAAAGGAAGAAAAATAGCTTGATAGTCCATGACTTTATTGCCTGCATATCTTAAATTAATTCAATCACATAAAAATAATTAAATAATGCAAATTTTTACAATTAAAACCGCAAAAAAATATAAATTATTTGACTTTGACGTTATTCAACTATTTCGTTTTCTAATTTTCTATTAGAGAATAGATGCCTATTATCCGTTATGCGAAAATTTTATTTGCGTATTATTTTATGATAATATTCAAATTAATATGCGAAAAAAAAATCAATAAGATAGTTGACAATGGATAATATTCAAAATACGATGGGCAAAAAATCGAGAAAAAAAAAAGATTTGCAATACTTAAATACGCATAAATATTATTTCATTCATGCACTTATTTCATGAAAATTCGAATAGAAATTTTTTATCAAATTCATCCAAGTCTTAATTCTTCTCTCTTACGAAGAAACTATATATCGTAGAAAAGATAAAAAATTTAGTGAGAAAATAAATTTCATTAAAAATAATATTGATTTAAATTTAATAATGTGAGAAAAATAAGCGCTTCATAATTTAATAATGAGAAATGAAAAAAAAAAACCTGAAATAGGTGTTCACAAATGAAAAATTTCTCAAAGAGAAGAAAAATCACTTCTTTTTTTTTCCAATAAGAAGAATTACTTCAGGCAAGATATATCTCTTTTTTTTTTTTCAAAATTCGCCATAATCTATGAAAAGAAAATAATACGCAAATAAAATTTCATTCAACGCTTATGAAAGTTTATAGTTGGAAATTTGTTTTTTAAACGTGACGTTTAGATTGATTTAAATAATCGATGTGGATGAAATTTCGTTGATGATACTTCCTTCCATAAAAATATTTATTATTTTTATTCAATTATAATAAAAGTTATGAGAAACTCTAAGAGATCGAAACCTGTTAATTAGATTTTAAAAAAAAAACCTCAAAAGTATAATTATACCTTGCATAATCTATCTATTAGCTTATATAATTCTTTTATTCGGTCTTCTGAAATTTGCATATATTTCTTCTCTAAGAAGAAAGTGCTACCTCTCTGCAAAAGTTCCTCAAGAAGGTGGCGGAGTGAGGTGGGGGGGGGGGGGGAGGGGGGTAGGGGGAGGAGTCAGCGCTATCAATCGATCAAGAAGGGATATAGTCTAAATCACTCAAAAATACGAAACTTTTTTAAAATTAGAAGGATAGATGATGCCATTACTAAATTTACCTCTGTCTTTCCTTCGTTCTTTCAGCATCCCCTTCCCCCCCCCCCCCCCTCCAACCTTACCGACGTGAGACGCTATCAAAAGCACTGATCTCACCTGGCAGCACGTTCACTATGTGGACTTGCACTTCTGCTTGCCTCCTTAATTGCTTTAAGTCCCGGAATACGTTCCTCAAGTTTAACATACATCGATTCCGCATAAGCATGAAAACAACATCGAACGAGTGCATTTGCTGCTTTTGCATTTGTGCAGATAAATGCGTGACATTCGAGCACCTGAAAAGAATTCATCGAAAATTATTGTTGACGTTAAATGTAAAACTCGTTTCTTGTATGTTCCATTCTTTTTTTAAATCGCAAATCAAAATATAAAAAAATGAGGCGAAAATTTTAACACTTCGAAGAAATAATCGGATATTTTGATTGAAAAATTGAAAGAAATCGCGAGCAAATTAATGAGAATTGGGCAACTCGCCAAATTGTGCAAAAATTGTAAAACTATAAATTAATTTTTTTTTTTTTGCTCAACGAACCATTTAGGAAAATATTGTAGAAATTGATAGTATTGATTGTTTTCCACACAGAAAAAAAAAGATCACATTTTATTCGATAATTGGAAAATAAGGATGAAAGTGGAAACGAAAAAGAAAATAACAAATTGCTTTCAATATATTCATATGAAGTATTAAGAAATATGAAGAACGAGACTCGAAGCAATCTCAAATTTTCCCCTTTCAAATCGTATATAAATAAAAGAACAAAGAAAAAAAAACCAACAACATTGATAGTTAAGCTATACCTTGATACCGGTAGTGCGTCTAAATATAGCGGCAAATATAGGTGGATGTCTTGTGTCGTCATTATTTGCAAACGGTGAATCTAACGGTAAAAAACGTTCACCACCACCTTCGATAGCATAACCCGATACGTTCACGTATCGTACCGCTGCACAATAGTGCAATGAATTAATCGGATAGAAAGCGGTTTCAGTTTTCTTATCACCATCGATATATTCCAAGAGAATACCATTCGACCATACAGATAACCTTTAACCTCTTCGATAATAATATATCAATATAAAGTCTTTAAATTTTTGGATAGCAATATATGAAAATATTTTTTTTTTTTTTTAAATTTATTAATCGCTAGAGACTATTGATTAATCACATCCATTGAGCTTTGTTTTAAAATTTTACCTCGTTAGTATTTTATCGTTTAGCATATTCTTTTTTTTTTTTTCATTGCTTCAAATTAGTTGGTATTGCTTATACTTTTCAATATCATCCATCCCCTATAGCAATGGAAATATGAATAACATTAGCCTCATAATCTGCATAAATAAAAAAGGAATGGGCAATTTCGTTAGCTAAATTTACATATTTATCATATTTATGAACGAAGGCGCTTTAGATGGACGAGAAATCTTTATGGATAAGATGAGGAGGAAAATTTGCATATATCTAAGTGAATGGATGTCTTGTTCATATTTATGAATGAGAAGAAATAAATGAAGAACGAATGCTCATGAATGAATTCTATTGTTGAGAAAGAATTTGCACTAATGAAGTTACCTTGTTGAGGTCAATTGTGAGTATATGACGAACAATTGCGTCCCTCATGAATCTCAAGGACAACACAATAAATCCTTTTTTTTTTTGAATTCAATGATGTCCGACTGTGAAGATTCAAATTTGTGAATGATTCCACATACCAAAATGCTCTTCCTTTCTCCTTCCCCTCTCCACTTCTCCAATATTATGCATTCTCTCTTTCAGTTAACCAAATATAGAGGTATCAACATTCGAGGACCAGTGAAGTCACCTGAACTCTTCTTTTCGTACTCATTTTTCCCAATATGTTAAAATTTCTCTCAAAACTCTCTCTTTAGTTTTTTTTTTCTTTTTGCAAATTGCTTAGTGTTGATTTCCTTTCGAAAAAAAAAAAACATCCTCGTCGAATTATGGTATCTTTAGTGAAAATGTTTCGTCGAATGGTTCGTAAAAATTGGGTTATTCTTATCCGTCATTCTAACAATCAACATGGATGCGTTAAGAGGGGATTCGGCTGAATGAGTGTGCATTGAATACCATGAATCGATGCCCTTTGTATCGGCCGTCTCCTCGACGGGATAACGCTCTCGGAGGGGTTGTTGAATACCCTGAAGACCATCTTTGGTGATCGTCGGCACCGCACTGCCAATGTACAGCACCCGACAACGACAAAATGGCACTGCCACCATAGTGGCGATTCCTACAAATTGATTAAGAAACACATGTTGCTAAATTTCTTTTTGATGAAGGTACGTCTGGTGCGGTACCAGATACCACAGCGAACTGAGCGATAATGAGAATATATCGTAAAATCAAGGCGTTTAGAAAAATCCGAAAACTACTCTAATAATAATTGCGATGTATGTTTGTTCTTCCGCTATGTTCGCTTATTCGTATCTTTAGTTGGCGTTCAAATGATCGGGTTGTCCACTTGAGTGTCAATCAACTAAATATGCATATTTACAAACAAAAGAATTTCAAATGTGCAATCCCTTAAAACAAACTTTGAGACTAATCAACAAGCGTGAAATTTTATGCAAATTCAATTCGTAAAGAATTTAATAGGACTTCATTCGTCCGTCGTTTCTGATGACTGTCCACTAGTATACTGCGATAAATCAACTTATCTGTATAAAGCTTTTATGCGCAAATATATCCAACTTTTAAGGATTCATTTTTTTTTTGTGAAGAAATATAACAGTCTATCATGTTGCGGAGTAAACGCTATTAAAAGAGATACATTCCTAACTAGGTAGACACAAACTGATCACTACTGCATCAAATTGAAAACAGGTAAACGCAAAGGTCAATTATTATAGTTCAAGAGAGGAGATCTAATAGAGGAGAAGGAGGAGAAGGAGATACGTCCAACAAATTGTTCAACGTTCACCTCCATTTCCTCTTCGGAAATGGACAGATGGTCATTCAAGAGAGAATAATCCTATGTTCACGCTCAACAAAACAGGATCAAGTTTAACTACTAGTATATGATCGGTCGGCCATTATAAATTAATGATATAAAGAAGCAGAGAACGGTATAACTATACCGTATTTTCTTAAATAGAAACCTATGGGTTTCTATTTTCCTAACTTTCTAGGAAAAAATCTACTCTTCGATGAAATGAAATTTAATAAGTACAACAGAGATATTACCTACAATAAAACAATGCTAGAAAGTTTTGTTAAACCTGAGTAAATAAAAAGAGCTCAATTTCAATGACGGATGAAATTACGCAGCATTTCCGCTAACTCATATATAAAGGGTGGGATATTCATCAAAAAATCTCTCCGATCTTTCTTCTTAGACATGATTCAAGCGGAAAATTTTCAACTTTGAATGACTTTTCGGTGACTTCTACTTCTTTATTAAGTATTTTTGAAAACACTTTATGTAAAAAGAATTTTAGTGGAGTTATTTCTGGCTGTTTTTCATTTCTTTTTTTTTTTTAAATGACTGGCTGCCTTGCTTGTTTGATTAAAAAGCGATCCTTGAAATTTTCGATGATTCAATGAAATTTAAAGTGGAAATTCATTTTGTGCCAGGTAACTTATTGATAGTGTAAAAATTTATTCAAGAAGTAAGAGTATGAAAATCGAAATTTTCTCAACTCTCTCAAAATTATATCGAAATATTCCATACGTTAATTCAACGAGAATATTTTTCCTAATCAATATATGATAGGCATTATGTTTATTTCGTGAAAAAATTTTTAAAAAATTTATGAGACTTAAGTATAGAGCTTAAATAACAATATCTATCTCTTCATTCGCCTTTCTAATATTAGGTTCGTATCAAATATGCGTCTTTAAATTGAAAAAAAAAATGATGGAAAAAAAGGCGACAATAATGAAAAATGTCCCCTTCTAATCTGATAAGAATCCACCTCATAAATTCTCCTCAATTATGTAATCATTTTTGATGACCGTGAATTCTAGACAATTCTCGTACCCCTCCCCCCTACCGACGTCTCCCCTCCATCCCTTGAATATCAGTATGACAAGTTGTGAACGCAATCAGTCAATCCCCCTTTCGATTATAAACGAGGAAGTATAGGAAATAAACAAGTAACAATAAACTGTGCAATAGTATTTCGTTCAGCGATAATTTAAACGTCAAATAAGTTGTAACGATAATTCAGTTGTTCATGATTATCAACGAAAATGAGTGCAGTGCAAACGAAAAAAAAAAGTATGAAATTGTTGACGATCTGATGAAATCTTTTCTTTTCTATTGTAAGATGATTGCAGATGGCGCAAATGTCAAATAATTACATCAGAAAATGACTGTAGATGGCGCAAATGTCAAATAATTTACATCAAAAAATGACTGTAGATGGCGCAAATGTCAAATAATTTACATCAGTAGATGGCGCAAATGTCAAATAATTTACATCAGAAAATGACTGTAGATGGCGCAAATGTCAAATAATTTACATCAAAAAACGAAAGATCTACAATGAATTTCTTGAAAAAAAAGTGAACTTTAATTTAAAAATTACCAAAATTTTATTGCGATGAAATTATCGCTCGTAAAAATTCAAATTTACTTTGAATAATGTTTTAAGGTACTTAATTCGCATATCTCATAAGCATTTTTTCGATCGCATTATCGAGTAATCACAATTTAGCTCATATATTAAAGTAGTAGTAAAGCAATTATAATAATAATGGAAGTAGCAATAATGATAGTAGAAACAGTAATACTTACTAGTAACAGGAATAATAGCATCACAAAGGAAAAAGAAAATTGCTGATATAGTAATAACTGATTTTCATTTTTTTTTATTATTGATTGGTCTTTTGCTAATAAATTTACTAAGTGGTATTCGTTGCACTGTTTTTTGTCAAGGTATTGAATTGTGCATATAGGAGGAATTAAAAAATTCAGCAAAACATTTTGTTCCATATTCGAAGACCAAATGATGCTCCACAATTTATCCGTAATATCGGAGAGATGAAGGGAGAGCTGTCATAGCATTGCCTCAAGGGTGAGAGATTCGTGATTTCAGCGAGATGAGAGGAAGAACTGTCCTAAGATTACCTCGAGGAGTAGAGGACCTGTCTTAGAATTTCCTGGAGATTGTGGGGAACCCATGATTTCGAATAGATGAGGGTGAGGACTATCCTACAATTGCCTCGAACATGATAAAGGAGAAGTATCGTATAAATGTTTTCATTCCATTTCCTTCAACTACAATGCTGGTTTCACCGATGTATTTTATTCATTTCATATCATCACTATTTTAAAGAATATTTTTAAATTCAAATTTTCGTTTGGGTCACAATTAAATGCCCATGCCAAAAGGGCATTAACATATAACGTTTCACTGGTGATTGTCATTGTGAAGTATGGCATCGCACTATTTTATTTATTGTTATTCAACGAATTAAAAGAAGTCAATAGAAAAACAAACGAAATATGAATAATGCGAATATCCGTTGAAAAGTCTCATTTCACATAAAAATCATCAAATAATGCGCTCATTCTAATAATCAATACCTATTAAATATACCTTTATAAACATATTTTCGACGTTATGAACAATCGGTTTCGAGCATATTTCATTATTAAAGAATTTTTGGGAATGAGAGAGGAGTCCGACAAATTTGGGATATCAGCTAGGATTCTGGTAAAATTGAGTTATCAGTTAGGATTCTGGTAAATTTCGGTTATCGGTTAGGAATCTCGTAGATTTAAATTCCTAGAGCAGAAAATATATGGATAGCCATTCTTCATGCAATTTTTTAAAGATTTTATAAAAGTGAAGATATATATATATATATATATATATATATATATATATATATATATATATATATATATATATATATATATATATATATATATATATATATATATATATATATATATATATATATATTCTCATTCGTAAAGTTTCTCTAATAGAAAAACAAATGAACGTATTACGTTGAGTTGTTTTAAACTGTATATGTTTAATTAAATGGCGTATAAAACGCAATAGAATTTTTATAAATTTTTTGAAATAGAATAATAAGTAAGCTAGAAGACGTATAGTTAGGTAAGTTATACAGAAATAGGTGAACATAAACATAGTAATGGAGAGTCGAATTTATACATAACTTTACTAGAGACGAAGAGGAAAATGATATTTTAGGAGAACAGAATTTAAAAATAAAAGAATTTAAGACAAAAGGAAGCCTATTGTGAGCATAAACCATGAAGGAATAGACGAATGTTAGAAAACTAGATGTTAAGAACGCAAGAGATCAGATGCGAATGGATTACCTATAAGAACAAAAGGTGACCACGTTTCGGCCCTTATCCGTTGGCGTGTGCACCCGAGTTATGCGCGGGCCATCGTCAGAACGATATGCATAACCCTGTTAGTATGAGAAACTACAGAGAGAACTTAATTGCGAATACAGAGAGAGATGTAAAAAAGCAAAGAAGTGGAAAAATGGAAAATAAATCTACAGGTAGAATGTATATTAAGAAAAATGCGTAGTAAATGCAAAAGTTATACATAAAAGGGGGTAAAAATTTGTGTAACATAAATATGCAGGTTATATGCTCGTATAAATTCGTCGTAAATTGAAACGAAAGAGATCAAAAAGTTTTAAGGAAATATGTTAACGATAATATGAAAAATCATGTTGAAAGCTAAATTAAAATGCAAAGATGTAGAGTTCTATAAAAAAGAAAAGCGGGCAATCATAACAGAAAATCAAAGCCGAAGAATAGTTTAATAGAAAAAGCGATTATAAGACCTAGAATTATATTTAGACTTTAGTTAGAAAACTAGATCTGTAAAAAATACTAGGCAAATAATTCGTTATAGTTTAAATTATAAAACAAAACAAAAAGATGCATTATCAACACCGTGGATAATGATGATTGGTGATAGATAAACCGAAATGCCATTGTTGACGACATGCACCTCGCAATACTAACCCGGGTAGAGTAATATTTATATGATCTATGTATAATGTGAAACCTATCTGATCTGAAGTTACTAGAAGATTCTGACCAGGAAGTATAAATATTTAAAAAATGCCAAAATAAATTACTAAAATTAACTATATGACACAATAAAGATATAAAATTACGAAAATAAATGCTAATTTAAGATACTGTGTATGCACTATATGTAAAATACAATCATCCATCATTGCTAATGTAGTATTAGGATGCGTTAATCAATAAGTCTTTATATATGTATATGATCAAATTGATCATACTATAAAGTGATAAGACCTATAAAAGATCACTTATGTCATCGTAGATAATAAGTGTAAGAAACTAAAGATCATAAAAGATTTCGTAAAGCAAACTTTAGAAACCCTATCTATTGGGACGAACGAACTTATAAAGTAATTCTAGTTTGTTGATTAATGCTTTATAAAAATATTTTTCCATTAGATTAACAGTGAAACCTTTGTTCTTAAAATTTTTTAAAGTAGTCTTTTACATTTAGTTAAAAAATCCGCCTTAAATGAGCGTAGTTCCCTAAATCTATAAATTTGAGAGATTTTAAGGTGTTTATGTACGTGTCTATGTATGTGTATCGATAGAAGAAGCAATAGAACTCCTATCAATCTTCTACCGAACGACGAAGAGAAAATTTTGATTTCATGTGTCAAAATTTTTCGGGGATATACTTTTGTACTTGCTAAGAAATCATCTTTGCGAGATCTTCATTATTCACCTCTGCTTTTAAATACGCATTGAAGCAGTACGAATATCTGTGCGAGAGGTGCATGATAAGTGGAGAATGTAGCGAAAGAGAAGATAAGATTTGAATGATAAAGGAAGAGTGATTCGTTGCGAGCGGGAAATGGCCTCTCCTCAACTCCATCAATACGGCTGCCTGAGGGGAAATGAAGAAGCATAGGCCAACCGTGTTGCGCTTCATACAGATATAATAAAGACCCATTTTTCGAAGCTATAAAACAATGTGCATAAAGTCTAATCTCTATGTTGCCTGTGCTACTTAAATTTTAGGCTACGGTAACCTCTAAAAATACATGTGCTAAGACGAAACTAATTAAGTGCAACATAACTCCTAATATTGCTTGAATTATATATATATATATATATATATATATATATATATATATATATATATATATATATATATATATATATATATATATATATATATATATATATATATATATATATATATATATATATATATATATATATATATATATATATATATATATATATATATATAATTGCATTGCACATATCATGGATATGTTCCTCAACATGCTATGTCGTTTTTGCCACTGATTTTACTTGCCAATAGTTTGCTTTGAAGTGCGCACATTGCCCGCCCGTTTAATGTCGGTAAACACAAGTCAACACGTTATTCTAGGGGTGGAAGGGGCGCGGTAAAGCCAAGACAATTTCAAAGCCTATCGGGTCAAAGCCTGATACCTTCTTCTCTTTCCATTCTGCTGCAAATTATCAAGAACAAAACCATTGGAAATGGGCTAAATTTTACTCTAATATAACAAAATAAGTGAAATAATGCCACAGGGGCAATAAATATAAGATGACGATAGGCTAAAAATTCATGTGCAACATAAGTAGTAAAAATAAAAGGTAATAAATGATTTCTAAACAAATGAGAAGGACTGTTCGCATTGAATGCCTTATATCGCTGTTGATGTGGGGATGACGCCTGACCAATTTCGATGTTATTCGAAGAATGAGGGGAGGGCGGTCTATCGTTTGGTTGGGCACCACTGATTTGCTTGTTCCCCACTCACGGCCCCCCATTACGTAATACGATCGTCTCGCACATCCAAAAATCATTCCGCAACGCCACATTCCATTACAACACCATCACGTCTTATAGATGCGCATATCAATGTGTCACATGACGCTACGCTTAGGCGATCTCTAAATGCCTGGTCATTTGCGCCATCGAATTGGAACAGTAAAAATGTCGAGGATGAAAATGCCTCATTGTCGATTTCTTAATTCTCCATCAGTGAACTTTCGCTTCTCAGAAAAACCACAATGAATGAATAAAAAGCGTTATAAAACAATAAAACAATGATAAACTCTAACTCAGATTTTATAAATATACGTTGGTGACAATACCGAGTCAATTACTTGAAAAAATATTTAGGCAAAGGTAGAGGTGGAATATATTCCATGTTTTTCATAGATATCTTGTGAGCGAATTCGTTGCTTCAACTCCTGAAGTAGCTTAAGAAGCGCTACTAAATAAAAGCGATGGATAAGTTTAACGGCGCAAATGACCGCATACGACTGGGAAAAAGTGCCTAAAATTGAAATAAAAAGTCATCATGGAAAGTTTTGTGGAAAAGAATCGACAATAAGTTATCATAGTTCATCAATAGATGTGCACTTTGGAGCAGATACTCTTTTTTTTTCTCTTGATAAAGAGAGCATGCTTAGCAAAACAATACGAATGAGTAAAGAAATACGAGAGAAATTAGAGATGAAGAAATTCAAACTTGAAAATAAACTTGAAAGAATATATTTGAAGAGCAAAGTAAATGAATTCTAATGAAATGTTTAGCTAAATCAAACAAATAACGCCGCGATTTATTGATGTTTGCTCTCACCAAATCATCACAAAAATGTCAACTACTCATAAATCATCTAACTTTTTCACTTATTAAGATTATTCAATTTTTCTCATAAATTATTCAATTTCCGCTGCAAATATTTTTATAAACAAAAAAAAAATTTTCGCAGTAAAAAATTTCGCATTCATTTTTTTTTCTCCGAGAAATTTGCAAAGTTGAAATATGCTCGTAGAAAATTTTAGATGATGATGGAGAAAGTTGTAAGTATTTGTTGCATATTCACTACTCATATATTCTATCGATAAGATGAAAATCTATGTAAGTGATATAATCATTTCAAATAATTTTTAAAACAATTTCTAAAATATTCATAATCATAAAAAATATGGAATATTCAAAGAACTTTTTTTTTTTAAACGCGCTGATATAGATGCCATTTTTTATGGACGAAGAGAAATGTATAGAAAAGCGAAAAGAAATTTTATTTTTTATAATTGCATAAATTAATGTATTAAAATTTGCTTCACAGTGATACAACTTCATTTCATTGTCGTACCTTATTATCACAGCTATCATCAACGCTTATCATTTATCAATATCACAACAACACCACATATCACTTTATCTGCTGGTTATCATTTTAGTGGGAGGGAAGAAGGGTTTAATAAGAGCATAATTGCTCGTTTATTTATTCAAAAGCAAGAATACATCCGAAAATTACTTCCGAGATTACTTTCTCCACTTTTTTTTCAATATGTTTTTTTTTCAGATTTCTACATAGATCGCCATTATGCAATTTTGGAAATTTGCATATATAAAGGGCATTAAGAGAAAGTCTTGCCTAAGCGCATATAGGGTTTGTCGGTTTGTCTGATAGCTTTAACTCTGCGACTACAGAAACTAGCGTTATGAAGTTTAGCAGATATAACGTGCACAAAACGTTAATTTCCTAATCCGTCGCATATATCGATCAATCAATTGTTAAAAGGAATTATGCATATTTGAATCTGAAAAAAAATTTGCATATACTAAAAATTATCGGGCTTTTCGTTTTACAACAATTAGCGATGAAGAGAAACAAATCTTTATTAGCAGATTGTTGCAAGCAATTTCACAAATATTTGATATCTATAAAATGAATTGATCGGATGAACCGAACACAAAACCACATATCAATCAGCTTCCCTTCGTACGCCTCTCATTTGTCTAAAATTAGTGTGCCTTACCTATGAACCGTATATACTTTACTTTGTGCGGCAAAAACCATTGTTAAAGCGTTGGCGACAAATGAGATCCATCGATTCCTTTATGCATCATGACCTTGAATGCTTTTTTTTTGCTGATTCATTTCTATCTCTTTCAAGGGGGATTTTCACAGGTACCAAAAAAAAACAGAAATATCATTGCTTTCCCTCCCTTTTTTCTATAGTATCTATCAATGAATACTTTCATGCGTGAAAGGTATGAGATAGGTTCAGTGGATTTTTCGCACTGAAAAATCGATGGTCATAAGCGGTGCCTGAACAACGTTGCCATTCGGCAATGACATACCAGTAAAGTCAGCTGTGTGTTAAAAATACGGTAAGAGGACGTATTTTCCAACATCATCTATTATGTTTATCAATAAGTCGCTGATAAATTTTGGAAAAAATGGTCAATAAATAAATAGCGAAAAATGAATTAACATTTATTTAGTTTCGTGTGAAAAAACACCTATAGCAAATATAGTAATTAATCATAAAAATAGGTTTAAAAAAGTTGAGAAAAAAAACGTTTCAATAAAAATCGAATATTTATTCAACTAAATGAAATATTTCCCAATGATAGTCGCGCAAAAAAAAAGATCTGAAGAAGATATGACTTTAAAGCGAGAGTTTCTCGCAAAAAGAGAACAAATAACTATCACACAGCACATTTGTATTTCAATTTTGCAAGCAATGATCACCAATAGAGGTGAATGTCCGACGGTCAATGATGAATCGATTCAATTGTGCAGCGAAAAAGAAAATGAATTTTTCAAAAGAGCGTAAAAATTTGCGAAGATTTGTCGTATATATTTGCATATAAATATCGTATAATTTTCAAAACGAAACATGCATATAATATAAGCACATTAAAGAAGCGGTTAAATCTCATACAGATTAACGGCTACGATTCACTAAACGTAACCCTCTTTATATGGAAGAAGTTGTTCACCTTGAATTAAAATAAATCCCTTTCGACGAAATGTTTTGTTGTTACATCAAATGAAACGCTTATAAACATGTGCTGGAATCTTCCCACATCGCAAGTTTTAATTACTCAAAGAAATAACTCAGGTGTTTTTTTAACTTTTCAGTTTATTGCGATTCTTCTCAAATGACACAAAATAACATAGAATTAACGTAACCGGAAAGGAAGAGGGAGCTTGAGGTAAGTACACATTGCCTGAGGGCAAAGAAGGCAATACTGCACATTTTATGCGGATCTCAAAAAGTTGTCCAGAAAATTCGCAAAAATATTGCTGCTAATACGTAATTTCCCTACTTACTGTCAAAGCACATACACCTTACCAACCAACTATTTTAAATTCATCCAAAATAATAAGGACCTGGAATTTTTACAACTTCATGCAGAAAAAAGTAAATAGTTCAGATTGCAAAGCTCCTCATTGAAGCACACAGCTTTCAATTAAATATCACCGGGAACAAAGAGCGGCTTACAAAGATACTAGGTATAATCTAAACTTTTCAAGTGTACACAGGTGAGTTATCAACACTATCCAACAGAAGTGTCAGCACACAGGTGGGTAACCAACATTGTCCGACAATAAAGTCTGAATAATACCGTATAGTCAATGATGAGAATGAAACGTTGAAAACTGCAAACGTCAATGTGTGTGTGTGTGTGTGTTTTTTGTAAGTAGCCCACCATCAGCATCACACACACAAAAAAAACGAGTTGGCACTATGAGCGACTGCCGCCGAGCATCGTCGACCTCGAATCACACCGGCACGCAGGTATATTGGAGGCAGTATGGCGAGTTGTTCCAACGAAAGCCTCGCCACAACCCTACCTAACACATACCACTAGACATTACATGTGCATCATGCACCTTTCATCGTATATTTTTCTCTCTCTTCTCGCATCTTATTTTACCCTGTCAATATGTTACAGCATAACCACGTTACAACTATAATGCATAGCGTTTGTTACATTCATTTTCCATTCATATAGATCTATTCAATAATCCTTACGAAAAGGCGCCACATATAGATAAAATCATCGATAAATTTATTTAAATTATGCTCATTTTTCATGAAAATAGCGAAAAAAAAAGAAGCAGTTTGAAACAAAAAGAGTATGAAAAACGTTGCAAAATTATACAAGTTCATTTCTAATGGATATTAGTGATAATATTTGATGCTTGAAGAAATTTTTAAAAAAATATAAAATGCAAATGCAATTTTGTGATCATTACAGAAATAGTTCAAATAGTGTATAATATAAAATGCAATAAACAATAAAGATGCAAATAAAGTTGGTTCTTTTTTTTTTTTGATTGTAAAATTCACGCTCACCTATCAATATTAGAAATTCAACAATCATATTCATTTAAAAAGAAGATTTTGTCATAGGTCATTGCAACCAATAATATTTAAAACAACGATAGGGAAATGCACTGAAGCCGACCTTGCATACGAGAGCAATGCCCTTAGCCGAATGTATTCGACTTTCTAAGCAAATCGACACATGTACAAAATATTTGCACGACAATTATTTTCATTACTTTCTAATTTTCTTGTTTATTGAGAATTTCTTCATCATATTATTCACTCTTTTATGCTTAGTGGAATAGCGATAAAGTCAAAACGCATATTCGATACGTTGCTTTTTTTTTCTTACTTTCTTCTGCACATCACGGTAATCAGATTCAACAGATATTAGCAATACCTTCAAAAAAAAAAAATCTGATCGCTTCGATTTAGAGATAATATTGAAGTGTCATCGTAATAATATCAGTATTTCAACAGATATTCGCTTCAAATTTACTTCAAACAATACTATTCAGTTAAAAAAGTACACTTTTTAACAGTTCGATGGAAATTCCGTTTAATTTCCAATTGCCATTCTAGAATAGTCAATCATGTTTATTTGATGAAGTTTTTTCGTAGAATTCACTCGATGAGTAAAATTCTATGGCATAATTTTATTACTCTTGGAATATGGATAACTTCTATATGCGCTGGGAATTCAGCAAAACATATACGCTAATAAGAATTGGCTAATCTTCACATGCATTATGTTTAAATTTGCTAAACTGCGACCTATTCGGAAAAAAATAGACTATGAGTAATGCGAAATCTAGTACAATTTCCGAGATCATGAACTAAAATACAATAGTATTCATTGACTTCATTAGAGTAAAGCATAGTATAATTCACAAATATGTTTTATATACGATATATTATATCATATATATATATATATATATATATATATATATATATATATATATATATATATATATATATATATATATATATATATATATATATATATATATATATATATATATATATATATATATATATATATGGGGCGTTTCTTTGCATCAAATGAATAGCAATGAAGAAGAATTTATACGATAGCGTTGAGTTGAATGACGGATCAGCGATGACAGATGAATTCATCGAATTGTTTAGCGAGCAAAAGGAAATACCAAAAATGCGCACAAAACTTGTCGTCACATTCAATAAAATAAGAAATGAAATATTTGACGCGTAAATGCGACGAGTTAAGATCGATTAAAAATTTTCGCTCGCATATGTTTTCAAATTTTTTCGAATGGTATCTTAGAAGATAATATTTTAAAAAAATTTACTGGAAATTATATACGAAATTATTTGAATTCTTAAATACTTTTTACTTCAACAATTATACATTTAATAGTTATTATTTGAATATTTTACGACATAAATACTTTAAAATATAAATTTTAGTTTAGTAGTTTGTATAAAAATGCTCAAATAAATTACTTGAAATTACTCTGAAAGCAAATCAAGTACTCGAGTACTTTTACGTACTTGATAAAAGTACTAGATGCTTTCAAGTGCTTTACTTGGGACAGCCAAAAAGGATGAATGCTGAAAATACTTATACCGTTCGAACATTTAAGTCAGCAATGTAAAGGAATTTGATGGATGTTGTGAAACGATTTTTTTTTCCACTTTCGCTCAATTGCAACACCTCAATATTAGTTTATCAACAGCAAATAAATATGCAAAATAATGCTCTTGTATTTAATCTTTGATCGGCTAAACAATTCCACAGTAAAAAAAAAATTCATTCTTCTCTAATCGGATGGAAAATAATCGTTGGAGAATACAAGCAAAATTCTTTACACCTTTTTTTACAAATTTCTAAATTTCTAAAAAGAAAAAAAATTTTTCAACACAAATGAATTGGAGTGAATTATATAATGTCAATGAGTATCCTATAGTTTACATTATATTTATTAAATTTCGTGGTTCTATTTGAAGTGCTTTCGAAGTTGGAACTAAGCAAACGATACACAGATAGACTGACATGCGCATTTGTGACATCGCCATTATCCGTTATTGAAAATGCAAATCTACAAGATCGCAAAGAGTGATTTTCTTCGAATTGTTTCATCAGGAAACCCCTATTTTGTGCTTCTTGAAATTCAGCAATTGCTGTACATCTATCCGTCAATCCGTTAGTTCCAATTCGGAAAGCACGGCAGCCGGAAATTTGATTAGTGAAGTGTATGCCATAATATCATCGTTGACACCACTGCTTAAATTAATCCGTCGAACTTTAACGAAATTGTAGAGACATTTAAAAGTCGGGAAAATATTGCGTTCTTTATTATACTGGTCGATTTACATATGAACAGTCGTTTTGTAGAATTTTGTGAACGGTTAGGTCACTTAAAATATGAAAGTGATCATTTTGTATATTTTATTCTTGTGTGATAATTTTTGAAGGCGGTTGTTCATTTCAGCGGGATGTAAAACCACTTACCGTGCTTCTTTATTGATATACAAACGAAATGCATGCATATAATTGTCGTTTCTGATTAACACAACAAATCCTTAAGGGGAATGCCGAGTGATCTTTATTATGGTACTCACCGCATGCGGCAGACAAAACGAGTCTAAACCGGTTCAAGTGAAATAGTCTAAACGGTTGGTTATTAACCAATATTTTTCTTCCTAAGTCCTTATATGAAAAATATTTGGATGTTACATTCGCCGATAAACTTACCTTCCACGAATTTAACAAACTTACCTTTCTCTTACCATAAAAAAAAGTTCAGCAATTTGGATATTCTTTTATCTTCAATTCTTTCATGGGGGAAATTTTCAGCTTTTCTGAAGTTTTTACGGTATACGTCTGCTAAATTTTGAAATATAGGCCATTTATGATGCCATCTTTAGATCCAAATGGGGACTTGCCCTTCTTCTACTTATATTAGAAAGAAAATAAATTCTACCTTTGTATATAACTGACCGTTATCGTTTCTGTTTTGATCTATTAGTGATTTACAGCATTGCTGAAAACTTAATCAATCTTCTATTCAATGAACCTTTTTAAAAAAATTCGCTAATGCTATATGAGGGGGTTGCTCTCGATCGCCGAACTTAAATTAGCAATCGATAAAGATCGACTAAATAATTTCAAATATATTTCATTTCTCGAAATTTCGAAATATTAGTATCAATTACTCGCTATTACTTAAAATATTACTCTAAAATATTTCAAAATAGTCAAAAGTACACTAATAATGCTCGCATATCAGCTGTATGAGTTCGCTTCAAAAATAACAGAATAGAACTGAAGTGTTCTATTCATCGATCCCATATCCCAAAGAGAAAATTACTGCATCTTTCGTCCTTTGTATTTATGCTTCATTTTATGCCTCCTATTAATATTCCTGATCATTTATAAATATTATAACTTCTCTTGGAAAAAGTTATATCCTCCTATTAGTTCGCTGTCATAAAATTGATTTATTTATATAATTCTTACTAATATAAAAAATTATAATTAATATTTGATAAATCTATAACTTCATATAATCAGTCTATCATTTTTTCATGAAAAATGCATTCTATATGTAGAGATTATTTTTCTCTTATTGAAAAAAAAAACTTCTTTATTCATTTATCAAAATATCTCTATTATATTTGCTAAGTTATTATCATCAAATTTGTATAATACTTTCAGTCGAAAAATGTTTGAAATCGCTCTTAAGGAATTTATTTTTGATCATCTGTCGGTATTTAAGCTCTTAAGCCATTTAATAGGGTTTTTTTTTTTGCCCTATCACTCAATAGTTTCTCACTTAGTTTCTTGCATAAACGAATCGTTGTTAATCTTTCATGAGCAAATTGAAACAGGTGCAATTTATATTAGATTAAATTGAGCCGTTTGACGTGGTCACCCATCACCCATAAAAACTTGGCTATATATGCTAAATTTAGAGATGAAACTTTCAGAGTTAAGATCACTAGAGATTTTTTTCGCATGGTGTGCAATCTCCACCATTGTTGTATACGGTAGCGTTTACAGTTGACTTCTATTTTTGACCTTTATACTTTTACTTATTTACTTTTTTCTAATGGCATAAGAATGTATCGTTTATTTCGGAAGCTAGCTGTCACTTACAAAATTCTATAGATAGATTTAGGTGTAATTAACGAATAACAAGGAAATTGGCAACTTCAGATTTTTGCCTGAAAAATAAAAAGTGTTGTAGGTAAATTTCGGCACGAGGCGTCGATCCGATTAAAACGAAAAGTTTTATTAAGTGCCAAAGGTGGGTGGCGTCACTAATCTGTGAAATTGTCCAAAGATGCGTGCATATTGCCAACTGCATTTTATTATATATAAGGCTTCCTTTATCTTATTATTGTTAGAGCATTTTTGAGTGTTGCAGATCATTTCGATTGCCATATAAAGCAATTAGAAATCGATGTTGTATGATGCGTGTAGAGATATTTTACCATTAGGGCATATCGCAATCTGTTCCATCGACCTTAGGCCGGGCCTATACGATCCTCATTACGAGTCTCATAGCTTTAACCTCTCAAGTTTGCGCTATTAAAAAAACTTTTATTCAATTTAATTTTGCAAGTGAACGAGTAATTTTATATTATTAAGTGATTAAAGAACACACTGATATAGTTTCAATGATCAATTTAAATAGACTCGAGTTTGAGTGAATCGCGCCGCACGAATTTTCACCAATTAGACCGCAATACTGGTTTTAAATGTTCGAAACGATAAATGTTATAGTTTTAAAAAAAAACGATCACGGATTTGAAAAAGAATGACATCGACAAAATGAGTGTCGAATATGGGGGCGGGGGGGGGGGGCAGGGGTTAAAGATCGGTAAAAACATGGTTCAATTAAGAAATAGAAATGCAAATTTTTGTATGTGGGAATTACTTGTGCGAGTAAAAATTTTATATTTCATGCACATCATCTGATGCATTAGAATTATTGTACATCGGATCGTTGTACAAGTATGCGGGTAGTACAGTCCTTATCACAAATCGATGTCATTAAGCATGCTATCTAAATGAAAAATCCCTAATCATCTCATTGAAAAATTTTGTAAGTGTTCAATTATTTTACTTACATTTATGTTTTACTTTTACAAGAAAGCACCTTTCAGATATGCCTATGTGTTGGAATGTCTAAAATCACAAGAAAATACATCAGTATAAGTATGGTTGGAAATAACTAAATATATTCAACACTATTTCGGGAAATATTGCATGATTAAAGTTGTTGGCGAAATAGACTATTAAAAAATGTCTAAAAGCAATCCTTCAACGTAGAAAGGTAAAGGTGCTCACGGAAACGTAACATCATAACATTAAAAAAATTAAAGATTAGGGACAATGATGATAAATTTGTATGGCTTTAATTCAAACGAGAACAAAGAATAAGAATATTTTTAATGGGTTCAGAGAAATTTGAACTAGATGAAGCGGCCTTAATCGAAAACCTTGTCCTTTATATTCGCTCACTCGTAAAGCAGAAAGAATTCCTTCCCTTTCCTATTCCCATCCATACCTTTTACCCACTTCAACGGGTGAGTTCATAAGCAAAGGAACGCTTTGATCAGAAAATTTTATTGCTCCGGGAAACTAGTACGATTGCTTGGATTCAATTGGCTGATAACGACGATGGGTGTATCAAAATTGCTGGAACTTTTTGAGCAGACAGCTTCTCAACATTCCAGCTATCACGAAACGTTGCGCTCTCCTATAGGGTTTTCTGGACACTAGTTCCACCTATTGAAATTATGATGCAATCCTTCAAGAAAATCCTCATTTTCGAGGTGGATCATCGAGTAATGATCGTTGACAAATATGTATTCGAACGACTTGAACAGTAAAAGAAATCCATCCAAATTGCAATGGAAAAATGAAGGTAACAGACCCGTCAATTTATGAACAAGTGATTACGCAACGTTTCTCCCCTTACCTTCTCTCTTCCCTCTTCCTCCTCTCTCTTACCTCAATAAAAAACCAAATCGCAGCTAAACGTATATCGCAGAAATATCCTCAATGGTTACTTTTTAGTTAAATAACTAAAAGAATCCAGAACGGGTGAAAATTTTGTTTTCTCAGAAATCAGCGAAAATCGCCACAATTTAAACCAGTTAGGTAGAAATTTTCCGTCCATTTGTCGAGATACTTTCACAAACAATACTAATGTGTAGACAAATATCGTAGAGATACTTTTTTATAGAAGTAAAGAAAATTTGAAATTTTGCCAAATTAATCTTGTATGTAGACGATCAATAGCTCACTCTAAGATGTTTAGCTCAATCTCTTTATTTCGGATAGTAGCCCAATCCGATCATTCTGGATAGTCGCCCAAACTGTTCATTCTGGATAGCTCTTCTTTCGACTTAAATTTGCTATTAAAATGTGCTAAATATTGCACCAAACATGCTACATTATTAGTATCATTCACAAGACTTTTAACAACAATTAGTGGAGTCATACGATATGCATGTTTGCATTCTGATCACTTGATCACAATCGATTTCGTTGATCGTATGCAAATTTTTTGAAAAAAAAAAGCGTTGGAATAACACCTTTGTGATTGATCTCATTCGCTCATATAAATCTTCCATTGCATAATGAATAAAGAAATAGAGCGCATTTCTATTGCATAAATTATACTATAAACCGGAAATGTTTGTGTAATACGATATAGTTCCATACACATTTTTTATATTAGTTAATCGACTCTATAATTCCATCGATGAATTCCTCAAGTAAAAAACATTTATGAATAGGTAATATTACAAGTGTAAATAGTAATTATATTACTATTTATTTTGATTTGCAATATGCATAATTATTTTTGAATTTGCATAAATATTTCTAAAATAAAGCACAACTTTTAAAAGAATTTCTCAAATATAGAAATTGCTAATGCGTGAAGAAACGTTAAAGAATACGCCACTATCTTCATAGAAAATGCAATTGCAATTACATGCACTAATATATGCACAGTGAGCAAAAGTGTAATATTCGAATGGGAGAGAAATTGCATTGTCGTTTATCACTGATCAACCACATTCCAACCACATATTTTAAAATGATATTGATTTGTTGGTATTTCCGGTGGAAGTGAGACGTTATTGCACTCTGCTAAAGATTCACTGAAATTAATTATTGCAAGAATACTCAATTCATATCTTAGTAGAAGTTTGAAACTTTTGAAACGATTTACTTAATATTTATTCAAGTTCAATTAAATGTTGCAAGTTCGAGTGTTTTGCTAGGCTATATTTCAGTTTTAGAAGGTTATAATGTTCAATTTCAAAACAACACTAGCAAAATTATTTACTAATTATTGAGAAGTAATCCATTATTGAAGTAATGAATGAATGACTGGGAAAGACAGACGTATAGGTTTTCTAGTCGCCTCCCCGAGAGGATGGGTAAGTGACAATAGTTATTTAGATATGATAGCTGTGTAAATTGAAATCATTTCAAAACGATTCCTCATAGTTTGCATTAGGTATTCATATTACTATTAATAGTTGAATAAATGGAGGTAGCTATCACACTCACAAGTTTCTCTTATTTATTTTTCTATATTAGATGATTTCTGTTAATGCTGCACTTTGAATTAGTGGTTTGTAAATTCAAAAGAATTTCATCACTTTTGTGTGTTCCCAATTCAAATTTCATCAGTACATCACTCCGGCAATTCTTTGTAATATTTTTCTTCAACATAACTATGGCAGATCAATCGCTTTCGAATATGTGAGATTAAATATATCATTTCTTGATAAATGCTCTATATCCGGAGGGGAAATGTTAACAGCTTAGGGGGCTTTTTCGGCCCTATGTATTATGTGTGAAATGGTTCGATTCGCTAAATCTTAATCACGATAGCAGTTAAAATGTGGTAGCCTAAAAAAAGTTGAATGTTGAACGCATTAATTATTTGCTCTATTGTAAGAATCTAGCAAACGCATATCTGAGGCTATAAAATTGCGATAAAGAGCACAAAAGAATTCAGCGAAAGAAGGAAAGGGAAGATAAAGCAGACGTCAACGTAGTGGGCAGAATCCCTTGGTATTTCGCAAGAAGATAAAAAAAATCATTAGACCTTTGTAAATTTCTTAATCCGATGCATCCACTATGGAGCCGAGGCTCCGTAGTAATGAACGAACATCTCCCCATCCATTTCCCTCCGCTCCTTTACCCTTCTTTACCTGAACTCTTGATTAATATGCACATGCCGGTGACAATGACAACAACTACGAGACATATACTACCTCAATTTCTTCCTCGCCTATCCCAACCTTCCACATCTATGTTCATCCAGAAATGCATTATTTTCATACGTTCTTAACCGGATGTATAAACTTCAAGTTTTATTCATATTGTGCGGATCGACTGGAGGATTTACGTTCAGATGTGAAATATGGGGGGCTGCAAATATTTCCTATTTATGAGCGATCTCCTCTAGAAAACACTACTAAAAGCAAAGTGCGTGTTGAAGTTTAGTGTAAATGTCGGCTCATTTAAAACATCACATGCAGAGCGCAAATAAAATACAACAAAGTTAACTGGCATGTAAATTCTTTTCGCGTCAATAATGCGTCAAACGTTTCCCATTTCCATCTTTCGCGATTTCCTTCAAAGAATATATCACAAAGTCGAGTGAAGAAATGAATTTGAAAAAAAGATGTGATTATTAAGTTCGAAACGTAAAATATTTCCTCTTCTTTGACATAAGTTCTTCTCATTGGTACAAGCTCTCTCTCTCTCTCTCTCTCTCTATATATATATATATATATATATATATATATATATATATATATATATATATATATATATATATATATATATATATATATATATATATATATATATATATATATATATATATATATATATATATATATATATATATATATATATATATATATATATATATATATATATATATCTGGTATCTTACGAATATTTTCAAAGAAAGAAAAAACACATCAGTTTCTCACAACGTTCATATCCAAGGAAGCGCACTGAGTGCTTACTATTATGCGCTGTTGCGCTACAACTCAAGCCCACAATGCCTCGTCATAGCTGCGCCAATGAGTGGAGTCACTTTCCAACATTCAAACTTGGACCTTCGAGAGCAGAATACCTGTCGATTCAAAAAAGAAAACAGACAGGAAAAGAACGACGATGATATTTTTATAGATTAAAAGCGATAAGTGCTTTCACATAGACTATATTATAGTTGAACGAAAATAAAATTTCAATTATTAAGTTAAATTATTAAGTTGAAAGAAAAACTAAATCATCATATGGAATATCATTTCTTGGCTATTGGCTTAAACTTAGCAGTCATATTTTATAATGCACTTCTCTGAGGCTATTCTCGTGGAATCTCGTCCGGCTTATTGCCAAGTTTGTTGTTCATGTTCCATTTTCGATATAGTTCCTCTGATATCGCATTCCTACCGCTTCATTCAGCTATCGATTAAATAAATTTTTATCATAGCTCTCAATATTATGCAGATTATTTGAAAGATATTATTCACCTAAAATATGCAAAAATAATAAATTTGATTATGCAAATTAATTGAAGATTTCTCTCATAACAATGCAAATTTTATTAATGCCTTCACTTACTCAATTTAATTTCACTCATATTTCCTGTCATAAACGTTTTCTTTAAAAAATCATTGCTCATTTTGTGTAAACAATTTCGTACGATTGTGATCAGTCGATAGCGACGATGTAGAAGTGTCAACTAATAGATCTGGGCTGCTCATTACGGCCGCTTCACTCTTCACATCACCAGAGCAACACTTCATAACTTTCGTTGCGAATTCAGCATCGTTCATCGTCGGAATCTGCTCGGCTAATGCGTAGGCGGCGACATCGTTCACAGTCAGTTTATCTCGTATCTGCAAATTTATAAACCAACGAAAATGACTATAAAAAGAGCATAATTTTACTTCATTCAAAGAGTATTTAATGACGTCACCAAATTTTAAATGGAAATAAAGAACTCTTTTTGTCGAAGGTCACTCTATTATTGAACACAAATGCTATGCTCCGATGAAGCTTAAGGTTAGGAACATCAACAATATCAGGGAAATTTTACTTGCAGATTTCGTTTTCTTCTCTAAGGATTTCAAATACGCCATATAAAAAATCGTGCTTTGAAAAAAACTGACCAAACTACAATATTTTTATTTGCAGAAGCGCTATTACGCTGAAAATCTAAAGCAAACATCGATCTATCGCATATATGTGACGATTATTCAAAATGATTCATCGTTTAGTTTTGCTTACTGCGCGGTCGGTTTGAAGAGGGCTCCGAGCAGACTCTTCGGCTTTGACCTACCGAGTCATTCCGTCCAGTGGTCTCATCAGGACGCGGGCGGTGAAACAAGTCGCATGAAACAACGATGAATCGACTCGTCAGTATCCGATGGGCAGGAGACGAGCCTAAGCCTTCACATTCACGCTACCTCACAAATTCAGCTAAACGGAAGTGGTAGTGATATGAAGAGACATTTATTCGTAATGAATGCTTTGCCGATTCAAGTAAACTTATTCAAAATGAATGGTTTTGGCCAAAATTTCGGTCAATTATTTTTGCATCAATGCCTCAATTGATTACGTCATTTTGACCACTTTTGACAAATATTTATTCGTAACAATTTAATAAGACTCCAGAAATGGTCGTAATTTTATTACGCAGTACAAAGCTATACGACTTTCATTATAATATTTCCTGTCAAAATCTACGTACGCTTAATGCATAAAATATTACCACATACCCACGTACTTGATTATTAATTCTCGATTAGTTAATAATAGAGAATCTCGTCTTATACGGTTAGAGCAGCTCATTTCATAGTGGTGAACCGTTACCATTTACCGTCAGTCGTTTGTTGAAACAGAAGCGGCAAAAGCGAATACTGACAATCCATTGTTGAATGTGCTCATTTCAGAATACGGTTAAATCGGATGTTCATCGAATTCCCCTTCTTTCAAGACAGCCGAGTAGAAGTAAAGCAAAAGTAACGAAGATGGAAGCGCATAAATTCGTCTTGTACCTGTAGACAAATGCATCAGAGCTTACAACAAAGTGTATTCAGTCATCAGCAAATATTCCTATCAAGTGTGAATATACGAAGGTTTCTCATAGTTAAGCCCCCTCAAATCATGGCAATTGACAGCCGTGAAATACATAATTAAATAAAGAAAGAGAAAGTCGAAATCACAAAGTCAAAATCACAAAACACAACATCATTAACATATCTGATTAAATTAACTTTGATCATTTAGGACATTTTGAAGAAATATGCTCGGTCTAGCTTGAAAATTGAAATTTATGTGCATCATTTGGATAGTTTTAATGAGTTCATTGCGATAATATAATTCAATAGATTCATTGCAATAATAGAATTAATCGTTAGGAATTTTATAAATTACCATGACAACGCTATTGAATAGTACATAAAGCATCTGTTTTGACACGAAAAAAAAACCGCATCCTGCCTTCTTTTCGGATGGAAAAAACTATGCCATACCATTTTTTTAAATGAAAAAACCGTATCATACATTCTTCTCTCATGGAAAAGGAACTTATCGCATCTTTTTTCAACGAGAAAAAAGTTATGTCATGCCGACTGCATACCAATGCTCATTTGAAGTAAACAGATTAAAGTGTTGACGCAAACTTATGGTTGTATTATTCACATATACGATGCAAAAAAAAAAGAAAAAAAAACACAAGCAAACGGCTGTGTCGAAGCAAACGTTATTGATAATAATGGCGTCAACTTTGCTTTCAACGCCTACACCTACCACCTATTCGTTGTTGTAGTAGGTCAAATGTTTATCAGTCAGTAGCTGTTTATATGTTTACACGTGGAATCACAAGTCGAACATATTGCCATAGGAAGAAATAGGAGTGAACGTTTGTTTCGTTCAGATCTAAACTGATGGCACATTAAATTTAACCATACTATCCAGAAAATTTGCCACAGTTATGCACATACAAATGTAATATGGCTTATTATCTTTGTTTTAAAGTGTTCAGATCCACTATATTATCCAGTGTTTTATATATCATCGTTTTTTTTTACTAATTCGTGAAAGAAAGTATCGGATAAGATTATATAAAAAATAATCATAGGTAAAATTAAAAAACAATGCATATGCAGCAAGAGAAGTGAAGAGAAAGGAAAAGAATAAGACGAATATGAGAAGAAAGCAAAACTTAAAACTTTCCTGATAAGTACCATGAAAGAATGAAACATCCGCACGACCGTTCTGAGAAGCCTCTTGTATTTTTTTTTAGATACGAATAATTCGTAGTCGCTGACGTTTTAAAAAAAAAGGTTTCGAACTTTCTAATATAGAAATGTATTGCTGTTTTCCATCAAATCAGCGGCTTTTTTTTCCAGAAATATAAAAAATATCCGGGTTTCTTATAAACATATTCCTGGAATTTATCGTTTTCAGCATTGGTTGACTAATGCAGATTGTAATCTTTGTTTTCATATATGTACGTGAACATCGAAATTTTCAAGCAAAATCGATAACCCTCACGAAATATTTCAAAATCGACGAATTAGGCAAAAAAAAAAGGTAAATTTTCGCATCAATCTTACGATTAGAGGGATTAAAATTAACGTGAAGTCAGCCGAACAGTTTTAATTAAAATTTATTTGCCATTTTTTCAATGAACTATCCATATCGCACTAACGAATCTTTCAATCAACACAATGATGCTAATAATAAGAACGATTACGTTATACTCTTATAAAATGTATTGTGTGAGTGCAAAATTACGCACATATTTCACGAAGAAATCAAACAAATGTATAGGCTCTTTTGTGATATTTTTTCTTCGTAAAGAAAACTTTCCACCGTTCTTGGAATTCGATGAATCGAAATTGACATTTACCTCGAAACTAATTAACCTTTAATAAGAGCTATTTTTTTTTGCCTCTGAAGGGAGCTTTTCCAACTCCAAACAGCGTTGTTTGCTTCAATGAATATTATAGATCGCCCTTTCCATAAAAGCAATTTTTTTTTGCCTATTTCTCGTTTTTTTACATCAAGATATTGGAATTTCTATGACGTTTTATACGTCACTTTAAAATTCTCTATGACGAATTTATCTCAGCAATAAACTTTCAAGCCTACTGCAATCGAACGTTATTTGAATATCGTCAATGAAATTGTAAACAATCGCTTATTGCTATTGGTGAATTAATGAAAAATCTCTCATTAAAACAAAGAATTTCGACTAGCGTTATTAATTTGACATCCTTATTCGCCAACGATCTGTCTATTCGCCAACGGTCGGCGCGGATTTGTCGAGTTCCATTTGCTCACTCGATCTTCTTTTAGCACTTAACGTTTGTGACAGTGACATTCGGATGGCTAGCTGTTGTGTCCCTGTAGACGCGGTTTACCTTTCCACACTTAGCGGGAATGGTCGCTGAAGATCAGATACCCAGTCGTCATCCCGTGACCAACTGGGAGCCTTTCCAGCATGGCAGGACTTGACAAAGCATAACGCTCCGCTGGTATAGCCTCCGCCCCTGTTTCTGTGTTTACTGTGTTTCAGTTGTGTACTTCAGTCGTTTTTTTCGTCTCTTAATTTGCTAACGAATATCATTACGCACTGAAGGGAAATATCGCACTCACACTTCTGCTGTCTGTGGAGCAAATCTTCTAAGATAAAGTTCATAAAATACGACTGCCTTTAACTAATCCTCACCCTAATACGCACCCCTCTCCTTCCAGTTCCCTTAACTACCCGTAAAAATTTCACCGTATAAAAAATACATGAGGTTAACATTAACTATCTGCACTCAAGGATGCTAGCGCCTCTATCATTGACAGTTCATTAGTTCACATGCCTCTTCCCAAACGATACTGGAAATTGCGTATGCTCCAAATGTCATAATATATCAAAGTGAGGCATGTACGTATGGATCCAAATGGAAGGAATATTTTTCCCCAACAGAATCATGCAAGGAGGTAAAATTACCCTTCGGTAATTTAGATTACCATAAAATTGCTCATTTTGGCCGCCAAATTTTGAAAATTGTGCGATTTCCGCCATCCCTCTTTGCATAAGTCTTATCTACCAATATATTCGCATAAGCTGACAGACAGCTTCAAATGAATCTCATCCTTATTGCAAAATTATAAAAATTCCATTAGTAGAAAGAGATAGAAAATAACACTGATGTTGAGGAGGCGTAATTAAAAAGAAACTGAGCTCACTTGAAGTAAAAATTCAATAAAATTATTCACTAATTCAAGTTATGAACGTATAAAATACATATCTCTTTTCAACGTTATATTTTTCTTTCCTCTTTTTTCTTCTTTTCAAAAATAGTTTCATTTCTCATTTCAAATAAATACTAGAAATTTATTTATTCGCTTATGCAAAGAGGCAGAAAATATCCATAAATGGGAAGTCGAAAAAACTATAGAAAAATTTTCCCCACATTTTAATTAGCGAAAAATATTGGAAAAATTTCACACACATATGAATTCCTCATTTTTCTTAAAATTCCCCCTATTTGTTACCTAATAAAATATTCGATTTCATTTTCTTTATTGTCGGTCATTTAATTGAGGAAAATATCCATAGAAACGCTTTTGTTTCCGGGTGATTACTTCGATTTGCATCGTTATATTTACGAAAAAACTGTTTCTTTTTCTTTTTTTTAGAGTTTTAGCAATTAGATACTGAAAGATCACTTATGATATAGGTGGGAATAAATTGCAGTCAAAATCTTTCTGAAGGCTTATTCCACCTTAAAGAGAGAGGAAGAATAGAAAATGTATGCGGCGTAGGAGCGAACGAGCGATAAGAATGGAAATTTTCGTGTTTAACGCTTTCATTTCTATTCAAACCTTAGCGTCATGCAAGATTTCTCCATCGTATCTAATATATCGCTTTATTATCTACGTTTACTTCCTCTTTTTTTGAAAAGCTTATAAAATTGTTTAATTTCATGATGTTTTTAAACGATGCAATGAGAAATACAAAATTCATTGAAAAAAAAATTCTTTTTTTTTAAACGAAATCTCATGAAGCATATAAATTTTCGGCGGAAACAGCTAAGGAGCTTTATTGAATTTTAAATCGCAAGTTGAAAACTTATTAAGAAGCAGATGCAGAAAAAAAAAAAAGACGGCGTTCAAAGCCTATTTTTTTAATGACGTGCTAAAAAAAACGTGAAGCCTTTCTGCAATTTATTTTCCACAAATTTTTATGCGGAAGAATGATAAAGCGATAAATTGCCGAAATTACATTCACTATGCAATAGTCATTACGATTTTATTAGCGTTTGATGTAATTACATTTGTGAATGTACTTTAATCGATCAGATTTCGCTCATAGCTGATGGCAGATTGACTATTTTTCTCAAATCTATTCGCAATAAATTTGATTGCCACCTATTTTGTTTTGCGTTTGGCATTGCACATTTTGCATTGCGTTTTGCATTGTCTCATATATACTTTATATTTTGTCTTGCATTCACTTGCATTCATAGTTATTCTGCTTAGAACAAAATGATATGCAAACAATAATATATAAATGAAACAAACAAACATTTATATATAATATGCGATTCGTCGTAGAGGTGAATAAATAGTAACAGTGATGTATATAGAAAAAAAGGTAAATTATTTTAACTCTAATTTAGGAACAAAGAAGATTGCATATTTAGTAGAATGCATATACAGCAAACCAGGAGTCAGTAAATTAGTGTGGTAAGAACGTGGAACAAGCATGGATAACGGAGATGTGAGTCGGCTATGTGAGGTATAACAGAAGGATCGGCTTGCTTATTTACGTATGCACAAAGTAGGCACAGCAAATATGCTGGATCGGAGCACACACGTTGTGGTGGCGCTGAGCCAGGTTGTGCACATAGAAATGAAGGATCCAATGTATGTATATATGTATCCATTTGCAGTAGATGCACATATTACGTACACGTAGTGCGGACATAGGATAAGAAAATATGGAAGAATCATGCGGCGCTTCTCTACCCTTATGATATAGGAGACAAGTACGTCTGTTTAGTTACACGGATCTATCTTGAAAGTTATAAGGAGCCTATTGTAATGAAAGATGTGTAGAATAGAAGTGTTAATGGATGTGATCTTAGACATTTGTATATCGTTTACAACACAGAGGTTTATCCCACGTCTTCATATCTTTGTTGGCAGGAAAATTCTCCTCGTTCAATAAAACGCATAAGCAAATATGTGCTCGTGGTGGGTGTGCATTGATTATGTACTTTATTTCGATGCTGTATTTATGAGTTATCGTCACATGTTCGCTGTGTACCACATCTCCTCGTCGCCATTCTCATCTATGACCTTAGCGTGTCGCGTCAAATAATTGGCAAGACATAACTCCGAACGTTTCCTCTTAACTAAGGGATGAGAGGCGTAAGAACAGAGAAGGAGATGCATCCTCGGCTTTCTGCAGAGGAAAAAGTGGTCGGAAACCTACTGTAGCATAAAGACTGAGAAGTTTTCAACTTCGATAGATTTTCTGTTAGATTGATCTGTGTTTGGAAAGCAGTCATATCACTAACGAAAACCAATACTATGAAACTCAAGCCACCTAAATTTGCTGTAATCTAATGAATCCTTTTAAATTTTACGGACAATGATGTTACATTTAAAACGAGTTATTATATTTCTCGACGATGATTTTTTTTTCTCTTTTTTTTTGCATCTAAAATGAGGAAATCATTTCAGGGTGGTTGTTATTTGAGAATATTATTCGAAAATGTCTAATGAATTACCACTGATAATTCCATTCGCAGATACTCTCTATATTACCGAACTGATTATCTTCATAATCAGTTTTCCGTTCAATATTCTTCTCTTTATAATGTTAATAAGAACTGCAACAATTCCATCCGATCTTAAGGTTCGTTTATAAATATTTACGTTGATTGCAATATTGCAATATATTCTGATTGCAATTCTATTGATATATTGATTGCAAATACGTTCTCAATTCATTATCCCACTCTATTTATAAATTCCTATATGATCGAATTTTTGCGATGCTCAAAATTTCTATGAAATATCATAGAATGCTGAATAGATTTTCTTCGTCAAATTAATTTCCCCTTCGATTATACAGCAGTTCGATAAGATGGGAAATTATGGCATATATGCTTACGGTTATTTTCGTCACCAAATTCAACGAGACAGAGAGTTTGAGATCATAGCAGTAATCCCATACTAATAATCTAATACTACGTTTCTTCCTATAGAGATGCGCTTATACAGTTTTATACACATGTAGACAACCAATTATAAAGAGAACTTTTTGTTTGAATAGTGCTGTGCAACAATTTCTTTTTTTTTTTAAATAATAGGTCGTCGTTTTCGTTTTAGATTTTGAAGGTTAAAGATCACGAGATTTATAAATTACATTAAATGGTAGTTTCACTTTTACTTTCTCATTAAATCGAAAAAAAAAGCGGTTGATAAGTTATAAGCTCAACTGTTTATCGCCAAAAATATTTATAAATTTGAACGGAAAGAAATTGTATTAAAAAAAATTCTCAACGAATATAAATAATAATTTTGGTAAATTCGATAATATTTTATAGCCTCGATAATATATGAAAAAAGTTTTCATAATTAAATCGAGTTTACATGTTTTAACTCTTTTTTTTTGTTTAATCGCGAAAAGGTAAATAAATTTTCTTTAAATTTTCTCTGATTTCGCATGTGAATTACCTATCTATCACTAAAAATAGTCCCACCATAAAAATGTAAAAATATATTAAATAAATCGAAGATGCGTTTTTTTTTTTCGATGAAGATGAGAGTAAATTCACTATTTGAAGGAAACGAAATTTCTCAATTTTTTTTTTTCATTATGAGCTACAACTTAGAAATGTCCGTTAATTATTTCTCATCAAGTACTAGCCAAATTCGCTTTAAAAAAGACAATTCATAGGACATAGAGGTTCTTCGTTATATCACACTATAATACAGTCTAATTAGGTAGATCTTTGCATTTGGTTTGCAGTTCTTCTCTACTTGGCTTATTTTAGAAGCCTAGGACGAGTATTGAGATTGCTAATTAAAATTTGCAACCAATAAAAAGATAATCAAGGTGCTGTTTTTTTTTTTTGGAAGGACGTTGTTTTACAATTGAATTAGATAGAATGTTTTCAGTCAGAAAGCTATAAGATGAAATGAGTTTTCTCTCTTTACACTTCCCTCCTTCCACTTTTTCCACTGAAGATGCACATTTATGCATTAAATAATCTAATATTAAATTACTTTAATTTTAATCTCTAATTATTAAACATTGTTTATTTCAGGCGCTATTGTTAAGCTTTTCGTTTAGTTTCTATATAGTTATTATTACACGTTGTTTACTTATCATCTATCATCTCAACAGACAAATAACAAGTATTATGGTTAGAAATATCCATGATTCGGCAGTTGTCTATTTTTCAATCGGTTTTATTGGTATCGGTATCGAAAGAATTTTAGCTACATTATCGTTGCATAAACGAAAAACACCATTTCTTCTTGGTATTCTAATCGTTTTATTTCAAGTGAGTTATTTGCATTTCTCATATTCATCTTATCGAATAGTATCATAAAAATCAACTCTTTAAAGATCGCATATCGAATTTGCATTTTTAAATAACTTTCTGAATTTTCTTTATAAACTGCTAATGTAACGATGTCATATATATATATATATATATATATATATATATATATATATATATATATATATATATATATATATATATATATATATATATATATATATATATATATATATATATATATATATATATATATATATATATATATATATATATATGCGTATGTCTGTGTCTGCTTGTTCTATCCAATAATTTTGTCTCGAGAATAAAATATTAGCGAATATAATGTATGTCATATGATGGCAATCTATTCTAGCTTTCATCATTTTAGTTCCTTTTAGTTGAAATTCGTATAAATAAAGATCTATATGCAAAAATATGGCACAAATGTCTCGCCCATATCGAACACTTCAAAAGTAAGACGATTGATATATTATAAAATGCCATTTTTTTCCCACTCCATAATATTATATCTTATTTCAGTTGGTTATTTCTGCCACTGTCAACGCTTGGCAATCATTCTGTAAGTTTTTTTCTTTAAATGTACTCAGTAAGCTCTCTCAACCGCTCAGCGACTTTTTTGAATTTTCTCTGTCTTCTATAACAGCATCGCAAAAATAGAAATGAAATAATTGAATAATATTCAAAATATCATTATTTGTTATAGTTTTTCATAAAATTGGTAGAATTTTTCGCCCAGTCATTAGCTATAACAGCGATTATGAGTTTCGCAGATACCTGAGTAAGCTTCATAGTTCTTGCCCGTGTTTGCAGCGTTTTCACCCCCCCCCCCCCCCCACCTTAAAAACTCCGAAAATGTAGGTAAGGTGTAGGAGGTCAATTAGTCATGTGCAGGTAATCAGCCAATTTGGAAGAAAGGCGAAACAGATACATCTTTACTGCTGGAATATTACCTTAAAAATAGCCTAACCGGCTGCCGTATGATTTTGAATATAATACTGTACGACTGAAAACGATATAGGTAATGATAGGTGAGACAGTGTAATCAATGAGGAGATGTTATTCAGAATCGATTCGTTTGCTTATCTCATATAGAATGTATTCATTTCCGCTAGATTTTTGTATCTAATGCTCTCATTTTATTTCCTGTTTACCGTTTATTGCCCGACTTTCTTTTTTTAAAAAAAACTCTTTCCCATTAAATTGTTCTCATTTAGGTTATAAACATCAATAAGTAACTCAATCCAGCGAGTAAAATAATGCCTCTTAATGAGAAAAGTATATAAAATTTCTCTTATTCCCATTAGATTGAATAATTTAACAACAAAAAATTCATTTCGTTTATTAAAGTGAGAAATAAGCGAAAATGGAAATATGCGTAAATAATGATGTAAAAAGAAAAGAGAAAATTGAAAGTATTTATCAATTATATTTAATTTTTTTTTCTTCATTCATAGTCGATTAATTTGCAGTTAATTTGGATTATATTACTTTCAACGCACTCGTTACCGCATGTAATATATTATCTTTAGGGGTAAGTGGATTATTTCAATTTGAGAAAATGCTAAATTGTTTATTGAACTCAATAGTATCGAAATAAATTTCATAAATTTTTGGAAACGAAAATATTTTCTTTCATATATGCCTAATCTTCCGACCGCTAAAATTAGTCGAATTATACCCTTGTAAGCATTATTTTATTTCCTTTTCAATGTTTTTTTTTTTCGAAGAAATTCTGGACAACCATGGAAAATTCGCCACTTCTTCTCGATCATGGAGGTTTTTTTGTACTGTTGCGAAGTATCCCCTTTGCTTTTTTTTTCAAATCAGGTGAACTGATTATAACAATCGTCCTGAAAACTAAAATGCGAAAGTTCTATGGCTTGATGAATTCCTCAAACTACCTAGCAATATAGAATACTGTACTCTAGTAAGGGGCATATTTCGTTATGAATTTTATCTGTCGTTTCCATTGTTATAGGGAATGTGTTGTTTCATTTTCATCCGTTGTGGCCGTTGTGGTTGTTTTGTCCGATTTCTGTTTGCTGCTTGTAAACCGCTTTGGATGAAGGCAAAACATTTATTACGTAGATCAATCAATGATCATCTTGCAGGATTCATTTAGCGAACATATATATGGCCATCATAATATTTAGACCTCCCAGCTGTGTCATATACTCTAATTAAATTTGTAATTTCTTCACCACCTTAAGGAGTCAATAATAAATGTGGAGTGCACTGACGAAAGGGGAGTTATAAGCTTGCTGGATTTTTCATAGGCAAAAAAAAAAACATTGAGCATTAAATAACCCTCTTAATCATACAATGAGTGAATTCATAGAAATTTTACTCTATTCAATTATTAAAATTTTTTAAAGTGAACAAATCATTTGATGGTTTTAAAATTCAAATTAACCTCCAAGCTCATATATTGAATGAATGCAAGCGGAATTTAAATTTACTATTGATAATAATTTTGAATATCATTATTGCGCTAATGAAGACAATTATTTGCAGGTTTTTCCAGTTCTTTGGATAATAAATAAGAAATGCTATAAAAATTCACAAAAAAATCGCCATTTACATACACTCGCAGATCGTTATCATATTAAAGAAAATTTATGCACTATTCATTCACTTATATATTTGGTGAGTAAGTTGTAAAAAAAAATTTTTTTTTCCACAGAGAAAATATTTAATAAATTAGCAAAATTTGCATATCGAATTCTTGATTCATCATATTCAAGAATTGTATGGAAAATTTTTCAAAAAAAAAGGAAAAAAAATTTCAGCTATTTTTTTTTCAACATATGAAATTTGAATATAGAGATGAAACAACAGATCAGGAGGAAATATGCTCAGTAACCTTAATTTTAGGCAACAATCAATGCAGTTGTAATATTTTCGATTTCTGCAATAATGTCCTATATAAATTTTGGCTTAAATAAGTTAAACGATAACGAACGACGACGAGTTATCTCACGTTATGCAGTGCACGCATTTAATGTATTAATTGCTGTCTATACATTCGTATTTCCGCTTACTGCGTTCTGTACGAATGGTAACCTCTATAAGGTAAATGCAACATTCAGTGCTCTTATTTATGAAATATTGAAATGGAAAAAAAGTTGGCAGTTTTTTTAGGGGCCTTACCTGACTGAGCTTTTTCGAGAGGCCTCACCTGGCTGCTTTTTTTTTCAAATTTTTATCAATTTTATAAGATTATTGGTTTTTCAGTAAAAACATGAAACTAAATTTTTTTACTTCCTTCATTCTGTTTTTCCATCGGAAAACTCAATCGCGAACCTTTGTTGGACGTCCAACGGATGCATTCACTACTGGAAAATAATCTCACACAAGGAAATCACATTGTGGTGTAGACTGATGTAGTTGCACTTTATATCTGACTGACTAAAGACCAGCTGGCCGGAAATATGACACAAGCTGAAATACTTTTATTTATGTTCTAGGATCAAATACTATAGCGTGCTTACAACTCTCCTTTACATTTAAATGCTAAAAACAACTGATTTTGAATTATTTAAAAATTAACAAATGTAATTAGTGAGTGATAGTGTTGTCAAATCAACGAATGATAATGTTATCAGCAAAGATCTTCATATTCAATTTTTTGCAGAAGTTACCAAGATGTCGTATTGGAAACACCAATAAAATTCATTTGCCGAATTTAACGCATGCCGACGATGTGAAAGCAAAAGCGAAAATTGAAACCGACACCTATTTCGACAATTTACGAAACTCATGGACAAACCTTCCGATCAGAAATTAGCCGACAGAGAAAAATACATACTAGCGATTCTAGCTGATCCTACAGAAAATACGTATCTGCGATTCGAACGAAATAGCAATATCATTTTAGAGGTTCTTCAACTACAGCAATCTTCATTAACCGATCGATAATTCATTGATCATATTATTGATCAATTAAATATATCAAGTTTTCACTGATCTGTTACTTTTATGAAATATTCGCATTGAAGTCAGAAGCAGAACATTTTCAAATATAATTTCAAATATCGTGCACAGTAGTAATAGAATTTTTTCAGCAGCTATTACTTGCTTAGATGATAGTATCAATGATAAGACCATATATATATATATATATATATATATATATATATATATATATATATATATATATATATATATATATATATATATATATATATATATATATATATATATATATATATATATATATATATATATATATATATATATACATTGCGAATGGGTTAATCTCAGCAATTCTTATCAACTGTTTATGAGAGCAAATTCAATAAAGATTTGCTTCCTATTATATTTTAAAGGAAGGATACCGTTTCACGAGTCGAAAGTATTAAATATTGTAGTCACCGTTCAGTATGATTTATTGCAATTGAGGTTAAATATTTCACTCAGAATTGTTGCATTCTCGTTCGATTCGAATATGTTGTTCTATTATGGCTCTATTGTTGCAAATTTTTGCGTTGATAATTCCTACCAATATTGTAAAGAACAGAATGATAACCGTTCGTTTAAGTTTGTACTTTACATAGATGTATGGAGTAAATTTTAGTCATTCAAGATGGGAGCGAAATTTAACGACGCAGAAAGTCGTATAAGATGAAGGAGGATGGAGAGGAGTGGGGATTAGAGGGTAGTATTCGAAATTTTATTTTAATCCATCAAGAAAAAAAAAATGCAAATTTCTCATTTAAATTTCATTTATGTTGTAAACCGATTGGGGCCGAATTCCTGATATCTATGTTATACTACAACTTAGAAGTTCTACGCCTGAATTGTCATAATATAAAAGCATAGAACACAACTTTAGCAGCATTGATTTTTTTCACTACAGATATTGTTTAAAAAAAAAAAATTATTTGGAAGGAATGTTGGTGGTTAAAACAATCGATTGGCACTAGTTCATTCAAATCGACATCAAATGCTTGTGAAAAAATCCTCACCCATTTGGAATATTGAAAACTTTTTTTCTTCATAAAAATTTTTTAAATATCAACAAATTTCACTGAAAAAAAAATGAAATCTCTTAAATACTCCTCGAAATTTTTGAGAAATTTAAGTGGCGGAAATGTCTGAACAATAATGAAGTACTTTTGAATCGCTGAACGTTTTATCAGATGTTCTGGATAACTTATGAACGATGTTCCATCCTCTTCACCCTTCCATCCCCCTCTGCCGCATCAAATATGCGAAAGAAGGATGAAACAAAACCAGTCATACCAAAGAGATGGCTTTAAATGGCAATCTAACAATATATAGATATGATATATTTGACGTTACTGTACGGAGATTACCGTTAAATTTTTCAGGCCGTACGTTTGAAAACCGAAGTTGATTGACTAATCGCCAAGCAAATTCCTAAAATGTCTAGCATAAATCATGCTATAGGATGTCAAGGATGCTAAATCTACAACACAGCCTATCCAAATCCAATTTCATGGAAATTCACAATTTAAAATGCAAAGGAAATTAATGTCAGGTATTTTACAATTCTCGTTGGTTCGAAGGTAACTAGTGCTAAATCCGGATTGCATATTTGCTTATATTGTTACTTCCATCTATTCTGTTGTGGATATAATGTTCATTCCACCTTAGAAGGTTTAGACGAAATATTCAACAAATGAATAAAGCAATAAAGAGAAATTAGTTGAAAAGGTGCAAAAATTTTCGCATACATGTTGACCTATAAAAGGTGCTTGATTTGCGAATCAAATCAGTTCTGCGCATCTTATATCAGCGGTAATCACTGGCATTTGCTTGGTGAGGTGAACGCAACAGATCGCTTTCCCTATTGTTATTACTTAGCAATGTTTTATTTACTTGACGATTTCATTGAATGTAATTTAAATTAATTAGGATTGCATTCTTTTGCAACAACGCTTATTTATAATCAATTCATTATTTTGCAATATAATTCATTATTTTGTCGCGCGAAGTTTTATCTAATCGAAATCAATTACTAAAGCGTAAATCTTTGCGTAATTTGTCGCATTTCTCATTTGTTACTTTTTTCCTGTAATTGCATTTCCGTTATTTAATTCTTTTCCGTAATATGTTTTTTTTTTCGTTATGGTTATATGCCATTTATATATTCGTCTGAAACTTTCGCATGTAAGAGTATAAATTTTGCATTTCCTTTGAGTGCATTTTGAGCAGATTTTTGCATAACATCATCGATCTTCTTGCATTTTGCATTGAATTTAATAACGGTTGAAGGTAGAGCTGATAATCTGCGCTATACGATGATTTAATATATTAGCTTTCGAACTTCAACTTGACATCGGAAATATTTGTAGAGATATGAATGCGCAAAACTATTTGCATCTTATTGCCGGTGGGGAGATATTTTTAAACCTTTCAACTGAAGAATTATGTCGAGGAAAAAAAAAGTTCCAAAGGCGAGCATTGTGACTCTCCATACTATGCGTATTTTGATGCTAGTTCAAAAGAAGCCGTAAATTTATTCACAACATGAAGTTTCTAAGTAACTCAACTTTACAGTAGAGTTTGAATATTAAGCTTCGAGAGATTTCAAAAGACGAGCACCCCCCTATGGCAAACAAAATGTCGACCTTAACTACGCGAAATGGTGTTGGTATACCTTTCCATAAGCGAAAGCGCATGAGAGAAACCAAGAGAGACCGCGCATGTCCTCCGCGAGCGACGCAACCTAGCAATAAAATCGTCGCAATAAATCTGAAAATATCTCGTAAGGAAGCAAAATTTAAAAAACAAGTTTGGGGGCACTCTGTTGTTCCGCATGCGCATGATCGATAGATATGGTTGTATAATAGTTTGTAGTTGTGACGATGTAATGTGTCGAGTAGAGATGTAATAATAGCTTTACGTTACGTTCCGGCTCCTTAAGCCTTATTCGTAGCACATCAAGCTTAAGCTGGGGTAATTAAACGTGATCGCAACCACAAGCTATCATAGAAAGTCAAAATATATCAACCTCTATACCCCATGTATTTCGATCTTGCGAATTTTATCAACTGCACGTTAGATAAGAAACTGATGTTATAGGAAAGTTCTTGTTTTTATCTCAGATTATGAATAATTCTGAGAGAGCTCCTAGTACTCTTCAAAATGCCTTTAAGCTCGTTTTTCTAATCTTGCTTCCTTCTGAGATATTTGCAGATTTATTGGCGCACGGTCTTTTCCATCTGTCCCGCGCGCATGCGCCTGTGGCAAACTACGTCAACTCCTTATTACTTTGCTGATACCAGGAAGCCGTTTAATTTTGCGGTGTTGCGCATGTGGGGCATTGTTTTTCCCGTTTATTATTAGGTTTTCTAATTTCTCCGTTTTTTCTTTCTCTGGTTAGCTTTTCTTGTACTTCAAAAGTTTCCACAAGTTTTTCCGTGTTTTTTCCATATTCCATGTCAATTTCCGTGAATTTCAAAAGCTCACGCTTATACGGAAGTTCTTTTTTTTTGAAAAAAGAATTCCCGTATAAGCGTGAGTTTTCAAAGAGACATGCTATGCCCTCTTTAGTAGGCTCCATATGGAAAACGGCGATCGCAGCCTGTGATGCTGCGCAAATGTGGCTTCACATAGTACATCAAAAACAACCTCGATCGACGATCTGGAATATAACTCATTCAGTCGACTTTCGTCAGGTGTAATTCGGTGATTTGCCGATTAAAACCACCAAGCAGGATGGCAGACAGTTAAAGAAATACATATAAACGAAAGACAGACAGACAAAACCACTAACAACGTATAAACAAACCATAGGTGAGACATGTAAACCCTACCTTCGGTTAGTTTTTGAGAATGGAAGGCAAATTTCAGTTTGTTCTCCGAAAAAAGCGCAACACTTTTGGAGGTACCAGAAGACAAAAAACTCAGCACTTTCATTGCCATAAAAAGGAAAATGCAGCACACAAAACCTGGCGGAACAGATTTGTAGATGATGCAAGGCAATAGATCAATTTCGTATAAGTAAAAGTAAACTGCATTTCTCTTTTCAACTCATTAGCTTGTGGTTACACTTGGCTGCACGTTTCGGCACTTTTGCGCATATCACGCGAAGTCCATTGCGGAAGACCCAATCGAAAAACTTGACCCTGTAGAGACGAAACATGGCCACGAAAAGTTTTGACGTGGGAGAGATAGCAGGTAAACGAAACAGTTTATCTCCTTACATACAACATCGACATCAGCATGAACGGAAATACATAAACAACGACTTCATCGGGAAACATTCACGCAGAGACATTTATCGGAATACATTAAAAAAATCCCGTCGTTGACAATACACGTGAAACAGACTATAACCAGATTTGATTGAAAAGAAGTACGGTGGAAGGAGCTTCGATTTTCATGGAAAAAAAAAAAATGAAGAAAGGCGTTTTGAAACCGTCAGGCTTTGATGTGAATTGCTGTTGCTATTGTAAGGAGGACTCCCACCCTTCCTTCCCGTCTCCCTATATAAGAAACTCTGCATTTTGATAGCGTAAACACAGAGGATATACGGAAGCTGTGGAATATACCGGCACAATCACAGGGAGACTACATGTACATCTCGCAGCTCGTTGACAGTCCAGTCCCATGTAGGTGGCCACTCATGTTTTTTCTGCCATCGTTTTGCTTCAGTGCTCTATAAAATAAAAAAAAAAATCAACGATGCGTCGATGCGATGTGACTCAACGTTTGCCGAAGCATCCAGCGAACGTCGTCCCTAAAGGGATGCATCCAAAAATCGTTGTTTCGGTAAACGTCGAGTTACAACGTATGATCACTAAGTGCATCTAGTTCTCTTTGGGCAGAAGACCCAGCCGCAGAAGACCCGACCATCGAGTGCAAGTCAGCTGTAATTGTGCAAAATAGTAATGTATACGTCAGCACTAAAAATTAATATGAACGAGTGATATTCTTTTATCATTTTATGTGAATTTCTTCGACATAATTAATTAAGATATAGGCAAATTTCCTTTGAAATGAAGCTAACTGGGACCGATCGGTCCTTTCGTTCAATGAACGACGTTTATGCGGTTTGTTCCCTGCGGCGATTTCTTTTCAGGTTTTTCTAAGATCGAGGGATTTCTGTTTCCCGATGTCGTAAAGAGGTGATTTCGCTCGATCAGTTGGGCCAAAGGCCTTTCGCTTCGCTTGGGATCATGCCCGTGAACACAAGGAACATCTATAAAATTAACTGCTTCAATCTATGTAGGTACAGTTAATTTATTTGTACATAATTCACTCATGTATATAGTTGTATATATTTTACTCCGCCTTTTTTTATTCTGTCCGTGTTTTTCATTTTTTTTTCTTGTTGTGTCTATTTCTTGTTGCATTTTTGTGTATTGTATTTTATTGTGTCTATTTTATCTGCGTTTTATTGTGTTTTCTTCCGTTTTGTATTTTATTTCCTGGACATATTCCGCTGTGTCCATATTTTTCTATATCTTTATTCTGTCTGTATTTCTTTGCCTGCATCTTCTTACTTCTGTGTATTTCATGTTCTTGTTTATGTTTGTTTTTTGTTGTTTTATATACATACGTTATATATATATATATATATATATATATATATATATATATATATATATATATATATATATATATATATATATTTGTATTTATATTTATATCCGCATTTATATTTATATGTATAAACGTATGTATATATGCCTCGGATAAGGAGGAAGAGCGTCGACCAAAGAAATAGGAATCAGAAGACTGCGGTTAAGACGAAAGGTGCGGAAGTAGGCAGCAGAGGGAAGAAGAAAGTGGTGGTATAAAACGTTGTGAGGATGCTGGCGAGCCTTCGCGGTTAACTTCATCCACGCCTCTGAGAAAAAGCTGCCTGTCGAACATATATGATGGCAAAGAAGCGGTACAGAGACGGCACGAAGATAACGTGTCGGATATATCCGGTATACGCATATCTTCACCGCAAGGAGGGCTCCGCGAAAGCCTGGTGATGTTACTGGGCGCCCACTTGAGCCTGCATCGGCGCGCGGCTTGCTATGACCCGCTGGCTGGTTAGATGACGCGACCGTTTACTTTCTTCTGCGGGCCGTTGCAAGACCTGTGCCACAAAATTGCATTGTAATAGAACCCTTCACTTGGTATTTTACGATAATGAATGAGGGCAGCGTACAGGCATTTGCTTATGTGATGCGATATATAGAAGATTTCACCGTGGATTGGGAAATAGCAATATTTCCAACTATGCTGCCAGGCCACCATGTACTGGGTGTTTATAACCGGCGGAGCCAAGTATCCGCCTCTGACGACTAGATGCTCAGTGGAACGCCGGACACAACTCGCTCCGCACTTATTGAAATGCTTCAGACGTTACATCCGGCTTGCAATCCCACGTTTGTTAATAGCAGCAATGTCGTTCATCAAAGGATACTTACAGATGTGGAATAATTGTATGTTTCACTGCGCGCCTGATAATGCACCGTCTTCCAATCACAAATGCTATTGATTTCACACAGGCTCTGGTAGCACATGTATAACGTGATTGCGGGCTATGCTGCTGTCTTGCCTGAAGTATTCGTCGGCAATGACATATATGGAGAAATGCGTACGACACCGAAGAGGAAGACGGCTGTTGTGGAACCGACCCCTGATAACACAGTTTCAACCAAAAAACAGCCTGCCGATAAAACTGCGAGTGAAGCGACATCCAAAGAGCGATTTCACTTTTGCGCTGGCAAGTCAGAATTACCACCTGGCGCAATAAATAAAGTTTGCAAATATCGTAGGGCGCTTTATTTCACGAACAAGTCGGAGCCCTGTTGTAGTGGAGGACTTGTGAAAGTGGAAAAAATCAGGCAGCTCGCACTTTTCAAGAAGCTGTACAGCGGAAAGCTTCGCCATTCGAATTGTTTCCTTAATAGCATTCGAAACATCAACTCACTGTTCGCAATGGTCTCATTGAGTGCTAAAGAGGAAAAAATCGCAGGTGGTATGCAAATCTATAGGATATCCGGTGAAATATACGTCAACGTATCCGATCTATACGAGCGAGGCCCCACCTGGCATACGGCAGCTATTATCGCTTGACACCGAAGAAGCATGTGATCTACGCAAACAAAGTGATCGAGGACAGCATGATTGACCGCAGCATTTTCTCAGAAATCGACATCGACAAATGCTTGCGTCAAAACAACGCGTATTGTAAAATGTATACGTGATTTCATGAAGTATATGAAGCGCATTGCGAAGACTCCGCTCGGATGGAATTGATAGTGGGCCGTCCATAACGATGAGGATAGTGCCAGAAACGGGCGCTGATGGTCATAATATTGAGCGCATACAACCTGGTCACGCACCTCTGCGGGAAAAGTTATGGCTCTTTTTGGTAAGCTGGAAGGAGTGCCATCTGACCCGAAGAAACATGGAAATTGGGTGTACTCTGAAAACGCTAAAACTCCAACTCCTCTTCCATACTGGAATGATGGCGTCTTCCCGCTGCTATTTCCTATGCTGCTTCCTTATCATGAAAACTTTTATAGATGTGGAATTCCCGTATGTGAAACTGAATTTCTTCGAAGCAAGAAGGTCGAAGACAACTAAAAAATAGGAAGAGGAAGGCGACGTTTCTACACAAGGCACACGAAATTTTATCTCAAAGGGAGTATGCGCTCTACCGTTATGCCTACAGAAGCAATGTTGCCCCACATTAGCTGTGGAGAACTCGCCGCCTTGCTCAACAATTTGTCGTCTATAATGTCGTGTGTGTAGAGGCTCAGGGACTGGAATGGAGAAGTAAAGAGTCGGAGAAGACGCGAGCGGAACAGCGAGATGACTTGTTTTAAAAAATTATTGATGAGAAAATAACCGCCAAAGGAGCAAAGCTAGGAAAGATTGTCATAATGCCAAATTCTTATCCAGGAACCGATGTAGTAGGCAACGCTGTTTCGAGGATAGTATAGCGCTGATCGGTAACGTCGGCCGACCTAATTATTTCGTAACGTCCACAACGAATCCAAAATGGCTAGAAATCACCAAATATCTGAGGGAAGATGAACGCTGTGTAGATCAACCAGTGTTGGTTGCGAGAGTTTTCCACTGCAAATTCAAAGAGTTCCTTAGCGATATTGCTGAAGGAAAAGTGCTCGGAGAAGTAGCCGGTTACGCATTTAATACCGAGTTTCAAAAGCGTGGTCTGCCTCATGTAACATGCTCCTGTGCATAAAGAGTATATATAAGCAGCATGCTGCTGAAAGATCCGCGCTGCCGAAGCGGAAGTTGTTGGAGGACTGAACCGGCGGAGTCCATCTGGGAGGAAGGACAGTGCAGGGTAAATGCGTTTGCCTTTCGCCATAAATATACTTACATCTTTCCTTGATCAAGGTGGACTCTCACAGCAAGTATTAACTGATATACATGGATTTATTGCCGCCGGAGGCGATCGTGTGTTTTTGTCCCTACTGGCAATCTTTGACGCTTAGGCGAAATGCGATGTACCGTTCGTGCTTATAGTGGTGTCCGACATGACTCTGGAAAAAGCGCAAATCTCAAATATCGTGTGGTCTGCGGTACAACATGAGCTAAAGCAAACGGCCACAGTTCTGGTCCGTGAGTATATAGAGAAGTTTTATCAGACTGTGCAAATCAGTCACATTGACGTTCCAACTCATGATCAAGCGCTGCTTTGACCATCTCCTGATCCATTCGAAGGATCGAAGAATCAAGACATTGTCACAACGGAGAATTCAAACTGTGGCTCGCAACCAGTAATTAGTGCAGACGCGATAATCAAGGTCCAAGAGGGAGAAAAGTGCTGGCCGTCGGTCCTTATTTTCAGCCTTCAGGAGTCTTCTGCGGTCTAGAGTTGTTCAGAATGGGTGGAATCCTGCAACCTTATTGTGTGAAGATGAAGAGTTTCGCTATCCCGCTTCGTTCTTTAGTTGATGCAGTAAGGGAGGGGGGGGGGGGTGGGGGGGAACCGATATTTCCACCGGTCGCATTGCATATCACTATTTCGAAGTTCTTTCTGTAAAACGAAAGTCGTTCTATTTATTTTCGTCCTTATTCGCAAAATTAACGACAGAAAGATAACGTGGCAGCATAAACTCAAAAATAGAAGAAAACGAGATATATTTGCTTGAGAAGCATCTACAAATGGCTGAAATTTTTTGATGAAACAGAAGTACAAAAGTCGAGAGTAGAAATAAAACAATAGAAGTCATTACTGAAAGGCAATGGACATCAAAAGTAAAAAATGAAGACAATAAAAGAATGTAAAAAAGAGATCAGATACCCCTCAAAACATCCAAACAGTTAACGATGCATAGGGTGTGCCAGTGAATTTATCAGACATTTCCCTAAAGCGCGAGCTGATGCGAAGAGCGAGGCACTGTCAAGCTAAAAAAGGAGGGTGACTGATTTTCGAAGTATAAAAGAGGTTTCGAGGGAAGATAGCTCGCTCATCACAGGGGTCAGTAAGGTGAAGTGACTGTGAAGTTCTTCTCTGCCGTCCCTGAATATATAGACCTTCTTTTGTGCGAAGCCGAATGAGAGGTTCAAACTCTCTGCATTTTTCCTCACAGATGGAGGCGCGCTCATGACAACGATGGTTCGATATGGGCGGTTGTCCTTGCCAGGCGTAGAGCAATCATCGCCAAAATTTCTCAAGAGCATGCACGCCACGGCACTGTTGTAACAGCTTAGGACTGTTTTGGTGCAATGTGGCCTGCTCATGATGGGGAAGAAGTAATGGAGTTGTCATTGCCTAGACAGTAATAATGAAGTGAAATGAAGTGAGGCAAATGAAGGCAAATGAAGCGAAAAACCTATACTTTAGCGTGTGGAACGGCGTCCGTATGTCGGGAACACTTTGTGGGATATTATCCCATCGCTAGAGGCGGTAATGAGAGTCAAGCCTGACGATCTGCTGATGAGGTCTGAGCCGAAGTAGGCGTCCTCTTGCACTCTGTTTCGCGCTATATGTGCGAGTTATATTGTTATAAATTTGCTAATTTACAGTTTTTAGTGAGTCAACTGGATGAACATTTGTTGAGGAGACAAGGCCTACTAAGCTGTCAGTGAGGTCTGAACCGAGGTAGCTGTTCCCTTGTACTCCCTTTCGCGCTATACGCGCGAGTTTAAGATGCTTCCTTCACGACGCAATAGGCTATGATGTTCAGTACAGTTGCGTTGTGAAGTTGTTTCAAAAAAGAAAGGATTTGCTAGCGACAGTGGGTGGTTGATGTTTTATGTTCATTTACAAACACCGATTGAAAAATCTCACCGTCGCAGGTTTCCTGCCATAACTTCACACACAAGGCACTTAAATTCTGAGATTTTGGAACATTATTAACAGATCCGTAAGTGTAAGACAGCTCCAAGCCTGTCCGCCACTTTTGTTAAGGCCGTTCAGATCTTTGTTTCTCCTTCTTTCATCCTCTCATCCCTCTTCCAGCAGATAATGCTGCATTAGCACAGGTCTCAGTTGTCGCAATAATCCCATGACGTATTTGTTCGTGAGGGATTTTGGCAACGAGTGTTCTGCACTTGATGAGAACATCTGCTCGTTCATGAACTCATGCTATCCTAATTCAATTTGCATTTCGTGAGGCAACGAAACGAACTCAGAGGTACTCATCCGCCTGCCCAACTAGCAGGTGTATCTGATTAGAGGTTGTAAAGAGTAACTCGACGCACACCTTATTCACTTGAAACCTGGAATGGGCCAGTTCAAGGTTTTTTTGGCTATATTGGTCTCGTTCTTTTTGTTGGCCTGTGCTTAGCGGCAAATGGGCATGACGTGCAGGTACTTAATTTTTAATGGAAGCAAGTGAGACAGTAAACTAGAAATGCTGTCAGAAAATGTTGTGGTTTTGCGTCGGAAACTCGATGAAATCAAACTTGCAAAAAAGTGTGAATTGAGGGTGACAGAGTGAAACATGCCACCTTTTATTCGCACAGGCATTTTATCCATGTCTTATTCCTTTAACATTTCGTCTTCTAACAGGCATGCCAACGCTATCTTTACATTTTAGGCTTTTTATATCATCCTCTTTCTCTATAAAAACATAAAGAAACATTGCAAAAAAGTGCGAATTGGGCGTGACAGAGTGAAAATTTGTTATATTGGAAATTCTATTCTCTTTCTGACGTTTCACTCCTTTTATGGAGAAATTAATGGCAATCTTTGAAAATGGAACGCTCAAGTCCAAATTTCACTCCTCGCAAAGTTTACGGCCCTTTTACACCCTGTCATAAAACATTCTATGCACATCACGTTCCCTTATCGACATGCATCCTCATGTGCCTCTTTCTGTAAAAAGGCATCACAGTATAAGTATTGAAATAAAATCCAGATAAAAAGCAGACACTCCTGTCCTCACTTCTACTTGCAATCCTCTAAGTTTTGTATCCTTCTCTCCCGGTAAAATTTACGATTTCTTTTCCCTTTGATGGAAATCATGTATGCTGTTTGTGATATATTTGGGAGACCTTGTCGAGGCCTATCCTACTATACCTCTTGCATTCTCTTTCGTCTCCTATGGGCGGAAACGTGTTGTCACAAAATCACGATTTTTCAGTCCTCGATAGCACCCGGATTTTTGGAAAAAGTTTTCTCTCCGACCTCAGTTTTGGGATCAAATGAAAGAGCTCAATGAGTAGATCAATGTTTTTGCACCTGTGGATATAACGAAATCAGTGCTTCAAGTAGTTTTACCCTGGGATTTCTCAGTTTTTCCCATATGCAAATTGGGATCCTTTTCCTTCTAGAGAGCGCATTAGCTGTTTCCCTAGCACATTGTTATATAGAATATATGTGACGTGTATAAAAGAGGCTGCATCTTGGCTTTATGTAACCTTTTGAGTTGGAATTTATTTTGTGGTGATCAGCATTTATGCAACGATTTTGATCGTAGAGCAGCTCGATTATGATCATAAAACAGGTCGATTATTATGATAGAGCAGCTTGATTGTGATAGAAGAAAATGTGCACTATGAAATGCTCTGATAGTGTCGCTTTGATGCCATGAGTAGAGTATATAAAAACTGCTAATACCCACTCTGTTCATTCATTCGTTCGTCCATTCATTCGTTCATTCATTGTTGTTGTTTACTTGCTGTTGTTGGTTCTTCGGTGGGTGCTCATGGGCCCAGGTGAGGCCTTGGACTAATAAAAGCTTGGCTTTCTTTATCAGGGTGCTTGGCGACAGACCGGTGGCCCGAAAAAGGGTTCGGGTCGTTACATTTACTGTTGTGTCACCCTGCGCAAAAAAGAGTGGAATTTCTGGAGGAGTAAGAACTTCGGCTTCAGGGGCTCGACTGTCTGAAATCTCGTTCTTCGCGATTTTGGGGGATCATGCTTTCTGTCAAAGGATAACGTGACCAGCAATTGTGCATGCGTTATTGTTAGCCAACGGTCTGCTGAATCAAAGAAGAGGACGCCATGTTGCTGTGTTTGGGAAATGTTAACGAGTGATCTACTTAAAAGTGATCTGTTGTGATCTAATCAGTTTTATGATCGCTGTTATCGTTGTGACCTTCATTATGTAACAAGTTGTAGGCTCATAGTTGTTGATCTTGATGTGTTATCTCCCCCGTGTGTATTTGACCCCTCATGCCTTCAGGGCCGTAGCCGAAGGTATAAATAGGCCACGGTCTTGCTTGAGAGTTCAGTTGTTGAGTTCAACAGGCCATCGAGTAGCTCCCCGCCCAGTCGCAGGAAACTGCAGACTTTCCTCTCATTTTCTTCTCTTTTGAAACATCGATGCCGAATGGTGCACTGACTTAGAAGTCCGGAGGAGGGAGAGAGGGAGGAGAGAGGAAGCAACGAGTCTTCGATGCTCATTCATTTCAGAATGATGGAAATGTTGAGCTTTTGAGGAAATGACAAATAGGGAATTTCTCGGCAATTCAATGTTGTCGCCCACTGATGGCTAGCTTGAAGTTACCGCGTGCTGCCAAGACCATGAAATGCCACAAATGCATTGTCCACCTTTCACTGCTGCCCATCCCCCACCTCCTCCCTTCTTCGTCATTGTCAAAGGGACATGTTGGAAGCACAATTCAGAAAATCAAACGCTTCCAACAAGTGGCGGATGTGCGGAGTTCCAATATACTGCACAGCCAGTGATCTTGTGTTCGAGTGACGGCTATTTTTTGATCCTTTACCTTGTTCGGTCCACGAGTAAGATTACGACGACTTCCGGTTTCTTTGTTGAAAAAGTGTGCAAAGGCCGTGAGCGAGCTAAAAAAAATATTGCCAAGGGAGTGAAAACATTGCCTTTATGGTGAGACGCTATATTAAAAGTGATATGGTGGTTTATAATTTGTTGCCTAATATAAATTGTAAAACGTAATTTCATATAATATAAGGTACTGCAAAACGTATAACGTGCCACATGATAATATGCACAATATTTTCAATATTTGCATGTCTTACAATATTTGCATGAGGCTTATTTATTATGGAGTGTATGGAACTGTGACAACTGCAAATCGCAGTTAGCTATCCGATGCTAACAAACAGTTGCCATATATAATTTTAATGGCAACGGATAGCACGTCTTACTGATTTGGCGATATCGGGAAGCGATATGCAAATTTTGTGATGTTGCGCGCATGGAGCTAGTGTTTTTCCTTTTATTGTTAGGTTTTCTATCCTTTTCCGTTTTTTTTTTCAGGATGGTTCCCAGAGGTTCCCTCTCTGCCTCTGGGAACTTTTCTTCAGTTCCCAGAGGCAGACTGTGGCAAAAAAATTTTAGAAATGCAAATTTTCGCGTTAACTTTCCGTGTCAAAACAAGAATCCCCATGTACGGGCTTTTCTACAAGCGTAAGTTTTGGAAGGAGACGGTATGCCCTCTTTGGTGGGTTCCTTATAGAAAACGGCGGTCTCAACGTGTGATGCCACGCGAACGTAGACTTTTCAGACAGATGATCTGGAATACTATCCATTCAGCTGACTTTAGTCAGGGTTAGTTCCGTGATTTGCCAATTAAAACCACCAGATAGGATGGCAGAGAGTTCGAGAAACAGTTAGAAGTATGGAAAGGCTAGAGGCTCTGCAACACTTTTTTGCATAAATTTGCAGAAATTTGCATAAAAGTGCATGAAAACCAACTTTTTTTTTCAAACCAACCGATCATTTTTTTAAACCGACCAATGAATTCAGAATGCACAATCTCGCTGCAATATTCACACTAGTCGGAAGAGATGGTTGCATGCCACTATCAGTATACAAATGGAGATGAAAAAGTTTTTTCCAGCACCGGTTAGCTGACGAGAATGCAATGCAAAGTTCACTTTGGTCTCTAAAAGGAACGCAACACTTTTACAAGTACTAGAAGAAGGAAGAGTGTAGTACTTTCGTAGCCTAAAAAGAGAAAAATGCAGCATTCTCAAGGGTGTCATAAAAAACGACGAAGTAATTTTGCAGATGTTGCAAGGAAGGGGAACAACCTTTTATAAATAAAAATAAAGCTATGTTTCTCTACTCAAGTGGTTTGAGGTTATAAGAATTGTGGATGTACGGGTATAGAGATATACTGCCGAATCTATAATTATGCATAATTTATATCGTCGGTTGGTTAGCGAGAAGAAGTGGTCCTCAATCAAATTTTTAAAAGATGCAAAACGCAACTTTCTCTCATGATATCAGTGGTGTGCAAACATATGTCCTTATAGACCGTAACGATATGTACATTCCGCTATGCAATTTTTCTTATGAGTGTGTTCACTTCTTTTTCAGCATTATTAACGCCTTATCACTTCGTTGCAGCAGACACATTTATGAGTGTACACTAATTTCGAACTCGTGATTCTATATTTATTCTTCCCAATTTTGCAGTGATAAAATATTCTATGGAAGGTGCTAGCGGTATTCGACATTACCCTTCACAATTGACCTCGGCTGCACCACTCTGCAAACGTTTACGCTTGTCTAATTCAGCGTTGACTGATTTTTGTTCGTTTTGAGGCTCATAGTGCAGCCACAGTCAAATGTTTTAATGCTGCTATCTAATTAGAATCTCTCAGGGGGAAAACTTGGCGTGTCACTGTCTAGTTCTGCTATTCGGTTTTATATAAGGTTCAGGTGGTTAAAGCGGTGACCGTTCAATGGGTAGATTTATTCTGCAATGTTCTTAAGGATTAGGGTCCTCAGCTCTCTACACGTCCTCAGCAATTTAAGTAAGGTAATTTTTGGCGCACCTACTTTACCACTGAGGGAAGCGGGGATGAGAGGAGTGATGCTAGGGTCAGCTCTCCTCGGCAGGTTTAGTCATCCAGGTCTCCTTGAGAATCTGCGCCCTTTATTGAGCTGCGGTTGAGTAACTTGCGAGACAACACAGGTCATAAACCTTAGAGCCATTAATCTCTTCAACTACCCACCCAAAAACATTCCAGTTGCCGCGTTTGAAGATACTGCATAGCCATATCCGGTATGTTTTCCTATATAAGCTGTCTTTGAGTACGTCTATCAGTAAGAAGTAAACTGGAAAGGACAAAGCGCTGATGAATACAACTCTTTCCTCTTCCCGTTCATATCCATGTACACAAGCTCTTCTTTTCGTGAGTCACAAAAGTTCAAAACTTCGAGATTTCTGTCCATCCGAGCATTACATAAACAGTTAAAAACTTGCGTTTCAGATGAGCATGTCGAAAGTGGAAGGGCCATTTGTAGTAAATCCCACTCTATTCGCTGAGAATCGTTTGCGCTTGGTCACCGCACTCAGAGGGAAAGCGAAAACAGGCAGTGTTATCGTATTGAAGGGTGGCGTTGAGCAGAATCGATACAACACCGATGCAATGGACCTTCCATTCCGACAGGTTGATCACCAAACCATTATAAGCGAACGTTTGAGGACGATTGATTACTGGTACTTTATCAGTAAAATATTAGTATGTCAGTAAACAATATCAGTACCAAGTACACTTGATAGTTTATATCGTATATGTCATATCTCTTTAGTTGATCTTCGCAGCGGGGTACGGTTGAGGCTGTGGATGGAGGCATATGACCTTGTCTGGTGAGCTAAAAGGCGAAGGTTTAGAACTAAGAGGAGGGGGAGGGCAGGGGGAGGCTGTTGAAGAGTTTAGGCATCGTTCTCTACATTGGCCTGAACGCACAACATACAGCATGCATAATCATCTCCAGCGTCGTTCGCATCACAATCTAACAGTTTTGCTCAAAAAATTTGATTGCAAGAATAATGCAAATAGGAAGAATAATGGGAATACGGCGGTCTAGACAAAAGTTTATAGCAAAGGGGAAGATTAGGTGCGGTTCGATTTTCACAAATATGAATTCCAATCATGTTGGAAATACCTTCTTCTCACCGGATTGTTCTGATGGCCGAAATGGTTGACAGGATTCATGCCGAACACTTTAATGCTCACCTGTTGTTGTGAGAACGATCACGCAGCGACTCCTCTTGCACTCATCAACCTCAGTGACATCTTTTTTTCTCTACACTATCATATTGTGCACTTTCATTGCTTGTATGGCTGTGTGTTTCAGACCCATTTCACATTGTGTGCGCTGTACTCAGTTATTTTGAAGTTCATGCACCAAACCTCTCTCGAACACGGCACGGAATGTAAAATGGCGATCATATGACATCATTGCAAAAGCATTTGAGCAAAGGTTTGGTAGAGAGGCAGAGTCTCCAGCGTAGCTACAGCCATTTTTGAGCTGAATCTAATAAATTATTTACGATTATTTTTAGTTGGCATAAGAAAGATATCTTTCAGGAGTCGTATTTTTTCTGGACGTTTGGTGTTCACGAAAGCGGTTTCTATGGTGCAATTGATGTTGATTCTGGAAAGTCAGTATTATTCCCGCCTCGATTGCATCCTGATTATGCCATCTGGGATGGAAAGTATGGGATCTTGATAATATTTTTGCTTTTCTTTTTCCGGTTTTTTTAAAGCATTGGTTTTCTTGTTTAGCGCTGTTTAATGGCATAGCACGTATAATTGTCCTCAAGAAAAGCTGAAATCTCGTTATTCTTTCTTATTGTTGAGAAGGCAAAAGGAGGGAAAGGGGAGAGGAAGAGGGGAGGAAGGTTTAAGTGCTTTTTTTATTTGCATATTTAGTTAATGCAACAGTTAATCGATGAAGAGTAGTTGGAGAATTTGATGAATAGAAACTGACTGCGAATATTTGAACGAGTTTTTGATGAAATGATAGGTTGATATTATTACTGATGAGTTTATTGATATCGACGAGTGATATTGTTGTTATCATTCGCTGCAAATTTGCTCAGTATTTCGACACATTATGCAGTCATTACAGTAATTACAAATGGTGTTCATAAGGAACTTGAAAAGCAATGAAATTGGTATGTTGTTGGAGAATTTCATTGCAAAAATGAAGAAAGCAATTTTGTGAGGGAATTGTTGGCGAAAGTTAGATGAGATGTGCTACTTGCTAATAAAACAACGGAAAGCGCTGGAAGGGATACGGTGAGAGAGGTGGGGACCGCTATGATAAAACGGTTGAGACAAGTTGTGATAAAGCGTCATGGAACTGTAAAATAGCTTATGGAACAAGATATATAGGATAGAATTAAGATTGTAATAGAATGATAGACAGCTAAAAATGAATGTTTCAGGCATTTAATTGTACCTGGTCTTGTTGTCTTTTCAGTCGATAACAAAGAGCTTTTTTTAGAATACATCCGGAGAGTTGGTTTAAGGACGTATATCAAGTCGATGAGGTACACTTCAACGATCCCAACACAATTAATGAGACTTTGAGGAATTTGGGAGCAAGGCAACTGTTGTTACTGGTTGGTTATTTTGATCTAAACAATGCAAAGGTAATAAACTTTCGAATGGATTTTTTTTGGCTTATGATAAGAAAGATAATAAACGTCCGAATTTTTTTGGCTTATGATATGATAAGAAAGAAAGGAAATCGTCTTTATGAGATGACCTCGGAAAAGAGGTGGGGACGAGGAACTTCAGAAAATTTGTTAACTAAAATAGTGACTATACGCTCTCCACCTGAATCATACGCTCTGTTTCGTCCTTTTTCTGAAGTCATGATGTGCTTACTAAACTCAACTATCGCTTGTCAGCCTCAGCTGCACCACTTAAAATATTCCTTCTTTCTTTTTTCTGTATTTGTGAATATCTGGTTAAGCTGTACGGTCATTCGTGTTGATGTGGTTGATGACCACTTGTAAAAAACATTGTTGTGGCTTCAGTTTTTGATAATTTTTCAAATCCATCATTAAAGCAAACACTGCAGAAAGCGGTTGGGGGCAGGGCATGGGAGGGGGCACAAATATGCATATGAGGACGGCTTTTTGTGTAGAGGCCAAGAAAGAATTACTATGAAAGCAATACACAAGTTTTTTTTGTTCCTCACACACATTAGACGATGCATCTAAGTAGCCAAGAAAGCGTGAGGAACCCTTTGAGTGAAAGTTTTTGTACCCCATGCATCGTGAATGGTTTGGTCCATTTGTCTCCAATCGTCGACCTTCCCCTCCATGCGCCTGTTATCAGTCGTAGTAATCATGTAGGCGTATTTAAATTAGAAGGGTGCTTCGGGGTAGCAGAGAATGGAAGATTTCAACTTCCGAGTCGGATCCAAGACAGAGCGCGGAGTGTTGTCCGCGCGCTGCCGGGTAAAATATCATTTACCATAAGCAGTAGATTGTCGCTTTACATTTTAATTTCTTTTCTTCATAGACTGTTATCTAAATGCTTATCCATCAGCATGTGTTCTTGAGAACTCTTTCAGAGAGCGGAAAATACGGACAGTGGCAACGTGTTGGAACCGGCCGACTTCAAGGGGAAAAGCGAGTATGTTTTTTCGTTGAATTTTGTATTTTTTAATATTAGTTGTCCGCTTAAGCGAGCAGCATTTATAAATGCTATGATGCGAATAAGGCCTGGGATAATATGAGGAAGGGAGACGGTACGTGGCTTGGGATGCGAACATTCACATCAAATGAGGCTATGTATTGGCTGTTTCTTACCTATCCTTCCCACATACGATGGTGCCTGTTCTACCAACGACAGGCACAGTAGTGTAGAGTTTTATCGAAGAATGATGATTTTGCCGCAGTGACTTTCTCGCCTACCTATTCAAAAATGGTATGTATGGCAAACATTTGCGATCTTCAGTTTCCCAGTCGGCGACACTCTATATGTAACATAAATCCAGCTTAGTGCTTCTTGAAATTTTTCTGGGGATATGAAAGAAGAGAGCTAAAGGAATTTATGGATTCGATCATAAGCATTGTCCATTGTCATGCGATCGTGTCCCTTCATGTTCCGCTGAAACATAAATAAAAGAATTTCGAAGAGTGTTGTTATTTATAAGTTTTATTATATTGATTTCTTTGATAATAGTTTTATCGTCTTAACGTTTCATGAAATATTCAAACGATGGTGACTCCCGATTGTAGCATTATCGATCGGTCTAATAGGTGGTCATCAAGGCATTATTTACCAGTCATATTCTCAAGGAAGGAGTGTGCATTGCACTGAGAAAATTGCTTTGCCTTAAGATATAATAGCATTATTTTACTCCGTTTGGTAGTATAGGTATGAAATGAAGTGCACCTGAGTGTCATCTTCAAGGTATCACTTTTGATCTTGCTACTAAATGGTTGATAGCTATTGCAGAATATACAAACTTATTCTTGGATTTGTGGTAAAAGTCGACTGACGAATAAACCACTTCGCAGTTTTCTCACTGTTCTTTCTTTTTTGAAAACCGATGTAAATAAATGGATTCCCATTTGCCCGTATTTTTATTGAATTGTTTTATCTGTTTCAGTTTCCCATTTGATACGAAAATGTTATATCCAATAATGGGCAATCTTCGAGTCTTTAAGACCGATAAGGAATTAGAGGTGATGCGATACTCTTGCAAGGTGATTATTTCTTGTCGAAATTTTATATCTATAACTCCAATGCATAATTGCAGTCGCATTTTTTGAACATCTGTGTTAAGTCCAGAAAGCCGCTCCCGCCTCGCCCTCTCTCTTCCTCCAAAACATTTTCACTTTTGATCTTCCACTTGTTATACCTATAAATGCCGATTAGACATGTTCTTCCTTTTTAAGTCAGCTAGAACAGATTTTATGGTCATTTATCTAGAAGCAAGACGCCAACATAGACGGAGGCGTGAGAAAATTAGCAGGAGACATTAGTTTTTAACACTTATTGCAGTTTTTGCAGTCTCCTTTTATGATTTCACGTGAATGTTTTCCAGGTAGCTTCTGAAGCTCACAAGGCTGCAATGAAAGCTGTCAAGCCAGGATTATACGAATATCAACTCGAAAGGTAAATTTTCATTTACTTGGGTAAACCGCTTCCTCCTCGCCCCTGCACGCCAGTTCCTTCTGCCGTGAACATTCAAAAAAAAAAAATTCATTCTGCAGCTGCAATCGTTTCTTTTCCTTTCGCCAAAAGAAATTCAAATTAAAACGAATTATTTATGCACATATGGAACATTAATTACCAGGAGTAAGGCGGAAATGCAGCCATAGTTTTTAATTCTCTTTTCCGGCAATCACTTCCTTTGTAATGCTAATTCTTAGAGTTTAGTATTTAGTAATTTTTAATGACAAAGCTGTGCTCATGGAGAGGAGAGGTGAGGGAGTTTGCTTATATTTTAACTCTAGCCTGAACTTAATTGTTTGGCAGTTATGTTTAAAGGTTTACTGTTTTGAGCAAGTACGCACCGAGCGATCCAACGTAACTGCAGTGATCTTTAAATATAGTCTGTCTTCTGAGTGCCTACTCTCCTGTATTTTAAAACCTCGATTATAAAGCACTCAGCTGTTCATTTTGCAAAAACGAGGACACATTCGCCGCGCATCTTGTGACATTTATGGGGCAAGCATATTTCATGAGCTATAATCCGTTTATTGCATTCACTTCCAGCGTATTCCGGCATATAAGCTACTACGATGGCGGATGTCGGCATTTGGCATTCACTTGCATCGCAGCTAGGTATCATTTTATGCTGTTGTCAGAATCGACCAAGACATTTAAAGCTTTTTAACACTATCCTGGAGAATAAGTTACAGTTTTCATCGGACGGTGATCTCCTAATGTTGTGACATTTATGTCTCCTAATCTTGTGATGTTAAAGCCGTTGTCCGAATCTCATACCGTCGTTGGAACGTTTTGAAAGAAAGTTTGATTTCGTTGAATGATGATTTTGCCTATGCGGCAATTCATTTCTCTTCTTTCGAAAATAGAATAAATAATGTTGTTTTCAAGTAAATGTTTTGCATAATTTTCGTAGTTTTTTGAATTTTCTGTTTT